>JAYKKT010000078.1:13892083-15236666 GCA_036023115.1 Brasenia schreberi | reverse complement strand
AGTTTAAAACATATATACAGGGTTGTCTGGAAGGCTCCTGGGTTTCCAGACTCAAAAATGGCTCTTTGGGGCTGCTTTTACAAAACCAGGTTTGTTCAAGGAATTCGTGGGATTTCGGGGTGTTTACAGATGCCCCTCTTTGGCCTTGTCCAAATAGATTTGGATAAGGGCAAAGATGACAAAATACCCCTTTTAATGTCTCCCTAGATCTAGCCACGAAGAATATGGGATCGTCCCATTTTTAGCAAAATCTCAATTTACAAACTCTGGTAGGAGGAGATATCACGCCAAAGGGTTTACTATGGAATCTGGTGCTAAAATGGGATCATGTTCATGCAAGTACCATGCGTGGAATGCAAATGACATGGGTGTGGTGCCAAAAGTGGCGACCTCCCAGAGACCAGATGTGGTCGAACTCTAGAGACTTGCAAGGCCTATTGCTCCAAGTGAGCAAATCCTATGCTGTTCGATGTTCGGTTTTCAAAACTTATTTACAAAACTATTTACAAAAGGGACAACTGTCTTGAGCCTCGATCCTAAGGATCTCGAGCTCTTCGTGCTTGCCCTCGTTTGAGTCTTAACACTTGCTTATCTAGCAGAGGTTTTATAAGAAAACAAGCTTCATTTCAAATTCCTACGCCTTACTCGAAACGTCGAATTCTCAAACAAGATGAAATTCAAGTAAGTAAATCCTATTTTTACTTTAGGATTTCCTCGAAATGAACCATGCTTTAGCTTGGGATAAGCCAGGGATGGGAAAGAGATACCATGGTCCCTTCTAAAGCGTCCCGTGGTTTAAGGCATAGAAGGCGGAAAACTGCTCTTTTTGAGCTTTTTGGCCTCTTTTTCCTTTTTTTCATAGAGGGTCTCCCTTTGGGAGTATTTTTTCTTTAATCCCTCTTTTTCATAAGAGAATCGCTTTTTCTTTTTGAAGTCTGGTTTCTTTCTTTTGGAAAGAGACTTTTGAATGGGAAATTCCCTTTTGTTTTAGGCCTTTGTTTTCCTTTTGGAAGAAGAAGAGAAGAGGGGAGGACTTATCCCAAGCCTACACTCGATCCATTCCAGATCAGCCTATTTAGAAATAGCACGTACTACTTGCAAGTATCTTGCTATGTTGAACTAGGCCTTTCTTTGTAAGAAGAAGGATTTTGAAATGTAACCACGATTTTGAAAACTCCACTCTTTCAGAGGTGCGAATTCTCTCACTTAGGGTCACCCGAGTTCGCCTTTGCACCTTATTCACATGTCTCAGGGCAGCTATCCCTTAAAAATTTTCGAAAACTGGAACTTAATCCAGATCCTACACATGATACTTCTTTAAGTATTGAATATTGATAGGATCTGCTAAATTCCTACCTTCTACATCGATCAACTAATACGAATTGTTCGTAGTGGTTGCTCGTACAACATAGGGTCCATCCCAGTTGGGGCGCCACTTACCTAAGGGGTGTGGGCCACGATGGTGGATGGTTTTTAAGACCAGATCTCCCACTTCAAAGTGGCGAGGTCTCATGTGTTTGCTGTAATGTCGGGCTATCCTTTGCCGGTATGCACGAGCATGATCTATGGCAAGGAGTCGCCTCTCATCTAGCAAATCTAGTTCGGCCATCCTAGCATGCTGAAGTGTCTCTAGGGGGAGGTCAAGTGCTAGGGATGTATGGAATGAATGCAGTTGGGTATGAATGGGAAGAATGGCGTTTGTGCCATAGACCAACTCGAATGGTGTGGCATTCGTGGGAGTCCGGATGGAAGTCCTATAAGCCCATAAGGCTTCATCCAGCTTCTCGTGCCACATCCTACCCTTCTCTAAGGTTTTCTCAATAATACTAATGAGAGTCTTGTTTGTGGCTTAGGCTTGGCCGTTGCCTTGAGGGTAGTAGGGCGAGGAGAAGTGGTGAGTTATGCCATACGTGTTGCACAACTTAACCATCCGCTCGTTCTTGAATGGGGTACCATTATCAGACACAAGGTCTCGTGGAACCCCAAATCGAGCCAAGATATTCCTCCGGATGAAAGCCACCACATGTTGCCCCATTACATTGGTTAGGGAAATGGCTTCCACCCACTTGGAGAAATACTCTGTGCCTGCTAAAATAAATCGATGCCCATTCGAGGCCTTTGGAAATATTGGGCCTACAATGTCAAACGCCCACATGGTAAATGGCCAGGGGCTGACCACGGAATGCAATGCAGATGAAGGGATATGAATGGCGTGCCCATGCACTTGACACGGATGACACTTCCTAACATGATTGTGACAATCCTTTTTCAGGGTGGACCAAAAATAGCCCCCTCTAAGTATTTTCATTGCCATCATGTTGGCATTAACATGACCTCCACATTCTCGATCGTGGAACTCATGCATCACTATCCTAGCCTCCTCTAGGTCGATACACCTAAGCAGAATGCCGGTAAAACTCTTTTTGTATAAGACCCCACCCAGAATGGTGTATCGGGTCGAAATCTTACGAATGAATGCCTTATCTTTGGATGTGGCATCCTTGGTGAATCCCCCATTTTCTAAAAATTGTTTTATGTCATAGAACCAGGGTTTTTCAATAGACTTTGGGTTGTTTTGGCAAATATCCAAGTCATGTGTGGATGGATGGGGCGCATGCCATATTTCCAAAGATCTGGTCCTTGAAACGGGATCGACCTTCAGGGCTGAACCCAAGGAGGAGAGGGCATCGGCGATGCCATTGTCCTCTCTTCCTACGTGTGTGAGCTTACACGACTGGAAGGATTGGACCAATCGAGTGGCCAACTCGTGATATGGAAGTAGTTTCTCATTACGTACTTGCCAAATTTTTAAAACCTGGTTTATGACAAGGAGCGAATCTCCAAAAACCTCAATGCACGATGCCCCTAGAGTTTTCGAAATCCTTAAGCCTTGTATGAGTGCTTCATACTCAGCTACGTTGTTGGAACATTCAAAATCTAAGCGGACTGCTATGGGAATCTCGCCCTTTTCAGGGGAGATTAGGATGATCCCAGCACCAGCCCCTCGTTGGTTTCGTGCCCCGTCGAAGTGCATCTTCCACACTTGGTTTTCGAAAGAGTTTGCCAAAATGTGGTTTTGAACATGGTTTTGCAATATGCCTTCATCAGGCATTTCGACCAGAGTGGGGTATGCGTCCTCTAAGGGGAATTCAGCCACGTAATCTGCTAGGGCTTGCCCCTTAATGGAGATCTGGTGATGATATTTTAGATCATACTCCATTAGAAGGAGTTGCCATTTGCCCAATCTACCCGTGAGAATGGGTTTTTCGAACAAGTGCTTGATTGGATCAAGCTTGGACACTATCCAGATCTCATGATCTAGGAAATAGTGTCTGAACTTCTGGCAGGCCAAGACTAGGGCCAAGCACATCTTCTCCATGGCTTGATAATTTCGTTCATAAGCCAAGAGAGTTTTCGAAATATAGTAGATGGCATACTCCTTATGGGTGTCATCCTCGTATTGAGCCAACAGGGCTCCTAAAGCATTTACATGCACGGAGATGTATAATAAAAGCGGTTTTCCTTGTTTTGGAGGATTCAAAACGGGGGGATTAACCAAGTATGCCTTCAGTCTCTCGAAGGACTTTTGGCATTCGTCATCCCATAAGAATTTCATACCCTTCCTCAACAGTTTGTAGAAGGGTTCGCATCTAGTTGCCAGATTCGATATGAATCGGCGCACGGATTGTAATCGACCCTGGAGGCTACGGATTTGGGTGAGATTGGAGGGTGGAGCCATGTCTATGATGGCTCGACACTTAGAGGGGTCGACTTCTATTCCCCTTTGGCTTACCATAAAGCCTAGAAGCATCCCTGATTCTACCCCGAACACACATTTTTGAGGGTTTAGCTTTACTTTTTAAAGACTAAGCCTTTCGAAAATCTTTTGTAAACATTCGATATGGGTGCATCGGGTTTTGGATTTCGCCAAGAGATCATCTACATACACTTCTACAAGCTCATGAATTTGATCATGAAAGATCGTGTTCATGGCTCGTTGGTATGTTGCGCCGGCATTTTTCAAACCAAAGGGCATGACTGTATAGCAGTACGTGCCCCATGGGGTTGTGAAGGCGGTCTTACCCTGATCTCGTGGACTTAGTTTGATTTGATTATAGCCTGAATAGCCATCCATGAATGAAAACATTTCATGATTTGCAGTACTATCGACTATCAAATCTATGTTGGGTAAAGGATAATTATCCTTTGGAGTGGCTTTATTCAGGTTTCTGAAATCGATGCATATTCGAATTTTCCCATTGGTTTTTCGAACCACAACGATATTTGACAACCAATCAGAATACGCAATGGGTTTTATAAATCCGGCTTTTAGCAGATCTTCTAAACCCTCTTTGACTTGCGTGTGTACATTCGGGTGTATTTTCCTAAGCTTCTGCTTTATGGGTTTTACACCTACATCTAAGGGAAGACGATGCTCGACTATGCTGGGATCTATGCCCGGCATGTCTTCATACATCCATGCAAACACATCTAAATAGGTTCGTAGAAATGCAATGAATGCTAACTTTTCAGTTTCATGCAAGCATGCGCCTATTTTGATGGTTTTGGGATTGGAATCATCCCCTAGGTTCACCTCTATGAAATCTCCTCCTACTGATTGGGAAGGTCTTTCAAAATCGAGAATTCTATGAAATTCTGGGAGCTCAGAAGTGGGATCTTCCTCAAGGGGATCCACTTCTGGGTTTTGATCATTCTCGTGGGCTATAGACCCGAGGGAACTTGATGCGTGGTTTTCAAAATGACCTGGTTTTGTACTTGGATTTTCAAGTGATTTTGAAATTTTTGGTCTGGCTATGCAGACGACGTTTCTTTCGAAATCCTTTTCTTTTGCCAAAGTCCTACCAGGAGCAGCTATGTACAAAATCTTTTTGGTATTTTCCAAATTTTCGATTTTTTTGGGTTTTTATAAAATAAGAACTTTGGGAACTATACAAAGCACTCTTTTTTCGAGTTTTTGTTTTTCCATTGTTTTTGGTTTTTCTTGTTTTTCGATTTTTTTGATTTTAAGTTTTTCAAATGTTTTTGGTATTTTTAGAAAAGGGATCTTCCGTCATACCTACAAAGGGAAAACACTACGAGTTAGACTCGGAATAGGAGGTCTAAATCGTAGGTCTCTTCTAAGACAGGCTCCGGGGCACCCTTGACCCAGGTGGTCACAGGGGGTGGTTCCGGCGGTATTCGGGGAGTATAGCCGATCCCTTATCGGCTTGGGTTGGCCCTAAGCAGGATGGGCTCTAGGAGACCCTGGTTTTGCGCCCCTAGACTCTTGTAGGGCGTGTAGCCCATGTTCAACAACATGTTCCATGACTTTTTATTTTTTGAAAAAGTTGGATACAAGTCGTGGTCCTGGAACATGCTATCGTCCATATTAGGCTCGTATGGCCTCTTGTCCAGGGGCTTTGGAAATAGGGAATGCTTGGGTTTTCCTAAGAGGATTAAAGTCGGGAGGGGGCCTGCTTTTGGCGGCCCCTTCACACATACAACCTTCCTAGGGTTTTTCAACACGAGCCGAGGTGGCTCAACCATAATTTGCCCCAAGTTAGCCTCATGGACCTGGGAGCTTGATAAACAAGGGGAGTTTATTATCCCCTGAAGCTGTGGGTGACTCTCACCTAGGATCACTACGACCTGGTCCCTAAAAGGGATCTTAACACACCTGTGGAAGGTGGATGGCACAGCGCACAAACTGTGTATCCAGGGCCTTCCCAGCAATAGGTTATAATGGGGGTGGATGTCCAAGACATGGAACACCCCCGTGTGTTCGATCCCTCCGGTTTCCATTGGGAGTTCGATGGATCCTAAAGGTCTAGACGCATTCCCATCGTATCCAGTGATAACGATGGGGCTTGGGTTCACTGAAGTCAAGGTGACTCCGATTTTGTACGCCACAGGAAGTGGAAGGATGTTGAGCCCTCCTCCACCATCGACTAGGCACCTGTCCAGAGAGTGGTTGTTTAGAACCACCTCGATATGCAGGGCCTGGTTATGGGTTTCGTAGGGTCTATCTACATCATCTTCTGAAAAAGTGATGGGCGATTTTGCTCCTAATAAAGCCACTTGGGCAGACAAGGATTCCGGACTTATGTTCGAATCAACCTTGGCCCTTTCTAGAATTTTCTCTAATACAAGTCTATGCCTAGGCGAGGTTTTTATAAGCTCTAGGATAGACATGTGAATAGGAATCTTTGAAAGGTGGTTTTCGAAATCATAAGGGTTTAGGATGACTTTGTCCTTATCTGCTTTTGGCAGACCACTAGGGATACATGCTTTTGAGGGGCCAGGCACACTGACCACCTTTTGAGCACCTTGAAGGTGCGGGGGTTGATAGATCCTCCCGGATCTAGTGACTTCCCCCACGACCAGCCTAGAGTTCGTGCTAAACTTGGCTCTAAGGATGAGATGAGGAGAACCTTGGATTTTCAAAACTAGTTTTACCAGGGTTTCCACTTTTGGTGGTCCCCGAATGACGACTTGGGCGGGCCTCTTGTATAGTACAAGGATGGGCGCACAAGTACGTCGACCAGGTTCTGGCTTTTGCGCTAGTTCCTTGGAAATGGTGAGGGTACATACCTCCTTTCCTTTCCCACTGCCACTGGCGTGTTTGGGAAAGGGTTCCTTGAAGATAGCTTGAGGTGGCTCAGGTTCCGCAGTGACCTGGAGCCGGCCTTCTGCTATCAAGTTCTCAATTTTATTTAAAAGAGAGAAGTAGCGTTTGGTATCATGGCCTTTGAGCCGATGATACTTACAAAATCGGTTTAAATACCCGCCCTTGGAAGTGACTCCTTCGGGGATTTCAAGGAGTTCTATCATGCCCTGGGGAAGTAAGAGGTCTAGGACCTCTGACACAGGTTGCCCCAGCGGAGTATACTCTCGTTTTTCAACCGGTTTTTGAAAATTGCATTCCCTCTTATTTTCTAATTTTTCAAAATTTTTGGAAGTGCCCGCCATGCCTGGATCCACCCGGACATTGGCGATTTTATGGGGCTTTGCCCCTTTGTCCGTCGTGGGCAGCCCATATGCGATGGGCTTTTCCAAACGGGTTTTTGGAATGGCACTTCCTTTCCATAAGTGATAGTATATCCCTTTTCGCAAGTTGGTTTCGAAAAGGGAGGCCTTTTTGATCAACTTATGGAAAGTTGAAATCTCATGGAGCGAGAGAAGGGGTTTTAACTCGCTTTTAAAATTATCCAGGATGAGCATTACTGCGCATCCTTTGGATATGGGCTCTCGCACTTGTCCCAAAAGCGACCTCCATCTTATAATGAAGGCATGTACGTCTTCGTTCATGCCTTGCTTTGTATCCCTTAAGGTATTCAGGGGCTGCGTGACTTCTACGTTGTGTGCAAATCTTTGCATGAAGCAGTTCGCTAACTCTTCAAAAGTAGCGAACTGGCTTAAGTCGTAGGAAGCCAGCCATTTGGCAGCTGTGCCTTTAAGGGATAAAGGGAACCAATACACCCACTTCATCGAGTCCTTTTTCTTCTTATGGGCTCGACGTGAGAAAAGCTGCAGGTGAGACCTAGGGTCTCCCATGCCATCATACCGATGGAAGTTCGGTATTTCATTGTCATTATCTGTTTCGTAGTCCATAGGAAGGAAATCAGACAGGGCGTAGCTTCTTTTCTCTTTATTCTGCCCTTTTAGCAACTGTTGTAGGGCTTTACGATCCTTTTGTGTGAAGGACTCGTGGTATTGGTTGCCTTCCATTACGGAGGCCTCTTTTTGCTTGCGAGGTTTTTCAGATTTCTTTTTAGGCCTTTGTTCACCGTTCGATGAACATGAATTGCCTACTTCAGCCTCTTGGCTGAGAGCATCGATTTTGGCCTCAAACTCCCTTCTCAAATCCTTGATTTCATCTAGTTTTATTTTGTTTTTGAAAATCCTCCTAGAGTGAGAACTTGATGCGCATGAGCCTTGGCTCGACACTTCACTTGGATTGGATTTTGACATGCTTTTCAAGCTTTTTCAAAATGTCCTAAGTACAAGCAAAGAAAATAAGTTAAAAACGACACCTTTTTACAAAATTTTCGCAAGACTTCTACTTAAAAACTCGATTTTTGAAAGGCTCACGTCCCACCTGCTCCACCAGCACTACCTGCACCGCCACCTTCTCTCTTCCATCCACCACCATCTCCCAGCCGGACGCCACCACCCTCTCCCAGTCGGACGCCACACTTGCTCTCCATCCCATCTACACCCGACTTCTCTCTTCCATCCGCCACCTCTCCCCATTCGGTAAGCATTCCCCAACTCTCCCTAAATTCTTCTCTACTCCCTCTCCACTCCTAGCCACCTATCCTATCATCATCTCAGCCCTTTGTCACCACCCTTTTAACTTAGCCGAACCTAACACAACCTAAACTACCGGCCACTACCTAACCATCCCATTTGCACCCGGCCAACCATTTCTTCCACCCTATAGGACTCCCATTCGGCCTTCCCATAAACTCCCCTTTTAGGTCCACCTTCCCTAAACCCTCGACTCTCCTAGTGACCCTAAACACTCACTTGGTCCAGCCCCTTTAACCCCCCACATCGAGGCGACACCCATTTGTAGCCGGCCACCTTCGAGGCGCCTATCCCGCGCCCCACTTGCAGTCGGCCAGCACCCTTGGTCACCTATCCCCGCGGAGCTCCCGTTTGCAGCCCAAGGCGAAGGCCAAGCCCACGCTCAAGCAAGGCCTCTACGGACCAGCTACTCGTAAGTGCCTAAACTCGGTCTTTAGTTGTATACTTGCTTGAGATTCAATTTGATACGGGGTTGTAATAACGGAGCATAGTCTCCCCCCGCTTGTAATAACGTGGCTTGGCACAACCACACACGTGCACTCTCTTAGTCGTGCATGATTTTGAACACACACGGGCCTAATCAGCCCCTAATACATAAGTGTATATATATACTTTCATTTTCGAAGGGTTTTGTTTAAGTTGGGTGCGTTGTCTTTCAATTCAAGCACTCACACACATTGAGCTTTCGCTCTTATTTGAAAGACCCAAGTAAGGGCCGACCTATACTATTTGGGTTTTCATTTCATGTCGTGTGGGTAAGTCTTTCAATTCAAGCACTTTCACACACATTGAGCTTTCGCACTTATTTGAAAGACCCAAGTAAGGGCCGACCTATACTATTTGGGTTTTTATTTCATGTCGTGTGAGTAAGTCTTTCAATTCAAGCACTTTCACACACATTGAGCCTTCGCTCTTACTCCCAAGACCTTAGTAAAGGCCTTATTGCAGTTATATTTGGGTTTCATTTATGTCGTGTGTGTAGTACTTCAATTCAAGCACTCTCACACACATTGAGCCTTCGCTCTTACTCCCAAGACCTTAGTCAAGGCCATACTGCAATTTATATTTGGGTTTAATTTCATGTCGTGTGTGTAAGTCTTTCAATTCCAGCACGCACCCACATTCAGCCTTCGCTCTTATTTGCAAGACCCGAGTAAGGGCTCATATACATAATCTATATACATATCTCCCTTCGGTTATTTCCCTTCGGTTATTTCCCTTCAGTTATTTTCCTTCAGTATTGTCTTTACATTTCGGGTTTTCCCTTTGGAGTAGCGTGAGTTTGCATTGCATCTACGCCATACCACGAGGTAGGACGCATATTGCATCAAAGCAAGCCCCGCTCAAATTCGCCCACGTAGTGGAGTGTTCATAACACACAAACTAGGTGGCCCGAAAAGGGATAAAAGAAAAGACTTAGGCACGTGCAAATCCACGTGATCTAAAACATGCAATCGCATTCTAAAGACCCAAAATAGACACCTCGAACCGCTTCGTAGACTTTCTCTCCAAAAACTCGATTTTTGCAAAGCGTACAGACTGACCCTTGCGCATCGGTGCAAGAAGGTCTGCGACGACAAGAGCTTACTTGCTCACAGTCGCCACGTTTAGAAGTCAGTGTTAAAAATATCTTCGCTAGCTTAGGTAAGCTAGCTGGCATGCCCTATTTACATACATAGGCCTTAGACACACGAGAGGATCCGCTCCAAAGCCCTGAAAAAGGCAAAGAGGCGAGGATTTTCGTGCGTCTACAACTATGAAACAGACAGTGACGATGAAATACCAAACTTCCATCGGTATG
Organism: Brasenia schreberi; assembly: GCA_036023115.1. Lineage (NCBI taxonomy): Eukaryota > Viridiplantae > Streptophyta > Magnoliopsida > Nymphaeales > Cabombaceae > Brasenia > Brasenia schreberi. The sequence continues at coordinate 15,226,555 of JAYKKT010000078.1, read as the reverse complement.
ATGGCATGGGAGACCCGAGGTCTCACTTGCAGCTTTTCTCTCGTCGAGCCCATAAGAAAAAGGACTCGATGAAATTAGTGTATTGGTTCCCTTTATCCCTCAAGGGCACAACTGCCAAATGGCTGGCTTCCTACGATCTTAGCTAGTTCACAACTTTCGAAGAGTTAGCGAACTGCTTTATGCAAAGATTCTCGCATAACGTAGAAGTCATGCCAACTTTAAACACCTTGAGGGATACAAAACAAGGTGTGAACGAGTACGTGCATACGTTCATCATTCGTTGGAGGTCTCTCTTAGGTCAAGTGCAAGAGCCAATATCTAAAGGATGCGCAGTTATGCTCATCCTAGATAATTTCAAAAATAAGTTGAAAACCCTTCTCTCGCTTCACGAAATCTCAACTTTCCATAAGCTAATAAAGAAAGCATCCCTTTTTGAAACAAATTTGAAAAAAGGGGTGTATGATCACTTATGGAAAGGAAACACCATTTCGAAAACTCGCTTGGAGAAGCCCAACCCTTATGGGCTATCCACCACGGACAAAGGGGCAAAACCCCACAAAATTGCCAATGTCCGGGTGGATCCAAGCCCGGCAAGTGCTTCAAAAAGTTTTGAAAAAATAGAAAATAAAAAGGAGAGGAGTTTTCAAAAACCCTTCAAAAGACGGGAGTAAACTCCGCTGGGGCAACCTGTATCGGAGGTCCTAGACCTCCTACTTGCGAAAGGCATGATTGAACTCCCTGAGATTCCCGAGGGAGTCACTTCGAAGGGGGGATTTTTAAACAAATTCTGCAAGTATCATCGGCTCAAAGGCCATGATACAAGGTGGTGTTTCTCCCTCATGAATAAAATTGAGAACTTGATAGCAAAAGGCCGGCTCTAGGTCGCTGAAGAACCTGAGCCTGCCCAAGCTATCTTCAAAGAACCCTTCTCCAAGCACGCAAGTACTAGTGGGAAGGGAAAAGAGGTATGTGCTCTCACGATTTCGAAGAGTCTAGCGCATACATGTGAGTCTGGTTTGTCTACTTGTGTATCTACTCTCATACTTTATAAAAAACCCGCCCAAGTAGTCATTCGGGGACCACCAAGTGTTCCGTCCCCGGTTAAACCAGTTTTAACCATTCAAGGTGCTCCAAATATCTCGATTAGAGCCATGTTAAGTGCGAAACCTAGGTTGATTGTAGGGGAGGTAACAAGATCCGGGAGGATCTACCAATCCCCACATCTGCAAAGTGCTAAAAAGGTGGTCAGTGTGCCTGGCTCCTCAAAAGCATGTATTCCTAGAGTTCCACCGAAAACAGACAAAGGAAATATCGTTTTAAAGGTATATGATTTCGAAAACTATCTTTCAAAGATTCCTATCAACATGTCCATCCTAGAGCTAATACAAACTTCGCCTAGGCATAGACTAGTGTTAGAGAAAATTCTAGAAAGAGCAAAGGTTAGTTCGAACATTACCCCAGAATCTTTGTCCAAACAAGTGGCCTCCATAGGAGCAAAAACGCCCATCGTATTCTCGGAAGACGATGTAGAAAGACCCTACGAGTCCCATAACCAGGCCCTACATATCGAGGTGGTTTTGAATAACCACTCTCTCGATAGGTGCCTTGTCGATAGGGGAGGAGGGCTCAACATCCTTCCACTTCATGTGGCAAACCAAATCGGAGTCACCTTGACATCCATAAATCCAAGTCCCATCGTCATCACTAGATACGATGGAAATGCATCTAGACCACTAGGATTTATCGAACTCCCCATGGAAACGGGAGGGATAGCACACACGGGGGTATTCCATGTCCTGGACATCCACCCCCATTATAACCTGTTGTTGGGAAGGCCCTGGATACACAGCTTGTGCGCTGCGCCATCCACCTTCCACAGGTGTGTCAAAATCCCTTTCAGGGACAAAGTCATAGTAATCCTAGGTGAGAGTCATCCTCAGCTTCAAGGGGTCATAAATTCTCCTTGCTTGTCAAGCTCCCAGACCCACGATTTAAAACTAGGGCAAACCATGCTCGAGCCACCAAGGCTCACATTATACTACCCTAGGAAGGTCGTATATGTGAAGGGACCACCCAAGGCTAGCCCCCTCAAAGTTCTGACCATTCAGGGAAAACCCAAGGACCCCTTATTTTCAAAACCCCTGGACAAAAAGCCCTATATGCACAACATAGATGACATCAAGTTCCAGGACTACGATTTATATCAAATATTCTCCAAAAACAAAAAATCGTGGAACATGCTGTTAAACATGGGCTATTTGGCTTATAAGAGTCTAGGGGCACAAAATCAGGGTCTCCTAAAACCCATACTGCCTAGGGCCAATCCAAGCCGATATGGGATCGGCTATACTCCCAAAATACCACCAGAGCCACCCCTTGTGACCACTTGGGTCAAGGGTGCCCTGGAGCCTACCCTAGAAAAAACCTACGATTTAGACCTCTTATTCAGAGTCTAACCTGTAGTGTTTTCCCTTTGTAGGTATGATGGAGGATCCCTTTATCAAAAATACAAAAACATTTGAAAAATTCGAAATCCAAAAAATGGAAAAATTACAAAAGCCAAAAACATTGGAAAATCAAAAAACTAGTAAAAAGAGTAGTTTGTATAGTTCCCAAAGTACTCGTTTTACAAAAGAACAAAAAAATTGAAAAATTACAAAATTCCAAAAAGATTTTGTACATAGCTGCTCCTGGTAAGGATTTGGAAAAGGGAAAAGATTTCGAAAGAAACGTTGTCTGTATAATCAGACCAAAAATTTCGAAATCAATAGAAATTCCAAGTATAAAACCAGGTCTTTTGAAAATTCATGCATCAAATTCCCTAGGATCTATAAACCATGAGAATGATCGAAGCCCCGAAGTGGATCCCCTTGAGGAAGATCCCACTTCTAAGCTCCCAAAATTTCATAAAATTCTCGATTTTGAAAAGCCTTCAAATTCAGTAGGAGGAGATTTCATAGAGGTAAACCTAGGGAGTGATTCCAAGCCCAAACTCATTAAGGTAGGCTCATGTTTGCATGAGCATGAAAGATCAGCATTCATTGCATTTCTACAAACCTACTTAGATGTGTTTGCATGGACGTATGAAGACATGCCGGGCATAGACCCCAGTATTGTCGAACATTGTCTTCCCTTAGATGCGGATGTGAAACCCATAAAGCAAAAGCTTAGGAAAATACATCCGAATGTACACGCACAAGTCAAAGAGGGTTTAGAAGATCTATTAAAGTTGGATTTATAAAACCCATTACGTATTCTGATTGGTTATCCAATATCATTGTTGTTCGAAAAACCAATGGGAAGATTCGAATATGAATCGATTTTAGAAACCTGAACAAAGCCACTCCAAAGGATAATTATCCTTTACCAAACATAGATGTGATAGTCGATAGTACTGCAAATCATGAAATGTTTTCATTTATGGATGGCTATTCAGGGTATAATCAAATCAAACTAAGCCCACGAGATCAGGGTAAGACCGCTTTCACAACCCCATGGGGCACGTACTGCTATACAGTCATGCCCTTTGGTTTGAAAAATGCTGGCGCCACATACCAGAGAGCTATGACCACGGTCTTCCATGATCAGATTCATGAGCTCGTAGAGGTATATGTGGATGATCTCTTGGCAAAATCCAAAACTCGATGCACTCATATCGAATGCTTACAAAAGATTTTCGAAAGGCTTAGACTTTACAAAGTAAAGCTAAACCCTCAGAAATGTGTGTTCGGAGTAGAGTTCGGAAAGCTCTTAGGCTTTATGGTGAGCCAAAGTGGTATAGAAGTCGACCCATCTAAGTGTCGAGCCATCATAGACATGGCTCCACCCTCCAATCTCACACAGATTCATAGCCTCCAAGGTCGATTGCAATCCATTCGCAGGTTTATCTCTAACCTGGCGACTAGATGCGAACCCTTCAACAAATTGTTGAGAAAGGGCATAGACCCCAGTATTGTCGAACATCGTCTTCCCTTAGATGCGGATGTGAAACCCATAAAGCAAAAGCTTAGGAAAATATATCCGAATGTACACGCACAAGTCAAAGAGGGTTTAGAAGATCTGTTAAAAGCCGGATTTATAAAACCCATTGCGTATTCTGATTGGTTATCCAATATCGTTGTTGTTCGAAAAACCAATGGAAAGATTCGATTGGATGAAATGCCAAGAAGGGCGACCTCCTAGAGACCAGATGGTATGGTCGAACTCTTGAGACTTACGAAGACCTGCTGCTCCAAGTGAGCCCCTATGTTGCTCGATGTTCGATTTTTCAAAATATATTTACAAGAGGGAAACTGCTTTTAGCCTCGGTCCTAAGGATCTTGAGCTCTTCGCGTTTGCCTTTGCTTGAGTCTTGACACTCGCTAAACACTTGCATAAACGTCTTGACACTCGCTAAATACCATGCATAAACACTTGCATAACATGATCCCGTTTAGGACCAGAAACCATAGCTTACCCTTTGGCGTGATATCTCCTCCTACCAGGTTTTAAAGAGAGATTTTGCTTAAAAATTGGGAAGATCCCATGCTTTCGTGGATAGATATAGGGAGACATCAAAAGGGGTGTTGTCGTCTTTGCCATTATCCAAATAAATTTGGATAATGCCAACGAGGGGCATCTGTAAACACCCCAAAATCCCATGATTTTCTCAAATATGTCTGGTTTTGCAAAAACAGCCCCAAAGGGCTATTTTGAGTCTGGAAACCCAGGAGCCTTCCCGACAACCCTGTACATATGTTGAAACCATATATGTTTTAAAAATGTATACATATAGTTTTAAAACCTTAAAAAGGTATTTTGAAACCCCGAAAGCTACTTGGCCTGACGAAAGGAGGACCGAAAAGGCAAAGGAGAGCCCGGACCCGGAGCATATTTCAAGCCCGGCACATCAACTCTTGTATCAGAATCATCCCCAGATTCTTGGACATCTAAGCCCCTAATATTAACAAATTTGTTCAAAATGATCTCCGGAAGGTGAGAAGAAGAGTGGACGACAATGTTGGCGAAGACCCAACGCAAGACGGAGTACTAATGCAGTCAGGCCCCGCACAAACCGTCCATTTCAAAATGCCATTAAGGAATCAGAAAATCAGATTTGGACTGAATTTGGACCATATATATCCAGATCCAGACCCAAACATGCAGTTGGATTTGGATCCAAAGATCCAAATCCAATATCCCCATCCATGGCCCACATCACCATCTCATAAATGGAGGTGGGGCCCACAGATATTTCACGTGAAAAGCTTGGGTATAAAGAGAGAAGGGGTGATAAAGTATGAGTGAGAAAGTTGGTGGGCTTGACTTTTGGTCAAGGGTGGGTTAACCTTGTGGGTTTAGCCTAGAGTGTGGGTTTGAGCTTGTATGCACCTACACCTAACCTGGGGCTGTACCAACTTGAGCATGGCTGCAACTAGGTCCATGGATCGATGCCAAGGGGAGGTTCCTAAAACCTATCCCTAAGCTAGCCCACCTCACCTAGCCACTCCCCCCTAAACCTGACCCAATCCTAGCCGTCCCCACCCAAAACCACCCCAACCTCACCTAGCCGACCTCACCTAACTAGACCACCTAGACCCTAACTAAACTAAACCTAAACCCACCTTAATACACCAAACTAAACCCCTAACCATTAAGTCCCAGCCACCCTAACTGACCTACCGTAAACCACCAAACAACCCACCCTAACCGACCTACCCAAACCACCCTACAAGCCCACCTTATTACAAATATCTAGCCTAAACCACCCCAACCGACCCAGCCCCTTTTGCCTATAAAAACCCCATGTTTTCTTGCGGGTGGAGGCTCTCTCTCCTCTCTCTCTTCCACTCACATTCCCTCTCACTCCCCCCCAACTGCACCACTTCCATCGCCACTCCACCCTTCGGTTGCCACCTTCCCATTGCATCACCCGGCTGCCACCTTCCCACTCCATCACCCGGCTGCCACTTTCCCACTCCATCACTCGGCTGCCACCTTCCACCTTTGGCGAGGAAGATCCTTCGGCTGCCACCTCCGGCCACCACCTCATCCACCAGCACCACGGTTAGTACCCCATCTCAGCCCCATCTAGCCTCTCATCTCCCCTTCTTTCCCGGCTACACACTCCACCACCTGCCACCTCTTCGCCCAACCTTCTCCCTTATACCCGGCCCGACTGCACCCTACTTCACTGTCATCCCTTAGCACCACCCACCTCAGCTCCTAGTTGGACCTCCTCCCTTAGTTACCCACTTCCCAGCCTAACATCACCCAAACCTGCCACCCCCTAGACATCACCTTAAACCGCCGCACCCTAGCCACTCCATCACCCGGCCACCACCAAGACATCGATCTAGCTAGCACCCTACTTGCCGCCAATCCACATCCAAGGAGCTCCCCTTCGGCTGTCCAAGGCGACTCACTAGGCCAAAGCCAAGCAAGTTGATCACGGACCAGCTACACGTAAGTGCCTAACTCGGTCCTTGATATGAACTTGCTTACATTAAATTAAATTTGATACGGGATTGTAATAATGGAGTGTTGTCTCCCCCTGATTGTAATAATGTGGTTTGGCACACCAACATACACGTGCACTTGAGCCATTCCGCTCTTAGCTGCACACCATTTTGGCACACACACGGGCCTAATTAGCCCTTGAGATATAGTTATACTTATATATATTAAGCTGCGTGGGTTTTAATTTAAGTCGTGGGTGTTGTCTTTCAATTCCACACTCACACACATTGAGCTTTCGCTCTTACTCCCAAGACCCTAGTAAGGGCCATATTGCAATTTCGTTTGGGTGTTTAAATTCAAGTTGTGTGCGTGGTCTTTAAATTCCACACTCACACATATCGAGCTTTCGCTCTTACTCCCAAGACCCTAGTAAGGGCCGTATTGCAATTTCATTTGGGGTAATTTAATTCAAGTTGTGTGCATGGTCTTTCAATTTCCACACTCACACACATTGAGCTTTCGCTCTTACTCCCAAGACCCTAGTAAGGGCCATATTGCAATTTCATTTGGGGTGTTTTAATTCAAGTTGTGTGCGTGGTCTTTCAATTTCCACACTCACACACATTGAGCTTTCGCTCTTACTCCCAAGACCCTAGTAAGGGCCATATTGCAATTTCATTTGGGGTGTTTTAATTCAAGTTGTGCGTGTGGTCTTTCAAATTCCCCACTCACACACATTGAGCTTTCGCTCTTATTCCCAAGACCCTAATAAGGGCCATATTGCATTTATATTTGGGTTTTACATTACAAGTCGTGTGAGTAGTCTTTACATATACACACAACACCCACGCACACGTTGGCGACCTTCGGGCCCATATATATTATAAGTATTTCCCTTCGGCTATGTCTTTAAGATTTGAGTTTTAAGGTTCAGCTGTGTGAGTAGTCTTTCCATATGTACACGACACACACTTGCACAATTGAGCCTTTCCGCTCTTAAGATATAGCCATATTTCCCTTTCACAATTTACATTAAGTCATTTCCCTTCCGCATTGTCTTTCAATTCGGGTTTTTCCTTTGGAGTTGTGTGAGTTTGCATTGCATATTCTCCATACCACGAGTTAGGATGCATACTGCATCAAAGCAAGCCCCACACTCCCGTGCAAAAATCGCCCAACTTAGGTCACTTATGCACATACCTAGTTGGCCCTAAAAAGCATAAAAAGAAAGAGATAGGCACGTGCAAATCCCACGTGAAATAAAACTTGTAATCGTACAAACAAAGCCATAACACTTCGGGTATTTTTCAAAGAGGTTTAATTTAAAAGACTTTGCCAAGCATACAGGCTGACCCTTGCGCATCGGTGCAAGAAGGACTGCGACGAAAAGAGCTCACTTGCTCACAGTCGCCCCGATAGAGTCAGATTTCAAAACTTACTTCGCTAGCTTGAGTAAGCTAGCTGGCACGCCCTTTTGTTATAAAAATGACTTAGACACACGAAAAGGTTCACTTCTAGCCTAAGAACCGGAAGTGGGAATTTTTCGTGTCTATAGGGCTATCCTTTGCCGGTATGCATGAGCATGATCCATAGCAAGGAGTTGCCTGTCATCTAACAAATCTAGTTCGACCATCCTAGCATGCTGAAGCGTCTTTAGGGGGAGGTCGAGTGCAATGGATGTATGGAATGAATGCAATCGTGTATGAATGGGGAGAATGGCGCTTATGCCATAGACCAACTCAAATGGCGTGGCATTCGTGGGAGTCCGGATGAAAGTCCTATAAGCCCATAAGGCTTCATCCAGCTTCTCATGCCACGTCCTACCCTTCTCTAAAGTTTTCTCAATAATACTAATGAGAGTCTTATTGGTGGCTTCGGCTTGGTCGTTGCCTTGAGGGTAGTAGGGCGAGGAGAAGTGGTGAGTTATGCCATAGGTGTTGTACAACTTGACCATCCACTCGTTTTTGAATGGGGTGCCAATATCGGACACAAGGTCTCTTGGAACTCCAAATCGAGCCAAGATATTCATCCTAATGAAAGCCACCACATGTTGCCCCTCGACATTTGTCAGGGAGATGGCTTTGACCCACTTGGAGAAGTACTCAGTGGCTGCTGAAATGAACCTGTGTCCATTCGATGCCTTTGGGAAAATTGGCCCTACTATGTCAACGCCCACATGGTAAATGGCCAGGGCCTGACCACGGAATGCAATGAAGATGATGGGATATGAATGGCGTGTCCATGCACTTCACATGTATGACACTTCCTAACATGATCGTGGCAGTCTTTTCTCAGAGTGGACCAAAAATAACCCGCTCTAAGTATTTTCATCGCCATCATGTTGGCATTGACATGACCTCCACATTCTCCATCGTGGAATTCATGCATAACAGTCCTAGCCTCCATCGTGGAATTCGTGTATCGGGTAGAAATCTTTCTAATGAATGCCTTATCTTTGGATGTGGCATCCTCAGTGAATCCCCCATTTTCCAAAAACCACTTTGTGTAAAAAAACCAAGGTTTTTCATCAGAATATGGGTCACTTTGGCAAATTTCTAAATCGTGCGTGGATGGAGTGGGTGCATGCCATATTTCTAAGGATCGGGTTCCCAAAGCGGGATCGACCCTTAGGGCTGAACCCAAGGATGAGAGGGCGTCGGCAATGCCATTATCCTCTCTTCCTACATATGTGAGTGTGCACGATAGGAATGACTTAACCAATCGAGTGGCCAACTCATGATATGTGTAAACACCCCAAAATCTCATGATTTTCTCAAATATGCCTGGTTTTACCAAAGCAGCCCCAAAGGGCTATTTTGAGTCTGGAAACACAGGAGCCTTCCAGACAACCTTGTACATATGTTGAAACTGTATATACATTTTAAAACTTTATACATATAGTTTTAAACTTTAAAAAGGTGTTTTGAAACCCTGAAAGCCGCCTGGCCTGATAAAAGTAGGACCGAAAAGGCAAAAGAGAGCCCAGACCCGAAGCATACTTTAAGCCCGGCACATCAACTCTCATATCAAAAGCATCCCCAGATTCTCACACATCCAAACCCCAGATATCAAAAATTTGCTCAAAATGAACTCCTGAAGGTGAGAAGAAGAGTGGACGACAATGTTGGCGAAGATCCAATGCAAGATGGAGTACTGATGAAGTCAGGCCCCGCACAAACCGTCCGTTTCGAAAGGCCATGAAGGAATCCAAAAATCATATTTGGGTCGGATCTGGACAATATATATCCAGATCCAAACCCAACATGTATTTGGATCCCAAGATCCAAATCCAATATCTGTATCCATGGCCCACATCACTTCCTCACAAATGGGGTGAGGGGCCCACAAATATTACACGTGAAATGCCTTGGAAGGCTTGGGTAGAGAGAGAAAGGGGAGGCATAAAGTATGAGTGAGAAAGTTGGTAGGCTTGACTTTTGGTCAAGAGTGGGTTAACCTTGTGGGTTTAGCCAAGAGTGTGGGTTTAAGCTTGTATGCACCTACACTTGACCTAGGGCTGCACCAACTCGGACATAGCTGCAACTGAAGCAAGGGACCGGCGCCAAGGGGAGGTTCCTTAACCTAGCCCTAAGCTAGCTCACCTCACCTAGCCACTTTCCCTAAAACCTGACCCAAACCTAACCTAGACCTAACCCTTCTCACCCAAAACTGCCCAACCTCACCTAGCCGACCTCACCCAGCCAACCTCACCTAGCTAGACCACCTAGACCCTAACCATCTAAGCCTAAACCCACCTTAGTGCACCTAATTAAACCCCTAACCACTATGTCCCATCCCACCTAACCGACCTACCCCAAACCACTAACCAGCCCCCCCTAACAGACCTACCCGAAACCATGTCCCATGCCCACCTTATTACAAATATGTGGCCCACAACCCCGTAACCGACCTACCCATTCCCAGCCTATATAAACCCCTCTTCATGCGGGTTTCCCTCTCTCTCCTCCACTCCCTCCATGCCCCCTAGGACCTAGCCAATTCCACCTTCATCCATCCCTCCATCTTGGGACCCGGCCAGCACCTCTCCACTCCAATCGACTCCACCACCTTCCACCTTCGGCGAGGAGCTCCACCCGGCCACACTCCATCTCCTTCCACCCAGCCACCTTCCATCTACCTGCCATCCTCTTCCAGCCACTCTGACACCACCAACACCACCTCCTACCGGTTAGTACCCGAACTCAACCTCATCTAACCTTCATCCTCTCTTCACCCCCTTCTTCCCCGCCAAGCACCACACCAATCTAGTCCATCCACCTAGACGCTCCACCACTCGGCCAGCACCTGCCACTCCTTCCACTCGCCCAGCATCAAGACACTTTCTTTCGGCCACCACACGCCAACCCCTACCTGTCGCCAACATCCACCTAAGGAGCTCCCCTTCGGCTGCCCAAGGCGACTCACAAGGCCAAATCCAAGCAAGTTGAGCATGGACCAGCTACATGTAAGTGTCTTAACTTGGTCTATTATATGAACTTGCATACATTCAATTAAATTTTGATAGGGGTTGTAATAATGGAGCGTTGTCTCCCCCCGATTGTAATAACTTGGTTTGACACACCAACACACACGTGCACTTGAGCCTTTCCGCTCTTAGTTGCACACCCTTTTGGCACACACACGGGCCTTGACAACCCCTAAGATATAGTTATATTTATATATATTCAGTTGAGTGGGTTTTCCATTAAGTCGTGGGTGTTGTCTTTCAATTCTACACTCACACAAATTGAGCTTTCGCTCTTATTTCCAAGACCCTAGTAAGGGCCGTATTGCAATTTTATTTGGGTGTTTTATTCAAGTTGTGTGCGTGGTTTTTCAATTCTACACTCACACATTGAGCTTTCGCTCTTATTCCCAAGACCCTATTAAGGGCCATATTGCAATTCTATTTGGGTTTTACATTACAAATCGTGTGAGTTGTCTTTACATATATACACAACACCCACACACACGTTGGCGATCTTCGAGCCCATATATATATAGTTGTATTTCCCTTCCGCTAGATCTTTAAGATTTGGGTTTTAAGGTTCAGCTGTGTGGGTAGTCTTTCCATATATACACGACACACACTTGCACAATTGAGCTTTTTCGCTCTTAAGATATAGCGATCTTTCCCTTTTGCAATTTCCCTTTTGCAATTTACATTATGCAATTTCCCTTAAGCATTGTCTTTCAATTCGGGTTTTCCCTTGGTGTTGTGTGAGTTTGCATTGCATATTCGCCATACCACGAGTTAGGATGCATATTGCATCAAAGCAAACCCCACACTCCCGTGCAAAAATCGCCCAACTTAGGTCACTTGCGCAGACACCTAGTTGGCTTAAATAGCATAAAACATTGATAGGCACGTGCAAATCCCACGTGAAATAAAACTTGCAATCAAATAAACAAAACCCAAACACTTCGTGTATTTTCAAAGAGGTTATTTGTTTAAAACGACTTTGCCAAGCGTATCAGAGGTCCTGGACCTTCTACTGGCCCAGGGTATTATTGAACTCCTCGAGATTCCTGAGGGAGTCACTTCAAAGGGGGGACTTTTAAACAAATTCTACAAGTATCATCAGCTCAAAGGCCATGATACAAAGCGGTGTTTCTCCCTCCTAAATAAAATTGAGAACTTGATAGCAGAAGGCCAGCTCTAGGTCGTTGAGGAACCTGAGCCTGCCCAAGCTATCTTCAAAGAACCCTTCCCCAAGCACGCAAGTACCAGTGGGAAGGGAAAAGAGGTATGTCCTCTCACGATTTCGAAGAGTCTAGTGCATGCATGTGAATCTGGTTTGTCTACTTGTGCATCTACTCTCATACTTTACAAAAAACCCGCCCAAGTAGTCATTCGGGGACCACCAAGAGTTTCGTCCCCAATTAAACCAGTTTTAACAATTCAAGGTGCTCCAAATCTTTCGATTAGAGCCATGTTAAGTGCGAAAGCTAGGTTGATTGTGGGGGAGGTGACAAGATCCAGGAGGATCTATCAACCCCCACATCTGCAAAGTGCTAAAAAGGTGGTCAGTGTGCCTGGCCCCACAAAAGCATATATTCCTAGAGTTCCGCCGAAAACGGACAAAGGAAACATTGTGTTAAAGGTATATGATTTCGAAAACCATCTTACAAAGATTCCTATCAACATGTTCATCCTAGGGCTAATACAAACTTCGCCTAGGCATAGACTAGTGTTAGAAAAAATTCTAGAAAGAGCAAAGGTTAGTTCGAACATAACCCCAGAATCCTTGTCCAAACAAGTGACCTCCATAGGAGTAGAAATGCCCATCGTATTCTCGGAAGATGATGTAGAAAGACCCTACGAGTCCCATAACCAGGCCCTACATATCGAGGTGGTTCTGAATAACCACTCTCTGGATAGGTGCCTAGTCGATGGGGGAGGAGGGCTCAACATCTTTCCACTTTATGTGGCGAACCAAATCGGAGTCACCTTGACATCCGTACACCCAAGCCCCATCGTCATCACTGGATACGATGGGAATGCATCTAGACCACTAAGATCTATCGAACTCCCCACGAAAACGGGAGGGATAGCACACACGGGGGTATTCCATGTTTTGGACATCCACCCCCATTATAACCTGTTGTTGGGAAGGCCCTGGATACACAGCTTGTGTGTTGTGCCATCCACCTTCCACAGGTGTATCAAAATCTCTTTCAGGGACAAAGTTATAGTGATCCTAGGTGAGAGTCATCCTCAGCTTCAAGGGGTCATAAATTCCCCTTGCTTGTCAAGTTCCCAGACCCATGAGGTAAAATTGGGGAAGACCATGCTCGAGCCACCAAGGCTCACATTGTACAATCCTAGGAAGGTCGTATATGTGAAGGGGCTGCCCAAGGCTACCCCCCTCAAAGTTTTGACCATTCCAGGAAAACCCAAGAACCCCTTATTTCCAAAACCCCTAGACAAAAAGTCCTATGTGCATAACATGGACGACAACAAGTTTCAGGACCACAATTTATATCAAAATTTTTCTAAAAACAAAAAATCATGGAACATGCTGTTAAATATGGGCTATTTGCCATATAAAAGTCTTGGGGCACAAAATCAGGGTCTCCTAGAACCCATACTGCCTAGGGCTAATCCAAGCCGATATGGGATCGGCTATACTCCTAGAATACCACTAGAACCACCCCTTGTGACCACTTGGGTCAAGGGTGCCCTGGAGCCTACCTTAGAAGAGACCTACGATTTAGACCTCTTATTTAGAGTCTAACCTTGTAGTGTTTTCTCTTTGTAGGTATGATGGAAGATCCCTTTATCAAAAATACAAAAAACATTTGAAAAATGCGAAATTAAAATAATGGAAAAATTACAAAAGCCAAAAACATTTGAAAATGAAAAACTCAAAAAAAGAGTAGTTTGTATAGTTCCCAAAGTACTTGCTATACAAAAACACAAAAAAATAAAAAATTTACAAAATTCCAAAAGGATTTTGTGCATAGCTTCTCCTAGTAAGGATTTGAGAAAAGGAAAAGATTTCGAAAGAAACGTTGTCTGCATAACCAGACCAAAAATTTTGAAGTCGATAAAAATTCCAAATGTGAAACCAAGTCTTTTAAAAATCCATGCATCCAATTCCCTAGGATCTATAAACCTCGAAAATGATCAAAGCCCAGAGGTGGATCCCCTTGAGGAAGATCCCACTTCTGAGCTCTCAGAATTTCATAAAATTCTCGATTTTGAAAAGCCTTCAAATTCAGTAGGAGGAGATTTCATAGAGATAAACCTAGGGAGTGATTCAAAGCCCAAACTCATTAAAGTAGGCGCATGTTTGCATGAGCATGAAAGGTCATCATTCAATGCATTTCTAAAAACCTACTTAGATGTGTTTGCATGGATGTATGAAGACATGCCGGGCATAGACCCCAGTAACGGATGTGAAACCCATAAAGCAAAAGCTTAGGAAAATACATCCGAATGTACATGCTCAAGTCAAAGAGGGTTTAGAAGATCCGTTAAAAGTTGGATTTATAAAACCCATTGCGTATTCTGATTGATTATCCAATATAGTTGTTGCTCGAAAAACCAGTGGGAAAATTTGAATATGCATCGACTTTAGGAACCTGAATAAAGCCACTCCAAAAGATAATTATCCTTTACCAAACATAGATTTGATAGTCGATAATACTACAAATCATGAAATGTTTTCATTTATGGATGGCTATTCAGGGTATAATCAAATCAAACTAAGCCCACGAAATCAGGGTAAGACAACCTTCACAACCCCATGGGGCACATAATGCTATACAGTCATGCCCTTTGGTTTGAAAAATGTCGGCGCCACATACCAGAGAGCTATGATGACGATCTTCCATTATCAGATTCATGAGCTCGTAGAGGTATATGTGGATGATCTCTTGGCCAAATCCAAAACTCGATGCACTCATATCGAATGCTTATAAAAGATTGTTGAAAGGCTTAGACTTTACAAAGTAAAGCTAAACCCTCAGAAATGTGTATTCGGAGTAGAGTCCGAAAAGCTCTTAGGCTTTATGGTAAGCCAAAGGGGCAAAGAAGTCGACCCGTCTAAGTGTCGAGCCATCATAGACATGGCTCCACCCTCCAATCTCACGCAGATTCGTAGCCTCCAAAGTCGATTACAATCCATTCACAGGTTTATCTCAAACTTGGCGACTAGATGCGAACCCTTCAACAAGTTGTTGAGAAAGGGCACGAAATTTTCATGGGATGACGATTGCCAAAAGTCATTTGAAAGACTAAAGGCATACTTATCTAATCCCCCTGTTTTAAATCCTCTAAAGCAAGGAAAACCTCTTCTGCTTTACATTTCCATGCATGCGAATGCCTTGGGAGCTTTGTTAGCTCAATACGAGGACGACACTCACAAGGAGTATGCCATATATTATATTTCAAAAACTCTCTTGGCTTATGAAAGGAATTATCAAGACATGGAGAAGACATGCTTGGCCCTAGTTTGTGCCTGCCAGAAATTTCGACATTACTTCCTAGATCATGAGATCTGGATAGTGTCCATGCTTGATCCAATCAAGCATTTGTTCGAAAAACCCATTCTCACTGGTAGATTGGGCAAATGGCAACTCCTCCTAATGGAGTATGACCTGAAATACCATCATCAGATCTCCATTAAGGGGCAAGCCCTAGCAGACTACATGGCTGAGTTCCCCCTAGTGGATGCATATCCCACACTTAATGAAATGCCTGATGAAGGTATATTGCAAAACCAATTTCAAAACCACATTTTGGCAAACTCCTTCGAAAACCAAGTGTGGAAAATGCACTTCGATGGGGCATGAAACCGTCGAGGGGCTGGGGCAGGTATCATCCTCATATCCCCTAAAAAGGGTGAGATCCCTGTAAACACCCCGAATTTTCCAAAAAATCAAAAACTCTCAAAAATACAAAAAGCTCGTTTGAGCCAAAATGACAACCTATTTTAAAATGTGAAAACAGGTACAAAAGGCAAAAGAAAAGCCCAGGCAAGAAGAGGATTCGAGCCCGGAATTTCAGAAGCCACCCTCTGCTCAAAAACGAAAGAAAAAAGAGCCTGTTTGGAGAAAAGCCCGATAAAAGGATAAAAATGTAATTTGGGTCAAAGAAAAAGCACAAAGCAGCTCCAAAGTGCAGAAAGAAGCCCAGTACCTGGGGAAGTCGATAGAAGTCCAAGACACGTCCCGTCAGAATGAAGAACGAAATCCGTGCGACAATCTGAGTTCGATATCAATAGGAACCGGCCAAAAACCAAAACGGCGGACCGAAACGAACGCCGAAAAAGTCCTGAAAAGCAGAACACCGGTTGGAAGAAAGACATGGGAAAGACCCAGGCTAGAGTTGGGCGTCCGATGAATCGAAGCCCGCTCGAAACCGAAGATGAAAAGCACTAGAAATGACCAAAAAACCAAGGAGTAGAAGAAAAGTCTGGATTGGGTTTGGACCCAAAAATATCCAGATCCAGATCCAAATTGTGTTTGGATTGGATTTGGATCTCAAAATATCTGAGATATGAGATCCGAGATCCAAACCCAAATAAATATTTGGACTGGATCTGGATCTCAAAATATCCGAGATCCGCGATCCAGATCTACATAGAGTTTGGATTGGATCCGGATAGCCAGACCCAAATCCAAGACCCATTTAAAACCTCTATAAATAGAGGTGCTGGGCTTGAAAAAAGGGGACGTGAGGCTCAAAGGGGAGAGGCCTTTCACGTGAAAGCTTGGTGGGTGGAGAGAGAAAGAGAGATAGAGGGAAGCAAGTCAAGAATAGTGGCTTGACTTTCCCCTTTTCAAATTTTTTTACGTGAAACCTTGTTGGCCAAGGGACTTGAGGAAGCTGCACCAACCAAGGAACGTCCCCTACAAGCTAGCTGGGAGCATGGCGTGGTAGAGCTTGGCGGCTTGAGCGGCGGCTTGGAGCGGTGTTGCAACCAAGGTAGGTCCCCTAAGCCCTAACCTAACCCCTCTTCCCTAACCTCTCTAGACCACCCATCCTAGCCAAACCTGCCCCTAAAACCACCACCAAACCAGCGAAGTGCTGGCCGTTTTTCACCAAGTATCCTACCTAAGACCACCACCTAAACTCTACCCTAAACACCACCCTAAACAACCTCCCTAAACCACCTAGAGTTCGGCCAAGTACTGGCCGAACTTTCCTTTGAAAATACCTAGCTCGAGCCACCTTGGCTCGAGCCTTTTTCTTAAAAACCACGGCCTGCAAGGCAGGCCGTGTCCCACACTTTCTACCTAAACTTTTGGCCTGCCTTGAGGCAGGCCATCTACCCTAAAAACCACCAAGCCACCGGTTGGGTTTTTCCTCCCCCACCCACCTAAAACAGCCCGGCCAAAGGTGGCCGGGCTTCCTTGCTTTTTAGCCAAAAACCTGGCCCGCCCTAAAGGCAGGCCATCTACCTTTTAAACCAGTCCTAAGTCACCTTGGCCGTGGTCCCTTACCAAAGACCCAAGACAACCCCTAAGCTAACCTTGGCCCTCGCCTAGAACCCAGCCCAAACTCTATCCTAAAACCCCCCTACTCGAGCCACCTTGGCTCGAGTTTCACAAGATCTAAAGCTAATCCCATCACTCGAGCCACCTTGGCTCGAGTCATGCCTAATACCAAGTCTATCCTATACCAAACCCAAGGCCAAAGGCTGGCCGGATTTACTCTACCCTAAACCAAGTTCACTCGAGCCACCTTTGGCTCGAATCACACAAGCAAAACCTAAGGCCGAGTGTTGGCCAAACCCTAGAATAAGTCACTCCTACTCGAGCCACCTTGGCTCGAGTTTCACAAGACCAAAACCAAGGCCAAACGCTGGCCTAATCCTAAGTCAAAAACCATACCTAAACCAAGGCCAAGTGTTGGCCGAATCCCACACAAAAACCCTATCAGTCGAGCCAAGGTGGCTCGAGTCTTAACTTGCCCAAACCGGTCCCAAGTAGCCCCAAACCCATTGTAGCTTGCAGCTCCCGGAACTCCAAGTCTCTCCAAGCTCTCAAGCTCTCCGGCTTCGCTCCCACGTGCCCCAGACTCCATAAGAAGAAGGTGGATTCGCTCCTTGTACAATCCCAAATCAAGAACTTGGAAAAGTGTAAGTCGTTTGATATATATCAAGTTTCTTTTCCATTCAATTAAATTTGTGATACGGGGTTGTAATAACGGAGCTTGTCTCCCCTTGGATGTAATATATGTGCTTGATGCAAAACACACACACGTACACTCGAGCCTTTCCGCTCTTATCTGCACACTTTTGCACACAAACGGGCCTCAACAGCCCATAGGATATAGCTCTATTTATATACATTCAGCTGGGTTTTAAGGTTTAAGTCGTGTGAGTTGTCTTTCATTTTATACACTCAAACCACTCACTCACATTGAACCTTTCCGCTCTTACGTATATATATGTATTTCTCTTTCAGCTGGGTTTTAAATTCAAGTTGCGTGAGTTGTCTTTCAATTTATACACTCAAAGCACTCACTCACATTGAGCCTTCTCGCTCTTATATATATCTATATCTCCCTTCTGTTGTGTTTTACGGTTCAGTTGCGTGTGTTGCATTTCAATTTATACACAACACCCATGCACACATTGAGCCTTTCCGCTCTTAAGATATAGATATATTTAAATTCCTGCAATTTACATTCAAGTCGTGTGAGTTGCATTTAATTTGGGTTTTCCCTTCTGCTAAGTCTTTAAATTTCGGGTTTTACATTCAAGTTGTGTGAGTTGCATTGCATACTCACCACACTCGAGCTAGAGCGCATACCTGCATCGAACAAACCCGAACAAAACATGCAAACACGCCTAAGTGGTTGAAACTGAAAGACTTAGGGTCGCCCAAACCTAGTAAAAGCAAAAACTCGCCAAGTACATGATTTCCAAAGTTTTCAAACACCTGATCATTCAAAAATCGATTTTTTGTAACTAGTTCAAACGAAGTCTCTAAGCATACAGACTGACCCTTGCACGTCGGTGCAAGAAGGTTTGCGATGAAAAGATCCCGCTTGCCTACAATCGCCTTTCAAAAGTCAGATATTTCAAAACTACTTCGCTAGTTTGAGTAAGCTAGCTGGCACACCCTAAAAGCGAACGTAGATTGCGAAAAGATTTGCTCTAGGCTCAAAGAAACCTGGAGTCGAAGATTTTCCGTGTCTACAATCCCCATAGCCATTCGCCTAGATTTCGAATGTTCCAACAATATAGCTAAGTATGAAGCACTCATACGAGGCTTAAGGATTTCGAAAACTCTATGGGCAGCATGCATCGAGGTCTTTGGAAACTCACTCCTCGTTATAATCCAAGTTTTAAAAATTTGGCAAGTTCGAAACTAAAAGCTTCTTCCATATCATGAGTTGGCCACTCGATTGGTTGAGTCCTTCTAATCGTGTACACTCACACACGTAGGAAGAGAGGATAATGACGTTGCCGATGCCCTCTCATCCTTGGGTTCAGCCCTAAAGGTCGATCCCACTTTGGGAACCCGATCCTTAGAAATATGGCATGCGCCCACTCCATCTACACACGATTTGGAAATTTGCCAAAACAACCTAGATTCTGTTGAAAAACCTTGGTTCTATGACATCAAATGTTTTTTAGAAAATGGGGGATTCGGTGAGGATGTCACATCCAAAGATAAGGTGTTCATCCAGAAAATTTCTACCCGATACACGATTTTGGGTGGGGTTTTGTATAAAAAGGGTTTTACCGGCATCTTACTAAGATGCGTCGACCTAGAGGAGGTTAGGCCTGTTATGCATGAATTCCACGATGGAGAATGTGGAGGTCATGTTAATGCCAACATGATGGCGATGAAAATACTTAGAGCGGGCTATTTTTAGTCAACCCTGAAAAAGAATTGCCACGATCATGTTAGGAAGTGTCATCCATGTCAAGTGCATGGGCACGCCATTCATATCCCATCATCATCATTACATTCCGTGGTCAGCCCCTGGCCATTTACCATGTGGGCGTTTGATATTGTAGGCCCAATATTTCCAAATGCATCGAATGGGCATAGGTTCATTTTAGCAGCCACTGAGTACTTCTCCAAGTGGGTCGAAGCCATCTCCCCGTCCAACGTACAGGGGTAACATGTGGTAGCTTTCATTAGGAGGAATATCTTGGCTCGATTTGGAGTTCCAAGAGACCTTGTGTCCGATAATGGCACCTCATTCAAAAACAAGCGGATGGTCAAGTTGTGCAACACCTATGGCATAACTCACCACCTCTCCTCGCCCTACTACCCTCAAGGCAACGGCCAAGCCGAAGCCACGAATAAGACTCTCATTAGCATAATTGAGAAGACTTTAGAAAAGGGTAGGACATGGCACGAGAAGCTGGATGAAGCCTTATGGGCTTATAGGACTTCCATCCAGACTCCCACGAATGCCACACCATTTGAGTTGGTTTATGGCACAAACGCCATTCTTCCCATTCATACACGACTGCATTCATTCAATACATCCATTGCACTCGACCTCCCCCTAGAGATGCTTCAACATGCTAGGATGACCGAACTAGATTTGTTAGATGAGAGGCGACTCCTTGCTATAGATCATGCTCATGCATACCGGTAAAGGATAGCCCGACACTACGACAAACACATGAGACCTCGCCACTTTGAAGTGGGAGATCTGGTTTTGAAAATCATCCACTATCGTGGCCCACATCCACTTGGAAAGTGGCGCCCCAAGTGGGATGGACCCTATGTTGTGCGTGCAACCACCACGAACAATTCATACTGGTTGATCGATGTAGAAGGTAGGAATTTAGCAGATCCTATCAATATTCAATACTTAAAGAAGTATTATGTGTAGGGTTTGAGTTAAATTCCCGTTTTCGAAAATTCTTAGGGATAGCTACTTTGAAACCACGAAAGTAAGGTTCAAAGGCAAATTGTGTGATCTTGAGCAAGAGAATTCGCACTTGTGAAAGAGTGGAGTTTTCCAAATACGTGGTTACATTTCAAAATCCTTCTTCCTACAAAGAAAGGCCTAGTTCAATATAGCAAGATACTTGTAAGTAGTACGTGCTTTTTCTAAATAGGCTGATTTGGAATGGATCGAGTATAACCTTGGGATAAGTCCTCCCCTCTTCTTTTCCCCTTCCAAAAGGAAAATATGGCCAAAAACAAAGGGAAATCCCCGCCAAAATCTCTTTCCCAAAGAAAGAAACATGAATCACAAAGCAAAATTCGATTCTTTTATGGAAAAGAGGGATTAAAGAAAAAATACTCCCAAAGGGAGACCCTCTATGAAAAAAAAAGGAAGAAAAGGCCAAAAAGCTCAAAAGGAGCAGTTTTTCGCCTTCTATGCCTCAAACCACGGGACGCTTCAGAAGGGACCGTGGTATCTCTTTCCCATCCCTTCGACTTATCCCAAGTAAAACATGATTCATTTCGAGGAATCCTAAAGTAAAAATAGGATTTACTTACTTGAATTTCATTTTGTTTGAGAATTCGACGTTTCGAGTAAGGCGTAGGAATTTTGAAATATAGCTTGTTTTCTTATAAAACCTTCGCTAGATTAGCGAGTGTCAAGACTCAAGCAAAGGCAAACGCGAAGAGTTCGAGATCCTTAGGATTGAGGCTAAAAGCGGTTTTCCCTTTTGTAAATAGATTTTGAAAAATCGAATATCGAGCAACATAGGGCCCGCTCACTTGGAGCAGCAGGTCTTCGTAAGTCTCAAGAGTTCGTCCATGCCATCTGGTCTCTAGGAGGTCGCCCTACTTGGCGTCTCATCCATGTCATGCATGTGCATATCCACACATGAACACTTGCATAACATGATCCCCGTTTAGGACCAGAAACCATAAAATCCTATAATTTTCTCAAATATGCCTAGTTTTACCAAAGCAGCCTCAAAAGGCTATTTTAAGTCTAGAAACCCAGGAGCCTCCAGACAACCCTGTACATATGTTGAAACTGTATATACGTTTTAAAACTTTATACATAGTTTTAAACTTTAAAAAGGTGTTTTGAAACCCCGAAAGCCACCTGGCCTGACGAAAGCAAGACCGAAAAGGCAAAGGATAGCCCGAACCCGAAGCATACTTCAAGCCCGACACATCAACTCCCATATCAAAAGCATCCCCAGATTCTCAGACATCCAAGCCCCAGATATCTGAAATTTGCTCGAGATGAACTCGTGAAGGTGAGAAGAAGAGCGGACGACAATGTTGGCGAAGACCCAATGTAAGACGGAGTACTGATGAAGTTAGGCCCCACACAAACCGTCCGTTTCGAAATGCCATGGAGGAATCGAAAAATCATATTTGGGTCGGATCTGGACCATATATATCCAGATCCAAACCCAACATGTATTTGGATTTGGATTTGGATCCCAAGATCCAAATCAATATCTGTATCTATGGCCCACATCACTTCCTCATAAATGGGGTGTGGGGCCCACAAATATATCACATGAAATGCCTTGGAAGGCTTGGGTAGAGAGAGAAAGGGGAGGCATAAAGTATGAGTGAGAAAGTTGGTAGGCTTGACTTTTGGTCAAGAGTGGGTTAACCTTGTGGGTTTAGCCAAGAGTGTGGGTTTAAGCTTGTATGCACCTACACCTGACCTAGGGCTGCACCAACTCGGACATGGCTGCAACTAAAGCAAGGAACCGGTGCCAAGGGGAGGTTCCTAAACCTAGCCCTAAGCTAGCTCACCTCACCTAGCCACTTTCCCTAAAACCTGACCCAAACATAACCTAGACCTAACCCTTCTCACCCAAAACCACCCCAACCTCACCTAGCCGATCTCACCTAGCTAGACCACCTAGACCCTAACCAACTAAGCCTAAACCCACCTTAGTGCACCTAATTAAACTCCTAACCACTATGTCCCAACCCACCTAACCGACCTACCCCAAACCACTAACCAACCCCCCAACCGACCTACCCCAAACCATGTCCCATGCCCACCTTATTACAAATATATTGCCCACAACCCCCTAACCAATCTAGCCCATTCCCAGCCTATATAAACCCCTCATCATGCGGGTTTCCCTCTCTCTTCTCCACTCCCTCCATGCCCCCTAGAACCTGGCCAGTTCCACCTTCATCCATCCCTCCATCTTGGGACCCGGCCAGCACCTCTCCACTCCAACCGACTCCACCACCTTCCACCTTCGGCGAGGAGCTCCACCCGGCCACACTCCATCTCCTTCCACCCGGCCACACTCCATCCACCAACCATCCTCTTCCAGCCACTCCGACACCACCAGCACCGCCTCCTACCAGTTAGTACCCCACCTCAACCTCATCTAACCTTCATCCTCTCTTCACCCCCTTCTTCCCCACCAAGCACCACACCAATCTAGTCCATCCACCTAGACGGTCCACCACTCGGCCAGCACCTGCCACTCCTTCAACTCAGCCAACATCAAGACAATTTCTTCCGGCCACCACACGCCAACCCCTACCTACCGCCAACATCCACCTAAGGAGCTCCCCTTCGGCTGCCCAAAACGACTCACAAGGCCAAATCCAAGCAAGTTGAGCATGGACCAACAACATGTATGTGTCTTAACTTGGTCCATTATATGAACTCGCTTACATTCAATTAAATTTTGATACGGGGTTGTAATAATGGAGCGTTGTCTCCCCTCGATTGTAATAACTTGGTTTGACACACCAACACACACGTGCACTTGAGCCTTTCCGCTCTTAGTTGCACACCCTTTTGGCACACACACGGGCCTTGACAGCCCCTAAGATATAGTTATATTTATATATATTCAGCTGCGTGGGTTTTCCATTAAGTCATGGGTGTTGTCTTTCAATTCTACACACACACATTGAGCTTTCGCTCTTATTCCCAAGACCCTAGTAAGGGCCGTATTGCAATTTTATTTGGGTGTTTTATTCAAGTTGTGTGCGTGGTTTTTCAATTCTACACTCACACACATTGAGCTTTCGCTCTTATTCCCAAGACCATATTAAGGGCCATATTGCAATTCTATTTGGGTTTTACATTACAAGTCATGTGAGTTGTCTTTACATATATACACAACACCCACGCACACGTTGGCGACCTTCTGGCCCATATATATATAGTTGTATTTCCCTTTTGCTATGTTTTTAAGATTTGGGTTTTAAGGTTCAGCTGTGTGAGTAGTCTTTCCATATATACACGACACACACTTGCACAATTGAGCCTTTCCGCTCTTAAGATATAGCCATATTTTCCTTTTGCAATTTACATTACGCAATTTCCCTTAAGCATTGTCTTTCAATTCGGGTTTTCCCTTGGAGTTGTGTGAGTTTGCATTGCATATTCGTGATACCACGAGTTAGGACGCAAATTGCATCAAAGCAAACCCCACACTCTCGTGCAAAAATCGCCCAACTTAGGTCACTTGCGCACACACCTAGACGTTTCGAGTAAGACGTAGGAATTTTGAAATATAACTTGTTTTCTTATAAAACCTCTGCTTGATTAGCGAGTGTCAAGACTCAAGCAAAGGCAAACACGAAGAGCTCGAGATCCTTAGGATGGAAGCTCAAAGCAGTTTTCTCTTTTGTAAATAGATTTTGAAAAATCGAACATCGAGCAACATAGGGTCTACTCACTTGGAGCAACAAGCCTTGGTAAGTCTCAAGAGTTCGACCATGTATCTGGTCTTTGGGAGGTCGCCATTCTTGGCGTCCCATCCATGTCATGCATCTGCATATCCACGCATGGACACCTGCATAACATGATCCCGTTTAGGACTAGATTCCATACATATCCCTTTGGCGTGATATCTCCTCCTACTAGGGTTTAAAAGAGAGATTTTGCTAAAAATTTGGACGATCCCATGTTTTCGTGGATAGATCTAGGGAGACATTGAAAGGGGTGTTTGTCATCATTGCCATTATCCAAATAAATTTGGATAATGCCAAAGAGGGGTGTAGACACGGAAAATCCTCGACTCCGGGTTTCTTAGGCCTGGAGCGAATCTTTTCGCAATCTACGTTCGCTTTTAGGGCGTGCCAGCTAGCTTACTCAAACTAGCGAAGTAAGTTTTGAAAATATCTGACTTTTGAAAGGCGATTGTAGGCAAGCGGGATCTTTTCGTCGTAGACCTTCTTGCACCGACGCGCAAGGGTCAATCTGTAAGCTTAGAGACTTCTTTTGAAACAAGTTAAACTCAAAAATTGATTTTTGAATAAACAGGTGTTTTGAAAATCTTGGAAATCATGCACTTGGCGAGTTTTTGCTTTTACTGGGTTTGGGCGACCCTAAGTCTTTCAATTTTAATCACTTGGGCGTGTTTTGCACGTTTTGTTCGGGTTTGTTCGATGCAGGTATGCACTCTAGCTCGAGTATGGCGAGTATGCAATGCAACTCACACAACTTGAATGTAAAACCCGAAATTTAAAGACTTAGCAGAAGGGAAAACCCAAATTGAATGCAACTCACACGACTTGAATGTAAATTGCAGAAATTTAAATATATCTATATCTTAAGAGCGAAAAGGCTCAATGTGAGTGAGTGCTTTGAGTGTATAAATTGAAAAGCAACTCACGCAACTTGAATTTAAAACCCAGCTGGAAGGGAAATACGTATATATACGTAAGAGCGGAAAGGCTCAATGTGAGTGAGTGCTTTGAGTGTATAAAATGAAAGACAACTCACACGACTTGAACCTTAAAACCCAACTGAATGTATATAAATAGGGCTATATCCTATGGGCTGTTGAGGCCCGTTTGTGTGCAAAAGTGTGCAGATAAGAGCGGAAAGGCTTGAGTGTACGTGTGTGTATTTTGCATCAAACACATATATTACATCCGGGGGGAGACAAGCTCTGTTATTACAACCCCATATCGAATTGAATTAAGTTTAAAGTAATGTAAGAGAGTCAAGTTCGAGCACTTACACGTCGCCTGCTTGGACTTCCTTTATCAGTGGGATCCGACCTTGGATATAACCGATGGATGGTCCTCTCGCTGCGAACCGATCCGATGCATGGAGTTTTGGGTGAGATTCGATCGAGCCTAAGGCAAGGTGTAGGGGATCTAAGGTGAGGGGCTTAGGTAGGTTTGAGTCTAAGTCCTAAGGTGATGGGCGACCAGCTAGGGTTCGAGTTTGGTGAGGCTCCTAGTGCGGATTTAGGAAGGGTCCTAAGGAAAAGCTCGGCCAAGTGGTGGCCGAGCTGGTTTGATGTCCTTCTTTGAACTAGTCCTAGGGTGAGTCCTAAAGAAAGGGCTCGACCAAGGGTGGCCGAGTTGGTCAAGACTTAGGGTTAGTCTAGGTTAGGACTTAGGGTGAAAATGCTAAAGGGAATGGCTTGGCCAAGGGTGGCCGAGCTGATCAACTTGGGTTTAGTTTAGGTGGGATTTGGGATGAAATGGCTAAGGGGAATGGCTCGGCCAAGAGTGGCCGAGCTGGGGCAATGTGGGTTTGATTTAGTTTGGTATTAGGGACTCACTAGGACCGATCTAGGGTGAGCTCGGCCAGCTATTGGCCGAGCTTGGTATGGGTTTGGGTGGGACGGTTTTTTGGGTAGAGTCTAGGTAGTTTTGCAAAATTCGGCCAGCATGTGTTTGGTCGAACTTTGTTGGGTTTTCTCAAGATAGTTAGGTGGTTTTAGAGGGGCAAAGGATAGAATGGCTTTGATGGGTTCTAGGGACTCACCTTGGCCATGGTTTGGGTGATCTCCACGCACCTTCTCTTCACACCAAGTGGGCCATCCATGGCTGCCGGATCCACATGAGCTGCAGCAAGCTTCTTTGGCGTGAAATGGTGGCTTCCTAGCTTACAAAACCAGCCCACCTATTACAAAAAGCAAAGGGGGAAAGTAGCCCCCTTTGTTGACTTTTCCCTCTCTCTCTCTCTCTCCCTCCAACCCAAGCAAAGACGTGAAACAAACGAAAAATTTTGCAGCCCCTTGTGAATCAGCCCCTCACGTCCTTTTATAGACTTTCAACTTGGATATGGATCTTGGGTCTTGGATTTGGGTCTGGCTATCTAGATCCAATCCAAACTCAATATGGATCTGGATCGCGGATCTCGGATATTTTGAGATCCAGATCCAGTCTAAATATTTATTTGGGTTTGGATCTCGGATCTCAGATCTTGGATTTTTGAGATCCATATCCAATCCAAACATAATTTAGATCTAGATCTGGATATTTTTGGGTCCAGACCCAATCCAGATTTTTCTTCTACTCCTTGGTTTTTTGGTCCTTTCTGGTGCTTTTCACCGTCGGTTTCGAGCGGGCTTCGGTTCATCGGATGCCCAACTCGGGCCTGGGTCTTCCCCAAGTCTTTCTCCCAACCGGTGTTCTGCTTTTCAGGACTTTTTCGGCGTTTGTTTTGGTCCGCCATTTTGGTTTTTGGCCGGTTCTTGTTGATATCGAACTCAGATTGTTGCACGGATTCCGTTCTTCATTCTGACGGGACGTGTCTCAGACTTCTGTCGACTTCCTCAGGTACTGGGCTTCTTTCTACATTTTGGAGCTGCTTTGTGCTTTTTCTTTGACCCAAATTACATTTTTACCCTTCTATCGAGCTTTTCTCCAAACGAGCTCTTTTTTCTTCCGTTTTCAAACAGGGGGTGGCTTTTGAAATTCCGGGCTCGAATCCTCTTCTTGCCTGGGCTTTTTCTTTTGCCTTTTGTACCTGTTTTCACATTTTAAAACAGGTTGTCGTTTTGGCTCAAACGAGCTTTTTGTATTTTTGAGAGTTTTTGATTTTTGGAAAATTCGGGGTGTTTACAGATGCCCCTCTTTGGCATTATCGAAATTGATTTGGATAATGGCGAAGAAGATAACACCCCATTTTGGTTTTTCTCTCAAATTTTCTCGAGAATACACCATTTTTATTTCGCAAAAACCCTGTTTTCTTTTACCACAGGTGGGGACTTTTAGCAAAAGGGGACTTTTCCTAAGTTTCCCTATGTATGATCATGCAGGGACGATTTTTGGATGCATGCATGAGAAAAACGTTTTTGTTTTTGGGGTTTTGAGCTCGAAGAGTGCCTTTTGAGGCAGGCTGCTTCGAGCAGGTTTTACCCATGTCTTCTAGACGTTTTTGGGTTTTCGAGCTTTGGAGAGAGCCTTTTGAGGCTGTCTGCTCCAAGCAGGTTCTACCCTTGTCTTTTTGACATTCGTGGGTTTTTTTTGAAAAATTTTCTTTTTGAAAACGAACTCCTTTTAGCTTGTATCGAAAAGGACTTCCGTTTTTCATACTTCCCTTCATTCAGGTTTCAATACCTGCTACTCAGTAGAGGTTTTTGGGTAGGAAAACTTGGGAAAACATTTCAAAGTTTCATTTCCTACAAAACAGAGTCGAGTTCTCAAACAAAATGAAATCCAAATAAGCCGATTTTATTCGTACTTTAGGATTTTCGCAAATTTGAACCTTTTTCCTTGGGGATAAGCCGTAGGGATATGGGAAAGAGATACCACGGTCCCTTCTGAAGTGTCCCGTGGTTTTAGGCAAAGAGTCGGAAAATCACTCTTTGAGCTTTGGCTTTTTGTTTCTTTTTTTCACAGAGGGTCTCCCTTTGGGAGTATTTTTTCATTAATCCCTCTTTTCTTTAAAGGAGAGCAGCTCTTTGGAGGAGTTTTTGTATTCCCTGTTTATGAAGGGAAGACCTCTTTGGGAGGAGTTTTTTATATCTCCTTTTCTTTTGAAACGAGAAGACCTCTGTCGGAGGAGTTTTTGTATTCCCTGTTTATGAAGAGAAGACCACTTTCGGAGGAGTTTTTGTATTCTCGATTTTTTTCTTTCTTTTGAACACAGCCAATTTTCCTTTTTGGAGAGAAAGTAGAATGGGGGAAGGCTTATCCCTTTGTTTACTTGATTCAAACGAGATCGTCCTATTTCTTAATAGCATTTGCTATTCGAAAATATTTTGATATTTTGAACAAGGCTTAATCTTGTAAGCCAGGGTCCTTTGAAATATCGCCAATTCATTTTTGGAAGACTACCTTTTGAAAAGTATAAATTCCTCCACTCAGGGTTATACAATCAACTTCGATCCTTCTTTCAAGAAGTTTCAAAGGAGTTCAATTTTTCAAAATCTTTTCGAAAAAGGAATTTAACATAAACCCTTTTGAATATTCGGGCATTTTCGGGGTTTTGCTAATTTTGACCCACAACATCAACAGATTTTTTGAATTTTTGTTGCCCTTTTTGAAGACATGGGGACATTCCTACTCAAGTTTGCCCACCTCTTGGGCTTTCTTTGGGGTGATATGATATGAATATGATGCATGCTATGCACTCCATGTGTTTCAAAATGGAAATACACGATTTTATGCAAGAGTGAACATATGAAATGTATCTCACAAGTCAAGAAGGAGATGCATTCTATGAAATTCGTTTCTCCATGGAAGGTGTCTAGGGGCTATATTTAAAAATGCCCCTAGCTTGAGGGAAATTTCGCATGGCCACATGGTGAAGGGCCATGGCTTTTCAACAGACTTTTTTGGATGGACGATGGTATGTTGATGTCCATGCATTTCCACGATTTTCCTAACATGATCATGCTACTTTTTGCTCAAGGATGAAAAACACAACCAACCCTAAGTGATCATCATGGCCATCGGGCTTTGATTTTGACATGATCTCCATATTTCATCATGAGATTCATGTTCTTATCCAACACAATCAAGGTTTTCATATAAACCTGAAGTTTTGAAAATCTTTCTTTTCAAAGTATATGTAGGGTTAAATTTTCGAAATTTTGATCCCTTTTGAGAAAGCAATTTTGGGAAATCCTCCATTTCTATATGAAGATGGTTTCATACCAGCCCTTTTGATTTGAAATATGTTTCCTATACTTGATTTTGATCAAGCAGGGTTTTTGGAATTCATTTTGAAAATTCGTGCCTTCATGGGGCATTTGATCAAGTATGGGGAATGTGTCTCATAGAGGCACTTCAGCAACACGATATAGGGCTTGTCCCTTAATTGAGTCTTGAGTTTTGAAACTCATACTCTGTTGAAAGGGGCTGCCATTTTGCCTACCTGTTTAAGATAGGTTTTTCAAATGAGTGCTTTAATGAATCATTCCCCTTTCCATGGGAGATGATGTCTCAAATTTTTAGGGCCTACAGCAAGGCCAAGCACGATTTTTCTTTTGGCTTGGTGATTCCTTTCACACGCCAAAAGAGTTTTTGAAAATGTATGGCACATTTAGTATGAATAACATCTTCATTTGATCAAGTCAAGCAAACAATGCAGGATTTGCAAAGCATGGAAGGTTTTTATCAAAAGAATTTTGAAAAGGCTTTTGTGAAATGATAACCCTTTTTTCAAGACTCTCATTTCCGTTTTGAAATTTTCCTTAAATGTGTTGGATTTGATTCGTATGGAGACCTGCTTATGAAGGCTCGATACTTAGGGGGTCGACTTTTATTGCCCCTTTTGGTTTCACAAAACCCAGAATTCGAGTTCTAAGATGATGTCTAGACTCGATGCACATGTATGATTTCAAGATGTGATGCATGATGCTTATGCACACACTATGGGTCAGGCTTATTTCTAAAAAATCCCCAATCTTTGCATAAGTCAAGGATCTTGCGAATTTCAGGAAGTTCGGAGGTTTTTATTCCTCCTGGCCTTGGTGATTCTTGAGCTTTTCATTTTGAAAAAGCTCTAGATAAAAGGGTGTTTAAGATCAGCTTTTTGGATTTTTTTGGTTTTCGGGAGTTATATACAATTTTCGAAAAAGCATTTTTACAATTTTTGAAAATGGACTTTGTACATGGCCAAAGGCTTTAAAACAAATTTCTTTTTGGAATTTTCGTTTTTTCCCAATGTTTTTGAGATTTTGTTTTGGGTTTTCAATTTTTTTGGTTTTTGGCAAATATCTGATTTTTTTGGCTTTTTCAAAAGGAGGGATCTTCCCATGAACCTACAAAGAAAACATTCATGAATCAGACTCTAATCAATAGGTCTAAGACATGGGTTTTGGGTTTTAGAGGTTCTACAGGGCACCCTTGACCCATATCTGCCACTCCACAAACCTGCCACTCCATCACCCGACTGCCCCCAACATCTCCTTTACACCTGGCCATTTCATACCCTACATCCCCACCTTCCCTCAGCCACCTATCTCAGCCCCTAGCTAAACCTCCACCCTTCAACCTGCCACCACCTAACTAAGACCCGAACCTGCCCCAACTCACTCAAAGACCCTACTTGCTGCACCTTGTACTCGGCCATCCTCAAGTCTTCATCCGGCTCTCACCCTACGTGGCACCCACACACACCCAAGGAGCTCCCCTTCGACTGTCCAAGGCGACTCACTAGACCAAAGCCAAGCAAGTCACACTCGGACCAGCTATATATAAGTGCCTAACTCGGTCCTTGTTATAGACTTGCTTATGCTTAATTAAATTTGATACGGGGTTGTAATAATGGAGCGTTGTCTCCCCCCGCTTGTAATAATGTGCTTTGGCATACCCACACACACATGCACTTGAGCCTATTCCGCTCTTAGCTGCACACGATTTTGATACACACATGGGCCTAATCAGCCCTTAAGATATAGCTATACCTATATGATTTAAGTTGCGTGGGTTTTCATTAAGTTGTGTGGGCTGTCTTTCAATTTTCACACTCACACACATTGAGCTTTCGCTCTTATTCCCAAGACCCTAGTAAGGGCCGTATTGCAATTTCGTTTTGGGGTGTTTAAATTCATGTCGTGTGCGTAGTATTTCAATTCTACACTCACACACATTGAGCTTTTGCTCTTACTCCCAAGACCTTAGTCAAGGCCTATTACAATTATATTTGGGTTTCAATTCAAGTTGTGTGCGTAGTATTTCAATTCTACACTCACACACATTGAGCTTTCACTCTTACTCCCAAGACCTTAGTCAAGGCCATATTGTAATTATATTTGGGTTTCATTACAAGTCGTGTGAGTTGTCTATAGACACCGAAAATTTTCACTTACGGGTTCTTAGGCCTAAAGTGAACCTTTTCGCAATCTACTTCGCTTTATGGGCGTGCCAGCTAGTTTACTTTAACTAGCAAAGTATGTTTTGAAAATAATCTGACTTTTGAAAGGCGATTGTAGGCAAGCGGGATTTTTACGTCGCAGACCTTCTTGCACCGATGCGCAAGGGTCAGTCTGTATGCTTAGAGACTTCGTTTTGAAACAAGTTTAACTCAAAATATATTTTGAATGAAGAAGTGTTTTAAAACCTTTTAAAAACCATGCATTTGGGCGATTTTGATTTTATAAGGGTTGGACGACCCTAAGTCTTTCAAATTTTAATCTACTTAGGCACGATGTGCATGCATCGAAATAGCCTAAGTCTTGGCATATTTGCACGATTGATTCGGGTTGTTTTTGTATGATTTTCAAATTTTAGATCACGTGGATTTGCACGTGCCTAAGTCTTCCTTTTTATCCCTTTATGGGCCACCTAGGTGTGTGTTATGAACACTCCACTACATGGGGCGAATTTGAGCGGGAGTACGGGGCTTGCTTCAATGCAATATGCGTCCTACCTCATGGTATGGCGTAGATGCAATGCAAACTCACGCAACTCCAAAGGGAAAACCCGAATGTAAAGACAAATGCCGAAGGGAAATGACTTGTAAAGTAAATAGCCGAAGGGAAATGACTTGTAAAGTAAATAGTGGAAGGGGAAATATGGCTATATCTTAAGAGCGGAAAGGCTCAATTGTGTAAGTGTGTGTCGTGTATATATTGAAAGACAACGCACACGACTTGAACCTTAAAACCCGAATCTTAAAGACATAGCCGAAAGAAATACTTTATATAGAGTATATGTAGGGGCCCTTACTTGGGTCTTGCAAATAAGAGCGAAGGCTCAATGTGTGTGCGTGCTTGAATTGAAAGACTTACACACACGACATGAAATGAAACCCAAATATAAATTGCAGTATGCCTTGACTAAGGTCTTGGGAGTAAGAGCGAAGGCTCAATGTGTGTGCGTGTGGGAATGTAAAGACAACTCACACGACATGAAATGAAACCCAAATATAACTGCAATAAGGCCTTTACTAAGGTCTTGGGAGTAAGAGCGAAGGCTCAATGTGTGTGCGTGTGGAAAATGGAAAGACAACACACACGACTTAATTAAAAACCCCCTTGACTTAAAATATATAAATATAACTATATATTAAGGGCTTGTTAGGCCCGTGTGTGTGCAAGAAGTGTACGACTAAGAGCAGAAAGGCTCAAGTGCGTGTGTGTGTGGGTGTGTCAAACCACGTTATTACAATCGGGGGGAGAGGAATCTCCTTTACTACAACCCCGTATCAAAATTTAATTGAATATAAAGCAAGTTAATGTAATATACCAAGTTTAGACACTTACAAATAGCTGGTCCATGTTCAACTTGCTTGCACGTGGGCTCATGGTTCACCTTGGGCAGCCAAGAGGGGGTTATCCTAGGTGGCTTTGAGGGAGGTTCTATGGGGCACGGTTAGGGCATTAGGGAAGCTTAGGATCTGCCAAGACGGGGGTTGTTTAGGGTCTGTCCTAGGGTCTGTCCTAGGGTGCAGGTCACGGCCAGGGTGCAGGTTAGGTCGGCAGGAAGGTGGTCAAGTCAGTAGGGAGGTGGTCGGGTCGTCAGGAAGCAGTCGGGTGGCTGGCGCGGTTGTTGGGCGCCTGGCGCAGCAGACGGGCGCCTGACGCGGCTGCAGTGGCGTGGGACGCGCTGCGGCGGGGGGCGTGCAGGCAGTAGAGGGGCGCGACAGCATCAGGGGAGGCGCGCGGCAGGGCGCGGCAGCGTCAGGGCTGCGCGGCAGGAAGCAGGGCACGCGGTAGGCGTCCGGGGGTTTCGGTTCATGGTTTGGGGGATCTTTTGAGGCGGTTGGGTTAGGTTAGGTCTAGTTAGGGTTCAGTTAGGGTTAGGTTGGTTCAGTTAGGGTTAGGTTCAGTTGGGGTTAGGTAGGTTCGAACCTAGGCTAGGTTGGGGGTTAGGTTTAGAGGAGGGTAGAGAGAATGGCTAGGTTAGGTTAGGCTTACCTCTTGGAGCCGGTCCTTCATGGCTTGAGCCCACGTCTCCACGGTTGCAGCCACTTGGTCCAGCCCACCTTGGTTGCAGCCCCTAGGTCTAGACCCACTTAGCCCACATGGCTTGAACCCACCTCACCCAATAAGCCCACATGGCTAGGTCTATCACTCCCTCTCTCTCCTCCCAAATATTTGCATGAACCCTTTACATGGACCCCCTCACCTCTATTTATAAACATTTGAGGTGGGTCTTGGATTTGGGGTTTGGATCCAGACCCAAATCCAAACACTATTTGGATATGGATATTGGATCTCGGATATTTTGAGATCCATATCCGATCTAAACCCAACATTTTTATGGATATGGATCTGGATATTTTGATCCAGATCTGATCCAATCCAAACACTATTTGGATCTAATCCAAATCCAAACACTATTTGGATCGACCCAAACACTATTTCGATTTACCCAAATCCAAACACTATTCATTACATGGATTTGGATCTGGATATATATGGTCCAGATCCAAATCAAAATTTCTTCGGACAATCCTTCTTGGCATCTCGAGGCGAACGATCTGTGCGGGCACTGGCTTCATCAGCGCTCCGTCTGGTGCTGGGTTTTCCCCAACTTTGTCGTCCGGACTCAATCTCGCCGTTCTGGACTCCGTTGAGCTTTTCATCAAACGGGCTCTGCTTTCTTTTGTTTTTTTTATCAGGGAGTGGCTTCTGAAGCTCTGGGCTTGAATCCTCTTCGGGCCTAGGGTCTTCTTTTGCCTTCTATACCTGTTTTCACATTTTAAAACAGGTTGTCGTTTTGGCTCAAACGAGCTTTTTGGTGTTTTTGAGAGTTTTTGAAATATCAAAGATTTGGGGTGTTTACATTGTCTTTCAATATACACACAACACCCACGCACACGTTGGCGACCTTCGGGCCCATATATATTATAAGTATTTCCCTTCGGCTATGTCTTTAAGATTTGGGTTTTAAGGTTCAGCAGTGTGCATAGTCTTTACATATATACATGACACACACTTGCACAATTGAGCCTTTCCGCTCTTAAGATATAGCCATATTTCCCTTTTGCAATTTTCCTTTTGCAATTTACATTAAGTCATTTCCCTTCTGCATTGTCTTTCAATTCGGGTTTTCCCTTTGGAGTTGCGTGAGTTTGCATTGCATATACTCCATACCATGAGTTAGGACGCATATTGCATCAAAGCGAACCCCACACTCCCGCTCAAAAAATCGCCCAACCTAGGTCACTTGCGCACACACCTAGTTGGCCATAAAAAGATAAAAAGAAAGACATAGGCACGTGCAAATCCCACGTGTAATAAAATCTGAAAATTGTACATACAAAGCCCCAAACACTTAGGGTATTTTCAAAGAGGTTTTAATTAAAAGACTTTGCCAAGCGTACAGACTGACCCTTGCACATCGGTGTAAGAAGGTATGTGACGAAAAGAGCTCACTTGCTCACAGTCGCCCCAATAGAAGTCAGATTTCGAAAACTTTCTTCGCTAGCTTAAGCAAGCTAGCTGGCACGCCCTTTTGCTAAAATACGACTTAGACACACGAAAAGATTCGCTTCAGGCCTAAGAACCAGAAGTGAGGATTTTCCGTGTCTACAGAGTTGTCTTTACATATATACACAACACCCACGCACACGTTGGCGACCTTCGGGCCCATATATATTATAGGTATTTCCCTTCCGCTATGTCTTTAAGATTTGGGTTTTAAGGTTCCGCTGTGTGAGTAATCTTTTCATATATACACGACACACACTTGCACAATTGAGCCTTTCCGCTCTTAAGATATAGCCATATTTCCCTTTTTGCAATTTCCCTTTTGCAAATTACATTACGTCATTTCCCTTCAGCAATGTCTTTCAATTCGGGTTTTCCCTTTGGAGTTGTGTGAGTTTGCATTGCATATTCGCCATACCACGAGTTAGGATGCATATTGCATCAAAGCAAGCCCCACACTCCCGTGCAAAAATCGCCCAACTTAGGTCACTTGCGCACACACCTAGTTGGCCCTAAAAAGCATAAAAGGAAAGACATAGGCACATGCAAAATCCCACGTGAAATAAAACTTGCAATCATACAAACAAAGCCCAAACACTTCGGGTATTTTTCAAAGAGGTTTGCTTAAAATGACTTTGCCAAGCGTACAGACTGACCCTTGCGCATCGGTGCAAGAAGGTCTACGACGAAAAGAGCTCACTTGCTCACAGTCGCCCCGATAGAGTCAGATTTCAAAACTTACTTCGCTAGCTTGAGTAAGCTAGTTGGCACGCCCTTGTTATAAAAACGACTTAGACACATGAAAAGGTTCGCTTTGGGCCTAAGAACTAGAAGTGGGAATTTTCCGTGTCTACATGTTTGGCACGCCCGGTGGGACCTGGGCCTTGTGCAGAGTTAGTTCATGTAGAAAAACCTCATGAAAAATTTTCAAAGAAAGTATTTTTAACTTTGTTTATTGCATTTTCATATCTATGATTTGTTTTGAAAAAGCATTGAAGCATGTCGAGTCCAGGCTCCCAAGAGGTATCTAGCCATGGCTCATGCGCATCAAATTCTCACTTTATGAGGTTTTCGAAAAAACAAAACAACTAGAAGGGATTGAGGACTTGAGAAGGGATTTCGAAGCCAAGTGTAAACACCCCAAAATCCCACGAATTTCTCAAATTACCTGGTTTTGCAAAAGCAGCCCCAAAGGGCTATTTTGAGTCTGGAAACCCAGGAGCCTTCTAGACAACCCTGTACATATGTTTAAATCATATACATTTTAAAATATGTGTTATACAGTTTTAAAACCTTTAAAAAGGTATTTTGAAACCCCGCAAAGCAACTTGGCCTGATGAAAGCAGGACCAGAGAAGCGAAAGAGAGCCCGAAACTGGAGCATATTTCAAGCGCAGCACATCAACTCTCGTATCAGAATCATCCCCAAAATCTCGGACATCCAAGCTCCTGTTATCAACAAATTTGCGGAAATGATCTCCGAAAGGTGAGAAGAAGAGCGGACAATAATGTTGGCGAAGACCCAATGTAAGACGGAGTACTGATGCTGTCAGGCCCCGCACAAACCGTCCGTTTCACAACGCCATGAAGGAGTCGGAAAATCAGATTTGGATCGGATCTATACCATATATATCCAGATCCAAATCCAAACATGCAAATGGATTTGGATTTGGATCAAAAGATCCAATCCAATATCCAAATCCATGGCCCACATCACCTTCTCATAAATGGAGGTGGGGCCGTGAAAACTAGGGGTTTGGGTAGATTGTGGGCTAGGGGTGGTTTAGGGGTTTAGGGCTAGGTTAGGTGGTTGGGTTTTAGGGTGAGGTTTAGTGAGCTAGGTTAGGTGATTAGGCTAGGTTTAGTATAGGATTAGGGAAATTAATCTAGGTTTAGGGAAGGATTAGGGAAGTGGGTTAGGTGATTAGGTTCAGATTAAGGGTGGATTAGGGGTTTAGGCTAGGATTAGGCGTTTTGGGTTAGGTTTAGGTGAAGGAGCTCCCTTAGCATGGCTCATAGACCTTGACCACCTCATGTTGGTGCAGCCCTAGGTTAGGTTTTAGCTAATTACAAGCTTAAACCCACTCAATTAGGCTAACCCACATGATTAAACCCAAACTTGACACACAAGTCAAGCTTAATACAACACTCTTGATATTTTCCATCCCCACTCTCTCTCATGCCCAATGTCCCACGTGAATTTCAAGTGGGCCCCACCTCCATTTATGAGAAGGTGATGTGGGCCATGGATATGGATATTGGATTGGATCTCTGGATCCAAATCCAAATCAAAATCCACATATGGGTTGGGATTGGGATCTGGATATATATGGTCCAGATCCAATCCAAACTGAACTCTGACTCCTTCGAGCTGGGTTCGAAACGGACGATTCGTGCGGGGCCTGACAGCATCAGTACTCCGTCTGTGTTGGGTCTTCGCCAACATGGTCGTCCGCCTCCGTTTCTGCCTTCCGGAGATGACTTCAAATGATATTTTGATAAGAACAGGGTCTTGGACGTTCGAGATCCTGGGGGTGTGAATCAGATACAAGAGCTGCTGTGCCGGGCTCGACGTGTGCTCCGGTTTCGGGCTTTTCTTAGCTCTCCTGGTCTTGTCTTGATCGGGCCAAGCCGCTTCGGGGTTTCAAAACATGTTTAAAAGGTTTTAAAAGCTATATTGTATGTTTTCGAAATATAGAGTTCAAAACATATGTACAAGGTTGTCTGGAAGGCTCCTGGGTTTCCAGACTCAAAATAGCCCTTTGGGGCTGCTTTTACAAAACCAGATGAATTTGAGAAATTCGTGGGATTTCGGGGTGTTTACAGGCCCACAAGGAATTCATGTGAAAAGCTTGGTGTAGAGAGAGAGTGGGATGATTGTAGACATGAAAAATCCTCGCTTCTGGTTCTTAGGCCTGAAGTGAACCTTTTCGTGTGTGTAAACACCCCGAAATCCCACGAACTTCTCAAATAAAACCTGGTTTTGTAAAAGCAGCCCCAAAGGGCTATTTTGAGTTTGGAAACCCAGGAGCCTTCTAGGCAACCCTGTACATATGTTTAAACTGTATATGTTTTAAAATATGTATAATACACTTTTAAAACCTTTTAAAATACATGTTGAAACCCCACAAAGCGGCTTGGCCTGATGCAAGTAGGACCAGAAGAGCTAAAGAGAGCCCGGAACCGGAGCACATGTCGAGCCCAGCACATCAACTCTCGTGTTAGATCCAACCCCAGGATCTCGAACATCCAAGTCCTTGTTATCAGCAAAAATCCTTTGAAATCATCTCCGGAAGGTGAAAACAGAAGTGGACGACCATGTTGGCGAAGACCCAACGCAAGACGAAGTACTGATGCTGTCCGACCCCGCACAAACCGTTCGTTTCGAACATACCCTAAAGGAGTCAGAATTCAGTT
Source organism: Brasenia schreberi (assembly GCA_036023115.1). Lineage (NCBI taxonomy): Eukaryota > Viridiplantae > Streptophyta > Magnoliopsida > Nymphaeales > Cabombaceae > Brasenia > Brasenia schreberi. The sequence continues at coordinate 15,187,734 of JAYKKT010000078.1, read as the reverse complement.
TATATTGGATTTGGACCATATATATCCAGATCCCAATCCAAACATATGTGTGGATTTGGATTTGGATCCAAAGATCCAATCCAATATTCACATCCATGGCCCACATCACCTTCTCATAAATGGAGGTGGGGCCCACTTGAAATTCATGTGGGATTATGGGCATGAGGAGAATGGGGAGGATAAGCATGAGGGAAATGTATTAAGCTTGACTTGTGTGTCAAGTTTGGGTTAATCATGTGGGTTAGCCTAATTAGTGTGGGTTTAAGCTTGTATGAGCCTACACCTAACCTAGGGCTGCACCAACATGATGCAATGAAGTCCATGGGCTATGCAAAGGGAGCCTCCTAACCCCTAATCCTAGCCATTTACCCTAATCCCGACCTAATCCTAGTCTAATCACCTAACCTACTTCCCTAATCCTGGCCTAATCCCAACCTAATCACCTAACCCACCTCCCTAATCCTTCCCTAAACCTAGCCTAATTCTCCTAATCCTAGCCTAAACACCTAACCCACCTCACTAAACCTCACCCCAAAACCAACCCACCTAGCTAAGCCCTAAACCACTAAATCACTCCACCTAAACTCTAGCACACCATATCCCTAAAACCACCTAAAACAAAATATTTGGCCCCCCCTAAAAAACCAGCCCATCTTATCACCACACCACCACCACCTAACCACTAAACCACCCTTTCAAAACCAACCCAAACTGACTTTTGAAAAACCTATAAACCCCCCCCCTGGTGGGCGACTTTTTCAACTTAAGCCCAGCCATCTTGGGCCAGTCGATTCTTCTCTCACCCCTTTGTTCCCTTCTCCCACCTGCACCACCACCACTGCCCAGCCAGCTCCACTCCACGCCGCCACCATCTCTCGGCCTGCATCATTCCACGCCACCACAGTCGCCCTGCCAGCTCCACTCCTTCCATCCGGCTGCCTTCCTTGGACACCAACTGCCCTCTCCTATCCGGTTAGTACCTTATCCTAACTCCACCCTATCTTCACTCTCACTCCACTCTCAGCCACCCCATAGCACCCTACCCTAGCCTAGTCTCCACTCCATTCAGCCGACCACCACCTAACTACCCGCCACCCTTTAACCATACCCAACCGCACCACCCGCTGCCCTACCTTCCCATTTGTGACACCCCCTAGCTACCCCAGCCACCTTACCTTGTTCCCTAGGACCTGTCCTTCCTCCCCTTTAACCATCCCTTAGCCAACACCCTAGCTAGCTCCCTCGCCATTCCCCAACACCCCTAGCTACCCCAATCGGCCAGCCACAACCGACTGCACCCAATCACCCGCGGCCTTACACCCTCTTCCTTAGACATCCCCCTTAGTGACCCCTTAGCTCCACCATCCCTAGGATCTGCCCTATACCTTAGTGACACTCCCTAACCACTTCAGCCCAAGACACCACAGCAGCACCCTCCTAGCAGCTGGCAAGCCCCAAGGCGCCACATCCGCCACCCTTGCTTCACCCGGCCAATCACTCCCTTGCCGTGCCATTCCGAGGGGCTCCCTCTCGCAGCCCAAGGCGATGCCCAAGCCCAAGCTCAAGCAAGTCACCTCCGGACCAGCTATACGTAAGTGCCTAACTCGGTCCTTATTTGTAGACTTGCTTAAGTTAAATTAAATTTGATACGGGGTTGTAATAACGGAGCATTGTCTCCCCCCGCTTGTAATAACGTGGCTTGGCACACCCACACACACGTGCACTTGAGCCTATCTCGCTCTTAGTTGTGCACGATTTTGAACACACACGGGCCTAATCAGCCCTTAAGATATAAATTTATTTATATACTTTAAGTTGCGTGGGGTTTTGCTTAAGTTGTGTGTGTTGTCTTTTAATTTTCGCACTCACACACATTGAGCTTTCACTCTTATTTGCAAGACCCAAGTAAGGGCCGTGTTATATTTTCCTTGGGTTTAATTTCATGTCGTGTGTGTAGTATTTCAATTATACACTCACACACAATGAGCTTTCGCTCTTACTCCCAAGACCTTAGTTAAGGCCATATTGCAATTTATATTTGGGTTTAATTTCATGTCGTGTGTGTAGTATTTCAATTATACACTCACACACATTGAGCTTTCGCTCTTACTCCCAAGACCTTAGTTAAGGCCATATTGCAATTTATATTTGGGTTTAATTTCATGTCGTGTGTGTAGTATTTCAATTATACACTCACACACATTGAGCTTTCGCTCTTACTCCCAAGACCTTAGTTAAGGCCATATTGCAATTTATATTTGGGTTTCATTTAAGTCGTGTGAGTTGTCTTTCAATATATACACAACACCCACGCAACACGTTGGCGACCTTCGAGCCCATATATAGTATAAGTATTTCCCTTTCGGCTATGTCTTTAAGATTTGGGTTTTAAGGTTCAGCAGTGTGCGTAGTCTTTACATATATACACGGCACACACTTGCACTATTGAGCCTTTCCGCTCTTAAGATATAGCCATATTTCCCTTTTGCAATTTCCCTTCGGCAATTTACATTACAAGTCATTTCCCTTCGGCATTGTCTTTCAATTTCGGGTTTTCCCTTTGGAGTTGCGTGAGTTTGCATTGCATATACGTCATACCACGAGTTAGGACGCATATTGCATCAAAGCAAACCCCATACTCCCGTTCAAAGTCGCCCCACTTAGGCTACATGTTCATAACACACACCTAGTTGGCCCGAAAAGGGATAAAAAGAAAGATATAGGCACGTGCAAATTCACGTGAAATAAAAACTGAAAATCATACAAAAACAACCCGAGTCAAAAACCTCAAAACGTTTTCGTAGGTTCTCATACTTCAAAAACTCAATTTTTAAGCGTACAGACTGAACCTTGCGCGTCGGTGCAAGAAGGTCTGCGACGAAAAGAGCTTGCTTGCTCACAGTGGCCACGTTAGGAGTCAGATTTAAAATTTTCTCTTCGCTAGCTTAAGTAAGCTAGCTGGCTTGCCGTTTTGCTTAATTAGAACTTAGACACACGAAAGGATTCGCTTCAGGCCTAAGAACCAGAAGCGGGGAACTTTCTGCGTCTACAGGATTTGGCACGCCCGGTGGGACGTGAGTCTTTTAAAATCGAGTTACCTTAGGAAATCTTGCGAAAACATTTTCCAAAAGGTATTGTTTTTAACTCTTTTTCTTTATTGTACTTCATACGTAGGAAATTTTGAAAAGCTTGAAAGCATGTCAAAATCCAACCCAAGTGAAGTGTCAAGCCAAGCCTCATGCGCATCAAGTTCTCACTCTAGGAGGATTTTGAAAAATAAAATCAAACTAGACGAGATAGAAGACTTGAGAAGGGAATTTGAGGCCAAAATCGATGTTCTCAGCCAAGAGGCTGAAGTAGGCGATTCATGTTCATCGAATGGTGAACAAAGGGATAAGAAAAAAACTGAAAAACCTCGCAAGCACAAAGAGGCCTCCGTAATGGAAGGCAACCAATACCATGAGTCCTTCACACAAAAGGACCGTAAAGCCCTACAGCAGTTGCAGAAAGGGCAAAATAAAGAGAAAAGGAGTTACGCCCTGTCTGATTTCCTTCCCATGGATTACGAGACAGACAGTGACGATGAAATACCGAACTTCCATCGGTATGATGGCATGGGAGACCCTAGGTCTCACTTGCAACTTTTCTCGCGTCAAGCCCATAAGAAGAAAAAGGACTCGATGAAATGGGTGTATTGGTTCCCTTTATCCCTTAAAGGCACAGCTGCCAAATGGCTGGCTTCCTACGATTTAAGCCAGTTCGCTACTTTTGAAGAGTTAGCGAACTGCTTTATGTAAAGATTTGCACATAACGTAGAAGTCACGCCGACTTTAAACACTTTAAGGGATATGAAGCAAGGCATGAACGAAGACGTACATCCCTTCATTATTCAATGGAGGTCCCTTTTGGGCCAAGTGCAAGAGTGTAAACACCCCGAAATCCCACGAATTCCTCGAAACAACCTGGTTTTGTAAAAGCAGCCCCAAAGGGCTATTTTGAGTCTGGAAACCCAGGAGCCTTCTAGACAACCCTGTATATATGTTTTGAACTTTATATTTCAAAAATATATGATATGGCTTTAAAAACTTTTTTAAAAACATGTTTTGAAACCCCGAAGCAGCTTGGCCTGATCAAGACAGGACTAGAAAAGCCAAAGAAAGCCCGGAACCGGAGCACATGTCAAGCCCGGCACAACAACTCTCATATCAAATCCACCCCCCCAGGATCTCGAACGTCCAAGACCCTATTATCATCAAAACATCATTTAAAGTCATCTCTGGAAGGCGAAAACAGAAGCGGACGATCATGTTGGCGAAGAGCAGACGGAGTACTGATGCTGTCAGACCCTGCACAAACCATTCATTTCGAACACAGCTCGAAGGAGTCAGAGTTCAGTTTGGATCAGATCTGAACCATATATATCCAGATCCTAATCCAAACCCATGTATGGACTTGGATTTGGATTTGGATTCAAAAATCCAATCCAATATCCATATCCATGGCCCACATCACCTTCTCATAAATGGAGGTGGGGCCCACTTGAATTTCACGTGGGATTATGGGCATGAGAGAGAGTGGGGGGTGGATAAGATCAAGTGTGTGTTGTAATTAAGCTTGACTTGTGTGTCAAGTTTGGGGTTAATCATGTGGGTTAGCCTAATTAAGTGGGTTTAAGCTTGTAATTAGCCAAAACCTAACCTAGGGCTGCACCAACATGATGTGGTTAAGGTCTATGGGCCATGCAAAGGGAGCTCCTTCACCTAAACCTAACCAAAAGCAACTAATCCTAGCCTTCCACCCTAATCCGCCCCTAATCTGAGCCTAATCACCTAACCCACTTCCCTAATCCCGGCCTAATCCCAACCTAATCACCTAACCCACTTCCCTAATCCTTCTCTAAACCTAGGTTAATTTCCCTAAACCTAGCCTAAACCTAGCCTAGCTCACTAAACCTCACCCTAGAACCAACCCACCTAGCTAAACCCTAAACCTCTAAACCACCCCTAGCCCACAACCTACCCAAACCACTTGTATTCAAAATATCTGGCCCTACCCTTTCCAGCCCACCTTATCATCATACCACCCTACCTAAACCACCTAACCACTACCCCAAACCCAGCCCAGCCCTATATAAACCCCCCCCCTTGGGGGCGGGTTTCATCATCTAGCAGCCCACCCATTCCCAACCGGGTCCTCCACTTCCCCAGCTCAGCCGAATCTCCACCTGCTCCATATCCCACCGCCACCTGCTCCACATCCTGCCACCACTTGCTCCACATCCCGCCACCACCTGCACCACTTCCCTAGCTCAGCCGAACGCCACCATCACCACCATCATCCGGCTGATCCCTTTCTACCCGCCACCATCTTTTCATCCGGTAAGTCCCCTACATCCTACCTTACTACTTCTTCACTCCCTCTCCACTCTCAACCACCTAATCCACTCCCATATCACCCTAACACAAGCCCTTCCACTTGCTGCCACCAGCCCCACTCAGCCGAACCCATAGCACCCTAACTACCCACCACCACCTAGACCTTTTAGCTCCATTCGGCCACCCTATCTGACTCCCTAAAACCTGCCCGTATCATCCTAATACACCTACTACAACCACTATCACCTGGCCCCATCTCCTAGCTAGCTCCCCTACCTTACATCACTCCTAGCCACTCCAACTACCTGCCACCACTAAGTCCTCCTAGTCGGCCACTCCAACCGACTGTCACTTCACTCGGCCATCCTTTCTACCCGCACCACTTCTTCACTTGGTAAGTACCCTACATCCCACCTTACTCCTTCTTCACTCCCTCTCCACTCTCAGCCACCTAATCCACTCCCATAACACCCTAACACCAGCCCTTCCACTTGCTGCCACCAGCCCCACTCAGCCGAACCCATAGCACCCTAAATACCCGCCACTACTTAACCACCCTAGCTCTATTCGGCCACCCTATTCGGCTCCCTAAGACCTGCCCATATCACCCTACCACACCCACTATACCCACTACCACTTGACCCCCTCTCCTAGCTAGTTCCCCTCCCTTACACCACTCCTAGCCACCCCAACAATCCGCCACCACCGAACTCCCCCAGTCGGCCACTCCAACCGACTGTTGCCCCTTCACTTGGCCAGCAACCCGCCAACCTTAGGTGCCCCATTAGATCTTCCCTTGAGTTTTCCTTAGTGCCATGCTCCCTTAGTGACCCTACTTAGGCCCTTTAGCCCAACACGCCAAAAAGAACCCATCTCTAGTAGCCGGCCACCTTCAAGGTGCCTCTTCCGTGCACCAAGAACATCCGGCCAGCACCTCCCCTTGCCGTTCAACCTCGCGGAGCTCCCTTTTGCAGCCCAAGGCGAAGGCCAAGCCCACGCTCAAGCAAGGCATCTTCGGACCAGCTATTAGTAAGTGCCTAACTCGGTCTTTAGTTGTATACTTGCTTGAGATTCAATTCGATACGGGGTTGTAATAACGGAGCATAGTCTCCCCCCGCTTGTAATAACGTGGCTTGGCACATCCACACGCGTGCACTCTCTTAGTTGTGCACGATTTTGAACACACACGGGCCTAATCAGCCCCTAATACATAAGTATATACATATACTTTCATTTTTGTAAGGTTTTGCTTAAGTTGGGTGTGTTGTCTTTCAATTCAAGCACTCACACACATTGAGCCTTCGCTCTTATTTGAAAGACCCAAGTAAGGGCCGACCTATACTATTTGGGTTTCATTTCATGTCGTGTGTGTAAGTCTTTCAATTCAAGCACTCACACACATTGAGCTTTCGCTCTTATTTGAAAGACCCAAGTAAGGGTTGTGTTATACTATTTGGGTTTAATTTCATGTTGTGTGCGTAGTATTTCAATTCAAGCACTCACACACATTGAGCTTTCGCTCTTATTCCCAAGACCTTAATCAAGGCCATACTGCAAGTTATATTTGGGTTTAATTTCATGTCGTGTGTGTAAGTCTTTCAATTCAAGCACGCACCCACATTGAGCCTTCGCTCTTACTTGCAAGACCCGAGTAAGGGCCCATATACATACTCTATATACATATCTCCCTTCGGCATTTACATTTCAAGTCATTTCCCTTCGGTTATTTCCCTTCGGTTATTTCCCTTCAGCATTGTCTTTACATTCGGGTTTTCCCTTTGGAGTAGCGTGAGTTTGCATTGCATCTACGCCATACCACGAGGTAGGACGCATATTGCATCAAAGCAAGCCCCGCTCAAATTCGCCCATGTAGTGGAGTGTTCATAACACACAAACTAGGTGGCCCGTAAAGAGATAAAAGGAAAGACTTAGGCACGTGCAAATCCACGTGATCTAAAATTTGCAATCGCATCTAAAAGACCCGAATTAGACACCTCAAACCACTTCGTAGGCTTTCTATCCCAAAAACTCGATTTTTGCAAAGCGTACAGACTAACCCTTGCGCATCGATGCAAGAAGGTCTGCGACGACAAGAGCTCACTTGCTCATAGTCGCCAAGATTAGAAGTCAGTTTAAAATATATCTTCGCTAGCTTAGGTAAACTAGCTGGCACGCCCTGTTTACATAAATAGGCCTTAGACGCATGAGAGGATCCACTCCAAGCCCAGAAAAGGCGGGAAGGTGTGGGGATTTTCGCGCGTCTACAGAGATTGGCTCGCCCGATGGGACGTGAGCCTTTCAAAAGTCGAGTTTTTTTTTAGGAGCTTACAAAAATTTTCAAAGAGGTGTCATTTTTAACTTGTTTTCTTTGCTTGTACTTAGGACATTTTGAAAAAGCTTGAAAAGCATGTCAAAATCCAATCCAAGTGAAGTGTCGAGCCAAGGCTCATGCGCATCAAGTTCTCACTCTAGGAAGATTTTCAAAAACAAAGTAAAACTAGATGAAATCGAGGACTTGAGAAGGGAGTTTGAGGCCAAAATCGATGCTCTCAACCAAGAGGCTGAAGTAGGCGATTCATGTTCATCTAATGGTGAACAAAGGCCTAAGAAAAAAATTGAAAAACCTCGCAAGCACAAAGAGGCCTCCGTAATGGAAGGCAACCAATACCACGAGTCCTTCACACAAAAGGACCGTAAAGCTCTACAGTAGTTGCTAAAAGGGCAGAATAAAGAGAAAAGAAGTTACGCCCTGTTTGATTTCCTTCCTATGGATTACGAAACAGACAGTGACGATGAAATACCGAACTTCCATCGGTATGATGGCTTGGGAGACCCTAGGTCTCACTTGCAGCTTTTCTCACGTCGAGCCCATAAGAAGAAAAAGGACTCGATGAAATGGGTGTATTGGTTCCCTTTATCCCTTAAAGGCACAGCTGCCAAATGGCTGGCTTCCTACGACTTAAGCTAGTTCGCTACTTTTGAAGAGTTAGCGAACTGCTTCATGCAAAGATTTGCACACAACGTAGAAGTCACGCCGACTCTGAATACCTTAAGGGATACAAAGCAAGGCATGAACGAAGACGTACATGCCTTCATTATAAGATGGAGGTCGCTTTTGGGCCAAGTGCGAGAGCCCATATCTGAAGGATGCGCAGTCATGCTCCGCTGGGGCAACCTGTGTCGGAGGTCCTAGACCTCCTACTTGCCCAAGGCATGATAGAACAACCTGAAATCCCCGAAGGAGTCACTTCCAAAGGGGGGTATTTAAACCGATTTTGTAAGTATCATCGGCTCAAAGGCCATGATACCAAACGTTGCTTCTTCCTCTTAAATAAAATTGAGAACTTGATAGCAGAAGGCCGGCTCCAGGTCATTGCGGAACCTGAGCCACCTCAAGCTATCTTCAAGGAACTCTTTCCCAAACACGCCAGTGGCAGTGGGAAAGGAAAGGAGGTATGTACCCTCACCATTTCCAAGGAACTAGCGCAAAAACTAGAACCTGGTCAACCCACTTGTGCGCCCATTCTTGTACTATACAAGAAGCCCGCCCAAGTCGTCATTCGGGGACCACCAAAAGTGGAATCCCCAGCAAAACCAGTTTTAAAAATCCAAGGTTCTCCTCAGCTCATCCTTAGAGCCAAATTTAGCGCGAACCCTAGGCTGGTCGTGGGGGAAGTGACTAGATCCGGAAGGATCTACCAACCCCCGCACCTTCAAGGTGCTCAAAAGGTGGTTAGTGTGCCTGGCCCCTCAAAAGCATGTATCCCTAGTGTTCTGCCAAAAGTAGATAAGGACAAAGTCATCCTAAATCCTTATGACTTCGAAAACCACCTTTCAAAGATTCCTATTCACATGTCTATCTTAGAGCTTATAAAAACCTCGCCTAGGCAAAGACTTGTATTAGAGAAAATTCTAGAAAGGGCCAAGGTTGATTCGAACATAAGTCCGAAATCCTTGTCTGCCCAAGTGGCTTTATTAGGAGCAAAGTCGCCCATCACTTTCTCGGAAGATGATGTAGATAGACCCTACAAAACCCATAACCAGGCCCTGCATATCTAGGTGGTTCTAAACAACCACTCTCTGGACAGGTGCCTAGTCGATGGTGGAGGAGGGCTCAACATCCTTCCACTTCATGTGGCGTATAAAATCGGAGTCACCTTGACTTCAGTGAACCCAAGCCCCATCGTTATCACGGGATACGATGGGAATGCATCTAGACCTTTAGGATCCATCGAACTCCCAATGGAGACGGGAGGGATCGAACACACGGGGGTGTTCCATGTCTTGGACATCCACCCCCATTATAACCTGTTATTGGGAAGGCCCTGGATACACAGTTTGTGCGTTGTGCCATCCACCTTCCACAGGTGTGTCAAGATCCCTTTTAGGGACCAGGTCATGGTGATCCTAGGTGAGAGTCACCCACAGCTTCAGGGGATCATAAACTCCCCTTGTCTATCGAGCTCCCAGGCCCATGAGGCTAACCTGGGGCAAATTGTGATTGAGCCACCTCGGCTCATGTTAAACAACCCTAGGAAGGTTGTATGTGTGAAGGGGCCGCCCAAAGCAGGCCCCCTCCCGATTCTAACCCTTCTAGGAAAACCCAAGCGTTCCCTATTTCCAAAGCCCCTGGACAAGAGGCCATATGAGCACAATATGGACGATAGCATGTTCCAGGACCACGACTTGTATCAAACTTTTTCAAAAAACAAAAAGTCATGGAACATGTTGTTGAACATGGGCTACACGCCCTACAAGAGTCTAGGGGCACAGAACCAGGGTCTCCTAGAGCCCATCCTTCCTAGGGCCAATCCAAGCCGGTATGGGATCGGCTATACTCCCCGAATACCGCCGGAGCTACCCCCTGTGACCACCTGGGTCAAGGGTGCCCCGGAACCTGCCTTAGAAGAAACCTACGATTTAGATCTCCTATTCCGAGTCTAACCCGTAGTCTTTTCCCTTTATAGGTATGACGGAGATCCCTTTTCTAAAAATACAAAAACATTTGAAAAGCTTAAAATCAAAAAAATCGAAAAACAAGAAAAACCAAAAACAATGGAAAAACAAAAACTCGAAAATAGAGTGCTTTGTATAGTTCCCAAAGTTCTTGTTTTACAAAAACCCAAAAAAATCGAAAATTTCGAAAATACCAAAAAGATTTTGTACATAGCTGCTCCTGGTAGGACTTTGACAAAAGAAAAGGATTTCGAAGGAAACGTCGTCTGCATAGCCAGACCAAAAGTTTCGAAATTGCTTGAAAATCCAAGTACAAAACCAGGTCATTTTGAAAACCACGCATCGAAATCCCTCGGGTCTATAGCCCACGAGAATGATCAAAGCCCAGAAGTGGATCCCCTTGAGGAAGATCCCACTTCTGAGCTCCCAGAATTTCATAGAATTCTCGATTTTGAAAGACCTTCCCAATCAGTAGGAGGAGATTTCACAGAAGTAAACCTAGGGGATGATTCAAATCCCAAAACCATCAAAATAGGTGCATGCTTGCATGAAACTGAAAGGTTAGCATTCATTGCACTTCTACGAACCTATTTAGATGTGTTTGCATGGGCGTATGAAGACATGCCGGGCATAGATCCCAGCATTGTCGAGCATCGTCTTTCCTTAGATGCAGGTATAAAACCCATAAAGCAGAAGCTTAGGAAAATACACCCGAATGTACACACGCAAGTCAAAGAGGGTTTAGAAGATCTGCTAAAAGCCAGATTTATAAAACCCATTGCGTATTCTGATTGGTTGTCAAATATCGTTGTAGTTCGAAAAACCAATGGGAAAATTCGAATATGCATCGATTTCAGAAACCTGAATAAAGCCACTCCAAAGGATAATTATCCTTTACCAAACATAGATTTGATAGTCGATAGTACTGCAAATCATGAAATGTTTTCATTTATCGATGGCTATTCAGGCTATAATCAAATCAAACTAAGTCCACGAGATCAGGGTAAGACCGCCTTCACAACCCCATGGGGCACGTACTGCTATACAGTCATGCCCTTTGGTTTGAAAAATGCCGACGCAACATACCAACGAGCCATGACCATGATTAAATTCATGAGCTTGTAGAAGTGTATGTAGATGATCTCTTGGCAAAATCCAAAACCCGATGCACCCATATTGAATGTTTACAAAAGATTTTCGAAAGGCTTAGGCTTTACAAAGTGAAGCTAAACCCTCAAAAATGTGTGTTCGGGGTAGAATCAGGGATGCTTCTAGGCTTTATGGTGAGCCAAAGGGGAATAGAAGTCGACCCCTCTAAGTGTCGAGCCATCATAGACATGGCTCCACCCTCCAATCTCACCCAAATCCGTAGCCTCGAGGGTCGTTTACAATCCGTTCGCCGATTCATATCGAATCTGGCCACTAGATGCGAACCCTTCAACAAACTATTGAGGAAGGGCACGAAATTCTTATGGGATGACGAATACCAGAAGTCCTTCGAGAGACTAAAGGCATACTTGGTTAATCCCCCCGTTTTGAACCCTCCAAAGCAAGGAAAACCGCTTTTACTATACATCTCCGTGCATGCGAATGCTTTAGGAGCCCTGTTGGCTCAATACGAGGATGACACCCATAAGGAATATGCCATCTACTACATTTCGAAAACTCTCTTGGCTTATGAACGAAATTATCAAGCCATGGAGAAGATGTGCTTGGCCCTAGTCTGGGCTTGCCAGAAATTCAGACACTATTTCCTAGATCATGAGATCTGGATAGTGTCCAAGCTTGATCCGATCAAGCACTTATTCGAAAAACCCATTCTCACTGGTAGATTGGGCAAATGGCAACTCCTTCTAATGGAGTATGACCTGAAATACCACTACCAGATCTCCATTAAGGGGCAAGCCCTAGCTGACTACGTGGCTGAGTTCCCCCTAGAGGACGCATATCCCACATTTGATGAAATGCCTGACAAAGGCATATTGCAAAACCATTTCCAAAACCAAATTTTGGCAAACTCTTTCGAAAACCAAGTGTGGAAGATGCACTTCGACGGGGCACGAAACCAACGAGGGGCTGGTGCTGGGGTCATCCTCATCTCCCCTGAAAAGGGCGAGATTCCCATAGCAATCCGCCTAGATTTCGAATGTTCCAACAACATAGCTGAGTATGAAGCACTCATAGAAGGCTTAAGGATTTCGAAAACTCTAGGGGCATCATGCATCGAGGTCTTTGGAGATTCGCTCCTTGTTATAAACCAGGTTTTGAAAATTTGGCAAGTACATAACGAAAAACTACTTCCATATCACGAGTTGGCCACTCGATTGGTTGAGTCATTCCAATTGTGTAAACTCACACACGTAAGAAGAGAGGATAATGGCATTGCCGATGCCCTCTCCTCCTTGGGCTCAACCCTGAAGGTCGATCCCATTTCAGGGACCAGATCTTTGGAAATATGGCATGCGCCCCACCCATCCACACACGACTTGGATATTTGCCAAACTGACCCAGAGTCTATTGAAAAACCCTGGTTTTATGACATCAAACAGTTTTTAGAAAATGGGGGATTCTCCGAGGATGCGACATCCAAAGATAAGGCATTCATCCGTAAGATTTCGACCCGATACACCATTCTGGGTGGGGTCTTATACAAAAAAAGTTTTACCGGCATTCTACTTAGGTGTATCGACCTAGAGGAGGCTAGGATAGTAATGCACGAGTTCCACGATGGAGAATGTGGAGGTCATGTTAATGCCAACATGATGGCAATGAAAATACTTAGAGGGGGCTATTTTTGGTCCACCCTGAAAAAGGATTGCCACGATCATGTTAGGAAGTGTCATCCATGTCAAGTGCATGGGCACGCCATTCATATCCCATCATCTGCATTACATTCCGTGGTCAGCCCCTAGCCATTCACCATGCGGGCGTTTGACATCGTAGGCCCTATATTTCCAAAAGCCTCGAATGGGCATCGATTCATTTTAGCAGCCACTGAGTATTTCTCCAAGTGGGTGGAAGCCATTTCCCTGACCAACGTACAGGGGCAACATGTGGTAGCTTTCATTAGGAGGAATATCTTGGCTCGATTTGGGGTTCCACGAGACCTTGTGTCCGATAATGGCACCCCATTCAAAAACGAGCGGATGGTTAAGTTGTGCAACACGTATGGCATAACTCACCACTTCTCTTCGCCCTACTACCCACAAGGCAATGGCCAAGCCGAAGCTACAAATAAGACTCTCATTAGTATAATTGAGAAGACTTTAGAGAAGGGTAGGACGTGGCACGAGAAGCTGGATGAAGCCTTATGGGCTTATAGGACTTCCATCTGGACTCCCACAAATGCCACACCATTCGAATTGGTCTATGGCACAAACGCCATTCTTCCCATTCATACTCAATTGCATTCATTCCATACATCTATAGCACTCGACCTCCCCCTAGAGACGCTTCAGCGTGCTAGGATGGCCGAACTAGATTTGCTAGATGAGAGGCGACTCCTTGCCATGGATCATGCTCGTGCATATTGGCAAAGGATAGCCCGACATTATAGCAAACACATGAGACCTCGCCACTTTGAAGTGGGAGATCTAGTCTTAAGAACCATCCACCATCGTGGACCACACCCCCTGGGCAAGTGGCGCCCCAACTGGGATGGACCCTATGTTGTATGAGCAACCACTACGAACAATTCGTATTGGTTGATCGATGTAGAAGGTAGGAATTTAGCAGATCCTATCAATATCCAATACTTAAAGAAGTATCATGTGTAGGATTTGGATTAAATTCCAGTTTTCAAAAATTTTAGGGATAGCTGCCCTGAGACATGTGAATAAGGTGCAAAGACGAACTCGTGTGACCTTGAGTGAGAGAATTCGCACTTGTGAAAGAGCGGAGTCTTCAAAATCATTGTTACATTTCAAAATCCTTCTTCTTACAAAGAAAGTCCTAGTTCAATATAGCAAGATACTTGCAAGTAGTACGTGCTATTTCTAAATAGGCTGATCTGGAATGGATCGAGTGTAGGCTTGGGATAAGTCCTCCCCTCTTCTCTTCTCCTTCCAAAAGGAAAAGCACGGCCCAAACAAAAGGGAATTTCCCATTTCAAAGCATCTTTCCAAAAGAAAGAAACCAGAATTCCAAAGAAAAAGCGATTCTCTTATGAAAAAGAGGGATTAAAGAAAAAATACTCCCAAAGGGAGACCCTCGATGAAAAAGAAGGAAAAAGAGGCCAAAAAGCTCAAAAAGAGCAGTTTTCTACCTTCTGTGCCTCAAACCACGGGATGCTTCAGAAGGGACCGTGGTATCTCTTTCCCATCCCTGGCTTATCCCAAGCTAAAGCATGGTTCATTTCGAGGAATCCTAAAGTAAAAATAGGATTTACTTACTTGAATTTCATCTTGTTTGAGAATTCGATGTTTCGAGTAAGGCGTAGGAATTTGAAATACAACTTGTTTTCTTATAAAACCTCCGCTAGATAAGCGAGTGTTAAGACTCAAACAAGGGCAAGCACGAAGAGCTCGAGATCCTTAGGATCGAGACTCAAGACAGTTGTCCCTTTTGTAAATAGCTTTTGTAAATAAGTTTTGAAAACCGAACATCAAACAGTACATTTCCGTGCATGCAAATGCTTTGGGAGCCCTATTGGCTCAATACGAGGATGACACCCCTAAGGAGTATGAGATCTACTATATTTTGAAAACTCTCTTGGCTTATGAAAGGAATTATCAAGCCATGGAGAAGACGTGCTTGGCCCTAGTCTGGGCCTGCCAAAAATTTCGACACTATTTCCTAGATCATGAGATCTGGATAGTGTCCAAGCTTGATCAGATCAAGCACTTATTCGAAAAACCCATTCTCACTGGTAGATTGGGCAAATGGCAACTCCTTCTAATGGAGTATGACCTGAAATACCACTACCAGATCTCCATTAAGGGGCAAGCCCTAGCTGACTACGTGGCTGAGTTCCCCCTAGAGGACGCATATCCCACATTTGATGAAATGCCTGACAAAGGCATATTGCAAAACCATTTCCAAAACCAAATTTTGGCAAACTCTTTCGAAAACCAAGTGTGGAAGATGCACTTCGACGGGGCACGAAACCAACGAGGGGCTGGTGCTGGGGTCATCCTCATCTCCCCTGAAAAGGGCGAGATTCCCATAGCAATCCGCCTAGATTTCGAATGTTCCAACAACATAGCTGAGTATGAAGCACTCATAGAAGGCTTAAGGATTTCGAAAACTCTAGGGGCATCATGCATCGAGGTCTTTGGAGATTCGCTCCTTGTTATAAACCTGGTTTTGAAAATTTGGCAAGTACATAACGAAAAACTACTTCCATATCACGAGTTGGCCACTCGATTGGTTGAGTCATTCCAATTGTGTAAACTCACACACGTAAGAAGAGAGGATAATGGCATTGCCGATGCCCTCTCCTCCTTGGGTTCAGCCCTAAAGGTCGATCCCATCTCAGGGACCCGATCTTTAGAAATATGGCATGCGCCCAACCCATCCACACACGATTTGGATATTTGCCAAAATAACCCAGATTCTGTTGGAAAACCTTGGTTTTATGACATCAAACATTTTCTAGAAAATGGGGGATTCGCCGAGGATGCCACATCCAAAGATAAGGCATTCATCCATAAAATTTTGACCCGATACACCATTGTGGGTAGGGTTCTATATAAGAAAAGCTTTACCGGCATCTTACTTAGATGTATCGATCTAGAGGAGGCTAGGATAGTGATGCATGAGTTCCATGATGGAGAATGTGGAGGTCATGTTAATGCCAATATGATGGCAATGAAAATACTTAGAGTGGGCTATTTTTGGTCCACCCTGAAAAAGGATTATCACGATCATGTTAGGAAGTGTCATCCATGTCAAGTGCATGGGCACGCCATTCATATCCCATCATCTGCATTACATTCCGTGGTCAGCCCCTAGCCATTCACCATGCGGGCGTTTGACATCGTAGGCCCTATATTTCCAAAAGCCTCGAATGGGCATCGATTCATTTTAGCAGCCACTGAGTATTTCTCCAAGTGGGTGGAAGCCATTTCCCTGACCAACGTACAGGGGCAACATGTGGTAGCTTTCATTAGGAGGAATATCTTGGCTCGATTTGGGGTTCCACGAGACCTTGTGTCCGATAATGGCACCCCATTCAAAAACGAGCGGATGGTTAAGTTGTGCAACACGTATGGCATAACTCACCACTTCTCTTCGCCCTACTACCCACAAGGCAATGGCCAAGCCGAAGCTACAAATAAGACTCTCATTAGTATAATTGAGAAGACTTTAGAGAAGGGTAGGACGTGGCACGAGAAGCTGGATGAAGCCTTATGGGCTTATAGGACTTCCATCTGGACTCCCACAAATGCCACACCATTCGAATTGGTCTATGGCACAAACGCCATTCTTCCCATTCATACTCAATTGCATTCATTCCATACATCTATAGCACTCGACCTCCCCCTAGAGACGCTTCAGCGTGCTAGGATGGCCGAACTAGATTTGCTAGATGAGAGGCGACTCCTTGCCATGGATCATGCTCGTGCATATTGGCAAAGGATAGCCCGACATTATAGCAAACACATGAGACCTCGCCACTTTGAAGTGGGAGATCTAGTCTTAAGAACCATCCACCATCGTGGACCACACCCCCTGGGCAAGTGGCGCCCCAACTGGGATGGACCCTATGTTGTATGAGCAACCACTACGAACAATTCGTATTGGTTGATCGATGTAGAAGGTAGGAATTTAGCAGATCCTATCAATATCCAATACTTAAAGAAGTATTATCTGTAGGATTTAGGTTAAATTCCAATTTTCGAAAACTATAGGGATAGCTACTTTGAGACTTAGAAATAAGGTTCAAATGCAAACCATGTGACCCTGAGTGAGAATTCGCACTTGTGAAAGGGCCACGTCTTCCAAATCGTGGGTACATTTCAAAATCCTTCTTCTTACAAAGAAAGGCCTAGTTCAATATAGCAAGATACTTGCAAGTAGTACGTGCTATTTCTAAATAGGCTGATCTGGAATTGATCGAGTATGACCTTGGGATAAGTCCTCCCCTCTTCTCTTCTCCTTCCAAAAGGAAAACGTGGCCCAAATAAAGGGAATTTTCCCATCCAAAGTCTCTTTCCAAAAGAAAGAAACCAGAATCCAAAGGAAAATCGATTTTCTTGTGAAAAAGAGGGATTAAAGAAAAAATACTCCCAAAGGGAGACCCTCTACGAAGAAAAAGAAAAAGAGGCCAAAAAGCTCAAAAAGAGCAGTTTTCTGCCTTCTATGCCTTAAACCACGGGACACTTCAAAAGGGACCGTGGTATCTCTTTCCCATCCCTGGCTTATCCCAAGCTAAAATTGTATTCATTTTGAGGAATCCTAAAGTAAAAATAGGATTTACTTACTTGAATTTCATTTTGTTTGAGAATTCGACGTTTCGAGTAAGACTTAGGAATTTGAAATATAGCTTGTTTTCTTATAAAACCTCCGCTAGATAAGCGAGTGTCAAGACTCAAACAAAGGCAAACACGAAGAGCTCGAGATCCTTAGGATTGAGACTCAAGACAGTTGTCCCTTTTTGTAAATAACTTTTGTAAATAGATTTTGAAAAATCGAACATCGAACAGCATAGGATCTGCTCACTTGGAGCAACTAGCCTTGTAAGTCTCAAGAGTTCGACCATATCTGGTCTCTAGGAGGTTGCCACCCTTGGCACCACACCCATGTCATGCTTCTACATTTCCACGCATGGCACTTGCATAAACATGATCCCATTTTAGGACCAGATTCCATACATATCCCTTTGGCGTGATATCTCCGACTACCAGGGTTTTAAAAGTGAGATTTTGCTAAAGATTGGGACGATCCCATATTTTCGTGGTTAGATCTAGGGAGACATTGAAAGAGGTGTTTGTCGTCTTTGCCATTATCCAAATCAATTTGGACAATGCCAAAGAGGGGCATCTGTAAACACCTCGAAATCCCACAAACTTCTCAAATAACCTGGTTTTGTAAAAGCAGCCCCAAAGGGCTATTTTGAGTCTAGAAACCCAGGAGCCTTCCAGACAAACCCTGTACATATGTTTAAAATATATATGTTTTAAAATATGTATAATATAGTTTTAAAACCTTTTAAAATACATTTTGAAACCCCCCAAAAGCGGCTTGGACTGATGAAAGTAGGACCAGAAGAGCCAAAGAGAGCCCAGAACCGGAGCACATGTCAAGCCCGACACAACAACTCTCGTGTTAGATTCATCCCCAGGATCTCGAACGTCCAAGCCCCTATTATCAGCAAATCATTTGAAATCATCTCCAAAAGGTGAAAACAGAAGCGGACGACAATGTTGGCGAAGACCCAATGCAAGACGGAGTACTGATGTTGTCAGGCCCCGCACAAATCGTTCGTTTCGAACATACCCTGAAGGAGTCAGAATTTAGCTTTGGATTAGATCTGGACCATATATATCCAGATCCCAATCCAAACGTATATGTGGATCTGGATTTGGATCGAAAGATCCAATCCAATATCCACATCCATGGCCCACATCACCTTCTCATAAATGGAGGTGGGGCCCACTTGAAATTCACGTGGGATCTTGGGCATGAGAGAGAATGGGGAGGATTACAAGTGAGGGAAATGTATTAAGCTTGACTTGTGTGTCAAGTTTTGGGTTAATCATGTGGGTTAGCCTAATTAGTGTGGGTTTAAGCTTGTATGAACCTACACCCAACCTAGGGTTGCACCAACATGATGCAATGAAGTCCATGGGCCATGCAAAGGGATGCTCCTAACCCAATCCTAAGCCAAAACCCCTTAATCCTAGCCATTTACCCTAATCCCGGCCTAATCCTAACCTAATCACCTAACCCACCTCCCTAATCCTTCCCTAAACCTAGCCTAATTCCCCTAATCCTAACCTAATCCTAGCGTAAACACCTAATCCACCTCACTAAACCTCACCCTAAAACCAACCCACCTTATTCCTAGCACACCATATCCCTAAAACCACCTAACCTAAATATCTGGCCCCCCCTAAATATCTAGCCCACCTTATTCCTAAACCACCACCACCTAACCACTAGACCACCCCCCCAAAACCAGCCCAACCGACCCTATCAAAATCCTATAAACCCCCCCCCCCTTAGTGGGCGGGTTTTTCAGATTTTTTCAGCTCCACCTTGGGCCAACCGAGCCCTTCCTCTCCTCTCTCATCCCTTCCTCTCCTCTCTCACCTGCTCCACCTTCGACCTCCGCCAGCTCCACTCCACGCCACCACCACCTCCCGGCCAGCTCCACTCCTTCCACCCGGCTGCCTTCCTTGGACACCCGCCACCTTCACCTTCCTATCCGGTTAGTACCCCATCCTAACACTACCTTTCTTCACTCCCCCTCCACTCTCAGCCATCACACGCCACCCTTCCCTAGTCTAACCACCACCTAACTACCGGCCACCACCTAACTACCAGCCACTAGTCAGCCAGCGACAACCGACTGCACCTTGCCACACCCGCAACCTTACATCCCTTCCCTTAGACACCCCCTAGTCAAGACCCTTAGCTCTACCTTCCCTAGGACCTGCCCTACACCTTAGTGACACCCCCTAAATACCCCAGCCAAGGTGCCACAGCAGCACCCCCTCCCATCATCTGGCTAGCGCCAAGGCGCCACATCTGCTGCACCCTTGTCACCCAGCCAGCACACCTTTGCCGCACCCTTCCAAGGAGCTCCCTCTTGCAGCCCAAGGCGACGCCCAAGCTCAAGCTCAAGCAAGTCACCTCCGGACCAGCTATACGTAAGTGCCTAACTCGGAACTTGTTTATAGACTTGCTTAAGCTTAATTAAATTTGATACAGGGTTGTAATAACGGAGCATTGTTTCCCCCCGCTTGTAATAACATGGCTTGGCACACCCACACACATGCACTTGAGCCTATCTCACTCTTAGTTGTACATGATTTTGAACACACACATGGGCCTAATCAGCCCTTAAGATATAGACTTATTTATATAGTTTAAGTTGCGTGGGGTTTTGCTTAAGTTGTGTGTGTTGTCATTCAATTCTCGCACTCACACACATTGAGCTTTCGCTCTTATTTGCAAGACCCTAGTAAGGGCCGTGTTATTATTTCCCTTGGGTGTTTTACTTCATGTCGTGTGTGTAGCATTTCAATTATACACTCACACACATTGAGCTTTCGCTCTTACTCCCAAGACCTTAGTCAAGGCCTATTGCAATTTATATTTGGGTTTAATTTCATGTCATGTGCGTAGTACTTCAATTCTACACTCACACACATTGAGCTTTCGCTCTTACTCCCAAGACCTTAATTAAGGCCATATTGCAATTTATATTTGGGTTTCATTTAAGTCGTGTGAGTTGTCTTTCAATATACACACAACACCCACGCAACACGTTGGCGACCTTCGGGCCCATATATATTATAAATATTTCCCTTTCGGCTTTGTCTTGTAGATTTGGGTTTTAAGGTTCAGCAGTGTGCGTAGTCTTTACATATATACATGGCACACACTTGCACTATTGAGCCTTTCCGCTCTTAAGATACAGCCATATTTCCCTTTCGCAATTTCCCTTTTGCAATTTCCCTTTT
The DNA here is from genome assembly GCA_036023115.1 of Brasenia schreberi. Taxonomy (NCBI): domain Eukaryota; kingdom Viridiplantae; phylum Streptophyta; class Magnoliopsida; order Nymphaeales; family Cabombaceae; genus Brasenia; species Brasenia schreberi. Next base: position 15,166,772 of record JAYKKT010000078.1, on the reverse strand, counting down.
GCAATTTACATTTCAAGTCATTTCCCTTCCGCATTGTCTTTCAATTTCGGGTTTTCCCTTTGGAGTTGCGTGAGTTTGCATTGCATATACGCCATACCATGAGTTAGGACACATATTGCATCAAAACAAACCCCATACTCCTGCTCAAAGTCGCCCCACTTAGGTCACGTGTTCATAACACACACCTAGTTGGCCCGAAAAGGGATAAAAAGAAAGACATAGGCACGTGCAAATCCACGTGAAATAAAACTTGAAAATCATACAAAAACAACCCAAATCGAACACCTCAAAATGTTTTCGTAGGTTCTCATATTCAAAAACTCAATTTTCTAAGCGTACAAACTGACCCTTGCGCATCGGTGCAAGAAGGTCTGCAACGAAAAGAGCTTGCTTGCTCACAGTCGCCACGTTAGGAGTCAGATTTCAAAGTATTTCTTCGCTAGCTTAAGCGAGCTAGCTGGCACGCCCTTTTGTTTAAATAGAACTTAGTGTAAACACCCCGAAATCCCACGAATTCCATAAACAAACCTGGTTTTGTAAAAGCAACCCCAAAGGGCCATTTTTGAGTCTGGAAACCCAGGAGCCTTCCAAACAGCCTTGTATATATGTTTTAAACTATATCTTTCAAAAACATATGATATGGCTTTTGAAAACCCTTTTAAAACATGTTTTGAAACCCCAAAGTGGCTTGGCCTGATCAAGACAGGACCAGGAGAGCTAAGAAGAGCCCGGAACCGGAGCACATGTCAAGCCCGGCGCAGCAACTCTTGTATCTGATTCACACCCCAGGATCTCGAACGTCCAAGACCCTGTTCTTATCAAAATAGCATTTGAAGTCATCTCCGGAAGGCAGAAACGGAGGCGGACGACTATGTTGGCGAAGACCCAACGCAGACGGAGTACTGATGCTGTCAGGCCCCGCATGAATCGTCCGTTTCGAACCCAGCTCGAAGGAGTCAGAGTTCAGTTTGGATTGGATCTGGACCATATATATCCAGATTCCAATCCAAACCCATATGTGGACTTGGATTTGGATTTGGATCCAGAGATCCAATCCAATATCCATATCCATGGCCCACATCACCTTCTCATAAATGGAGGTGGGGCCCACTTGAAATTCACGTGGGATATTGGGCATGAGAGAGAGTGGGGGTGAAAAATATCAAGAGTGTTGTATTAAGCTTGACTTGTGTGTCAAGTTTGGGTTTAATCTTGTGGGTTAGCCTAATTGAGTGGGTTTAAGCTTGTAATTAGCTAAAACCTAACCTAGGGCTGCACCAACATGGGGTGATCAAGGTCTATGGGCCATGCTAAGGGAGCTCCCTCACCTAAACCTAACCCAAAATGACTAATCCTAGCCTAAACCCCTAATCCACCCCTAATCCCAACCTAATCACCTAACCCACTTCCCTAATCCCGGCCTAATCCCAACCTAATCACCTAACCCACTTCCCTAATCCTTCCCTAAACCTAGATTAAGTTCCCTAATCCTAGCCTAAACCTAGTCTAATCACCTAACCTAGCTCACTAAACCTCACCCTAAAACCCAACCACCTAACCTAGCCCTAAACCCCTAAACCACCCATAGCCCACAATCTACCCAAACCCCTAGTTTTAAAATATCTGGCCCAACCCTTTCCAGCCCACCTTATCTACATACCACCCTACCTAAACCACCTAACCACTACCCCAAGCCCAGCCCTAACCGACCTACCCATCCCCTATTTAAACCCCCCCCTTTTTGGGGGCGGGTTTGGCAAGTGGAAACCCTCACCTCACCCAGCCGGGCCCTCTCCTTCTCCCACTTCCTCACCTAGCCGGGACCACTCTCCATCACCTCCGCCTGCTCCACCAGCTCCACCTGCACCGCCACCTTCCCTCTTCCATCCATCACCACCTCACCCACCTGGACGCCACCACCTTCATCCAACCGAACCAGCCGAGCTCCCATCAACACCCGGCTTCTCTCTTCATCCACCCGCCACTTCTCCCCATCCGTTAAGCCTTCTCTAACCCTACCTAAACCCTTCTCTACTACCTCTCCACTCCTAGCCACCCACCCTATCATCATCTCAGCCTTTGCCACCACCCTTTTCACCTAGCCGAACCTAGTATAACCTAAACTATCGGCCACTACCTAACCATCCTATCCCATTCGGCCTTCCCATAAATTCACCTTTAGGTCCAGTTTCCCTAAACTCTCAACTCCCCTAGTGACCCTAAGAACCCACTTATTCAGCCCCTTTAAACCCCCACCTCGAGGCGACATCTACTTGCCACCGGCCACCTTCGAGACGCCTATCCCGCGCCCCACTTGCAGCCGGCCAACACCTTTGGTCACCTATCTTCGCGGAGCTCCCGTTTGCAGCCCAAGGCGAAGGTCAAGCCCACGCTCAAGCAAGGCCTCTACGGACCAGCTACTCGTAAGTGCCTAAACTCGGTCCTTAGTTGTATACTTGCTTGAGATTCAATTTGATACGGGGTTGTAATAACGGAGCATAGTCTCCCCCCGCTTGTAATAACGTGGCTTGGCACAACCACACACGTGCACCCTCTTAGTCGTGCACGATTTTGAACACACACGGGCCTAATCAGCCCCTAATACATAAGTGTATATATATACTTTCATTTTCGAAGGGTTTTGTTTAAGTTGGGTGCGTTGTCTTTCAATTCAAGCACTCACACACATTGAGCTTTCACTCTTATTTGAAAGACCCAAGTAAGGGCCGACCTATACTATTTGGGTTTCATTTCATGTCGTGTGAGTAAGTCTTTCAATTCAAGCACTCTCACACACATTGAGCTTTCGCTCTTATTTGAAAGACCCAAGTAAGGGCCGACCTATACTATTTGGGTTTCATTTCATGTCGTGTGAGTAAGTCTTTCAATTCAAGCACTTTCACACACATTGAGCCTTCGCTCTTACTCCCAAGACCTTAGTAAAGGCCTTATTGCAGTTATATTTGGGTTTCATTTATGTCGTGTGGGTAGTCTTTTAATTCAAGCACTCTCACACACATTGAGCCTTCGCTCTTATTCCCAAGACCTTAGTCAAGGCCTTACTGCAATTTATATTTGGGTTTAATTTCATGTCGTGTGTGTAAGTCTTTCAATTCAAGCACGCACCCACATTGAGCCTTCGCTCTTATTTGCAAGACCCGAGTAAGGGCTCATATACATAAGCTATATACATATTTCCCTTCGGTTATTTCCCTTCGGTTATTTCCCTTCTGTTATTTCCCCTTCAGTATTGTCTTTACCTTTCGGGTTTTCCCTTTGGAGTAGCGTGAGTTTGCATTGCATCTACGCCATACCACGAGGTAGGACGCATATTGCATCAAAGCAAGCCCCGCTCGAATTCGCCCATGTAGTGGAGTGTTCATAACACACAAACTAGGTGGCCCGAAAAGGGATAAAAGAAAAGACTTAGGCACGTGCAAATCCACGTGATCTAAAATATGCAATCGCATCCTAAAGACCCGAAATAGACACCTCGAACCGCTTCGAAGACTTTCTCTCCAAAACTCGATTTTTGCAAAGCGTACAGACTGACCCCTGCGCATCGGTGCAAGAAGGTCTGTGACGACAAGAGCTTACTTGCTCACAGTCGCCACGTTTAGAAGTCAGTAATATCTTCGCTAGCTTAAGTAAGCTAGATGGCACGCCCTATTTGTATACATAGGCCTTAGACACACGAGAAGATCCACTCCAAGCCCCGAAAGAGGCAAAGAGGCGGGGATTTTCGCGCGTCTACAGAGATTGGCACGCCCGGTGGGACGTGAGCCTTTTCAAAAATCGAGTTTACTTGTAGAAGTCTTGCGAAAATTTTGTAAAAAGGTGTCGTTTTAACTTATTTTCTTTGCTTGTACTTAGGAAATTTTGAAAAAGCTTGAAAAGCATGTCAAAATCCAATCCAAGTGAAGTGTCGAGCCAAGGCTCATGCGCATCAAGTTCTCACTCTTGGAGGATTTTCAAAAACAAAATAAAACTAGATGAAATCGAGGACTTGAGAAGGGAGTTTGAGGCCAAAATCGATGCTCTCAGCCAAGAGGCTGAAGTAGGCGATTCATGTTCATCGAACGGTGAACAAAGGCCTAAAAAGAAATCTGAAAAACCTCGCAAGCAAAAAGAGGCCTCCGTAATGGAAGGCAACCAATACCACGAGTCCTTCACACAAAAGGACCGTAAAGCCCTACAACAGCTGCTGAAAGGGCAGAATAAAGAGAAAAGAAGCTACGCCCTATCTGATTTCCTTCCTATGGATTACGAAACAGACAGTGACGATGAAATACCGAACTTCCATCGGTATGATGGCATGGGAGACCCTAGGTCTCACTTGCAGCTTTTCTCACGTCGAGCCCATAAGAAGAAAAAGGACTCGATGAAATGGGTGTATTGGTTCCCTCTATCCCTTAAAGGCACAGCTGCCAAATGGCTGGCTTCCTACGACTTAAGCTAGTTCGCTACTTTTGAAGAGTTAGCGAACTGCTTCATGCAAAGATTTGCACACAACGTGGAAGTCACGCCAACCCTGAATACCTTAAGGGATACAAAGCAAGGCATAAACGAAGACGTGCATGCCTTCATTATAAGATGGAGGACGCTTTTGGGCCAAGTGCGAGAGCCCATATCTGAAGGATGCGCAGTAATGCTCATCCTGGATAATTTCAAAAGCGAGTTAAAAACCCTTCTCTCGCTCCATGAGATTTCAACTTTCCATAAGTTGATCAAAAAGGCCTCCCTTTTCGAAACCAACTTGCGAAAAGGGACATACGACCACTTATGGAAAGGAAGTGCCATTCCAAAAACCCGTTTGGAAAAGCCCATCGCATATGGGCTGCCCACGACGGATAAAGGGGTAAAGCCCCATAAAATCGCCAATGTCCGGGTGGATCCAGGCATGGCGGGCACTTCTAATTTTGAAAAAATAGAAAATAAGAGAGAACGCAATTTTCAAAAACCGGTTGAAAAACGGGAGTACACTCCGCTGGGGCAACCTGTGTCGGAGGTCCTAGACCTCTTACTTGCCCAGGGCATGATCGAACTCCCTGAAATCCCCGAAGGAGTCACTTCCAAAGGAGGGTATTTAAACCAATTTTGCAAGTATCATCGGCTCAAAGGCCATGATACCAAACGCTGCTTCTCTCTTTTAAATAAAATTGAGAACTTGATAGCAGAAGGCCGACTCCAGGTCAGTGCGGAACTTGAGCCACCTCAAGCTATCTTCAAGGAACCCTTTCCCAAACACGCCAGTGGCAGTGGGAAAGGAAAGGAGGTATGTACCCTCACCATTTCCAAGGAACTAGCACAAAAGCCAGAACCTGGTCGACCTACTTGTGCGCCCATCCTTGTATTATACAAGAGGCCCGCCCAAGTCGTCATTCGGGGACCACCAAAAGTGGAAACCCCGACAAAACCAGTTTTGAAAATCCAAGGTTCTCCTTAGCTCATCCTTAGAGCCAAGTTTAGCGCGAACCCTAGGCTGGTCGTGAGGGAAGTCACTAGATCCGGGAGGATCTACCAACCCCCGCACCTTCAAGGTGCTCAAAAGGTGGTCAGTGTGCCTGGCCCCTCAAAAGCATGTATCCCTAGTGGTCTGCCAAAAGCAGATAAGGACAAAGTCATCCTAAATCCTTATGATTTCGAAAACCACCTTTCAAAGATTCCTATTCACATGTCTATCCTAGAGCTTATCAAAACCTCGCCTAGGCATAGACTTGTCTTAGAGAAAATTCTAGAAAGGGCCAAGGTTGATTCGAACATAAGTCCGGAATCCTTGTCTGCCCAAGTGGCTTTATTAGGAGCAAAATCGCCCATCACCTTTTCAGAAGATGATGTAGATAGACCCTACGAAACCCATAACCAGGCCTTGCATATCGAGGTGGTTCTAAACAACCACTCTCTGGACAGGTGCCTAGTCGATGGTGGAGGAGGGCTCAACATCCTTCCACTTCATGTGGCGTACAAAATCGGAGTCACCTTGACTTCAGTAAACCCAAGCCCCATCGTTATCACTGGATACGATGGGAATGCGTCTAGACCTTTAGGATCCATCAAACTCCCAATGGAAACGGGAGGGATCGAACACACGGGGGTGTTCCATGTCTTGGACATCCACCCCCATTATAACCTGTTGCTGGGAAGGCCCTGGATACACAGTTTGTGCGCTGTGCCATCCACCTTCCACAGGTGTGTTAAGATCCCTTTTAGGGACGAGGTCGTAGTGATCCTAGGTGAGAGTCACCCACAGCTTCAGGGGATCATAAACTCCCCTTGTTTATCAAGCTCCCAGGCCCATGAGGCTAACCTGGGGCAAATTATGGTTGAGCCACCTCGGCTCGTGTTGAACAACCCTAGGAAGGTTGTATATGTGAAGGGGCCGCCCAAAGCAGGCCCCCTCCCGACTCTAATCCTCCTAGGAAAACCCAAGCGTTCCCTATTTCCAAAACCCCTAGACAAAAGGCCATACGAGCCTAATATGGACGATAGCATGTTCCAGGACCACGACTTATATCCCATCTTTTCAAAAAACAAAAGGTCGTGGAACATGTTATTGAACATGGGCTACATGCCCTACAAGAGTCTAGGGGCACAAAGCCAGGGTCTCCTAGAACCCATCCTTCCTAGGGCCAACCCAAGCCGATATGGGATCGTCTATACTCCCCGAATACCGCCGGAGCCACCCCGTGTGACCACCTGGGTCAAGGGTGCCCCGGAGCCTGTCTTAGAAGAAACCTATGGTTTAGACCTCCTATTCCGAGTCTAACCCATAGTGTTTTCCATTTGTAGGTATGACGGAAGATCCCTTTTTCTAAAAATACCAAAAACATTTGTAAAACTTAAAATCAAAAAAATCGAAAAAAAACAAAAACAATGGAAAAACAAAAACTCGAAAAAAGAGTGCTTTGTATAGTTCCCAAAGTTCTTGTTTTACAAAAACCCAAAAAAATCAAAAATTTGGAAAATACCAAAAAGATTTTGTACATAGCTGCTCCTAGTAGGCCTTTGGCAAAAGAAAAGGATTTCGAAAGAAGTGTCGTCTGCATAGCCAGACCAAGAATTTCGAAATCACTTGAAAATCCAAGTACAAAACCAGGTTATTTTGAAAACCACGCATCAAGTTCCCTCGGGTCTATAGCCCACGAGAATGATCAAAGCCCAGAAGTGGATCCCCTTGAGGAAGATCCCACTTCTGAGCTCCCAGAATTTCATAGAATTCTCGATTTTGAAAGACCTTCCCAATCAGTAGGAGGAGATTTCGTAGAGGTGAACCTAGGGGATGATTCCAATCCCAAAACCATCAAAATAGGCGCATGCTTGCATGAAACTGAAAAATTAGCATTCATTGCATTTCTACAAACCTATTTAGATGTGTTTGCATGGACGTATGAAGACATGCCGGGCATAGATCCCAGCATTGTCGAGCATCGTCTTCCCTTAGATGTAGGTATAAAACCAATAAAGCAGAAGCTTAGGAAAATACACCCGAATGTACACACGCAAGTCAAAGAGGGTTTAGAAGATCTGCTAAAAGCCGGATTTATAAAACCCATTGCGTATTCTGATTGGTTATCAAATATCGTTGTGGTTCGAAAAACCAATGGGAAAATTCGAATATGCATCGATTTCAGAAACCTGAATAAAGCCACTCCAAAGGATAATTATCCTTTACCAAACATAGATTTGATAGTCGATAGTACTGCAAATCATGAAATGTTTTCATTCATGGATGGCTATTCAGGCTATAATCAAATCAAACTAAATCCACGAGATCAGGGTAAGACCGCCTTCACAACCCCATGGGGCACGTACTGCTATACAATCATGCCCTTTGGTTTGAAAAATGCCGGCGCAACATACCAACGAGCCATGAACACGATCTTCCATGATCAAATTCATGAGCTTGTAGAAGTGTATGTAGATGATCTCTTGGCGAAATCCAAAACCCGATGCACTCATATCGAATGTTTACAAAAGATTTTCGAAAGGCTTAGGCTTTACAAAGTAAAGCTAAACCCTTAAAAATGTGTGTTCGGAGTAGAATCAGGGAAGCTTCTAGGCTTTATGGTGAGCCAAAGGGGAATAGAAGTCGACCCCTCTAAGTGTCGAGCCATCATAGACATGGCTCCACCCTCCAATCTCACCCAAATCCGTAGCCTCCAGGGTCGATTACAATCCGTGCACCGATTCATATCGAATCTGGCAACTAGATGCGAACCCTTCAACAAACTGTTGAGGAAGGGTACAAAATTTTTATGGGATGATGAATGCCAAAAGTCCTTCGAGAGACTGAAGGCATACTTGGTTAATCCCCCCGTTTTGAATCCTCCAAAACAAGGAAAACCGCTTTTATTATACATCTCCGTGCATGTAAATGCTTTAGGAGCCCTGTTGGCTCAATACGAGGATGACACCCATAAGGAGTATGCCATCTACTATATTTCGAAAACTCTCTTGGCTTATGAACGAAATTATCAAGCCATGGAGAAGACGTGCTTGGCCCTAGTCTGGGCCTGCCAGAAGTTCAGACACTATTTCCTAGATCATGAGATCTGGATAGTGTCCAAGCTTGATCCAATCAAGCATTTGTTCGAAAAACCCATTCTCACGGGTAGATTGGGCAAATGGCAACTCCTTCTAATGGAGTATGACCTAAAATACCATCACCAGATCTCCATTAAGGGGCAAGCCCTAGCAGATTACGTGGCGGAATTCCCCTTAGAGGACACATATCCTACTCTTGTCGAAATGCCTGATGAAGGCATATTGCAAAATCATTTTCAAAACCACATTTTGGCAAATTCTTTTGAAAACCATGTGTGGAAGATGCACTTCGATGGGGCATGAAACCAACGAGGGGCTGGTGCCGGGATCATCCTAATCTCCCCTGAAAAGGGCGAGATTCCCATAGCAGTCCGCTTAGATTTCGAATGTTCCAACAACGTAGCTAAGTATGAAGCACTCATACAAGGCTTAAGGATTTCGAAAACTCTAGGGTCATCATGCATCGAGGTCTTTGGAGATTCACTCCTTGTCATAAACCAGGTTTTAAAAATTTGGCAAGTACGTAATGAGAAACTACTTCCATATCACGAGTTGGCCACTCGATTGATCCGATCCTTCTAGTCGTGTAAGCTCACACACGTGGGAAGAGAGGACAATGGCATCGCCGATGCCCTCTCCTCCTTGGGTTCAGCCCTGAAGGTCGATCCCGTTTCAGGGACCAGATCTTTAGAAATATGGCATGCGCCCCACCCATTAACACACGACTTGGATATTTGCCAAAACAACCCAGAATCTATTGAAAAACCCTGGTTCTATGACATAAAACAATTTTTAGAAGGGAAATGACTTAATGTAAATTGCAAAAGGGAAATTGCAAAAGGGAAATATGGCTATATCTTAAGAGCGGAAAGGCTCAATTATGCAAGTGTGTGTAGTGTATATATGGAAAGACTACGCACACAGCTGAACCTTAAAACCCAAATCTTAAAGACATAGCCGAAGGGAAATACTTATAATATATATGAGCCCGAAGGTCGCCAACGTGTGCGTGGGTGTTGTGTGTATTTGGAAAGACAACTCACACGACTTGTAATGAAAACCCAAATATAATTGCAATATGGCCTTGAACAAGTTCTTGGGACTAAGAGCGAAAGCTCAATGTGTGTGAGTGTGGAAATTGAAAGACCACGTACACAACTTAAATTAAAACCCAAGTAACTTAAAACATATAGGTATAACTGTAGACGCAGAAAGTTCCCGCTTCTGGTTCTTAGGCCTGAAGCGAATCTTTTCGTGTGTCTAAGTCCTATTTAAGCAAAAGGGCGTGCCAGCTAGCTTTCTTAAGCTAGCGAATAAATACTTTGAAATCTGACTCCTAACATGGCGACTGTGAGCAAGCAAGCTCTTTTCGTCGCAGACCTTCTTGCACCGATGCGCAAAGGTCAATCTGTACGCTTTAAAATTGAGTTTTAAAATATGAGAACCTACGAAAACGTTTGAGGTGTTCGATTTGGGTTGTTTTTGGATGATTTTCAAGTTTTATTTCACGTGGATTTGCACGTGCCTATGTCTTTCTTTTTATCCCTTTTTGGGCAACCTAGGTGTGTGTTATGAACACATGACCTAAGTGGGGTGACTTTGAGCGGGAGTATGGGGTTTGCTTTGATGCAATATGCGTCCTAACTCATGGTATGGCGTATATGCAATTCACACTCACGCAACTCCAAAGGGAAAACCCGAAATTAAAAGACAATGCGGAAGGGAAATTACTTGAAATGTAAATTGCAAAAGGGAAATATGGCTATATCTTAAGAGCGGAAAGGCTTAATAGTGCCAGTGTGTGCCGTGTATATATGTAAAGACTACGCACACTGCTGAACCTTAAAACCCAAATCTTAAAGACATAGCCGAAAGGGAAATACTTATAATATATATGGGCCCGAAGGTCGCCAACGTGTTGCGTGGGTGTTGTGTGTATATTGAAAGACAACTCACACGACTTAAATGAAACCCAAATATAAATTGCAATATGGCCTTAATTAAGGTCTTGGGAGTAAGAGCGAAAGCTCAATGTGTGTGAGTGTAGAATTGAAGTACTACGCACACGACATGAAATTAAACCCAAATATAAATTGCAATAGGCCTTGACTAAGGTCTTGGGAGTAAGAGCGAAAGCTCAATGTGTGTGAGTGTATAATTGAAATGCTACACACACGACATGAAGTAAAACACCCAAGGGAAATAATAACACGGCCCTTACTAGGGTCTTGCAAATAAGAGCGAAAGCTCAATGTGTGTGAGTGCGAGAATTGAAAAACAACACACACAACTTAAGCAAAACCCCACGCAACGTAAATTATATAAATAAGTTTATATCTTAAGGGCTGATTAGGCCCGTGTGTGTTCAAAATCGTGCACAACTAAGAGCGAGATAGGCTCAAGTGCCCGTGTGTGTGGGTGTGCCAAGCCACGTTATTACAAGCAGAGGGAGACAATGCTCCGTTATTACAACCTCGTATCAAATTTAATTGGGCTTAAGCAAGTCTATAAACAAGGACCGAGTTAGGCACTTACGTATAGCTGGTCCGGAGGTGACTTGCTTGAGCTTGGGCTTGAGCATCGCCTTGGGCTGCAGGAGGGAGCTCCTCGGAAGGGTGCGGCAAAGGAGGGCTGGCCGGCTGAAGCAAGATGCTGTGGGTGTGGCACCTTGGCGCTGGCCGGATGATGAAAGGGGGTGTTGTTGTGGTGCCTTGGCTGGGGCAGTTAGGGGTGTCACTAAGGTGTAGGGCAGGTCCTAGGGAAGGTGGAGCTAAGGGTCTTGACTAGGGGCTGTCTAAGGGAGAGGATGGAAGGCTGCGGGTGTGGCAAGGTGCAGTCGGTTATGGCTGGCCGACTAGTGGCAGGTTAGGTGGTGGGTCGGCTGGGCTAACTAGGGGTGCTTAGGTATGGCAAAGAGCTAGCTAGGGTATTGGCTAAGGGCTGGTTTAAGGGAAGAGGTAAGGTTAAGGGTGACTAACTGTAGACGTGCGAAAATCCCCGCCTCTTGGATTTCTCAGGGCCTGGAGCGGATCCTCTCGTGTGTCTAAGGCCTATTTATATCAACAAGGCGTGCCAGCTAGCTTACCCAAGCTAGCGAAGATATATTTTAAACTGACTTCTAATCGTGGCGACTGTGAGCAAGTGAGCTCTTGTCGTCACAGACCTTCTTGCACCGATGCGCAAGGGTCAGTCTGTACACTTTCAAAAATCGAGTTTTTAGGGTATAGAAAGCCTACGAAGTGGTTCGAGGTGTTTAATTCGGGTCTTTTAGATACGATTGCAGATTTTAGATCATGTGGATTTGCACGTGCCTAAGTCTTTCTTTTTATCCCTTTATGGGCCACCTAGTTTGTGTGTTATGAACACTCCACTACATGGGCGAATTTGAGCAGGAGTACGGGGCTTGCTTCGATGCAATATGCATCCTACCTCGTGGTATGGTGTAGATGCAATGCAAACTCACGCTACTCCAAAGGGAAAACCCGAATGTAAAGACAATGCCGAAGGGAAATAACCGAAGGGAAATAACTTGTAATGTAAATGCCGAAGGGAGATATGTATATAGGGTATATACGTGCCCTTACTTGGGTCTTTGAAATTAAGAGCAAAGGCTCAATGTGGGTGCGTGCTTGAATTGAAAGACTTACACACACGACATGAAATAAAACCCAAATATAACTTGCAGTATGGCCTTGATTAAGGTCTTGGGAATAAGAGCGAAAGCTCAATGTGTGTGAGTGCTTGAATTGAAGTACTACGCACACAACATGAAATTAAACCCAAATAGTATAACACGGCCCTTACTTGGGTCCTTCAAATAAGAGCGAAAGCTCAATGTGTGTGAGTGCTTGAATTGAAAGACTTACACACACGACATGAAATGAAAACCCAAATAGTATAGTTCGGCCCTTACTTAGGTCCTTCAAATAAGAGCGAAGGCTCAATGTGTGTGAGTGCTTGAATTGAAAGACTTACACACACGACATGAAATGAAAACCCAAATAGTATAGTTCGGCCCTTACTTGGGTCCTTCAAATAAGAGCGAAGGCTCAATGTGTGTGAGTGCTTGAATTGAAAGACTTACACACACGACATGAAATGAAAACCCAAATAGTATAGTTCGGCCCTTACTTGGGTCTTTCAAATAAGAGCGAAGGCTCAATGTGTGTGAGTGCTTGAATTGAAAGACTTACACACATGACATGAAATGAAAACCCAAATAGTATAGCTCGGCCCTTACTTGGGTCTTTCAAATAAGAGCGAAGGCTCAATGTGTGTGAGTGCTTGAATTGAAAGACAACACACCCAACTTAAGCAAAAACCCTACGAAAATTAAAGTATATATATATATATATATATATATATATATTTATGTATTAGGGGCTGATTAGGCCCGTGTGTGTTCAAAATCGTTCACAACGAAGAGAGTGCACGTGTGTGGGTGTGCCAAGCCACGTTATTACAAGCGGGGGGAGACTATGCTCCATTATTACAACCCCGTATCGAATTGAATTTTAAGCAAGTATACAACTAAGGACCGCGTTAGGCACTTACTAATAGCTGGTCCGAAGATGCCTTGCTTAAGCACGGGCTTGGCCTTCGCCTTGGGCTGCAAGAGGGAGCTCCGTGGAGTTGAACGGTAAGGGGCTGCTGGCCGGGTGCCTTGGGCGTGCGAAAGGGGAGCCTTGAAGGTGGCCGGCTGCTAAGGATGGGCTGGTTTTGGTGTGTTGGGCTAAAGGGCCTAAGTAAGGTCACTAGGGAGGGTGTAGTGTTAGGGAGTATGGCACTAAGGGGGAGCCTAAGGGAAGGTCTAATGGAGCACCTAGGGGAAAGGAGGTGGCTGGCCAAATGTTAGTGACAGTCGGTTGGAGTGGCCGACTAGGGGAACTTGATGGTGGCGGGCTGCTAGGGTGGCTAGGAGTGGTGGAAGGGAAGGGAACTAGCTAGGAGATGGGGTAAGGTAGTGGTGGATGTGGGGAGGTAATATGGGCAGGTCTTAGGGAGTTGGATGGGGTGGCCGGGTGTAGCTAGGGTGTCTAGGTAGTGGCGGGTAATTGGGGTGGCTAAGGCTTGGCCAAATGGGAGTGGTGGCGGCAAGTGGCTGGTATTAGGGTAAGGTGGTGGTATGGTGGGTGGCTGAGAGTGGAGAGGGAGTGGAGGAGTAAGGTGGAGTGTGGGGTACTAACCGAGTGAAGAGGCGGTGGCGGATGGAAGGGGAGCAGCCGGGTGGTTTGGATGCACAGGATGGGATTCGGCCGGGCGAAATGGTGGCGATGTGGACCTTGGCCGGAGTGGTGGTGGTGGTGGTGCTCGGCTGGGAGGTAGTGGCGCAGGTGGTGGCTGGCTGTGGGGCAAGTGGAGCAAGGTTGGAGTCGGCTGGGCTGGAGAGTGGAGGACCCAAGATGATGGAAGATGGGAAAAACCCGCCCCAAAGGGGGGGGGTTTATATAGGGTTGCAAGAGGCAGTTGGGGCTGGTTTTGGGGTAGTGGTTAGGTGGTCTAGGGGTGGTGGTAAGGTAGTAAGGTGGGCTGGTATTAGGGTAGGGCCAGATATTTTAGATACAAGGGGTTTTGGGTAAGTTGTGGGCTAGGTTTAGGTGGGGTGGTTTAGAGGTTTAGGGTTTAGCTAGGTGGGTTGGTTTTAGGGTGAGGTTTAGTGAAGTGGGTTAGGTGATTAGGCTAGGATTAGGTTAGGTTTAGGGAAATTAACCTAGGTTTAGGGAAGGATTAGGGAAGTGGGTTAGGTGATTAGGTTGGGATTAGGCCAGGATTAGGGAAGTGGGTTAGGTGATTAGGCTCAGATTAGGATAGGATTAGGGTGGAAGGCTAGGATTAGGTGTTTTTGGTTAGGTTTAGGTGAAGGAGCTCCCTTTGCATGACCCATAGACCCTAATCATATCATGTTGGTGCAACCCTAGGTTAGGTTTTGGCTAATTACAAGCTTGAACCCACTTAATTAGGCTAACCCACATGATTAACCCCAAACTTGACACACAAGTCAAGCTTAATTACAACACACACTTGATCTGATCCTCCCCCACTCTCTCTCATGCCCATAATCCCACGTGAAATTCAAGTGGGCCCCACCTCCATTTATGACAAGGTGATGTGGGCCATGGATATGGATATTGGATTGGATTTTTAAATCCAAATCCAAATCTAAGTCCATACATGGGTTTGGATTGGGATTTGGATATATATGGTCCAGATCCAATCCAAACTGAATTCTAACTCCTTCGAGCTGTGTTCGAAACGAACGGTTTGTGCGGGGTCTAACAGCATCAGTACTCCGTCTGCGTTGGATCTTCGCCAACATGATCGTCCGCTTCTGTTTTCGCCTTCCGGAGATGACTTCAAATGATGTTTTGATGATAACAGGGTCTTGGACGTTCGAGATCCTGGGGGTGGATTTGATACGAGAGTTGTTGTGCCGGGCTCGACATGTGCTCCAGTTCCGGGCTCTCTTTGGCTTTCCTGGTCCTATCTTGATTAGGCCAAGCTGCTTCGGGGTTTTAAAACATATTTTAAAAAAAGGTTTTTAAAAGCCATATTGTATATTTTTGAAATATAAAGTTCAAAACATATGTACAGGGTTGCCTGGAAGGCTCCTAGGTTTCCAGACTCAAAATGGCCCTTTGGGGATGCTTTTACAAAACCAGATGGATTTGAGAAATTCATGGGATTTCGGGGTGTTTACACTAACTAGGGGCTGTCTAGGGGATGAGGTAAGGTGGCAGGTGTGATGCAGTTGGGCAGAGGTTGGCCGAATGGTGAAGGGTGGCAGATGGCAGCTGGGAGGTGATGGTGGTGCGGTGGCTGAGAGTGGAGGGGGAGTGAAGATAGGGTGGTGTTAGGATAGGGTACTAACCAAAGAGAAAGGAGAAGGTGGCGGGTGTCTAAGGTAGGTAGCTGGGTGGAAGGAGTGGAGCTAGCCAGGAGGTTGTTGTGGTGTGAAGTGGAGTTGGCCGGGAGGTTGTGGTGGTGTGAAGTGGAGCTGGCCGGAGGTCCAAGGTGGAGCAGGTGAGAGAAGAGAGCAAGGGGTGAGAGAGGAGAGGAAGGGCTCGACTGGCCCAAGGTGCAGCTTAAAATCCCCAAAAACCCACCCACTAGGGGGGGTTTATAGGATTTTAAGAAGGTCGGTTGGGCTGGTTTTAGGGGGGTGGTTTAGTGGTTAGGTGGTGGTGGTTTAGGGATAAGGTGGGCTAGATATTTAGGGGGGGGACCAGATATTTAGTTTAGGTGGTTTTTAGGGATATGGTGTGCTAGGGTTTAGGTGGGGTGGTTTAGTGGTTTAGGGCTTAGCTAGGTGGGTTGGTTTTAGGGTGAGGTTTAGTGAGGTGGGTTAGGTGTTTAGGCTAGGATTAGGTTAGGATTAAGGGAATTAGGCTAGGTTTAGGGAAGGATTAGGGAGGTGGGTTAGGTGATTAGGTTGGGATTAGGGAAGGATTAGGGAAGTGGGTTAGGTGATTAGGCTAGGATTAGGCCGGGATTAGGGCAAATGGCTAGGATTAAGGGTTTTGGCTTAGGATTGGGTTAGGAGCATCCCTTTGCATAGCACATGGACTTCATTGCATCATGTTGGTGCAACCCTAGGTTAGGTGTAGGTTCATACAATCTTAAACCCACACTAATTTGGCTAACCCACATGATTAACCCGAAACTTGACATACAAGTCAAGCTTAATACATTTCCCTCACATGTAGACCTCCCCATTCTCTCTCATGCCCAAGATCCCACGTGAATTTCAAGTGGGCCCCACCTCCATTTATGAGAAGGTGATGTAGGCCATGGATGTGGATATTGGATTGGATCTTTGGATCCAAATCCAAATCCACATATACGTTTGGATTGGGATCTGGATATATATGGTCCAGATCCAATCCAAACTGAATTCTGACTCCTTTAGGGTATGTTCGAAACGAACGGTTTGTGCGGGGCCTGACAGCATCAGTACTCCGTCTTGCGTTGGGTCTTCGCCAACATTGTCGTCCTCTTCTATTTCCACCTTCCGGAGATGATTTCAAAGAGTTTTGTTGATAATAGGGGCTTGGACATTCGAGATCCTAGGGATGAATCTAACATGAGAGTTGCTGTGCCGGGCTTGACATGTGCTCCAGTTCTGGGCTCTCTTCTGCTTTTTTGGTCCTGCTTTTATCAAGCTAAGCCGCTTTGTGGGGTTTCAAAATGTATTTTAAAAGGTTTTAAAAGTATATTATACATATTTTAAAACATATATAGTTTAAACATATGTATAGGGTTTGTTTGGAAGGCTCCTGGGTTTCCAAACTCAAAATAGCCCTTTGGGGCTGCTTTTACAAAACCAGGTTTATTTGAGAAGTTCGTGGAATTTCGGGGTGTTTACAGATGCCCCTCTTTGGCATTGTCCAAATTGATTTGGATAATAGCAAAGATGACAAACACCCCTTTCAATGTCTCCCTAGATCTAACCATGAAAATATGGGATCATCCCAATCCTTAGCAAAATGTCATGCGTGGAAATGCAAATGTCCATGCGTGGAAATGCAGATGCATGACATGGGTGGGGTGCCAAGAATGATGACCTCCCAAAGACCAGATATGGTCGAACTCTTGAGACTTACGAAGGCCTGTTGCTCCAAGTGAGTAGACCTTATGCCGTTCGATGTTCGATTTTTCAAAATTTATTTACAAAAGCTATTTACAAAAGGGGCAACTGTCTTGAGTCTCAATTTGAAGGATCTCGAGCTCTTCGTGTTTGCCTTTGCTTGAGTCTTGACACTCGCTTATCTAGCGGAGGTTTTATAAGAAAACAAGCTATATTTCAAATTCCTACGTCTTACTCGAAACGTCGAATTCTCAAACAAAATGAAATTCAAGTAAGTAAATCCTATTTTTACTTTAGGATTCCTCGAAATGAACTATGTTTCAGCTTGGGATAAGCCAGGGATGGGAAAGAGATACCACGGTCCCTTCTGAAGCGTCCCATGGTTTAAGGCATAGAAGGCGGAAAACTACTCTTTTTGAGCTTTTTGGCCTCTTTTTTCTTTTTTTCATAGAGGGTCTCCCTTTGGGAGTATTTTTTCTTTAATCCCTCTTTTTTTTCACAAGTGAATCGATTTTTTCTTTTAAAAAGAGACTTTGGATGGGAAAATTCCCTTTATTTGGGCCACGTTTTCCTTTTGGGAGGAGAAGAGAAGGGGGAAGGACTTATCCCAAGGTCACACTCGATCCATTCTAGATCAGCCTATTTAGAAATAGCACGTACTACTTGCAAGTATCTTGCTATATTGAACTAGGCCTTTCTTTGTAAGAAGAAGGATTTTGAAATGTAACCTTGATTTTGGAAAACTCCACTCTTTCACAAGTGCGAATTCTCTCACTCAGGGTCACACGATTTTGCCTTTGCACCTTACTTTCAAGTCTCAGGGCAGCTATCCCTAAAGTTTTCAAAATTTGGAATTTAACCCAAATCCTACACATAATACCTCTTTAAGTATTGAATATTGATAGGATCTGCTAAATTCCTACCTTCTACATTGATCAACCAATACGAGTTATTCATGGTGGTTGCACGTACAACATAGGGTCCATCCCACTTAGGGTGCCACTTTCCAAGGGGATGTGGGCCACGATAGTGGATGATTTTCAAAACTAGATCCCCCACTTCAAAGTGGCGAGGTCTCATGTGTTTGCCATAGTGTCGGGCTATCCTTTGCCGGTATGCACGAGCATGATCCATAGCAAGGAGTTGCCTCTCATCTAGCAAATCTAGTTCGGCCATCCTAGCATGCTGAAGCGTCTCTAGGGGGAGGTCGAGTGCAATGGATGTATGGAATGAATGCAATTGAGTATGAATGGGAAGAATGGCATTTGTGCCATAAACCAATTCGAATGGTGTGGCATTCGTGGGAGTCCGGATGGAAGTCCTATAAGCCCGTAAGGCTTCATCCAGCTTCTCGTGCCAGGTCCTACCCTTCTCTAAGGTTTTCTCAATTATACTAATGAGAGTCTTGTTTGTGGCTTCGGCTTAGCCATTGCCTTGAGGGTAGTAGGGCGAAGAGAAGTGGTGAGTTATGCCATACATGTTGCACAACTTAACCATCCGCTCGTTCTTGAATGGGGTGCCATTATCAGACACAAGGTCTCGTGGAACCCCAAATCGAGCCAAGATATTCCTCCTAATGAAAGCCACCACATGTTGCCCCAGTACGCTGGTCAGGGAAATGGCTTCCACCCACTTGGAGAAATACTCAGTGGCTGCTAAAATGAATCGATGCCCATTGGAGGCTTTTGGAAAGATCGGGCCTACGATATCAAACACCCACTTGGTAAATGGCCAGGGGCTGACCACGGAATGCAATGCAGATGAGGGGATATGAATGGCGTGCCCATGCACTTGACATGGATGACACTTCCTAACATGATCATGACAATCCTTTTTCAAGGTGGACCAAAAATAGCCTGCTCTAAGTATTTTCATTGCCATCATGTTGGCATTAACATGACCTCCACATTCTCCATCGTGGAACTCATGCATCACTATCCTAGCCTCCTTTAGATTGATACACCTAAGTAGGATGCCGGTAAAACTTTTCTTATATAGAACCCCACCTAGAACGGTGTATCGGGTCAAAATTTTACGAATGAATGCCTTATCTTTGGATGTGGCATCCTCGGCGAATCCCCCATTTTCTAGAAAATGCTTGATGTCATAAAACCAAGGTTTTTCAACAGAATCTAGGTTATTTTGGCAAATATCCAAATCGTGTGTGAATGGGTTGGGCGTATGCCATATTTCTAAAGATCGAGTCCCTGAGATGGGATCGACCTTTAGGGCTGAACCCAAGGAGGAGAGGGCATCAGCAATGCCATTATCCTCTCTTCCCACGTGTGTGAGTTTACACGATTGGAATGACTCAACCAATCGAGTGGCCAACTCGTGATATGGAAGTAGTTTTTCGTTACTATAGACGCACGAAAATCCCCGCACCCTTGCCTTTTTTCAGGGCCTGGAGCGGATCTTCTCATGTGTCTAAGGCCTATTTATATAAACAGGGCGTGCCAGCTAGCTTACCTAAGCTAGCAAAGATATATTTAAAACTGACTTCTAATCGTGGCGATTGTGAGCAAGTGAGCTCTTGTCGTCGCAGACCTTCTTGCACCGATGCACAAGGGTTAGCTTGTATGCTTTGAAAAATCGAGTTTTTGGGTATAGAAAGCCTACGAAGCGGTTCGAGGTGTCTAATTCGGGTCTTTTAGATACGATTGCAGATTTTAGATCAGGTGGATTTGCACGTGCCTAAGTCTTTCTTTTTATCCCTTGATGGGCCACCTAGTTTGTGTGTAATGAACACTCCACTACATGGGCGAATTTTGAGCGGGAATATGGGGCTTGCTTCGATGCAATATGCGTCCTACCTCGTGGTATGGCGTAGATGCAATGCAAACTCACGCTACTCCAAAGGGAAAACCCGAATGAAAAGACAATGCTGAAGGTTAATAACCGAAGGGAAGTAACCGAAGGGAAATAACCGAAGGGAAATGACTTGTAATGTAAATGCCGAAGGGAGATATGTATATAGGGTATATACGTGCCCTTACTTGGGTCTTAAAATAAGAGCGAAGGCTCAATGTGGGTGCGTGCTTGAATTGAAAAACTTACACACACGACATGAAATGAAACCCAAATATAAATTGCAGTATGGCCTTAACTAAGGTCTTGGGAGTAAGAGCGAAAGCTCAATGTGTGTGAGTGCTTGAATTGAAGTACTATGCACACAACATGAAATTAAACCCAAATATAACTGCAATAGGCCTTGACTAAGGTCTTGGGAGTAAGAGCGAAAGCTCAATGTGTGTGAGTGCTTGAATTGAAGTACTATAAACACAACATGAAATTAAACCCAAATAGTATAACACGGCCCTTACTTGGGTCTTTCAAATAAGAGCGAAGGCTCAATGTGTGTGAGTGCTTGAATTGAAAGACAACACACACGACATGAAATGAAAACCCGAATAGTATAGCTCGGCCCTTACTTGGGTCTTTCAAATAAGAGCGAAGGCTCAATGTGTGTGAGTGCTTGAATTGAAAGACAACACACCCAACTTAAGCAAAACCCTACGAAAATTAAAGTACGTATATATATTTATGTATTAGGGGCTGATTAGGCCCGTGTGTGTTCAAAATCGTGCACAACTAAGAGAGTGCACGTGTGTGGGTGTGCCAAGCCACGTTATTACAAGTGGGGGGAGACTATGCTCCGTTATTACAACCCCGTATCGAATTGAATCTTAAGCAAGTATACAACTAAGGACCGAGTTAGGCACTTACTAATAGCTGGTCCGAAGAAGCCTTGCTTGAGCGTGGGCTTGGCCTTCGCCTTGGGCTGCAGGAGGGAGCTCCGTGAATTGAACGGCAAGGGGTTGCTGGCCGGGTGCCTTGGTGCGCGGAAGAGGAGCCTTGAAGGTGGCCGGCTACTTGGGATGGGCTGGTTTTGTATGTAGGGCTAAGGTGACTACGTAGGGTCACTAAGGAAGGTTGAGTTTAGAGAGTATGACACTAAGGGGGACTAAGGGAATGGTCTAACGGAGCACCTAGGGTTGGCGGGTTGCTAGGGTGGCCGAATGGAATGATAGTCGGTTGGAGTGGCCGACTAGGAGGACTTGATGGTAGCGGGTTGCTAGGGTGGCTAGGAGTGGTGTAAGGGAAGGGAACTAGCTAGGAGATGGGGTCAGGTGGTAGTGGGTGTAGTGGGGTGATATGGGCAGGTCTTAGGGAGTCGGATAGGGTGGCCGAATGGAGCTAGGGTGGTTAGGTAGTGGCGGGTAGTTAGGATGGCTAAGGCTTGGCCGAATGTTAAGGGTGGCGGCAAGTGGCTGGCTGTGATGCAGGTGGTGGTATGACGGGTGGCTGAGAGTGGAGAGGGAGTGGAGAAGGAGTAGGGTGGAGGACACTAACCGGATGAAGAGATGGTGGCGGATGGAAGGGGAGCAGCCGGGTGTTTGAAGCAGCTGGTTCGGCTGGATCGGTTGGATGAAAGTGGTGGCGACAGGTGGCTGGGCGGCTGAGATGTGGTGGAGCAGGTGGAGCAAGGTGGTGGCTGGCTGTGGTGCAGGTGGAAGATCCGGTTGAGAGTGGATGAAGTGGCTGGGTTTGGTTGGGCTGGACCAGGGGTGAGATGAAGGAAAAAAAAAAAAATAGGAACCCGCCCCTTGGGGAGGGGTTTATATAGGGCTGGGGTAAGTCGGTTGGGGCTGGTTTTGGGGTAGGGCCAGATATTTCTAGGGAGGGTGGTAAGGTAGTAAGGTGGGCTGGTATTAGGGTAGGGCCAGATATTTTAGATACAAGGGGTTTTGGGTAAGTTGTGGGCTACGGGTGGTTTAGAGGTTTAGGGTTTAGCTAGGTGGGTTGGTTTTAGGGTGAGGTTTAGTGAGGTAGGTTAGGTGATTAGGCTAGGATTAGGTTAGGTTTAGGGAAATTAACCTAGGTTTAGGGAAGGATTAGGGAAGTGGGTTAGGTGATTATGTTGGGATTAGGCCGGGATTAGGGAAGTGGGTTAGGTGATTAGGCTCAGATTAGGACTGGATTAGGGTAGAAGGCTGGGATTAGGTGTTTTTGGTTAGGTTTAGGTGAAGGAGCTCCCTTTGCATGACCCATAGACCTTAACCACATCATGTTGGTGCAGCCCTAGGTTAGGTTTTGACTAATTACAAGCTTAAACCCACTTAATTAGGCTAACCCACATGATTAACCCCAAACTTGACACACAAGTCAAGCTTAATTACAACACACACTTGATCTTATCCACCCCCACTCTCTCTCATGCCCATAATCCCACGTGAAATTAAAGTGGGCCCCACCTCCATTTATGAGAAGGTGATGTGGGCCATGGATATGGATATTGGGTTGGATTTTTGAATCCAAATCCAAATCTAAGTCCATACATGGGTTTGGATTGGGATCTAGATATATATGGTCTAGATCTGATCCAAACTGAACTCTGACTCCTTCGAGCTATGTTCGAAACGAATGGTTTGTGCGGGGCCTGACAACATCAGTACTCCGTCTTCGTTGGGTCTTCGCCAACATGATCGTCTGCCTCTATTTTCGCCTTCCGGAGGTGATTTCAAATGATGTTTTGATGATAACAGGGTCTTGGACGTTCGAGATCCTATCGGGTGTGGATTTGATACGAGAGTTGCTGTGCCGGGCTCGACATGTGCTCCGGTTCTGGGCTCTCCTTAGCTCTCCTGGTCCTGTCTGGATTAGGCCAAAGCTGCTTCGGGGTTTTAAAAACATGTTTAAAAAGGTTTTTAAAAGCCATATTATATATTTTTTTGAAATATAAAGTTCAAAACATATGTACAGGGTTGTCTGGAAGGCTCCTGGGTTTCCAGACTCAAAATGGCCCTTTGGGGCTGTTTTACAAAACCAGATGGGTTTGAGAAATTTGTGGGATTTCGGGGTGTTTACAGATGCCCCTCTTTGGCCGTGTCCAAATCGATTTGGATAAGGGCAAAGATGACAAACACCCCTTTCAATGTCTCCCTAGATCTAGCCACGAAGAATATGGGATCATCCCAATTTTTAGCAAAATCTCAATTTACAAACTCTGGTAGGAGGAGATATCACGCCAAAGGGATATACTATGGAATCTGGTCCTAAATGGGATCATGTTTATGCAAATGTCCAAATCGCTTATCTAGCGGAGGTTTTATTTAGAAAACAAGCTATATTTCAAATTCCTACGCCTTACTCGAAACGTCGAATTCTCAAACAAGATGAAATTCAAGTAAGTAAATCCTATTTTTACTTTAGGATTCCTTGAAATGAACCATGCTTTAGCTTGGGATAAGCTAGGGATGGGAAAGAGATACCACAGTCCCTTCTGAAGCGTCCCGTGGTTTAAGGCGTAGAGGGCGGAAAACTACTTTTTTTGAGCTTTTTGGCCTCTTTTTCCTTTTTTTTCATAGAGGGTCTCCCTTTGGAAGTATTTTTTCTTTAATCCCTCTTTTTTATAAGAGAATCGATTTTTCTTTTGAATTCTGGTTTCTTTCTTTTGGAAAGATACTTTGAATGGGAAATTAACCTTTTGTTTGGGCCTTGGTTTTCCTTTTGGAAGGAGAAGAGAAGAGGGGAGGACTTATCCCAAGCCTACACTCGATCCATTCCAGATCAGCCTATTTAGAAATAGCACGTACTACTTGCAAGTATCTTGCTATATTGAATTAGGCCTTTCTTTGTAAGAAGAAGGATTTTGAAATGTAACCATGATTTTGAAGACTCAACTCTTTCACAAGTGCGAATTCTCTCACTCAAGGTCACACGACTTTGCCTTTGCACCTTATTCACATGTCTCAGGGCAGCTATCCCTAAAATTTTTGAAAACTGGAATTTAATCCAAATCCTACACATAATACTTCTTTAAGTATTGGATATTGATAGGATCTGCTAAATTCCTACCTTCTACATCGATCAACCAATACGAATTGTTCGTAGTGGTTGCTCGTACAACATAGGGTCCATCCCAGTTGGGTCGCCACTTTCCCAAGGGGTGTGGGCCATGATGATGGATGGTCTTTAAGACCAGATCTCCCACTTCAAAGCGGCGAGGTCTCATGTGTTTGCCATAGTGTCGGGCTATCCTTTGCCGGTATGCACGAGCATGATCCATGGCAAGGAGTCGCCTCTCATCTAGCAAATCTACTTTGGCCATCCTAGCATGCTGAAGCATCTCTAGGGGGAGGTCGAGTGCAATGGATGTATGGAATGAATGTAGTTGGCTATGAATGGGAAGAATGGCGTTTGTGCCATAGACCAATTCGAATGGTGTGGCATTCGTGGGAGTCCGGATGAAAGTCCTATAAGCCCATAAGGCTTCATCCAGCTTCTCATGCCATGTCCTACCCTTCTCTAAAGTTTTCTCAATTATACTGATGAGAGTCTTGTTTGTGGCTTCGGCTTGGCCGTTGCCTTGAGGGTAGTAGGGCGAAGAGAAGTGGTGGGTTATGCCATATGTGTTGCATAATGTAAACACCCCGAAATCCCACGAATTTCTTAAACAAACCTGGTTTTGTAAAAGCAGCCCCAAAGGGCCATTTTTGAGTCTGGAAACCCAGGAGCCTTCCAGACAACCCTGTATATATGTTTTAAACTTTATCTTTCAAAAACATATGATATGGCTTTTGAAAACCTTTTAAAACATGTTTTGAAACCCCGAAGTGGCTTGGCCCGATCAAGACAGGACCAGGAGAACCAAGAAGAGCCCGGAACTGGAGCACACGTCGAGCCCGGCACAACAATTCTTGTATCTGATTCACACCCCCAGGATCTCGAACATCCAAGACCCTGTTCTTATCAAAATAGCATTTGAAGTCATCTCCGGAAGGTAGAAACGGAGGCGGACGACCATGTTGGCGAAGTCCCAACGCAGACGGAGTACTGATGCTGTCAGGCCCCGCACGAATCGTCCGTTTCGAACCCAGCTCGAAGGAGTCAGAGTTCAGTTTGGATTGGATCTGGACCATATATATCCAGATCCCAATCCAAACCCATATGTGGACTTGGATTTGGATTTGGATCCAAAAATCCAATCCAATATCCATATCCATGGCCCACATCACCTTCTCATAAATGGAGGTGGGGCCCACTTGAAATTCACGTGGGATATTGGGCATGAGAGAGAGTGGGGATGGAAAATATCAAGAGTGTTGTAATTAAGCTTGACTTGTGTGTCAAGTTTGGGTTTAATCATGTGGGTTAGCCTAATTGAGTGGGTTTAAGCTTGTAATTAGCTAAAACCTAACCTAGGGCTGCACCAACATGAGGTGGTCAAGGTCTATGGGCCATGCTAAGGGAGCTCCTTCACCTAAACCTAACCCAAAATGCCTAATCCTAGCCTAGACCCCTAATCCACCCCTAATCTGAACCTAATCACCTAACCCACTTCCTTAATCCCATCCTAATCCCAACCTAATCACCTAACCCACTTCCCTAATCCTTCCCTAAACCTAGATTAATTTCCCTAATCCTAGCCTAAACCTAGCCTAATCACCTAACCTAGCCCTAAACCCCTAAACCACCCCTAGCCCACAATCTACCCAAACCCCTAGTTTTCAAAATATCTGGCCCAACCCTTTCCAGCCCACCTTATCTACATACCACCCTACCTAAACCACCTAACCACTACCCCAAGCCCAGCCCTAACCGACCTACCCATCCCCTATTTTTGCAAGCTAGAGCCCTCACCTCAGCCCAGCCGGCTCCACTCTCCACTCTCCACCTGCTCCACTCTCCACCTGCTCCACCAGCTCTACCTGCACCGCCACCTTCCCTCTTCCATCCACCACCACCCCCCAGCCGGACGCCACGACCTTCACCCAACTGAACCAGCCAAGAGCCCACATCCGCCTGCTTCTCCTTGCCTTCCACCGCCTCTCCCCATTCGGTAAGTACCCTGCACTCTACCAAAACCCTTCTCTACTACCTCTCCACTCCTAGCCACCCACCCTATCATCATCTCAGTCTTTGCCACCCCCCTTTTCACTAAGCCGAACCTAGCATAACCCAAACTACCGGCCACTACCTAACCCTCCTATCCCATTCGACCTTCCCCTAGGTGTCCCATTCGGCCTTCCCATAAACTCCCCTTTAGGTCCACCTTCCCTAAACACTCGACTCTCCTAGTGACCCTAAAAAAAAAAACTCACTTGGTCCAGCCCCTTTAACCCCCCACATCGAGGCGACACCCATTTGCAGCCGGCCACCTTCGAGGCGCCTATCCCGCGCCCCACTTGCAGTCGGCCAGCACCTTTGGTCACCTATCCTCGCGAAGCTCCCGTTTGCAGCCCAAGGCGAAGGCCAAGCCCACGCTCAAGCAAGACCTCTACGGACCAGCTACTCGTAAGTGTCTAAACTCGGTCTTTAGTTGTATACTTGCTTGAGATTCAATTTGATACGGGGTTGTAATAACAGAGCATAGTCTCCCCCCGCTTGTAATAACGTGGCTTGGCACAACCACACACGTGCACTCTCTTAGTCGTGCACGATTTTGAACACACACGGGCCTAATCAGCCCCTAATACATAAGTGTGTATATATACTTTCATTTTCGAAGGGTTTTTGTTTAAGTTGGGTGCGTTGTCTTTCAATTCAAGCACTCACACACATTGAGCTTTCGCTCTTAGTTGAAAGACCCAAGTAAGGGCCGACCTATACTATTTGGGTTTTATTTCATGTCGTGTGAGTAAGTCTTTCAATTCAAGCACCCTCACACACATTGAGCTTTCGCTCTTATTTGAAAGACCCAAGTAAGGGTCGACCTATACTATTTGGGTTTTATTTCATGTCGTGTGAGTAAGTCTTTCAATTCAAGCACTCTCACACACATTGAGCTTTCGCTCTTAGTTGAAAGACCCAAGTAAGGGCCGACCTATACTATTTGGGTTTTATTTCATGTCGTGTGAGTAAGTCTTTCAATTCAAGCACCCTCACACACATTGAGCTTTCGCTCTTATTTGAAAGACCCAAGTAAGGGCCGACCTATACTATTTGGGTTTTATTTCATGTCGTGTGAGTAAGTCTTTCAATTCAAGCACTCTCACACACATTGAGCTTTCGCTCTTATTTGAAAGACCCAAGTAAGGGCCGACCTATTACTATTTGGGTTTCATTTCATGTCGTGTGAGTAAGTCTTTCAATTCAAGCACTTTCACACACATTGAGCCTTCGCTCTTACTCCCAAGACCTTAGTAAAGGCCTTATTGTAGTTATATTTATGTTTCATTCATGTCGTGTGTGTAGTACTTCAATTCAAGCACTTTCACACACATTGAGCCTTCGCTCTTACTCCCAAGACCTTAGTCAAGGCCATACTGCAATTTATATTTGGGTTTAATTTCATGTCGTGTGTGTAAGTCTTTCAATTCAAGCACGCACCCACATTGAGCCTTCGCTCTTATTTGCAAGACCCGAGTAAGGGCTCATATACATAATCTATATACATATCTCCCTTCGGTTATTTCCCTTCGGTTATTTCCCTTCAGTCATTTCCCTTCAGTATTGTCTTTACATTTCGGGTTTTTCCTTTGGAGTAGCGTGAGTTTGCATTGCATCTACACCATACCACGAGGTAGGACGCATATTGCATCGAAGCAAGCCCCGCTCGAATTCGCCCATGTAGTGGAGTGTTCATAACACACAAACTAGGTGGCCCGAAAAGGGATAAAAGAAAAGACTTAGGCACGTGCAAATCCACGTGATCTAAAATATGCAATCGCATTTTAAAGACCCGAAATAGACACCTCGAACCGCTTCGTAGACTTTCTCTCCAAAAACTCGATTTTTGCAAAGCGTACAGACTGACCCTTGCGCATCGGTGCAAGAAGGTCTGCGACGACAAGAGCTTACTTGCTCACAGTCGCCACGTTTAGAAGTCAGTGTTAAAAATATCTTCGCTAGCTTAAGTAAGCTAGCTGGCACGCCCTATTTGCATACATAGGCCTTAGACACACGAGAGGATCCACTCCAAAACCTTGAAAAAGGCGGAGAGGCGGGGATTTTCGCGCATCTACACACAACTTAACCATCTGCTCGTTTTTGAATGGGGTATCATTGTCAGACACAAGGTCTCGTGGAACCCCAAATCGAGCCAAGATATTCCTCCGGATGAAAGCCACCACATGTTGCCCCATCACGTTGGTTAGGGATATGGCTTCCACCCACTTGGAGAAATACTCCGTGGCTGCTAAAATAAAACGATGCCCATTCGAGGCTTTTGGAAATATTGGGCCTACAATGTCAAACGCCCACATAGTAAATGGCCAGGGGCTGACCACGGAATGCAATGTAGATGAAGGGATATGAATGGCGTGCCCATGCACTTGACATGGATGACACTTCCTAACATGATTGTGGCAATCCTTTTTTAGGGTGGACCAAAAATAGCCCCCTCTAAGTATTTTCATTGCCATCATGTTGGCATTAACATGACCTCCACATTCTCCATCGTGGAATTCATGCATCACTACCCTAGCCTCCTCTAGGTCGATACACCTAAGCAGAATGCCGGTAAAACTCCTTTTGTATAAAACTCCACCCAAGATGGTGTATCGGGTTGAAATCTTACGAATAAATGCCTTATCTTTGGATGTAGCATCCTCGGCGAATCCCCCATTTTCTAGAAATTGTTTTATGTCATAAAACCAGGGTTTTTCAATAGAGTCTGGGTTATTTTGGCAAATATCCAAGTCGTGTGTGGATGGGTTGGGCGCATGCCATATTTCTAAAGATTGGATCCCTGAAATGGGATCAACCTTTAGGGCTGAACCCAAGGAGGAGAGGGCATCGATGATGCCATTGTCCTCTCTTCCTACGTGTGTGAGTTTACACGACTGGAAGGATTGGACCAATCGAGTGGCCAACTCGTGATATGGAAGTAGTTTTTCATTACATACTTGCCAAATTTTCAAAACCTGGTTTATGACGAGGAGGGAATCTCCAAAGACCTCGATGCATGATGCCCCTAGAGTTTTTGAAATTCTTAAGCCTTGTATGAGTGCTTCATACTCAGCTACGTTGTTGGAACATTCGAAATCTAAGCGGACTGCTATGGGAATCTCACCCTTTTAAGGGGAGATTAGGACGACCCCAGCGCCAGCCCCTCGTTGGTTTCGTGCCCCATCGAAGTGCATCTTCCACACTTGGTTTTCGAAAGAATTTGCCAAAATGTGGTTTTGAAAATTGTTTTGTAATATGCCTTCATCAGGCAATTCAATAAGTGTGGGATATGCGTACTCTAAGGGGAACTCAGCCACATAATCTGCTAGGGCTTGCCCCTTTATGGAGATCTGGTGATGGTATTTCAGATCATACTCCATTAGAAGGAGTTGCCATTTGCCCAATCTACCCGTGAGAATGGGTTTTTCGAACAAATGCTTGATTGGATCAAGCTTGGACACTATCCAAATCTCGTGATCTAGAAAGTAGTGTCTCAATTTCTGGCAGGCCCAGACTAGGGCCAAGCACGTCTTCTCCATGGCTTGATAATTTCGTTCATAAGCCAAGAGAGTTTTTGAAATGTAATAGATGACATACTCCTTATGGGTGTCATCCTCGTATTGAGCCAACAGGGCTCCTAAAGCATTCGCATGCACGGAGATGTATAGTAAAAGCGGTTTTCCTTGTTTTGGAGGGTTCAAAATGGGGGGATTAACCAAGTAAGCCTTCAGTCTCTCGAAGGACTTCTGGCATTCGTCATCCCATAAGAATTTCGTGCCCTTCCTCAATAGTTTGTTGAAGGGTTCGCATCTAGTGGCTAGATTCGAAATGAATCGGCGAACGGATTGTAAACGACCCTGGAGGCTACGGATTTGGGTGAGATTAGAGGGTGGAGCCATGTCTATGATGGCTCGACACTTAGAGGGGTCGACTTCTATTCCCCTTTGGCTCACCATAAAGCCTAGAAGCTTCCCTGATTCTACCCCGAACACACATTTTTGAGGGTTTAGCTTCACTTTGTAAAGCCTAAGCCTTCCGAAAATCTTTTGTAAACATTCAATATGGGTGCATCGGGTTTTGGATTTGGCCAAGAGATCATCTACATACACTTCTACAAGCTCATGAATTTGATCATGGAAGATCATGGTCATGGCTCGTTGGTATGTTGCGTCGGCATTTTTCAAACCAAAGGGCATGACTGTATAGCAGTACGTGCCCCATGGGGTTGTGAAGGCGGTCTTACCCTGATCTCGTGGACTTAGTTTGATTTCATTATAGCCTGAATAGCCATCCATAAATGAAAACATTTCATGATTTGCAGTACTATCGACTATCAAATCTATGTTTGGTAAAGGATAATTATCCTTTGGAGTGGCTTTATTCAGGTTTCTGAAATCGATGCATATTCGAATTTTCCCATTGGTTTTTCGAACTACAACGATATTTGACAACCAATCAGAATACGCAATGGGTTTTATAAATCCGGCTTTTAGCAGATCTTCTAAACCCTCTTTGACTTGCGTGTGTACATTCGAGTGTATTTTCCTAAGCTTCTGCTTTATGGGTTTTACACCTGCATCTAAGGGAAGACGATGCTCGACAATGCTGGGATCTATGCCCGGCATGTCTTCATACGCCCATGCAAACACATCTAAATAGGTTCGTAGAAGTGCAATGAATGCTAACCTTTCAGTTTCATGCAAGCATGCGCCTATTTTGATGGTTTTGGGATTTGAATCATCCCCTAGGTTTACTTCTGTGAAATCTCCTCCTACTGATTGGGAAGGTCTTTCAAAATCGAGAATTCTATGAAATTCTGGGAGCTCAGAAGTGGGATCTTCCTCAAGGGGATCCACTTCTGGGCTTTGATCATTCTCGTGGGCTATAGACCCGAGGGATTTCGATGCGTGGTTTTGAAAATGACCTGGTTTTGTACTTGGATTTTCAAGCAATTTCGGAACTTTTGGTTTGGCTATGCAGACGACGTTTCCTTCGAAATCCTTTTCTTTTGTCAAAGTCCTACCAGGAGCAGCTATGTACAAAATCTTTTTGGTATTTTCCAAATTTTCGATTTTTTTGGGTTTTTGTAAAACAAGAACTTTGGGAACTATACAAAGCACTCTATTTTCAAGTTTTTGTTTTTCCATTGTTTTTGGTTTTTCTTGTTTTTCGATTTTTTTGATTTTAAGCTTTTCAAATGTTTTTGTATTTTTAGAAAAGGGATCTTCCGTCATACCTATAAAGGGAAAAGACTACGGGTTAGACTCGGAATAGGAGATCTAAATCGTAGGTCTCTTCTAAGACAGGTTCCTAGGCACCCTTGACCAAGGTGGTCACAAGGGGTGGCTCCGGCGGTATTCGGGGAGTATAGCCGATCCCACATCGGCTTGGATTGGCCCTAGGAAGGATGGGCTCTAGGAGACCCTGGTTCTGCGCCCCTAGACTCTTGTAGGGCGTGTAGTCCATGTTTAACAACATGTTCCATGACTTTTTGTTTTTTGAAAAGGTTTGGTATAAGTCGTGGTCCTGGAACATGCTGTCGTCCATATTATGCTCATATGGCCTCTTGTCCAGGGGCTTTGGAAATAAGGAACGCTTGGGTCGTCCTAGAAGGGTTAAGATCGGGAGGGGGCCTGCTTTGGGCGGCCCCTTCACACATACAACCTTCCTAGGGTTGTTTAACACGAGCCGAGGTGGCTCAACCATAATTTGCCCCAAGTTAGCCTCATGGGCCTGGGAGCTGGATAAACAAGGGGAGTTTATGATCCCCTGAAGCTGTGGGTGACTCTCACCTAGGATCACTATGGCCTGGTCCCTAAAAGGGATCTTGACACACCTGTGGAAGGTGGATGGCACAGCGCACAAGCTGTGTATCCAGGGCCTTCCCAGCAACAGGTTATAATAGAGGTGGATGTCCAAGATATGGAACACCCCTGTGTGTTCGATCCCTCCCGTTTCCATTGGGAGTTCGATGGATCCTAATGGTTTAGACGCATTCCCATCATATCCAGTGATAACGATGGGGCTTGGGTTCACTGAAGTCAAGGTGACTGCGATTTTATACGCCACATGAAGTGGAAGGATGTTGAGCCCTCCTCCACCATCAACTAGGCACCTGTCCAAAGAGTGGTTATTCAAAACCACCTCGATATGCAGGGCCTGGTTGTGGGATTCGTAGGGCCTATCTACATCATCTTCCGAGAAAGTGATGGGCAATTTTGCTCCTAATAAAGCCACTTGGGCAGACAAGGATTCCAGACTTATGTTCGAATCAACCTTGGCTCTTTCTAGAATTTTCTCTAATACAAGTCTATGCCTAGGCGAGGTTTGTATAAGTGTAGACGCGCGAAAATCCCCGCCTCTTCGCCCCTTTCGTGGCTTGGAGTGGATCTTATCGTGCGTCTAAGGCCTTTATATACAAACAGGGCGTGCCAGCTAGCTTACTTAAGCTAGCGAAGATATATCAATACTGACTTCTAAACGTGGCGACTGTGAGCAAGTGAGCTCTTGTCGTCGCAGACCTTCTTGCACCGATGCGCAAGGGTCAGTCTGTACGCTTTTGCAAAAATCGAGTTTTAGGGAGAAAGTCTACGAAACGATTCGAGGTGTCTATTTCGGGTCTTTAAGATGCGATTGCATGTTTTAGATCACGTGGATTTGCACGTGCCTAAGTCTTTTCTTTTATCCCTTTTTGGGTCGCCTAGTTTGTGTGTTATGAACACTCCACTACATGGGCGAATTCGAGCGGGGGTTGCTTCGATGCAATATGCGTCCTACCTCGTGGTATGGCGTAGATGCAATGCAAACTCACGCTACTCCAAAGGGAAAACCCGAAATGTAAAGACAATGCTGAAGGGAAATAACAGAAGGGAAATAACCGAAGGGAAATAACCGAAGGGAAATAACCGAAGGGAAATAACCGAAGGGAAATATGTATATATCTTATGTATATGAGCCCTTACTCGGGTCTTGCAAATAAGAGCGAAGGCTCAATGTGGGTGCGTGCTTGAATTGAAAGACTTACACACACGACATGAAATTAAACCCAAATATAAATTGCAGTATGGCCTTGACTAAGGTCTTGGGAGTAAGAGCGAAGGCTCAATGTGTGTGAGAGTGCTTGAATTGAAGTACTACACACACGACATAAATGAAACCCAAATAGTATAGGTCGGCCCTTACTTGGGTCTTTCAAATAAGAGCGAAAGCTCAATGTGTGTGAGAGTGTTTAAATTGAAAGACTTACTCACACGACATGAAATGAAACCCAAATAGTATAGGTCGGCCCTTACTTGGGTCTTTCAAATAAGAGCGAAAGCTCAATGTGTGTGAGAGTGTTTAAATTGAAAGACAACACACCCAACTTAAACAAAACCCTTCGGAAATGAAATATATACGTACACTTATATATTAGGGGCTGATTAGGCCCGTGTGTGTTCAAAATCGTGCACGACCAAGAGAGTGCACGTGTGTGGTTGTGCCAAGCCACGTTATTACAAGCGGGGGGAGACTATGCTCCGTTATTACAACCCCGTATCAAATTGAATTTCAAGCAAGTGTATGATCAAAGACCGAGTTTAGAAACTTACAAGTAGCTGGTCCGTAGAGGTCTTGCTTGAGCGTGGCCTTGGCTTTGGGCTGCAAATGGGAGCTCCGCGAAGGTGTGTGACCAAGAGTGCTGGCCGGCTGCAAATGGGGCGCGGGATGGACGCCTCGAAGGGGACCGGTGGCAAGTGGGCGGCGCCTCCAAGTAGGGAGTTTAGAGTGGCTGACTAAGTGGATCTTAGGGTCACTAGGGAAGTTAGGGACTTAGGGAAACTGGACCTAAAAGGTGAGCTAGTGGGAAGGCCAAAGAGGACGCCTAGGGGGAGGTCGGCCGAATGGGAGGTGGTGGCTGAGTAGTGGCCAGCCACTTGGGTTATCCTAGGTTCGGCTAGGCTTAGGTGGTGGCGGCAAAGAGGTTGAGCTAAGGGGAAGATGGGTGGCTAAGAGTGGAGAGGTGGTAGAGAGTGGTTTTGAGGGAGTTAGGGGGACTTACCGAATGGGAAGGAGTGGCGGCCAAGGTGGCTGTCGGCTGGTGGAAGATGGGAGAAGGAGAGGGCCCGGCTGAGTGAGGTGGTGGCGTCCGGCTGGTGGGGTAGTGATGGTGGATGGAGGAGGGAGAGTGGCGGAGCAGGTGGCGGCTGGTGGGGCTGGAGCTGCTGGGAAGACGGGTGAGAGATGGGAGAGGAAGAGGGCCCGGCTGGGAGGTGGAGTGGTTCCCACTTGGAAAACCCGCCCACAATGAGGGGGGTTTAAATAGGGGATGGGTAGGTCGGTTAGGGCTGGGTTGTGGGTAGTGGTTAGGTGGTTTAGGTAGGGTAGTATGTAGATAAGGTGGGCTGGATGGGGCTGGGCCAGATATTTTAAAACTAGGTGTTTGGGAAAATCGTGGGCTAAGGGTGGTTTAGGGCTAGGTTAGGTGGTTGGGTTTTAGGGTGAGGTTTAGTGAGCTAGGTTAGGTGGTTTAGGCTAGGTTTAGGCTAGGATTAGGGAAGTTAATCTAGGTTTAGGGAAGGATTAGGGGAGTGGGTTAGGTGATTAGGTTGGGATTAGGCCGGGATTAGGGAAGTGGGTTAGGTGATTAGGTTCAGATTAGGGGTGGATTAGGGGTTTAGGCTAGGTTTAGGCATTTTGGGTTAGGTTTAGGTGATGGAGCTCCCTTAGCATGGCCCATAGACCTTGATCACCCCATGTTGGTGCAGCCCTAGGTTAGGTTTTAGCTAATTACAAGCTTAAACCCACTCAATTAGGCTAAACCACAAGATTAACCCAAACTTGACACACAAGTCAAGCTTAATACAACACTCTTGATATTTATCACCCCCACTCTCTCTCATGCCCAATATCCCACGTGAATTTCAAGTGGGCCCCACCTCCATTTATGAGAAGGTGATGTGGGCCATGGATATGGATATTGGATTGGATCTCTGGATCCAAATCCAAATCCAAGTCCACATATGGGTTTGGATTGGGATCTGGATATATATGGTCCAGATCCAATCCAAACTGAACTCTGACTCCTTCGAGCTGGGTTCGAAACGGACGATTCGTGCGGGGCCTGACAGCATCAGTACTCCGTCTGCGTTGGGTCTTCGCCAACATAGTCGTCCGCCTCCGTTTCTGCCTTCCGGAGATGACTTCAAATGCTATTTTGATAAGAACAGGGTCTTGGACGTTCGAGATCCTGGGGTGTGAATCAGATGCAAGAGTTGCTGCGCCGGGCTCGACAGGTGCTCCGGTTCCGGGCTCTTCTTGGCTCTCCTGGTCCTGTCTTGATCAGGCCAAGCCACTTCGGGGTTTCAAACATGTTTTAGAAGGGTTTTCAAAAGCTATATTATATGTTTTTGAAAGATAAAGTTTAAAACATATATACAGGGTTGTTTGGAAGGCTCCTGGGTTTCCAAACTCAAAATGGCCCTTTGGGGCTGCTTGTATAAAACCAGATTCGTTTAAGAAATTCGTGGGATTTCGGGGTGTTTACAGATGCCCCTCTTTGGCCTTGTCCAAATAGATTTGGATAAGGGCAAAGATGACAAACACCCCTTTTAATGTCTCCCTAGATCTAGCCACGAAGAATATGGGATCGTCCCCTTTTAGCAAAAATCTCAATTTTACAAAACTCTGGTAGGAGGAGATACCACGCCAAAGGGTTATACTATGGAATCCGGTCCTAAATGGGATCATGTTCATGCAAGTACCATGCGTGGAATGCAAATGACATGGGTGTGGTGCCAAGAGTGGCGACCTCCCAGAGACCAGGTGTGGTCGAACTCTAGAGACTTACAAGGCCTACTACTTCAAGTGAGCAAAATCCTATGTTGTTCGATGTTCGGTTTTCAAAACTTATTTACAAAAGCTATTTACAAAAAGGGACAACTGTCTTGAGCCTCGATCCTAAGGATCTCGAGCTCTTCGCGCTTGCCCTTGTTTGAGTCTTAACACTCGCTTATCTAGCGGAGGTTTTATAAGAAAACAAGCCTCATTTCAAATTCCTACGCCTTACTCGAAAGGTCGAATTCTCAAACAAGATGAAATTCAAGTAAGTAAATCCTATTTTTACTTTAGGATTCCTCGAAATGAACCATGTTTAGCTTGGGATAAGCCAGGGATGGGAAAGAGATACCAGGGTCCCTTCTGAAGCGTCCCGTGGTTTAAGGCATAGAAGGCGGAAAACTGCTCTTTTTGAGCTTTTTGGCCTCTTTTTCCTTTTTTTCATAGAGGGTCTCCCTTTGGGAGTATTTTTTCTTTAATCCCTCTTTTTATAAGAGAATCGATTTTTCTTTTTCAAGTCTGGTTTCTTTCTTTTGGAAAGAGACTTTAAATGGGAAATTCCCTTTTGATTTGGGCCTTTGTTTTCCTTTTGTTTTCCTTTTGGAAGGAGAAAAGAAGAGGGGAGGACTTATCCCAAGCCTACACTCGATCCATTCCAGATCAGCCTATTTAGAAATAGCACGTACTACTTGCAAGTATCTTGCTATGTTGAACTAGGCCTTTCTTTGTAAAACGAAGGATTTTGAAATGCAACCACGATTTTGAAAACTCCACTTTTTCACAAGTGCGAATTCTCTTACTTAGGGTCACACGAGTTCGCCTTTGCACCTTATTCACATGTCTCAGGGCAGCTATCCCTCTAAAATTTTCGAAAACTGGAATTTAATCCAGATCCTACACATGATACTTCTTTAAGTATTGAATATTGATAGGATCTGCTAAATTCCTACCTTCTACATCGATCAACCAATACGAATTGTTCGTAGTGGTTGCTCGCACAACATAGGGTCCATCCCAGTTGGGGCGCCACTTGCCTAGGGGGTGTGGGCCACGATGGTGGATGGTTTTCAAGACCAAATCTCCCACTTCAAAGTGGCGAGGTCTCATGTGTTTGCTATAATGTCGGGCTATCCTTTGCCGGTATGCACGAGCATGATCCATGGCAAGGAGTCGCCTTTCATCTAGCAAATCTAGTTCGGCCATCCTAGCATGCTGAAGCGTCTCTAGGGGGAGGTCGAGTGCAATGGATGTATGGAATGAATGCAGTTGGGTATGAATGGGAAGAATGGCGTTTGTGCCATAGACCAATTCGAATGGTGTGGCATTCGTGGGAGTCCGGATGGAAGTCCTATAAGCCCATAAGGCTTCATCCAGCTTCTCATGCCACCTCCTACCCTTCTCTAAGGTTTTCTCAATGATACCAATGAGAGTCTTGTTTGTGGCTTCGGCTTGGCCGTTGCCTTGAGGGTAGTAGGGCGAGGAGAAGTGGTGAGTTATGCCATACGTGTTGCACAACTTAACCATCCGCTCGTTCTTGAATGGGGTACCATTATCAGACACAAGGTCTCGTGGAACCCCAAATCGAGCCAAGATATTCCTCCGGATGAAAGCCACCACATGTTGCCCCATCACATTCGTTAGGGAAATGGCTTCCACCCATTTGGAGAAATACTCCGTGGCTGCTAAAATAAAACGATGCCCATTCGAGGCCTTTGGAAATATGGGGCCTACAATGTCAAACGCCCACATGGTAAATGGCCAGGGGCTGACCACGGAATGCAATGCAGATGAAGGGATATGAATGGCGTGCCCATGTACTTGACATGGATGACACTTCCTAACATGATCGTGACAATCCTTTTTCAGGGTGGACCAGAAATAACCCCCTCTAAGTATTTTCATTGCCATCATGTTGGCATTAACATGACCTCCACATTCTCCATCGTGGAACTCGTGCATCACTATCCTAGCCTCCTCTAGGTCGATACATCTAAGCAGAATGCCGGTAAAACTCTTTTTGTATAAGACCCCACCCAGAATGGTGTATCGGGTCGAAATCTTACGAATGAATGCCCTATCTTTGGATGTGGCATCCTCGGTGAATCCCCATTTTCTAAAAATTGTTTTATGTCATAGAACCAGGGCTTTTCAATAGACTCTGGGTTGTTTTGGCAAATATCCAAGTCGTGTGTGGATGGATGGGGCGCATGCCATATTTCCAAAGATCTGGTCCCTGAAATGGGATCGACCTTCAGGGCTGAACCCAAGGAAGAGAGGGCATCGGCGATGCCATTGTCCTCTCTTCCCACGTGTGTGAGCTTACACGACTGGAAGGATTGGACCAATCGAGTGGCCAACTCGTGATATGGAAGTAGTTTTTCATTACGTACTTGCCAAATTTTTAAAACCTGGTTTATGACAAGGAGCGAATCTCCAAAGACCTCGATGCATGATGCCCCTAGAGTTTTCGAAATCCTTAAGCCTTGTATGAGTGCTTCATACTCAGCTACGTTGTTGGAACATTCGAAATCTAAGCGGACTGCTATGGGAATCTCGCCCTTTTCAGGGGAGATTAGGATGATCCCGGCACCAGCCCCTCGTTGGTTTCGTGCCCCGTCGAAGTGCATCGTCCACACTTGGTTTTCGAAAGAATTTGCCAAAATGTGGTTTTGAACATGGTTTTGCAATATGCCTTCATCAGGCATTTCGACAAGAGTGGGATATGCGTCCTCCAAGGGGAAGTCAGCCACGTAATCTGCTAGGGCTTGCCCCTTAACGGAGATCTGGTGATGGTATTTTAGATCATACTCCATTAGAAGGAGTTGCCATTTGCCCAATCTACCCGTGAGAATGGGTTTTTCGAACAAGTGCTTGATTGGATCAAGCTTGGACACTATCCAGATCTCATGATCTAGGAAGTAGTGTCTGAATTTCTGGCAGGCCCAGACTAGGGCCAAGCACGTCTTCTCCATGGCTTGATAATTTCGTTCATAAGCCAAGAGAGTTTTCGAAATATAGTAGATGGCATACTCCTTATGGGTGTCATCCTCGTATTGAGCCAACAGGGCTCCTAAAGCGTTTATATGCACGGAGATGTATAATAAAAGCGGTTTTCCTTGCTTTGGAGGATTCAAAACGGGGGGATTAACCAAGTATGCCTTTAGTCTCTCGAAGGAATTTTGGCATTCGTCATCCCATAAGAATTCCGTACCCTTCCTCAACAGTTTGTTGAAGGGTTCGCATCTAGTTGCCAGATTCGATATGAATCGGCGCACAGATTGTAATCGACCCTGGAGGCTACGGACTTGGGTGAGATTGGAGGGTGGAGCCATGTCTATGATGGCTCGACACTTAGAGGGGTCGACTTCTATTCCCCTTTGGCTCACCATAAAGCCTAGAAGCTTTCCTGATTCTACCCCGAACACACATTTCTGAGGGTTTAGCTTTACTTTGTAAAGCCTAAGCCTTTCGAAAATCTTTTGTAAACATTCGATATGGGTGCATCGGGTTTTGGATTTCGCCAAGAGATCATCTACATACACTTCTACAAGCTCGTGA
This sequence comes from Brasenia schreberi, assembly GCA_036023115.1. NCBI lineage: Eukaryota > Viridiplantae > Streptophyta > Magnoliopsida > Nymphaeales > Cabombaceae > Brasenia > Brasenia schreberi. The sequence continues at coordinate 15,127,381 of JAYKKT010000078.1, read as the reverse complement.
ATTTGATCATGGAAGATCGTGTTCATGGCTCGTTGGTATGTTGCGCCGGCATTTTTCAAACCAAAGGGCATGACTGTATAGCAGTACGTGCCCCATGGGGTTGTGAAGGCGGTCTTACCCTGATCTCGTTGGCTTAGTTTGATTTGATTATAGCCTGAATAGCCATCCATAAATGAAAACATTTCATGATTTGCAGTACTATCGACTATCAAATCTATGTTTGGTAAAGGATAATTATCCTTTGGAGTGGCCTTATTCAGGTTTCTGAAATCGATGCATATTCGAATTTTCCCATTGGTTTTTCGAACTACAACGATATTTGACAACCAATCAGAATACGCAATGGGTTTTATAAATCCGGCTTTTAGCAGATCTTCTAAACCTTCTTTGACTTGCGTGTGTACATTCGGGTGTATTTTCCTAAGCTTCTGCTTTATTGGTTTTACACCTACATCTAAGGGAAGACGATGCTCGACTATGCTGGGATCTATGCCTGGCATGTCTTCATACGTCCATGCAAACACATCTAAATAGGTCCGTAGAAATGCAATGAATGCTAACTTTTCAGTTTCATGCAAGCATGCGCCTATTTTGATGGTTTTGGGATTGGAATCATCCCCTAGGTTCACCTCTACGAAATCTCCTCCTACTGATTGGGAAGGTCTTTCAAAATCGAGAATTCTATGAAATTCTGGGAGCTCAGAAGTGGGATCTTCCTCAGGGGGATCCACTTCTGGGCTTCGATCATTCTCGTGGACTTTAGACCCGAGGGAACTTGATGCGTGGTTTTCAAAATAACCTGGTTTTGTACTTGGATTTTCAAGTGATTTCGAAATTTTTGGTCTGGCTATGCAGACAACGTTTCTTTCGAAATTCTTTTCTTTCGCCAAAGTTAAACCAGGAGCAGCTATGTACAAAATCTTTTTGGTATTTTCCAAATTTTCGATTTTTTTGGGTTTTTGTAAAACAAGAACTTTGGGAACTATACAAAGCACACTTTTTTCGAGTTTTTGCTTTTCCATTGTTTTTGGTTTTTCTTGTTTTTCGATTTTTTTTTATTTTAAGTTTTCAAATGTTTTTGGTATTTTTAGAAACAGGGATCTTCCGTCATACCTACAAAGAGAAAACACTATGGGTTAGACTCGGAGTAGGAGATCTAAACCATAGGTCTCTTCTAAGACAGGCTCCGGGGCACCCTTGACCCAGGTGGTCACAGGGGGTGGCTCCGGCGGTATTTGGGGAGTATAGCCGATCCCATATCGGCTTGGGTTGGCCCTAGGAAGGATGGGCTCTAGGAGACCCTGGTTTTGTGCCCCTAGACTCTTGTAGGGCGTGTAGCCCATGTTCAATAACATGTTCCACGACCTTTTGTTTTTTGAAAAGATGGGATATAAGTCGTGGTCCTGGAACATGCTATCGTCCATATTAGGCTCGTAGGGCCTTTTGTCCAGGGGTTTTGGAAATAGGGAACGCTTGGGTTTTCCTAGGAGGATTAGAGTTGGGAGGGGGCCTGCTTTGGGCGGCCCCTTCACACATACAACCTTCCTAGGGTTGTTCAACACGAGCCGAGGTGGCTCAACCATAATTTGCCCCAGGTTAGCCTCATGGGCCTGGGAGCTCGATAAACAAGGGGAGTTTATGATCCCCTGAAGTTGTGGGTGACTCTCACCTAGGATCACTACGACTTGGTCCATAAAAGGGATCTTGACACACCTGTGGAAGGTGGATGGCACAGCGCACAAACTGTGTATCCAGGGTCTTCCCAACAACAGGTTATAATGGGGGTGGATGTCCAAGACATGGAACACCCCCGTGTGTTCGATCCCTCCCGTTTCCATTGGGAGTTCGATGGATCCTAAAGGCCTAGACGCATTCCCATCGTATCCAGTGATAACGATGGGGCTTGGGTTCACTGAAGTCAAGGTGACTCCGATTTTGTACGCCACGTGAAGTGGAAGGATGTTGAGCCCTCCTCCACCATCGACTAGGCACCTGTCCAGAGAGTGGTTGTTTAGAACCACCTCGATATGCAGGGCCTGGTTGTGGGTTTCGTAGGGTCTATCTACATCATCTTCCGAAAAGGTGATGGGCGATTTTGCTCCTAACAAAGCCACTTGGGCAGACAAGGACTCCGGACTTATGTTCGAATCAACCTTGGCCCTTTCTAGAATTTTCTCTAAGACAAGTCTATGCCTAGGCGAGGTTTTGATAAGCTCTAGGATAGACATGTGAATAGGAATCTTTGAAAGGTGGTTTTCGAAATCATAAGGATTTAGGATGATTTTGTCCTTATCTGCTTTTGGCGGACCACTAGGGATACATGCTTTTGAGGGGCCAGGCACACTGACCACCTTTTGAGCACGTTGAAGGTGCGGGGGTTGGTAGATCCTCCCGGATCTAGTGACTTCCCCCACGACCAGCCTAGGGTTCGCGCTAAACTTGGCTCTAAGGATGAGCTGAGGAGAACCTTGGATTTTCAAAACTGGTTTTGCCGGGGTTTCCACTTTTGATGGTCCCCGAATGACGACTTGGGCGGGCCTCTTGTATAGTACAAGGATGGGCGCACAAGCGGGTCGACCAGGTTCGGGCTTTCGCGCTAGTTCCTTGGAAATGGTGAGGGTACATACCTCCTTTCCTTTCCCACTGCCACTGGCGTGCTTGGGAAAGGGTTCCTTGAAGATAGCTTGAGGTGGCTCAGATTCCGCAGTGACCTGGAGCCGGCCCTCCGCTATCAAGTTCTCAATTTTATTTAGAAGAGAGAAGCACCGTTTGGTATCATGGCCTTTGAGCCGATGATACTTGCAAAACCGGTTTAAATACCCCCCTTTGGACGTGACTCCTTCGGGGATTTCAGGGAGTTCGATCATGCCCTGGGCAAGTAGGAGGTCTAGGACCTCCGACACAGGTTGCCCCAGCGGAGTGTACTCCCGTTTTTCAATTGGTTTTGAAAAATTGCGTTCTCTCTTATTTTCTATTTTTTCGAAATTTTTAGAAGTGCCCGCCATGCCTGGATCCACCCGGACATTGGCGATTTTATGGGGCTTTGCCCCTTTGTCCGTTGTGGGCAGCCCATATGCGATGGGCTTTTCCACACGTGTTTTGGGAACGGCACTTCCTTTCCATAAGTGGTCGTATGTCCCTTTTCGCAAGTTGGTTTCGAAAAGGGAGGCTTTTTTGATCAACTTATGGAAAGTTGAAATCTCATGGAGCGAGAGAAGGGTTTTTAACTCGCTTTTGAAATTATCCAGGATGAGCATTACTGCGCATCCTTCGGATATAGGCTCTCGCACTTGGCCTAAAAGAGACCTCCATCTTATAATGAAGGCATGCACGTCTTCGTTCATGCCTTGCTTTGTATCCCTTAAAGTATTCAGGGTTGGCGTGACTTCCACGTTGTGTGCAAATCTTTGCATAAAGCAGTTCGCTAACTCTTCAAAAGTAGCGAACTGGCTTAAGTCGTAGGAAGCCAGCCATTTGGCAGCTGTGCCTTTAAGGGATAGAGGGAACCAATACACCCATTTCATCGAGTCCTTTTTCTTCTTATGGGCTCGACGTGAGAAAAGCTGCAAGTGAGACCTAGGGTCTCCCATGCCATCATACCGATGGAAGTTCGGTATTTCATCGTCACTGTCTGTTTCGTAATCCATAGGAAGGAAATCAGACAGGGCGTAGTTTCTTTTCTCTTTATTTTGCCCTTTCAGCAGCTGCTGTAGGGCTTTACGGTCCTTTTGTGTGAAGGACTCGTGGTATTGGTTGCCTTCCATTACGGAGGCTTCTTTTTGCTTGCGAGGTTTTTCAATTTTCTTTTTAGGCCTTTGTTCACCGTTTGATGAACACGAATCGCCTACTTCAGCCTCTTGGCTGAGAGCATCGATTTTGGCCTCAAATTCCCTTCTCAAGTCCTCGATTTCATCTAGTTTTATTTTGTTTTTGAAAATCCTCCTAGAGTGAGAACTTGATGCGCATGAGCCTTGGCTCGACACTTCACTTGGATTGGATTTTGACATGCTTTTCAAGCTTTTTCAAAATTTCCTAAGTGAAAACAAAGAAAACAAGTTAAAACGACACCTTTTGTAAAATTTTCGCAAGACTCCTACAAGTAAACTCGATTTTTGAAAAGGCTCACGTCCCACCGGGCGTGCCAATCTCTGTAGACGCGCGAAAATCCCCGCCTCTTCGCCCCTTTCGTGGCTTGGAGTGGATCTTATCGTGCGTCTAAGGCCTTTATATACAAACAGGGCGTGCCAGCTAGCTTACTTAAGCTAGCGAAGATATATCAATACTGACTTCTAAACGTGGCGACTGTGAGCAAGTGAGCTCTTGTCGTCGCAGACCTTCTTGCACCGATGCGCAAGGGTCAGTCTGTACGCTTTTGCAAAAATCGAGTTTTAGGGAGAAAGTCTACGAAACGATTCGAGGTGTCTATTTCGGGTCTTTAAGATGCGATTGCATGTTTTAGATCACGTGGATTTGCACGTGCCTAAGTCTTTTCTTTTATCCCTTTTTGGGTCGCCTAGTTTGTGTGTTATGAACACTCCACTACATGGGCGAATTCGAGCGGGGGTTGCTTCGATGCAATATGCGTCCTACCTCGTGGTATGGCGTAGATGCAATGCAAACTCACGCTACTCCAAAGGGAAAACCCGAAATGTAAAGACAATGCTGAAGGGAAATAACAGAAGGGAAATAACCGAAGGGAAATAACCGAAGGGAAATAACCGAAGGGAAATATGTATATATCTTATGTATATGAGCCCTTACTCGGGTCTTGCAAATAAGAGCGAAGGCTCAATGTGGGTGCGTGCTTGAATTGAAAGACTTACACACATGACATGAAATTAAACCCAAATATAAATTGCAGTATGGCCTTGACTAAGGTCTTGGGAGTAAGAGCGAAGGCTCAATGTGTGTGAGAGTGCTTGAATTGAAGTACTACACACACGACATAAATGAAACCCAAATAGTATAGGTCGGCCCTTACTTGGGTCTTTCAAATAAGAGCGAAAGCTCAATGTGTGTGAGAGTGTTTAAATTGAAAGACTTACTCACACGACATGAAATGAAACCCAAATAGTATAGGTCGGCCCTTACTTGGGTCTTTCAAATAAGAGCGAAAGCTCAATGTGTGTGAGAGTGTTTAAATTGAAAGACAACACACCCAACTTAAACAAAACCCTTCGGAAATGAAATATATACGTACACTTATATATTAGGGGCTGATTAGGCCCGTGTGTGTTCAAAATCGTGCACGACTAAGAGAGTGCACGTGTGTGGTTGTGCCAAGCCACGTTATTACAAGCGGGGGGAGACTATGCTCCGTTATTACAACCCCGTATCAAATTGAATTTCAAGCAAGTGTATGATCAAAGACCGAGTTTAGAAACTTACAAGTAGCTGGTCCGTAGAGGTCTTGCTTGAGCGTGGCCTTGGCTTTGGGCTGCAAATGGGAGCTCCGCGAAGGTGTGTGACCAAGAGTGCTGGCCGGCTGCAAATGGGGCGCGGGATGGACGCCTCGAAGGGGACCGGTGGCAAGTGGGCGGCGCCTCCAAGTAGGGAGTTTAGAGTGGCTGACTAAGTGGATCTTAGGGTCACTAGGGAAGTTAGGGACTTAGGGAAACTGGACCTAAAAGGTGAGCTAGTGGGAAGGCCAAAGAGGACGCCTAGGGGGAGGTCGGCCGAATGGGAGGTGGTGGCTGAGTAGTGGCCAGCCACTTGGGTTATCCTAGGTTCGGCTAGGCTTAGGTGGTGGCGGCAAAGAGGTTGAGCTAAGGGGAAGATGGGTGGCTAAGAGTGGAGAGGTGGTAGAGAGTGGTTTTGAGGGAGTTAGGGGGACTTACCGAATGGGAAGGAGTGGCGGCCAAGGTGGCTGTCGGCTGGTGGAAGATGGGAGAAGGAGAGGGCCCGGCTGAGTGAGGTGGTGGCGTCCGGCTGGTGGGGTAGTGATGGTGGATGGAGGAGGGAGAGTGGCGGAGCAGGTGGCGGCTGGTGGGGCTGGAGCTGCTGGGAAGACGGGTGAGAGATGGGAGAGGAAGAGGGCCCGGCTGGGAGGTGGAGTGGTTCCCACTTGGAAAACCCGCCCACAATGAGGGGGGTTTAAATAGGGGATGGGTAGGTCGGTTAGGGCTGGGTTGTGGGTAGTGGTTAGGTGGTTTAGGTAGGGTAGTATGTAGATAAGGTGGGCTGGATGGGGCTGGGCCAGATATTTTAAAACTAGGTGTTTGGGAAAATCGTGGGCTAAGGGTGGTTTAGGGCTAGGTTAGGTGGTTGGGTTTTAGGGTGAGGTTTAGTGAGCTAGGTTAGGTGGTTTAGGCTAGGTTTAGGCTAGGATTAGGGAAGTTAATCTAGGTTTAGGGAAGGATTAGGGGAGTGGGTTAGGTGATTAGGTTGGGATTAGGCCGGGATTAGGGAAGTGGGTTAGGTGATTAGGTTCAGATTAGGGGTGGATTAGGGGTTTAGGCTAGGTTTAGGCATTTTGGGTTAGGTTTAGGTGATGGAGCTCCCTTAGCATGGCCCATAGACCTTGATCACCCCATGTTGGTGCAGCCCTAGGTTAGGTTTTAGCTAATTACAAGCTTAAACCCACTCAATTAGGCTAAACCACAAGATTAACCCAAACTTGACACACAAGTCAAGCTTAATACAACACTCTTGATATTTATCACCCCCACTCTCTCTCATGCCCAATATCCCACGTGAATTTCAAGTGGGCCCCACCTCCATTTATGAGAAGGTGATGTGGGCCATGGATATGGATATTGGATTGGATCTCTGGATCCAAATCCAAATCCAAGTCCACATATGGGTTTGGATTGGGATCTGGATATATATGGTCCAGATCCAATCCAAACTGAACTCTGACTCCTTCGAGCTGGGTTCGAAACGGACGATTCGTGCGGGGCCTGACAGCATCAGTACTCCGTCTGCGTTGGGTCTTCGCCAACATAGTCGTCCGCCTCCGTTTCTGCCTTCCGGAGATGACTTCAAATGCTATTTTGATAAGAACAGGGTCTTGGACGTTCGAGATCCTGGGGTGTGAATCAGATGCAAGAGTTGCTGCGCCGGGCTCGACAGGTGCTCCGGTTCCGGGCTCTTCTTGGCTCTCCTGGTCCTGTCTTGATCAGGCCAAGCCACTTCGGGGTTTCAAACATGTTTTAGAAGGGTTTTCAAAAGCTATATTATATGTTTTTGAAAGATAAAGTTTAAAACATATATACAGGGTTGTTTGGAAGGCTCCTGGGTTTCCAAACTCAAAATGGCCCTTTGGGGCTGCTTGTATAAAACCAGATTCGTTTAAGAAATTCGTGGGATTTCGGGGTGTTTACAATAAGCTCTAAGATAGACATGTGAATAGGAATCTTTGAAAGGTGGTTTTCGAAGTCATAAGGATTTAGGATGACTTTGTCTTTATCTGCTTTGGCAGAACACTAGGGATACATGCTTTTGAGGGACCAGGCACACTGACCACCTTTTGAGCACCTTGAAGGTGTGGGGGTTGATAGATCCTCCCGGATCTAGTCACTTCCCCCACAACCTGCCTAGGGTTCGCGCTAAACTTGGCTCTAAGGATGAGCTGAGGAGAACCTTGGATTTTCAAAACTGGTTTTGCCGAGGATTCCACTTTTGGTGGTCCCCGAATGACGACTTGGGCGGGCTTCTTGTATAGTACAAGAATGGGCGCACAAGTGGGTCGATCAGGCTCTGGTTTTTGCGCTAGTTCCTTAGAAAAGGTGAGGGTACATACCTCCTTTCCTTTCCCACTGCCACTGGCGTGTTTGGGAAAGGGTTCTTTGAAGATAGCTTGAGGTGGCTCAGGTTCCGCAGTGACCTGGAGCCGGCCTTCTGCTATCAAGTTCTCAATTTTATTTAAAAGGGAGAAACAGCGTTTGGTATCATGGCCTTTGAGCCGATGATACTTACAAAATCGATTGAAATACCCCCCTTTGGAAGTGACTCCTTCGGGGATCTCAGGGAGTTCTATCATGCCCTGGGCAAGTAGGAGGTCTAGGACCTCCGACACAGGTTGCCCCAGCGGAGTGTACTCCTGTTTTTCAACCGGTTTTTGAAAGTTTCTCTCCCTCTTATTTTCTAATTTTTCAAAATTTTTGGAAGTGCTTGCCACGCCTGGATCCACCCGGACATTGGCGATTTTATGGGGCTTTGCCCCTTTGTCCATCGTGGTAGCCCGTATGTGATGGGATTTTCCAAGCGGGTTTTGGAAACGGTACTTCCTTTCCACAAGTGATCGTATGTCCCTTTTCGCAAGTTGGTTTCGAAAAGGGAGGCCTTTTTGATCAACTTATGGAAAGTTGAGATCTCATGGAGCGAGAGAAGGGTTTTTAACTCGCTTTTAAAGTTATCTAGGATGAGTATGACTGCGCATCCTTCGGATATGGGCTCTCGCACTTGGCCCAAAAGCGACCTCCATCTTATAATGAAGGCATGTACGTCTTCGTTCATGGCTTGCTTTGTATCCCTTAAGGTATTCAGAGTTGGCATGACTTCTATGTTATGTGCAAACCTTTGCATGAAGCAGTTCGCTAACTCTTCAAAAGTAGCGAACTGGCTTAAGTCGTAGGAAGCCAGCCATTTGGCAGCTGTGCCTTTAAGGGATAAAGGGAACCAATACACCCATTTCATCGAGTCCTTTTTCTTCTTGTGGGCTCGACGTGAGAAAAGCTGCAAGTGAGACCTAGGGTCTCCCATACCATCATACCGATGGAAGTTCGGTATTTCATCGTCACTGTCTGTTTCGTAATCCATAGGAAGGAAATCAGACAGGGCGTAGCTTCTTTTCTCTTTATTCTGCCCTTTCAGCAACTGTTGTAGGGCTTTACGGTCCTTTTGTGTGAAGGACTCGTGGTATTGGTTGCCACTTGCCTCTTTGTGCTTGCGAGCTTTTTCAGATTTTTTCTTAGGCCTTTGTTCACCGTTTGATGAACATGAATCGCCTACTTCAGCCTCTTGGCTAGAGCATCGATTTTGGCCTCAAACTCCCTTCTCAGGTCCTCGATCTCATCTAGTTTTATTTTGTTTTTGAAAATCCTCCTAGAGTGAGAACTTGATGCGCATGAGCCTTGGCTCGATACTTCACTTGGATTGGATTTTGACATGCTTTTCAAGCTTTTTCAAAATGTCCTAAGTACAAGCAAAGAAAACAAGTTAAAAATGACACCTTTTAACAAAACTTTCGCAAAACTCCTAACTTAAAAACTCGATTTTGAAAGGCTCACGTCCCACCGGGCGTGCCAATCTCTGTAGACGCACGAAAATCCCCGCACCCTTGCCTTTTCTCAGGGCCTGAAGCGGATCTTCTCGTGTGTCTAAGGCCTATTTATATAAACAGGGCGTGCCAGCTAGCTTACCTAAGCTAGCGAAGATATATTTAAAACTGACTTCTAATCGTGGCGACTATGAGCAAGTGAGCTCTTGTCGTCGCAGACCTTCTTGCACCGATGCGCAAGGGTCGGTCTGTACGCTTTGAAAAATCGAGTTTTTGGGTATAGAAAGCTACGAAGCGGTTCGAGGTGTCTAATTCAGGTCTTTTAGATACGATTGCAGATTTTAGATCACGTGGATTTGCACGTGCCTAAGTCTTTCTTTTTATCCCTTGATGGGCCACCTAGTTTGTGTGTTATGAACACTCCACTACATGGGCGAATTTTGAGCGGGAATACGGGGCTTGCTTCGATGCAATATGCATCCTACTTCGTGGTATGGCGTAGATGCAATGCAAACTCACGCTACTCCAAAGGGAAAACCCGAATGAAAAGACAATGTCGAAGGGAAATAACCGAAGGGAAGTAACTGAAGGGAAATAACCGAAGGGAAATGACTTGTAATGTAAATGCCGAAGGGAGATATGTATATAGGGTATATACGTGCCCTTACTTGGGTCTTAAAATAAGAGTGAAGGCTCAATGTGGGTGCGTGCTTGAGTTGAAAGACTTACACACACGACATGAAATGAAACCCAAATATAAATTGCAGTATGGCCTTAACTAAGGTCTTGGGAGTAAGAGCGAAAGCTCAATGTGTGTGAGTGCTTGAATTGAAGTACTATGCACACAACATGAAATTAAACCCAAATAGTATAACACGGCCCTTACTTGGGTCTTTCAAATAAGAGCGAAGGCTCAATGTGTGTGAGTGCTTGAATTGAAAGATAACACACACGACATGAAATGAAAACCCGAATAGTATAGCTCGGCCCTTACTTGGGTCTTTCAAATAAGAGCGAAGGCTCAATGTGTGTGAGTGCTTGAATTGAAAGACAACACACCCAACTTAAGCAAAACCCTACGAAAATTAAAGTACAAATATATATATTTATGTATTAGGGGCTGATTAGGCCCGTGTGTGTTCAAAATCGTGCACAACTAAGAGAGTGCACGTGTGTGGGTGTGCCAAGCCACGTTATTACAAGCAGGGGGAGACTATGCTCCGTTATTATAACCCCGTATCAAATTGAATCTTAAGCAAGTATACAACTAAGGACCGAGTTAGGCACTTACTAATAGCTGGTCCGAAGAAGCCTTGCTTGAGCGTGGGCTTGGCCTTCGCCTTGGGCTGCAAGAGGGAGGTCCGCGAATTGAACGGCAAGGGGCTGCTGGCCGGGTGCCTTGGTGCGCGGAAGAGGAGCCTTGAAGGTGGCCGGCTACTTGGGATGGGCTGGTTTCGTATGTAGGGCTAAGGTGACTACGTAGGGTCACTAAGGAAGGTTGAGTTTAGAGAGTATGACACTAAGGGGGACTAAGGGAATGGTCTAACAGAGCACCTAGGGTTGGCGGGTTGCTAGGGTGGCCGAATGGAATGATAGTCGGTTGGAGTGGCCGACTAGGAGGACTTGATGGTGGCGGGTTGCTAGGGTGGCTAGGAGTGGTGTAAGGGAAGGGAACTAGCTAGGAGATGGGGTCAGGTGGTAGTGGGTGTAGTGGGGTGATATGGGCAAGTCTTAGGGAGTCAGATAGGGTGGCCGAATGGAGCTAGGGTGGTTAGGTAGTGGCGGGTAGTTAGGATGGCAAAGGCTTGGCCGAATGGGAAGGGTGGCGGCAAGTGGCTGGTTGTGATGCAGGTGGTGGTATGACGGGTGGCTGAGAGTGGAGAGGGAGTGGAGAAGGAGTAGGGTGGAGGACACTAACCAGATGAAGAGATGGTGGCGGATAGAAGGGGAGCAGCCGGGTGTTTGAAGCAGCTGGTTCGGCTGGATCGGCTGGATGAAAGTGGTGGCGACAGGTGGCTGGGCAGCTGAGATGTGGTGGAGTAGGTGGAGCAAGGTGGTGGCTGGCTGTGGTGCAGGTGGAAGATCCGGTTGAGAGTGGATGAAGTAGCTGGGTTCGGTTGGGCTGGACCAGGGGTGAGAGAGGATGAAGGAAAAAAAAAAATAGGAACCCGCCCCTTGGGGAGGGGTTTATATAGGGCTGGGGTAAGTCGGTTGGGGCTGGTTTTGGGGTAGTGGTTAGGTGGTCTAGGGACGGTGGTAAGGTAGTAAGGTGGGCTGGTATTAGGGTAGGGCCAGATATTTTAGATACAAGGGGTTTTGGGTAAGTTGTGGGCTACGGGTGGTTTAGAGGTTTAGGGTTTAGCTAGGTGGGTTGGTTTTAGGGTGAGGTTTAGTGAGGTAGGTTAGGTGATTAGGCTAGGATTAGGTTAGGTTTAGAGAAATTAACCTAGGTTTAGGGAAGTGTGTTAGGTGATTATGTTGGGATTAGGCCGGGATTAGGGAAGTGGGTTAGGTGATTAGGCTCAGATTAGGACCGGATTAGGGTAGAAGGCTAGGATTAGGTGTTTTTGGTTAGGTTTAGGTGAAGGAGCTCCCTTTACATGACCCATAAACCTTAACCACATCATATTGGTGCAGCCCTAGGTTAGGTTTTGGCTATTTACAAGCTTAAACCCACTTAATTAGGCTAACCCACATGATTAACCCCAAACTTGACACACAAGTCAAGCTTAATTACAACACACACTTGATCTTATCCACCCCCACTCTCTCTCATGCCCATAATCCCACTTGAAATTAAAGTGGGCCCCACCTCCATTTATGAGAAGGTGATGTGGGCCATGGATATGGATATTGGATTGGATTTTTTAATCCAAATCCAAATCTAAGTCCATACATGGGTTTGGATTGGGATCTAGATATATATGGTCCAGATCCGATCCAAACTGAACTCTGACTCCTTCGAGCTGTGTTCGAAATGAACGGTTTGTGCGGGGCCTGATAGCATCAGTACTCCGTCTTCGTTGGGTCTTCGCCAACATGATCGTCCGCCTCTGTTTTCGCCTTCCGGAGGCGATTTCAAATGATGTTTTGATGATAACAGGGTCTTGGACGTTCGAGATCCTGGGGGTGTGGATTTGATACGAGAGTTGCTGTGCCGGGCTCGACATGTGCTCCTGTTCCGGGCTCTCCTTAGCTCTCCTATTCCTGTTTGGATTAGGCCAAAGCTGCTTCGGGGTTTCAAAAACATGTTTAAAAAGGTTTTTAAAAGCCATATTGTATATATTTTTTTGAAATATAAAGTTCAAAACATATGTACAGGGTTGTGTGGAAGGCTCCTGGGTTTCCAGACTCAAAATGGCCCTTTGGGGCTGCTTTTACAAAACCAGATGGATTTGAGAAATTCGTGGGATTTTGGGGTGTTTATAGTTACGTACTTGCCAAATTTTCATAACCTGGTTTATAACAAGGAGCGAATCTCCAAAGACCTCGATGCATGATGCCCCTAGAGTTTTCAAAAACCTTAAGCCTTGTATGAGTGCTTCATACTCCGCTATGTTGTTGGAACATTCGAAACCAAGGTCTTTCAAAATCGAGAATTTTATGAAATTCTGGGAGCTCAGAAGTGGGATCTTCCTCAAGGGGATCCACTTCTAGGCTTTGATCATTCTCATGGGTTATAGACCCGAGGGAATTTGATGCATGAGTTTTCAAAAGACCTGGTTTTATACTTAGATTTTCAATTGATTTCGAAATTTTTGGTCTAGCTATGCAAACAACGTTCTTTTCGAAACCCTTTTCTTTTTCCAAAGTCCTACCAGGAGTAGCTATGTACAAAATGTTTCTGGTATTTTGTAGATTTTTGATTTTTTTGGGTTTTTGCAAAACAAGAACTTTAGGAACTATACAAACTACTCTATTTTTGAGTTTTTGATTTCCCAATGTTTTTGGTTTTTGCAATTTTTTGATTTTTTCGATTTTATATTTTTCAAATGTTTTTGTATTTTTATGAAAGGGATCTTCCATCATACCTACAAAGGGAAAACACTACGGGTTAGACTCGGAATAAGAGGTCTAAATCGTAGGTCTCTTCTAGGGTAGGCTCCAGGGCACCCTTGACCCAGGTGGTCATAGGGGGTGGCTCTGGCGGTATTTTTGGAGTATAGCCGATCCCATATCGGCTTGGGTTGGCCCTAGGAAGAATTGGTTCTAGGAGAGCTTAGTTTTGTGCCCCTAAACTTTTATAGGGCGTATAGCCCATGTTCAACAGCATGTTCCATGATTTTTTATTTTTTGAAAAGTTATGATACAAATCGTGGTCCTGGAACTTGTTGTCGTCCATATCGTACTCGTATGGCTTTTTGTCAAGGGGTTTTGGAAATAAGGGATGTTTGGGTCTTTCTAGAAGGGTCAGGATTGGGAGGGGGCCTACTTTGGGTGGTCCCTTGACGTATATGACCTTCCTAGGACTTTCTAACACGAGCCTTGGCGGCTCAACCATGGTCTATCCCATGTTAGCCTCATGGGCCTGGGAACTCAACAAACAAGGGGAGTTTATGATCCCCTGAAGCTGAGGGTGACTCTCACCTAGGATCACCACGACTTGGTCCTTGAAAGGGATCTTGACACACTTGTGGAAGGTGGATGGCACAGTGCACAAGCTGTGTATCCAGGGCCTTCCCAACAATAGGTTATAATGGGGGTGGATGTCCAAAACATGGAACACCCCCGTGTGTGTGATTCCTCACGTTTCCATAGGGAGTTCGATCAATCCTAAAGGTCTAGATGCATTCCCATCGTATCCAGTGATAACGATGGGACTTGGGTTCACAGAAGTCAAGGTGACTCCGATTTGATACGCCACATGAAGTGGAAGGATGTTGAGCCCTCTGTAAACACCCCGAAATCCCACGAATTTCTTAAACAAATCTGGTTTTATACAAGCAGCCCCAAAGGGCCATTTTGAGTTTGGAAACCCAGGAGCCTTCCAAACAAAACCCTGTATATATGTTTTAAACTCTATCTTTCAAAAACAAATAATATAGCTTTTGAAAACCCTTTTAAAACATGTTTTGAAACCCCGAAGTGGCTTGGCCCGATCAAGATAGGACAAGGAGAGCCAAGAAGAGCCCGGAACCGGAGCACCTGTCAAGCCCGGCACAGCAACTCTTGCATCTCATTCACATCCCAGGATCTCGAACGTCCAAGACCCTGTTATTACCAAAATATCATTTGAAGTCATCTCCGGAAGGCAGAAACGGAGGCGGGCGACCATGTTGGCGAAGACCCAACGCAGACGGAGCACTGATGCTGTCAGGCCCCGCACGAATCGTCCGTCTCGAACCCAGCTCGAAGGAGTCAGAGTTCAGTTTGGATTGGATCTGGACCATATATATCCAGATTCCAATCCAAACCCATATGTGGACTTGGATTTGGATTTGGATCCAGAGATCCAATCCAATATCCATATCCATGGCCCACATCACCTTCTCATAAATGGAGGTGGGGCCCACTTGAAATTCACGTGGGATATTGGGCATGAGAGAGAGTGGGGGTGATAAATATCAAGAGTGTTGTATTAAGCTTGACTTGTGTGTCAAGTTTGGGTTAATCATGTGGGTTAGCCTAATTGAGTGGGTTTAAGCTTGTAATTAGCTAAAACCTAACCTAGGGCTGCACCAACATGGGGTGATCAAGGTCTATGGGCCATGCTAAGGGAGCTCCTTCACCTAAACCTAACCCAAAATGCCTAATCCTAGCCTAAACCCCTAATCCACCCCTAATCTGAACCTAATCACCTAACCCACTTCCCTAATCCCGGCCTAATCCCAACCTAATCACCTAACCCACTCCCCTAATCCTTCCCTAAACCTAGATTAATTTCCCTAATCCTAGCCTAAACCTAGCCTAAACCACCTAACCTAGCTCACTAAACCTCACCCTAAAACCCAACCACCTAACCTAGCCCTAAACCCCTAAACCACCCTTAGCCCACGATTTTCCCAAACCCCTAGTTTTAAAATATCTGGCCCAACCCCATCCAGCCCACCTTATCTACATACTACCCTACCTAAACCACCTAACCACTACCCACAACCCAGCCCTAACCGACCTACCCATCCCCTATTTAAACCCCCCCTCATTGTGGGCGGGTTTTCCAAGTGGGAACCACACTCCACCACCCTGCAGGGCCCTCTCCTTCTCCCATCTCTCACCCGTCTTCCCAGCAGCTCCAGCTCCACCAGCCGCCACCTGCTCCGCCACCTTCCCTCTTCCGTCCACCACCACTGCCCCCCCCCCCAGCTGGACGTCACCACCTTCCCCCCAACTCCACCAGCCGACAGCTACCTGCCCGCCACTCTCCCACTCCATCCGCCACTCCTTCCCATTCGGTAAGTCCCCCTAACTCCCTCAAAACCACTCTCTACCACCTCTCCACTCTTAGCCACCCATCTTCCCCTTAGCTCCACCTCTTTGCCGCCACCACCTAAGCCTAGCCGAACCTAGGATAACCCAAGTGGCTGGCCACTGCTCAGCCACCATTTCCAATTCAGCCGACTCCCCTAGGTGCCCTATTTGGCCTTCCCACTAGCTCACCTTTTAGGTCCAGTTTCCCTAAGTCCCTAACTTACCTAGTGACCCTAAGACCCACTTAGTCAGCCACTCTAAACTCCCTACTTGGAGGCGCCGCCCACTTGCCACCGGTCCCCTTCGAGGCGTCCATCCCACGCCCATTTGCAGCTGGCCAGCACTCTTGGTCACGCACCTTCGCGGAGCTCCCATTTGCAGCCCAAAGCCAAGGCCACGCTCAAGCAAGACCTCTACGGACCAGCTACTTGTAAGTTTCTAAACTCGGTCTTTAGTCATACGCTTGCTTGAAATTCAATTTGATACGGGGTTGTAATAACGGAGCCTAGTCTCCCCCCGCTTGTAATAACGTGGCTTGGCACAACCACACACGTGCACTCTCTTAGTCGTGCACAACTTTGAACACACACGGGCCTAATCAGCCCCTAATATATAAGTGTACGTATATATTTCATTTCCGAAGGGTTTTGTTTAAGTTGGGTGTGTTGTCTTTCAATTTAAACACTCTCACACACATTGAGCTTTCGCTCTTATTTGAAAGACCCAAGTAAGGGCCGACCTATACTATTTGGGTTTCATTTCTTGTCGTGTGAGTAGTCTTTCAATTCAAGCACTCTCACACACATTGAGCCTTCGCTCTTACTCCCAAGACCTTAGTCAAGGCCATACTGCAATTTATATTTGGGTTTCATTTATGTCGTGTGTGTAGTACTTCAATTCAAGCACTCTCACACACATTGAGCCTTCGCTCTTACTCCCAAGACCTTAGTCAAGGCCATACTGCAATTTATATTTGGGTTTCATTTCATGTCGTGTGAGTAAGTCTTTCAATTCAAACACGCACCCACATTGAGCCTTCGCTCTTATTTGCAAGACCCGAGTAAGGGCTCATATACATAAGATATATACGTATCTCCCTTCGGTTATTTCCCTTCGGTTATTTCCCTTCGGTTATTTCCCTTCTGTTATTTCCCTTCCGTATTGTCTTTACATTTCGGGTTTTCCCTTTGGAGTAGCGTGAGTTTGCATTGCATCTACGCCATACCACGAGGTAGGACGCATATTGCATCGAAGCAACCCCCGCTCGAATTCGCCCATGTAGTGGAGTGTTCATAACACACAAACTAGGCGACCCAAAAAGGGATAAAAGAAAAGACTTAGGCACGTGCAAATCCACGTGATCTAAAACATGCAATCGCATCTTAAAGACCCGAACTAGACACCTCGAACCGTTTCGTAGACTTTCTCCCAAAAACTCGATTTTTGCAAAAGCGTACAGACTGACCCTTGCGCATCGGTGCAAGAAGGTCTGCGACGACAAGAGCTCACTTGCTCACAGTCGCCACGTTTAGAAGTCAGTGTTAAATATATCTTCGCTAGCTTAAGTAAGCTAGCTGGCACGCCCTGTTTATATATATAGGCCTTAGACGCACGATAAGATCCACTCCAAGCCACGAAAGAGGCGAAGAGGCGGGGATTTTCGCGCGTCTACACCCTCCTTCCCCATCGACTAGGCACCTGTCCCGAGAGTGGTTATTCAGAACCACCTCGATATGCAGGGCCTGGTTATGGGTTTCGTAGGGTCTATCTATATCATCTTCCGAGAAAGTGATGGGCGATTTTGCTCCTATTGACGCCACTTGGTCAGACAGGGATCAGGACTTATGTTCGAACTAACCTTAGCTCTTTCTAGAATTTTCTCTAGCATGAGTCTATGCCTAGGCGAAGTTTGTATAAGCTCTAGGATGGACATGTGGATAGAAATCTTTGAAAGATGGTTTTCGAAATCATAAGGGTTTAAAACGATTTTCCCATTGTCTGCTTTTGGCAGAACTCTAGGAATACATGCTTTTGAGGGGCCAGACACACTGACCACCTTTTTAGCACTTTATAGGTGCGGGGGTTGATAGATCTTCCCAGATCTTGTCACTTCCCCCACGACCAACCTAGGGTTCGCACTTAAACTAGCTCTAATTGAGAGTTTTGGAGCACCTTGAATTTTTAGATCTAGTTTAGCCGAGGATTCAGCTCTTGGTGGTCCCCGAATGACTACTTGGGCAGGCTTCTTGTAAAGTACAAGAGTAGACGCACAAGTGGGTCGTTTTATCAAAGTCCATAAGCGCTTAAACCAACCCTTGAGCACCGGTTCAAGAAGGTTTCGAGCAAAAAGATCCCGCTTGCCCAGAATCGCCCAAAAAAGTCAAATATTTCGAAACTTTGCTAGTTTTAAAGCAAACTAGCTGGCACGCCCATATAAAGCGAAGTAGAACTCGAAAAGGTTCACTTTAGGCCTAAGAACTAGAAGTGAGAATTTTCGGTGTCTACAATCTTGTTACGGATTTTATTTACGTGGGTTTTGCACGTATCCTATGTCATTGATTTTAGCTACTTAGGCGTGAGATGTGTGCATCAAGTGCCTAAGTCTTGGCGATTTTGCATGGGTGGTTCGAGGTTTCTTTGATGCAAGTATGTATTGTGTATTGTGTATAAATTGAAAGGCAACTCACACGACTTGAATGTAAAACCCCGCTCGACTTGAATGTAAAGTGTGGAAGGGAAATACTTATATATATATGGGCCCAAAGGTCGCCAATGTGCGCATATGTATTGTGTGTAAATGTAAAGGCAATGCACGCAGCTGAAATGTAAAACCCAATAGAAAGGGAGATACAACTATATATATGAGCCCAAAGGTCGTCAACGTGCACGTGTTGTGTTTGTGTATAAATGTAAAGGCAACACACATAGCTGAACTGGGAAAAACACAGCGGAAAATATAGAAATATGGCTATATCCTAGTGGCTGTTGAGGCCAAAATGGTGCGTGAGGTGCTTGAGCAAGCGCCCGGGTGTTCTTTGGGTGCGAGTGTGTAATTGAAAGACAAACTCACGTGACTTAATGTAACAACCCAACTGAATTGAAATACATATATATAATAAGAGCGAAGGCTAAATGCACACGTGTGTGGAGTGTGTAAAATTAAAGACAACTCACACAGCTCTAACTAGAGTCTTGGGAGTAAGAGCGAAAGCTCAATCGTGCATGTGGGTGCCTGTGTACGAGTTAAGAGCTAAGACTCAAGTGCTCGTGTGTGTCTTGTGTATCAAGCACCAATATTACAACCTGGGGGGAGACAACGCTCCGTTAATACAACCCCGTATCCAAATTGAATTAAACGTAGAAGGAGATATGAAATACCGAATTTGAAACACTTACAAGTGATTCAGATGTTTATCCACTCCAATCTACACGGGTTTGAGCTTGCTTTATGACCACGAACGGGCCTTCCTTGAAGCTTGTGGCGTGAAGTGGCTGGCCAGAGCCTTGGAGCTTGGTGGGTTTTCGGCTTGAGAGGTATGGGTTCACGGCATGAGGTAGGTGTTGTGGGATTTGGCGGGGTATGGCAAGGTGGTCATGGGTGAGTGGGGTGGTGGAATGGTGTGAGGTGTGTGGCTAGACTAAGGGTCACAGATGGGGTGTTAGGTGGGAGTATGACATGGTGGTCACGGGCGAGTGGGGTGATGGAATGGTATAGGGTAAGGTCACGGCTAGGGTGTTAGGTGGGGTTATGAGGCGGTGGTGTGGGAGCTACGGATTTTAGGCTTAGGTGGGGTGATGGTATGGTGTGGGAGCTAAAGGTCACGGCTGGGTTGTGAGGTGGGACGTGAGGCGGTGGATGGGATGGGAGTCGGGGTCGGCGCTAGGTAGATGGGGTGTATGGTGAAGCTAGGTCGATTAAGGAGAGCGGAGGTCAGAGCTAGGTAGGTTGTGAAGTAAGGCGGTGCTGGGATGGTATGGTGGTAGGTCGGTGGTGTATGGTGGAGTCGGTTGGTGGCAGGGACTTATGTAGGGTTGGTGTTAGGTCGGTTGGTAGTTAGGTCGGCGCCAGGCAGGTCTCGGGGTGACAGGCGGGGTGTGTAGGATGCGAGGCACACGGGGCGCGTAGGGTGGTAGTGGAGCGGGTGGTGCAGGGCGCGAGGCACGCGGGGTGCGTAGGGTGGCCATGGAGTGGGTGGCACGCGGGGAGTGTTCGGGTAATGATGGAAAGAGGTTTGGGTGGTGGAGTTCGAGTCCGTTAAGGTGTTAGACTAGTCTAATTAGGATTAGGGGTTGTGGGGTAGTTAGGTGGTGCTAATTAGGATAGGTTTAGGGTGGTTTAGAGGGGTGAAGTAGAACAGTTTAGGGTGTTATGCAAGCTTACCTTAGGGTCAGTTGGGGTGTGCTTAAGCCTCAAGCCAGCCACTCCAAAATGCCTTTGATTAGGCAAATCCAGCTCTTCAATTAAGGTGGGGCAGCCCTCACTAACCCACAATTAAACCCCTAAACAAAATTAAGAAAGCACTAAGCACTCACCTTAATACCCTCTCTCTCCTCCAATCACCTCCAAGTTGGATTTCACGTGAACTCTTGGAGACCCCCTCACTCTTATTTATAGGCAAGTGAGGTGGGTCTTGGATTTGGGTTTGGGTTTGAGATTTGTATCCAAATCCAAACACTATTTGGATATGGATCTTGGATCTCAAATATTTTGAGATCTGTATCCGATCCAAATCCAACATTTTTATGGATATGGATCTGCATATTTTGGTCTAGATTTGATCCAATCCAAACACTATTTGGATCGACCCAAATCCAAACACTATTCACTATTTGGATTTGGATCTAGATATTTATGGTCCAAATCCAATCAAAATTTTCTCTAAATGGTCCTTCTTGGCTTCATGAGGCGGACAATCTGTGTGGGCCCTGGCTTCATCAACACTCCGTCTGGTGTTGGGTTTCCCCAATCTTTGTCGTCCGAACTCCTTTTCGCCTTTTCGGACTCTGTTTCTACTCATTTGTGATTTTTCTGGTTTAGATTCTTGATGCTTGGATGAGGATGGTCAATTTGGCTGCTTGGTGCTCCTAGCTTGCAACCTGCTTTGGGCCTAGGCCTTCCTTTCACCTTTTGAACCTAACTTTTATCAGGCCAGGATGCTCTTCTAGGCTCTAGAAACTGCTTCTGAGCTTGCTTTTGGAATTGGCCTTTGTGAGCTACTTGTTGGGCTGCTTCTCGATCAGGTGTCGTCTTTGCATGATTCACCTGTTCGTCTTTGGCTTCTTGGGAAAATGGGGCTTAGCCCGGGTTTCAAAAGTTCCTATTTAGACCTGGGGTTTCAAAATACTATTTACAAGTTTCAAAACAATTTTTACATGGTTTAAAACAAATTTACAGGGTTTTTGTAAAGCTCTTGGGTTTTTAGAACTCAAAGTACTTTTGTGGATTTGATTTTGTAAACCAGGTATGTTTTATAAAATCATGGGATTTTGGGGTGTTTATAGATGCCCCTCTTTGGCATTGTCCAAATTGATTTGGATAATGGCAAAGATGACAACACCCCTGTTTAATGTCTCCTTGGATCTATCCTTAAGAATATGGGATCGCCCCAATTTTGATAAAACATTTTCTTTTTGAACCTGGTAGGAGGAGATTCTCGCCAAAGGAGACTTTCCTATGCGTTCTAGTCCTAATTGGGAACATGTATGAAGTATTCATGCCTGAATATGTAAGTGCATGGTATGAATGAGACGCCAAGAAGGGCGATTTCCTATAGACTATGTTGGATGGTTGAACCTTTGAGTCTTATGGGACCTGCTGCTTCGAGTGAGCGGGCCTTATGTTGCTCGATGTTTGAGTTTTTGAAATTCTATTTCAAAGAGGGAAACTCTTTTTAGCCTCGATCCTAAGGACCTCTAGCTTCTTGTGTTTGCCTTTACTTGAGTCTTAGCACTCGCTAATCTAGCGGAGGTTTGATAAGAAAACAAGCTAAGTTTCAAAATTCCTATGCCTTTGTAAACACCCCGAAATCCCACGAATTCCTTAAAACAAACCTGGTTTTATACAAGCAGCCCCAAAGGGCCATTTTGAGTTTGGAAACCCAGGAG
This sequence comes from Brasenia schreberi, assembly GCA_036023115.1. Lineage (NCBI taxonomy): Eukaryota > Viridiplantae > Streptophyta > Magnoliopsida > Nymphaeales > Cabombaceae > Brasenia > Brasenia schreberi. The sequence goes on along the minus strand of JAYKKT010000078.1, from coordinate 15,105,648 downwards.
CCTTCCAAACAACCCTGTATATATGTTTTAAACTTTATCTTTCAAAAACATATGATATAGCTTTTGAAAAACCTTTTAAAAAAATGTTTTGAAACCCGAAGTGGCTTGGCCCGATCAAGACAGGACCAGGAGAACCAAGAAGAGCCCGGAACCGGAGCACCTGTCGAGCCCGGCGCAGCAACTCTTGTATCTGATTCACACCCCAGGATCTCAAACGTCCAAGACCCTGTTCTTATCAAAATAGCATTTGAAGTCATCTCCGGAAGGCAGAAACGGAGGCGGACGACTATGTTGGCGAAGACCCAACGCAGACGGAGTACTGATGCTGTCAGGCCCCGCACGAATCGTCCGTTTCGAACCCAGCTCGAAGGAGTCAGAGTTCAGTTTGGATTGGATCTGGACCATATATATCCAGATTCCAATCCAAACCCATATGTGGACTTGGATTTGGATTTGGATCCAGAGATCCAATCCAATATCCATATCCATGGCCCACATCACCTTCTCATAAATTGAGGTGGGGCCCACTTGAGTTTCACGTGGGATATTGGGCATGAGAGAGAGTGGGGTTGAAAAATATCAAGAGTGTTGTATTAAGCTTGACTTGTGTGTCAAGTTTGGGTTAATCATGTGGGTTAGCCTAATTGAGTGGGTTTAAGCTTGTAATTAGCTAAAACCTAACCTAGGGCTGCACCAACATGGGGTGATCAAGGTCTATGGGCCATGCTAAGGGAGCTCCTTCACCTAAACCTAGCCCAAAATGCCTAAACCTAGCCTAAACCCCTAATCCACCCCTAATCTGAACCTAATCACCTAACCCACTTCCCTAATCCCGTCCTAATCCCAACCTAATCACCTAACCCACTTCCCTAATCCTTCCCTAAACCTAGATTAATTTCCCTAATCCTAGCCTAAACCTAGCCTAATCACCTAACCTAGCTCACTAAACCTCACCCTAAAACCCAACCACCTAACCTAGCCCTAAACCCCTAAACCACCCTTAGCCCACGATTTACCCAAACCCCTAGTTTTAAAATATCTGGCCCAACCCCTTCCAGCCCACCTTATCTACATACCACCCTACCTAAACCACCTAACCACTACCCACAGCCCAGCCCTAACCGACCTACCCATCCCCTATTTAAACCCCCCTCCTTGTGGACGGGTTTTCGAAGTGGGAGCCCTCACCTCAGCCCAACCGACTCCACCTGTTCCACTGTCCGCCTTCTCCACTCTCCGCCTGCTCCCTTTGCTCCACCAGCCGCCACCTGCTCCGCCACCTTCCCTCTTCCATCCACCACCACCACCACCCCTCAGCCGGACGCCATCACCTTCACCCAACCGAATCAGGCAACAGCCACTTGCCCGCCTGCTTCCCACTTCATCCGCCACCTCTCCCCATTCGGTAAGTACCCCAAACTCCCTCAAAGCCCCTCTCTACCACCTCTCCACTCTTAGAACCTTCATCTCAGCCCTTTTGCCGCCACCACCTAAACCTAGCCGAACCTAGTATAACCCAAGTTGCTGGCCACTACCTAGCCATCATCTCCCATTCGGCCAACTCCCCTAGGTGTCCTATTCGGCCTTCCCACTAGCTCACCTTTTGGGTCTAGTTTCCCTAAGTACCCAACTCCCCTAGTGATCCTAATACCCACTTATTCAGCCACTTTAAACCCCCTACTTGGAGGCGCCATCTACTTGCCACCGGCCCCCTTCGAGGCGTCTATCCCGCGCCCCACTTGCAGCCGGCCAGCACCCTTGATCACCTACCTTCGCGGAGCTCCCACTTGCAGCCCAAAGCCAAGTCCACGCCCAAGCAAGACCTCTACGAACCCGCTACCCGTAAGTGTCTAAACTCGGTCCTTAGTTGTATACTTGCTTGAGATTCAATTTGATACGGGGTTGTAATAACGGAGCATGGTCTCCCCCCGCTTGTAATAACGTGGCTTGGCACAACCACACACGTGCACTCTCTTAGTTGTGCACGATTTTTAGCACACACAGGCCTAATCAGCCCCTAATATATAAGTGTACATATATACTTTCATTTTCGAAGGGTTTTGTTTAAGTTGGGTGCGTTGTCTTTCAATTCAAACACACACACACATTGAGCTTTCGCTCTTATTTGAAAGACCCAAGTAAGGGCCGACCTATACTATTTGGGTTTCATTTCTTGTCGTGTGAGTAAGTCTTTCAATTCAAGCACTCTCACACACATTGAGCTTTCGCTCTTATTTGAAAGACCCAAGTAAGGGCCGACCTATACTATTTGGGTTTCATTTCATGTCGTGTGAGTAAGTCTTTCAATTCAAGCACTTTCACACACATTGAGCCTTCGCTCTTACTCCCAAGACCTTAGTAAAGGCCTTATTGCAGTTATATTTGGGTTTCATTTATGTCGTGTGGGTAGTCTTTCAATTCAAGCACTCTCACACACATTGAGCCTTCGCTCTTACTCCCAAGACCTTAGTCAAGGCCATACTGCAATTTATATTTGGGTTTCATTTCATGTCGTGTGTGTAAGTCTTTCAATTCAAGCACGCACCCACATTGAGCCTTCGCTCTTATTTGCAAGACCCGAGTAAGGGCTCATATACATAAGATATATACATATTTCCCTTCAGTTATTTCCCTTCGGTTATTTCCCTTCGGTTATTTCCCTTCTGTTATTTTCCCTTCAGCATTGTCTTTACATTTCGGGTTTTCCCTTTGGAGTAGCGTGAGTTTGCATTGCATCTACGCCATACCACGAGGTAGGACGCATATTGCATCAAAGCAAGCCCCGCTCAAATTCGCCCATGTAGTGGAGTGTTCATAACACACAAACTAGGCTGCCCGAAAAGGGATAAAAGAAAAGACTTAGGCACGTGCAAATCCACGTGATCTAAAATATGCAAATCGCATCTTAAAGACTCGAAATAGATACCTTGAATCGCTTTGTAGACTTTCTCCCCAAAACTCGACTTTTGCAAAGCGTACAGACTGACCCTTGCGCATCGGTACAAGAAGGTCTGCGATGACAAGAGCTTACTTGCTCACAGTCGCCACGTTTAGAAGTCAGTGTTAGAAATATCTTCGCTAGCTTAAGTAAGCTAGCTGGCACGCCGTATTTGTATACATAGGCCTTAGACGCACGAGAAGATCCACTCCAAGCCCCGAAAGAGGCGAGGAGGCGGGGATTTTCGCGCGTCTACAGCCTTACTTAGAACGTCGAATTCTCAAACAAAATGAAATGCAAGTAAGTAAATCCTATTTTTACTTTAGGATTCCTTAAAATGAACCTTGTTTACTTGGGATAAGTCGCAGGGATGGGAAAAGAGATACCACGGTCCCTTCTGAAGTGTCCCGTGGTTTGAGGCAAAGAGGTGGAAAATTGCTCTTTTTGAGCTTTTTGGCCTTTTCTTTTTTTCATAGAGGGTCTCCCTTTAGGAGTATTTTTTCTTTATTCCCTCTTTTCCATAGAAGAGTCGAATTTTTCTTTACAATTCTGCTTTCTTTTTGAGAAAGAGATTTTCTTTTGGTAGGGATTTCCCTTCGTTTTTGGCCAAATTTTCCTTTTGGAAGGAGAAGAGAAGGGGGGAAGACTTATCCCAAGGTCATACTCGATCCATTCCAGATTAGCCTATTTAGAAATAGCACGTACTACTTGCAAGTATCTTGCTATATTGAACTAGGCCTTTCTTTGTAAGAAGAAGAATTTTTAAATGTAACCACGTATTTTGGAAAGCTCCACTTTTTCGCTGATTCTCTCACTCAGGGTTGTAGACGCGCGAAAAATCCCCACCTCTTCGCCTCTTTCGTGGCTTGGAGTGGCTCTTTATCGTGCGTCTAAGGCCTATGTATACAAATAGGGCGTGCCAGCTAGCTTACTTAAGCTAGCGAAGATATATCAACACTGACTTCTAAACGTGGCGACTGTGAGCAAGTGAGCTCTTGTCGTCGTAGACCTTCTTGCACCGATGCGCAAGGGTCAGTCTGTACGCTTTTGCAAAAATCGAGTTTTTAGGGAGAAAGTCTACGAAACGGTTCGAGGTGTCTATTTCGGGTCTTTAAGATGCGATTGCATGTTTTAGATCACGTGGATTTGCACGTGCCTAAGTCTTTTCTTTTATCCCTTTTTGGGTCGCCTAGTTTGTGTGTTATGAACACTCCACTACATGGGCGAATTCGAGCGGGGGTTGGTTGCTTCGATGCAATATGCGTCCTACCTCGTGGTATGGCGTAGATGCAATGCAAACTCACGCTACTCCAAAGGGAAAACCCGAAATGTAAAGACAATGCTGAAGGGAAATAACAGAAGGGAAATAACCGAAGGGAAATAACCGAAGGGAAATAAACCAAGGGAAATAACCGAAGGGAGATACGTATATATCTTATGTATATGAGCCCTTACTCGGGTCTTGCAAATAAGAGCGAAGGCTCAATGTGGGTGCGTGTTTGAATTGAAAGACTTACACACACGACATAAATGAAACCCAAATATAACTGCAATAAGGCCTTTACTAAGGTCTTGGGAGTAAGAGCGAAGGCTCAATGTGTGTGAAAGTGCTTGAATTGAAAGACTTACTCACACGACAAGAAAGGAAACCCAAATAGTATAGGTCGGCCCTTACTTGGGTCTTTCAAATAAGAGCGAAAGCTCAATGTGTGTGAGAGTGTTCGAATTGAAAGACTTACTCACACGACATGAAATGAAACCCAAATAGTATAGGTCGGCCCTTACTTGGGTCTTTCAAATAAGAGCGAAAGCTCAATGTGTGTGAGAGTGTTCGAATTGAAAGACTTACTCACACGACATGAAATGAAACCCAAATAGTATTGGTCGGCCCTTACTTGGGTCTTTCAAATAAGAGCGAAAGCTCAATGTGTGTGAGAGTGTTCGAATTGAAAGACAACGCACCCAACTTAAACAAAACCCTTCGGAAATGAAATATATACGTACACTTATATATTAGGGGCTGATTAGGCCCGTGTGTGTTCAAAATTGTGCACGACTAAGAGAGTGCACGTGTGTGGTTGTGCCAAGCCACATTATTACAAGCGGGGGGAGACTATGCTCCGTTATTACAACCCCGTATCAAATTGAATTTCAAGCAAGTGTACGACTAAAGACCGAGTTTAGACACTTACGAGTAGCTGGTCCGTAGAGGTCTTGCTTGAGCGTGGCCTTGGCTTTGGGCTGCAAACGGGAGCTCCGCGAAGGTATGTGCTCAAGGGTGCTGGCCGGCTGCAAATGGGGCGCGGGATGGACGCCTCGAAGGGGACCGGTGGCAAGTGGGCGGCGCCTCCAAGTAGGGAGTTTAGAGTGGCTGACTAAGTGGGTCTTAGGGTCACTAGGGAAGTTAGGGACTTAGGGAAACTGGACCTAAAAGGTGAGCTAGTGGGAAGGCCAAAGAGGACACCTAGGGGGGTTGGCCGAATGGGAGATGGTGGCTAAGTAGTGGCCAGCCACTTGGGTTATCCTAGGTTCGGCTAGGCTTAGGTGGTGGCGGCAAAGGTGCTGAGCTGAAGGGGAGATGGGTGGCTAAGAGTGGAGAGGTGGTAGAGAGTGGCTTTGAGGGAGTTAAGGGGACTTACCGAATGGGGAAGAGTGGCGGATGGAGTGGGAGAGTGGCGGGCAGGTGGCTGTCGGCTGGTGGAGTTGGGAAGATATGGTGGCGTCCGGCTGGGGGGCAGTGGTGGTGGACGGAAGAGGGAAGGTGGCGGAGCAGGTGGCGGCTGGTGGAGGAGCTGGAGCTGCTGGGGAGTGGCCACGGCTGGGTGAGAGATGGGAGAAGGAGAGGGCCCGGCTGGGAGTGGAGAGTGGTTCCCACTTGGAAAACCCGCCCACAATGAGGGGGGTTTAAATAGGGGATGGGTAGGTCGGTTAGGGCTGGGTTGTGGGTAGTGGTTAGGTGGTTTAGGTAGGGTAGTATGTAGATAAGGTGGGCTGGATGGGGTTGGGCCAGATATTTTAAAACTAGGTGTTTGGTAAAATCGTGGGCTAAGGGTGGTTTAGGGGTTTAGGGCTAGGTTAGGTGGTTGGGTTTTAGGGTGAGGTTTAGTGAGCTAGGTTAGGTGGTTTAGGCTAGGTTTAGGCTAGGATTAGGGAAATTAATCTAGGTTTAGGGAAGGATTAGGGGAGTGGGTTAGGTGATTAGGTCGGGATTAGGCCGGGATTAGGGAAGTGGGTTAGGTGATTAGGTTGGGATTAGGGGTGGATTAGGGGTTTAGGCTAGGTTTAGGCATTTTGGGTTAGGTTTAGGTGAAGGAGCTCCCTTAGCATGGCCCATAGACCTTGATCACCCCATGTTGGTGCAGCCCTAGGTTAGGTTTTAGCTAATTACAAGCTTAAACCCACTCAATTAGGCTAACCCACAAGATTAAACCCAAACTTGACACACAAGTCAAGCTTAATACAACACTCTTGATATTTTTCACCCCCACTCTCTCTCATGCCCAATATCCCACGTGAATTTCAAGTGGGCCCCACCTCCATTTATGAGAAGGTGATGTGGGCCATGGATATGGGTATTGGATTGGATCTCTGGATCCAAATCCAAATCCAAGTCCACATATGAGTTTGGATTGGAATCTGGATATATATGGTCCAGATCCAATCCAAACTGAACTCTGACTCCTTCGAGCTGGGTTCGAGACGGACGATTCGTGCGGGGCCTGACAGCATCAGTACTCCGTCTGCGTTGGGTCTTCGCCAACATGGTCGTCCGCCTCCGTTTCTGCCTTCCGGAGATGACTTCAAATGCTATTTTGATAAGAACAGGGTCTTGGACGTTCGAGATCCTGGGATGTGAATCAGATACAAGAGTTGCTGCGGCGGGCTCGACAGGTGCTCCGGTTCCGGGCTCTTCTTGGCTCTCCTGGTCCTGTCTTGATCGGGCCAAGCCACTTTGGGGTTTCAAAACATGTTTTAACAGGGTTTTCAAAAGCTATATCATATGTTTTTGAAAGATAAAGTTTAAAACATATATACAGGGTTGTTTGGAAGGCTCCTGGGTTTCCAAACTCAAAATGGCCCTTTGGGGCTGCTTGTATAAAAACCAGATTTGTTTAAGAAATTCGTGGGATTTCGGGGTGTTTACAGATGCCCCTCTTTGGCCTTGTCCAAATAGATTTGGATAAGGGCAAAGATGACAAACACCCCTTTTAATGTCTCCCTAGATCTAGCCACGAAGAATATGGGATCGTCCCATTTTAGCAAAATCTCAATTTTACAAACTCTGGTAGGAGGAGATATCACGCCAAAGGGTTCACTTATGAAATCTGGTCCTAAATGGGATCATGTTCATGCAAGTACCATGCGTGGAATGCAGATGACATGGGTGTGGTGCCAAGAGTGGCGACCTCCCAGAGACCAGGTGTGGTCGAACTCTAGAGACTTACAAAAGCCTACTGCTCCAAGTGAGCAAAAACCCTATGCTGTTCGATGTTCGGTTTTTAAAACTTATTTACAAAAGCTATTTACAAAAGGGACAACTGTCTTGAGTCTCGATCCTAAGGATCTCAAGCTCTTCGTGCTTGCCCTTGTTTGAGCCTTAACACTCGCTTATCTAGCGGAGGTTTTATAAGAAAACAAGCTTCATTTCAAATCCCTACGCCCTACTCGAAACGTCGAATTCTCAAACAAGATGAAATTCAAGTAAGTAAATCCTATTTTTACTTTAGGATTCCTCGAAATGAACCATGCTTTAGCTTGGGATAAGCCTGGGATGGGAAAGAGATACCACGGTCCCTTCTGAAGCGTCCCGTGGTTTGAGGCATAGAAGGCGGAAAACTGCTCTTTTTGAGCTTTTTGGCCTCTTTTTCCTTTTTTCCATAGAGGGTCTCCCTTTGGGAGTATTTTTTCTTTAATCCCTCTTTTTCATAAGAGAATCGATTTTTCTTTTTGAAGTCTGGTTTCTTTCTTTTGGAAAGAGACTTTAAATGGGAAATTCCCTTTTTGGTTTGGGCCTTTGTTTTCCTTTTGGAAGGAGAAGAGAAGAGGAGAGGACTTATCCCAAGCCTACACTCGATCCATTCCAGATCAGCCTATTTAGAAATAGCACGTACTACTTGCAAGTATCTTGCTATGTTGAACTAGGCCTTTCTTTGTAAGAAGAAGGATTTTGAAATGCAACCACGATTTTGAAAACTCCACTCTTTCACAAGTGCGAATTCTCTCACTTAGGGTCACACGAGTTCGCCTTTGCACCTTATTCACATGTCTCAGGGCAGCTATCCCTTCAAAATTTTCGAAAACCGGAATTTAATCCAAATCCTACACATGATACTTCTTTAAGTATTGAATATTGATAGGATCTGCTAAATTCCTACCTTCTACATCGATCAACCAATACGAATTGTTCGTAGTGGTTGCTCGCACAACATAGGGTCCATCCCAGTTGGGGCGCCACTTGCCTAGGGGGTGTGGGCCACGATGGTGGATGGTTTTCAAGACCAGATCTCCCACTTCAAAGTGGCGAGGTCTCATGTGTTTGCTATAATGTCGGGCTATCCTTTGCCGGTATGCACGAGCATGATCCATGGCAAGGAGTCGCCTCTCATCTAGCAAATCTAGCTCGGCCATCCTAGCATGCTGAAGCGTCTCTAGGGGGAGGTCGAGTGCAATGGATGTATGGAATGAATGCAGTTGGGTATGAATGGGAAGAGGGGCGTTTGTGCCATAGACCAATTCGAATGGCGTGGCATTCGTGGGAGTCCGGATGGAAGTCCTATAAGCCCATAAGGCTTCATCCAGCTTCTCATGCCACCTCCTACCCTTCTCTAAGGTCTTCTCAATGATACCAATGAGAGTTTTGTTTGTGGCTTCAGCTTGGCCGTTGCCTTGAGGGTAGTAGGGCGAGGAGAAGTGGTGAGTTATGCCATACGTGTTGCACAACTTAACCATCCGCTCGTTCTTGAATGGGGTACCATTATCAGACACAAGGTCTCGTGGAACCCCAAATCGAGCCAAGATATTCCTCCGGATGAAAGCCACCACATGTTGCCCCATTACATTCGTTAGGGAAATGGCTTCCACCCACTTGGAGAAATACTCCGTGGCTGCTAAAATAAAACGATGCCCATTCGAGGCCTTTGGAAATATGGGGCCTACAATGTCAAACGCCCACATGGTAAATGGCCAGGGGCTGACCACGGAATGCAATGCAGATGAAGGGATATGAATGGCGTGCCCATGCACTTGACATGGATGACACTTTCTAACATGATCGTGACAATCCCTTTTCAGGGTGGACCAAAAATAACCCCCTCTAAGTATTTTCATCGCCATCATGTTGGCATTAACATGACCTCCACATTCTCCATCGTGGAACTCGTGCATCACTATCCTAGCCTCCTCTAGGTCGATACACCTAAGCAGAATGCCGGTAAAACTCTTTTTGTATAAGACCCCACCCAGAATGGTGTATCGGGTCGAAATCTTACGAATGAATGCCCTATCTTTGGATGTGGCATCCTCGGTGAATCCCCATTTTCTAAAAATTGTTTTATGTCATAGAACCAGGGTTTTTCAATAGACTCTGGGTTGTTTTGGCAAATATCCAAGTCGTGTGTGGATGGATGGGGCGCATGCCATATTTCCAAAGATCTGGTCCCTGAAATGGGATCGACCTTCAGGGCTGAACCCAAGGAAGAGAGGGCATCGGCGATGCCATTGTCCTCTCTTCCCACGTGTGTGAGCTTACACGACTGGAAGGAGTGGACCAATCGAGTGGCCAACTCGTGATATGGAAGTAGTTTCTCATTACGTACTTGCCAAATTTTTAAAACCTGGTTTATGACAAGAAGCGAATCTCCAAAGACCTCGATGCATGATGCCCCTAGAGTTTTCGAAATCCTTAAGCCTTGTATGAGTGCTTCATACTCAGCTACGTTGTTGGAACATTCGAAATCTAAACGGACCGCTATGGGAATCTCGCCCTTTTCAGGGGAGATTAGGATGATCCCGGCACCAGCCCCTCGTTGGTTTCGTGCCCCATCGAAGTGCATCTTCCACACTTGGTTTTCGAAAGAATTTGCCAAAATGTGGTTTTGAAAATGGTTTTGCAATATGCCTTCATCAGGCATTTCGACAAGAGTGGGATATGCGTCCTCCAAGGGGAAGTCAGCCACGTAATCTGCTAGGGCTTGCCCCTTAACGGAGATCTGGTGATGGTATTTTAGATCATAGTCCATTAGAAGGAGTTGCCATTTGCCCAATCTACCCGTGAGAATGGGTTTTTCGAACAAGTGCTTGATTGGATCAAGCTTGGACACTATCCAGATCTCATGATCTAGGAAGTAGTGTCTGAATTTCTGGCAGGCCCAGACTAGGGCCAAGCACGTCTTCTCCATGGCTTGATAATTTCGTTCATAAGCCAAGAGAGTTTTCGAAATATAGTAGATGGCATACTCCTTATGGGTGTCATCCTCGTATTGAGCCAACAGGGCTCCTAAAGCGTTTACATGCACGGAGATGTATAATAAAAGCGGTTTTCCTTGTTTTGGAGGATTCAAAACGGGGGGATTAACCAAGTATGCCTTTAGTCTCTCGAAGGACTTTTGGCATTCGTCATCCCATAAGAATTTCGTACCCTTCCTCAATAGTTTGTTGAAGGGTTCGCATCTAGTTGCCAGATTCGATATGAATCGGCGCACAGATTGTAATCGACCCTGGAGGCTACGGACTTGGGTGAGATTGGAGGGTGGAGCCATGTCTATGATGGCTCGACACTTAGAGGGGTCGACTTCTATTCCCCTTTGGCTCACCATAAAGCCTAGAAGCTTTCCTGATTCTACCCCGAACACACATTTCTGAGGGTTTAGCTTTACTTTGTAAAGCCTAAGCCTTTCGAAAATCTTTTGTAAACATTCGATATGGGTGCATCGGGTTTTGGATTTCGCCAAGAGATCATCTACATACACTTCTACAAGCTCGTGAATTTGATCATGGAAGATCGTGTTCATGGCTCGTTGGTATGTTGCGCCGGCATTTTTCAAACCAAAGGGCATGACTGTATAGCAGTACGTGCCCCATGGGGTTGTGAAGGCGGTCTTACCCTGATCTCGTGGACTTAGTTTGATTTGATTATAGCCTGAATAGCCATCCATAAATGAAAACATTTCATGATTTGCAGTACTATCGACTATCAAATCTATGTTTGGTAAAGGATAATTATCCTTTGGAGTGGCTTTATTCAGGTTTCTGAAATCGATGCATATTCGAATTTTCCCATTGGTTTTTCGAACTACAACGATATTTGACAACCAATCAGAATACGCAATGGGTTTTATAAATCCGGCCTTTAGCAGATCTTCTAAACCCTCTTTGACTTGCGTGTGTACATTCGGGTGTATTTTCCTAAGCTTCTGATTTATTGGTTTTACACCTACATCTAAGGGAAGACGATGCTCGACTATGCTGGGATCTATGCCCGGCATGTCTTCATACGTCCATGCAAACACATCTAAATAGGTTCGTAGAAATGCAATGAATGCTAACTTTTCAGTTTCATGCAAGCATGCGCCTATTTTGATGGTTTTGGGATTGGAATCATCCCCTAGGTTCACCTCTACGAAATCTCCTCCTACTGATTGGGAAGGTCTTTCAAAATCGAGAATTCTATGAAATTCTGGGAGCTCAGAAGTGGGATCTTCCTCAAGGGGATCCACTTCTGGGCTTCGATCATTCTCGTGGGCTATAGACTCGAGGGAACTTGATGCGTGTTTTTCAAAATAACCTGGTTTTGTACTTGGATTTTCAAGTGATTTCAAAATTTTTGGTCTGGCTATGCAGACAACGTTTCTTTCGAAATCCTTTTCTTTCGCCAAAGTCATACCAGGAGCAGCTATGTACAAAATCTTTTTGGTATTTTCCAAATTTTCGATTTTTTTGGGTTTTTGTAAAACAAGAACTTTAGGAACTATACAAAGCACACTTTTTTCGAGTTTTTGTTTTTCCATTGTTTTGGTTTTTCTTGTTTTTTCGATTTTTTTTTTTTTTTTAGATTTTAAGTTTTCAAATGTTTTTGGTATTTTTTTAGAAAAAGGGATCTTCCGTCATACCTACAAAGGGAAAACACTATGGGTTAGACTCGGAATAGGAGATCTAAACCATAGGTTTCTTCTAAGATAGGCTCCGGGGCACCCTTGACCCAGGTGGTCACAGGGGGTGGCTCCGGCGGTATTCGGGGAGTATAGCCGATCCCATATCGGCTTGGGTTGGCCCTAGGAAGGATGGGCTCTAGGAGACCCTGGTTTTGTGCCCCTAGACTCTTGTAGGGCGTGTAGCCCATGTTCAATAACATGTTCCACGACCTTTTGTTTTTTGAAAAGATGGGATACAAGTCGTGGTCCTGGAACATGCTATCGTCCATATTAGGCTCGTATGGCCTTTTGTCCAGGGGTTTTGGAAATAGGGAACGCTTGGGTTTTCCTAGGAGGATTAGAGTCGGGAGGGGGCCTGCTTTTGGCGGCCCCTTCACACATACAACCTTCCTAGGGTTGTTCAACACGAGCCGAGGTGGCTCAACCATAATTTGCCCCAGGTTAGCCTCATGGGCCTGGGAGCTGGATAAACAAGCGGAGTTTATGATCCCCTGAAGCTGTGGGTGACTCTCACCTAGGATCACTACGACTTGGTCCCTAAAAGGGATCTTGACACACTTGTGGAAGGTGGATGGCACAGCGCACAAACTGTGTATCCAGGGTCTTCCCAGTAACAGGTTATAATGGGGGTAGATGTCCAAGACATGGAACACCCCCGTGTGTTCGATCCCTCCCGTTTCCATTGGGAGCTCGATGGATCCTAAAGGTCTAGACGCATTCCCATCGTATCCAGTGATAACGATGGGGCTTGGGTTCACTGAAGTCAAGGTGACTCCGATTTTGTACGCCACGTGAAGTGGAAGGATGTTGAGCCCTCCTCCACCATCGACTAGGCACCTGTCCAGAGAGTGGTTGTTTAGAACCACCTCGATATGCAGGGCCTGGTTATGGGTTTCGTAGGGTCTATCTACATCATCTTCCGAAAAGGTGATGGGCGATTTTGCTCCTAATAAAGCCACTTGGGCAGACAAGGATTCCGGACTTATGTTCGAATCAACCTTGGCCCTTTCTAGAATTTTCTCTAAGACAAGTCTATGCCTAGGCGAGGTTTTGATAAGCTCTAGGATAGACATGTGAATAGGAATCTTTGAAAGGTGGTATTCGAAATCATAAGGATTTAGGATGCTTTTGTCCTTATCTGCTTTTGGCAGACCACTAGGGATACATGCTTTTGAGGGGCCAGGCACACTAACCACCTTTTGAGCACTTTGAAGGTGCGGGGGTTGGTAGATCCTCCCGGATCTAGTGACTTCCCCCACGACCAGCCTAGGGTTCGCGCTAAACTTGGCTCTAAGGATGAGCTGAGGAGAACCTTGGATTTTCAAAACTGGTTTTGCCGGGGTTTCCACTTTTGATGGTCCCCGAATGACGACTTGGGCGGGCCTCTTGTATAGTACAAGGATGGGCGCACAAGCAGGTCGACCAGGTTCGGGCTTTTGCGCTAGTTCCTTGGAAATGGTGAGGGTACATACCTCCTTTCCTTTCCCACTGCCACTGGCGTGTTTGGGAAAGGGTTCCTTGAAGATAGCTTGAGGTGGCTCAGATTCCGCAGTGACCTGGAGCCGGCCCTCCGCTATCAAGTTCTCAATTTTATTTAGAAGAGAGAAGCACCGTTTGGTATCATGGCCTTTGAGCCGATGATACTTGCAAAACCGGTTTAAATACCCCCCTTTGGACGTGACTCCTTCGGGGATTTCAGGGAGTTCGATCATGCCCTGGGCAAGTAAGAGGTCTAAGACCTCCGACACAGGTTGCCCCAGCGGAGTGTACTCCCGTTTTTCAATTGGTTTTGAAAAATTGCGTTCTCTCTTATTTTCTATTTTTTCAAAATTTTTAGAAGTGCCCGACATGCCTGGATCCACCCGGACATTGGCGATTTTATGGGGCTTTGCCCCTTTGTCCGTTGTGGGCAGCCCATAGGCGATGGGCTTTTCCACACGTGTTTTGGGAATGGCACTTCCTTTCCATAAGTGGTCGTATGTCCCTTTTCGCAAGTTGGTTTCGAAAAGGGAGGCCTTTTTGATCAACTTATGGAAAGTTGAAATCTCATGGAGCGAGAGAAGGGTTTTTAACTCGCTTTTGAAATTATCCAGGATGAGCATTACTGCGCATCCTTCGGATATAGGCTCTCGCACTTGGCCTAAAAGAGACCTCCATCTTATAATGAAGGCATGCACGTCTTCGTTCATGCCTTGCTTTGTATCCCTTAAGGTATTCAGGGTTGGCGTGACTTCCACGTTGTGTGCAAATCTTTGCATGAAGCAGTTCGCTAACTCTTCAAAAGTAGCGAACTGGCTTAAGTCGTAGGAAGCCAGCCATTTGGCAGCTGTGCCTTTAAGGGATAGAGGGAACCAATACACCCATTTCATCGAGTCCTTTTTCTTCTTATGGGCTCGACGCGAGAAAAGTTGTAAGTGAGACCTAGGGTCTCCCATGCCATCATACCGATGGAAGTTCGGTATTTCATCGTCACTGTCTGTTTCGTAATCCATAGGAAGGAAATCAGACAGGGCGTAGCTTCTTTTCTCTTTATTTTGCCCTTTCAGCAGTTGCTGTAGGGCTTTACGGTCCTTTTGTGTGAAGGACTCGTGGTATTGGTTGCCTTCCATTACGGAGGCCTCTTTTTGCTTGCGAGGTTTTTCAATTTTCTTTTTAGGCCTTTGTTCACCGTTTGATGAACACGAATCGCCTACTTCAGCCTCTTGGCTGAGAGCATCGATTTTGGCCTCAAATTCCCTTCTCAAGTCCTCGATTTCATCTAGTTTTATTTTGTTTTTGAAAATCCTCCAAGAGTGAGAACTTGATGCGCATGAGCCTTGGCTCGACACTTCACTTGGATTGGATTTTGACATGCTTTTCAAGCTTTTTCAAAATTTCCTAAGTAAAAGCAAAGAAAACAAGTTAAAACGACACCTTTATAAAATTTTCGCAAGACTTCTACAAGTAAACTCGATTTTTTTGAAAAGGCTCACGTCCCACCGGGCGTGCCAATCTCTGTAGACGCGCGAAAAATCCCCGCCTCTTCGCCTCTTTCGTGGCTTGGAGTGGCTCTTTATCGTGCGTCTAAGGCCTATGTATACAAATAGGGCGTGCCAGCTAGCTTACTTAAGCTAGCGAAGATATATCAACACTGACTTCTAAACGTGGCGACTGTGAGCAAGTGAGCTCTTGTCGTCGCAGACCTTCTTGCACCGATGCGCAAGGGTCAGTCTGTACGCTTTTGCAAAAATCAAGTTTTTAGGGAGAAAGTCTACGAAACGGTTCGAGGTGTCTATTTCGGGTCTTTAAGATGCGATTGCATGTTTTAGATCACGTGGATTTGCACGTGCCTAAGTCTTTTCTTTTATCCCTTTTTGGGTCGCCTAGTTTGTGTGTTATGAACACTCCACTACATGGGCGAATTCGAGCGGGGGTTGCTTCGATGCAATATGCGTCCTACCTCGTGGTATGGCGTAGATGCAATGCAAACTCACGCTACTCCAAAGGGAAAACCCGAAATGTAAAGACAATGCTGAAGGGAAATAACAGAAGGGAAATAACCGAAGGGAAATAACCGAAGGGAAATAAACCAAGGGAAATAACCGAAGGGAGATACGTATATATCTTATGTATATGAGCCCTTACTCGGGTCTTGCAAATAAGAGCGAAGGCTCAATGTGGGTGCGTGTTTGAATTGAAAGACTTACACACACGACATAAATGAAACCCAAATATAACTGCAATAAGGCCTTTACTAAGGTCTTGGGAGTAAGAGCGAAGGCTCAATGTGTGTGAAAGTGCTTGAATTGAAAGACTTACTCACACGACAAGAAAGGAAACCCAAATAGTATAGGTCGGCCCTTACTTGGGTCTTTCAAATAAGAGCGAAAGCTCAATGTGTGTGAGAGTGTTCGAATTGAAAGACTTACTCACACGACATGAAATGAAACCCAAATAGTATAGGTCGGCCCTTACTTGGGTCTTTCAAATAAGAGCGAAAGCTCAATGTGTGTGAGAGTGTTCGAATTGAAAGACTTACTCACACGACATGAAATGAAACCCAAATAGTATAGGTCGGCCCTTACTTGGGTCTTTCAAATAAGAGCGAAAGCTCAATGTGTGTGAGAGTGTTCGAATTGAAAGACAACGCACCCAACTTAAACAAAACCCTTCGGAAATGAAATATATACGTACACTTATATATTAGGGGCTGATTAGGCCCGTGTGTGTTCAAAATTGTGCACGACTAAGAGAGTGCACGTGTGTGGTTGTGCCAAGCCACATTATTACAAGCGGGGGGAGACTATGCTCCGTTATTACAACCCCGTATCAAATTGAATTTCAAGCAAGTGTACGACTAAAGACCGAGTTTAGACACTTACGAGTAGCTGGTCCGTAGAGGTCTTGCTTGAGCGTGGCCTTGGCTTTGGGCTGCAAACGGGAGCTCCGCGAAGGTATGTGCTCAAGGGTGCTGGCCGGCTGCAAATGGGGCGCGGGATGGACGCCTCGAAGGGGACCGGTGGCAAGTGGGCGGCGCCTCCAAGTAGGGAGTTTAGAGTGGCTGACTAAGTGGGTCTTAGGGTCACTAGGGAAGTTAGGGACTTAGGGAAACTGGACCTAAAAGGTGAGCTAGTGGGAAGGCCAAAGAGGACACCTAGGGGGGTTGGCCGAATGGGAGATGGTGGCTAAGTAGTGGCCAGCCACTTGGGTTATCCTAGGTTCGGCTAGGCTTAGGTGGTGGCGGCAAAGGTGCTGAGCTGAAGGGGAGATGGGTGGCTAAGAGTGGAGAGGTGGTAGAGAGTGGCTTTGAGGGAGTTAAGGGGACTTACCGAATGGGGAAGAGTGGCGGATGGAGTGGGAGAGTGGCGGGCAGGTGGCTGTCGGCTGGTGGAGTTGGGAAGATATGGTGGCGTCCGGCTGGGGGGCAGTGGTGGTGGACGGAAGAGGGAAGGTGGCGGAGCAGGTGGCGGCTGGTGGAGGAGCTGGAGCTGCTGGGGAGTGGCCACGGCTGGGTGAGAGATGGGAGAAGGAGAGGGCCCGGCTGGGAGTGGAGAGTGGTTCCCACTTGGAAAACCCGCCCACAATGAGGGGGGTTTAAATAGGGGATGGGTAGGTCGGTTAGGGCTGGGTTGTGGGTAGTGGTTAGGTGGTTTAGGTAGGGTAGTATGTAGATAAGGTGGGCTGGATGGGGTTGGGCCAGATATTTTAAAACTAGGTGTTTGGTAAAATCGTGGGCTAAGGGTGGTTTAGGGGTTTAGGGCTAGGTTAGGTGGTTGGGTTTTAGGGTGAGGTTTAGTGAGCTAGGTTAGGTGGTTTAGGCTAGGTTTAGGCTAGGATTAGGGAAATTAATCTAGGTTTAGGGAAGGATTAGGGGAGTGGGTTAGGTGATTAGGTCGGGATTAGGCCGGGATTAGGGAAGTGGGTTAGGTGATTAGGTTGGGATTAGGGGTGGATTAGGGGTTTAGGCTAGGTTTAGGCATTTTGGGTTAGGTTTAGGTGAAGGAGCTCCCTTAGCATGGCCCATAGACCTTGATCACCCCATGTTGGTGCAGCCCTAGGTTAGGTTTTAGCTAATTACAAGCTTAAACCCACTCAATTAGGCTAACCCACAAGATTAAACCCAAACTTGACACACAAGTCAAGCTTAATACAACACTCTTGATATTTTTCACCCCCACTCTCTCTCATGCCCAATATCCCACGTGAATTTCAAGTGGGCCCCACCTCCATTTATGAGAAGGTGATGTGGGCCATGGATATGAGTATTGGATTGGATCTCTGGATCCAAATCCAAATCCAAGTCCACATATGGGTTTGGATTGGAATCTGGATATATATGGTCCAGATCCAATCCAAACTGAACTCTGACTCCTTCGAGCTGGGTTCGAGACGGACGATTCGTGCGGGGCCTGACAGCATCAGTACTCCGTCTGCGTTGGGTCTTCGCCAACATGGTCGTCCGCCTCCGTTTCTGCCTTCCGGAGATGACTTCAAATGCTATTTTGATAAGAACAGGGTCTTGGACGTTCGAGATCCTGGGATGTGAATCAGATACAAGAGTTGCTGAGGCGGGCTCGACAGGTGCTCTGGTTCCGGGCTCTTCTTGGCTCTCCTGGTCCTGTCTTGATCGGGCCAAGCCACTTTGGGGTTTCAAAACATGTTTTAACAGGGTTTTCAAAAGCTATATCATATGTTTTTGAAAGATAAAGTTTAAAACATATATACAGGGTTGTTTGGAAGGCTCCTGGGTTTCCAAACTCAAAATGGCCCTTTGGGGCTGCTTGTATAAAAACCAGATTTGTTTAAGAAATTCGTGGGATTTCGGGGTGTTTACAAGGGTCACACAATGTTCCTTTGATCCTTTCTTTCGAAGTTTCAAAGCAGATATCCCTAAAATATTTTCGAAAAATGGGAATTTAACTTAGACCCTACACATGATACTTCTTTAAGTATTGAATATTGATAGGTGTAGACACGGAAAATCTTCGACTCCAGGTTTCTCAATCCTGGAGTGAATCTTTTCGCAATCTACGTTCGCTTTTAGGGCATGCCAGCTAGCTTACTCAAACTAGCGAAGTAGTTTTGAAATATCTGACTTTTGAAAGGCAATTGTAGGCAAGCGGGATCTTTTTCATCGCAGACCTTCTTGCATCGACGTGTAAGGGTCAGTCTGTACGCTTAGAGACTTCGTTTGAACAAGTTAAACTCAAAATCGATTTTTGAATAAAGAAGTGTTTGAAAATCCTTTTGAAATCATGTACTTGGCGAGTTATTGATTTGAGCGACCCTAAGTCTTTCAGTTTTAACCACTTAGGCGTGGAGTGTGTTCAAAGTGGCCTATGTTGGGCATTTTTGCATGATTTGTTCGGGTTTTGTTCGATGCAGGTATGCACTCTAGCTCGAGTGTGGCGAGTATGCAATGCAACTCACACAACTTTGAATGTAAAACCCGAAATTTAAAGACTTAGCAGAAGGAAAAACCCAAATTGAATGCAACTCACACGACTTGAATGTAAATTGCAGAAAATTAAATATTTCTATATCTTAAGAGCGGAAAGGCTCAATGTGTGCATGAGTGTTGTGTGTAAATTGAAATGCAACACACGCAACTGAACCGTAAAACGCAGCAGAGGGGAGATATAGATATATATAAGAGCAAAAAGGCTCAATTGTGGCGTTTGTGTATGTATGAATTGAAAGACAACACACGACTGAATTTAAAACCCGGAATTGAAATGCATACACAGCTGAATCGGGAAAACTCACGCAGAAGAAAATATATAGATATGGCTATATCTTAGTGGCTTCTGAGGCCAAAATGTGCGTGAGGTGTTTGAGCAATCGCTCGAGTGTTTCTTGGGTGCGAGTGTGTAATTGAAAGACAAACTCACATGACTTAATGTAACAACCCAACTGAATTGAAATACGTATGTATATGATAAGAGCAAAAAGGCTCAATTGTGTACGTGGTGCTTGTGTACGAGATAAGAGCGAAAAGGCTCAAGTGTACATGTGTGTCTCGTGTGTCCAGCACCGTTATTACATTCCGGGGGGAGACGATGCTCCATTATTACAACCCCGTATCACGAATTGAATTGAATGGAAAGGGATTTGATATATATCGAAATCAACTTACACTTTCCAGCCTTTTGAGTTAGGATTGTACAAGGGGCGAATCCACCTTCTTCTTATTGAGTCCGGGGCACGTGGGAGCGAAGCCGGAGAGCTTGAGAGCTTGGAGAGACTTGGAGTTTCGGGAGCTACAAGCTACAATGGGTTTGGGGCTACTTGGGGCCGGTTTGGGCAAGGTAAGACTCGAGCCACCTTGGCTCGAGAGATAGGGTTTTTTGTTTAGGATCCAGCCAGCATTTGGCCTTGGGTTTAGTGAGGTTTGGACTTAGGATTAGGCCAGCATTTGGCCTTGGTTTAGGTCTTATTTAGGCTTGGGATTAGGCCAACATTTGGCCTTGGTTTAGGTATGGTTTGGACTTGGTATTAGGCATGACTCGAGCCAAGGTGGCTCGAGTGATAGGATTTGGTTTAGGTCTTGTGAAACTCGAGCCAATGTGGCTCGAGTGAAGTGATTTCCTCTAGGGTTCGACCAACATTTGGCCTTAGGTTTACTTGTGTGACTCGAGCCAAAGGTGGCTCAAGTGAACTTGGTTTAGGGTAGAGTTGGGGTTGAGTCCTAGGTTAGGTGTTGGCTGTCCTAGGCTAGTCACGGCTAGGTTTAGGTGTGGTTTAATGAGGTTGGCCAAGGTGGCTTAGGGGTTGGTTCACGGCCAACCCTTGGTCTTAGGCTTTGGGCTGATAATAGGACACAGCCTGCCTTGTGGAAGGCCGTAAGGCTTTGGTTGAGTGACCTGCCGAATGGCAGGTCCTATGGGGATGAAAGGCCTGCCTTAAGGCAGGCCTGGTATGGTCTCAAATAGGGGAACACACGGCCTGGCTTGGTCATGTGTTTAGGTTTAGGTGGCCTGCCGAAAGGCAGGCCAGCTTGTGGTGAAAAGGAAAGGAAGCTCGGCCACCTTTGGCTGGGCTGTTTTAGGTAGTTGGGGATGGAAAACCCAACCGATGGCTAGGCTGGTTTTTAGGTAGTTGGCAGGCTAGACCTTGGGCGAAAGGGGATGGGACACGGCCTGTTGGTGTAGGCCGTGGGACTTAGGAAAGACTCGAGCCAAGGTGGCTCGAGTTAGGTTTTGTTTCAAAGGGGAGTTCGGCCAAGGTTGGCCGAACTAAGTGGGTTCAAGGTTGGAGTTCGGCCAGGTGGTGGCCGAACTAGGTTAGGCCTTGGGGTAGCTCATCTAGGTGGTGGTTTTGGGTGGGAAACTTGGTGAAAACCGGCCAGCACTTGGCTGGTTTAGTGGCCTTTTTTAGGGGACGTTTGGGTTGTCTAGAGAGGTTAGGGAAGAGGGAGTCTAGGTTAGGTTTAGGGGCTTACCTAGTTGCAGGACCGCTCCAGCCACCACTCAAGCTGCCAAGCTCCACCACGATCTCCACTCCCAACCAGCTTGAAGAAGATGCTCGTTCGTTGGTGCAACCCTTGCCTCCATGGGCCAATCCCATCTCAAACAAAATTCATTTTTGGCCAATAGCCTTTTTCTCTCTCTTCCCCCCCCCCCTTTATTTCACTTGAGGAGCTTCCCTGGAGCTTCACGTTTCTTCCTTTTTTTCAAGCCCAGCACCTCTATTTATAGAGGTTTTAAATGGGTCTTGGATATTGGGTCTGGCTATCCGGATCCAATCCAAACTCTATGTGGATCTAGATCGCGGATCTCGGATATTTTGAGATCTAGATCTAGTCCAAATATTTATTTGGGTTTTGATCTCGGATATTGGGTCTGGCTATCCAGATCCAATCCAAACTCTATGTGGATCTAGATCGCGGATCTCGGATATTTTGAGATCCAGATCTAGTCCAAATATTTATTTGGGTTTTGATCTCGGATCTCAGATATTTTGAGATCCAGATCCAATCCAAACACAATTTGGATCTGGACCTAGATATTTTTGGGTCCAGACCCAATCCAGACTTTTCTTCAACTCCTTGGTTTTCTGGTCCTTTTTGGTGCTTTTCACTGTCGGTTTCGAGCGAGCTTCGATTCATTGGACGCCCAACTCTGGCCTGGGTCTTCCCCAAGTCTTTCTTCCAATCGGTGTTCTGCTTTTCAGGACTTTTTCGGCGTTCGTTTCAGTCTGCCGTTTTGGTTTTTGGCCGGTTCCTCTTGATATCGAACTCAGATTGCCGCACGGATTCCGTTCTTCATTCTGACGGAACGTGTCTCAAACTTCTGTCGACTTCCTCAAGTATTGGGCTTCTTTCTACATTTTGGAGCTGCTTTGCGCTTTTTCTTTGACCTAAATTACATTTTTACCCTTTTGTAGGGCTTTTCTCCAAACGGGCTCTTTTTTTTTCCATTTTTGAACAAGGGGTGGCTTTTGAGACTCCGAGTTCGATTTGCTCCTCTTGCTGGGGCTCTCCTTTTGCCTTTTGTACCTATTTTCACATTTTAAAATAGGTTGTCATTTTGGCTCAAACGAGCTTTTTGTGTTTTTGAGAGTTTTTGATTTTTGGAAAATTCGGGGTGTTTACAGATGCCCCCTCTTTGGCATTATCCAAATTGATTTGGATAATGGCGAAGAAGATAACACCCCATTTTGGTTTTCCTCTCAAATTTTCTCGAGAATATACCATTTTTATTTCGCAAAACCCTATTTTCTTTTACCACAGGTGGTTGTTTTTAGCAAAAGGGGACTTTTCCTAGGTTTCCCTATGTACGATATGAATCGGCGAACTGATTGTAAACGACCCTGGAGGCTACGGATTTGGGTGAGATTGGAGGGTGGAGCCATGTCTATGATGGCTCGACACTTAGAGGGGTCAACTTCTATTCCCCTTTGGCTCACCATAAAGCCCAGAAGCTTCCCTGATTCTACCCCGAATACACATTTTTGAGGGTTTAGCTTTACTTTGTAAAGCCTAAGCCTTTCGAAAATCTTTTGTAAACATTCGATGTGAGTGCATCGGGTTTTACTTTGTAAACATTCGTTGGAATCTTTTGTAAATTTTTTCTCATGTTTTTTCTCATTTTATTTCGCAAAACCCTGTTTTCTTTTACCATAGGTGGGGATTTTTAGCAAAAGGGGACTTTTCCTAGGTTTCCCTATGTATGATCATGCATGGACGATTTTTGGATGCATGCATGAGAAAAAAATGCTTTTGTTTTTTGGGGTTTTGAGCCCGAAGAGTGCCTTTTGAGGCAGGCTGCTCCGAGGAGGTTTTACCCATATCTTTTAGACGTTTTCGTGTTTTCGAGCTTTGGAGAGAGCCTTTTGAGGCTGTCTGCTCCAAGTAGGTTCTACCCTTGTCTTTTTGACATTCGTGGGTTTTTTTGAAAATTTTCTTTTTGAAAACGAACTCCTTTTAGCTTGTATTGAAAAGGAGTTCCATTTTTCATACTTCCCTTCATTCGGGTTTCAATACCTACTACTCAGTAGAGGTTTTTTGGGTAGAAAAATTTGGAAAACATTTCAAAGTTCCATTTCCTACAAAACAGAGTCGAGTTCTCAAACAAAATGAAATCCAAATAAGCCAATTTTATTCGTACTTTAGGATTTTCGCAAATTTGAACCTTTTTCCTTGGGGATAAGCCGTAGGGATACGGGAAAGAGATACCACGGTCCCTTCTGAAGCGTCCCGTGGTTTTAGGCAAAGAGTCGGAAAATCGCTCTTTGAGCTTTGGCTTTTTTTTTCTTTTATTCACAAAGGGTCTCCCTTTGGGAGTATTTTTTCATTAATCCCTCTTTTCTTTAAAGGAGAGCAGCTCTTTGGAGGAGTTTTTGTATTCCCTGTTTATGAAGGGAAGACCTCTTTGGGAGGAGTTTTTTTATATCTCCTTTTTCTTTTGAAACGAGCAGACCTCTTTCGGAGGAGTTTTTGTATTCTCGATTTTTTTCTTTCTTTTGAACACAGCCAATTTTCCTTTTTGGAGAGATAGTAGAATGGGGGAAGGCTTATCCCTTTGGTTACTCGATTCCAACGAGATCGTCCTATTTCTTAATAGCATCTTCTATTTGAAACTATTTTGATATTTTGAACAAGGCTTAATCTTGTAAGCCAGGGTTCTTTGAAATATCGCCAATTTGTTTTTGGAAGACTCTACCTTTTGAATAGTATAAATTCCTCCATTCAGGGTTATATAATCAACTTTGATCCTTCTTACAAGAAGTTTCAAAGGAGTTCGATTTTTAAAATCTTTTTGAAAAAGGAATTTAACATAAACCCTTTTGAATATTCGGGCATTTTCGGGGTTTTGCTAATTTTGACCCACAATATCAACAGATTTTTCGAATTTTCTTGCCCTTTTGAAGACATGGGGACATTCCTACTCAGGTTTGCCAACCTCTTGGGCTTTCTTTGGGGTGATATGATGCATGCTATGCATTCCATGTGATTCAAAATTGGAAACATATGTTTTTATGCACTGATGAACATACGAGATGTATCTCACAAATCAAGAAGAAGATGCATTCGTTTCTCCATGGAAAGTGTCTAGGGGCTATATTTAAAAATGCCCCTAGCTTGAGGGAAATTTCGCATGGCCACATGATGAAGGGCCATGGCTTTTCAAAAGACTTTTTGGGATGGACGATGGTATGTTCATGTCCTTGCATTTCCACAATTTTCCTAACATGATCATGCTACTTTTTGCTCAAGGATGGAAACATAACCAGCCCTAAGTGATCGTCATGGCCATCAGGTTTTAGTTTTGACATGGTCTCCATATTTCATCGTGAGATTCATGTTCTTTATCCCAACACAATCAAGGTTTTCATATAAACCAGAAGTTGAAAAAAATCTTTCTTTTCAAAAGCCATATGTAGGGTTAAATTTTCGAAATTTTGATCCCTTTTGAGAAAGCAATTTTGGGAAATCCTCCCTTTCTATATGAAGATGGTTTTATACCAGCCCTTTTGATTTGAAATATGTTTCCTATACTTGATTTTGGTCAAGCAGGGTTTTTAGAATTCATTTTGAAAATTCATGCCTTCATGGGGCATTTGATCAAGTATGGGGAATGTGACTCTGTAAACACCCCAAAATCCCATGAACTTCTCAAATAACCTAGTCTTGTAAAAGTAGCCCCAAAGGGCTATTTTGAGTCTGGAAACCCAGGAGCCTTCTAGACAAACCCTGTACATATGTTTAAAATATATATGTTTTAAAATATGTATAATATAGTTTTAAAACCTTTTAAAATACGTTTTGAAACCCCCCAAAAGTGGCTTGGCCTAATGAAAGCAGGACCAGAAGAGCCAAAGAGAGCCCGGAACCAGAGCACATGTCAAGCCTGGCACAACAACTCTCGTGTTAGATTCATCCCCAGGATCTCGAACGTCCAAGCCCCTGTTATCAGCAAATCATTTGAAATCATCTTCGGAAGGTGAAAATAGAAGCGGACGACAATGTTGGCGAAGACCCAATGCAAGACAGAGTACTGATGCTGTCAGGCCCCGCACAAACCATTCATTTCGAACATACCCTGAAGGAGTCAGAATTTAGCTTTGGATTGGATCTAGACCATATATATCTAGATCCCAATCCAAACATATATGTGGATTTGGATTTGGATCCAAAGATCCAATCCAATACCCACATCTAGGGCCCACATCACCTTCTCATAAATGGAGGTGGGGCCCACTTGAAATTCACGTGGAATCTTGGGCATGAGAGAGAATGGGGAGGGTTAGATATGAGTGAAATGTATTAAGCTTGACTTGTATGTCAAGTTTTGGGTTAATTATGTGGGTTAGCCTAATTAGTGTGGGTTTAAACTTGTATGAACCTACACCTAAACTAGGGTTGCACCAACATGATACAATTAAGTCCATGGGCCATGCAAAGGGATGCTCCTAACCTAATCCTAAGCTAAACCCCCTAATCCTAGCCATTTGCCCTAAACCGGACCTAATCCTAACCTAATCACCTAACCTACTTCCCTAATCCTTCCTTAATCTCAACCTAATTGTAGACGCGTGAAAATCCCCACGCCTCTTCGCCTTTTCTGGGCTTGGAGTGGATCCTCTCGTGCGTCTAAGGCCTATTTATGTAAACAGGGCGTGCCAGCTAGCTTACCTAAGCTAGCGAAGATATATTTTAAACTGACTTCTAATCGTGGCGACTGTGAGCAAGTGAGCTCTTGTCGTCGAAGACCTTCTTGCACCGATGCGCAAGGGTCAGTCTGTACGCTTTGCAAAAATCGAGTTTTGGGATACGCGTCGAAGACCTTCGGGCCCATATATATTATAAGTATTTCTCTTTCGGCTATGTCTTTAAGATTTGGGTTTTAAGGTTCAGCAGTGTGTGTAGTCTTTACATATATACACGACACACACTTGCACAATTGAGCCTTTCCGCTCTTAAGATATAGCCATATTTCCCTTTTGCAATTTACATTCAAGTCATACCACGAGTTAGGACGCATATTGCACCAAAGCAAACCCCATACTCCCGCTCAAAGTCGCCCCACTTAGGTCATGTGTTCATAACACACACCTGTAGACGCGCGAAAAACCCCGCCTCTGGCTTCTCAAGGCCTGGAGCGGATCCTCTCGTGTGTCTAAGGCCTATTTATATAAACAGGGCGTGCCAGCTAGCTTACCTAAGCTAGCGAAGATATATTTTAAGCTGACTTCTAATCGTGGTGACTGTGAGCAAGTGAGCTCTTGTCGTCGCAGACCTTCTTGCACCGATGCGCAAGGGTCAGTCTGTACACTTTGAAAAATCGAGTTTTGGGGTATGAAAAACCTACGAAGCGGTTTGAGGTGTTTAATTCGGGTCTTTTAGATACGATTGCAGATTTTAGATCACGTGGATTTGCACGTGCCTAAGTCTTTCTTTTTATCCCTTGATGGGCCACCTAGTTTGTGTGTTATGAACACTCCACTACATGGGGCGAATTTGAGCGGGAGTACGGGGCTTGCTTTGATGCAATATGAGTCCTACCTCATGGTATGGCGTAGATGCAATGCAAACTCACGCTACTCCAAAGGGAAAACCCGAATGTAAAGACAATGCCGAAGGGAAATAACCGAAGGGAAATAACTGAAGGGAAATGACTTGTAATGTAAATGCCGAAGGGAGATATGTATATAGGGTATATACGTGCCCTTACTTGGGTCTTGAAAATAAGAGCGAAGGCTCAATGTGGGTGTGCGCTTGAATTGAAACAGACAACATGAAATAAAACCCAAATATAACTTGCAGTATGGCCTTGATTAAGGTCTTGGGAATAAGAGCGAAAGCTCAATGTGTGTGAGTGCTTGAATTGAAGTACTACGCACACAACATGAAATTAAACCCAAATAGTATAACACGGCCCTTACTTGGGTCTTTCAAATAAGAGCGAAGGCTCAATGTGTGTGAGTGCTTGAATTGAAAGACTTACACACACGACATGAAATGAAAACCCAAATAGTATAGGTCGGCCCTTACTTGGGTCTTTCAAATAAGAGCGAAGGCTCAATGTGTGTGAGTGCTTGAATTGAAAGACTTACACACACGACATGAAATGAAAACCCAAATAGTATAGGTTGGCCCTTACTTGGGTCTTTCAAATAAGAGCGAAGGCTCAATGTGTGTGAGTGCTTGAATTGAAAGACTTACACACACGACATGAAATGAAAACCCAAATAGTATAGCTCGGCCCTTACTTGGGTCTTTCAAATAAGAGCGAAGGCTCAATGTGTGTGAGTGCTTGAATTGAAAGACTTACACACACGACATGAAATGAAAACCCAAATAGTATAGCTCGACCCTTACTTGGGTCTTTCAAATAAGAGCGAAGGCTCAATGTGTGTGAGTGCTTGAATTGAAAGACAACACACCCAACTTAAGCAAAACCCTACGAAAATTAAAGTACATATATATATTTATGTATTAGGGGCTGATTAGGCCCGTGTGTGTTCAAAATCGTGCACAACTAAGAGAGTGCACATGTGTGGGTGTGCCAAGCCACGTTATTACAAGCGGGGAGACTATGCTCCGTTATTACAACCCCGTATCGAATTGAATCTTAAGCAAGTATACAACTAAGGACCGAGTTAGGCACTTACTAATAGCTGGTCCGAAGATGCCTTGCTTGAGCGTGGGCTTGGCCTTCGCCTTGGGCTGCAAGAGGGAGCTCTGCGGAGTTGAATGGCAAGAGGCTGTTGGCTGGCTGCAAATGGGGTGCGGGAGAGGCGCCTTGAAGATGGTCGGCTGCTTAGCGAAGGGCTGGTTTTGTGTGTGGGGCTAAGGTGACTATGTAGGGTCACTAAGGGAGGGTGTCGTGTTAGGAAGTATGTCGTGTTAGGAAGTATGGCACTAAGGGAGCCTAAGGGAGTGTCTAAGGGAGTACCTAGGGGAAGGATATGACTGGCGGGTGGCTTGGCCGAATGGGTGTATGGCAATGGTTTAGAGGTTTAGGGTTTTGGGTGGGTTTTAGGGTGAGGTTTAGTGAGGTGGGTTAGGTGATTAGGCTAGGATTAGGTTAGGTTTAGGGAAATTAACCTAGGTTTAGGGAAGGATTAGCTAAGTGGGTTAGGTGATTAGGTTGGGATTAGGCCGGGATTAGGGAAGTGGGTTAGGTGATTAGGCTAGGATTAGGACCGGATTAGGGTAGAAGGCTAGGATTAGGTGTTTTTGGTTAGGTTTAGGTGAAGGAGCTCCCTTTGCATGACCCATGGAACCTAATCATATCATGTTGGTGCAGCCCTAGGTTAGGTTTTGGCTAATTACAAGCTTAAACCCACTTAATTAGGCTAACCCACATGATTAACCCCAAACTTGACACACAAGTCAAGCTTAATTACAACACACACTTGATCTTATCCTCCCCCACTCTCTCTCATGCCCATAATCCCACGTGAAATTCAAGTGGGCCCCACCTCCATTTATGAGAAGGTGATGTGGGTCATGGATATGGATATTGGATTGGATCTCTGGATCCAAATCCAAATCTAAGTCCATACATGGGTTTGGATTGGGATCTGGATATATATGGTCCAGATCCGATCCAAACTGAACTCTGACTGCTTCGAGCTGTGTTCGAAACGAACGGTTTGTGCGGGGTCTGACAGCATCAGTACTCCGTCTGC
This sequence comes from Brasenia schreberi, assembly GCA_036023115.1. Taxonomy (NCBI): domain Eukaryota; kingdom Viridiplantae; phylum Streptophyta; class Magnoliopsida; order Nymphaeales; family Cabombaceae; genus Brasenia; species Brasenia schreberi. The sequence goes on along the minus strand of JAYKKT010000078.1, from coordinate 15,076,944 downwards.
GTTGGGTCTTCGCCAACATGATCATCCGCCTCTGCTTTCGCCTTTCGGAGATGATTTCAAAGGATGTTTTGATGATAACAGGGTCTTGAACGTTCGAGATCCTGGGGGGTGGATTTGATACGAGAGTTACTGTGCCGGGCTCGACATGTGCTCTGGTTCCGGGCTCTCCTTAGCTTTCCTGGTCCTATCTGGATTAGGCCAAGCTGCTTCAAGGTTTCAAAAACGTGTTTTAAAAGGTTTTTAAAGCCATGTTGTATATTTTTGAAATACAGAGTTCAAAACATATGTACAGGGTTGTCTGGAAGGCTCCTGGGTTTCTAGACTCAAAATGGCCCTTTGGGGCTGCTTTTGCAAAACCAGATGGATTTGAGAAATTCATGAGATTTTGGGGTGTTTACAACACCTAGTTGGCCCGAAAAGGGATAAAAAGAAAGACATAGGCACGTGCAAATCCACGTGAAATAAAATTTGAAACCATACAAAAATAGCCCGAATCGAACACCTCAAACATTTTTCGTAGGTTCTCATGTTTAAAACTCGATTTTCTAAGCGTACAGACTGACCCTTGCGCATTGGTGCAAGAAGGTCTGCGACGAAAAGAGCTTGCTTGCTCATAGTCGCCACGTTAGGAGTGAGATTTCAAAGTATTTCTTCGCTAGCTTAAGCAAGCTAGCTAGCACACCCTTTTTCTTAAATAGGACTTAGACACATGAAAAGATTCGCTTCTGGCTTAAGAACTAGAAGTGGGAACTTTCTGCGTCTACAAGATTTGGCAGGCCCGGTGGGATGTGAGTCTTTTGAAAATCGAGTCATACTAAACCTTGCAAAATTTTTTCCAAAGGTGTCATTTTAACTCTTTTTTGTTGTTGTACTTCATACGTAGGATTTTTGAAAGCTTGAAAGCATGTCGAAATCCAATCCAAGTGAAGTGTCGAGCCAAGGCTCATGCGCATCAAGATCTCGCTCTAGGAGGATTTTGAAAAATAAAATCAAACTAGAAGAGATAGAAGATTTGAGAAGGGAATTCGAGGCCAAAATCAATGCTCTTAGCCATGAGGTTGAAGCAGGTGATTCATGTTCATCAAATGGTGAACAAAAGGCTAAGAAAAAAAACTGAAAAACCACGCAAACATAAAGAGGCCTCCGTAATGGAAGGCAACCAATACCACGAGTCCTTCACACAAAAGGAACGTAATGCCCTACAGCAGCTGCTGAAAGGGCAAAATAAAGAGAAAAGGAGTTACGCCCTGTCTGATTTCCTACCCATGGATTATGAAACAGACAGTGATGATGAAATACCGAACTTCCATCGGTATGACGGCATGGGAGACCCTAGGTCTCACTTACAACTTTTCTCACGTCGAGCCCATAAGAAGAAAAAGGACTCGATGAAATGGGTGTATTGGTTCCCTTTATCCCTTAAAGGCACAACTGCCAAATGGTTGGCTTCCTATGATCTAAGCCAGTTCACTACTTTTGAAGAGTTAGCGAACTGCTTTATGCAAAGATTTGCACATAACGTAGAAGTCACGCCGACTTTAAACACTTTAAGGGATACAAAGCAAGGCATGAACGAAGACGTACATGCCTTCATTATTCGATGGAGGTCCCTTTTAGGGCAAGTGCGAGAGCCAAAATCCGAAGGATGCGCAGTCATGCTCATCCTGGATAATTTTAAAAATGAGCGAAAGACCCTTCTCTCGCTTCACGAAATCTCAACTTTCCATAAGTTGATCAAAAAAGCATCTCTTTTCGAAACCAATTTGAAGAAAGGGATATACGATCACTTATGGAAAGGAAGTGTCATTTCAAAAACTCGCTTGGAGAAGCCCATCACTTATGGGCTACCCACAATGGACAAAGGGGCAAAGCCCCATAAAATCGCCAATGTCTGGGTGGATCTAGGTCCTGCGAGCACTTCAAAAAATTTTGAAAAATTAGAAAACAAAAGGGAGAGAAACTTCAAAAAACTTATTGAAAAACGGGAGTACACTCTGCTAGGGCAACCTGTGTCGGAGGTCCTAGACCTCCTACTTGCCTAGGGCATAATTGAACTCCTAGAAATCTCCGAGGGACTCACTTCCAAAGGGGGATATTTAAACCGCTTTTGCAAGTATCATCGGCTCAAAGGCCATGATACAAAGCGTTATTTCTCCTTTTTAAACAAAATCGAGAACTTGATAGCAGAGGGCCGGCTCTAGGTCACTATGGAACCTGAGCCAGCTCAAGCTATCTTTAAAGCCTTTCCCAAGCACGCCAGTAGCAGTGTGAAAGGAAAAGAGGTATGTACCCTCACCTTTTCAAAAGATCTAGCGCATTCATCTGAGTTTGGTCAATCCACTTGTGCGTCTACTTTTGTACTTTACAAGAAGCCCGCCCAAGTAGTCATCTGGGGACCACCAAGAGCTGAATCCTTGGCTAAACCAGTTTTAAAGATTCAAGGTGCTCCAAAACTCACGATTAGAGCCAGTTTAAGTGCGAACCCTAGGTTGGTCATGGGGGAAGTGACAAGATCCGGGAGGATTTATCAACCCCCGCACCTACAAAGTGCGAAAAAGGTGGTCAGTGTGCCTAGCCCCTCAAAAGCATGTATTCCTAGAGTTCTGCCAAAAGCAGACAATGCGAAAATCATTTTAAACCCTTATGATTTCGAAAACCATCTTTCAAAGATTTCTATCCACATGTCCATCCTAGAGCTTATACAAACTTCGCCTAGGCATAGACTCGTGCTAGAGAAAATTCTGGAAAGAGCCAAGATTGATTCGAATATAAGTCCGAAATCCCTGTTTGCCCTAGTGGCTTTAATAGGAGCAAAATCGCCCATCACTTTCTCGGAAGATGATGTAGATAGATCCTACGAGTCCCACAACTAGGCCCTGCATATTGAGGTGGTTCTGAATAACCACTCTCTAGACAGGTGCCTAGTCGATGGGGAAGGAGGGCTCAACATCCTTCCACTTCATGTGGCATACCAAATCGGAGTCACCTTGACTTCTGTAAACCCAAGCCCCATCGTTATCACTGGATACGATGGGAATGCGTCTAGGACTTTAGGATCGATCGAACTCTCGATGGAAACGGGAGGGATCACACACACGAGGGTGTTCCATGTCTTGGACATCCACCCCCATTATAACCTGTTGTTGGGAAGGCCCTGGATACACAACTTGTGCGCTTGCCATCCACCTTCTACAGGTGTGTCAAGATCCCTTTCAGGGACCAAGTCGTAGTGATCCTAGGTGAGAGTCACCCTCAGCTTCAGGGGATCATAAACTCCCCTTGTTTGTCGAGTTCCCAAGCCCATGAGGCTAACCTGGGGCAGACCATGGTTGAGCCACCAAGGCTCGTGTTAAACAACCCTAGGAAGGTCGTATACGTCAGGAGACCGCCCAAAGTTGGCCCCCTCCCAATTCTGACCCTTCTAGGAAAACCCAAACATCCCTTATTTCCAAAACCCCTGGACAAGAAGCCATATGTGCATGATATGGACGACAGCAAGTTCCAGGACCACGATTTATACTCGAATTTTTCAAAAAACAAAAAATCATGGAACATGCTGTTGAACATGAGCTATGCGCCCTATAAAAGTCTAGGGGCACAAAACTAGGGTCTCCTAGAGCCAATCCTTCCTAGGGCCAACCCAAGCCGATATGGGATCGTCTATACTCCCAAAATACCACCAGAGCCACCCCTTGTGACCACCTGGGTCAAGGGTGCCCTGGAGCCTACCCTAGAAGAAACCTACGATTTGGACCTCTTATTCCGAGTCTAACCCGTAGTGTTTTTCCTTTGTAGGTATGATGGAAGATCCCTTTTACAAAAATATAAAAACATTTGAAAAACTCGAAATCAAAAAAATGGAAAAATTGCAAAAACCAAAAGCATTGGAAAACCAAAATCTCGAAAATAGAGTAGTTTGTATAGTTCCTAAAGTTCTTGTTTTGCAAAAACCCAAAAAAATCAAAAATCTACAAAATACCAAAAAGATTTTGTACATAGCTGCTCTTGGTAAAGCTTTGGAAAAGGAAAAGGATTTCGAAAGGAACATCGTCTGCATAGCCTAACCAAAAATTTCGAAATCAGTTGAAAATCCAAGTATAAAACCAGGTCTTTTAAAAACTCACGCATCAAATTCCCTCAGGTCTATAACCCACGAGAATGATTGAAACCCAGAAGTGGATCTCCTTGAGGAAGATCCCACTTCTGAGCTCCCAGAATTTCATAAAATTCTCGATTTTGAAAGACCTTCCAATTCAGTAGGAGGAGATTTCATAGAGGTGAACCTAGGGAGTGATTCCAATCCCAAACTCATCAAGATAGGCGCATGTTTGCATGAGCATAAAAGATCAACATTCGTTGCATTTCTACGAACCTACTTAGATGTGTTTGCATGGACGTATGAAGACATGCCGGGCATAGATCCCAGCATTGTCGAACATCGTCTTCCCTTAGATGTGGATGTAAAACCCATAAAGCAGAAGCTTAGGAAAATACATCCAAATGTACACACACAGGTCAAAGAGGGTTTAGAAGATCTGCTAAAAGTCGGATTTATAAAACCCATTGCGTATTCTGATTGGTTATCAAACATCGTTGTGGTTCAAAAAACCAATGGGAAAATTTGAATATGCATCGATTTCAGAAACCTGAATAAAGCCACTCCAAAGGATAATTATCCTTTACCAAACATAGATTTGATAGTCGATAGTACTGCAAATCACGAAATGTTTTCGTTTATGGATGGCTATTCAGGATATAATCAAATTAAGTTAAGTCCACGAGATCAGGGTAAGACCGCATTCACAACCCCATAGGGCACGTACTGCTATACAGTTGTAAACGCCCTGAAATCCCACGAACTTCTCAAATAACCTGGTTTTGTAAAAGCAGCCCCAAAGGGCTATTTTGAGTCTGAAAAGCCAGGAGCCTTCCAGACAAACCCTGTACATATCTTTAAAATATATATGTTTTAAAATATGTATAATATAGTTTTAAAACCTTTTAAAATATGTTTTGAAACCCCCCAAAAGCGGCTTGGCCAGATGAAAGCAGGACTAGAAGAGCCAAAGAGAGCCCGAAACCGGAGCACATGTCAAGCCCGGCACAACAACTCTCGTGTTAGATTCATCCCCAGGATCTCGAACGTCCAAGCCCCTATTATCAACAAATCATTTGAAATCATCTCCGGAAGGTGAAAACAGAAGCGGATGACAATGTTGGCGAAGACCCAACGCAAGACGGAGTACTGATGCTGTTAGACCCCGCACAAATCGTTCGTTTCGAACATACCCTGAAGGAGTCAGAATTCAGCTTTGGATTGGATCTGGACCATATATATCCAGATCCCAATCCAAACATATATGTGGATCTGGATTTAGATTTGGATCCAAAGATCCAATCCAATATCCACATCCATGGCCTACATCACCTTCTCATAAATGGAGGTGGGGCCCACTTGAAATTCACGTGGGATCTTGGGCATGAGAGAGAATGGGGAGGATTACATGTGAGGGACATGTATTAAGCTTGACTTGTGTGTCAAGTTTTTGGTTAATCATGTGGGTTAGCCTAATTAGTGTGGGTTTAAGCTTGTATGAACCTACACCCAACCTAGGGCTGCACCAACATGATGCAATGAAGTCCATGGGTCATGCAAAGGGATGCTCCTAACCCAATCCTAAGCCAAAACCCCCTAATCCTAGCCATTTACCCTAATCCCAGCCTAATCCTAACCTAATCACTTAACCCACCTCCCTAATCCTTCCCTAATCCCAACCTAATCACCTAACCCACCTCCCTAATCCTTCCCTAAACCTAGCCTAATTCCCCTAATCCTAGCCTAAACACCTAACCCACCTCACTAAACCTCACCCTAAAACCAACCCACCTAGCTAAGCCCTAAACCACTAAACCAACCCACCTTATTCCTAGCACACCATATCCCTAAAGCCACCTAACCTAAATATCTAGCCCACCTTATTCCTAAACCACCACCACCTAATCACTAGACCACCCCCCCAAAACCAGCCCAATCGACCCTATCAAAATCCTATAAAAAAAACCCCTTAGTGGGCGGGTTTTTCAGATTTTTCCAGCTCCACCTTGGGCTAGCCGAGCCCTTCCTCTCCTCTCTCATCCCTTCCTCTCCTCTCTCACCTGCTCCACCTTGGACCTCCGCCAGCTCCACCACCTCCCGGCCAGCTCCACTCCTTCCACCCGGCTGCCTTCCTTGGACACCCGCCACCTTCACCTTCCTATCCGGTTAGTACCCCATCCTAACACTACCCTTTCATCACTCCCCCTCCACTCTTAGCCATCACATGCCACCCTTCCTTAGTCTAACCACCACCTAACTACCAGCCACCACCTAACTACCTTCCACTAGTCGGCCAGCCACAACCGACTGCACCTTGCCAGACCCGCAGCCTTCCATCCTCTCCCTTAGACAACCCCTAGTCAAGACACTTAGCTCTGCCTTCCCTAGGACCTGCCCTACACCTTAGTGACACCCCCTAAATACCCCAGCCAAGGCGCCACAGCAGCACCCCCTCCCATCATCTGGCTAGCGCCAAGGCGCCACATCTGCTGCACCCTTGTCACCCGGCCAACACACCTTTGCCGCACCCTTCCGAGGAGCTCCCTCTTGTAGCCCAAGGCGACGCCCAAGCGCAAGCTCAAGCAAGTCATCTCCGAACCATCTATACGTAAGTGCCTAACTCGGTCCTTGTTTATAGACTTGCTTAAGCTTAATTAAATTTGATACGGGGTTATAATAACGGAGCATTGTCTCCCCCCGCTTGTAATAACATGGCTTGGCACACCCACACACACGTGCACTTGAGCCTATCTCGCTCTTAGTTGTACACGATTTTGAACACACACATGGACCTAATCAACCCTTAAGATATAGACTTATTTATATAATTTAAGTTGCGTGGGGTTTTGCTTAAGTTGTGTGTGTTGTCTTTCAATTCTCGCACTCACACACATTGAGCTTTCGCTCTTATTTGCAAGACCCTAGTAAGGGCCGTGTTATTATTTCCCTTGGGTGTTTTACTTCATGTCGTGTGTGTAGCATTTCAATTATACACTCACACACATTGAGCTTTCGCTCTTACTCCCAAGACCTTAGTCAAGGCCTATTGCAATTTATATTTGGGTTTAATTTCATGTCGTGTGCGTAGTACTTCAATTCTACACTCACACACATTGAGCTTTTGCTCTTACTCCCAAGACCTTAGTTAAGGCCATATTGCAATTTATATTTGGGTTTCATTTAAGTCGTGTGAGTTGTCTTTAAATATACACACAACACCCACGCAACACGTTGGCGACCTTCGGGCCCATATATATTATAAGTATTTCCCTTTCGGCTATGTCTTTTAGATTTGGGTTTTAAGGTTCAGCAGTGTGCGTAGTCTTTACATATATACACGGCACACACTTGCACTATTGAGCCTTTCCGCTCTTAAGATATAGCCATATTTCCCTTTCGCAATTTCCCTTTTGCAATTTCCCTTTTACAATTGTAGACGCAGAAAATTTCCGCTTTCTAGTTCTTAGGCCTGTTGCGAACCTTTTCGTGTGCCTAAGTCCTATTTAAACAAACAGGGCGTGCCAGCTAACTTACTTAAGCTAGCGAAGATATATTTAAAACCTGACTTCTAACGTGGCGACTGTGAGCAAGCAAGCTCTTGTCGTCGCAGACCTTCTTGCACCGATGCGCAAGGGTCAGTCTGTACGCTTTTAAAGATCGAGTTTTTGGATAGAAGGACCTACGAAAGCGGTTTGAGGTGTTTGATTCGGGTCTTGTTTGTACGATTTTCAGATTTTAGATCACGTGGATTTGCACGTGCCTAAGTCTTTCTTTTTATCCCTTTTCGGGCCACCTAGGTGTGTGTTATGAACACTCCACTAAGATGTGGCGACTTTGAGCGGGAGTATGGGGTTTGCTTTGATGCAATATGCATCCTAACTCGTGGTATGGCATATATGCAATGCAAACTCACACTACTCCAAAGGGAAAACCCGAATTTAAAAGACAATGCCGAAGGGAAATGACTTGTAATGTAAATGCCGAAGGGAAATTGCAAAAGGGAAATACGGCTATATCTTAAGAGCGGAAAGGCTCAATTGTGCAAGTGTGTGCCGTGTATATATTGAAAGACTACGCACACAGCTGAACCTTAAAACCCGAATTGAAAAGACATAGCCAAAAGGGAAATACGTATATAGTATATATGAGCCCTTACTTGGGTCTTACCAATAAGAGCGAAGGCTCAATGTGGGTGCATGTGAAAATGTAAAGACAACACACACGACTTCAAATGAAACCCAAATATAAATTGCAATATGGCCTTAACTAAGGTCTTGGGAATAAGAGCGAAATCTCAATGTGTGTGAGTGCTAGAATTGAAGTACTACGCACACAACATGAAATTAAACCCAAATAGAAATTGCAATATGGCCTTAACTAAGGTCTTGGGAATAAGAGCGAAAGCTCAATGTGTGTGAGTGCTAGAATTGAAGTACTACACACACGACATGAAATTTAACCCAAGCTTACTTGGGTCTTGCAAATAAGAGCGAAGGCTCAATGTGTGTGAGTGCGAGAATTGAAAGACAACACACGCAACTCAAGCAAAACACTACGCTACTTAAAGTATATACATAAACTCATATATAAAGGGCTGATTAGGCCCGTGTGTGTTCAAAATCGTGCACAACTAAGAGCGAGGTAGGCTCAAGTGCACGTGTGTGTGGGTGTGCCAAGCTACGTTATTACAAGCGGGGGGAGACAGTGCTCCGTTATTACAACCCCGTATCAAATTCAATTTAATTTAAGCAAGTCTACAACTAAGGACTGAGTTAGGCACTTACTTATAACTGGTCCAGAGGTGACTTGCTTGAGCGTAGGCTTGGCTTCGCCTTGGGCTTCAAGAGGGAGCTCCTCGGAGTGGAACGGCAAGGTTGTGTAGCCGGGTGACAAGGTAGGATTGTGGCGCCTTGGGGACTCACCGGCTGCTAGGGGGAGGCTGCCGTGGTGCTTTGGGCTAAGGTGTCTAAGGAGGGTCACTAAGGGATAGTGTGGTGTTAGGAAAGGTGGCGCTAAGGGGAGCCTAAGGGAATGCCTAAGGGAAAAGTATGGTTGGCCCGGAGGACTTGGGTGCAATCGGCTAGGGATGGCCGACTAGGGATGGTTTAGTGGTGGCCAGCTGCTAGGGTAGTTAGGATGTTATGGATGGGAAGGGAGCTAGCTAGGGTGTTGTGGAAGGTGGGACTAAGGGCTGGTGGAAAGTGGAAGGGGCAGGTCTTAGGGAGCCATGTAGGGTGGCCGGGTGTCACTAGGCGAAGGTAGAGTGTCGGGTGGTGGAAGGGGTTTAGGTCTGGCCGAATGGGTAAGTGTGTCGGATGGCAAAGGAGGATGCTAAGTGGTGGTGGTATGGGTGGTTGAGAGTGGAGGGGGAGTGAAGAGGAGGTAGAGTTAGGTTGAGGTACTATCCGGGTGGTGAAGAGTTGGTGTCCAAGGAAGAAGGGCAGTCGGGTGCTTTGGATGGATGGAATTCGGCCGGATGGAAGTGGCGACGTGGAGTGGAGCGGGCTGGGAGGCAGTGGTGGCGCGAGGTGGAGCTTGGCCGGATGGACGTGGTGCAGTTGCAGCAAGGTGGAAGGTTCGACCGGGATGTGATTGGCCAAGGTCGGCTGGCCCAAGGTGAAAAAAAGATGGAAAACCCGCCCACTAGGGGGGGTTTATATGGTTTGGAAATGGCGGTTGGGGCTGGTATTTGGAGGGTGGTAAGGTGGTTTAGGTGGTAGTGGTGTGGTGATAAGGTGGGCTGGTTTTGAGGAGGGGCCAGATATTTTGTTTAAAGGGGTTTTAGAGATATGGTGTGCTAGGTTTAGGTGGGGTGGTTTAGGGGTTTAGGGCTTAGCTAGGTGGGTTGGTTTTGGGGTGAGGTTTATTGAGGTGGGTTAGGTGATTAGGCTAGGATTAGGTTAGGTTTAAGAAAATTAAGCTAGGTTTAGGGGAGGATTAGGGAAGTGGGTTAGGTGATTAGGTTGGGATTAGGCCGGAATTAGGGAAGTGGGTTAGGTGATTAGGCTAGGTTTAGGCCGGGATTAGGGTAAAAGGCTAGGATTAGGGTTTTTTACTTAGGATTGGGTTAGGGAGCTCCCTTTGCATAACCCATAGACCTTATTGCATCATGTTGGTGCAGCCCTAGGTTAGGTTTTGGCTAATACAAGCTTAAACCCGCACTAATTAGGCTAACCCACATGATTAACCCCAAACTTGACACACAAGTCAAGCTTAATTACAATTAACCCTCAAATCTTATCCTCCCCCACTCTCTCTCATGCCCATAATCCCACGTGAATTTCAAGTGGGCCCCACCTCCATTTATGAGAAGGTGATGTGGGCCATGGATGTGGATATTGGATTGGATCTCTGGATCCAAATCCAAATCCAAATCCACACAGATTTGGATTGGGATCTGGATATATATGGTCCAGATCCAATCCAAACTGAATTCTGACTCCTTCAGGCTGTGTTCAAAATGAACGGTTTGTGCGGGGTCTGACAGCATCAGTACTCCGTCTGCATTGGGTCTTCGCCAACATGATCGTCCGCTTCTGTTTTCACCTTCCGGAGATGATTTCAAGTGATGTTTGTTGATAATAGGGTATAGGACGTTCGAGATCCTGGGGGTGGATTCAATATGAGAGTTGCTGTGTCGGGCTCGACATGTGCTTCGGTTCCAGGCTCTCTTTAGCATTTCTGGTCTTGCTTTGATCAGGCCAAGCTTGCTTTGTGGGGTTTCAAAACATATTTTAATAGTTTTTAAAACATATAAAGTTTAAAACATATGTACAGGGTTGCCTGGAAGGCTCCTGGGTTTCCAGACTCAAAATGGCCCTTTGGGGCTGCTTTTATAAAACCAGGTTGGTTTGAGAAATTCATGGGATTTCAGAGTGTTTACAGATGCCCCTCTTTGGCCTTATCCAAATCGATTTGGATAAGGGCAAAGATGACAAACACCCCTTTCAATGTCTCCCTAGATCTAACCACGAAAAAATATGGGATCGTCCCAATCTTTAGCAAAATCTCAGTTTTAGAACCCTGGTAGGAGGAGATATCATGCCAAAGGGATTTACAAAAGGTTTCTGGTCCTAAATGGGATCATGTTTATGCAAGTGCCATGCGTGGAATGCAGATGCATGACATGGGTGTGGTGCCAAGGGTGGAGACCTCCCAGAGACCAGATATGGTCGAACTTTTGAGACTTACAGGGCCTGCTGCTCCAAGTGAGCAGATCCTATGCTGTTCGATGTTTGATTTTCAAAATTTATTTACAAAAGCTATTTACAAAAGGGACAATTGTCTTGAGTCTCAATCCTAAGGATCTCGAGCTCTTCGTGTTTGCCCTCGTTTGAGTCTTGACACTCGCTTATCTAGCAGAGGTTTTATAAGAAAAACAAGCTATATTTCAAATTCCTACGTCTTACTCGAAACGTCGAATTCTCAAACAAAATGAAATTCAAGTAAGTAAATCCTATTTTTACTTTAGGATTCCTTGAAATGAACCATGTTTTAGCTTGGGATAAGCCAGGGATGGGAAAGAGATACCACGGTCCCTTCTGAAGCATCCCGTGATTTAAGGCATAGAAGGCGGAAAACTGCTCTTTTTGAGCTTTTGGCCTCTTTTTCCTTCTTTTTATAGAGGGTCTCCCTTTGGGAGTATTTTTTCTTTAATCCCTCTTTTTTACAAGAGAATCGATTTTTCTTTTGAATTCTGGTTTCTTTCTTTTGGAAAGAGACTTTGAATGGAAAATTCCCTTTATTTGGGCCTTGGTTTTCCTTTTGGAAGGAGAAGAGAAGAGGGGAGGACTTATCCCAATCTCACACTCGATCCATTCTAGATCAGCCTATTTAGAAATAGCACGTACTACTTGCAAGTATCTTGCTATGTTGAACTAGGCCTTTCTTTGTAAGAAGAAGGATTTTGAAATGTAACCATGATTTTGAAGACTCCACTCTTTCACAAGTGCGAATTCTCTCACTCAAGGTCACACGACTTTGCCTTTGCACCTTATTTTTTGGTCTCAAGGCAGCTATCCCTGCAATTTTCGAAAATGGGAATTTAATCCAAATCCTATACATGATACTTCTTTAAGTATTGAATATTGATAGGATCTGCTAAATTCCTACCATCTACATCGATCAACCAATATGAGTTGTTCGTGGTGGTTGCACGTACACCATAGGGTCCATCCCACTTGGGGTGCCACTTTCCAAGGGGATGTGGGCCACGATAGTGGATGATTTTCAAAACCAGATCTCCCACTTCAAAGTGGCGAGGTCTCATGTGTTTGCCATAGTGTCGGGCTATCCTTTGCCGGTATGCACGAGCATGATCCATAGCAAGGAGTCGCCTCTCATCTAGCAAATCTAGTTCGGCCATCCTAGCATGCTGAAGCGTCTCTAGGGGGAGGTCGAGGGCTATGGTTGTATGAAATGAATGCAATTGAGTATGAATGGGAAGAATGGCATTTGTGCCATAGACCAATTCAAATGGTGTGGCATTCGTGGGAGTCTGGATGGAAGTCCTATAAGCCCATAAGGATTCATCCAGCTTCTCGTGCCACATCCTACCCTTCTTTAAGGTTTTCTCAATTATACTAATGAGAGTCTTGTTTGTGGCTTCGGCTTGGCCGTTGCCTTGAGGGTAGTAGGGCGAAGAGAAGTGGTGAGTTATGCCATACGTGTTGCACAACTTAACCATCCGCTCGTTCTTGAATGGGGTGTCATTATCAGACACAAGGTCTCGTGGAACCCCAAATCAGCCAAGATATTCCTCCGGATGAAAGCCACCACATGTTGCCCCAGTACGTTGGTTAGGGAAATGGTTTCCACCCACTTGGAGAAATACTCAGTGGCTGCTAAAATGAATCGATGCCCATTCGAGGCTTTTGGAAATATAGGGCCTACGATGTCAAACGCCCACATGGTGAATGGCCAGGGGCTGACCACCGAATGCAATGCAGAGGAGGGGATATGAATGGCGTGCCCATGCACTTGACATGGATGACACTTCCTAACAAGATTGTGACAATCCTTTTTCAGGGTGGACCAAAAATAGCCCCCTCTAAGTATTTTCATTGCCATCATGTTGGCATTAACATGACCTCCACATTCTCCATCGTGGAACTCATGCATCACTATCCTAGCCTCCTCTAGATCAATACACCTAAGCAGGATGCCGGTAAAACTTTTCTTATATAAAACCCCACCCAGAATGGTGTATCGGGTCGAAATCTTACGGATGAATGCCTTATCGTTGGATGTGGCATCCTCGGTGAATCCCCCATTTTCTAGAAATTGTTTGATGTCGTAAAACCAGGGTTTTTCAATAGAGTCTGGGTTATTTTGGCAAATATCCAGATCGTGTGTGGATGGGTTGGGCGCATGCCATATTTCTAAAGATCGGGTCCCTAAAATGGGGTCGACCTTTAGGGATGAACCCAGGGAGGAGAGGGCATCGGCAATGCCATTGTCCTCTCTTCCCACGTGTGTGAGTTTGCATGATTGGAACGACTTAACCAATCGAGTGGCCAACTCGTGATATGGAAGTAGTTTTTCATTACGTACTTGCCAAATTTTCAAAACCTGGTTTATAACAAGGAGCGAATCTCCAAAGACCTCAATGCATGATGCCCCTAGAGTTTTCGAAATTCTTAAGCCTTCTATGAGTGCTTCATACTCAGCTACGTTGTTGGAACATTCGAAATCTAGGCAGACTGCTATGGGAATCTCGCCCTTTTCAGGGGAGATGAGGATGACCCCAGCACCAGCCCCTCGTTGGTTTCGTGCCCCATCGAAGTGCATCTTCCACACTTGGTTTTTGAAAGTGTTTGCCAAACTGTGGTTTTGGAAATGGTTTTACAATATGCCTTCATCAGGCATTTCATCAAGTATGGGATATGTGTCCTCTAGGGGGAACTCAGCCACGTAATCTGCTGGGGCTTGCCCCTTAATGGAGATCTGGTGATGGTATTTCAGGTCATACTCCATTAAAAGGAGTTGCCATTTGCCCAATCTACCCGTGAGAATGGGTTTTTCGAACAAGTGCTTGATTGGATCAAGCTTGGACACTATCCAGATCTCAGATCTAGGAAATAGTGTATGAATTTCTGGCAGGCCCAGACTAGGGCCAAGCACGTCTTCTCCATGGCTTGATAATTTCATTCATAAGCCAAGAGAGTTTTCGAAATATACTAGATGGCATACTCCTTGTGGGTGTCATCCTCGTATTGAGCTAGTAGGGCTCCCAAAGCATTCGCATGCACAGAGATGTAGAGTAAAAGCGGTTTTCCTTGCTTTGGAGGATTCAAAACGGGGGGATTAACCAAGTATGCCTTTAGTCTCTTGAAGGACTTCTGGCATTCGTTATCCCACAATAATTTCGTGCCCTTCCTCAACAGCTTGTTGAAGGGTTCGCATCTAGTCGCCAGATTCGATATGAATCGGCAAACGGACTGTAATCGACCCTGGAGGCTACGAATTTGAGTGAGATTGGAGGGTGGAGCCATGTCTATGATGGCTCGACACTTAGAGGGGTCGACTTCTATACCCCTATGGCTCACCATAAATCCTAGAAGCTTCCCTGATTCTACCCCGAATACACATTTTTGAGGGTTTAGCTTTACTTTGTAAAGCCTAAGCCTTTCGAAAATCTTTTGCAAACATTCGATATGATTGCATCGGGTTTTGGATTTTGCCAAGAGATCATCTACATACACTTCTACGAGCTCATGAATTTGATCATGGAAGATCGTGGTCATGGCTTTCTAGTATGTTGCGCCGGTATTTTTCAAACCAAAGGGCATGACTGTATAGCAGTACGTGCCCCATGGGGTTGTGAAGGCGGTCTTACCCAGATCTCGTGGACTTAGTTTGATTTGATTATATCCTGAATAGCCATCCATGAACGAAAACATTTCATGATTTGCAGTACTATCGACTATCAAATCTATGTTTGGTAAAGGATAATTATCCTTTGGAGTGGCTTTATTCAGGTTTCTGAAATCGATGCATATTCGAATTTTCCCATTGGTTTTTCGAACTACAACGATGTTTGACAACCAATCAGAATACGCAATGGGTTTTATAAATCCGACTTTTAACAGATCTTCTAAACCCTCTTTGACTTGCATGTGTACATTCAGGTGTATTTTCCTAAGCTTCTGCTTTATGGGTTTTACCTCCGCATCTAAGGGAAGACGATGTTCGACAATGCTGGGTTCTATGCCCGGCATGTCTTCATACATCCATGCAAACACATCTAAATAGGTTCGTAGAAATGCAATGAATGCTGATCTTTCATGTTCATGCAAACATGCGCCGATTTTGATGGTTTTGGGATTGGAATCATTCCCTAGGTTCACCTCCATGAAATCTCCTCCTACTGAATTGGAAGGTCTTTTAAAATCGAGAATTTTATGAAATTCTGGGAGCTCGGAAGTGGGATCTTCCTCAAGGGGATCCACTTCTGGGCTTCGATCATTCTCGTGGGTTGTAGACCCGAGGGAATTTGATGCGTGATTTTCAAAAAGACCTGGTTTTGTACTTGGATTTTCAATCGATTTCAAAATTTTTGGTCTGGCTATGCAGACGACGTTCCTTTCGAAATCTTTTTCCAAAGTCCTACGAGGAGCAGCTATATACAAAATCTTTTTGGTATTTTCTAGATTTTTGATTTATTTGGGTTTTTGTAAAACAAGAACCTTAGGAACTATACAAAGCACTCTATTTTTGAGTTTTTGTTTTTCCATTATTTTTGGTTTTTCCTCTTTTTCGATTTTTTTGATTTTAAGTTTTCCAAATATTTTGTTATTTTTATGAAAGGGATCTTCCATCATACCTACAAAGGGAAAACACTACAGGTTAGACTCGGAATAGGAGGTCTAAATCGTAGGTCTCTTCTAGGGTAGGCTCCAGGGCACCCTTGACCCAGGTGGTCACAGGGGGTGGCTCTGGCGGTATTTTGGGAGTATAGCCGATCCCGTATCGGCTTGGGTTGGCCCTAGGAAAGGATGGGCTCTAGGAGACCCTGGTTTTGTGCCCCTAGACTTTTGTAGGGCGTATACCCCATATTCAACAACATGTTCCACGATTTTTTCTTTTTTGAAAATTGATGATATAAATCGTGGTCTTGGAACTTGCTATCGTCCATATCGTGCTCGTATGGCTTCTTGTCCAGGGGCTTTGGAAATAGGGAATGCTTGGGTCTTCCTAGAAGGGTTAGAATTGGGAGGGGGCCTGCTTTGGGCGGCCCCTTCACATATAAAACCTTTCTAGGGTTTTTTAACACGAGCCTTGGTGGCTCAATCATGGTCTGCCCCAGGTTAGCCTCATGGGCCTGGGAACTCGACAAACAAGGGGAGTTTATGATCCCCTGAAGCTGTGGGTGACTCTCACCTAGGATCACCACGACCTGGTCCCTGAAAGGGATCTTGACACACCTGTGGAAGGTAGATGGCACAGCACACAAGCTGTGTATCCAGGGCCTTCCCAGCAACAGGTTATAATGGGGGTGGATGTCCAAGACATGGAACACCCCCGTGTGTGTGATCCCTCCCGTTTCCATCGGGAGTTCGATCGATCCTAAAGGCCTAGACGCATTCCCATCGTATCCAGTGATAACGATGGGGCTTGGGTTTACAGAAGTCAAGGTGACTCCGATTTAGTACGCCACATGAAGTGGAAGGATGTTGAGCTCTCCTTCCCCATCGACTAGGCACCTGTCCAGAGAGTGGTTATTCAAAACCACCTCAATATGCAGGGCCTGGTTGTGGGACTCGTAGGGTCTATCTACATCATCTTCCGAGAAAGTGATGGGCGATTTTGCTCCTATTAAAGCCACTTGGGCAAACAGGGATTCTGGACTTATGTTCGAATCAATCTTGGCTCTTTCCAGAATTTTCTCTAGCACGAGTCTATGCCTAGGTGAAGTTTGTATAAGCTCTAGGATAGACATGTGGATAGGAATCTTTGAAAGATGGTTTTCGAAATCATAAGGATTTAGGATGACTTTCCCCTTGTCTGCTTTTGGTAGAACTCCAGGAATACATGCTTTTGAGGGGTTAGGCACACACACCACCTTTTTAGCACTTTGTAGGTGCAGGGGTTGATAGATCCTCCCGGATCTAGTCACTTCCCCCACGACCAGCATAGGGTTCGCACTAAAATTGGCTCTAAGTATGAGTTGAGGAGCACCTTGAAGTTTTAAAACAGGTTTAGCTAGGGATTCAGCTCTTGGTAGTCCCTAGATGACGACTTGGGTGGGCTTCTTGTAAAGCACAAGAGTGAGCGCACAAGTGGGTCGACCAGACTCAGATTTTTGCGCTAGTTTCTTTGAAAAGGTGAGGGTACATACCTCCTTTCCTTTCCCACTGCTACTGGCGTGCTTGGGAAAGGGTTCTTTGAAGATAGCTTGAGTTGGCTCAGGTTTCGTAGTGACCTGGAGCCGGCCCTCCGCTATCAAGTTCTCAATTTTATTTAAAAGGGAGAAACAGCATTTGGTATCATGGCCTTTAAGCCGATGATACTTGCAAAAACGATTTAAATACCCCTCTTTGGAAGTGACTCCTTCGGGGATTTCGGGAAGTTCTATCATACCTTGGGCAAGTAGGAGGTCTAGGACCTCCGACACAAGTTGCCCCAGCGACGTGTACTCCCGTTTTTCAATCGGTTTTTGAAAATTTCGCTCCCTCTTGAGGAAGATCCCACTTCTGATCTCCCAGAATTTCATAAAATTCTTGATTTTGAAAGACCTTCCAATTCAGTAGGAGGAGATTTCACAGAGGTGAACCTAGGGAGTGATTCCAATCCCAAACTCATCAAGATAGGCGCATGTTTGCATGAGCATGAAAGATCAACATTCGTTGCATTTCTACGAACCTACTTAGATGTGTTTGCATGGATGTATGAAGACATGCCGGGCATAGATCCCAGCATTGTTGAACATCGTTTGCATGATATGGACGACAGCAAGTTCCAGGACCATGATTTATACTCGAATTATTCAAAAAACAAAAAATCATGGAACATGCTGTTGAACATGGGCTATGCGCCCTATAAAAGTCTAGGGGCACAAAACCAAGGTCTCCTAGAGCCAATCCTTCCTAGGGCCAACCCAAGCCGATATGGGATCGTCTATACTCCCAAAATACCACCAGAGCCACCCCCTGTGACCACCTGGGTCAAGGATGCCCTGGAGCCTACCCTAGAAGAAAACTACGATTTGGACCTCTTATTCCGAGTCTAACTGTAAACACCCCGAAATCCCACGAATTTCTCAAAATCCATCTGGTTTTGTAAAAGCAGCCCCAAAGGGCCATTTTGAGTCTGGAAACCCAGGAGCCTTCCAGAGAACCCTGTATATATGTTTTAAACTCTGTATTTCGAAAACATACAATATGGCTTTTAAAACCTTTTTAAAACATGTTTTGAAACCCCGAAGCAGCTTGGCCTAAGACAGGACCAGGAAAGCTAAGAAGAGCCCGGAACCGGAGCACATGTCGAGCCCGGCACAACAACTCTTGTATCAAATTCACACCCCCAGGATCTCGAACGTCCAAGACCCTGTTATCATCAAAACATCATTTGAAGTCATCTCTGGAAGGCGAAAACAGAGGCGGACGATCATGTTGGCGAAGACCCAATGAAGATGGAGTACTGATGCTGTCAAGCCCCGCACAAACCGATCATTTCGAACACAGCTCGAAGGAGTCAGAGTTCAGTTTGGATCGGATCTGGACCATATATATCCAGATCCCAATCCAAACCCATGTAAGGACTTGGATTTGGATCCAGAGATCCAATCCAATATCCATATCCATGGCCCACATCACCTTCTCATAAATGGAGGTGGGGCCCACTTGAATTTCACGTGGGATTATGGGCATGAGAGAGAGTGGGGGGTGGATAAGATCAAGTGTGTGTTGTGTAATTAAGCTTCACTTGTGTGTCAAGTTTGGGGTTAATCATGTGGGTTAGCCTAATTAAGTGGGTTTAAGCTTGTAATTAGCCAAAACCTAACCTAGGGCTGCACCAACATGATATGGTTAAGGTCTATGGGCCATGCAAAGGGAGCTCCTTCACCTAAACCTAACCCAAAGCACCTAATCCTAGCCTTCCACCCTAATCCACCCCTAATCTGAGCCTAAGCACCTAACCTACTTCCCTAATCCCGGCCTAATCCCAACCTAATCACCTAACCCACTTCCCTAATCCTTCCCTAAACCTAGGTTAATTTCCCTAAACCTAGCCTAATCCTAGCCTAATCACCTAACCTAGCTCACTAAACCTCACCCTAGAACCAACCCACCTAACTAAACCCTAAACCTCTAAACCACCCCTAGCCCACAACCTACCCAAACCACTTGTATTTAAAATATCTGGCCCTACCCTTTCCAGCCCACCTTATCATCATACCACCCTACCTAAACCACCTAACCACTACCCCAAACCCAGCCCTAACTGACCTAACCCAGCCCTATATAAACCCCCCCCCCTTGGGGGCGGGTTTCATCACCTAGCAGCCCACCCACCTTCAGTCGGGTCCTCCACTTCCCCAGCTCAACCGAGCCACCACCTGCTCCACATCCTGCCACCACCTGCTCCGCATCCCGCCACCACCTACTCCACATCCCGCCACCACCTACACCACTACCTTCCAGCCGAACGCCACCACCACTACCACCATCATCCGGCTGATTCCCTTCCACCCGCCACCATCTCTTCACCCGGTAAGTCCCCTACATCCTACCTTACTACTTCTTCACTCCCTCTCCACTCTCAGCCACCTAATCCACTCCCATAGCACCCTAACACCAGCCCTTCCACTTGCTGCCACCAGCCCCACTCAGCCGAACCCATAACACCTTAACTACCCGCCACCACCTAGACCTTTTAGCTCCATTCGGCCACCCTATCCGACTCCCCAAAACCTGCCTGTATCATCCCAATACACCTACTACAACCACTACCACCTCACCCCATATCCTAGCTAGCTCCCCTACCTTACATCACTCCTAGCCACTCCAACTACCCGCCACCACTAAGTCCTCCTAATCGGCCACTCCAACCGACTGTCATTTCACTCGGCCACCATAGCAACCTGCCAACCCTAGGTGATTCGTTAGACATTCCCTTAGGTTCACCCTTTGGACAACCTACCTTAAAACTAAACCCTATCCTTAGTGACCCTACTTAGGCCCTTTAGCCCAACACGCCAAAAAGAACCCATCTCTAGTAGCCGGCCACCTTCAAGGCGCCTCTTCCGTGCACCAAGAACATCCGGCCAGCACCTCCCCTTGTCGTTCAACCTCGCAGAGCTCCCTTTTGCAGCCTAAGGTGAAGGCCAAGCCCACGCCCAAGCAAGGCATCTTCGGACCAGCTATTAGTAAGTGCCTAACTCGGTCTTTAGTTGTATACTTGCTTGAGATTCAATTCGATACGGGGTTGTAATAACGGAGCATAGTCTCCCCCCGCTTGTAATAACGTGGCTTGGCACACCCACACACGTGCACTCTCTTAGTTGTGCACGATTTTGAACACACACGGGCCTAATCAGCCCCTAATACATAAGTATATACATATACTTTAATTTTGTAGGGTTTTGCTTAAGTTGGGTGTGTTGTCTTTCAATTCAAGCACTCACACACATTGAGCTTTCGCTCTTATTTTAAAGACCCAAGTAAGGGCCGACCTATACTATTTGGGTTTCATTTCATGTCGTGTGTGTAAGTCTTTCAATTCAAGCACACACACACATTGAGCTTTTGCTCTTATTTGAAAGACCTAAGTTAGGGCCGACTGTAGACGCGCGAAAATCCCCACGCCTCTTCGCCTTTTCTGGGCTTGGAGTGGATCCTCTCGTGCGTCTAAGGCCTATTTATGTAAATAGGGCATGCCAGCTAGCTTACCTAAGCTAGCGAAGATGTATTTTAAACTGACTTCTAATCGTGGCGACTATGAGCAAGTGAGCTCTTGTCGTCGCAGACCTTCTTGCACCGATGTGCAAGGGTCAGTCTGTACGCTTTACAAAAATCGAGTTTTGGGATAGAAAACCTACGAAGCGGTTCGAGGTGTCAATTTTGGGTCTTTTAGATGCGATTGTAGATTTTAGATCACGTGGATTTGCACGTGCCTAAGTCTTTCCTTTTATCCCTTTATGGGCCACCTAGTTTGTGTGTTATGAACACTCCACTACATGGGCGAATTCGAGCGGGGCTTGCTTTGATGCAATATGCATCCTACCTCGTGGTATGGCATAGATGCAATGCAAACTCACGCTACTCCAAAGGGAAAACACGAAATGTAAAGACAATGTCGAAGGGAAATAACCGAAGGGAAATGACTTGAAATGGAAATAACCGAAGGCAAACTCACGCTACTCCAAAGGAAATATGGGCCCTTACTCGGGTCTTGCAAATAAGAGCGGAGGCTCAATGTGGGTGCGTGCTTGAATTGAAATACTATGCACACAACATAAAATTAAACCCAAATAGTATAACACGGCCCTTACTTGGGCCTTTCAAGTAAGAGTGAAGGCTCAATGTGTGTGAGTGCTTGAATTGAAAGACTTACACACACGACATGAAATGAAACCCAAATAGTATAGGTCGGCCCTTACTTGGGTCTTTCAAATAAGAGCGAAGGCTCAATGTGTGTGAGTGCTTGAATTGAAAGATTTACACACACGACATGATTTGAAACCCAAATAGTATAGGTCGGCCCTTACTTGGGTCTTTCAAATAAGAGCGAAGGCTCAATGTGTGTGAGTGCTTGAATTGAAAGACAACACACCCAACTTAAGCAAAACCCTACAAAATTAAAGTATATGTATATATTTATGTATTAGGGGCTGATTAGGCCCGTGTGTGTTCAAAATCGTGCACAACTAAGAGAGTGCACGTGTGTGGGCATGCCAAGCCACGTTATTACAAGCGGGGGGAGACTATGCTCCGTTATTACAACCCCGTATCGAATTGAATCTCAAGCAAGTATACAAATAAAGACCAAGTTAGGCACTTACTAATAGCTGGTCCGAAGATGCCTTGCTTGAGCGTGGGCTTGGCCTTCACCTTGGGCTGCAAAAGGGAGCTCCGCGAGATTGAACGGCAAGAGGAGGTGTTGGCCGGAGGTCCTTGGTGCGCGGAAGAGGCGCCTTGAATGTGGTCGGCTACTAGAGATGGGCTGTTTTTTTGGTGTGTTGGGTTAAAGGACCTAAGTAGGGTCACTAAGGGAGTATGGCACTAAGGGAAGCTCAAAAGAAGACCTAATGGGGCAACTAAGGTTGGCGGGTTGCTGGCCGAGCGAAGGAGCAACAGTTGGTTGGAGTGGCCGACTAGGGGAGTTTGGTGGTGGTGGGCTGCTAGGGCGGCTAGGAGTGGTGTAAGGGAAGGGAGCTAGCTAGGAGATGGGACCAGGTGGTAGTGGGTATGGTAGGTGTCTTGGGGTGATGTGGGCAGGTTTTAGGTAGTCGGATAGGGTGGCCGAAAGGGACTAAAAGGGTTAGGTGGTGACGGGTAGTTCGGGAGCTATGGGTTCGGCTGAGTGAGAAGGGTGGCAGCGAATGGAAGGGCTGATGTTAGGGTGATAGGGGAGTGGATTAGGTCGCTGAGAGTGGAGAGGGAGTGAAGAAGGAGTAACACAAGATGTAGGGTACTTACCGAGTGAAGAAGTGATGGCGGGTGAAAGGGAATCAGCCGGGTGATGGTGGCGATGGTGGTGGCGTTCGGCTGAAAGGGAGTGGTGTAGGTGGTGGCGAGATGTGGAGCAGGCGATGGTGGGATGTGGAGCAGGTGGAGCAGGTGGGATTCGGTTGGACTTGGGTAAGTTGAGGACCCGGCTGGGAATGGGTGGGCTGCTAGGTGATGAAACCCGCCCCCAAGGGGGGGGGTTTATATAGGGCTGGGTTAGGTCGGTTAGGGCTGGGTTTGGGGTAGTGGTTAGGTGGTTTAGGTAGGGTGTTATGATGATAAGGTGGGCTGGAAAGGGTAGGGCCAGATATTTTAGATACAAGTGGTTTGGGTAGGTTGTGGGCTAGGGGTGGTTTTAGAGGTGTTTAGCGAGCTAGGTTAGGTGATTAGGCTAGGATTAGGCTAGGTTTAGGGAAATTAACCTAGGTTTAGGGAAGGATTAGGGAAGTGGGTTAGGTGATTAGGTTGGGATTAGGCCGGGATTAGGGAAGTAGGTTAGGTGATTAGGTTCAGATTAGGGGTGGATCAGGGTGGAAGGCTAGGATTAGGTATTTTGGGTTAGTTTTATGTGAAGGAGCTCCCTTTGCATGGCCCGTAGACCTTAACCACATCATGTTGGTGCAGCCCTAGGTTAGGTTTTGGCTAATTACAAGCTTAAACCCACTCAATTAGGCTAACCCACATGATAAACCCCAAACTTGACACACAAGTCAAGCTTAATTACAACCACACTTGATCTTATCCACCCCCACTCTCTCTCATGCCCATAATCCCACGTGAAATTCAAGTGGGCCCCACCTCCATTTATGAGAGGGTGATGTGGGCCATGGATATGGATATTGGATTGGATCTCTGGATCCAAATCCAAATCCAAGTCCATACATGGGCTTGGATTGGGATCTGGATATATATGGTCCAGATCCGATCCAAACTGAACTCTGACTCCTTCGAGCTGTGTTCGAAACAAACGGTTTGTGCGGGGCCTGACAGCATCAGTACTCCGTCTTCGTTCGGTCTTCACCAACATGATCATCTGCCTCTGTTTTCGCTTTCCGGAGATGACTTCAAATGATGTTTTGATGATAACAAGGTCTTGGACGTTCGAGATCCTGGGGGTGTGGATTTGATACGAGAGTTGTTGTGCCGGGCTCGACATGTGCTCTGGTTCCGGGCTCTCCTTAACTCTCCTGGTCCTGTCTGGATTAGGCCAAGCTACTTCAGGATTTCAAAACATGTTTTAAAAAGGTTTTAAAAGCCATATTATATATTTTTGAAATACGGAGTTCAAAACATATGTACAGGGTTGTCTGGAAGGCTCCTGGGTTTCCAGACTCAAAATGGCCCTTTGGGGTTGCTTTTACAAAACCAGATGGATTTGAGAAATTCGTGAGATTTCGGGGTGTTTACACCGACCTATACTATTTGGGTTTCATTTCATGTCGTGTGTGTAAGTCTTTCAATTCAAGCACTCACACACATTGAGCCTTCGCTCTTATTTGAAAGACCCAAGTAAGGGCCGTGTTATACTATTTGGGTTTAATTTCATGTTGTGTGCGTAGTACTTCAATTCAAGCACTCACACACATTGAGCTTTCGCTCTTATTCCCAAGACCTTAATCAAGGCCATACTGCAAGTTATATTTGGGTTTAATTTCATGTCGTGTGTGTAAGTCTTTCAATTCAAGCACGCACCCACATTGAGCCTTCGCTCTTATTTGCAAGACCCGAGTAAGGGCCCATATACATACTCTATATACATATCTCCCTTCGGCATTTACATTTGAAGTCATTTCCCTTCGGTTATTTCCCTTCAGTTATTTCCCTTCGGTCATTTCCCTTCGGTTATTTCCCTTCGGCATTGTCTTTACATTTCGGGTTTTCCCTTTGGAGTAGCGTGAGTTTGCATTGAATCTACGCCATACCACGAGGTAGGATGCATATTGCATCAAAGCAAGCCCCGCTCGAATTCTACCATGTTGTGGAGTATTCATAACACACTAACTAGGTGGCCCATAAAGGGATAAAAGGAAAGACTTAGGCACGTGCAAATCCACGTGATCTAAAATCTGCAATCACATCTAAAAGACCCGAATTAGACACCTCGAACCGCTTCGTAGGCTTTCTATCCCAAAAACTCGATTTTTACAAAGCATACAGACTGACCCTTGCGCATCGGTGCAAGAAGGTCTGCGACGACAAGAGCTCACTTGCTCACAGTCGCCACGATTAGAAGTCAGTTTAAAATACATCTTCGCTAGCTTAGGTAAGCTAGCTGGCATGCCCTGTTTACATAAATAGGCCTTAGACGCATGAGAGGATCCACTCCAAGCCCAGAAAAGGCGGGGAGGCGTGGGGATTTTCGCGCGTCTACAGAGATTGGCATGCTCGGTGGGACGTGAGCCTTTCAAAAATTGAGTTTTAAGGTTGAAGTTTTGCGAAACTTTTGTAAAAAGGTGTCATTTTAACTTATTTTCTTTGCTTGTACTTAGGACATTTTGAAAAAGCTTGAAAAGCATTTCAAAATCCAATCCAAGTGAAGTGTCGAGCCAAGGCTCATATGCATCAAGTTCTCACTCTAGGAGGATTTTCAAAAACAAAATAAAACTAGATGAGATCGAGGACCTGAGAAGGGAGTTTGAGGCCAAAATCGATGCTCTCAGCCAAGAGGCTGAAGTAGGCGATTCGTACTCATCAAACGGTGAACAAAGGCCTAAGAAAAAATTTGAAAAACCTCGCAAGCACAAAGAGGCCTGCGTAATGGAAGGCAACCAATACCACGAGTCCTTCACACAAAAGGACCGTAAAGCCCTATAGCAGTTGCTGAAAGGGCAGAATAAAGAGAAAAGAAGCTACGTCCTGTCTGATTTCCTTCCTATGGATTACGAAACAGACAGTGACGATGAAAAACCGAACTTCCATCGATATGATGGCTTGGGTGACCCTAGGTCTCACTTGCAGCTTTTCTCACGTCGAGCCCATAAGAAGAAAAAGGACTCGATGAAATGGGTGTATTGGTTCCCTTTATCCCTTCAAGGCACAGCTGCCAAATGGCTGGCTTCCTACGACTTAAGCCAGTTCGCTACTTTTGAAGAGTTAGCGAACTGCTTCATGCAAAGATTTGCACACAACGTAGAAGTCACGCCGACTCTGAATACCTTAAGGAATACAAAGCAAGGCATGAACGAAGACGTACATGCCTTCATTATAAGATGGAGGTCGCTTTTGGGCCAAGTGCGAGAGTCCATATCCGAAGGACGTGCAGTCATGCTCATCTTGGATAACTTTAAAAGCGAGTTAAAAACCCTTCTCTCGCTCCATGAGATCTCAACTTTCCACAAGTTGATCAAAAAGGCCTCCCTTTTCGAAACCAACTTGCGAAAAGGGACATAGATCACTTGTGGAAAGGAAGTGCCGTTTCCAAAACCCGCTTGGAAAAGCCCATCACATATGGGCTACCCACGATGGACAAAGGGGGCAAAGCCCCATAAAATCGCCAATGTCCGGGTGGATCCATGCATGGCGGGCACTTCCAAA
Source organism: Brasenia schreberi (assembly GCA_036023115.1). NCBI lineage: Eukaryota > Viridiplantae > Streptophyta > Magnoliopsida > Nymphaeales > Cabombaceae > Brasenia > Brasenia schreberi. The sequence goes on along the minus strand of JAYKKT010000078.1, from coordinate 15,050,643 downwards.
AACTTTGAAAAGTTAGAAAATAAGAGGGAGCGAAATTTTCAAAAACCGGTTGAAAAACGGGAGTACACTCCGCTGGGGCAACCTGTGTCGGAGGTTCTAGACCTCCTACTTGCCCAGGGCATGATAGAACTCCCTAAAATCCCCGAAGGAGTCACTTCCAAAGGGGGGTATTTAAACCGATTTTGTAAGTATCATCGGCTCAAAGGCCATGATACCAAACACTGCTTCTCCCTCTTAAATAAAATTGAGAACTTGATAGCAGAAGGCCGGCTCTAGGTCACTACGAAACCTGAGCCACCTCAAGCTATCTTCAAAGAACCCTTTCCCAAATACGCCAGTGGCAGTGAGAAAGGAAAGGAGGTATGTACCCTCACCATTTTTGAGGAACTAGTGCAAAAACCAGAACCTGGTCGACCCACTTGTGCGCCCATTCTTGTACTATACAAGAAGCCTGCCCAAGTCATCATTCGGGGACCACCAAAAGTGGAATCCCCAGCAAAACTAGTTTTGAAAATCCAAGGTTCTCCTCAGCTCATCCTTAAAGCCAAGTCTAGCGCGAACCCTAGGCTGGTCATGGGGGAAGTGACTAGATCCGGAAGGATCTACCAAACCCCGCACCTTCAAGGTGCTCAAAAGGTGGTCAGTGTGCCTGGCCCCTCAAAAGCATGTATCCCTAGTGTTCTGCCAAAAGCAGATAAGGACAAAGTCATCCTAAATCCTTATGACTTCGAAAACCACCTTTCAAAGATTCCTATTCACATGTCTATCTTAGAGCTTATAAAAACCTCGCCTAGGCATAGACTTGTATTAGAGAAAATTCTAGAAAGGGCCAAGGTTGATTCGAACATAAGTCCGGAATCCTTGTCTGCCCAAGTGGCTTTATTAGGAGCAAAGTCGCCCATCACTTTCTCGAAAGATGATGTAGATAGACCCTACGAAACCCATAACCAGGCCCTGCATATCGAGGTGGTTCTAAACAACCACTCTCTAGACAGGTGCCTAGTCGATGGTGGAGGAGGGCTCAACATCCTTCCACTTCATGTGGCGTATAAAATCGGAGTCACCTTGACTTCAGTAAACCTAAGCCCCATCGTTATCACTGGATACGATGGGAATGCGTCTAGACCTTTAGGATCCATCGAACTCTCAATGGAAACGGGAGGGATCGAACACATGGGGGTGTTCCATGTCTTGGACATCCACCCCCATTATAACCTGTTGCTGGGAAGACCCTGGATACACAATTTGTGCGCTGTGCCATCCACCTTCCACAGGTGTGTCAAGATCCCTTTTAGGGACCAGGTCGTAGTGATCCTAGGTGAGAGTCACCCACAGCTTCAGGGGATCATAAACTCCCCTTGTTTATCAAGCTCCCAGGCCCATGAGGCTAACCTGGGGCAAATTGTGATTGAGCCACCTCGGCTCGTGTTAAACAACCCTAGGAAGGTTGTATGTGTTAAGGGCCCCCAAAACAGGCCCCCTCCCGATTCTAACCCTTCTAGGACGATCCAAGCGTTCCCTATTTCCAAAGCCCCTGGACAAGAGGCCATATGAACACAATATGGACGATAGCATGTTCCAGGACCACGACTTGTATCAAACTTTTTCGAAAAACAAAAAGTCGTGAACATGTTGAACATGGGCTACACGCCCTACAAGAGTCTAGGGGCACAGAACCAGGGTCTCCTAGAGCCCATCCTTCCTAGGGTCAATCCAAGCCGATATGGGATCGGCTATACTCCCCGAATACCGCCGGAGCCACCCCTTGTGACCACCTGGGTCAAGGGTGCCCCGGAACCTGCTTTAGAAGAAACCTACGATTTAGATCTCCTATTCCGAGTCTAACCCGTAGTGTTTTCCCTTTGTAGGTATGACGGAAGATCCCTTTTCTAAAAATACAAAAACATTTGAAAAGCTTAAAATCAAAAAAATCGAAAAACAAGAAAAACCAAAAACAAGGGAAAAACAAAAACTCAAAAATAGAGTGCTTTGTATAGTTCCCAAAGTTCTTGCTTTACAAAAACCCAAAAAAATCAAAAATTTGGAAAATACCAAAAAGATTTTGTACATAGCTGCTCCTGGTAGGACTTTGACAAAAGAAAAGGATTTTGAAAAAAACGTCGTCTGCATAGCCAGACCAAAAGTTTCGAAATCACTTGAAAATCCAAGTACAAAACCAGGTCATTTTGAAAACCATGCATCAAATTTCCTCGGGTCTATAGCCCACGAGAATGATCAAAACCCAGAAGTGGATCCCCTTGAGGAAGATCCCACTTCTGAGCTCCCAGAATTTCATAGAATTCTCGATTTTGAAAAACCTTCCCAATCAGTAGGAGGAGATTTCATAGAAGTAAACCTAGGGGATGATTCAAATCCAAAAACCATCAAAATAGGCGCATGCTTGCATGAAACTGAAAGGTTAGCATTCATTACATTTCTACAACCCTATTTAGATGTGTTTGCATGGACGTATGAAGACATGCCGGGCATAGACTTCAGCATTGTCGAGCATCGTCTTCCCTTAGATACAGGTGTAAAACCCATAAAGCAGAAGCTTAGGAAAATACACCCGAATGTACATACGCAAGTCAAAGAGGGTTTAGAAGATCTGCTAAAAGCCAGATTTATAAAACCCATTGCGTATTCTGATTGGTTATCAAATATTGTTGTAGTTCGAAAAACCAATGGGAAAATTCAAATATGCATCGATTTCAGAAACCTGAATAAAGCCACTCCAAAGGATAATTATCCTTTACCAAACATAGATTTGATAGTCGATAGTACTGCACATCATGAAATGTTTTCATTTATGGATGGCTATTCAGGCTATAATCAAATCAAACTAAGTCCACGAGATCAGGGTAAGACCGCCTTCACAACCCCATGGGGCACTGTAAACACCCCGAAATCCCACGAATTTCTCAAAATCCATCTGGTTTTATACAAAGCAGCCCCAAAGGGCCATTTTGAGTCTGGAAACCCAGGAGCCTTCCAGACAACCCTGTATATATGTTTTAAACTTTATATTTCAAAAACATATGGCTTTTGAAAACCTTTTAAAACACGTTTTTGAAACCCCGAAGTGGCTTGGCCCGATCAAGACAGGACCAGGAGAGCTAAGAAGAGCCCGAAACCGGAGCACATGTCGAGCCCGGCGCAGCAACTCTTGTATCTGATTCACATCTCAGGATCTCGAACGTCCAAGACCCTGTTCTTATCAAAAATAACATTTGAAGTCATCTCCGGAAGGCAGAAACGGAGGCGAACGACCATGTTGGCGAAGACCCAACGCAGACGGAGTACTGATGCTGTCAGGCCCCGCACGAATCGTCCGTTTCGAACCCAGCTCGAAGGAGTCAGAGTTCAGTTTGGATTGGATCTGGACCATATATATCCAGATTCCAATCCAAACCCATATGTGGACTAGGATTTGGATTTGGATCCAGAGATCCAATCCAATATCCATATCCATGGCCCACATCACCTTCTCATAAATGGAGGTGGGGCCCACTTGAAATTCACGTGGGATATTGGGCATGAGAGAGAGTGGGGTGAAAAATATCAAGAGTGTTGTATTAAGCTTGACTTGTGTGTCAAGTTTGGGTTAATCATGTGGGTTAGCCTAATTGAGTGGGTTTAAGCTTGTAATTAGCTAAAACCTAACCTAGGGCTGCACCAACATGGGGTGATCAAGGTCTATGGGCCATGCTAAGGGAGCTCCTTCACCTAAACCTAACCCAAAATGCCTAATCCTAGCCTAAACCCCTAATCTGAACCTAATCACCTAACCCACTTCCCTAATCCCGGCCTAATCCCAACCTAATCACCTAACCCACTTCCCTAATCCTTCCCTAAACCTAGATTAATTTCCCTAATCCTAGCCTAATCACCTAACCTAGCTCACTAAACCTCACCCTAAAACCCAACCACCTAACCTAGCCCTAAACCCCTAAACCACCCTTAGCCCACGATTTACCCAAACCCCTAGTTTTAAAATATCTGGCCCAACCCCTTCCAGCCCACCTTATCTACATACCACCCTACCTAAACCACCTAACCACTACCCACAGCCCAGCCCTAACCGACCTACCCATCCCCTATTTAAACCCCCCTCCTTGTGGGCGGGTTTTCCAAGTGGGAACCACCATTCCACCCAGCCGGGCCCTCTCCTTCTCCCATCTCTCACCCAGCCGGGACCACTCCCCACCTCTGCCTGCTCCAGTTGCTCCACCAGCCGCCACCTGCTCCGCCACCTTCCCTCTTCCATCCACCACCACCACCCCTCAACCGGACGCCATCACCTTCACCCAACCGAATCAGCCAACAGCCACTTGCCCGCCTGCTTCCCACTTCATTCGCCACCTCTCCCCATTCGGTACGTACCCCAAACTCCCTCAAAGCCCCTCTCTACCACCTCTCCACTCTTAGCCACCCATCCTACCTTCATCTCAGCCCTTTTGCCGCCACCACCTAAACCTAGCCGAACCTAGTATAACCCAAGTTGCTGGCCACTACCTAGCCATCATCTCCCATTCGGCCAACTCCCCTAGGTGTCCTATTCGGCCTTCCCACTAGCTCACCTTTTGGGTCCAGTTTCCCTAAGTACCCAACTCCCCTAGTGATCCTAATACCCACTTATTCAGCCACTTTAAACCCCCTACTTGGAGGCGCCATCTACTTGCCACCGGCCCCCTTCGAGGCGTCTATCCCGCGCCCCACTTGCAGCCGGCCAGCACCCTTGATCACCTACCTTCGCGGAGCTCCCACTTGCAGCCCAAGGCCAAGCCCACGCTCAAGCAAGACCTCTACGGACCAGCTACTCGTAAGTGTCTAAACTCGGAATTTAGTCGTACACTTGCTTGAGATTCAATTTGATATGGGGTTGTAATAACGGAGCACAGTCTCCCCCCGCTTGTAATAACGTGGCTTGGCACAACAACACACGTGCACTCTCTTAGTCGTGCACGATTTTGAACACACACGGGCCTAATCAGCCCCTAACATATAAGTGTACATATATATTTTCATTTTCGAAGGGTTTTGTTTAAGTTGGGTGCGTTGTCTTTCAATTCAAGCACTCTCACACACATTGAGCTTTTGCTCTTATTTGAAAGACCCAAGTAAGGGCCGACCTATACTATTTGGGTTTCATTTCTTGTCGTGTGAGTAAGTCTTTCAATTCAAGCACTCTCACACACATTGAGCTTTCGCTCTTATTTGAAAGACCCAAGAAAGGGCCGACCTATACTATTTGGGTTTCATTTCATGTCGTGTGAGTAAGTCTTTCAATTCAAGAACTTTCACACACATTGAGCCTTCGCTCTTACTCCCAAGACCTTAGTAAAGGCCTTATTGCAGTTATATTTGGGTTTCATTTATGTCGTGTGGGTAGTCTTTTAATTCAAGCACTCTCACACACATTGAGCCTTCGCTCTTATTCCCAAGACCTTAGTCAAGGCCATACTGCAATTTATATTTGGGTTTCATTTCATGTCGTGTGTGTAAGTCTTTCAATTCAAGCACGCACCCACATTGAGCCTTCGCTCTTATTTGCAAGACCCGAGTAAGGGCTCATATACATAAGATATATACATATTTCCCTTCGGTTATTTCCCTTCGGTTATTTCCCTTCAGTTATTTCCCTTCTGTTATTTCCCTTCGATTATTTCCCTTCGGTCATTTCCCTTCTGCTATTTCCCTTCAGTATTGTCTTTATATTTCGGGTTTTCCCTTTGGAGTAGCGTGAGTTTGCATTGCATCTACGCCATACCACGAGGTAGGACGCATATTGCATCGAAACAAGCCCCGCTCGAATTCGCCCATGTAGTGGAGTGTTCATAACACACAAACTAGGCGACCCAAAAAGGGATAAAAGAAAAGACTTAGGCACGTGCAAACCCACGTGATCTAAAATATGCAATCGCATCTTAAAGACCCGAAATAGACACCTCGAAACCGCTTCGTAGGCTTTCTCTCCAAAACTCGATTTTTGCAAAGCGTACAGACTGACCCTTGCGCATCGGTGCAAGAAGGTCTGCGACGACAAGAGCTTACTTGCTCACAGTCGCCACGTTTAGAAGTCAGTGTTAGAAATATCTTCGCTAGCTTAAGTAAGCTAGCTGGCACGCCCTATTTGTATACATAGGCCTTAGACACACGAGAAGATCCACTCCAAGCCCCGAAAGAGGCGAAGAGGCGGGGATTTTCGCGCGTCTACAGGCACGTACTGCTATACATGCCCTTTGGTTTGAAAAATGCTGGCGCAACATACCAATGAGCCATGACCACGATCTTCCATGATCAAATCCATGAGCTTCTAGAAGTGTATGTAGATGATCTCTTGGCAAAATCCAAAACCCGATGCACCCATATCGAATGTTTACAAAAGATTTTCGAAAGGCTTAGGCTTTACAAAGTAAAGCTAAGCCCCCAGAAATGTGTATTCGGGGTAGAATCAGGGAAGCTTCTAGGCTTTATGGTGAGCCAAAGGGGAATAGAAGTCGACCCCTCTAAGTGTCGAGCCATCATAGACTTGGCTCCACCCTCCAATCTCACCCAAATCCGTAGCCTCCAGGGTTGTTTACAATCCGTTCGCCGATTCATATCGAAATCTGGCCACTAGATGCGAACCCTTCAACAAACTGTTGAGGAAGGGCACGAAATTCTTATGGGATGACGAATGCCAGAAGTCCTTCGAGAGACTGAAGGCATACTTGGTTAATCCCCCCGTTTTGAACCCTCCAAAGCAAGGAAAACCGCTTTTATTATACATCTCTGTGCATGCAAATGCTTTAGGAGCCCTGTTGGCTCAATACGAGGATGACACCCATAAGGTGTATGCCATCTACTACATTTCGAAAACTCTCTTGGCTTATGAACGAAATTATCAAGCCATGGAGAAGACGTGCTTGGCCCTAGTCTGGGTCTGCCAGAAATTCAGACACTATTTCCTAGATCATGAGATCTGGATAGTGTCCAAGCTTGATCCAATCAAGCACTTGTTCGAAAAACCCATTCTCACGGGTAGATTGGGCAAATGGCAAATCCTTCTAATGGAGTATGATCTGAAATACCATCACCAGATCTCCATTAAGGGGCAAGCCCTAGCAGATTACGTGGTTGAATTCCCCTTAGAGGATGCATATCCCACTCTTGTTGAAATGCCTGATGAAGGCATATTGCAAAACCATTTTCAAAACCACATTTTGGCAAATTCTTTCGAAAACCAAGTGTGGAAGATGCACTTCGATGGGGCACAAAACCAACGAGGGGCTGGTGCTGGGGTCATCCTAATCTCCCTTGGAAAGGGCGAGATTTCCATAGCAGTCCGCTTAGATTTCGAATGTTCCAACAACGTAGCTGAGTATGAAGCACTCATACAAGGCTTAAGAATTTCGAAAACTCTAGGGGCATCATGCATCGAGGTCTTTGGAGATTCGCTCCTTGTCATAAACCAGGTTTTAAAAATTTGGCAAGTATGTAATGAGAAACTACTTCCATATCACTAGTTGGCCACTCGATTGGTCCAGTCCTTCCAATCGTGTAAACTCACACACGTAGGAAGAGAGGACAATGGCATCACCGATGCCCTCTCCTCCTTGGGGTCAGCCCTGAAGGTCGATCCCATTTCAGGGACCAGATCTTTGGAAATATGGCATGCGCCCCACCCATCCACACACGACTTGGATATTTGCCAAAATAACCCAGAGTCTGTTGAAAAACCCTAGTTTTATGACATCAAACAGTTTTTAGAAAATGGGGGATTCACCAAGGATGCCACATCCAAGGATAAGGCATTCATCCGTAAGATTTCGACCCGATGCACCATTCTGGGTGGGGTCTTATACAAAAAAATGTTTTACCGGCATTCTGCTTAGGTGTATCGACCTAGAGGAGGCTAGGATAGTGATGCATGAATTCCACGATGGAGAATGTAGAGGTCATGTTAATGCCAACATGATGGCAATGAAAATACTTAGATGGGGCTATTTTTGGTCCACCGTGAAAAAGGATTGCCACGATCATGTTAGGAAGTGTCATCCATGTCAAGTGCATGGGCACGCCATTCATATCCCTTCATCTGCATTGCATTCCGTGGTCAGCCCCTGGCCATTTACCATGTGGGCATTTGACATCGTAGGCCCAATATTTCCAAAGGCCTCGAATGGGCATCGATTTATTTTAGCAGCCACAGAGTATTTCTCCAAGTGGGTGGAAGCCATTTCCCTAACCAACGTGATGGGGCAACATGTGGTGGCTTTCATCCGGAGGAATATCTTGGCTCGATTTGGGGTTCCGTGAGACCTTGTGTCTGACAATGGCACCCCATTCAAAAATGAGCGGATGGTTAAGTTGTGCAACACGTATGGCATAACTCACCACTTCTCCTCGCCCTACTACCCTCAAGGCAACGGCCAAGCCGAAGCCACAAACAAGACTCTCATTAGCATAATTGAGAAAACCTTAGAGAAGGGTAGGACGTGGCACGAGAAGCTGGATGAAGCCTTATGGGCTTATAGGAATTCCATCCGAACTTCCATGAATGCCACACCATTCGAATTGGTCTATGGCACAAACGCCATTCTTCCCATTCATACTCAACTGCATTCATTCCATACATCCAAAGCACTCGACCTCCCCCTAGAGACGCTTCAGCATGCTAGGATAGCCGAACTAGACTTGCTAGATGAGAGGCGACTCCTTGCCATGGATCATGCTCGTGCATACCGACAAAGGATAGCCCGACATTATAGCAAACACATAAGACCTCGCCACTTTGAAGTGGGGGATCTGGTTTTAAAAACCATCCATTATCGTGGCCCACACCCCCTGGGCAAGTGGCGCCCCAACTGGGATGGACCCTATGTTGTACGAGCAACCACTACGAACAACTCGTATTGGTTGATCGATGTAGAAGGAAGGAATTTAGCAGATCCTATCAATATCCAATACTTAAAGAAGTATCATGTGTAGGATTTGGATTAAATTCCAAGTTTTTCGAAAATTTTAGGGATAGCTGCCCTGAGACATGTGAATAAGGTGCAAAGGCGAACTCGTGTGACCCTGAGTGAGAGAATTCGCACTTGTGAAAGAGCGGAGTCTTCAAAATCGCGGTTACATTTCAAAATCCTTCTTCTTACAAAGAAAGGCCTAGTTCAATATAGCAAGATACTTGCAAGTAGTACGTGCTATTTCTAAATAGGCTGATATGGAATGGATCGAGTGTAGGCTTGGGATAAGTCCTCCCCTCTTCTCTTCTACTTCCAAAAGGAAAACAAAGGCCCAAACAAAGGGAATTCCCCATTCAAAGTATCTTTCCGAAAGAAAGAAACCAGAATTCAAAAGAAAAATCGATTCTCTTGTGAAAAAGAGGGATGAAAGAAAAAATACTCCCAAAGGGAGACCCTCTATGAAAAAAGGAAAAGAGGCCAAAAAGCTCAAAAAGAGCAGTTTTCCGCCTTCTATGCCTTAAACCACGGGACGCTTCAGAAGGGACCGTGGTATCTCTTTCCCATCCCTGGCTTATCCCAAGCTAAAGCATGGTTCATTTTGAGGAGTCCTAAAGTAAAAATAGGATTTACTTACTTGAATTTCATCTTGTTTGAGAATTCGACGTTTCGAGTAAGAAGTAGGAATTTGCAATATAACTCGTTTTCTTATAAAACCTCCACTAGATAAGCGAGTGTGAAGACTCAAATGAGGGCAAGCACGAGGAGCTCGAGATCCTTAGGATCGAGACTCAAGACAGTTGTCCCTTTTGTAAATAACTTTTGTAAATAAGTTTTGAAAATCGAACATCGAACAGCATAGGATTTGCTCACTTGGAGTAGCAGGCCTTGTAAGTCTCTAGAGTTCGACCACATCTGATCTCTAGGAGGTCACCAATCTTGGCACCACACCCATGTCATCTGCATTCCACGCATGGCACTTGCATAAACAGGATCCCATTTTAGGACCAGATTCCATAACAAACCCTTTGGCGTGATATCTCCTCCTACAAGAGTTTTTAAATTGAGATTTTGCTAAAAATTGGGATGATCCCATATTCTTCGTGGCTAGATCTAGGGAGACATTGAAAGGGGTGTTTGTCATCTTTGCCCTTATCCAAATCGATTTGGACAAGGCCAAAGAGGGGCATCTGTAAACACCCCGAAATCCCACGAATTTCTGAAAATCCATCTGGTTTTGTAAAAGCAGCCCCAAAGGGCCATTTTGAGTCTGGAAACCCAGGAGCCTTCCAGACAACCCTGTATATATGTTTTAAACTCTATATTTCGAAAACATACAATATGGCATTTAAAACCTTTTTAAAACATGTTTTGAAACCCCAAAGCAGCTTGGCCTAAGACAGGACCAGGAAAGCTAAGAACAGCCCGGAACCGGAGCACATGTCGAGCCCGGCACAACAACTCTTGTATCAAATTCACACCCCCAGGATCTCGAACGTCCAAGACCCTGTTATCATCAAAACATCATTTGAAGTCATCTCCGGAAGGCGAAAACAGAGGCGGACGATCATGTTGGCGAAGACCCAATGAAGATGGAGTACTGATGCTATCAAGCCCCGCATAAACCGTTCATTTCGAACATAGCTCGAAGGAGTCAGAGTTTAGTTTGGATCGGATCTGGACCATATATATCCAGATCCCAATCCAAACCCATGTAAGGACTTGGATTTGGATTTGGATCCAGAGATCCAATCCAATATCCATATCCATGGCCCACATCACCTTCTCATAAATGGAGGTGGGGCCCACTTGAATTTCACGTGGGATTATGGGCATGAGAGAGAGTGGGGGGTGGATAAGATCAAGTGTGTGTTGTAATTAAGCTTGACTTGTGTGTCAAGTTTGGGGTTAATCATGTGGGTTAGCCTAATTAAGTGGGTTTAAGCTTGTAATTAGCCAAAACCTAACCTAGGGCTGCACCAACATGATATGGTTAAGGTCTATGGGCCATGCAAAGGGAGCTCCTTCACCTAAACCTAACCCAAAGCACCTAATCCTCGCCTTCCACCCTAATCCACCCCTAATCTGAGCCTAAGCACCTAACCTACTTCCCTAATCCCGGCCTAATCCCAACCTAATCACCTAACCCACTTCCCTAATCCTTCCCTAAACCTAGGTTAATTTCCCTAAACCTAGCCTAATCCTAGCCTAATCACCTAACCTAGCTCACTAAACCTCACCCTAGAACTAACCCACCTAACTAAACCCTAAACCTCTAAACCACCCCTAGCCCACAACCTACCCAAACCACTTGTATTTAAAATATCTGGCCCTACCCTTTCCAGCCCACCTTATCATCATACCACCCTACCTAAACCACCTAACCACTACCCCAAACCCAGCCCTAACTGACCTAACCCAGCCCTATATAACCCCCCCCCCCTTGGGGGCGGGTTTCATCACCTAACAGCCCACCCACCTTCAGCCGGGTCCTCCACTTCCCTAGCTCAGCCGAGCCACCACCTGCTCCACATCCCGCCACCACCTGCTCCGCATCCCGCCACCACCTACTCCACATACCGCCACCACCTACACCACTACCTTCCACCCGAATGCCACCACCACTACCACCATCATCCAGCTGATTCCCTTCCACCCGCCACCATCTCTTCACCCGGTAAGTCCCCTACATCCTACCTTACTACTTCTTCACTCCCTCTCCACTCTCAGCCACGTAATCCACTCCCATAGCACGCTAACACCAGCCCTTCCACTTGCTGCCACCAGCCCCACTCAGCCGAACCCATAGCACCTTAACTACCCGCCACCACCTAGACCTTTTAGCTCCATTCGGCCACCCTATCCGACTCCCCAAAACCTGCCCGTATCATCCCAATACACCTACTACAACCACTACCACTTGGCCCCATATCCTAGCTAGCTCCCCTACCTTACATCACTCCTAGCCACTCCAACTACCCGCCACCACTAAGTCCTCCTAATCGGCCACTCCAACCGACTGTCATTTCACTCGGCCACCATAGCAACCCGCCAACCCTAGGTGATTCGTTAGAACTTCCCTTAGGTTCACCCTTTGCACAACCTACCTTAAAACTAAACCCTATCCTTAGTGACCCTACTTAGGCCCTTTAGCCCAACACGCCAAAAAGAACCCGTCTCTAGTAGCCGGCCACCTTCAAGGCGCCTCTTCCGTGCACCAAGAACATCCGGCCAGCACCTCCCCTTATCGTTCAACCTCGCGGAGCTCCCTTTTGCAGCCCAAGGCGAAGGCCAAGCCCATGCCCAAGCAAGGCATCTTCGGACCAGCTATTAGTAAGTGCCTAACTCGGTCTTTAGTTGTATACTTGCTTGAGATTCAATTCGATACGGGGTTGTAATAACGGAGCATAGTCTCCCCCAGCTTGTAATAACGTGGCTTGGCACACCCACACACATGCACTCTCTTAGTTGTGCACGATTTTGAACACACACAAGCCTAATCAGCCCCTAATACATAAGTATATACATATACTTTAATTTTGTAGGGTTTTGCTTAAGTTGGGTGTGTTGTCTTTCAATTCAAGCACTCACACACATTGAGCTTTCGCTCTTATTTGAAAGACCCAAGTAAGGGCCGACCATACTATTTGGGTTTCATTTCATGTCGTGTGTGTAAGTCTTTCAATTCAAGCACTCACACACATTGAGCTTTCGCTCTTATTTGAAAGACCCAAGTAAGGGCCGACCTATACTATTTGGGTTTCATTTCATGTCGTGTGTGTAAGTCTTTCAATTCAAGCACTCACACACATTGAGCCTTCGCTCTTATTTGAAAGACCCAAGTAAGGGCTATGTTATACTATTTGGGTTTAATTTCATGTTGTGTGCGTAGTACTTCAATTGAAGCACTCACACACATTGAGCTTTCGCTCTGATTCCCAAGACCTTAATCAAGGCCATACTACAAGTTATATTTGGGTTTAATTTCATGTCGTGTGTGTAAGTCTTTCAATTCAAGCACGCACCCACATTGAGCCTTCGCTCTTATTTGCAAGACCCGAGTAAGGGCCCATATACATACTCTATATACATATCTCCCTTCGGCATTTACATTTCAAGTCATTTCCCTTCGGTTATTTCCCTTCGGTCATTTCCCTTCGGTTATTTCCCTTCGGCATTGTCTTTACATTTTGGGTTTTCCCTTTGGAGTAGCGTGAGTTTGCATTGCATCTACGCCATACCACGGGTAGGACGCATATTGCATCAAAGCAAGCCCCACTCGAATTCGCCCATGTAGTGGAGTGTTCATAACACACAAACTAGGTGGCCCATAAAGGGATAAAAGGAAAGACTTAGGCACGTGCAAATCCACGTGATCTAAAATCTGCAATCGCATCTAAAAGACCCGAATTAGACACCTTGAACCGCTTCGTAGGCTTTCTATCCCAAAAACTCAATTTTTGCAAAGCGTACAGACTGACCCTTGCGCATCGGTGCAAGAAGGTCTGCGACGACAAGAGCTCACTTGCTCACAGTCGCCACGATTAGAAGTCAGTTTAAAATACATCTTCGCTAGCTTAGGGAAGCTAGCTGGCACGCTCTGTTTACATAAATAGGCCTTAGACGCACGAGAGGATCCACTCCAACCCCAGAAAAGGCGGGGAGGCATGGGGATTTTCGCGTGTCTACACTAATCCGTAGTGTTTTTCCTTTGTAGGTATGATGGAAGATCCCTTTTACAAAAATATAAAAACATTTGAAAAACTCGAAATCAAAAAAATGGAAAAATTGCAAAAACCAAAAGCATTGGAAAACCAAAATCTTGAAAATAGAGTAGTTTGTATAGTTCCTAAAGTTCTTGTTTTGCAAAAACCCAAAAAAATCAAAAATCTACAAAATACCAAAAAGATTTTGTACATAGCTGCTCCTGGTAAAGCTTTGGAAAAGGAAAAGGATTTCGAAAGGAACGTCGTCTGCATAGCCTGACCAAAAATTTTGAAATCAATTGAAAATCCAAGTATAAAACCAGGTCTTTTAAAAACTCACGCATCAAATTCCCTCTAGTCTATAACCCACGAGAATGATCGAAACCAAGAAGTGGATCCCCTTGAGGAAGATCCCACTTCTGAGCTCCCAGAATTTCATAAAATTCTCAATTTTGAAAGACCTTCCAATTCAGTAGGAGGAGATTTCATAGAGGTGAACCTAGGGAGTGATTCCAATCCCAAACTCATCAAGATAGGCGCATGTTTGCATGAGCATAAAAGGTCAACATTCATTGCATTTCTACGAACCTACTTAGATGTGTTTGCATGGATGTATGAAGACATGCCGGGCATAGATCCCAGCATTGTCGAACATCGTCTTCCCTTAGATGTGGATGTAAAACCCATAAAGCAGAAGCTTAGGAAAATACATCCAAATGTACACACACAGGTCAAAGAGGGTTTAGAAGATCTGCTAAAAGTCAGATTTATAAAACCCATTGTGTATTCTGATTGGTTATCAAACATCGTTGTGGTTCAAAAAACCAATGGGAAAATTTGAATATGCATCGATTTCAGAAAACTGAATAAAGCCACTCCAAAGGATAATTATCCTTTACCAAACATAGATTTGATAGTCGATAGTACTGCAAATCACGAAATGTTTTCGTTTATCGATGGCTATTCAGGATATAATCAAATTAAGTTAAGTCCACGAGATCAAGGTAAGACCGCATTCACAACCCCATAGGGCACGTACTGCTATACAGTTGTAAACTCCCTGAAATCCCACGAACTTCTCAAATAACCTGGTTTTGTAAAAGCAGCCCTAAAGGGCTATTTTGAGTCTAGAAACCCAGGAGCCCTCCAGACAAACCCTGCACATATGTTTAAAATATATATGTTTTAAAATATATATAATATAGTTTTAAAACCTTTTAAAATACGTTTTGAAACCCCCCAAAAGCGGCTTGGCCTGATGAAAGCAGGACCAGAAGAGCCAAAGAGAGCCCAGAACCGGAGCACATGTCAAGCCCGGTACAACAACTCTCGTGTTAGATTCATCCCCAGGATCTCGAACGTCCAAGCCCCTATTATCAACAAATCATTTGAAATCATCTCCGAAAGGTGAAAACAGAAGCGGATGACAATGTTGGCGAAGACCCAACGCAAGACGGAGTACTGATGCTGTCAGACCCCGCACAAATTGTTCGTTTCGAATATACCCTGAAAGAGTCAGAATTCAGCTTTGGATTGGATCTGGACCATATATATCCAGATCCCAATCCAAACGTATATGTGGATCTAGATTTGGATTTGGATCCAAAGATCCAATCCAATATCCACATCCATGGCCCACATCACCTTCTCATAAATGGAGGTTGGGCCCACTTGAAATTCAATTGGGATCTTGGGCATGAGAGAGAATGGGGAGGATTACATGTGAGGGACATGTATTAAGCTTGACTTGTGTGTCAAGTTTTGGGTTAATCATGTGGGTTAGCCTAATTAGTGTGGGTTTAAGCTTGTATGAACCTACACCCAACCTAGGGCTGCACCAACATGATGCAATGAAGTCCATGGGCCATGCAAAGGGATGCTCCTAACCCAATCCTAAGCCAAAACCCCCTAATCCCGGCCTAATCGTAACCTAATCACTTAACCCACCTCCCTAATCCTTCCCTAATCCCAACCTAACCCACCTCCCTAATCCTTCCCTAAACCTAGCCTAATTCTCCTAATCCTAACCTAATCCTAGCCTAAACACCTAACCCACCTCACTAAACCTCACCCTAAAACCAACCCACCTAGCTAAGCCCTAAACCACTAAACCAACCCACCTTATTTCTAGCACACCATATCCCTAAAACCACCTAACCTAAATATCTAGCCCACCTTATTCCTAAACCACCACCACCTAACCACTAGACCACCCCCCCAAAACCAGCCCAACCGACCCTATCAAAATCCTATAAAAAAACCCCTTAGTGGGCGGGTTTTTCAGATTTTTCCAGCTCCACCTTGGGCCAGCCGAGCCCTTCCTCTCCTCTCTCATCCCTTCCTCTCCTCTCTCACCTGCTCCACCTTGGACCTCCGCAGCTCCACCACCTCCCGGCCAGCTCCACTCCTTCCACTCGGCTGCCTTCCTTGGACACCCGCCACCTTCACCTTCCTATCCGATTAGTACCCCATCCTAACACTACCCTTTCTTCACTCCCCCTCCACTCTCAGCCATCACACGCCACCCTTCCTTAGTCTAACCACCACCTAACTACCGGCCACCACCTAACTACCTGCCACTAGTCGACCAGCCACAACCGACTGCACCTTGCCAGACCTGCAGCCTTCCATCCTCTCCCTTAGACAACCCCTAGTCAAGACACTTAGCTCTGCCTTCCCTAGGACCTGCCCTACACCTTAGTGACACCCCCTAAATACCCCAGCCAAGGCACCACAGCAGCACCCCCTCCCATCATCTGGCTAGCGCCAAGGCACCACATCCGCTGCACCCTTGTCACCCGACCAACACACCTTTGCCGCACCCTTCCGAGGAGCTCCCTCTTGTAGCCCAAGGCGATGCCCAAGCGCAAGCTCAAGCAAGTCACCTCTGAACCATCTATACGTAAGTGCCTAACTCGGTCCTTGTTTATAGACTTGCTTAAGCTTAATTAAATTTGATACGGGGTTGTAATAACGGAGCATTGTCTCCCCCCGCTTGTAATAACGTAGCTTGGCACACCCACACACACGTGCACTTGAGCCTATCTCGCTCTTAGTTGTACACGATTTTGAACACACACATGGGCCTAATCAGCCCTTAAGATATAGACTTATTTATATAATTTAAGTTGCGTGGCGTTTTGCTTAAGTTGTGTGTGTTGTCTTTCAATTCTCGCACTCACACACATTGAGCTTTCACTCTTATTTTCAAGACCCTAGTAAGGGCCGTGTTATTATTTCCCTTGAGTGTTTTACTTCATGTCGTGTGTGTAGCATTTCAATTATACACTCACACACATTGAGCTTTCGCTCTTACTCCCAAGACCTTAGTCAAGGCCTATTGCAATTTATATTTGGGTTTAATTTCTTGTCGTGTGCATAGTACTTCAATTCTACACTCACACACATTGAGCTTTCGCTCTTACTCCCAAGACCTTAGTTAAGGCCATATTGCAATTTATATTTGGGTTTCATTTAAGTCGTGTGAGTTGTCTTTCAATATACACACAACACCCACGCAACACGTTGGCGACCTTCGGGCCCATATATATTATAAGTATTTCCCTTTCCGCTATGTCTTTTAGATTTGGGTTTTAAGGTTCAGCAGTGTGCGTAGTCTTTACATATGTACACGGCACACACTTGCACTATTGAGCCTTTCCGCTCTTAAGATATAGCCATATTTCCCTTTCGCAATTTCCCTTTTGCAATTTCCCTTTTGCAATTGTAGACGCAGAAAATTTCCGCTTCCTGGTTCTTAAGCCTGTTGCGAACCTTTTCGTGTGCCTAAGTCCTATTTAAACAAACAGGGCGTACCAGCTAGCTTACTTAAGCTAGCGAAGATATATTTAAAACCTGACTTCTAACGTGACAATTATGAGCAAGCAAGCTCTTGTCGTCGCAGACCTTCTTGCACCGATGCGCAAGGGTCAGTCTGTACGCTTTTAAAGATCGAGTTTTTGGATGACCTACGAAAGCGGTTTGAGGTGTTTGATTCGGGTCTTGTTTGTATGATTTTCAGATTATAGATCACGTGGATTTGCACGTGCCTAAGTCTTTCTTTTTATCCCTTTTCGGGCCACCTAGGTGTGTGTTATGAACACTCCACTAAGATGTGGCGACTTTGAGCGGGAGTATGGGGTTTGCTTTGATGCAATATGCGTCCTAACTCGTTGTATGGCATATATGCAATACAAACTCACGCTACTCCAAAGGGAAAACCCGAATTTAAAAGACAATGCCGAAGGGAAATGACTTGTAATGTAAATGCCGAAGGGAAATGACTTGTAATGTAAATGCCGAAGGGAAATTGCAAAAGGGAAATACGGCTATATCTTAAGAGCGGAAAGGCTCAATTGTGCAAGTGTGTGCCATGTATATATTGAAAGACTATGCACACAGCTGAACCTTACAACCCGAATTGAAAAGACATAGCCAAAAGGGAAATACGTATATAGTATATATGAGCCCTTACTTGGGTCTTACCAATAAGAGCGAAGGCTCAATGTGGGTGCGTGGGAAAATGTAAAGACAACACACACGACTTCAAATGAAACCCAAATATAAATTGCAATATGGCCTTAACTAAGGTCTTGGGAATAAGAGCGAAAGCTCAATGTGTGTGAGTGCTAAAATTGAAGTACTACGCAGACAACATGAAATTAAACCCAAATAGAAATTGCAATATGGCCTTAACTAAGGTCTTGGGAATAAGAGCGAAAGCTCAATGTGTGTGAGTGCTAGAATTGAAGTACTACACACACGACATGAAATTAAACCCAAGGATAGTATCACACGGCCCTTACTTGGGTCTTGCAAATAAGAGCGAAGGCTCAATGTGTGTGAGTGCGAGAATTGAAAGACAACACACGCAACTCAAGCAAAACACTACGCTACTTAAAGTATATACATAAACTCATATATAAAGGGTTGATTAGGCCCGTGTGTGTTCAAAATCGTGCACAACTAAGAGTGAGGTAGGCTCAAGTGCACGTGTGTGTGGGTGTGCCAAGCCACGTTATTACAAGCGGGGGAGACAGTGCTCCGTTATTACAACCCCGTATCAAATTCAATTTAATTTAAGCAAGTCTACAACTAAGGACCGAGTTAGGCACTTACTTATAGCTGGTCCGGAGGTGACTTGCTTGAGCATAGGCTTGGCTTCGCCTTGGGCTGCAAGAGGGAGCTCCTTGGAGTGGAACGGCAAGGTTGTGTAGCCGGGTGACAAGGTAGGATTGTGGCGCCTTGGGGACTCGCCAGCTGCTAGGGGGAGGCTATCGTGGTGCTTTGGGCTAAGGTGTCTAAGGAGGGTCACTAAGGGATAGTGTGGTGTTAGGAAAGGTGGCGCTAAGGGGAGCCTAAGGGAATGCCTAAGGGAAAAGTATGGCTGGCCGGGAGGACTTGGGTGCAATCGGCTAGGGATGGTTTAGTGGTGGCCGGCTGCTAGGGTAGTTAGGATGTTATGGATGGGAAGGGAGCTAGCTAGGGTGTTGTGGAAGGTGGGACTAAGGGCTGGTGGAAAGTGGAAGGGGCAGGTCTTAGGGAGCCAAGTAGGGTGGTTGGGTGTCACTAGGCGAAGGTAGAGTGTCGGGTGGTGGAAGGGGTTTAGGTCTGGCCGAATGGGTAAGTGTGGCGGATGGCAAAGGAGGATGCTAAGTGGTGGTGGTATGGGTGGTTGAGAGTGGAGGGGGAGTGAAGAGGAGGTAGAGTTAGGTTGAGGTATGTAGACGCGCGAAAAAGTCCCCGCCTCTCACCTTTTCAGGGCTTGGAGTGGATCCTCTCGTGCGTCTAAGGCCTATTTGTGTAAACAGGGCGTGCCAGCTAGCTTACCTAAGCTAGTGAAGATATATTCTAAACTGACTTCTAACGTGGCGACTGTGAGCAAGTGAGCTCTTGTCGTCGCAGACTTTCTTCCACCGATGCACAAGGGTCAGTCTGTACGCTTTGCAAAAAATCGAGTTTTTGGGATAGAAAGCCTACGAAGCGGTTCGAGGTGTCTAATTCGGGTCTTTTAGATGCGATTGCAAATTTTAGATCACGTGGATTTGCACGTACCTAAGTCTTTCCTTTTATCCCTTTATGGGCCACCTAGTTTGTGTGTTATGAACACTCCACTACATGGGCGAATTCGAGTAGGGCTTGCTTTGATGCAATATGCGTCCTACCTCATGGTATGGCGTAGATGCAATGCAAACTCACGCTACTCCAAAGGGAAAACCCGAATGTAAAGACAATACTGAAGGGAAATAACCGAAGGGAAATAACCGAAGGGAAATGACCAAAGGGAAATGACTTGTAAAGTAAATGCCGAAGGGAGATATGTATATAGAATAGGTATATGAGCCCTTACTCGGGTCTTGCAAAATAAGAGCGAAGGCTCAATGTGGGTGCGTGCTTGAATTGAAAGACTTACACACACGACATGAAATCAAACCCAAATATAAATTGCAGTATGGCCTTGACTAAGGTCTTGGGAGTAAGAGCGAAAGCTCAATGTGTGTGAGAGTGCTTGAATTGAAAGACTTACACACACGACATGAAATGAAACCCAAATAGTATAGGTCGGCCCTTACTTGGGTCTTTCAAATAAGAGCGAAAGCTCAATGTGTGTGAGAGTGCTTGAATTGAAAGACTTACACACACGACATGAAATGAAACCCAAATAGTATAGGTCGGCCCTTACTTGGGTCTTTCAAATAAGAGCGAAAGCTCAATGTGTGTGAGTGCTTGAATTGAAAGACAACGCACCCAACTTAAGTAAAACCCTACAAAATCAAAGTATATATATATATATTTATGTATTACGGGTTGATTAGGCCCGTGTGTGTTCAAAATCGTGCACAACTAAGAGAGTGCACGTGTGTGGGTGTGCCAAGCCACGTTATTACAAGCGGGGGGAGACTATGCTCCGTTATTACAACCCCGTATCGAATTGAATCTCAAGCAAGTATACAACTAAAGACCGAGTTAAGCACTTACTAATAGCTGGTCCGAAGATTCCTTGCTTGAGAGTGGGCTTGGCCTTCGCCTTGGGCTGCAAAAGGGAGCTCCGCGAGGTTGAACGACAAGGGGTGCTGGCCGGGTGCCTTGAAGGTGGCCGGCTGCTAGCAAGGGTGTCGCCTTGACGTGTGGGATTAAAGGGGCTAGGTAAGGTCACTAGGGGGAGTGTAGTGTTGGGGGAGTGTGGCACTAAGGGAAGTTCAAGGGAATATCGAATGGGACACTTAAGGTTGGCGGGTTGTTAGGGTGGCCGAGTGGAGCTAGAAGGTCTAGGTGGTGGCGGGTAGTTAGGATGCTATGGGTTCGGCTGAGTGGGGCTGGTGGCAGCAAGTGGAAGGGCTGGTGTTAGGGTGATATGGGAGTGGATTAGGTGGTTGAGAATGGAGAGGGAGTGAAGAGGGAGTAAGGTGGAAGGTAGGGCACTTATCGAGTGAAGAGAGGGTGGCGCTCGACTGGAAGGAAGTGGTGCAGGTGGTGGCGTTCGGCTGGGCTGGGGAAGTGATGAAGGTGGTGGCGGGATGTGGAGCAAGTGGTGGTGGGATGTGGAGTAGGTGGTGGTGGGATGTGGAGCAGGTGGAGTAGGTGGAGCAGGCGGCTGAGCTTGGGGAAGTGGAGGACCCGGCTGGGAATGGGTGGGCTTCTAGATGGGAAACCCGCCCCCAAGAGGGGGGTTTATATAGGGCTTGGTTAGGTCGGTTAGGGCTGGGTTTGGGGTAGTGGTTAGGTGGTTTAGGTAGGGTGGTATGATGATAAGGTGGGCTGGAAAGGGGAGGGCCAGATATTTTAAATACAAGTGGTTTGGGTAGGTTGTGGGCTAGGGATGGTTTAGGGGTTTAGGGTTTGGTTAGGTGGGTGGGTTCTAGGGTGAGGTTTAGTGAGCTAGGTTAGGGGATTAGGCTAGGATTAGGCTAGGTTTAGGGAAATTAACCTAGGTTTAGGGAAGGATTAGAGAAGTGGGTTAGGTGATTAGGTTGGGATTAGGCCAGGATTAGGGAAGTAGGTTAGGTGATTAGGTTCAGATTAGGGGCGGATTAGGGTGGAAGGCTAGGATTAGGTATTTTGGGTTAGGTTTAGGTGAAGGAGCTCCCTTTTCATGGCCCATAGACTTTAACCACATCATGTTGGTGCAGCCCTAGGTTAGGTTTTGGCTAATTACAAGCTTAAACCCACTCAATTAGGCTAACCCACATGATTAACCCCAAACTTGACACACAAGTCAAGCTTAATTATAACCACACTTGATCTTATCCACCCCCCACTCTCTCTCATGCCCATAATCCCACGTGAAATTCAAGTGGGCCCCACCTCCATTTATGAGAAGGTGATGTGGGCCATGGATATGGATATTGGATTGGATCTCTGGATCCAAATCCAAATCCAAGTCCATACATGGGTTTGGATTGGGATCTGGACATATATGGTCCAGATCCGATCCAAACTAAACTCTGACTCCTTCGAGCTGTGTTCGAAATGAACGGTTTGTGCGGGGCCTGACAGCATCAGTACTCCATCTTCGTTGGGTCTTCGCCAACATGATCATTCGCCTTTGTTTTCGCCTTTCGAAGATGACTTCAAATGATGTTTTGATGATAACAAGGTCTTGGACGTTCGAGATCCTGGGGGTGTGGATTTGATACGAGAGTTGCTGTGCCGGGCTCGACATGTGCTCCGGTTTCGGGCTCTCCTTAGCTCTCTTGGTCCTGTCTGGATTAGGCCAAGCTGCTTCAGGGTTTTCAAAACATGTTTTAAAAGGGTTTTGAAAAGCCATATTATGTATTTTTGAAATATAGAGTTTAAAACATATATACAGGGTTATCTGGAAGGCTCCTGGGTTTCCAGACTCAAGATAGCCCTTTGGGGCTGCTTTTACAAAACCAGATGGGTTTGAGAAATTCGTGGGATTTCGGGGTGTTTACAAGGTACTAACCGGGTGGTGAAGAGTTGGTGTCCAAGGAAGAAGGACAGCCGGGTGCTTTGGATGGATGAAATTCGGCCGGATGGAAGTGGCGACGTGGAGTGGAGCGGGCTGGGAGGCAGTGGTGGCGCGAGGTGGAGCTTGGCCGGATGGACGTGGTGCAGGTGGAGCAAGGTGGAAGGTTCGGCTGGGATGTGATTGGCCAAGGTCGGCTGGCCCAAGGTGAAAAAAAGATGGAAAACCCACCCACTAGGAGGGGGGGGGGGTTATATAGGTTTGGAAATGGTGGTTGGGGCTGGTATTTGGAGGGTGGTAAGGTGGTTTAGGTGGTGGTGGTGTGGTGATAAGGTGGGCTGGTTTTGAGGAGGGGCCAGATATTTTGTTTAAAGGGGTTTTAGGGATATGGTGTGCTAGGTTTAGGTGGGGTGGTTTAGGGGTTTAGGGCTTAGCTTGGTGGGTTGGTTTTGGGGTGAGGTTTAGTGAGGTGGGTTAGGTGATTAGGCTAGGATTAGGTTAGGTTTAAGGAAATTAAGCTAGGTTTAGGGGAGGATTAGGGAAGTGGGTTAGGTGATTAGAAGAGGTTTAGGCCAGGATTAGGGTAAAAGGCTAGGATTAGGGTTTTTTACTTAGGATTGGGTTAGGGAGCTCCCTTTGCATAACCCATAGACCTTATTGCATCATGTTGGTGCAGCCCTAGGTTAGGTTTTGGCTAATACAAGCTTAAACCCCCACTAATTAGGCTAACCCACATGATTAACCCCAAACTTGACACACAAGTCAAGCTTAATTACAATTAACCCTCAAATCTTATCCTCCCCCACTCTCACTCATGCCCATAATCCCACGTGAATTTCAAGTGGGCCCCACCTCCATTTATGAGAAGGTGATGTGGGCCATGGATGTAGATATTGGATTGGATCTCTAGATCCAAATCCAAATCCACACATAGGTTTGGATTGGGATCTGGATATATATGGTCCAGATCCAATCCAAACTGAATTCTGACTCCTTCAGGCTGTGTTCAAAACGAACGGTTTGTGCGGGGTCTGACAGCATCAGTACTCCGTCTGCATTGGGTCTTCGCCAACATGATCGTCCGCTTCTGTTTTCACCTTCCGGAGATGATTTAAAGTGATGTTTACTGATAATAGGGTATAGGACGTTCGAGATCTTGGGGGTGGATTCAATACGAGAGTTGTTGTGCCGGGCTCGACATGTGCTTCGGTTCCGGGCTCTCTTTAGCTTTTCTGGTCCTGCTTTGATCAGGCCAAGCTTGCTTTGTGGGGTTTCAAAACATATTTTAATAGTTTTTAAAACATATTATACATATTTAAAACATATAAAGTTTAAAACATATGTACAGGGTTGCCTGGAAGGCTCCTGGGTTTCCAGACTCAAAATGGCCCTTTGGGGCTGCTTTTATAAAACCAAGTTGGTTTGAGAAATTCATGGGATTTCGGAGTGTTTACAAATGCCCCTCTTTGGCCTTGTTCAAATCGATTTGGATAAGGGCAAAGATGACAAACACCCCTTTCAATGTCTCCCTAGATCTAACCACGAAAAAATATGGGATCGTCCCAATCTTTAGCAAAATCTCAGTTTTAGAACCCTGGTAGGAGGAGATATCACGCCAAAGGGATTTACAAAAGGTTTCTGGTCCTAAATGGGATCATGTTTATGCAAGTGCCATGCGGATATCATGTTTATGCAAGATGATGGGCGATTTGGCTCCTATTAATGCCACTTGGTCAGACAGGGATTCCAGACTTATGTTCGAACTAACCTTGGCTCTTTCTAGAATTTTCTCTAGCACGAGTCTATGCCTAGGCGAAGTTTGTATAAGCTCTAGGATGGACATGTGGATAGGAATCTTTGAAAGATGGTTTTCGAAATCATAAGGGTTTAGGACGACTTTCCCAGTGTCTGCTTTTGGCAGAACTCCAAGAATACATGCTTTTGAGGGGCCAGGCACACTGACCACCTTTTTAGTACTTTGTAGGTGAGGGGGTTGATAGATCCTTCCGGATCTAGTCACTTCCCCCACGACCAACCTAGGGTTCGCACTAAAATTGGCTCTAATTATGAGTTGAGGAGCACCTTGAAGTTTTAAAATTGGTTTAGCCGGGGATTCAGCTTTTGCTAGTCCCCGGATGACGACTTCGGCGGGCTTCTTGTAAAGTACAAGAGTAGGCGCACAAGTGGGTCGACCAAACTCAGATGTTTGCGCTAGTTCTTTTGAAAAGGTGAGGGTACATACCTCTTTTCCTTTCCCACTGCTACTGGCATGCTTGGGAAAGGGTTCTTTGAAGATAGCTTGAGTTGGCTCAGGTTCCGCAGTGACCTGGAGTCGGCCCTCCGCTATCAAGTTCTCGATTTTGTTTAAAAGGGAGAAACAACATTTTGTATCATGGCCTTTGAGCCGATGATACTTGCAAAAACGATTTAAATATCCCCCTTTGGAAGTGACTCCCTCGGGGATTTCGGGAAGTTCAATCATGCCTTGGGCAAGTAAGAGGTCTAGGACCTCCGACACAGGTTGCCCCAGCGGTGTGTACTCCCGTTTTCAATTGGTTTTTGGAAAATTCTCTCCCTTTTGTTTTCTAGCTTTTCAAAATTTTTGGAAGTTCCCGCCACACCTGGATCCACCCAGACATTGGCGATTTTATGGGGCTTTGCCCCTTTGTCCATTGTGGGTAGCCCATAAGTGATGGGCTTCTCCAAGCGGGTTTTACAAACGGCACTTCCTTTCCATAAGTGATCGTATATTCCCTTTTTCAAGTTTGTTTTGAAAAGGGATGCTTTTTTGATCAACTTATGGAAAGTTGAGATCTCATGGAGCGAGAGAAGGGTCTTTAGCTCGCTTTTAAAACTATCCAGGATGAGCATGACTGCGCATCCTTCGGATATGGGCTCTCGCACTTGGCCCAAAAGGGACCTCCATCGAATAATGAAGGCATGTACGTCTTCGTTCATGCCTTGCTTCATATCCCTTAAAGTGTTTAAAGTCGGCATGACTTTTACGTTATGTGCAAATCTTTGGATGAAGCAGTTCGCTAACTCTTCAAAAGTAGCGAACTGGCTTAAATCGTAGGAAGCCAGCCATTTGGCAGCTGTGCCTTTAAGGGATATAGGGAACCAATACACCCATTTCATCGAGTCCTTTTTCTTCTTATGGGCTCGACGCGAGAAAAGTTGCAAGTGAGACCTAGGGTCTCCCATGCCATCATACCGATGGAAGTTTGGTATTTCATCGTCACTATTTGTTTCGTAATCCATAGGAAGGAAATCAGACAGGGTGTAACTCCTTTTCTCTTTATTCTACTCTTTCAGCAGCTGTTGTAGGGCTTTACAGTCCTTTTGTGTGAAGGACTCATGGTATTGGTTGCCTTCCATTACGGAGGCCTCTTTGTGTTTGCGAGGTTTTTCAGCTTTTTTCTTGGCCCTTTGTTCACCATTCGATGAACATGAATCGCCTACTTCAGCCTCTTGGCTGAGAGCATCAATTTTGGCCTCGAATTCCCTTCTCAAGTCCTCTATCTCGTCTAGTTTGATCTTATTTTTCAAAACCCTCCTAGAGTGAGAACTTGATGCGCATGAGCCTTGGCTCGACACTTCACTTGGGTTGGATTTTGACATGCTTTCAAGCTTTTTCAAAATTCCTAAGTACAAGTAAAGAAAAGAATTAAAACAACACCTTTTTTGAAAAATTTTCGCAAGTTTCCTAGAGTAACTCGATTTTTTTAAAAGACTCACGTCCCACCGGGCGTGCCAAATAACTGTAGATGCAGAAAATTCCCGCTCGTGGTTCTTAGGCCTGAAGCGAATCTTTTCGTGTGCCTAAGTCCTAATTAAGCAAAAGGGTGTGCCAGCTAGCTTACTTAAGCTAGCGAAGATATATTTTAAAACCAGACTCCTAACGTGGCGACTGTGAGCAAGCAAGCTCTTGTCATCACAGACCTTCCTGCACCGATGTGCAAGGGTCAGTCTGTACGCTTTTAAAATCAAGTTTTTGAGTGTAAGAACCTACGAAAGTGGTTTGAGGCATTTGATTCGGGTTGTTTTGTATGACTTTCAGATTTTATTTCACGTGGATTTGCACGTGCCTAAGTCTTTCTTTTTATCCCTTTTTGGGCCAACTAGGTGTGTGTTATAAACACTCCACTAAAATGTGGCGACTTTGAGCGGGAGTATGAGGTTTGCTTTGATGCAATATGCGTCCTAACTCGTGGTATGGCGTATATGCAATGCAAACTCATGCAACTCCAAAGGGAAAACCCAAATTTAAAAGACAATGCAGAAGGGAAATGACTTGTAATGGAAATTGCCGAAGGGAAATGACTTGTAAATGTAAATTGCCGAAGGGAAATGACTTGTAATGGAAATTGCCGAAGGGAAATTGCAAAAGGGAAATATGGCTATATCTTAAGAGCGGAAAGGCTCAATAGTGCAAGTGTATGCCGTGTATATATGTAAAGACTACGCACACTGCTGAACCTTAAAACCCAAATCTTAAAGACATAGCCGAAAGGGAAATACGTATATAATATATATAGGCCCTTACTTGGGTCTTGCAAATAAGAGCGAAGGCTCAATGTGGGTGCGTGTGAAAATGTAAAGACAACACACACGACTTTAAATGAAACCCAAATATAAATTGCAATATGGCCTTAACTAAGGTCTTGGGAGTAAGAGCGAAAGCTCAATGTGTGTGAGTGTGAGAATGGAAGTACTACACACACGACATGAAATTAAACCCAAATATAAATTGCAATATGGCCTTAACTAAGGTCTTGGGAGTAAGAGCGAAAGCTCAATGTGTGTGAGTGTATAATTGAAATACTACACACACGACATGAAGTTAAACCCAAGGATAGTATAACACGGCCCTTACTTGGGTCTTGCAAATAAGAGCGAAAGCTCAATGTGTGTGAGTGCGAGAATTTAAAGACAACACACACAACTCAAAGCAAAACCCTACGCTACTTAAAGTATATAAATAAACTTATATCTTAAGGATTGATTAGGCCCGTGTGTGTTCAAAATCGTGCACAACTAAGAGCGAGGTAGGCTCAAGTGCACGTGTGTGTGGGTGTGCCAAGCCATGTTATTACAAGCGGGGGGAGACGATGCTCCGTTATTACAACCCCGTATCAAATTTAATTTAACTTAAGCAAGTCTACAAATGAGGACCGAGTTAAGCACTTACTTATAGCTGGTCCGGAGGTGACTTGCTTGAGCGTGGGCTTGGGCTTTGCCTTGGGCTGCAAGAGGGAGCTCCTCGGAATGACACGACAAGGGTGTGCTGGCTGGGTGACAAGGGAGCGCGGGTGTGGCTCCTTGGAGCTTGCCGGCTACTAGGGGGTGCTGCCGTGATACTTTGGGCTGAAGTGGTTAAGGAAGGTCACTAAGGTATAGGGTTGGTGCTAGGGAAGGTGGCGCTAAGGGGAGCCTAAAGGGAATGGTTTAAGGAAGTGGGTGTGGCTGGCCGGGTGATTTGGGGACAGTCGGCTATGACTGGCCGACTAGGGGTGGTTTAAATGGTGGTCGGCTAGGGTAGCTAGGGGATGTCACGGATGGGAAGGGAGCTAGCTAGGGTACTATGGAAGGTGGAGTTAATGGGTGACTAAGAGTGGAGGGGGCAGGTCCTAGGGAGCAAGGTAGGGTGGTGTATGGTTGTCACTAAGGGGAAGGTAGAGGATCGGGTGGTGGAATGGGCTATGTCTGGCCGAATGGGGAAGAGTGACGGGAAGGCTGTGATGGAGCTATGTGGTGGTGGTGTGGGTGGTTGAGAGTGGAGAGGGAGTGAAGAGGAGGTGGAGTTGGGTTGAGGTACTAACCGGATGGGAGAAGGAGGTCGGTGTGTGGAAGAAGGGCAGCCGGATGATGAAGGTGGATGGAGCTCGGCCGGGAGGTGGTCGCGACGTGGAGTGGAGCAGGCTGGATGGAAGTGGTGGCGCGAGGTGGAGCTGGTCGGGGGTAATGGTGGTGCTGGTGGAAAAAGGGAGCAAGGTGAGAGGGCTCGGCTGGCCCAAGAGCTGGAAGGGGGAAGATGAAAAATCCGCCCACTAGGGGGGGGTTTATATAGATTTTCAAAAGGCGGTTGGGGGTGGTTTTGAGAGGGTGGTAAGGTGGTTAGGTGGTGGTGGTGTGGTGATAAGGTGGACTAGTTTTGAGGAGGGCCCAGATATTTTGCTTTAAAGGGTTTTAGGGATATGGTGAGCTAGGTTTAGGTGGGGTGGTTTAGGGGTTTAGGGCTTAGCTAGGTCGGTTGGTTTTGGGGTGAGGTTTAGTGAGGTGGGTTAGGTGATTAGGCTAGGATTAGGTTAGGATTAAGGGAATTAGGCTAGGTTTAGAGAAGGATTAGGGTGGTGGGTTAGGTGATTAGGTTGGGATTAGGCCGGGATTAGGGAAGTGGGTTAGGTGATTAGGCTAGGATTAGGCCGGGATTAGGGTAAAAGGCTAGGATTAGGGGTTTTGGCTTAGGATTGGGTTAGGGAGCTCCCTTTGCATAACCCATAGACTTCATTGCATCATGTTGGTGCAGCCCTAGGTTAGGTTTTGGCTAATACAAGCTTAAACCCATACTAATTAGGCTAACCCACATGATTAACCCCAAACTTGACACACAAGTCAAGCTTAATTACAATTCCCCTCATGCTTATCCTCCCCATTCTCTCTCATGCCCATAATCCCACTTGAATTTCAAGTGGGCCCCACCTCCATTTATGAGAAGGTGATGTGGGCCATGGATGTGGATATTCGATTGGATCTTTGGATCCAAATCCAAATCCAAATCCACATATACGTTTGGATTGGGATCTGGATATATATGGTCCCGATCCAATCCAAACTGAATTCTGACTCCTTTAGGGTATGTTCGAAATGAACGGTTTGTGCGGGGTCTAACAGCATCAGTACTCCGTCTGCGTTGGGTCTTCGCCAACATGATCGTCCGCTTCTGTTTTCACCTTCCAGAGATGATTTCAAGTGATGTTTGCTGATAATAGGGTCTTGGACGTTCGAGATCCTGGGGGTGGATTCAATACGAGAGTTGCTATGCCGGGCTCGACATGTGCTCCGGTTTCGGGCTCTCTTTAGCTTTTCTGGTCCTGCTTTGATCAGGTCAAGCTTGCTTTGTGGGGTTTTAAAACATATTTTAACAGTTTTTAAAACATATTATACATATTTAAAACATATAAAGTTTAAAACATATGTACAGGGTTGCCTGAAAGGCTCCTGGGTTTCTAGACTCAAAATGGCCCTTTGGGGTTGCTTTTACAAAACCAGGTTTGTTTGAGAAGTTCATGGGATTTCGGGGTGTTTACAGATGCCCCTCTTTGGCATTGTCCAAATCGATTTGGATAATGGCAAAGATGACAAACACCCCTTTCAATGTCTCCCTAGATCTAACCACGAAAATATGGGATCGTCCCAATCTTTAGCAAAATCTCACTTTTAAAACCTCGGTAGGAGGAGATATCACGCCAAAGGGATATGTATGGAATCTGGTCCTAAAATGGGATCATGTTATGCAACTGTCCATGCGTGGAATGCAGATGCATGACATGGGTGTGGTGCCAAGAGTGGCGACCTCCTAGAGACCAGATATGGTCGAACTCTTGAGACTTACAGGGCCTGCTGCTCCAAGTGAGCAGATCCTATGTTGTTCGATGTTCAATTTTCAAAATTTACTTACAAAAGGGACAACTGTCTTGAGTCTCAATCCTAAGGATCTCGAGCTCTTCGTGTTTGCCTTTGCTTGAGTCTTGACACTGTCTTATCTAGCGGACGTTTTATAAGAAAACAAGGCATATTTCAAATTCCTACGTCTTACTCGAAATGTCGAATTCTCAAACAAGATGAAATTCAAGTAAGTAAATCCTATTTTTACTTTAGGATTCCTCGAAATGAATGATGCTTTAGCTTGGGATAAGCCAGGGATGGGAAAGAGATACCACGGTCCCTTCTGAAGCGTCCCATGGTTTAAGGCATAGAAGGCGGAAAACTGCTCCTTTTGAGCTTTTTGCCCTCTTTTTTCCTTTTTCTTTCGTAGAGGGTCTCCCTTTGGGAGTATTTTTTCTTTAATCCCTCTTTTTTACAAGAGAATCGATTTTTCTTTTGAATTCTGGTTTCTTTCTTTTGGAAAGAGACTTTGGATGGGAAATTCCCTTTATTTGGGCCACGTTTTCTTTTTGGAAGGAGAAGAGAAGAGGGGAGGACTTATCCCAAGCTCACACTCGATCCATTCCAGATCAGCCTATTTAGAAATAGCACGTACTACTTGCAAGTATCTTGCTATGTTGAACTAGGCCTTTCTTTGTAAGAAGAAGGATTTTGAAATGTAACCACGATTTTGAAGACTCCACTCTTTCACAAGTGCGAATTTTCTCACTCAGGGTCACACGACTTTGCCTTTGCACCTTATTTTTTGGTCTCAGGGCAGCTATCCCTACAATTTTCGAAAATGGGGAATTTAATCCAAATCCTATACATGATACTTCTTTAAGTATTGAATATTGATAGGATCTGCTAAATTCCTACCTTCTACATCGATCAACCAATATGAGTTATTCGTGGTGGTTGCACGTACAACATAGGATCCATCCCACTTGGGGCGCCACTTTCCAAGGGGATGTGGGCCACGATAGTGGATGATTTTCAAAACCAGATCTCCCACTTCAAAGTGGCGAGGTCTCATGTGTTTGCCATATTGTCGGGCTATCCTTTGCCGGTACGCATGAGCATGATCCATAGCAAGGAGTTGCCTCTCATCTAGCAAATCTAGTTCGGCCATCCTAGCATGCTGAAGCATCTCTAGGGGGAGGTCGAGTGCTATTGATGTATGGAATGAATGCAGTTGAGTATGAATGGGGCCTTCTTGAACCGATGCTCAAGAGTCAGCCTAGACGCTTGGAAAATTATTTGAAATCTACTAAATTTCGAAAAACAATATCCTAATTTGAAAGTTTGAAGAAATCATGATTTATTTCTTGACTTTGGAAAATTTCAGGTTCTGAAAAACAGAAACTAGTTCTGTTTTTAGAGACCTATTCTCTAATTTTTTTTTAAAATATTTCTGAGATTCTAAAAATTCTAAAAATTTAAAAAGGTAAATATGCATGTAAGAATCAAAAGATATTTTTATTTTGGTTTTTAATACTACAGATCATTATAATTAAATCTAGAACTACACATCATTCAAGCACTCAGAACAAACCTGTACCAGAACATCAAAGGTTTAGAAAAACTGAAATAATTCGATACTCAGACCTTCAATTTTTATGAAATTGGTCTTGTTGGAAAGATATGGATGTCAACTTTTTAAAAAGACCATTTTAAATCAATTTGATGCAGTATGAATAGAAATATTCAAGAAATAGCTGACATATGTCACAGAAGTTTCTGACTTTCTAGAACCTATTCTGGTTTTTATAAATATTTTCGGATTTAATTAATGATGTTTAAGAATGCCTAAAATCCTAAAAATTTTACCAGATGTTCATGTATATGTCTAGTTTGGACAAGCCAAATATAGACTTGTTTGGAGTAGTAGATAATTACAGATAAATCTGTGATCAGATGTGTGCAGAGTGTAGTCTAGAAATTTTAGATTTTCAGCAAAAGTGTGTGTATTCTAGCTTTGACTTAAGTGACCTATAGCTATAAAACAACAGTTCAAATCCTAAGAATCCCGTGAACTTGGGGAAATAAAGAGGTTCATGATCTTAAGTTGCACAATGGAGTTGAAAGAATCAATATGAAAGTGTATACTGAAGATCGCATGAAAGAAAGATGAGGATAGCTCGTGGATTTGAATCAATACAGCTTCATGGAGACTTAGTCTCCTTAATTACAAGTCCTTAAAGATTGTGAGATCAGTAAGAGGAGATAAACCTGTGGTGGAAGGTGGAAGACGATGTGTGACTGGCGGGGGGTGGCGGGCAATAGCCTTCCTGCTCTCTTCCTCTTCTCTCTCTCTCTCTCTCTCTCTCTCTTTGTTTCTCTCCCTCTGTTTCTTTCTCTCTTTCTCTCCCTCTATTTCTTTTTCTCTTGCTAAATGATTTGTGGGGCTAGGATTCCTTCAACTCAAATTCATGGTTTGTAGCACCTTTGAGGCCCCTTTTATAGGCCAAAGATTGCCCATTTGCTGCAAATGTTCATAAGGTAAGTTGCCTTAATGAAAACGGCTGCATTTTGTCAAGTGAATGATGGCCAATCTTTCTAAAATTTGTCCTCTTCGTTTAAGGCAAGTGAAGTGTTGTGCATGGCCTTCCAAATCCGTCACTTAGTTGTCTTTTGGTAAGTAGGTTCAATCAAGAACGAGCTCACCTAAGTGGGTTCGGCCAGGTGGTAGATTGTGTCTTAGGTAGAGAGGATAACAACTTGAAACAGACTTGGATTTTGCTGTCTTGGCTAGGTATTTGGCATGGGCTTGAAATTCATATGATTTAGTTATGTTATGGCGGATTGGTGAACTGGAATTATAGGTAGAAGGTGAGTCTTAAGTACAGCAAACCACATGATAACAGTTCCCTAGCTTCTACTTGAGAGAATTTGATGTCAAGATGCGATCGTGACCATATTCGGACCATTCATATGACAGCAATTAAGTAAGATCAAGATGCACTACGACTTGATCTTGAAGATAGCAGCTCGGGCTTGCTTTGAACCTCATGTTTGAGGTCACCTAACCCCTGCAAATTTCGAGCCCAACTGGAACTGACGAGAACTTGGCAGCCTTGCCAAATCTAGTGCACCATGTTACCTTATAAGAGTACCGAATCATGCCATGACCTGTCCACTGTGTTGCCTTAAATTCGGTGAGTGATCTTGTGGGATCAAGCTAAGATCTAAATAGCAAGTGGCCAAGTTTGGTTGTTGTCTAGGCTTGATTAATCATCTTATTCAACCTTTTGTGGGACCGGCTAAACCAATCTTGATAACCTACCGACTGAAGTCCAGCTATGG
This sequence comes from Brasenia schreberi, assembly GCA_036023115.1. Classification (NCBI taxonomy): domain Eukaryota; kingdom Viridiplantae; phylum Streptophyta; class Magnoliopsida; order Nymphaeales; family Cabombaceae; genus Brasenia; species Brasenia schreberi. The sequence goes on along the minus strand of JAYKKT010000078.1, from coordinate 15,017,107 downwards.
TTCACGTTGAAATCCACAAGGGCTATAAAAAGTAAGTACCTTTGCTTAATCCTGTAGTGAATGGCCATCCAATGAACATGGTAAGTTGTCATTGCTTGCAATTGAAGCCACACGAGTCTGCTTCCTTCCTTATTGAACCCATCGATCTTGGTAACCCATGATGAAATCGTTCCAGTTTTAGTGACTTGGTGACCGGGCTAAGTATGGAAAGTCACCTTTCTTTTATATTGAAGATGGCACGACTTGGTGACTTACCACAAAGCCACCTACGCCCAGTCACATGACTCATTTATGACAAAATCAATAAGTTTCCTCTTGGTGACTTGTCAAATTTAGTGTCACAACTTGCCAAACCACACATTGCTTTCCTTTCTCTCGGATTATAATGACTTTCCCTTCTTGGGCGCCGACTTTCCTTTTTTGGAGGTCCACTGTCCTTCCTTGAGTGTCAACATTCCTTCTCGGATGTCAACTTTCTTTTTGAATGTCAGCTTCCTTTTCTTGACGCCGACCTTCCTTTTTGTACGTGCGACTAAAAATGACAAGTTACCTTGCCCAACAACGCCAAAATTGGCAGGTGCTCGGTCGTTGCCGAACAATGCCCAACAAGTTACCTTCTGATCCGAATTTATATATGGTAGGTTTCAAACATTTTATAAAAAAATATTTTATATTTGAAAACATTAAATTTAATGAAATATTCAAATATTGCTTTGGAAAAGCATTGGGTTTCATTCTCAATTTTTGTTTGCAAGGATGACCTACATTTGCTTCATGAGTCAGTTTATAACCACCTTGACCATTTAACCCTTCTCATGGGTGTGGGGTATCGAACCACTTTAACCACTTCAACGGGTCTAAGTTGTCGAACCACTTTAACCTTGGGTATCAGGTCTTGGAATGAGACCCTTCTCAATTGAGAGAATTTCTGAGGTCTGGTTTGATTTAATTTATTTTTGAATATCAAGAGTTTTAGAATTTCATAAATTTATAATTTGCAAACATTTTGGGTTTGATTCCCAATGGTACCTTTTTCATTTGTTTATATAAAAGGAATTGTTTGAAATCATCCTTTCTTTGAAGGCAGTCACTTAAAAAAGGCAAAGTCTTGCCAATTTTGTCTTGAGGGCAAAATCATCATTTTTATAAAATTTTGTCCAAATTCAAATTTTTCTAAAAGGTATGCAATATTCCATCATTTTGAGGCTGCTATAAAATTTGATACCAAAACGAGCTCATTTAATACATTTTTATTTAAAAATCCAAAGCTAATTTTCTAAAAGGTAAAAGTTTTTTATTTAAAAAATTTTGGATGTTTACAATGGGTTAATCGGTTACTCCAGCAGCTACCAAATCAACTGCTTAACAAGTCAACCCATCGACAACCAATCCAGGGCCCATGTCAATTGCTTGCATTAGTTGGCCATTCTGGCCATCCTCACGTTAGATTAGCCACGACGAGCCAAACAAGTTCTTGTTTTTCAATCCAATCTTCTTTACCTTTGCCAGTGATTCATGATTCGAGAAGATAACAAAGATCTTATTGTCAACAGCCACCAAGAAGCCACCTTTTTATCTTCCTCAAGGCCAGGTGACATACCTACCTACCTCTAGACACGGTCAACAATGTATCTACCAGCCCAATCACTATGATCACATCAATCATAATGCATATGAAGCTACAAAAAGATAAAACGAGCGAGGACTTTCTTGCTTTGAGCTCAACACACCCAACAACAAGACAAAACATTCATTAGAGATACTCATGTTCTTTAATGGCGATTAGTTGATGTGGCTGCACAAAGTTTTCCATGCATATGAGCTTATCGTAGCTATTGGTGATAAGGTATCTATCACCTTCAATCGACTAGAAAGTGATGAATATCAATGGTTTTAATGCATTTAGCTCCTCAATTGCATCTTATATGGGAAGAATTCTTCCAAAGCCTTATCTCTTGATTCACCATTAATCTTCTTAGCAACCCTTATGTTGAAATAAAAGGATTAAGAAAACAAGGTTCGTTTGAAGAATATCGATCCAAATTTGAGAGGTTGTCATCATTGCTTCCTGAAATAGGCGAATGAGCTTTGGTTGGTCAATATGTAGTGAGATTAAAGGACGATCTTTGCTTCAAAGTCCTTGGTTCCGGGGTCTAAACTGTCCAAAAACTTTTTGTCATTGCCAAACTATGTGAGGAGAAAATTAAGAGCTTTTGGAGTTTGCAGGGGACTCAAGTCTTCCAAACCTCTATGCTCAGTCGTGTTCCTTTAGCAAGTCCATGACTAAGAACAAGAAACCAACCCAAGGAGTGACTCACCCGACTGAAACGGAGGAAAAGAGAAAAATAATCAATGTTTCCCATGCAACAAAAAATGGGAGCCGAACACAAGTATACTAAGCCAAAATATTTTCAATCAATTTGTGAATGTGATAAACCAGAGCACTCTGATGCATCGAGTAAAGAAAAGGATGACCGTGAGACTGTCATGTGCTATCATGCTCTTAAGGCTGTTTCTTCCATAAATGTGATGAGTTTAATTAAGTTGATTAGTGATGTCAAGGTTGAGGTCTTGGTTGACACGAGATCTACCTATAATTTCTTTTGTAATTCTTTGATAGAAGTTCTAAGATGTTCTTTTAGAACAGTTGGGTCTTTCAATGTGGTAGTTGGGAATGGTTAAATTGTTCCTTTTAACCCAAGTGTGCAAGAAACTAGTTTTATCCGTGCAAGGGATTGGTGCCATGGTTGACCTATCAAAAAAGTCATGTCATACTAGTCATGACTTGGTTGAAGGATAATGGGGTTATGTTTTGGGATTATACCAAGATGTAGATGCCTTCACTTGTTGGGGTCTATCCTATACCCTAAAAGCCATAAATCTTTGTATACTCCTTTTTTCAAATTCGCTTCGAATAGCGAAGCTTTCTTTATCAATTTTTAAAAATTCGAGATTTCATTGAGTGAGAAGAGGGCTTTTAAATCGGTTTTGAAATTCTCAAGGATGAGCATTATGGCTTATCCTTCGGAGATGGGCTCTTTTACTTGACCCAAAAGTGACCTCCACCTAACATCCTCGTTAGGAGCTTGCTTAGTGTCTCTCAAAGTATTCAAAGTGGGTGTGACTTCAACATTATGTGAAAATCTTTGCATAAAATAATTTGCCAAGTCTTCAAAGTTGGCAAATTGGCTCAAGTCGTTTGAAGCCAACCACTTCGATGCATTTCCCTTGAGAGAGAGGGGGAACCAGTAGATCCACTTTGAAGAATCCTTCTTCTTCTTGTATGCTCTTTGAGAAAAGAGTTAAAGGTGGAATCTAGGATCTCCACTTTTATCATACCAGTAGAAATTTGGTATGTCATCATCACTATCGGTTTGATAATCAGATGGTAAGAAATTTGATAGTGTGTAAGCTCTTTTCTCTTTGGTTCGAACTTTTAACAGTTGTTGCAAGGCTTTTCTATCTTTGATAGTGAAGGATTTTGGCTCTAGTTCCTCCTCTAATCTAGAGGTCATTTTGGTTTTACTCATGTGAGAGGGTTTCTTGTGAGCCCTTGCTTGTTTCTCATTTGAAGAGCATGATTCGACCGCTTCGGCCTCTTGGCTTAAAGTGGCGACCTTTTCTTTCATGAATTTAAGTTTCCTTCTTATGGAAACAAGCAAGTCTTCCCAGTTTCTGCAATATGTTTTCGAATTTTTTTTGGAAATATGGTTTGAGGAGCATGAAGCTCAGCTTGACACCTCATAGGAACCTTCTGAATTCGACATGATTTGGGAAAAATGTTAGACCTGTGCACAAGAAATGAGTTAAACACCAAGAATTTTCAAAAAAGTGGATTTTGGGAAAATCAACACCTAAGCTTGAAATTCTCAAAGTCTAGAGTCCCACCGGGCGTGGCAATTCTGTAGATGTGAAAATTTCACTCCAAGCCTATGTAGAGACTTGAAACAAACTTCTCAAATCTACTTTGTTTATGCGAGCGTGCCAGCTAGTTTTCAAAATTAGCAAAGTTTGTAAATCTGACTTGTTTGGCAATTGTGGCTAAGCGAGATCTTGTCACCTTAGGCCTTCTTGAACCAATGCTCAAGGGTCAACTTAGGTGCTTTGAGGACTTATTGGTGTAGGTGTGAGTTCAAATCTACTTTAAGAAAATCCAAGAGACTTGATCAAATTCGTGCACTTAGTGTTTTTAAAAACAATTTTGGCTAAGTTCTGAAAAACATAAACTGGTTCTATTTTTAGACCTTGCTTTCTAATTTTTTCAATGGCTTCCGAATCTCTAAAAATCAGAAACAATTCACAGTGAATAGGCATAGAAATAGAGATTATGAAAATATTTTTACTCAATTTTTGGGAGCTATAATTATTCAGAATTAAATCCAGTAAATGTCTCTGTTCAGACACTTGAAATTGTTCTGTCATAGAAATACAAAGACACAAAGAAAGTTTTGTATCTCGGTGCACCAAGCTCCAATTTTTGTGCACTTGGTCTTGTTAGAAAGCTATGGATGTCAGCTTTCCAATGAACTAAGTTTCATAGAAATTGAATGACTACATATAGAGTTATGGGATGATTACTCAGTCTTTATTATACAAAATACATTGGATGATTACCCAGGCTCTATTATAGGAAATATAGTTTTGACATAGATAATTCTGAAATTTTTAGATCTTACATACTTTTAATTACGTGGTTTCAGGCCATAAAATTCTTTAAAATTCTATCCTATGTGGGCTTCTGGGTGTAGATGAAGTATTTCAAATTTCAAGTCAATCGGAGTAGAAATGAGGAAATGAAAATTAAAACATCAGACATATGTAGAGATGCAGAAAACAGTTGTTTTGTGTTTTTTACAACATACGTGATGCAACTCACCTAAAATTAAATGGCATAATCACAACAAACTTAAAGTAAATTGCTGAAGAGAAATGAATGTAAAGATATGTGCTAGCTTAAGCATAGAGAGGGTTAGGAGTTATAGGAGTTTCATAGAATATAGAGAGATAGAATCAAGAAAGAAAACAAGTAGAGTGTATAAGTAGGAAACGAAATTTGCAACATATCTACTTGCTATTATAACATGGGGGAGATGAAGCTCCATCATTACAACCCCTTTCTTGAATTGAATATTAAGAGGAGAATCGAGATTAACCAAGGAAGAAAATACTTACTTAACAGCCTCCACGAACAAACAGATCTATAAGAGGATCGTCCCCTTCCTCTCTTGGAGCCACCCTCTATTCTTCCTGTATTTTTTCTCTTCTCTCTTTTCCTCTCTCTTTCTCTAATTTGCAGCACCTCCCCTCTCTCCTAGGCTCTTCTTCTCTCTTTCCTCACGTTTTGGCAAGTCCCTCCAATGTGCAAGATGCTGGAAATGAGTCACCCTGGCAACTCTTAGTTCATGCTTGAAGAGAGGAAATTTTTGCATTTATGAATGGTTTATCATTTTTTCTTTTAAAGAACTGGTAGACTTGCTCCTTTATGGACTATGCCATCGTTCTTCAAATTACTTCTTTTTCCACATCGAGAAGGTGAAAGGCTTTAGTGGGAAGCCAAACCCAAATTGGTAGCCTTCGTTTTGATGTATGTATACAGTAATACCATTTCTTAGTGTAAAGTCCTTAGAGAGATCAGCTTTGCTTTTCAAAAAGTTACCTAAGATAGAGATAGACACCCTTAAAGTGAGATTAGAAAATGTGCAATTTTTAAAGACATGGTGATCATTAACCCTTAGGCTTTATTTTGTTAACACTAGTGTTAAATACCAAATTCAATAGACTTCTACAAATACCTTCATGGTACAACGAAGACCACTTCAATGATCTAAAATGAAAGAACTAAAACCAAAGATATAATCAACTTTTTCTTAAAGTGATAGGTAGATATCTTCTGCACACAAAGGTTTACACTGTCAAGAATTAAAACAATAGCTTGGAAGTGTCTGGAGGCATGGTGAAACACCGAAGAACTGTCGGAACCTCATTCTGCATGTTGGTATGACTTACCCCTGTCAATATGCCTAACTTGAGAATTGTTTATGGAAGAGTGATGACACTTTAATCATCAATATAGCTCCTTAGCAAATGCTAAGTTCACATAGGAACAACCATTGCTAATGAAGGTAATTAACCACCAAGTTAGTCATGGCAAATGAAAGTCATCAAAGCCACTAGTAGGAGCTGACTTTTAGCTGAACGGCTACTAGCTCTTTGCTAGAGTAGAAAAAGTGCCCTATTTATCTTGTTATAATATGGACACTTTAGCAACTAATATGATTATTCATGTTTCTATGTTTAATTGTATCATTATGACTATATAGTCATTCAAGGGATTGCTTATTGGTGCTTTAAATTTCAGTAAACAAAATGGATCAGTGACCCACCTCTCTTTTTATGTGCCACTAAGGCCACTCAATGCATTGATAAGTGCCCCATTTGAGAGTGAATGAAAGAGGTCTTTAGCCTTCTTAATCTTCAATTAGTGTGATAACTGAGTCAGATTGACTCAAATCGGGTATGATCCAACCTGGACACACATGGCAGGAGGACTGCCGCCTTCTCGTTCGAATGCCATGTAGCACTCCAAGTAGGCACTTCTAGCAACCAGCCGCATGCAACAAAAATGCAGGACTAAAAGTCCAAGAGAGAGAGAGGATTTTTCATCGAAGGCGAGTAGGAACGGGCAGAAAAAACGCACAATAATGGGAGGTTAACACCGATTTTTTAGGTACAACTTCATTTCAAGTTTCCCAATAGAAATGCTGCCACTCTGGGTTTTTAGGCTCGATTGAGAGGAAATCTGTGACGAACGCGAGGCTAGCGCCCCGCGCATGCACCACGTGCCATGCATACGTGCCATGCACCCGCACCGCATGCAGGAGGAGCGCACGCACCGACATTGGTGGAGCATCTCTTCGGCACATGGAGTTGTGTCATTGTACATACATGTATTATGAGTCATGAGTCATGTATGTAGTATGTACGTGTGTGTGTGAGTCGAGTGTGTTCAACTCATGCATATCAAGTGTGCTTGGGTCATGTAATGTCTAGAGTGTCTAGGTGAGTCGGGTCACTAGACTAGACATGGGTTAGCCTAGCTAAGTAAGGTTAGTGCCTAACCTAGAGTGGTAACCAAGGGGGAATATTCCTTGGAATATCCCTTGGTAAGGTATGGGTTAGTCCAGCCAGCCGAACTCTATAAATAGAGATCGGATGGGCTGTTGGGGGATATGAAGTGGAGTGTTAGTGATAGGGTCTTACTTAGAGAGTTAGGCGTGTAGTTCAGTTTCAGCAAGGGGCTGAACTGAACGTGTGAGTGTGCTCTTGAAAGGAGAGAGAGTCTCACACGATCTGGTTTAGTGTGAACCAAGATCAGTCGTCCAAGAGTGACCGTGAACCTTCCTTTGTCAAGCAGGTCCAGGGGTGTATGTTGTCCTGTGTCTGTAATTCAAGTGTAGTCAATGAAATAAAGCTTCTTACTTCCTCAACGAGTAAAGATCCCGTCTCTGCATCAAGTGTGGGCTTCCATAGCTGATCTAACTCTTGAATGAGTTAGATCATCACCTGAAGTAGAGAGTTTTCGGAGGGTGAGTGAAGAACAGCGACTGAACGGGTGAAACACGCATGAACAGAAGCGGTTCTACGCGCAGTTTTGAGTTGAAAGCAGCAGGACGTGTTGCTTTGCTATCACAGAGGTATGTTTCGAATTTTTCAAAAAATTCGGTGACAGAATCAATAGATTGGGTCTGTCCTTGGGTGCCACCAAACTTGAAATCGGCACATAAATTATATCTTTTTGCAGATTTCCAGTGTTCCTTTTCTTTCCCCACTTTTCTCCATTTTTAGATGAAACTCCAGCCAAACGGCGGCGATTGAGGTGGGCACACGGTTTGCCTAGAGGTAGAGGACCGGCATGTGTTGCCTATCACCTGAAAGTTGTGTGTTCAGTACGTTGGATGGTTGACCAGAAGTGACCTAACTGGATGTCTTGTCAGGCTCTTGCCATGTGTCGGTCGAGAATGACACTAACCAAACACAAGAAACTTGTGCACTTAGGAGGACATGGGTCTCGATCCGAACCACATCCGTAGATATTAATAATGAAAAAGATATTATTCAAATGAGTAGTATTGAATCTAGGTCCATAAATAGATCTACATAGGTTGTGGTTAAAGCATCAATTCTCTATTTTGTATCTTCCTCTTCGGGAATGTGTAAGGCCAACCAATCTTTCCTCCACTTAGTAAGAACCGCTTCGACCCATTCGTCTAGCTTTTTAGGCAGAAAATATAGATGCCCTTTAGACTCAACATCTTCTGAATCTGTTTTTGGGTTACATCTTGCAGTAGAGTCCATTGGTAAAGGATCGCATGAACTCATATCCTTCATTCTTATTGGAGGCATGACTGTCTTGTCACGGTCTCATGTGATAATTCCATTGAATATATCCCTAATCCTGGTATCTAGGGAGATTTGATAAAGTTTTGGCCAAGGGAAAATCGAGTTTGTTGTTGAGTATCTATTGTTATGGTGCATAATGGCAATAGGACCATCTTTCATTACAACAAATATAGGTGAGAACAAATTTACATCAGTCCCAAGTTTCTTATCTGAAAACTTTAAACGTTCGACCTTAATAACTTATTGTATAATTGAGCATAACTTCACCACTTGTAATATCGTGACATCTTCTTGAGCTCATCTTGGGATTGTATTGAACGACCTTTCAAAAAATGAAGTTGTCAATCCTTCAGAAGTAGATTGACGACCTAATAAGATTTCATGATATCAAAAGCCAATTTTTTTCTCGTTAGCTTCCTTCTCTTTCTCCTTAGGGGCCAAAGAGCATTACAAATATAAGGAAGTCCCCGTGTTAACTCAATAACCATGACTTGGATAGAGTCAAACTCATTATTAGTATCTTGCATCATATTTTTCAAGCAAGAAATTAAAGCTTGGCAAGCCCTGGGACTATTCACTTATTAAGTGATGCATCTATGGTGTTGAGGATGTTTTCGGTTGCTACTGCCCGGTTAGCTAACTGAACCAAATTTGAACAAAAAGGTTGAGCTAATCCCTTCTTAATCTTTGTGCATAGGTAATTTCATGCCAAGGCTACGTATTGAGCCTCAGTGAATTTCATGTGGCAACATGTGACTAACTCATAGAAGTTTTCGAAGAATACCTCAAAAACTTTGCTAGCTTTTCAATGAAAATTCATTTAGCTGTAGGTGTTGGCCAAGGTCAAATCTTATTGTAACTCTTGAGAAATGCCTTTTGTATCTCATATCAAGTTTGGATGGATGCAGATTTCACAAAGTTGTAGGAAGCATAAGCTTGGCCAGTGAGAGAAGCGACAAAAATTTACGTTTGTGCATCTCAATATCACCTAACTCTCTGTACTCGAGAGTGAAATAAGCCAAATGGTCCCCTGAATTTTTACCATCTTGTTCCAAAAATATGGTAAACTTAGCTTAAAACCCCTTGAGATTGGTTCAATCCTATCAACCCAATCAGGATATGGCTTATTATCTATTTCAGTATCAGGAGTCTATAACTCTATTCCAAAGACATTATGAACTAAGTTGATGTAAACCAACAGTTTGTAGATGGAAATAGTGCCTGGGAAAATGGTACTCGGTTAGGTTGGAATACCAGATGTGGTGGAAAAATTATAGGCCTAAAGTCTGGTGGTTGGGCTGGTGGTGGAATACCCACCCCTATTTGGGTTGCCATGAAGCTTGGTGCTTCTAAAGAAACCAGGGATGAAATCTATGGTGCGTGCCCTGATACTTGATAAGCACTCAATATATTAAAAGGCGTCGAGATAACATATGATTAGGCAGTTGCAACTGATTAAAATAACATGACTGAGACTGAAAACTTGGGTGATCGCCGAGCAATGTTGACTAGTTTGTACTACAAGTTAGGTTCTCAAGTCATAAATCATCTTGAAATGTTTTGGCTCCTATATAGGTGCGAACATCGACATTCACTAGTACGATTGAGCACCAAGCAAATCCTAATCTCAAATGAAAGCCAATTGTATAATGAGTCCTCGACAATCCAACTGTACATATCTCGACTACAAATCGGGGTTGTGTGGGCACTCAATGTGTCTTGAAAGATAAAAGACTAAGTTATACCTACTCCTAGGAAAAGCAAAGGAGGAAGAAAAGACAGAATATATCATTGATTGATTCTCTCTTACTTGAGATTACATCTACCTATTTAAAATCTTTCACAAAAATGATAAATAACATGCCGATCTTTTAGGATGTGATTCCCGATAACTCCTCACTTCTCTTTACATGTCACTCTTTTTACCACCACACCGATTGGAATATGTCAACCAACCCCATGATCCATACGCGATCAGCTCAGTTATGTGAGCCTGTCTATGCACATTTAACATTATAATCCTTTTCAAACCTTCATGAGTCATGTGTCCATTACATTTCAAAACTCTCCACCTTTTGTCACGTATCTTCATGCATTTTTTGATGTCAACAAGATGTTTTGCTAAGAGAAAGATGGGATCACTCTCCTCCCCCTATATCACATTATTGGGTGCCTATATATTGTTGAGCAGTTATTTGACTAGGAACTTGAGGATTTTAGACTCAAATAAAGTTAGGTCAACTTTTGTAGTAAGTGTTTTACATAGCATTAGGTTGCGTACATACTGTATACTGAGATTGCATCTGGTTTATAATCTTTCATCATGAACCCCACCACAACCACATGTGTGTGCACACACACACAATGTGATTGACATCACATTATTTTTGTAGCATGGATGTAAAGAAGTTAAATAAGTCAAGTATCAAATGTTGATTGCTCACTTGTGTATGATGTATGGTATATATGTCATCATGAACTGTGAAGACATTTTGTGGCAATAAATTTTTTGAATTTTCTTATATTACTTCTTTCATTTTTATTCTTTTATGTCTTTGGATATTATTGTTTAATTTTATGTTTCATTTGTTCTGTAATATATGGTTGATGGAGGTTCAATGCTGTCTAATTTTTCTTTTTGGGAACAACATATAGACGAAAGTGTTGCTAATTGAGATTTGCTATTTCATGCATGCTAATGCCTATTTGCAGTTAATAGGACCTAGTGATGATATTTTATATAATCTTGATGATTAATCTATATACAATAATATTTGTAAGTTTTGGTTTGTAAACACCCCGAAATCCCACGAATTTCTCGAAACAAACCTGGTTTTGTAAAAGGAGCCCCAAAGGGCCATTTTGAGTCTGGAAACCCAGGAGCCTTCCAGACAACCCTGTACATATGTTTTAAACTTTATATGTTTTAAATATGTATAATATGGTTTTAAAAACCTTTTAAAACACATTTTGAAACCCCGAAGCAGCTTGGCCTAATCAAGACAGGACCAGAGAAGCTAAAGAGAGCCCGGAACTGGAGCACAAGTCGAGCCCGACACAACAACTCTCATATTGAACCCACCCCTAGGATCTCAAACATCCAAGACCCTGTTATCATCAAAACATCACTTGAAGTCATCTCCGAAAGGCGAAAACAGAAGCGGATGATCATGTTGGCGAAGACCCAAAGCAAACGGAGTACTGATGCTGTTACACCCCGCACAAACCGTTCGTTTTGAACACAACCTGAAGGAGTCAGAATTCAGTTTGGATCGGATCTGAACCATATATATCCAGATCCCAATCCAAACCCATGTGTGGACTTGGATTTGGATTTGGATCCAAAGATCCAATCCAATATCCACATCCATGGCCCACATCACCTTCTCATAAATGGAGGTGGGGCCCACTTGAAATTCATGTGGGATTATGAGCATGAGAGAGAGTGGGGGAGGATAAGATTAGAGTGTGTTTGTAATTAAGCTTGACTTGTGTGTCAAGTTTGGGGTTAATCATGTGGGTTAGCCTAATTAACATGGGTTTAAGCTTGTATTAGCCAAAACCTAACCTAGGGCTACACCAACATGATGCAATTAAGGTCTATGGGTCATGCAAAGGGAGCTCATTAACCCAATCCTAATCAAAAACCTCTAATCCCAGCCTTTTACCCTAATCCTGTCCTAATCCTAGCCTAATCACCTAACCCACTTCCCTAATCCCAGCCTAATCCCAACCTAATCACCTAACCCACTTCCCTAATCCTTCCTTAAACCTAGTTTAATTTCCCTAAACCTAACCTAATCCTAGCCTAATCACCTAACCCACCTCACTAAACCTCACCCCAAAACCAACCCACCTAGCTAAACCCTAAACCCCCCCACCTAAACCTAGCACACCATCTACCCAAAACCCCTTGTATCAAAATATCTGGCCCCTCCCCAAAACCAGCCCACCTTATCACCACACCACCACCCCTAGACCACCTTACCACCTCCTCAAAACCAGCCCCAACCGCCCTTCAAAAAGCTATAACCCCCCCCCCAGTGGGCGGGTTTTTCAGCTTTTTGGGACCTTGGCCTCTCCAACTTCTTCCAGCCCACCTTCCAATTGGGCCTCCAACCTTGCTCCACCTGTGCCACGGTCTCCCAGCCAAGCACCACCACCACCACCACCGCTCCACCAAGCTCCACATCGCCACCATTCCATCTGACCGAACCCCATCCACTCCAAGTCACCCGACTGCCCCTCTTCATCCACCACCTCTCTTCATCACCCGGTTAGTATCTCAGCCTAACTCTACCACTTCTTCACTCCCCCTCCTCTCTCAACCACCTACACCACCACCACATCCCCCCAACAACATCTACCCATCGTCCCTACCCATCCGGCCAGCCTTTAGTCCCACCTTACAACCACCCACCTTGAACCACTCCCCTTAGCAACACCCGGCCACTCCACTTAGCTCCCTAAGACCTGCCCATATCACTTCCCACCAGCCCCTAACTCCACCTTACCCCATACCCTAGCTAGCTCCCTTCCCATCCTCGCCATTACCTAGCCACCCTGGCAGCCGGCCACCACCAAGCTTCCCTTAGTCGGCCACTCCAACCGATTGCACTACACCCACTCGGCTAGCCACCCGCCAGCCATACACTCCCTTAGGCTCCCCTTTAGTACTATCTACCTTAACACCAACCCAGCCCTTAGTGACCCTACTTGGTCACCTTAGCCCAACACACCAAGGCAACCCCTTCCTAGCAGCCGGCCACCTTTAAGGCGCCCTTCCCGCGCACCTAAGGTACCCGGCCAGCATCTCCCTTTGCCGTTCAACTCCGAGGAGCTCCCTCTTGCAACCCAAGGCGAGGTCAACCCCACGCTCAAGCAAGTCATCTTCAGACCAGCTATAAGTAAGTGCCTAGCTCGGTCCTTAGTTGTAGACTTGCTAAAATTAAATTTGATACGGGGTTGTAATAACGGAGCATAGTCTCCCCCCGCTTGTAATAACGTGGCTTGGCACACCCACACACACGTGCACTCTCTTAGTTGTGCATGATTTTGAACACACACGGGCCTAATCAGCCCCTAGGATATAAATATGTATATACTTTAAATCACGTAGGGTTTTGCTTAAGTTGGGTATGTTGTCTTTCAATTCAAGCACTCACACACATTGAGCCTTCGCTCTTATTTGTAAGACCCAAGTAAGAGCCGTGTTATACTATTTGGGTTTAATTTCATGTTGTGTGCGTAGTACTTCAATTCAAGCACTCACACACATTGAGCCTTCGCTCTTATTTGTAAGACCCAAATAAGGGTCGTGTTATACTATTTGGGTTTAATTTCATGTTGTGTGCGTAGTACTTCAATTCAAGCACTCACACACATTGAGCTTTCGCTCTTATTCCCAAGACCTTAGTTAAGGCCATACTGCAATTTATATTTGGGTTTAATTTCATGTTGTGTGCGTAGTACTTCAATTCAAGCACTCACACACTTTGAGCTTTCGCTCTTATTCCCAAGACCTTAATTAAGGCCATATTGCAAGTTATATTTGGGTTTCATTTCATGTCTTGTGTGTAGTCTTTCAATTCAAGCACGCACCCACATTAAGCCTTCGCTCTTATTTGCAAGACCCGAGTAAGGGCTCATATATACCTTATATACGTATTTCCCTTCGGCATTTACATTACAAGTCATTTCCCTTCGGTTATTTCCCTTCGGCAATTTCCATTACAAGTCATTTCCCTTAAGTCATTTCCCTTCGACATTGTCTTTACATTCGGGTTTTCCCTTTGGAGTAGCGTGAGTTTGCATTGCATCTATGCCATACCACGAGTTAGGGCGCATATTGCATCAAAGCAAACCCCATACTCCTGCTCAAATTCGCCCCATGTAGTGGAGTGTTCATAACACACACCTAGGTGGCCCATAAAGGGATAAAAAGAAAGACTTAGGCACGTGCAAATCCACGTGATCTAAAATCTGAAAATCGTACTAAAAAGACCCGAATCAAACACCTTGAACCGCTTTCGTAGGTTTTCTCCACCCTAAACTCGATTTTTAAAGCGTACAGACTGACCCTTGCGCATCGGTGCAAGAAGGTCTGCGACGACAAGAGCTTGCTTGCTCACAGTCACCACGTTAGAAGTCAGGTTAAAATATATCTTCGCTAGCTTAGGTAAGCTAGCTGGCATGCCCTGTTTATTCAAATAGGACTTAGACACACGAAAGGATCCGCTCCAGGCCTAAGAAACCGGGGAGGCGGAGATTTTCTGCGTCTACATGGTTACAATGGGAGGACGAAGTTAGGGATGCATGCCTCATCATGTGAGTTGAGAGCCCTATCAGATGGGCTAACACTATGAATGGTAGTTGAGTCTGGTCTATGTGCTCAAAACTACATAAACTTCATAAATTTGATGGAGCTTTGCGACAACCACCAAAATGACTCTTCAATCATGTCGATGAGTTTCTTAATTGATGATAAATAAATGAAATATGTGCAGAATTGAAGAACGTCAAATGCACTTTCATAAAAGTATCATTTGAGATTTCTCCTTTACAAGATCATTTTGAGCTTAATGCGAATCACTTTAACATATATGACAAGCCTTAAGGTATTCATGCTAATTGAATAGAGAGGAACACTCAATCTAAAAAAGCAATTGTGTATTTTGATCATCTCTAAGTCTTAAATATTAACCATGTCATAATCCTCTCTATCACCTTTGAGTTACAAAAGACCATAAGTATTTTATAGGCATAGAGATGTACCTTTCCATAATGAGAAACTATGAAGTTTGGACTGGATGGACCCGATCCAACCCAATCGGGTCACGTATGGAACCTCATACTTGGAGCGATAGATGGACCCAATCTAATCGGGTCCATGGGCTCCCATATGCTATAAACTCCAACGGTTGCTAGGATGACCATCGCTTGGCAGCAAGGAAGGCAGCGACCACCTTCCTACCACCCGCAAGCATAAGAAAGAGAGAAAGGAAAGAGAGGAATAGAGAGAAGAGCAGTGAAAGAGGAAACCGCTGAAAATACCAAAAGATCGTTGGAAAACCACCACAGATCATTGATGCTACCTATTGAAATGGAAAAGGCGGTCAAAATTGCCTGTTAAGAGGCTAAGGGAGTAACTTGAAGTGATTAAGGGGGAGTTATTACTTTTATATTTAGATCTACTTAGAAATGTTAGGTAGGTTGATGTGTTCTCTTTTCTGATTATTTACTAGAGGTAGTTTTAATTACTTTCAGATGATGCATGAGATTGTAAAATATTTATTAATGCTTTTAAATGATTATATATATGTTGGTTTGTGAAATAGTCTTTAAAATACTTTGATGACTATATGGATGTATAACATGAGGGTGCTTATGTGCATGTAAACCACTTAGTAGGTATGGATCTATCTTTCACGACGGTATGGAACGCCGATGAATTATAGATGAACATATTTTCAGTTTAAGCTCGTAGATGTGTTGAATTGTGTTGATTACTTCATTTGTTGAGCTAGTTTGCACTTATACTTATAGTGGGTAACTCTTGTCATTTACAACATTTATATGTTGGGGATAAGTAAAACTAGTCAATGAGAATAGAGAGTTTATATGTATAGTAGAACAGATTTGATACTTGATATGAACATGTGATTTGATACGCATATGTTATTTTGACATAACCGGATATATGTGACTTTTGTGGATGTAGATGTGGTTATGTAGATCTTGTGAGATAACCTAGTGGATGTTATTATAGATATGGTATGTGATTCTAAAGATATTGTTGTGATTATGTGGTTGAATGCATGACTCTATTAGTGGGGCATCCAGATACTTTTGCCTCGTGAACCCTATGGGCTAAACTTGGTGGGCCCTTTGAGGTACCAAGATCTTACGTCCGACATGTTGGAGTGTTGTTGAAGGTTACGTGGTTAGATAGGAATATGGTGCAAGTAAACTAAGTTACATATTGATGAGTATTTGATTATGTATACATGTTTAGTAATGGTATTGATTTTGTTAGATGTATATTTTTTTACAGTCTGGTTTAAAATGGTGCATGTATCTAGTATAATTTCTTATGTAGAGATCACATCCATCTATGAGCATAGTATGGTGCTCAGGTTTTATTTTATATGAATTTCACGTTATAGGCAACAAAGACGTTGAACACGTGGGACGCTCAAGCAAGACTTTGTATTATGTTGCTAGATGGTAGGAGTTGATAGGCTCTATATAGTTTTGAATTTCTCTATGTTGTACCATTGCCTTGTTGGATCTTAAATTATATATAAATAAATGAACTTTTGACGTGTCTTTGATTGTATGAGTTATTTCACCTTCGTATTTGTTAATGGTTCATGAATTTTAAACATGTGGCATGGATGAGCCCTATGTCATGTTGATCGATACTTTTAAAATATTAAAAAGTTAGTATCAGAGCCTAGGTAGATCTAAAGAATAACCCAAATAGTGATACTTTATAGTAGTAGTAATATTTTTAAATTTTATTCTCCTTTTAAAGGATGAAAGAGACAATAGTAATAAATCAGAGTACTGAGGGTCTTAGTCATTCGAAGTTGAGTATAAGTTTCATGAGAAATGATCGAAATACACATAAAAAGAGAGAGCTACAAAGACTAAGCAGAAGCATCACAAATTATCTGCAATGACGAATACAAGGACAAGGTCAATCACATTGAAGTAGTTGTGATACTCTAAGTGTACACATTCAATGGTGATTATAACAATTTACTTCCACCAAATAACTGATTTGAACATTTAGAAATAGTATTTAATACAATATGGTGGATTAATAAGAAAAAATAAGGAAGTATAGTTACATTGCTTCTTATCAATGTAACCTTAGCTTGGTAGAACGTACAACGGAGATGCTTGGGGAATTGGACATGAAAGATATTTAAAGAAGTAATTTCGTGCTTATTTCTTTCCACTATCCATCATGGAACATATCATTGAGAAATTTATGCAACTACTATAGAATAGGTAATCGTTGATAAGAGTATATAAATGAATTTACGAAGTTAACAAAATATATACCTACCATGAATGATGAGTGTACTAAGATTAAGAAATTTAGAAGAGGATTAGACCCCATCTTATATGAATGAATGGGTAGACATAAGTCATGTACGTTTTGGGGTGCGTGTGAGCAGACTCTAGACATTGAGACTACTATACTGACTGGTCAAGAGAAAGCAAAAGAATTTTTGCCTTCGAGCAGCATGACTAATAAACAAGATAGAGGAACCCCAAGATTTTAGGCACTACGACAGTGACCATATACTTCTCTTTATAGCTCAAGTATTGAATTTTTGCCTTCGAGCAATATGACTAGTAGACAAGAGAGAGGAACCCCAAGATTTTAGGCACTACGACAGGGACCATATACTTCTCTTTATACCTCAAGTACTGAATTTTTGCCTTCGAGCAATATGACTAGTAGACAAGAGAGAGGAACCCCAAGATTTTAGGCACTACGACAGAGACCATATACTTCTCTTTATAGCTCAAGTGCTAGCTTGAGCTGATCGAAGTGTAGTATACAAGTCAGCCAACCAGGCTTGACATATTATAGATGTGGAGTGTGGGTCATCAATAAAATGATTGTGCTTATACAGTTGATCACTCTTCTTTTGGAAGTTTTACGTGTTGGATATCTCGGTTCAAATGCTTTGGTTGTGGACAGGTCAGAAATTGGAAGAGTAAGTGTCCCAATATCTTGCAACAAAGGGCACCTATCAAACAAACTAGTGGAGTGGGACCTTTTCACACACCTTAGAAGGCTAGGGGTCGAGGCCGTATGAGCACAAGTGGGTCAAAATCTAGTGAGTTTTCATTAGCTACCATCATTTTACTTATTTATGATGAGATAACACGTGTTATTTGATTGTGGTGCCACACATTCATTTATTTTTGAAGATTTTACTTGTTAATTTGATCAACAACTAGTAATATTGAATGAGTCATTCTTAGTGAACCTACTTACTGGTGTGACTGTGATGGCATCTAGTATATTACCAGATTGCTCTATAATTATTGTGGGTTGGAATCTACCCCTTGACTTAGTTATTGTAAATATAATTAATTTTAATGTTATCTTAGGGATGGACTGATTGACATTATATAGTGTCGTGATTGACTATGAGTGAAGATGTGTTACATTTTATATACTTAAACAATCTCCATTCACACTTGAAAGTCAACATACGAGTCGTCCAACTACTTTTTATGTCGGCTATGCGAGTATCACATCATCTCAAGGAAGGTTGTCAAGGCTTTTTGGCAGTGACAGTTAGAGGAGATGAGTTTGAAGAGTATTCCTATTGTGAAGGAATTTGCAGAAGTTTTTTTAGATGCCCTTCTAAGACTTCCTCCAGAACGAGAGGTTGAACTTGTAATTGATTTGCAACCTGGTACTCAATCAATTTCTAAAGCACCATATACAATGTCACTTGCTGAACTAAGAGAATTGCAAACTCAATTCAATGAACCATTAGAGAAAGGTTTTGTAAAGTCAAGTATATCTCCGTGGGGTTTACTTGTCTTATTTGTTTAAAAGAAAGATAGGTTTTTGCGTCTTTACATTTGTAGATATGAATTTCATTTTAAAGCCTATGTAGAGACTCAAAACTTAATCCAAAACTATAATTACGAGAGCGTGCCAGCTAGTTTGCTAAAATTAATAAAGTTTTATAATTTTTTTGACTCTTTGGCAATTGCGAGTAAGTGAACTCTTTTTGCCCTAGATCTTCTTGAACAGATACTCAAGGATCGATCTATATACTTTAAAAATTTGTTTGAGATCCGATATATTTTTAAAATTAGATTTCAATTCCAATGGTTTTGCAAAAATCGTGAATCTAACTCTTAACTCAAAAAACTTGAAGTTTTGAAAAACAGAAACTAGTTCTATTTTGAGAGACTTGTTTTCTAATTTTTTTGGATAGTTTTTGGACCTCCAAAAATTCTCACAAATTCACAAAAGACAGAGTGGAATTGAAGATTCGTAAACTATTTTTATTTTTATTTTATGTGTTGTAGATATGTGCGAATAAATCTAATAATATCCCTTACTCAGTTATTTGAGACAAATCTGTGATAGAGACATAGAGGCTTAGAAAAGTGACTATCTCAATGTTGAAATTTTTTATTTTTATGAAATTGATCTAGTTGAAAAGCTATGCATCTCAGCTTTTCAATAGAACCAATTTAAATCAAAATAATGCAAACAAAGTTATGAGATTATGATCCAACCTCTGTTGCAGGACGTGTAGGATTTACATACTCTATTCCGATTTTATTTGGTTTTCTCTGATTTTATTTACTGCCTTGCACAATTCTAAAATTTTACAAATACTGGGTCTGTGTGTGTAGATTAGGTGTGCAAAACTTTATTGCATTCGGAGTAGAGAATAAGAAAAGAAAAATCATTCATCGGATATATGTAGAATGCATAAAATTGATTTTCAGTTTCTAGAAAATATGTGAATGCATTTCGATCGAATTGAAATGTGATCTACAGTAATTAAAATATAAAAAACTAAAGTAATTGAAGAAAATTATCATTATACTATAAACATAGAGGAATTAGGAGATATAAGATCTTATAATGTATATTGGGATAGAAGGAACTAAGAATCAAACACTTAAAATGCATCAACAAGCATAAAAGAAATTGAGAAGCATAACCCCTCAAATATTACATCAAAGATGAAGACATAAGCGCCTTAATTACAATCCCATCAAATTAAATGGAAGAGATTAAGAAAGTATTGAAAAGAGAAGGAAAGAAAGGACTTGAAACTTGAAAGGTCTTCGGTGGCTGGTAGCTTGAGGAAGATGGGTGGTGCCTCCTTCTTCTTGCTCTCTCCCTCTCTCTCTTTCTCTCCCTCTCTTGTTGCAGGAATTTCTCTCTCTCTTTGATGCCTCTAAGCAACCCCTCAAGGTCTCCTTTTATAGATTTTCAAAGGAGGTCTAGGGCCTTTCTTGGAACAAGTTTTGGGCTCATTATAGAAGACCCGATTTGCATCATTATCCATCCAAAATTTCTAGATTTTTAGAGTTGTACTTGGTCCATGTGGGACATGAGAGTGGTCTCCCATGAGCCCATGTGAGCTGGTCTTGGCCAAGAGTGCAATCCTAGGTGCAACCGATCAAGGTAAGTCATGTTGGTGCAGTTTTTGCCATGGAATGGTGTGAATCAGGTGCAACCGTGTGAACTTGATATAGTGGCTCGTCCATAGCTCTATGTCACTTGAGTTTTGAGTGCAGCCTATGGTGTGCTCCGTCTTCTTGTTGCTTTAGCCCATTAATTTTGACTTGGTCATGGTGTAGCATGACTATTCCACCTTCTTGTTTGGATTTGTTCGAGCTTGGATTATCTTGAACTTAAGCAAGGTGGCTTTGGCTAAACCAATTGACCTTGAATCACCCCACCACTTGATTCAGATGTAAGTTGAGTTTCCCTTTTAGCCTTGGCTTGAGTCGAGTCTTACCTGCTTGCTTTGGATGAACCTGACCTTGCTCTTGTCCTTATCTTTTCTAAAAGTTCCATCTCCTATCGATTCAGGTCTTGCCATATCTTTGGTTGATTTAACCTTTACTTTTGTATTTTAAAATTTGAATTTTATGATCCCGGGGTTTCAAAATATTTTTCAAAAACCTTTTTATTTTGAAAATAATGTTTTTTATTTTAGGAAATCCATAAGACATGTTCAAATCATGGATTTTTAAAATATGCCTCAATTTATTTTGAAAATTATTTTTAAGGTGTTTACATCATTGACTATCGAAAGCTCAATCAGGTCACTATTAAAAATAATATCCATTACCAAGAATAGATAATTTATTTGACCAATTGCAAGGTGCAAGTATATTTTCAAAGATAGATGTACGATCAACATATTATCAACTAAGGATTTGATCGATAGATGTGTCAAAGACAACTTTTCATATGAGGTATGAGCATTATGAATTTTTAGTAATGCCATTTGGACTAATGAACACACCTGTAGCCTTCATAGATTTGCTGAATAAAGTATTCAATAATTATCTAGACAAGTTTATTATCGTATTTATTGATGACATACTAATATACTCGAGAAACAGAAAAGAGCATGTTTGACACCTTCATATGGTATTGAGACGATTACAAGAGCATCAACTTTATGCTAAATTGTCAAAGTGTGAATTTTGGTTACCACATGAGACCCGATACTTGGAGTGGTAAATGGGTAAACTCTAGTGGTGACTACAACGGCCACCACCACTTGGCATCAAGGAAGGCGGTGACTGCCTTCCTGCCACCCGCAAGCATAAGAGAGAGAAAGAGGAAAAGGAAAGAGAGGTAGAGATAGAAGAGCATTGAGAGGAAATCGCCAGAAATACCAAAAGATCACTGAAAAACCACCACGGATCATCAGTACTACCTATTGAAAGGGAAAAGGTAGCCAGAATCACTTGTTAATAAGGGAATAAATTGAATTAATGAAGAGGAAGTTGGCACTATTATATTTGTATCTGCTTAGAGGGTGGATGTATTTTCTTGTCGGTTATGGGCTAGGGGTAGTTTTAATTGCTTTCAGATGATGCATGAGATTGTGAAATATTTATTAATGCTTTTAAATGGAATATATGTTTTGGTTTGTGAAATAGTTTTTAAAATGCTTTGATAACTATATGGATGCATGGCATGAGTGTGCTTGTTTGCAAATAAACCATTCAATGGGTATAAATCTATCTTTCATAACAGTATGGGATATTGATGAATTATAGATGGACGCATATGTAGTATTAGTTCATTTGTTGTCATTGTGGGTGAGTGAAATACTGTCGGTATGGATATACTTTCCATGATAGTGTATAACATTAGTGAATTGTAGATGGACATTTCGAATAGTCCTAACTCATAGATGTTTTGAGTTGTGTTGGCTACTTCATTTGTTGACCTAGTTTGTACTTATAGTTGCAGTGGGCAACTCATGTCGGTTACGAAATGCCTAAGTTAGGGATAACTGAAACTAGTCAACGAGATAGATAGTTTATGTATAGTAGAATAGATTTAATACTTGATACGAACATGTGATTTGATACGGATATGTTATTTTGACATAACAGGATATATGTGAAATTTATTGATGTAGTTATGTAGACCCTAGGAGATAACCCAGTGGATATTATTATAGATATGGGATGTGATTCTGGAGATATTGTTGTAATTATATGGTTGAATGTATGACTCTATTAGTAGGATATCCAGATACTTTTACCCACCAAGGTTCTCGGCGCAGCACATTGCATATTGATGAGTGTTTGATTATGCATGCATGTTTGGTAATAGTATTGGTTTTGTTAGATGTATATTTTCTCAACGTCTAGTTTGAAATGGTGCATGTCTCTAGTATGATTATTTGTGTAGAGATCAAATCAATCTATGAGCACAGTGTGGTGCTCAGATTTTATTTTATATGAATTTCAAGTTATAACCAACGAAGATGTTGAGCACGTGGGATGTTGAAGCAGGACTTTGGCGAGCAATTCCTATGGTGTGATAATGGTTTGTTACACTATAGAGTTTATGATATCAAAACTAAGTGGTATATTGATGAGTGTTTGATTATGCATGCATGTTTGGTAATGGTATTGATTTTGTTAGATGTTGTATATTTTCTCATCGTCTAGTTTGAAATGGTGCATGTCTCTAGTATGATTATTTGTGTAGAGATCACATTCATCTACGAGCACAGTGTGGTGCTTAGGTTTTATGTTTTATTTTATATGAATTTTAGGTTATAGCCAACGAAGATGTTGAGCACGTGGGATGTTGAAGCAGGACTTTGTACTATGTTGTTAGATGGTAGGAGTTGATATGCTCAATATAGTTGTGAATTTCTTTCTATTGTACCACTACCTTGTTGGACCTTAAATTGTACATAAATAAGTGAAATTTTGACGTCTTTGATTGTATGGTTTATGTGCCTTCATATTTGTTAATGGTTTATGGGTATTAACCACATGGCAGGGACGACACTTGTTGGAACGTTACAGAAACACCTCTTTGTAGGAAAGATTTTTGCTCTCCATTTTAATTTAAAAAGACATTACTTTTAACTTAAAAATATTAAATGTAAAACTATTTTAACGTAGTTTTCCAACATAAACATGTCTTTTTATGTTCAATCATCCATCAAGTTCAGATGTGTTCTTAATTAGATTAGCCTTGCTTGTTGAATTGCATAAATCATTTATTTTGTCATCTTTGACATCTTCCGTAGTGAGCTATTAATTAGAGCATGATTTATCTGATTGTGATTGTGCGAGTTATCACGTGGATACTTTCGGCCCTAGATAACATGCACCCACAAAATCAGGAAAGAAGAACCCTATTTTCTAATTGTGTGTTGATTCATAAAGCAAAACCATTTACAAAATGAACGATTTACTTTACTAAAAAACATGAGAACCATAAATATAACATAAAAGGCAAAGTTACTTGGTTAGTTGGAAAGAAAAACGAACATATTAATCTTTGCTCTTAAAAGATATATACTATACATATGATAAAGTGCTTATGTAATGGTGCATTTGATATAGTTTATCTATATAAGTGTGAAGTAGGGTTGCATTATGGAGTCTTAGGCTTGACTCTTAAAGAACTAATGAGAAAGGATACCCAATACAAGGTCAATACAAATAATATACTAAACCATATATGATATAATTTTGCATGAAGATCTTATATCTAAAATGTGCATATTTATTTAATTATATTGGATAGTTCAATACTTGTCTGTTATTCAACTCAGATGATTTGAACCCTAGGTAAAAGGCTCAAATGTAAGATATTTTTATTGAGCATATGATTTTCAAAAACTTGGGTTGGGAGCATAGCATGATTTTCAAAATGTTAAATGTATGGATCATGTTTGTGTGTTAAATATTGATAATTGGATGGATTATATAAATTGTCATGGCTTGAGCTGCTGGCCCCATCGAACAGTCAATATCCCCCTTTGACTCATCTGCCATGGCTTACTATTTGAAGAGTGAGATGAAGACAAAGCATCATCACAAACAACTAAAGGACAAGCTTCCAATAGCTAAAATTACAAAATTTCACATTCACCATTGCATAATGGGACCTTCAGATCACAAGTGCAAGATCTGAAGTCCAACAATTAAAACATAATCAATCAACACTACCTTCTATTGACATGTTGATATCCCTCAGCTCCCATTTCATCTCCGCATGCCACTCAAGTGAGAATTGATCTTTAATATAACCTGTAAAGGCCATAATAGTAGGGGGTGAGAACCAACGACACGTACTCTGTAACTAAATGTGATCTCCCCACAAGCAAATTTGTAGGCATACACAATATATAAAAAAAAACTAAATACAAGTTTTAAATCAATCTCAATACCAGAAACATGCAATGCATAGCCATACACTCTTCAAAGATGCATTCTTAGTTTTGATATGAAGACCCCTACTACGTCCAACCACCACTACTTTATTGTACAAGGTACCGGACCCCTCCTTGTACTTCCTCTTTGGTCTACAGGGCTAAATAATCCATATGCATGTAGGTTTATACTTTTATAGATTACATTCAACCAAAACTCTTATATAAACAAATTTGGGAATACAAGACAATTGCAATCCATACATATTTGTTGATTATCATATATGCAAAACATGTGAAAATCATTCTATGTTTATCATATTGGCTCACATGTCCTTGCATAAGCATCTTTGTACCAAATGACACGAGCTTCCAAATACACAGTACATGTCAAACCAGTATAACTAATGGAAAGACCAATGGGTTCACATCATCAGACATGCTCATTCGTGAATCCATATTCCCTTTCATGACACCACTCATCTAGACATGGAACACAGCTCCTTGCCGACTAGTGTTTCACCCCACACACATAGACCTACGCATTAGCACTATTTAGTACACCTATCCACCATCTAGTAAATGTCCCCATACCAATTCTTAGTGGGTGGATTCATACCAAATAATGTTCACTTGCACTCATGCACAATCATGTTATGCATCAATGCCACTAATAAAATACTTCTAATACACCATGTATGCAATCATATATACTAACTTGATAGCATTAAAAAGCAATTCAGAATCACATACATTATTGAAAGTAAAGGCATCTCTAGCATCCAAATGAAGAGGGAACATATCCACCTACTTCAATGGACCTTCAACCACATTATTGTACCACCATTGATCCATACAATCATGTTATGTATCAATGCCACTAATAAAATACTTCTAATACACCATGTATGCAATCATATATACTAACTTGATAGCATTAAAAAGCAATTCAGAATCACATACATTATTGAAAGTAAAGACATCTCTAGCATCCAAATGAAGAGGGAACATATCCACCTACTTCAATGGACCTTCAACCACATTATTGTACCACCATTGATCCATATATATATATATATATATAGCTTCTCCACATAGTCTCTTTTCACACCTAATAGAACATAAAACCATTAATAAATTGTAGACTATTCAATAGAAAAATCAACAGTTTAAACCACATATAATTCGGAGTCTAAACAACTCCTCTTCGTGTGAGATACATTGATCTTAACTAAAGACTCCAGATTCAAATTTTCTAATCTAAAATGGTTTTATTTGTTTCTTAAATCTTAATAAAAACATTGTATTAATAAACTATATGAGATTATGAACCCAAGCTTCAAATTGCTTAAAAGGTGAAGTGCAAACAGCCCTAAAATGGCCTAAAAACTCTAATTGAATCCAATTTATGGTGAGAAGGACTTCGTACAAACAAAGTGTGGATCGTACAAAGGAGGTCAAGAAACTAGAGAAAGAGGTCCAACTACAAGAAGAGACTATGTGGATTGGGTAGATTGGGTCAAACTCATATTTTGTAGGAACCTAAAGTATCCATCACAAACTTTGAGGTACAACATATTCTGTAGATTGGGTCAAACTCATGCAAATATTTGGGAGTTTTAGGTTTTGTAACAATTGTCTTAAATTCATAGTGTTTGTTGTCCCCTAAAGTTATCAAAATATTACATGTGATAATTGAAAATAAGAAGCAACCGATGAAGAAAATGATCATTTCTCAGATGAGACATATATATATATATATATATACATATATCAACAATACTCTCCAGAGCTACCCAATCAGGTTCATATGTCAAAAAGTACTCATCCAGAATCAACCATATGTTTCCTCTGAGAGCAAAACTTGTTGGCAAAACAATAATCATGCCTTTTGAAAAATATAGAGTCATGCAAATGATCATTTTTCAGATGAGACATATATATATACATATCTTATGAAGATTTCAATGATTATTTGCATGACTCTATATTTTTCAAAAGGCATGATTATTGTTTTGCCAACAAGTTTTGCTCTCAGAGGAAACACATGGTTGATTCTGGATGAGTACTTTTTGACATATGAACCTGATTGGGTAGATCTGGAGAGTATTGTTGGCATTCTAATGGTCTTTGAGAAAGCACCTAATGTTGTTGGAAGGTATCTATAACCATTATACATTATCGTAGAGTGAATGGTCACTCTTTTAAATATGTGTTCATATATGATGGTGTTGTATTAAACATAATGCCTAGTAACACTTTACAGTAGATTAGGAGGACTTTTACTAATTTAGTTTTGATGAACTTCAAGATGTTCAATTTTCAAGTGGAATCGTCAGTTACCGTGGGAGTAATGGTTTTTTATCTTAGGGTCAGTTCGAAGATGTCAGCTACTCCTTTCTTTGTAGTTGATGCTAGTCTTAGTTATTCCCTATTACTCGGGAGGGACTAGATACATTCATATTATTGCATTTCCTTAATCCTACTTCAAAAGACAATGCTTTGAAATGACAAAAAGGTTGAAGTTGATGATGCTAAAGAATATCCTTTCATAGTTGATATTAGAGCCTCTGAGGCATATTTTATTAGCCTTTGGTGAGTCCAATTGTTATGCCTGAAACTTTGAAAGAAATATGGTCCTGTCAATTAACTACCCAGGGTTTCACTTTAGACTTGACTGATTTATGATTATTACCCATAGTAATTCATGGATAGTAAGTCTCAGGTTATTTGAGATTGTTTCCAATGGTCCAATTGTTATGCCTGAAACTTTGAAAGAAATATGGTCCTGTCAATTAACTACCCAGGGTTTCACTTTAGACTTGACTGATTTATGATTATTACCCAAGTAATTCATGGATAGTAAGTCTCAGGTTATTCGAGATTGTTTCCAATGGTTGGAAACAACAAAAACTTGGGAGGACATATATTAAATCATTTGGGGAAAAGCAAAAGATTGCCATTTTCTCACTATTCCACCACCTATCGGAGGAGGAAGAGCGTTCAATGATCCTAACTAGAAAGATGAACCGAGTTTCATCTCAACATACCCTTTGACTGAGATCAACTTAGCAATCAAATTGAACCCTTTTGATTTGAAACATTGCCCTCACAAAGTTGTAAAGGGTCAGGTAGTGGATGATTTGTTGGCATCTTTTATGTGCATTAAGGCCATTGGCCCTTTAGAAATTACACAATATGATATCTGAAAGACCTTGGTCGATTATGTTCAATGACTCAAGATGCAATCAATGGTGTGGGAATTGGTGTTTGTACTATTTTTCCAATCAGGATAGTAGGTATGATATCGATGTCCTTGGAGCAAGTTCTTACTAATAATGATGTTGAATACCAGACTTTGATTTATGGTTCAAGTTTGGTGTCTATTATTGGGACAAGGAAGATAGAGATTTATTGTGACTTCTAAGTCATGCTAAGTCAATTAACAAGGATTATCAATGTCCTACTTTGAATTTGCAACCCTTGCTACAAAAGATTTGTTGGAGACATTCCTCGAAGTGAAACTGTCATACATTCCCAGAGATGAAAACAAGGAGGTGAATAGTTTAACTCAAATTGCTTCAAGTCATAAAACAACATATGAATCCCAAGCAGTGATATCCTTGATTCAAGAGACAAAAACCTTGTGACTTATGAGATTCATTAGTACAATATTTGAATCAACCCTCACAATGCTTGGATATTAAGACTCAACATAATTGCATTAAACTATACTTTGTTAGATGGCTGAAATTTATGAAGGAATTTATGGGGCTCATCGATCAAGATCTAAAATTAAGTGGTTTATATATCGATATGGGTATTATTGGCCAACTATAAATGAAGATTGCATCAATTATGCAAGTGGGTATCAAGAGTGTCAATGTTTTGGTCCATTGCTGAAAGCACCTACTATAAAACTTCACTCTATCGTCAAATCATGGCCATTCTAAGACTAGGCCA
Source organism: Brasenia schreberi (assembly GCA_036023115.1). NCBI lineage: Eukaryota > Viridiplantae > Streptophyta > Magnoliopsida > Nymphaeales > Cabombaceae > Brasenia > Brasenia schreberi. The sequence goes on along the minus strand of JAYKKT010000078.1, from coordinate 14,988,305 downwards.
TGGACCTAATTGAAAAGATCTACATGAAATCTTCAAAAGGATATATGTTCATTATAGTGGCAACATATTACTCTACTAAGTGGGTTGAAGGCCTACTATTAAAGGTGGTGACCTGAGGTGAAGTGATCAAGTTCCTCAATAACTATATTATCTTCTAGTTTAGGATAATGTAATTGATTATGGCTGACCAAGGGGTTGCATTCACAGGAGGAAAGTTAATGGCTTTTCTCGAGAGCTTCAATGTTAGGTTGGTATATTCAATTGCTTACTATGCATAGGCGAATGGTTAAGCCGAGGCTACCAACATAGTGATTATTGATCTAATTAAGAAATCTATCAAGAATAATATGGAGAAATGGCACAAAGTGTTGCCTAAATTCTTTGGGTACATCAAAACTCCAAAGTCTCAGTGATTGACATGACTCCATTTCGACTCACATATGGATAAGATGTAGTTCTACAAATAGAAATTAATGTCAAGTTTTTACGGGTAGCTAAATAGAACCATTTACTACCTAATAAATATTTGCAGTCATTGATGATAGAGCTCGATTTGGTGGATGAAGACTACTTGATGGCATTTAATAATTTACTAGCCAATAAGTGGAAAATTGCTCAAGCATATCTAAATAGAACAATTTACAACCTGATGAATATTTGTGGTCATTGATGATGGAGCTCGATTCGGTAGATTAAGACTACTTGATGATATTTGATAATTTATTTGCCAATAAGTAGAAAGTTGCTTGAGCATATAACAAACATGTTCAAGTAAAACAGTTTCAAGAGGGGCATTTAGTTTGAAAGACCATCTACCAGTCACCCAAAGAGACCTGCATTTTGGAAAATAGTCTCCCAATGGGAATGAACCATATCTAGTCTCAAAGATTCTACCTGGAGGGGCATATAGACGGGCAAAAATTGAAGTATAACATATGAGGAATATAACTTTCTCCCTTTGTTGCATAGCAAGTTCTCTCACTAAGTCAACCCTAGAAATCTCAACAAAAGTTTCAACCTACAATCCTAACGAGTAAACTAGTAATAGTAAAGGGGTGAGCACATCAACAATATAGACCTTCCAATAGGTTGTACTAGAGGCATGCTCATCTAAAATCACAATGCATATTCACATTTATCAAAGCTAGTAATACATATAACTTTATAATTAAATAATAAAAGCACATATACACAGACATCCACATTTGCACATTCGCCTATCATCATCATCACGCACATATCCACACTTAATTAATGTTTCGATAATTATGATCCATACAATATTAAAAAACTAAGGATGTGCATGTTGTTCGACGCTCGCTTCCAGCCTTGAGTATCCAGTGTCATTTGTACACACGGCTAACCGACAATATAATTCACACATATGATGCCTAGGAGTTGACCTTCCCTTGGTCGAATGTCTATGGGTTACATAATTACATTTTTCACACAATTATATTCTTCAATCACAACCAAATCTTTAGAAACCCAAAACACAAACGTCCACAGTAGGACCAATATCTTCACATAATTACATTTTTCAATCCTCTTTATTATTTTTGTTCACAAATTATACTTCATATAGGAAACTTAAGATGCTCACAAATCTCTCATCAACAGCAATCCTGTACTCAAACCAAATGTCCCATCAATAGCAATCCTGTACTCAAACCTTGATACTGTATCACAATATCCTCAAGTGTCTAACGAAAGCAATCTCATGCTACAACTTCATCCACAGTCAAAACTCCACGCACCCACACAACTCTTATCAAAGATGCATCGTTATAAACAATTCTCAAAAATTATTATAAAAAATTCACCATTATCTATGCAAAAGCATATCACATGAAACATGCATACTAAAAGCAACTCAAAACAACCCTTAGCATGGTCTTACCAAGAAAATTATCTCCTTTACCTCAACCGATGTACAAATTCATATTCAAATCCATCTCAAAAAGCAATAGTCTATAAGTAATGACTTTAAATCATCACTTTTAAACTATTTAAGCATAAAATCAACATCAAATAACAGCTACACAATAATAAGACCGGCAGTTTAAAGGGTGTTCTTGTTAGAGTTCAAACGACTCCAAAATACTCCAACATGATCCTATTGAAGACACTTAAATCCAATTTTCTCTACGAAACACATTTTAGTTTGATCATTAAACATAAATAAAACCATAACAAGGTTAAGTTACTTTCAGCTATGAACCTGACACTTCAAATCACACTCAAATCGGACAGCCCCGAGATAGGCCAAAATTCATAATCGGCACCTAAATTTGCCTGCCTAGGTCTGAAATCTACGTCTAGATCCATCCATTGTTTACGGTGGTTAGGAGGACATGGTTAAATTTGGAGGAGAACATGTTACTGGGATTCATTGATAGGACACACCCTGTTGTTTAAAGGGAGTCAAAATTTCAAACAATAGATCTTGGATTGAATCAACCCGATCTGGCCCACTATCATCTGCCCAACTGAATCAATATCGGCGCCACCCTCGTCCCTGGAAAATCTGCTCAAAGATATCTCAATAAATCTAGCCCTCTCATCGGGAAACCCCATTAAGTACCATGATTTCAGTCATAATTTTGGACAACGATGACACCACATGGTGTTTTACGGCCTTCCAACCCACACATGATACCTCATTGATTTGTGATAATTTCATGAAAATCTAATGAAATAGAAAAAAGAAAAAAAGAATATGCTTGAACTCAAGCATTTCGGCTGCTTTTTGATGTCGATTCTGATTGATTCGTCATGTAAGAGTGTCTAGGTATTGTAGGCCTCGAAATGGCCCCTAGTCACTTTTTTTTGACACATTTGAATCCAAAACTCGGATCCTAACTTAAGTTCAGGTTTGTGCCTAACCCAGACACAGGGCCTTAGAAGCTACGCCCCTCATAAACATTTTCCAATTAAAAGACAGTGCAAAAATTAATATTTTCCAACATGATATTAAGGACACAGTAATATCTTGTCTAAACTTTGTACATATTTCATATTAATTATAAATGCTTGTCACCAAAACAATGCAAGTTGAACACAATTAAAAGACAGTGCAAAAATTTAACCACCATGATTACAAGTCTCCTCTCAATTTATAATAGTTACAATAAGCTTGATCATTCTTAAAATACCACACCGTACCTTAATATATATTATGCTTCGCAGGTAGGGGCCTATCTACGCCACTGACAAAGGCAATGACCATTTAAATATGATAAAACTGACAAATTTGCACAATTCATCTTTGATATATATATATATATATATATATATATATATATATATATATATATATATATATATATATATATATATATACTCAGTAATCTTTCTTTCTGAGCACAAATGAATGCCGAAACTTAAACCCCAGAAAATATCAAATCAATAAGAATCACACACTATTTTAAAAAAAAAATACTTTCCTTTGAAATGATATTATTTTATTAATCACAATAACCTTAGTCATACCCCCATGCCCGATATCCTTGTAGAAAGAAATATCTCATTTCTCGAGAAGATATGAGAAAGATAGTAGCATTGTTCTATACCAAGGTAAATAAGGATTCAACCAATTAAACTGAATGAAATTGTTTTTTCTTTCAACTTTCAAAACAAAATCAACAACCTATCATAAAAGTCAACAAAATAGGAAGGAAAAGATCGTAGCACAGGTGGTTTCTCCAAACAACTTTTCGAAGCGTCACATATTCAATCGACCTATGGATGGCATAATGTGCTTTATAAGCATGTCCTTGAGTTCGAAAACCATTATCTAATTATTGCCATGAATGCTACATATCTTACAAATGAGTAGACTTGTTGATTCCTACATAAAACAAAAGTACTTCAAATGCCTTTTATTCTCAACCTTATTCAAAACTTACCATTAATGTACATCTTAAAGCTAATTCTCAAAATAATTGTATAATTACGTGTCAAATTCAATGACACCAAAATGTACCAAAACAACATGTAACTTGAGCATATTCCCATTAGGACAGTAAATTTTAAATCAGGGGTTATCAAGTAGGAATTATATATTCAAAAACCACATATTCCCTCAATAGTCAATAATCTTCCACAACAAATAAAGAACAAATGAAATTTTGAAAAACAAGTTGTCTAATACATCGAAAAGGACACTTTACACCCTCCAATATAGATCTTTGAAACAATAAAAAATAATGCTTAAATAATTCACCACAAATGAATAACAAGCTACACTAGTTTCATCAAAATTTTGCTATAGAGCTCAAAATTAATCAAACAAACCTTTCTATTTCAAGTACTCATAACTGTGTACAAATTTTAGATTATGAGAGTAAAATAAAAATTAAATCAAGAGTGACTCATATCTTATACACTCTTACACTACAAAATTCACTCCTAATAAAAGGGAAAGATACCTACATACTTGAATTGAGATGTGAGCACAAAAGGAGTCCCTATTCCTATTTGTTTTGGGTCTTAACGGAGATATGACTTCTAAATGGATATGGATCAGGACCTATAAATAAATATGGCTAGAATCAACCCTAAGAAAATGATGTCCTAATTAACAATTATACAATGAATGGAGCATGAAGCTAATTATAAAAATATTAAGATGTAGAAATTCTAAGATGCAGAAAATCCTTATTTAAAGAGATCTTAAGAAGCAAAAAATCATGATTTGTAGAGATCCTCATATGTAGTGTGCACAAATTTTAAATATTTTATAAAATCAAATATGTATGAGAGTTAAAAATAGCCTATGCAAGGAGGATGAAATGAAGCTAATTACTATGAAAGAATAAGAACTAGATGCTACTTCTCTCTTTTTTTATGCAATGCTAAAGGCATAAGATATCAACGCTAGTAACTAGGATCAATGATGAAAGTAATACAAGATTTGGATCAAGCACCCTCCACCTTCTTGATTGAAAGCACTCATAAACATACTTAAGCAAAGAGACAAAAGAAGAAGAAGGAATGGAGAAGCTCTTGAAATTTTTTGGATTACTCTTGAACCTTGGGTGCTTCCTTGATTCTTTTGTATCTTCCTTGAATTTTTATTTTTTTTGCTTACAATGGGAGAGGAGACCCCTTTTATAAATCTTAGTCAATTCGCTACTTTTGAATAGTTAGCGAACTGCTTTATGTAGAGATTCTCACATAACGTAGAAGTCACGCCCACTTTAAACACATTGAGGGATACGAAGCAAGGTATGAACGAAGATGTCCATGCCTTTATTGTTCGATAGAGGTCCCTCCTTTGGCAAGTATGAGAACCCATATCCGAAGGGTACGCAGTAATGCTCATCCTGGATAATTTTAAAAATGAGTTGAAAATCCTTCTCTCCCTTCACGAAATCTCAACTTTCCATAAGTTGATTAAAAAAGCATCTCTTTTTGAAATGAATTTGAAGAAAGGGATTTACGACCACTTATGGAAAGGGAATGTGGTTTCAAAAACTCGCTTGGATAAGCCTGACACTTATGGGCTACCCACCATGGACAAAGGGGCAAAACCCCACAAAGTCGCCAATGTTCGGGTGGATCCAAGACCGGCGAGCACTTCTAGAAATTTTGAGAAATTTGAAAATAAAAGGGAGAAAAATTTACAAAAACCCTTTGAAAAACGGGAGTATACTCCGCTGGGGCAACCTGTGTCGGAGGTCCTAGACCTCCTACTTGCCCAAGGAATGATCGAACTCCCCGAAATTCTCGAGGGAATCACTTTCAAAGGGAGATTTTTAAACTGATTCTGCAAGTATCATTGGCTCAAAGGCCATGATACAAAGCAGTGTTTCTCCCTACTTAATAAGATTGAGAATTTGATAGCAGAGGGTCGGCTCTAGGTCACTGAGAAACCAGAGCCTGCCCAAGCTATCTTTAAAGAACCATTCCCCAAACACGCAAGTACGAATGGGAAGGGCAAAGAGGTATGTGCTCTCACATTTTCGAAGAGTCTAGTGCATGCATGTCATTCTGGTTTTGCTACTTGTGCATCTACTCTCATCCTTCATAGTAAACTCGCCCAAGTAGTGATCCGAGGACCATCTAGAGTTCCGTCCCCGGTTAAACCTGTTTTAAAAATTCAAGGTGCTCCAAAGCACACGAATAGAGCTACGATAGGCGGGAGCCCTAGGTTGATCGTGGGGGAGATGACTAGGTCCGGAAGGATCTATCAATCCTCACATCTACAAAATGATAAAAAGGTGGTCAATATACTTGGCCCCTCCAAAGCATGTATCCCTAGAGTCTCGCCAAAAGCGGACAAAGGAAAAGTTGTTTTAACCTTACGATTTCGAAAATCATCTTTCAAAGATTCCTATTAACATGTCCATCCTAGAGCTGATATAAACCTCGCCTAGGCATAGACTGGTTTTAGAGAAAATTCTAGAAAGAGCCAGGGTTAGCTCAAACATAACCCCATAGTCCCTATCGACCCAAGTGGTGTCTATAGGTGCAAAAACGCCTATCATGTTCTTGGAAGATGATGTAGAAAGACCCTACGAAGCCCACAACCAAGCCCTACATATCGAGGTGGTATTGAATCACCACTCTCTGGATAGGTGCCTAGTTGATGGGGGATGAGGGCTCAACATCCTTCCACTCCACGTGGCGTACCAAATCGGAGTCACCTTGACCTCCGTGAACCCAAGCCCCATCATAATCACTGGATACGATGGGAATGCGTCAAGATCCTTAGGATCCATAGAATTACCCATGGAAACAAGAGGGATAGCTCACATGGGGGTGTTCCATGTCTTGGACATCTACCCCACTACAACCTATTGTTGAGAAGGCCTTGGATACACAGCCTGCGTGCTGTGCCATCCACCTTCCATAGGTGTGTCAAAATTCCTTTTGACGATCAAATAGTGGTAATTCTAGGTGAGAGTCACCCACAGCTTCAGGGAATCCAAAATTTCCCATGCTTATCGAGTTCCCAGGCCTACGAGGCCAAACTGAGGCAGACCTTGGTCGAGCCACCAAAGCTCATACTCTAAATACTTAGGAAGGTCGTGTACATCAAGGGGCAGCCCAAGGCTAGCCCACTCAAAACACTAACCATCCCAAGAAAGGCCAAGAGTCCCCTATTTCAAAAACCCCTGGACAAAAGGCCTTATGTGCATAACATGGATGATAACAAGTTCCAGGACCATATGACTTAGTTGAAAACTTTTCCAAAAACAAAAAATCGTGGAACATGCTATTGAATATAGGCTATATGCCATACAAGAGTCTAGGGGCACAAAACTAGGGTCTCGTAGAACCCATTGTGCCAAAGGCAAACCCAAGCCGATATGGGATCGGCTATACTCCCAAAATACCACTAGAGCCCCCACCTGTGACCACCTGGGTTAAGGATGCCCTGGAGCCTACCCAAGCAGAAACCTACGATTTAGACCTCTTGTTTAGAGTCTAACTCATTGCATTTTCCTTTGTAGGTATGATGGAAGATCCCTCAACCAAAAACACAAAAAAAATGGAAAAACTCGAAATTCAAAAAATTGAAAAACCCCAAAAACCAAAAACATTTGAAAGAGATGGAAAACTTGAAAAAAGAGTTGTTTGTATAGTTCCTAAAGTTCTGGTTTTACAAAAACCAAAAAAAATCGAAAATTTAGAAAATATCAAAAACAAAACCCTGTATATAGCTGCTCCTGGTAAAAGGTTGGAAAAAGCCAAGGATTTCGAAAGAAAAGTTGTCTTCATAATAAGACCAAAAATTTTGAAACCCATAGAAATCCCAAGTTAAAAACCAGGTATTTTCAAAACCCATGCACCAAGCTCAAATTCCCTAGGATTTAGAAACCTCGAGAATGATCAAAGCCTGGAGGTGGATCCCCTTGAGGAAGATCCCACTTCCGAGCTCCTAGAATTTCATAAAATTCTCGATTTTGAAAAGCCTTCGAATTCAGTAGGAGGAGATTTCATAGAGATAAACCTAGGGAGTGATTCAAAGCCCAAGCACATTAAGATAGGCGCATGTTTGCATGAGCATGAAAGATCATCATTCATTGTATTTTTGAAAACCTACATTGATGTGTTTGCATGGACGTATGAAGACATGCCGGGTATAGACCCGAGAGTCGTAGAGCATCGTCTTCCCTTAGATTCGGATACAAAACCCATAAAGCAGAATCTTAGGAAGATACATCCGAATGTACATGAGCAAGTCAAAGAGGGTTTAGAAGATTTGTTAAAAGCTGGATTTATAAAACCCATTGCGTATTCTGATTGGTTGTCAAACATCGTTGTTGTTCGAAAAACCAGTGGGAAAATTCAAATATGCATCGACTTTAGAAACCTGAATAAGGCCACACCAAAAGGCAATTTCCCTTTACCAAACATTGATTTGATAATCGATAGTACTGCAAATCATGAGATGTTTTCATTCATGAATGGCTATTCAGGGTATAACCAAATCAAATTTGCCAAAACAACCCTAAGTCATTCAATTTTATCCACTTAGGTGTGGGGTGTGTGCATCAAGTGGCCTAAGATTGGTGTTTTTGCACGATTTGTTCGGGGTTTATTTGATGCAAGTATGCGCACTATCTCGAGTATGGCGGATATGCAATGCAACTCACACAACTGAACCTTAAAACCCAAAATTGAAAGACATAGCTGAAGGGAAAACCCAAATTGAATGCAACTCACACGACTTGAATGTAAATTGCAGAAATTTAAATATATCTATATCTTAAGAGCGAAAAGGCTCAATGTGCACGTGGGTGTTGTGTATAAATTGAAAGACAACTCACGCAGTTGAACCGTAAAACGCAGCTGAAAGGGAGATATAGATATAAGAGCAGAAAGGCTCAATGTGGCGTGTGTGTTTGTGTATAAATTGAAAGACAACACACACGACTTAGAATGTAAAACCCAGCTGAAAGGGAGATACAACTATATATATATGAGCCCGAAGGTCGTCAACGTGTGCGTGTGTGTTGTGTATATATTGAAATGCAACTCACACGACTGAAATTAACAACCCGGAATTGAAAGACAAACACAACTGAACCAGGAAAACTCACGCAGCTGAAAATATATAGATATATCTATATCTTAGGGGCTACCAAGGCCAAAATGGTGCGTGAGGTGCTTGAGCAAGTGCTCGGATGTTTTTGGGTGCGAGTGTGTAATTGAAATGACAAACTCACACGACTAATGTAACAACCTAGCTGAATGTAAATACATATATATAATAAGAGCGAAGGCTCAATGCACGCGTGGGTGAAGTGTGTAAATTGAAGACAACTCACGCAGCTCTTACTAGAGTCTTTGGAGTAAGAGCGAAGGCTCAATCGTGCATGTGTGTGCTTGATGTATGAGATTAAGAGCTAAAGCTCAAGTGCTCGTGTGTGCTTCGTGTATCAAGCATCCTTATTACAACACGGGGGAAGACAACGCTCCGTTATTACAACCCCGTATCAAAATTTAATTATCAAATGTAAGGACTTACAACTCACCTAGCCCGCTATGTGGGGTGTGTCTAGGGCGCGTACGCCTTCTTCGTATTGAGCCCGGGTCACGTGAGAGTGGAACCGGAGAGCTTGGAAACTTGGGACCACTTGGAGACTTGGGAGCAACCAAGTAGGGTTTGTAAGACACGAGTTTAGAGCCTTGGATGGGGCTGGTTTTTGTTTTAGGGTAACTCGGGCCAAGGGTGGCTCGAGTGGGTTTTGTTTTGGGGTTCGGCCAACACTTGATGGCTGGTTTGGTTTGTGTGACTCGAGCCAAGGGTGGCTCGAGTGGGTTGGTTTTAAAGGGGACTTGGGGCTGGTCCTAGCTAGGTTTTGTCTAGGCTAGGGTGACTCGAGTCAAGGTGGCTCAAGTGATATGTTTGAAGTTCGGCCAAGGGAGGTGGCCAAAGGGAACGGCCTGCCTCAAGGTAGGCCGAGTTTTGGTTGGAGGGATGGTACACGGCCTGCCTCAAGGTAGGTCGTGGGCTTATGGCTGAAGAGAGGACACGGCCTGCACTAGCAGGCCGTGGGTTGGTTGTAGTAAGTGGGACACGGCCTGCACCAGCAGGCCATGGGTTTTTACCTTGGAGAAGGGGGCACGGCCAACACCTGGCCATGGGGTGTTCAAGGATAGTTGGCCTCCCGAATGGCAGGCCTGGTTATTGGTAGAAAATGTGGGGCACCGCCAGCAACTGGCTGTGTGTTTTGTGTTAGGGAGAGCTCGGCCAAAGCCTGGCTGAGCTTGGATGGTTTGGGGTAGAGTTTTTAGGTAGATGGTCTGCCGAATGGTAGGCCTGGTTTTGGGTAATGGGAGGGAAGCACAGCTAGCCTTGGCCATGTGGTTTAAGATAGGTGGCCTGCCAAATGGCAGGCTTGGTTCTTGGCAAAAGAAGTGGAGCACGGCCAGCTGTTGGCCGTGTGTTTTTGGTGTTTAGGGAGAGCTCGGCCAAAGCTTGGCCGAGCTAGGAGGTGTTTTGGGTAGAGCTCGGCCAGCACCTGGCCGAGCTTAGGTGGTTTAATGGGCGTGTTTAGGGCGGCTTAGGTTGGGTGGTTTAGAGAGGTTAGGGAATAGACTGGTTTAGGGTTAGGTTTAGGAACTAACCTTGGTTTTGCAGCCAACCTCCAAGCACCTCCACGCAGCCAAGCTCCCTTCGTTTGTAGCTCCACTCTCCTTGAGCCTGAGTTTAACAAAATTCTCGATTTTGAAAAACCTTCGAATTCCGTAGGAGGGGATTTCATAGAAAACAACTTAGAGAGTGAGTCAAAACCCAAACACATATCAATGTGTTTGCATGGACTTACAAAGACATGCCAGGTATAGACCCGAAAGTGGTAGAGCATTGTCTTCCCCTAGATCTAGATTCAAAACCCATAAAACAAAAGCTTAGAAAGATTCATCCGAATGTCCATTCTTAAGTAAAAGAGGGTTTAGAAGAGCTGCTTAAAGCTGGTTTTATAAAACCCATTCCGTATTCTGATTGACTTTCAAACATTGTTGTAGTTCAAAAATCCAATGAGAAAATTCAAATTTGCATTAATTTCATAAATTTGAACAAAGCCACGCCAAAGGATAACTTTCCTTTGCCAAATATTGATTTGATAGTCGATAGTACTGCAAATCATGAAATGTTTTCCTTTATGGATGGATACTCAGGTTATAATCAAATCAAATTAGCCCCAAGAGACCAGGCTAAAACTGCTTTTACCACACCCTGGGGCACGTACTGCTATACATTCATGCCCTTTGGTTTGAAAAACACCGGTGCCACTTACCAAAGAGCTATGACTACAATCTTTCACGATCAAATTCATGAGCTCTTAGAGGTGTATGTAGATGATCTCTTAGTGAAATAAAAAACCTGAGATACACACATTGAATCTTTGCAAAAAGTTTTTGAAAGACTGAGGCTTTATAAAGTGAAACTAAACCCTCAAAAGTGCGTCTTCGGAGTAGAATCCGGCAAGCTTTTAGGTTTTATGGTAAGCCAAAGGGGCATTGAAGTTGACCCCTCTAAGTGTCGAGCCATCATAGATATGCCTCCACCCTCCAATTTAACTAAAATCTGAAGCCTCCACGGTCGCCTCCAATCAATTAGAAGGTTTATTTCAAACCTCGCTACAAGATGCGAACCTTTCAACAAACTTTTGAGAAAAGGGGTGAAATTTGTGTGGGATGACGATTGCCAAAAAGCTTTCGAAAGATTAAAAGCGTATTTGGTTAATCCTCCTATTTTAAACCCTCCAAAGCAAGGAAAACCTCTTTTGCTTTATATTTTGGTGCATGCGAATGCTTTGGGTGCCTTATTAGCTCAATATGAGGATGATACCCATAAAGAGTATGCCATCTACTATATTTTGAAAACTCTATTGGCTTATGAAAGAAACTATCAAGCCATGGAGAAGACGTGCTTGGCCTTGGTATGGGCCTGCTAGAAATTTCGACATTACTTCCTAGATCATGAGATCTAGATAGTGTCTAGGCTTGATCCGATCAAGCATTTGTTTGAAAAACCTATCCTCACGGGTAGGCTGGGTAAATGGCAGCTCCTGTTGATGGAGTATAACCTGAAATTCCACCATCAAACCTCCATTAAGGGGCAAGCCCTAGCTGACTATGTGGCTGACTTCCCTTTAGAGGATTCATATCCCACACTTGATAAAATGCCCGACGAAGGCATCTTTCAAAACCAATTTCAAAACCATATTCTATCAAATTGTTCAAGTGAAAACCAAGTGTGGAAGATGCACTTCGATGGGGCACAAAACCAAAGAGGGGCTGAGGCAGGAATCGTCCTCATATCCCCTAAAAAGGGAGAAATTCCCATTACCATTCGCCTAGATTTCGAATGTTCTAACAACACAGCCGAGTATGAAGCACTCATACAAGGCTTGAAATTTTTGAAAACTCTAGGGGCATCATGCATTGAAGTCTTTGGAGACTCTTTACTTGTCATAAACCAAGTGTTAAAAATTTGGCAAGTCAAAAATGAAAAACTTCTTTCATACCATGAATTGGCCACCAAGCTGGTCGAGTCGTTCCAATTGTGTACACTCACACACGTAGGAAGAGAGGACAATGGCATAGCCGATGCCCTCTCATCCTTGGGTTCATCCCTAAGGGTCGATCCCACCATGGGAACTCGATCCTTAGAAATATGGCACTCACCCAGTCCATCAACACATGATTTGGAGATTTGCCCAAACAATCCAACTTCCACTGAAAAACCTTGGTTTCAAGACATTAAAGATTTCTTAGAAAACGGAGGATTTTCAGAATTCGCTTCGTCTAAAGACAAAGCTTTTATTCAAAAGATTTCAACCCGATATATGATTTTGGGAGGGATTCTTTATAAAAAGAGTTTTATTGGCATCTTATTGAGGTGTTGTAAACACCCCAAAAACCCAAATACTTTTCAAAACCAAATGCCTGGTTCGAAAACCAGTTCAAAAGATAAGAATTTTCGAAAAACTCAGGAAATCAAAACATTTCAAAATTCTGTTTTCCAACCCTGTTTGAAACATGAAAAATCTTGAAAATGGACGAAAGTCCTATTTTTATGAAAGACCAGACGAACAGATGAAGCCTGGCTCAAAACAATCGTAAAAGAATCAAAAAGTTCAAAGGTCAAGCCCAACCCGATGAAAAGTGAATTTCGAGGACGAAAAAGAAGCCCAGGCCACAAACGCATTTCAAGCCTGAAGCATCAAAGGCCAAGCCAAAAGCATCTCTGAAATCACGGAAAATCCAAGTCAAATGCAAGAAGAAACAATCGAAACAGAGTCCAGAAAGACGAAAAGAAGCTTGGACGATGAAAATGGGAAAAACCCAGCGTAAGACGGAATCTTGATGAACTCAGGACCCGCACGAAGCATCCAGCTTGAAACGCCAGAAAGGACTGAAGAAGAGAAAAATTTGGATCAAATCTGGATCCAAAAATCCAGATCCAGATCCAAGATCCATATCCAAACGAAACTTGGATTGGATTGGATCCGGATTTTAGAGACCAACAAAGGATCCATATCCACACAAGGGGCCTATAAAAGGACGTGAGTGGGCTGGCTTTGAAGAGGATGATTTTTCCAGCACTTCACGTGGATAGTTGGGGGGGAAAGAGAGAGAGAGAGAGAGAGAGAGAGAGAGAGAGAGAGAGGAAGGTCAACAAAAGGGGCTGGCCTTCCCCTCTTGTTTTGTAAAAACGTGGGTTGGTCTTGTGGGTTGCACTCAAGTGCAAGAGAGAGCATCTCACGCCTTGTATTTTGCTGGAAATGGAGAGAAACCTGGCGGCATTGGATGGGCTGTCTTCAATGGGGATCGGCTGCGTTGGAAACGAGATCAAATGGGTGATAGGTTGTCAAGGTAAGCCCCTAAAATCCTGCCCAAAGTCCCTTCTTTTCGTACCTCTCAAAACCACCTAAACCCTAAAACATAAAGACGTCCAAAGTCCAGCCAAGATGCTGGCCGAACCTCACTAAAGGGACGATCCTAGTTCTACCTAAGACTACCCTAATCTAGAACCATACCCAGCTCGACCATTGGCTGGCCAAGCTCACCTTAGACCCCTCCAAGCCAAACCATCTAGCACTAAACCACCTAAACTATTTCCTAAACCAAAACTACTCCTAGAGACCTAGCCAAAACCGAGTGTCTAAAACACTCGGTTCCTTCCTTTGGACGAACCCACTTTCACCCATCTAGCTAGCTGAGTTCATTTTAGGTTTTGCCCTAAACTAAATCCATTACCTAAGTTAGATCCTAACCAAAAGAACTAGCCTACACCTACCCAGCTCGGCCACCCTCTGGCCGAGCCACTCCCTTAGGATCTCACGTGAGATCAAACACCCAACATCAGCCCAAGCTCGGCCACCCTTTGGCCGAGCATTGCCCTAGAGCTTACCTTAGGATTCCCCCTAAGATCACTCACTATCCCTAAATCAATCTCGACCCATTGTGAGGCGAGTATCCCTTCGCATCTCGCCCGAACCACTTCTTTAGACATCCCCTAACTCGACCACTAGCTGGTCAGATTTTCCCCTTAGAGCCTTGAGCTAACCTTCGACCAAAACAAACCACCTAGACCTAACTCAGATCCGTTAGTTTTTCACCCTAGATCTATCATATCTAAGCCCGAAACCCATAGTGCATTAACTTGTCAATCTAGCCCAAGTCACGATCTAGGATCAACCTTCTACGCAGCTGGTCATCTCGTAGAGGAAAGTCCATCCAACGGCTATATCCAAGGTCAGGTTTCGCTGAAAAAGGAAGCCCAAGCAAAAGTCGAGTAAGTGCTCGAATCTGATTCTTTACGTTGTTTCAAATTCAATTCAATTTGATACGGGGTTGTAATAATGGAGCGTAGTCTCCCCCCGGGATGTAATATTATGGTTTGAAACACGAATCACACACATACACTCGAGCCTTTCCGCTCTTATCTGCACACCTTTTGCACACAAAACGGGCCTCAACAGCCCATAAGATATAGTTCTATTTATATACATTCAGCTGGGTTTTAAGGTTCAAGTTGCGTGAGTTGTCTTTCATTTTATACACTCAAAAGCACTCACTCACAATTGAGCCTTTCCGCTCTTACATATATATACGTATTTCCCCTTTCAGCTGGGTTTTTAAGGTTCAAGTCGTGTGAGTTGCCCTTTCAATTTATACACTCAAAGCACTCACTCACATTGCTGTTATGTCTTTAAATTCTGGATTTTCCCTTCAAGTTGTGTGAGTTTGCATTGCATATCCGCCACACTCGAGATAGGGAGCATACTTGCATCGAACCAGATTGGTCAAATCGTGTAGTACTTACCTTAAATCGAGCATTGGGTGCACACGACTACACGCCAAAATCTGCTAAAACCCATGAGATATAGGAGCGCATAGATCCCATGTGTAAAAGTTGCAAATTTGACAAAACCAGTAGATAAAACACTTTCAAGTTTTCAAAAAGAGTCGTGTTTGTGTAAAATCGAGTTTTTCTAAAGCGTACAGACTGACCCTTGCGCGCCGGTGCAAGAAAGTCTGCGACGAAAAGAACCCACTTGTCCACAGTCGCCCCAAAAGTCAGATATTTTCAAAAAAATCACTTCGCTAGTTTGAGAAAGCTAGCTGGCACGCCCTTTTTAAAAGCGACGTAAGCACGAAAAGATTCGCTTCAGGCCTAAGAACCCGAAGTCGAGGATTTTCCGTGTCTACAGATTTGGCACGCCCGGTGGGACGTGGGTCTTTAGGAAAAATCGATACAAAACAAACCATTCTCTAAAAACATCGTTTGTTTTCAAAAGTGTTTTAACTCTTTTGTCTTCTTGCATTTCATAGTTGGATTTAAAAGCGTCAGAGTCATGTCGAGTTCAGACTCCAATGAAGTGTGAGCCGGTTCTCGTGCTCTTCAAGTTCTCATTCTAGAAGATCTTCGAAAAATCGAAAACAAAAGGAGGAAGAGTTAAGAAGAGAATACGAGGCCAAGGTCACTGCTCTCAGCCAAGAGGCTGAAGCAGCTGATTCATGTTCGTCACATGGCGAACCAATAAAGGCCAAAAAGAAGTTTGGAAAAACTCGTAAAAACAAGGAGACCTCCGAGATAAAAGGCAACCATACCTCGATTCCTTCACTCACAAGGATCGAAAAGCCCTACAGCAGTTGCTAAAAGGGCAAAATAGAGAGAAAACAACGTACGTCCTGTCTGATTTTCTCCCTTTAGATTACGAAACAGACAGCGACGACGAAATACCGAATTTCCATCGGTATGATGGCACGGGAGACCCTAGGTCTCACCTACAGCTTTTCTCTCGTCGAGCCCACAAGAAAAAGAAGGACTCGATGAAATGGGTATATTGGTTCCCCTTATCCCTCAAAGGCATAGCTTCTAAATGGCTGGCTTCCTACGATTTGATCCAGTTTGCAACTTTTGAAGAGTTAGCGAACTGCTTCATGCAAAGATTTTCACACAACGTAGAAGTCACGCCTACATTGAACACTTTGAGGGATACGAAGCAAGGTATGAACGAAGATGTGCATACATTTATCGTTCGATGGAGGTCTCTCCTTGGACAAGTACGAGAACCCATATCCGAAGGATGCACAGTAATGCTCATCCTGGACAATTTCAAAACTGAATTGAAAACTCTTCTTTCTTTACATGAAATCTCTACTTTCCACAAACTGATTAAAAAAGCATCTCTTTTTGAGACGAATTTGAAAAAAGGGGTTTACGACCACTTGTGGAAAGGGAGCGTAAACCCAAAGACTCGCTTGGAAAAGCCTGGCAATTACGGGCTACCCACCATAGACAAAGGGGAAAAGCCCCACAAGATCGCCAATGTCCGGGTAGATCCAAGGCTAGCGAGCACTTCAAAAAATTTCGAAAATTTTGAAAACAGAAAAGACAAAAAAATACAAAAACCATTTGAAAAAAGGGAGTATACTCCGCTGGGGCAACCTGTGTCGGAGGTCCTAGACCTCCTACTCGCCCAAGCATGATCGAACTCCCTGAAATCCCCGAGGGAACCACTTCCAAAGGGAGGTTTTTGAATCGATTTTGTAAGTATCATCGGCTCAAAGGCCATGATACAAAGCAGTGTTTTTCCCTCCTAAACCAAATCGAGAACTTGATAGTAGAGGGCCGGCTCCAGGTCACTGAGGAACCGGAGCCAGCCCAAGCTATTTTCAAAGAACCCTTCCCTAATCATGCAAGTACCAGTGGGAAGGGTAAAGAGGTATGTGCTCTCACGATTTCAAAGAGTCTAGCGTGTACATATAAGTCTGGTTTTTCCGCTTGTGCATCTACACTCATCCTTCGTAGGAAACCCGCCCAAGTAGTGATTCGGGGACCACCAAGAGTTCCGTCTCCGATTAAACCAGTTTTGAAAACTCAAGGTACTCCAAAACAGTCGATTAGAGCCATCTTAAGCACGAACCCTAGGTTGATCGTGGGGGAAGTGACAAGATCCGGGAGGATCTATCAACCCCCGCATCTACAAAATGCTAAAAAAGTGGTCAGTGTGCCTGGCCCTTCAAAAGCATGTATTCCTGGAGTTCTGCCCAAAACGGACAAAGGAAAAGTCGTTTTAAACTTGTATGATTTCGAAAACCATCTTTCAAAGATTCCCATTAACATGTCCATCCTAGAGCTGATACAAACCTCGCCTAGGCATAGACTCGTGTTAGAGAAAATTCTAGAAAGAGCAAAGGTTAGTTCGGACATAACCCCAGAATCCTTGTCCAATCAAGTGGCGTCCATAGATGCAAAAACACCTATCATGTTTTCGGAAGAGGATCTCGAAAGACCCTATGAAACCCATAATCAGGCCCTACACATCGAGGTAGTATTAAATCACCACTCTCTAGATAGGTGCCTGGTTGACGGGGGAGGAGGGCTCAACATCCTCCCACTTCACATAGCACATCAGATTGGAGTCACCTTAACTTCCATAAACCCAAGCACCATCGTAATCACTGGATACGATGGAAATGCGTCCAGACCTTTAGGATCCGTTGAACTTCCCATGGAAACGGGAGGGATAGCTCACGTGGGGGTATTCCATGTTTTGGACATCCACCCCCACTACAACCTATTGCTGGGAAGGCCTTGGATACACAGCCTGCATGCTGTGCCGTCCACCTTCCATAGGTGTGTTAAAATCCCTTTTGAAAACCAAGTCATTGTGATCCTAAGTGAGAGTCATCCACAACTTCAGGGGATTCAAAATTCCCCATGCTTTTCAAGTTCCCAGTCCTACGAGGCCAACTCAGGATAAACCGTGGTCGAACAACCAAAACTCACCCTTCAGGTACCTAGGAAGGTCGTACACATCCAGGGGCCGCCCAAGGCTGGCCCACTCAAAACACTAACCATCCCAGGAAAAACCAAGCATCCACTATTTCCAAAACCCCTGGACAGAAAACCTTATGTGCATAACATGGACGATAGCAAGTTCCAGGATCACGAATTATATGAAAACTTTTCCAAAAACAAAAAATCATGGAACATGCTATTAAACATGGGATATATGCCATACAAAAGTCTAGGGGCACAAAATCAGGGTCTCGTAGAACCCATCTTGCCAAAAGCCAACCAGAGCCGACACGGGATCGGCTATACTCCCAGAATACCGCCAGAACCGCCCCCTGTGACCACCTGGGTCAAGGGTGCCCTGGAGCCTACCCAAGCAGAAACCTACAATTTAGATCTCTTGTTCGGAGTCTAACTAGTGGCGTTTTTCCTTTCTAGGTATGATGGAAGATCCCTCAATCAAAAATCCAAAAACATTTGAAAAACTCGAAATTCAAAAAATTGAAAAATCCCAAAAACCAAAAACATTTGAAAAAGATCAAAAACTCGAAAAAAGAGTTGTTTGTATAGTTCCTAAAGTCCTTTCCTTACAAAAATCCAAAAAAATCGAAAATTTACAAAATACCAAAAACAAAATCCTGTATTTAGCAGCTCCTGATAAAGGTTTTGAAGAAGAAAAGAATTTCGAAAAGAAAGTCCTCTTCATAAGAGGACCAAAATCGTCAAAACCTGCAGAAAATCCAAAACAAAAACCAAGCGTTTGCGAAAACTGTGCGTCAAGTCCAAATTCCCTAGGATTTAGAAGTCTTGAGAATGATCAAGGCCCAGAATTGGATTCCCTCAAAGAAGATCCTACTTCTGAGCTCCCTGAATTTCATAAAATTCTCGATTTTGAAAAACCTTCGAAATCAGTAGGAGGGGATTTTATAGAGATAAACTTAGGGAATGATTTAAAGCCGAAAATCATTAAGGTAGGCACATGTCTGCATGAGCACGAAAAAGCATCATTCATTGCATTTTTGAAAACCTACGTTGATGTGTTTGCATGGACGTATGAAGACATGCCGGGTATAGACCCGAATGTTGTAGAGCATCGTCTTCCCTTAGATTCATATGCAAAACCCGTAAAACAAAACCTTAGGAAGATACATCCGAATGTGCATTCACAAGTCAAAGAGGGTTTAGAAGATCTGTTAAAAGCCGGATTTATAAAACCCATTGCGTATTCTAATTGGTTATCCAATTTAGTTGTTGTTCGAAAAACCAGTGGGAAATTCGAATATGCATCGATTTCAGAAACCTGAATAAAGCCACCCCAAAAGATAATTTCCCTTTACCAAACATTGATTTGATAGTCGATAGTACTGCAAATCATGAAATGTTTTCATTCATGGATGGCAATTCAGGATATAACCAAATCAAACTAAGCCCACGAGATCAGGCTAAAACCGCCTTTACAACCCCATGGGGCACGTACTGTTATACAGTCATGCCCTTTGGTTTAAAAAATGCTGGCGCCACGTACCAAAGAGCTATGACCTCGATCTTTCACGATCAAATTCATGAGCTCGTAGAGGTATATGTAGATGATCTCCTGGCTAAGTCAAAAACTCAATGCACTCATCTCGAATGCTTACAAAAGATTTTCGAAAGGCTTAGACTTTACAACATAAAGCTAAACCCTCAAAAGTGCGTGTTCGGTGTAGAATCCGGTAAGCTTTTAGGATTTATGGTAAGCCAAAGGGGCATAGAAGTCGACCCCTCTAAATGTAGAGCCATCATAGACATGACTCCACCCTCCAATCTCACGCAGATTCGTAGCCTCCAGGGTCGCCTACAGTCCATTCGCAGGTTTATCTCAAACCTGGCAACTATATGCGAACCCTTCAACAAGTTGCTGAGGAAAGGTACAAAATTTTTATGGGATGACGAGTGCCAAAAATCATTTGAAAGATTAAAAGCGTACTTAGTTAATCCCCCTGTTTTAAACCCTCCAAAACCAGGAAAACCTCTTCTACTTTACATTTCTGTGCATGCGAATGCCTTGGGAGCTCTGTTAGCTCAATACGAGGATGACACTCACAAGGAATGTGCCATATACTATCTTTCGAAAACTCTCCTGGCTTACAAAAGGAATTATCAGGCCATGGAGAAGACGTGCTTGGCCCTAGTTTGGGCCTGCCAGAAATTTCGACACTACTTCCTAGATCATGGGATCTGGATAGTGTCCAAGCTTGACCCAATCAAGCACTTATTCGAAAAACCCATTCTCACAGGTAGATTGGGCAAATGGCAACTCCTAATGGAGTATGATTTAAAATACCATCACCAGGTCTCCATTAAGGGGCAAGCCCTAGCAGACTACGTGGCTGACTTCCCCCTAGAGGATGCAT
Source organism: Brasenia schreberi (assembly GCA_036023115.1). Classification (NCBI taxonomy): domain Eukaryota; kingdom Viridiplantae; phylum Streptophyta; class Magnoliopsida; order Nymphaeales; family Cabombaceae; genus Brasenia; species Brasenia schreberi. Next base: position 14,967,638 of record JAYKKT010000078.1, on the reverse strand, counting down.
ATCCCACACTCAATGAAATGCCTGATGAAGGCATATTGCAAAACCATTTTCAAAACCACATTCTGGCAAACTCTTTCGAAAAACAAGTGTGGAAGATGCACTTCGACGGGGCACGAAACCAACGAGGGGCCGGTGCCGGGATCATCCTCGTATCCCCTGAAAAAGGAGAGATCCCCATAGCAATTCGCCTAGATTTTGAATGTTCCAACAATATAGCCGAGTATGAAGCACTCATACAAGGTTTAAAAGTTTCGAAAACTCTAGGGGCAGCATGCATCGAGGTTTTTGGAGATTCCCTCCTTGTTATAAACCAAGTTTTAAAAATTTGGCAAGTTCGAAATGAAAAACTGCTTCCATACCACGAATTGGCCACTCGACTGGTTGAGTCGTTCCAATCGTGCACTCTCACACATGTAGGAAGAGAGGATAATGGCGTCGCTGATGCCCTCTCATCCTTGGGTTCAGCCCTAAAGGTCGATCCCACTTTGGGAACCAGACCCCTTGAAATATGGCACTCACCCACTCCTTCCATACACGATTTGCAAATTTGCCAAAATAACCCTAATTCTGATGAAAAACCTTGGTTTTATGACATAAAGAATTTTCTAGAAAATGGGGGATTCACTGAGGATGCCATGTCTAAAGATAAGGCATTCATCCGAAAAATTTCCACCCGATACACGATTTTGGGAGGGGTTCTGTACAAAAAGAGTTTTACGGGCATCTTACTGAGATGCGTCGACCTAGAGGAGGCTAGGATTGTTATGCACGAATTCCACGATGGAGAATGTGGAGGTCATGTCAATGCCAACATGATGGCAATGAAAATACTTAGAGCAGGTTATTTTTGGTCTACCCTGAGAAAGGATTGCCACGATCATGTTAGGAAGTGTCACCCGTGTCAAGTGCATGGTCACGCCATTCATATTCCCTCATCATCACTGCATTCCGTGGTCAGCCCCTGGCCATTCACCATGTGGGCGTTTGATATCATAGGACCAATTTTTCCAAAGGCCTCAAACGGACACAGGTTCATTTTAGCAGCCACTGAGTATTTTTCCAAGTGGGTCGAAGCCGCCTCCCTGACAAATGTCCAGGGACAACATGTGGTGGCCTTCATTAGGAAAAACATCTTGGCTCGATTTGGAGTTCCAAGAGATCTTGTGTCCGATAATGGCACCCCATTTAAAAATGAGCGGATGGTCAAACTATGCAACAAGTATGGCATAAATCATCACTTCTCATCGCCTTATTACCCTCAAGGCAACGGCCAAGCCGAAGCCACCAATAAGACTCTCATCAGCATTGTTGAGAAAACCTTAGAGAAGGGTAGAACATGGCACGAGAAGTTGGATGAAGCCTTATGGGCTTATAGGACTTCCATCTGCACTCCCACAAATGCCACGCCTTTTGAGTTGGTTTACGGCACAAACGCCATTCTCTCCATCCATACACGTCTGCATTCATTTCATACATCCGTTGCACTCGACCTCCCCCTAGAGACGCTTCAGCATGCTAGGATGGCTGAACTAGATCTATTAGATGAGAGGCGACTCCTTGCTATGGACCATGCTCACGCATACCGGCAAAGGATCGCCCGACATTATGAGAAATATATGAAACCTCGCCACTTTGAAGTGGGAGAGCTCGTTTTGAAAATCATCCACCATCGTGGCCCACATCCACTTGGAAAGTGGCGGCCCAAGTGGGATGGCCCTTACGTCGTGCGTGGAACCACCACGAACAATTCTTATTGGTTAACCGATGTCGAGGGTAGGAATTTAGCAGATCCTATAAATATTCAGTATTTGAAAAAATATCATGTATAGGGTCTGAGTTAAATTCCCATTTTTGTGAAAAATATTTTAGGGAAAGCCACTTTGAAACCTCGAAACCAAGGATCAAAGGTAAGTTGGGTGACCCTGAATGAAAGAATCGATATTTTGTGAAAAAGCAGAGCTTCCCAAATATGTGGCTACATTTCAAAATCCTTCTTCTTACAAAGAAAGGCCGAATTCAATATAACAAGATACTTGCAAGTTGTACGTGCTATTTCTAAATAGGCTAACCTAGAATGGGTCAAGTACGACCTTGGGATAAGTCCTCCCCTCTTCTCTTCTCCTTCCAAAAGGAAAACCTGGCCAAAACAAGGGGAAATCCCCACCAAAAAGCCCTTTCCCAAAGAAAGAAAAATGAATCAAAAAGAAAATTTGAGTCTTCTATGGAAAAGAGGGATTAAAGAAAAAATACTCCCAAAGGGAGACCCTCTATGGAAAAAAGAAAGAGAAAAAGGCCAAAAAGCTCAAAAGAGAGCAGTTTTCCGCCTTCTTTGCCTCAAACCACGGGACACTTCAGAAGGGACCGTGGTACTTCTTTCCCATCCCTGTGACTTATCCCGAGCGAAACATGGTTCATTTCAGGGAATCCTAAAGTAAAAATAGGATTTACTTACTTGAATTTCGTCTTGTTTGAGAATACGACGTTTTGAGTAAGGCGTAAAAATTTTGAAACGTGGCTTATTTTCTCATAAAACCTCTGCTAGATTAGCAAGGGTCGAGACTCGAGTAAAGGCAAACACAAAAAGCTGAAGGTCCTTATGATCGATGGTTCAGAAAAGTTTTCCCTCTTGAAACGAATTTCAGAAAAACTCGAACATCAAGCATACGTAAGGCCCGCTCACTTGGAGCAGCAGGTCTTCATAAAAGTCTCAAAAGTTCGACCATATGATTTGGTCTCTAGGAGATCGCCCTTTCTAAACACCTCATCCATAGCATGCACCTTTGCATATCCACGCATGAACATTTCATATGTGATCTCCACTTAGGGTTAGATCCATAGAAAGTCCCCTTTTGGCAAAAAAATCCCCTCCTATCGGATTTTTAAAAGAAAGTTTCTTTTTCTCAAAATTTGGGACGATCCCATATTCTCAAGATCAAATCCGGGAGAAAACAAAACAGGGGTGTTATCTTCTTCGCCATTATCCAAATCAATTTGGATAATGCCAAAGAGGGGCATCTGTAAACACCCCAAAAACCCAAATACTTTTCAAAACCAAATGCCTGGTTCGAAAACCAGTTCAAAAGATAAGAATTTTCGAAAAACTCAAGAAATCAAAACATTTCAAAATTCTGTTTTCCAACCCTGTTTGAAACATGAAAAATCTTGAAAATGGACGAAAGTCCTATTTTTATGAAAGACCAGACGAACAGATGAAGCCTGGCTCAAAACAATCGTAAAAGAATCAAAAAGTTCAAAGGTCAAGCCCAACCCGATGAAAAGTGAATTTCGAGGACGAAAAAGAAGCCCAGGCCACAAACGCATTTCAAGCCTGAAGCATCAAAGGCCAAGCCAAAAGCATCTCTGAAATCACGGAAAATCCAAGTCAAATGCAAGAAGAAACAATCGAAACAGAGTCCAGAAAGACGAAAAGAAGCTTGGACGATGAAAATGGGAAAAACCCAGCGTAAGACGGAATCTTGATGAACTCAGGACCCGCACGAAGCATCCAGCTTGAAACGCCAGAAAGGACTGAAGAAGAGAAAAATTTGGATCAAATCTGGATCCAAAAATCCAGATCCAGATCCAAGATCCATATCCAAACGAAACTTGGATTGGATTGGATCCGGATTTTAGAGACCAACAAAGGATCCATATCCACACAAGGGGCCTATAAAAGGACGTGAGTGGGCTGGCTTTGAAGAGGATGATTTTTCCAGCACTTCACGTGGATAGTTGGGGGGGAAAAGAGAGAGAGAGAGAGAGAGAGAGAGAGAGAGAGAGAGGAAGGTCAACAAAAGGGGCTGGCCTTCCCCTCTTGTTTTGTAAAAACGTGGGTTGGTCTTGTGGGCTGCACTCAAGTGCAAGAGAGAGCATCTCACGCCTTGTATTTTGCTGGAAATGGAGAGAAACCTGGCGGCATTGGATGGGCTGTCTTCAATGGGGATTGGCTGCGTTGGAAACGAGATCAAATGGGCTGATAGGTTGTCAAGGTAAGCCCCTAAAATCCTGCCCAAAGTCCCTTCTTTTCGTACCTCTCAAAACCACCTAAACCCTAAAACATAAAGACGTCCAAAGTCCAGCCAAGATGCTGGCCGAACCTCACTAAAGGGACGATCCTAGTTCTACCTAAGACTACCCTAATCTAGAACCATACCCAGCTCGGCCATTGGCTGGCCAAGCTCACCTTAGACCCCTCCCAGCCAAACCATCTAGCACTAAACCACCTAAACTATTTCCTAAACCAAAACTACTCCTAGAGACCTAGCCAAAACCGAGTGTCTAAAACACTCGGTTCCTTCCTTTGGACGAACCCGCTTTCACCCATCTAGCTAGCTGAGTTCATTTTAGGTTTTGCCCTAAACTAAATCCATTACCTAAGTTAGATCCTAACCAAAAGAACTAGCCTACACCTACCCAGCTCGGCCACCCTCTGGCCGAGCCACTCCCTTAGGATCTCACGTGAGATCAAACACCCAACATCAGCCCAAGCTCGGCCACCCTTTGGCCGAGCATTGCCCTAGAGCTTACCTTAGGATTCCCCCTAAGATCACTCACTATCCCTAAATCAATCTCGACCCATTGTGAGGCGAGTATCCCTTCGCATCTCGCCCGAACCACTTCTTTAGACATCCCCTAACTCGACCACTAGCTGGTCAGATTTTCCCCTTAGAGCCTTGAGCTAACCTTCGACCAAAACAAACCACCTAGACCTAACTCAGATCCGTTAGTTTTTCACCCTAGATCTATCATATCTAAGCCCGAAACCCATAGTGCATTAACTTGTCAATCTAGCCCAAGTCACGATCTAGGATCAACCTTCTACGCAGCTGGTCATCTCGTAGAGGAAAGTCCATCCAACGGCTATATCCAAGGTCAAGTTTCGCTGAAAAAGGAAGCCCAAGCAAAAGTCGAGTAAGTGCTCGAATCTGATTCTTTACGTTGTTTCAAATTCAATTCAATTTGATACGGGGTTGTAATAATGGAGCGTAGTCTCCCCCCGGGATGTAATATTATGGTTTGAAACACGAATCACACACGTACACTCGAGCCTTTCCGCTCTTATCTACACACCTTTTGCACACAAAACAGGCCTCAACAGCCCATAAGATATAGTTCTATTTATATACATTCAGTTGGGTTTTAAGGTTCAAGTTGCGTGAGTTGTCTTTCATTTTATACACTCAAAAGCACTCACTCACAATTGAGCCTTTTCGCTCTTACATATATATACGTATTTCCCCTTTCAGCTGGGTTTTTAAGGTTCAAGTCGTGTGAGTTGCCCTTTCAATTTATACACTCAAAGCACTCACTCACATTGAGCCTTCTCGCTCTTAAGATATAGCTATATATATTTTCCCTTCCGCATCTAAGATATAGCCATATTTCCCTTTCTGCTATTTCCCTTTCTGCTATTTCCCTTCTGTTATGTCTTTAAATTCTGGATTTTTCCTTCAAGTTGTGTGAGTTTGCATTGCATATCCGCCACACTCGAGATAGGGAGCATACTTGCATCGAACCAGATTGGTCAAATCGTGTAGTACTTACCTTAAATCGAGCACTGGGTGCACACGACTACACGCCAAAATCTGCTAAAACCCGTGAGATATAGGAGCGCATAGATCCCATGTGTAAAAGTTGCAAATTTGATAAAACCAGTAGATAAAACACTTTCAAGTTTTCAAAAAGAGTCGTGTTTGTGTAAAATCAAGTTTTTCTAAAGCGTACAGACTGACCCTTGCGCGCCGGTGCAAGAAAGTCTGCGACGAAAAGAACCCACTTGTCCACAGTCGCCCCAAAAGTCAGATATTTTCAAAAAAATCACTTCGCTAGTTTGTGAAAGCTAGCTGGCACGCCCTTTTTAAAAGCGACGTAAGCACGAAAAGATTCGCTTCAGGCCTAAGAACCCAGAGTCGAGGATTTTCCGTGTCTACAGGTGTGTCGACCTTGAGGAGGCTAGGATAGTAATGCATGAATTCCACGATGGAGAATGTGGAGGGCATGTAAATGCCAATATGATGGCAATGAAAATACTTAAAGCTGGTTATTTTTGGTCCACTCTAAAGCAGGATTGCCATGACCATGTTAGGAAGTGTCACCCATGTCAAGTGCATGGACACGCCATTCATATCCCATCACCCACATTGCATTCCGTGGTCAGCCCATGGCCATTCACCATGTGGGTGTTTGACATCATAGGACCAATTTTTCCAAATGCATCAAACGGGCATAGGTTTATCCCAGCAGCCACTGAATACTTTTCCAAATGGGTTGAAGCTACCTCCCTAACTATTGTCTAGGGGCAACATGTAGTGGCATTCATTAGGAAAAATATCTTGGCTCGATTCGGAGTTCCAAAAGACCTAATGTCTGATAATAGCACCCCCTTCAAGAACGAGAGGATGGTAAAGTTTTGTAACACGTATGGCATAACTCACCACTTCTCATCACCCTACTACCTTCAGGGCAACGGCCAAGCCGAAGCCACCAACAAGACTCTCATAAGCATTATTGAGAAAACCTTAGAGAAGGGTAGGATGTGGCATGAGAAGTTGGATGAAGTCTTATGGGCTTATAGGACTTCCATCCGAACTCCCACAAATGCCACGCCATTTGAGTTGGTCTATAGCACAAACGTTATTCTCCCCGTTCACACCAAACTGCATTCATTTCATACATCACTTGCACTCGACCTTGCCCTAGAGACGCTTCAGCATGCTAGAATGGCCGAGCTTGATTTATTAGATGAGAGAAGGTTCCTTGCCATAGATCATGCACATGCATATTGGCAAAGGGTAGCCCGACATTATGAGAAGTATATAAAGCCTCGCCACTTCAAAGTGGGAGACCTTGTGCTAAAAATCATCCAACATCGTGACCCACATCCACTTGGAAAGTGGCGGCCCAAGTGGGATGGTCCTTATGTTGTATGTGGAACCACCACGAACAATGCATACTGGTTAGTCAATGTTGAGGGTAGGAATTTAGTAGACCCTATGAATGCCCAATATTTGAAAAAATACCATGTGTAGGGTGTAAGCCACGAAAATCTTCACTCATGGTTTTGAAGCCGGTGTAGACACGGAAAATTTTCACTTGCGGGTTCTTAGGCCTGAAGTGAACCTTTTCGTGCTTACGTTCGCTTTTAGGGCGTGCCAGCTAGCTTACTCAAACTAGCGAAGTAGTTTTTGAAATATCTGACTTTTTGAAAGGCAATTGTAGGCAAGCGGGATCTTTTCGTCGCAGACCTTCTTGCACCGACGCGCAAGGGTCAGTCTGTACGCTTAGAGACTTCGTTTAAAACAAGTTAAACTCAAAATCGATTTTTGAATGAACAGGTGTTTGAAAATCCTTTTGAAATCATGCACTTGGCGAGTTTTTGATTTGGGCGACCCTAAGTCTCTCAATTTTATCCATTTAGGCGTGTTTGCACGTTTTGTTCGGGTTTGTTCGATGCAGGTATGCAACCTAGCTCGAGTATGGCGAGTATGCGATGCAACTCGCACAACTTGAATGTAAAACCCGAAATTTAAAGACTTAGCAGAAGGGAAAACCCAAATTGAATGCAACTCACACGACTTGAATGTAAATTGCAGAAATTTAAATATATCTATATCTTAAGAGCGAAAAGGCTCAATGTGTGCGTGGGTGTTGTGTATAAATTGAAATGCAACACACGCAATTGAACCGTAAAACGCAGCAGAAGGGAGATATAGATATATATAAGAGCGAGAAGGCTCAATGTGAGTGAGTGCTTTGAGTGTATAAATTGAAAGGCAACTCACGCAACTTAAATTTAAAACCCAACTGAAAGGGAAATACGTATATATACGTAAGAGCGGAAAGGCTCAATGTGAGTGAGTGCTTTGAGTGTATAAAATGAAAAACAACTCACACGACTTGAACCTTAAAACCCAGCTGAATGTATATAAATAGGGCTATATCCTATGGGCTGTTGAGGCCCGTTTGTGTGCAAAAGTGTGCAGATAAGAGCGAAAAGGCTCGAGTGTACGTGTGTGAGTTTTGCACATATATTACATCCGGGGGGAGACGATGCTCCATTATTACAACCCCATATGACGAATTAAATTGAATAGAAAGGGATTTGATATATATCGAAATCAACTTACACTTTCCAGCCTTTTGAGTTAGGATCGTACAAGGGGCGAATCCGCCTTCTTCTTATGGAGTCCGGGGCATGTGGGAGCGAAGCCGGAGAGCTTGAGAGCTTGGAGAGACTTGGAGTTCCGGGAGCTGCAAGCTACAATGGGTTTGGGGCTAGTTGGGGCTGGTTTGGGCAAGGTAAGACTCGAGTCACCTTGGCTCGAGTGATTGGGTTTTTGTATGGGATTTGGCCAACGCTTGGTCTTGGTTTAGGTATAGTTTAGGCTTGGTATTAGGCCAGCATTTGGCCTTGGTTTAGGTATAGGATAGAGTTGGCTGGTCCTAGGTCAGGTGTTGGCTAAAGTTTTGAGATTTCGGCCAAGGTTCATGACCTTTGTTTGGTCTTGTGAGACTAGAGCCAAGGTGGCTCGAGTGGCATGGTTTTAGTATGGAACACGGCCAGCACTTGGCCTTAGTTTAGGTCTTGTGAAACTCGAGCCAAGGTGGCTCGAGTAGGAGTGACTTGCTCTAAGGTTTGGCCAAGGTTGTTGCGGGGTTGTCTTGGGTCGACTTGGGTAAGTATGGGGGAGGAAAAAGGCTCGAGCCAAGGTGGCTCGAGCTAGGTAGTTTCAAAGGGAAGTTCGGCCAGCACTTGGCCAAACTTTAGGTGGTTTAGGGAGGTTGTTTAGGGTGGTGTTTAGGTGGTGGTCTTAGGTAGGAGACTTGGTGAAAAACGGCCAGCACTTAGCTGGTTTGGTGGTGGTTTTAGGGGCAAGTTTGGCTAGGATGGGTGGTCTAGAGAGGTTAGGGAAGATGGGTTAGGTTAGGGCTTAGGGGACCTACCTTGGTTGCAACACCGCTCCAAGCCGCCGCTCAAGCCGCCAAGCTCCACCACGCCATGCTCCCAGCCAAGGTAGGGGACGTTCTTTGGTTGGTGCAGCTTCCTCAAGTCCCTTGGCCAACAAGGTTTCACGTAAAAAAAAAAAACTTGAAAAGGGGAAAGTCAAGCCACTATTCTTGACTTGCTTCCCTCTCTCTCTCTTTCTCTCTCCACCCACCAAGCTTTCACGTGAAAGCCTCTCCCCTTTGAGCCTCACGTCTACTTTTTTTCAAGCCCAGCACCTCTATTTATAGAGGTTTTAAGTGGGTCTTGGATATTGGGTCTTGGATTTGGGTCTGGCTATCCGGATCCAATCCAAACTCAATGTGGATATGGATCACGGATCTCGGATATTTTGAGATCCAGATCCAGTCTAAATATTTATTTGGGTTTGGATCTCGGATCTCGGATCTTGGTTTTTTGAGATCCAGATCCAATCCAAACACAATTTGGATATGGGTCTGGATATTTTTGGATCCAAACCCAATCCAGACTTTTCTTCTGCTCCTTGGTTTTCTGGTCATTTCTGATGCTTTTCACCGTCAGTTTCGAGCGGGCTTCGATTCATCGGACGCCTAACTCTGTCCTGGGTCTTCCCCAAGTCTTTCTTCCAACCGGTGTTCTGCTTTTCAGGACTTTTTCGGCGTTCGTTTCGGTCCGCCGTTTTGGTTTCTAGCCGGTTCCTATTGATATCGAACTCAGATTGCCGCACGGATTCCGTTCTTCATTCCGACGGGACGTGTCTCGGACTTCTGTCGACTTCCTCAGGTACTGGGCTTCTTTCTGCATTTTGGAGCTGCTTTGTGCTTTTTCTTTGACCCAAATTACATTTTTACCCTTCTGTCGGGCTTTTCTCCAAACGGGCTCTTTTTTCTTCCGTTTTTGAACAGGGGGTGGCTTCTGAAATTCTGGGCTCAAATCCTTTTCTTGCCTGGACTTTTCTTTTGCCTTCTGTACCTGTTTTCACATTTCAAAACAGGACGTCATTTTGGCTCAAACGAGCTTTCTGGTGTTTTTGAGAGTTTTTGAAATATAGAAGATTTGGGGTGTTTACAGCCGGGAATGAACCTTTTCGTGTTTACGTCGCTTTTAAGGGCGTGTCAGCTAGCTTACTCAAACTAGCAAAGATTTTTGTAAATATCTGACTTTTGGGCAATTGTGGGCAAGCGGGATCTTTTCGCTTGAAACCTTCTTGAACCGGTGCTCAAGGGTCGATTTAAGCGCTTATGGACTTCGATAAAAACAATTTTAACTCTTGAAAATACAAGTGTTTGAAATATGGATTTGATTCGAGCCTACATTGCAATTTTTATGTACGGGGTTGTATGATTCTAAGTCTTTGAGTTTTAGCTAATTAGGCCGGATATGTGTGTGCATAGGTTTAGGTTAGGTTGGGTCGAACCTAGGCTAGGTTTAGGGTGGGGTTAGGAGGCCTACCTCTTGGAGCCGGTCCACCTTGGTCGAGCCCATGTCCACGCCTTGGTTGCAGCCTTCCTTGGTCAAGCCCACCTTGGTTGCAACCCTTGTCTAGACCCACTTAGCTAACATGGCTTGAACCCACCTCACCCATGAGCCCACATGGCTAAGTTTCTCTCTCACTCTCTCTCTCTCCTCCAAGCCCTCTCTTGAATTCAGGTGAACCTTCTTTGGGACCCCCTCACCTCTATTTATAGGCAAATGAGGTGGGTCTCGGATTTGGGTCTTAGAATCCAGATCCGATCCAAATACTATTTGGGTCTGGATCTTGAATATTTTGGGATCCAAATCTAACTCAAATATTATTTGGGTTTGGATCTCGGATCACGGATATTTGGGATCCAGATCCAATCCAAACACTATTTGGATTTGGATATGGATATTTGGGTCCAGATCCAATCCAAAATTTTCTGCTCTTTTCTTTCAATCCTTTTGGGCACTTTTCACAGTCGATTTTGATCAGGCTCCGGTTCCTCGGCGACCCCATCTCAGCTTGGGTTTTCTCCAAGTTCTTCTTTCGACTGATGTTCTGCATCTCAGGATATTTTGGCGTCTATTTTACTTATAGGCATGGTGAGGCTTTAGTCGCCTCACCCAAAATGACGAAAATAGTTAAGCGAGGAGTTTGAACTTTGAGAATTTGTATGATCCATGTCAACTGAACTTCGCCTCACCAGCAAAGATTTTCTGGGTCCCCCCACAAAACAAAAGTATTAAAAATTTAAGAGAGGGTCTAAAATTAGAATTTGCATACGATGCTAGTGAAAACCATGCCTCTAAATAAAAATTCCAATCTTAGCGTACATCTGTGACTGCACTGCCCTCCTCTACAAGTAGATGACTAAGCATGGGCCCTAGTCTCACAACACTCGGTTCCTCCAAATCCTTAAAGAAAAATTAATCCAACTCATAAACAAATAAATTACTTAGGACTTAAAGAATAAGCTCGATATTCCCTGATCATCTTTGATTGACACGAAGAACACTCCCAATTTTAAACAAAAAAATTCATGTCACAAGAGGAAACCAAGCATCGATCCTATCACAAAGCAAACATTTTGTATGACAAAGATAACCAGTGATGCGGACATCAAGACTGAAAATACCTTGGAATCAAGCTTTAATCAACTCACATCTCAAGAACAAGAATAAGAATTGTTGTAATATTGAGTACATAATACATCCAAGTCGAACCCTGGGACTAGTTGATGAAGGATCAGGCACTAATGATCTAACCTGGTCAGAAGGGCTCACTGATCGCTATCAGGGACCTCTTACTCGTGCCCGAAGTGGAACCAGCAACCCAATCCGGTTTGAACCCAAAACATTACTTGATGAATGGAGCATTAGTGACTTGAGCAAACTCAAGGTTGTTTGTTTACTCCAACAGGAGGTCATTCAATAGTAAAGCCACATTCGAGCTAGCTAGGAGACTCTCAGCATCTTTTAAATTCAATGGCTCTAGTTGGCTAATCTTGGAATAGACAATTTGAATTTAATATTCATTTAGTGGCCTTAGTAATTACCAAGATAGCAATTACAGCAAGCTCATAAATAGTTGAACTTGTATTGGCATTTTACTAGGTAGTTATCTACTTTCTAGGAAAAGCCTGTATTAGCGGTTTACTAGGTGATTGTCTATTTCCTAGGAGAGTCTTTATAACAATTAATATGCCTTGAGCTTAGCTCCAGAGGTTGTCCTGAGTATAAATAGGATCAAGTCTAAGGAAGTTTCATTCGACTATTTCCAACATTTACTTCAAATCTCTCTTATCCTTAATTGGTGGCGAGTGAGTTGGTCTTTATCACTTTGGTTAGTCATATCCATCGTGTGGCAGACTGTGTGCATCTGAGTAAGGAAAATTAGTAAGCGTGCATGAATCCTCTCAGCTCAAGTTCCGTATCATTTGGTGCTTTGATTGAGATTAAGAGGATGACAGGACAAGATTTTGATACCCCTCTAGTAACATGAGGCATGTCTCTTGACCAAGCTCATATCATGGCACTGCAACATGAACATGAGGCATTCGTAGCCCAAGTAGCACAACTGACCCAAAGTCTTGAGGAATTGCTACGACAAAGAGCTCTTTCTCATAACCGATCCAACACCAGTCACCATGATATGAACTCAAACTCCACTGAGTGTGGCTCAACTATACGAATGCACCATGAAGCAAGAATAAATCGAAGAGACATGGATTACAAAGTTTGAATCAAAATTCTCTCTTTCATCGAATCAAGCTCACCTGAAGAGTTTCTTGACTGGGAGTAATGGGTGAATAAGATCTTCGAGTATTATCAATACTACAAAGAAAGAAAATGTTGCTTGACTGCTTTGGAGTTCACTGACTATGCTAATCTTTGGTGGAGCAAACTTAAAGATCAATGACGTAGGGAAGGAGATGGGGACATAACGAGTTGGGGCTCTTCTAAACAAGTCATTGAATCTCTAGAGTTACAATCTCAACCTTGTCACGAACATCGAGAGAACCTGTTATGCACCTGCTGCAATATGAAGAACAAGGTCTATAATGTTATCATAGACAATGGGAGCTACACGAATGTGGCTTCAACTGAGTTATTGCGAAAACTTCATCCTCATCCAAACAAGATTCATTGGCTAAACAATGAAGAGCGGTTTGACAACACAAAGCAAGTTAGCATTTCCTTATCTATTGGGAAGAACTATTGAGATGGAGTACTATGTGATGTAGTTTGCATGGAAGCGTCACTTACTACTCAGGCGGCCATGGCAGTTCCATCAAAGGACCACCTATGATGGGTTTAACAATACCTATTCTTTCGTGAAAGACGGAAAGAAAATCACTCTCATATCACTCCGTCCATAGCAAAACGAAAAGGAACCAGAGAATACTAGTGAAAATTCTAAGCCAAATCCTGTTATTCTTGAGCAAGAAAGGAAGGACGATCTCGTTTTCCTCTATTTGGAACAAAACTTTAGGAAAGAGAGTTATACACCAAAAGAGACTCGTTCTTCTTGCTTTAATCTAAATGACAAAATTGGTGCATTGGATCCAACAAATGAGAAACTAGAGACTATCTCTTATTCTGAAATCATTGATGCTCTCTTTAAGGAGTTGGATTCCAACCTTACCCTCAAAAATAAAGGTGAGCAAAAGAATGCAGAATTCAGCCTCTTGTTTCTAAGTAAGCATTTGAATTTGAGTTCAAAGATGAGGTTCATCTAATCAAAGACCCTGATGTCAAACAAGCAATACAAGTAGGTATTCTGTGATTAAAGCTCAAGAATCAAGAATACTACGTTACATTGAATGATTGTGCGGCAAGAGTAAGTGTTGTTATGGAGTTTTGCTTGTTGCATGTAGTAAATGATATATTTGAAGAACATGGTGCAACTCTTTATCTGCAACTCAAGATGATCTTGTTTATTCATGACCTTAACCAAGAAGGAAATGTCACGATAGAGTTGGCTAAAAGATATCATCATTATTTTACAAGATACGATATACTTGTTGAAGAATATGCTTTTTAGTGTCAATTTTAGTAAATTTGATGTTTTAGGTATTATTGTAATTGACTGTAGTATTAAGGGTATTTTAGTTATTTTATATTTAACAACTCATTATATAAGGGTTAGACTTCTTGTATTAAGGTTAAGAGATTAAGATTATGAAAGAGAGAGAGGGGGGGGCTCCATTGGAGGGTCTCCATATTTTCTCTTCACTGTTTCTTCTCGTTTATAACATTTTATTTTTCGTTGAGCTTCAACGTTTTCCAACATAGTATTAGAGCCTTCGATCTATGGGAGCAGTGGTTGCAAGCCTAGTATGGGTCCCGAAGAGAGCTATGAGCCTTCTCTGAAAAAGGAAAAGACGAGGAAGATGAAGAAAGGTGCACTGCAGAAATGGTAATGCTCAGTACTGATTAAGACGAGAATTCTTGGTAGAGAGATGACTTGGTTGTGGAAGAAGCCGCAAGTGAACAATCGGGATCCATAGGCGTCGGATGCCAGTGAGAAACTAGTTGCGAAAATCGTTCTGGTGCACCTTCATTATCGTTAACCAGGCTTGTTTCAGTTCGGTATAGTAATCTAAGTTCACTCGATGGAGCACATGTTCCTTTTCGAGCAAGAAAACCATTGACTAAAAAGGAAGCTGTTGCGATTAATGCTTGGAGATTTGCGAAGTTAAAGGAGCATAATGAACAAAATATCAAGGCAGAGAATGAAGCCTTTGATCGATACATGTAGGAACTGGGCTGCCTATGGTGCCCTATTAAATTGTTATTGCATGAAGAAAATAGCAGACAAGGCAGAAGCCCTCTATGAGAAAATGAAGGTATGAAAGAAAATGGCCTAAAGCTCAACATGATCACGTACAATCTCTACATGAATAGCTATGCAGCCATGAATGATGTCAAAGAAGCTGAGAGGTTTATAGAACAAATGAAACAAGAAGGAAAAATCGTTGGTGATTGGTCCACATATAATAATTGTTTAATGAAATGCTCAAGAAAAATGTTTTCCTGCAGATCAAGTGTTTGATGAAATACCTAAGAGAGATGGTTACCTACAAATCTACTGTTTGATGAAATACTCAAGAGGGCTGCTTAAATGGGCAGAATCATGTTAGGCTATACATTCAATTGGGATCTAAAGTTTTTCTTTGTCAGGTGGTGGATTCATGGTTTCTTAGATAGGAAAGCAGTTGAGGTTATCATTAAACATGAAGTAAAAGAGAAACTAAAGCTGGAAAGCAAGCTTAAGCATGTTGAGCAAAAGCAAGCCATGAAGAAAAATCTTGTTTCCATAGCACGCGAAGTCGAGAAATTGTGTGTTGAATATGCCTCCTTGTAGAAGTCATCATGGGGGTCTGGAACTGGTGGCTATGGGATGATGAAAGGAAGCTCAGAACTGGGAAAATGATGGCCAGGTATGTGATGGTGTAAAAGATAGTTGAGTATCTACCAAAGTTTACTGATGATACAAATAGCGTTGCTAAGACCAGTGAAAGCACTAAGGCCAGCAACCATGTGGAGTAGGTTTAGAGGAGGAAGAAAAGCGTGTAGGGGAAGCACTAGCAGTCATGTTGGATGTAACTGATGAGATTAGTTGTAGTAGTGCATGGACCCTGTTTTTAGAATGCTATCAATGTAGTCGCCCAACAAGTGCAGTGGATAGTGGTTGATCATTTCTAGTGCTTGTGCACATTTGAGGAACATTGAGTGTGGTATGTTTATCCATGCGAAAGCAATCAAGATGAATTTTGAGCTTGATGATCACGTGGACAGTGCTATAATTGTTGTGAAGTGGCTGATGATTGATATGCAAATCGGGTTGCAATGGTGCAGTCCAGTTCGTTTAACATGGAGGAAGTGTTATAAAGACACTTGTTGCTTTTTATGAGGTGAAGATTGCAGTCATGAGGACTGTAAAAATATGTTTTGCAGTCATGAGGACTATAAAAATATGTTTTGCAGTCATGAGGTTGCTAGAATTTGTAGTCAAGAAGTTGCTTAAAATGACTAGGCATGAAGGTTGAGTTAAAGATATTATAGCCAAAAAAGCTATTGAAAATATTGCAGCCAAGAAGTTGTTGAAAATGACTAGCTATGAATGCTTAGTTGAAGATGTTGCAGCCAAAGAAGTTGTTGAAAATGTTGCAGCCAAGAAGCTGTTGAAAATGATCAGCTATGAAAGCTGAGTTGAAGATGTTGCAACCAAAAAAGTTGTTGAAAAATTTTGCAATCAAGAAGATGCTGAAAATGACCAGCCATAAAGGTTGAGTTGAAGTTGTTGTAGCCAAGAAGCTGCTGAAGATTTGTGTAATTATGAAGTTGTTGAAGAACAACCATGAAGGTTGATGAAGAATGTTGTAGCAAGGAAGGTTGCTGAAAGGTAGAAAGATAAGAGGGCTAAAAAATAAAAAAATTAAAATTAAGAAAGAATTAGTTTTTTGGCAAGTTTAAAGTGCGAAGTATCTCACTCCCAACTTGAGGGGGTGTTGAAGAATATGTTTTTTAGTGTCAATTTTAGTAAATTTGATGTTTTAGGTATTATTGTAATTGCCCGTAGTACTAAGGGTATTTTGGACATTTTGTGTTTAACAACCCATTATATAAGAGTTAGACTTCTTGTATTAGAGTTAATAGATTAAAATTAAGAAAAATAGAAAGAGAGGGGGGCCTCTATTGGAGGGTCTGCTCCCTCCTTCGATCTCTATATTTTCTCTTTGTTGTTTCTTCTCGTTTGTGATATTCCAAGTTTTCCAACAATACTTAGTCATATTATTTTATGTCTCTATACTTGATATTGTTGCAGGCCTAATGAATTCACTCAAGATGAATCTATGAAATTTTTATCATCATAATGAAGATTAAAGCTCAAAGAGCAACCCTACCATTTTCAGTACATAGTACTTAGAGTAGAATAATTTTACTTCTTGAGTCATAGTTTCCTCTAATCTAGCCATAGTAGGTATTTGCTTGTGTTGTATCTTTTGGTAGTTAAGTGTAGTAGGTTTCGACTCATGTAAGTGTCTTGTTAGGAAAATTTTGTAACAAACAGTGGTGAGAACTCTTTGCAAGCAGCTGATAGAGATCACCTTTTTATGAAAATTGAAGACCACCAACTGCTGGATTTGGGGACAAATTCTTACTAACCCTAGGAGTATGATGTTGACATCAAGATTGAAAATACCTCAGAATCAAGCTTTAATCAGCTCACATCTCAAGAACAAGAATAAGAATTGTTGTAATATTGAGGATATAATCCATCCAAATCAAACCCCAGGACCGGTCACTAATGATCTAACTTTGTGAGAAGGGCTCACTGATCGCTATTAGGGACCTGTTACTCGTGCTCGAAGTGGAACTAACAACCCAATCTAGTTCGAATCCAAAACATTGCTGGGTGAATGGAGCATTAATGACTTCAACAAACTCAGGGTTATTTATTTACTATAGTAGGAGGTCATTCAAGAGTAAAGCCACATTCGAGTCAGCTAGGAGATTCTCAGCATCTCTTAAATTCAACAACTCTAGTTGGCTAATCTTGGGGATAGACAATTTGAATTTAATATTCATTTAGTGGCCCTAGCAATTATAGCAAGCTCATAGATAGTTGAACTTGTATCATCATTTTACTAGGTGGTTACCTATTTCCTAGGAAAGTCTTTATAGTAAGCTCATATATAGTTGATCCTGTATTAGCATTTCACTAGGTGATTGTTTTTTTCCTAGGAAAATCTTTATAGCAATTAATATGCCTTAACCTAGCTCTAGGGGTTGTCATGAGTATAAATAGGATTAGGTCTAAAGAAATTTCATTCGGTTATTTCCACCATTTACATCAAATCTCTCTCTTGTCCTTAAGAGGTTGCGAGTGAGTCGGTCTTTTATCACTTTGGTGAGTCATATCCATCGTGTGACAGACCGTGTGTGTGTGAGTAAGGAAAATCAGTAAGCATGTGTGCATCCTCTGAGCCCTCTGAGCTCAAGTTCCTTATCAACTAGGTTAATGGTAGCCTATCAAGCACACTCTATTATGGATGGCACACTTGGGACCATGCATGAAAATGCAACCACATAGACACACACAAACACAAGACCAAGCACAAGCAAATGCAAATATAAGGGATGGTGGTCAAACGCAAGAAGTGAAGATGTCCAGTATGTATGGGGAAGGACTACTCTCAAGCTGCCTCTTTACTCTCTGGGCTTCAGCCGGCCTTCATTGGCTAGTCGGAAAACATCAGCTTGTTCCGCCGCAGCACTTTCAGAGAAGAGTGTCGCAGTGAAACTGTTCCTCACCTCCTCAGTGGTGAAAGGGAACCGGCGGTTAGCCACGGAGTTGAGCAGTGAAGCAGTGCCCTCACGGAAGAGGGAGCCTATCCCATCTGTGCGCGTGTTGGCTAGGGCCTGGGGCAGTGTCAGGTCGTAACCAAAGATCGGTGTGCAAATTGCGCCGAATATGCCACCTACCGTTCCAGTGTTACCCAAGAGCCCGTATATGGCAGTTGGGTGAGCAATCCACCAGCTAGCAAAAACAAAGAAATAAGATTTAATGTATATATAGAGTGAGAAAGGAATAAATTAATCCATACACACATGAATCCATGCTCTAATATTCTTAAATATCTCAATTATTCGATCTTAAAGATCAATCATTGAAATCCTTTTAAGTAAAAAAGGCAAACAAGACCGGATGCATTTATTGAGCGTGCAAAAACAATCAAAGTTTTTTTATTTTCAAATTTGAATTTCAATCATTGATTTCACTAATTGAACTATTGAGATTCTTCATAATGTTTAATCATAGATTGATGTGTGCATGAACTACTCTCTCTATATAGAGAGAGAGGGCATGGTAAATGTGAACACCCCTTTATGCCCATACTTCAATTGCAACCATTCTATGGTTAAGATTAACAATTGAGTTTTCAATTAAAAAAGAAAAAAATATTGTTTTACTTTTTATAATGAATTAAATGCACCTTATACTATTTTTTATTTAAATATCTCAACTATTGATTTTAAAGATCGAACAATTGAGATATTTAAGTAAATTTGATCATAGATGAGTGTACATGATTATACTCTCTCTTTATATATATATATATAATAGTCCATGTAGACACTAGTTTATGTTCAAATCTATTTAAAGATTTTAACAATTTGAGGTTTAAGATTAATGATTGAGATTTGAGATCTTCAAATAAAAATACAAAATAATACCAAGTGCATTTAATATGCTTATAAAAATATAATAATACCTTTCTACTTTTTAATTCATATTTCAACCACTCATCTCATGGTCGAAATCTTTAAGGATATTGAATATAGATAGGTATGAGTATTTAGCACATTTTCTCTATCCCCTTTAAGGATGTTGAATATAGATTGGATATGTATTTACCACATTTTCTCTCTCCCCTCCATCTATATTATATATACATGTGCATGTGACAACTAATACAAGATCTTAATGTTTGAGTTAGATTTATTGTGTGGATCTCTCTATATATAATAGTCCATGTAGACACTTGTTCATGTTCAAATCTGTTTAAAGATTTAACCATTAAAATTTAATCTTTAAGATTAATGATTGAGATCTTTAAATAAAAATAAAAATAATACTGAGTGCATTTAATGTGCCTATAAAAATATACTAGTACCTTTCTACTTTTTTAATTCACATTTCAATCATTTTTCTCACGGTTGAAATCTTGATGTTGAATAAAGATGGGTGTGCGCATTTACCATATTTTCTTTCTCCCCCCCTCTCTATATTATACATACACATACGTGTATACGTGTGCATGTGACAGCTAATACAAGATCTTGATAATGTTTGAGCCAGATTTATAGTGTGGATAAGAAGGGTGAAAAAAGATTACAAAGAAAAAAGATTGAACTGTGCGATCGAGTAAATGAAAGTAAACTAGAAAAATTTATAGATCGGCCCAAAATTTTCGGTAAGATCTTGTATTTGTTGTCATCGTCCAATCTAACTAACTCAAGTTGGAGGCATAAGAGCAACTGATACATGCTAGCACGTATCTATAGTGGACACCGTTCTTATTTAGATCCACATCCAACTAGTAAACGATAGATATAAATATACCAAAGCACTTTTTTGTTAATTTAGATCCTCAGGCAGTTTTACTCAACTCAAATAACCATGCTATGATAAAAATAACTCAATGGACACTATCTATGGTGGACTCCGTTCTTGTTTAGATCCATCTAGTAAACGATAGATGTAAATATACGGAAGCACTTTTTTGTTAATTTAGATCCTCAGGAAGTTCTATTAATGGAAGACCATAAGATCTTTTCTATGATAAAAGTAACTCAACCACACAATATATATGAGAGAGAGGGGGGAGGGGGGAGGGACGGCGTACCCGCATGTGCCGAAGAAGAAGGGGGAACCAGGGTCAAGAGGGATGGTTGGAGTGGTGGGTGATGGAAGAAGTGGAACGGAGCCACCGCTGCCGGTTGAAGGCGGTGTATAACTAGGGGGTGAGTAGTAACTGCCTCCACTACCTCTTGTTGAAGGAGGCGTTACAGATCCACTGCCGCTAGGTGGTGAGTGGTAGTAACCTCCACTGCTGCGTCCACTAGGTGGAGAGTAACCGCCCCTGCGTGGGACAGGGGTGCCATAGCTGCCACTAGGAGTCGTGCCACAGTTCACCGGAGGGTTGGTGGAGTGGGGAGAACCAGTACCATGGTGAACGCCATTGCCTGCGTAAACATAAAACCAACAAAAGTTAGTTTCTTACTAAGTGCAATATGCATATATAAACATTTATTATTGATCTATATATATTAGTACTTTTCATATTGATTGAGAATGATTAGATTAGTTGCTAGGGAGCAACTTTAGCATAGTTTCTTTCTTTTGTTTCTTGAAGAGGAAGCATATAGACCAATATTACAAGCAATTAGCTACAGCGACCCATTTTGCGCTGCTTTGATTTCATGTATTACCAATTTAATGAAACCTCATTATTCTCCAATAATGTTTTCGTTGCCTACAATGAATAAGTATACAGCTTATCTTTTAGGGAGGAAAGAGTGCTGTCTACTTAAAAAGCCTGGTCTAGAAAGAGAAATAGAACTATAGGGCTGCACACAAATCGCATGCATACTCAATGCTGACAGATAATCTTATTGGCATTTTGTCTGCAGGTCTTGTATCCACGTCGCCTCCTCATATTTACAGTGCGTGGAGAAGTCAGCAGTAAGTATATATATATATATATATATATATATATATATATATATATATATATATATATATATATATATATATATATATATATATGTGTGTGTGTGTGTGTATATGTACACCATGCAGTCCATTTCTACAGTCGTGATTGCTTGCAGCATGATTCATTGTGAAGAAAATATAGCTAAGATTGATTCGACGTGTAAAACCCTAACCCACCGACAGACATTGTGCACCAAAAGAAAAAATGAACCATGTATTCGAGAGAGAAACAACCAACCAAGTATCTAGTTTAAATGCCAATACCCACACGCACACACACAAAGTGAAAAGAAGCAAATGGCAGACGTGTAAATCACACATTTGCTATCATCCCACTCACCGGGCGTGGGTGTGTAATACGTCTTCTCATGACCAATGAACTGGCCTTCCTCAGAAGCACAGACGACGGGAATGATCACATTTTGGGAGACCACAATCCCAAGGAAGAAGCATAACGAGCTAATTGGACTCTCTCTTCCTCTCTTGCACCCCATATTTTTTAACTCAGCTCCTTAGCAAGGGAAGAATTACAGAAAGTAATAGCTAGGCTCGTCTATGTGGAAAGAGGAAGATGGTGGGTGAATATTTATATAGAGGAAAGTTCTGCCTGAATAAAGATTTTCAGAGCGTCTTAGTGGTTGCAGGACATGTATCAGATGCATTTATGGAATTTATTGTGATTCATGGCTTCATGCAACGTCGCCGGCTGTCAAGAGAGAGAGAGAGAGAGAGAGCGTTTGGCAGGGAACAGCTAAACAGGTGATAGATTTTCAAAATCTAATGCTTTCATTGAAAAGTACAGTAATATATCTAGAAAAATTAATTACTGGTAGAACTTTTATTATCTGTCCTGTTTACCAGGTTGATGGAAATAATAATAGAACACCAGTGGCTGGAGAGAGAGAGTATTACATGAAAATGGGATAGGTGGCACTTCCAATAACCACTTGTATCTTTTCTACCGGGAAGATGTGTATCTGTGTGTGTGTGTGAGAGAGAGAGAGGATAGGTAGTGGTGCATCGAACATGAAGATATTCTTTTTCAGGGTGAATGATTCATCAAAAAGTGAATTATATATTTATATATATATATATATATATATATATATATATATATATACATATATCATAATTATATATATATATATATATATATATATATATATATATATATATATATATATATATATATATATATATATCATGAATGATGGCTGCACACATAAACATATGGGGCATTGAAAAATCGTTAATGCCTTAAGATATGCATTTCCAAACAAGGAAAACAGTGAGTTGATATGCAACATTCATTAAAATTTTCTTACACAGAGCATATAGTGCTCTTCTTTTGGCTAGTCCATGAAAGCCACTTATATGAAAAAAAGATTGTGTTCTTTATTATCAATCTAGAGGACACACTTTGAGAGTAGAATTCCGAAGGATGATGAAGTTTGAAGTGGAGGTGAATCCGTTTCTCACTTGTGCTCTAGATACCAATTTGTAAAGCTTGAATTTTATTCTTAAAATTTTAGAACCCAAATCAAATCCACAGGTGTATCCGATTACCGTCTATTATGTTTGATATATACTTGATATCATCAATTATGTTGAAGGAAATCACATGTCGCTTGCCCCCCGCCCTGTTTATCCCATATAGGAAGGCCAGCTGTTTCTGCTTCCTTCTCTTGTTTTTCTTTCTTTTTTATAACTCCAGAAACCACCGAATCAAGGTTGCAACACAGTAGAGATTGTCCAGTTTATTGGCATAATTCTTGACATTTTCACAATTAACAGTTGTCCATTATTGGTACTGACCCATCATCTTTATTCGACCAGTAGTTCATGCCCAAGTTCAATCAACTTGCTTAATATTTTATCGTTTTCTGCCTTATGTATTTCATATTTTTTGCCCTTGCCCTTGCTTAGTATGTTGTCATAGGGTCTTGTAGCTGTGCATAAGGGTCGTTTAAGACTAACGACCCCTTATAATCATTATGTCGTCGCTCCAAATAGCATGCTCAAATTTGTGCATATGGAAAAATCTGAAGAGCATCGCACCTCCTTCGACTACAAGTCTGTCTATTGCATCATTATCGAGTTTGTTTGAAAATTTCCTAACTTCGCCTTGTTTCTTCCTTCTACTGTTGTGTCGCCATGGCCCCAAAAACTGCGCAGAACATATCATGTCTCTTCTTCCTAGCCAAATTACGTGCCAATACCTACAATGGGATTCTAGGTGTTATCCATGAGGTCTAGTGAGACCTAGTTCATCCTCGCCTTAATGTTACGCACAACCATAGCCCGGAACCAGCGGTTCTAAACCACCGCTACGCTTTTAAATATTTTTTTTGAAAATCTCTTATCACAAACATATTATCAACTCAACAGCAGAGGCTCTCCACCATTACAGCTGGTGGGGAGTTCGACTCCCAAAGTAAGCATTATAGGCATAATGAATCTAAGCATCGTGAGTTAGTGGGATGGCCTTCATAGCTCTCGCCTCATGCTGCAACAAAACTTGATGAATTAAACCAGAATGACACAGTTTACTATGACGCGGTACATGCATTGGATCTCTTACATATTTACACCCGTCATGAAAATTTGATGGAAGAAAAACGATCCCTATTCTCAGTCTGGATGATTCTCAATTATTCGATCTTGTTAAACTGAGCATCATGCGCCCAAAGCTTCAAATTTTTATGAGACCAACTATATACATTTTATTCCTGATTAATTAAATCAATAAATTTTTCCTGAGCTTCTCAAGTTTTATGCCGAGTATAATAAGGAGGCTAAAAAGATAGTGCACAAGATTGTTTTTGAGAATCTTAAGTTGATTAGCCCATAAATCGAAAAGGATATCATTAATGTTTGCAGTTGAGATAACACATGTTATTATAAAAAATCTTGAAAATGATGTATCAATTTTAATAGATAAAGCTCGTGATGTTTTGCTGAAGACCAAATGGAAATTCTTGTGTGTTTTGGAAATAAGAATGGTTGTGTTATTTAGTATTTTCTTAGGCTAGTACATGTCAAGGAAACAACTCCAACATTCTTGAAGGAAGCAATTGAATCAATTTTCTCTAAGTATAGATTGAGCATGACACGTTTGGGAGGCAAAAGTTATGATAGAGCTACTGACTTAAAACGCCAATTGAAAAAGGAAATTCATGCTTTACTCATCAGTTACAACTCACACTTGTAACAGTGGTTAAATAACATATCAATGTGCTCTCATTTTTCAATACCAACAGTCGTTTATGCAAAAGAAGCGATATACTTAGAGACAGCCAAATGGAGAAAATAATTGGAGGGATCAAAGAAAAAAATATTATTATATCTGAATCAAGGTTCAAATCAAGAAGTGGGCATGAAACATCACGGAGATACACGTTAGGGTTATCCTCATTATGATACAGTTATCAATGTGATATCTTTGTTTCCTCCTATGCTTCATGTACTTTCATATATTTGAGAACATATTAAAGATGCAGAAAAATCAACAGAAGCACTTGACTCTAGATGTTATAATGAAGTTTGAATTTGTGTTTTACTTCATTTATTGAAGAATATATTCGTCGTTATATGTGAGTTCTCACAGGTATTATACCAAGATATCGTAAATGCTATATATCTTGTGAAAGTCTCCGAAAGAAGATCGCGAAGAATGAGAGCACATGAATGGAGAAGTTTGTTAAAAGAAGTTTATTCCTATACTAAGAATTATGCAGTGCTTATCTTGAACGTGGAGGATGCTTACCTCCTACGGGGATGATCAAGACATAGTTCTGAAAACATGACCAATTACCATTACTGTAAAGTTGAGATACTTTGCAGTGCGATTGACAAACAACTTCATGAGCTTACCAATCGCTTTGATAAACTTAACATTGAGTTGCTAATGTGTATGGCATCTCATGAATCGAGGGATTCATTTTCTGTCTTTCGTAAAATTAGTTCTCCTATTTCTATCATTCTAGTTACTCTCCAACTAACTTGGTTTTGATTGATGGCCAACTTCAAAATTTCTTTGATGATGTAAGTCTAACTAAAGATTTCAGAGATCTAGAAGGAATAGAAAGGGCTGCTTAGAAATATTATGTTCTCATCAGTATATTGGTTGATTGAATTGATATTAACTACACTAGTTGCTACTGCTACTATGGATAGCTTTTTCTTTAATGAAGATAGCCAAGGGTCCTCGTTGAAATCTAATGGGTGATGAGTTAATAAATGATCGCTTGCCGACTTGCATTGTGAAGGATATATTCAGCGCTATTGATAATGAGGTTATCTTGCAACGGTTTAAAAATATAAAAATTCGAAGGGGAATTTTATAACCTATTAAGCATATTTTGTAGCCTATTAAAACTACTATGAAGCATGTTTTATTTAATATATTAGTATTCTATTACTTAGTAAAGTTGGCCCCCTCACTAAGAATACTGACAGCACCATTGCCACCAGCAGCAAGGGCATCAGAGGGCCCTGTCAGTTGAGCTGTCGCTCTGGATTAAATGCAACAACCATTTTTCTTTTTGTTATTTTGTGTGAACATAAAACACGGTTTTAGGTTTCGTGACAGAATTTTGACCTATATTTGCAGCCCCTATATATAATTTTGCGTGTCTGACTTTAATTGCCAAATATTGTCTTAAGCACATCATGAGGTTAGATGTCTGGACAAGGCGTGTTCAAAGAACTGCTGCGATATATCCTTGAGCTTATGAAACCAACCAAAAAGGTCTGGTTCAGTTGCAATTTTTATAGTTTGATGTTCTATTTAAACGTTGAAACAGGACCATTAGGATGCAACCACATATATATATATAGATAGATGATTAATGACCCAATCATTTGTGAACCGGCCAAAACTGGAAGCGGGGGAACTGAAACTAGAACCAAGGACTCGCATGGTTCAGTTGCAATTTTTATAGTTTGATGTTCTATTTAAACGTTGAAACAGGACCATTAGGATGCAACCACATATATATATATATATATAGATGATTAATGACCCAATCATTTGTGAACCGGCCAAAACTGGAAGCGGGAGAACTGAAACTAGAACCAAGGACTCGCATGGTTCAGTTCTGATACTACCTATAGGAGAATCAAACCAAGAACTAAAACCAAAACTAGCGGTCTGAAACTGCTTAGCTCTTGGTTCCAGTTTCCATGTAGCATTTGCTTCAGGTTTTAAAATCTCACTTTATCTTTTCAAATAAATCTGAAACCATACCGGAGTAGGACCTGGTTTAAAACCAGGACCTGCAGAACCCAACTGGAATCGGTAGAACTATAATAGAAACCAGACCCGAAGGGGATTGTTTCGATTCAGGTTCCAGACTTTGGTAGAACTAGAACTGTCAATTTAGAACCGATATTCCCGGTTTTACAGAAATCCGAACAGGTTCATTACTATAAAAGTTATTTACAGTAGCCGTTCCATTATCTTTCTCTTCAATGATTAGCATATGGTTTCATGCAAGTGAGGTTACTGCAAGGGTGCTGCTGTAATTGGAGGGGTTCGTGGCCATCATACATGCATTCAGGGCTCCGACCAATCTACATAGGTCCACCACACATGAGACAAAGCCCTTTTCCTCAGTTTTCTGTGGTCCAAGACTAAATTTTCTTCGAACTTATGCTTAATTTCAAACTCGTTGGATAATCAAGCTCTTAAACTCAACTAACATAGCTCATAACCACATGTATGCATATTTAAACTTGGACTCAATTACTCTTGTTAATTATAATAAAGTTTTAGGTTGAAATTTATCACTTCGGTTGAACATCAAGGTCAAAAACTCACACCTGGTGTGCTTATATTCTTTCTTCTGATTTTGTTTGATACTATAATAATGCATCTT
Organism: Brasenia schreberi; assembly: GCA_036023115.1. Lineage (NCBI taxonomy): Eukaryota > Viridiplantae > Streptophyta > Magnoliopsida > Nymphaeales > Cabombaceae > Brasenia > Brasenia schreberi. Next base: position 14,940,547 of record JAYKKT010000078.1, on the reverse strand, counting down.
TTGCAATTTTTAATTGCTGGTTAAATTTGTTTGAAACTGGATTAAACTTGTTCCAACCAAGCTTACGCAGTTGACCATGCAACTGGAACACGCTTCAGCCCTCCATAGGCGCAAATATAAATCTTCCATATCATCGAAGTTGGCAAGCATGGCTGCATAATGATATGAGTTGCAACTTTTTTTGTTTTTTTTCTCACTATGACAACTCACGTGTTCATTTTATCTCATGTGGCCCAAGAGTTGAGCTATGGTTTGTTCATACAAAATTGCGACTAGAGAATTGTTCGATTACTCATTTCTCATATTAAATTTTTATATATTCTCATAGTATAAGTATGTTTTCTCATCCTAATATTTAAGTTATAAAGCCGCTTCTACTGTACAAAATATACTAGGCTTGTAATGACTTTTTATCATCTTCTTTATCAACTTGTACTCATATCAATCAATCTAGTGACAAATGCATACCCGGTAAAGATATAACCTAGAGAACGATTATGCATCCCATTAACAGTAGCCAACCTCCACTAACCATCAACTTCAACATCTTCTATATATCGTCCAACACACTATACACCATGATCAAATTCAGTGTTATTATTCTTTTTATCTAGGTTTTACTTAAACTATAATAAGTGTTTTCGGTCAATATGTTTATTTCTACTTCGGCATTTAATATTCTGGAACTAAGAAAAGAAAATTCGTTAGAAAAGACACGAGATAAGGAGGTAGAAATGGTGCATTTCTTTTCCAAGAGACACAACTCCTCTGCATCTCTTAGTAGGGTTTGTTGCATCGTGCATTTCATTTGAGAGAGAAAAACATTGGGCGGGGGAAGGGGTGATAAAGAGAGATTACCTGGATAGCGCTAGTAGATATGATCGAATAGAGAGGAATACTGCCGGAGATCAGAACGGCGCGGGAGCGTGCCAATGATGAGAGAGAGAGAGCCAAAATAGAAACTAAAAGGCAGAGCGAGAGTAGAGGGGTGAGATACAATGAGGAAGGGAGAGAATGTGTAAGAACGTAGTTTGAGAATAAAAGGGAGGACGGGTGTCAGTTTATCAATTTGGGGTGTTCCAAAAATGCGTACGTCAAAAGCATTTTTAGCGGGTGCCGTTTATTATTATAGCAAGTATATATCGATTGATTTGGGGTTGAACTCTCCAGGTTTCTTCCCTTCTGGACGACCTGGTTGAGGGCGATTTATGATGCCATCTTTCTCTCACTCTCTATGTGTGTTTCTTCCTCGCATAGACCCATCTTTTTCACCCTTTTTAAAATTACGAATGGTTTTGGGTTTGGTTGGAGTTGGCACATTTCTCGCTGTAATGTAGATCCGCCACTGAGCTCAGCCCTTGTACACATGCAAAGCGGACCCGATTTAACGCGGGAAAACTCGGCCCTCTCGTATCGGATCGTTGCTCTACAATTCTAGCAAGCAGTCAGGTGAAGGGAGGAGTCGGATACCAATAAGAACCGGAGCAAAACCGGTTCGTCACTGGTACCCTCGCTGGTCTGTAAAAAGAGGGAGTTCCTCTTTTCTTGTTCATTTGGATTATTATGAAAGACGAAGGACGATCGAATATTTTGCGCTGACAAGAAGCAAGGATGAAATGAGTTCATTTCTCGAAACGTGTACAGAACACGTGCAGACTTCTCCATTAAGGAAATCAGGTCTCCCTTTTTAGAGAAGGAATACATGAAAAGTCGTCATTTCTCTGACTCTCTTTCTTTGTATGAAAAGGAGAAAAGGCCGTAAGTCCAATCACGGACTCGCCTCGCCATTGATGATGGATGAAGGTGATAGCCATTTCCGATTTCTTCTTTCAAAGAACAGCCGACTTTTCTTCTTCCTAACCGGCAAATGTTTTTGGTAATTGAAAAGCACACCTCATTTCGTAGAACTTGAAGAGTCATTCCCTTTCAATTCAAAATCAAGATTTCTACTCAAGCTTTTCTTTTTTTCTTTTACATTTTTATATATGTAAACATACTTATATGATAAGAGATCAACTTTAATTAAAATGCTACTGAAAAGTAAATATAATCCATCAACTATGCCCGGTTTGAATATATATAGAGAGAGAGGGGGATTGAATGTTTCTATTTAGAATTTTGTCCAATCATCATATTACCTTAGATATATTAAAGAAAAAACTTCAAATTAATGACTTGTGATTTACATAAAATCTACTTTGGTACTATAAGATTCATTTTTATAATTTAAATGACTTAAGTATGAAAACTCATGACTTTAGTATTCTGGTCCTCACTATGTTAGTGACTGTCCAATATAGCTAACGGGAACACACGTCTATCATTTCTTAAACCTTAAAGACTCCTTTCAATTCAAAATCAGGATTTCTACTCAAGCTTTTCTTTTTTTCTTTTGCATTTGTATATATAGGAAATACTTATTTGGCAAGAGATAAATTTTAATTAAAATGCTACTGAAAAGAAAATATAATCCATCAACTCCGCCTGGTTTGAATATATAGAGAGAGGGGGGCTTAAATGTCTCTATTTGGTATTTTGTCCAATCATCATATTGCCTTAGATATATTAAGGGGAAAACTTCAAATTAATAGTTTGTGATTTACCGAAAATCTGCTTTAGTATCATAAACTTCACTTTCTATAATTTAAAGGACTTAAGTATGAAAACTCATGACTTTAATATCCCAATCCCGACAATGTTAGTAATTGTCCAATACAACAGATGGGAACACGCGTCTATTACTGACTCAATATCCACGTCAACCAGATACATCAACCAGATAGTAAGATAACAGTCCATTTCAGATCCAATATCTATAATTTCATATATATCCAAAATATATCAGATAAACGACCCACAATTCAAACTTCATTGTGATTCCTTCTATGCTTTTGCTCCAATAATCCCTAATTTCTGTCTTCTACATGATAAATGAATTCACTATCACTGTCAATTTCAAGTGGCATTATCGGAGGTACTCTCTTGCATTTTTTTCCGGGACCTCAAGAGAGAATAATAATACCACTACTAATAAGTTGTTTCCCAAAAGAGTTGTTCTTTGTATTTTGAATCCTTTTGCATTGTTTCCTCTCCTCTTTTCCAATCGGTGTCTACGGTTCCCATTTTCTCTATCAAAACTCAATCCCCTTCCTACCTATTGTTGGTGGTCTTAGTTTTTGAAGTCTTCCATTTTAGTTTTCTATTTGTTGATTTCTCTTTTTGATTATTTATCAGTTGGGATATGAAAATTATTTGGTGTTGTTAGATTTATAGAAACTCAAGGGATTGTTGAAGGGTAGGATCCTACCACCCATAATATGCTTCATCTCATTGATTCTTCAACCCTTTTTTGTTTGATTCATATATTTCATTATAGTTTTGTGGGCACTTGTGGTTCATTCCTTCTGATAAATAACAAGTATATGTTAATTGTTTTATACGAACCACATTTAATTTTAAACAACAATGAAGTTTTCAACTTCTTATTCAATGAAACTCATGCTCTATTGTGATAACTAATTTAAGCTAAACAATTTGGCTCTAGTTTAATGGTTAGTATCTTCATGAGTTCATAAGTTGGATGTCAAAGTGTTGTTGGTAATTTCTTTGAGAAAACCATATATTATTATCCTATAGTTTCCAGGAAATCCTCCTTGGTATGTTTACAATGCTTGCATGGTAGTTGACATAGATTCTTATATGTCAAATTCTTGCTTTTTTCTCAGAAGAGGGATATGCAATTATTGTGGTGTGTATGCATCTTTCATATTCATTATCATGATCAATTTATTCTAAATTGATTATGTATCAGTGACTAATTTATAGACCATTCATTTAAATCTATAATTGAGTATGGAACATTGTTCCTTGCATTAGTATATGGTCGACTTTTCTCATTGTCTTTCTTTAAAGCAATAAGCAAAGTACTTTTTGCTTTCACCATTTAAGGTAAGGTGTTGTTCATTTGTCTTTCTTCTTCTTTTTTGATAAATAAGATCATATCATTGCCTTTTGCTTCATTTGATATGGATATTCATTTCCATTTATTTGTTATGTAGGGTCACGAAGCTCATCACCCTTGTGTTATATTATGATGGGAGATCGGAGTATGAGTTAGATATAGCTTATTTTAGTGGATTGATATAGATGATTTGAGATTCTGGGTATTGTTTTGATTATTCTTAGAGATATAATATAATGCCTTCACGATATGATATAAGCTTAAAATGATACTAGCAAGTTTAAGTACATTGAGTTGTATATAGATGATCATATTCAGACAATGCTGAGCCTGAATATAGGTTGTAATATTATCCAATTATATTGTATGACTTTTAATACGTTGAACACTATTTACTCAAAGGAAAGAAGATGTAACAGAGGACGAACTAGGTGACTAGTTGATGAAATTGATATTGACACTAAGTATGAGCACGAAGAGGTATTGAAAGGAGATAAGTATGAGGAGACAATTGATGTTGACTCTGAGTCTAGGGAAGAGGAGTCAAAGGAGGAAGTGATATCTAAATTATAAGAAGAAGAAGAGATATCTACAGATGTTTATGAGGAAGAGACATCTATAATAACTTATGAAGATGAGACATCTAAAGAGAAAGAAGAAAGAGTCATATTAAGAGGCAGAACGTGGGGCATGATTCAAGGCATTGAGAGGAGAATGGAGATCATGATTGGTGTCCCTCATATTTAGAATATAAAGAGTTGGAAAAGGGTATTGATAAGCAATGCCATACACATCAATTGTCCTTTGGTATAGGTGATAATAACTATGTACATATCCTACTATGGTTAGATAAGGAGTGTATTCAATGACAAAGAGTAGACTTTGATGAGAGTTCTCTTTATAATGATACACATATGCTAGAGAATGTGTTTTAGAAACCATATTTTCTATAGGAATGTATTGAGAGATTGGTGTATGTCAGGATTCTTTGATTTCAAATACATAAAGAATAAACATAGTAAAGTGCAAGAATAATTGTGGTTTCTAGATTCATGCTTCAAGATATAGAGTAATAGATGAAGCACAATTTGTTGATAAGGTGTCGAGGGTTGGTGGCATAATAGCGACCTGACACAATTCCAGTGGGTGTAAGGTGGACCAAACTAGAGAGAGCAAATATCACTATAGGATGAGGTTGGATAAGAAGCATTATGAGAATGTATCTTACTATATTTCACATGTTTAGGTTTTTTATTTGCTATATTGTTACTTGTGACATTATTACAACTTTTTTCAATCATCTTTGATATAATTATTCTCATAGTATTCTTTCTTTATTGTATTCTATAGGTTTGTGGCAAGCGACTAAGCAAGGGTGTGAGGGTTTTGCAATAGACATCCACTGCAAAAATAACATCAATCGTTCTCCAACCTTTTGTAAGCAAGGGGCAAAGAAGAAGAAGCAACTCTAGAGTATTTTTGTAATGATGGTAGGTTATGTTATTAGTAAACAAAATAGAATTCTCGTATATCTTATGAAATGCTCGTAGGTCATATGGTGTGATAAGTCAATGCTTATAAGTTATGATCTTACATCAATATGAAATGTTCGTAGGTTATCCATAGGAGACATTAGTAGTATATATCTATAAGGGGTTTTAAACATATATTGTTTTCAATAAAGTGAAGCAAAAGATGTAAAACAAAATGTGTTGTATTATACATGCGACATTCAACAATCTTCAATCTTTAACTTTTTCATCACAATTAATACACACTCATAAATGATATATTTATCAATTGCAAGGTATTGCTCCTTTCTACCTTCTCAAGGTCATAATATATGCACTTATGATCTTTAGTAGAGTTTGATGTGGTTGAAATATCTTCACCACATAAAACATGTTATTGCTTTTCACATTTGTCACCTATATTATATGCCAACATTGTTTAAATAAGAATATACAAATGTACACTTAATTACTATTTCAAAGTAAACATAACAAGGTGCAACATTATGATAACGCCAACATTGTTTCTACAATAGAAGAAATAGTATTTAATTGTCTCTTAATATTTAAAAATTTTGATGTCCATTGAGTTTTGACATTTGGTACAAACTTGTGCAAAAAACTTTTTTATACCATATCCTTTCTTCAACAAATCTTCTACATAGAACCTTTTCATTGTATTTATATTGAAATGAACAATACACAACTTCTAGCCAACAACAGGATAAGAACATCAAAGGGGGCAAACTAACAAATTACAAAACCATGAGATACTAACTTAATAACAAACTTTTCTTTTTATACATCGATATAAATCATAAAAACAACTAAATGAGTAATGTGTGATAGTGTAAATAGTTTTCACACTTTTTGGTTTCTAAATCAAAGTTTTTCTTGCTTGTTGGGTTTTTCGATTCTTATTGTAATGGGAAATAGAGAGCAAAATCATACATGCACGAATATTGGAGAGACCACCAATAGTGTATGCCTTATGCTACCACTGACCAAGAGAGTGAATGGGTGAGAGATAGAGGGGAAGACAGAGAAGGAGAGAAAAAATTGGTTACGTTAGAGGATGTTGGATGTGGATTTGAGCGAGAGGAGATTTAGGGATTTTTGGATCTTGGATTTTTTTGACATCATGTATGAAACAAATTGCCATCCTACTACTCGGTTGACATGAATGTTGGATGAGTTTCTTAAACTTAAGTTCTTTAAGTCATAGAAAGAAAAGTCTAAAGAACCAAAATAGATTTTCGGTAAACCACAAATTACTAATCCCAAGTTTCTCTTATCTTTAAACTCTTAAACTTTAAAATTGGTGAGTTGAGCCCGTTCAATTTTATTCAATTCATTGCATTCTTTGTATCATTTTTTAAAAACATTCTATATGGAAACCAATACCGCCTATCCTGAGGGTTTCACCTTTCCATAACTGGATTGTACACGAATAAAGGAGAGCCGTGTTGGGTAGTGCACGGCGACCGCAAAAATAAATTGCATCTTTTATTATGGATTGTTTAACACTTTCTATCGAAACCGATAACATTGTCTCCGATTATATTGAAGTAATAACTTGACGAATGGTTTTGTTGAACATGAACGTGATCATGTCAACATGCCGTATCTTAAATGGAATGTTTTATGCTTAATCACCACTAGATAACCGATCCTTTCAGATAGCCATCTATCTTCTTGAGATGTTTCTCACATACTCACTAAAATTGCTCTTATCATACGTGAAATGTAAAAACAAATAAAAGGAGGATTACAATGATCTGATTGTACTCGCAATTATTCGAAAGATATAGGTCCTAAAATGAAAAGTGCGGCAATAAGGATAGTGGTAGCAAATTCGTAAGAAGTTAGGTGATAAAAGGGAGCTTGCAAACTTGTATATAAATTGTACGTGGCGGCCAGTACGAAACTAAGAAAGGTGATTCAAGGATGACACCGTGTATAGATGAAAGAATTAAGCAAGCACTCAAGAGCGACAGCTTACCTGACTAGCGGGCACGATATGCGAGTTGCAGGTGTGGGTTCGATACTCGGGCCATGCGTACCTTGCTCAGGCCAACCCCATTGTAACAAAAAATAAATAAAAAGCAACCAAGAAAATCAAACAAAAAATGATTTCTTTTCTAACTGACGTTTGCTTTGTTCGCGGAAGCAGGACGGCAATCCCTCCCGTTCAGTTCTATATATATATAAAGAAAGCCTAGATTCATGTAACCCACAAAACCATGTGATTCGCATGTTCAACCGCGGAAAGTTGAACTAAAAATGTAAAAGATATCAATTTAAATTTTGTATGTTGTATTTAATAAATGTTTTCTCTTTTTATCAAGTCAACCGTTTATAGTGAACGGTCTTCATCAGTTTCTTGTGGATCTCTATTTTTATTAAAGAGAGTCTAGATTTAGAGAATCTAAAAAAACAGAAAACCACAAGAAAAATCACAATCATTTGATGTTTGATATAAAGGTTGATACCATAAAATAAAAAGTATTTAATGCATAAATATAATGTACAAAGGGTATTTAGTTTTTAATTCAAATTCTAGATTCTTATATATATATATATATATATATATAAAAGAGAGAATAAGAGATGCTAGACTACTAGTAACAGTCTTGATCGTCATCTTTTTAATTGGACAGTCCGAATTCAAAGAGAAAAAAGTAAACTAGTTTTTGAAAAAGTAAAAAGTATAAAATATATTTTATGTTTTTATTTTTTTTTCTTTTTCACTGTGGGTTGCCTTATCAAGGTGACTAGTCTTACATGAATAAGTCTGGCAACTCCCATTCATATTATATATATGGATCACAGTAATGTATGTGTGTATGTGTGAGTATTGTGTGTGTGGATTTATATTTGTCAAATAAGATATGTGAGTTTGTTTGTTTTATAAACATATATGTATAGATATACTATTATATATTTAATTATTATACATTTTATATATAATTAATATACCTTGTTTATGAACCCTAAGTTAAACATTGGTAGACATTAGTCAATGGTCGACAAGAAAGGGAGGGTGTTATGATGGTGTTGGTAAAAGGTGAGTGCGGGTTTTGCACCTCGAAACCTCCAAGGCAAACAGAGTAGGGTCTAACATTTTTTAAGTGTGGGGCAGGTGTGGGTTCGAGAAAACCCATATATTGCTATTCATATACCTCTTTTAATAAACATATACTCATTTTTAAAAAAACAAAAAATATATAGTTTCTCTCTCATCCCACACCCCCTTCCTACAACTCTTCACTCTAACAGCCCTACCACTAGTTCTACACTATTACCGAAGTTGCCAGAACTCCACCATCAGTTCCTCACTACCATCAATAGTGTTTCCCTCCCGCCATCGTGTATTTCTCTCGTATCACTTTCAATCGTGATATTCAATCTATTTTCATCACTTTTGATATATTTTCATTGATTTCGATCTATTTTCAACCTTATTCAATTCTCCACAACCGTAATATAGATATTATTGGAAGCCTTCCATCAGTCTAGCAATCAATCACACGAAAATAGGTCAAAAATATCAAGTTTGGGGTGAGGTGAGTGTTGTCAATCGAGAAAGAGGTGCGCTCCAAGTGCAATAGTCATTATCAAATGACATGCCATAGGTGTGCGCCTTCTTTATAAGTGGTTGTGGCTCAGGCATGTTTGTTTTCTTTGAATGATGCATCGGAGAAGTAACTCTTTGGTAATGTACATGTACTCTTTGTGAGGCACTCTTTTAAGAGATATGTAACCTGGGTGCATCACAATAAGATTTCTAGACACATACATGGTGTGTTACTATATATTTTTGTTATGTTAGCTTATCGTATAGAAGACCCTGGATATACTACACATGATGATACTGAGATTGATCAAAGTAGACCAAATAATTCATTTGTTGATTGGTTAGATGATGATATATATGATGATTTGTTTGTTGAGCACAAGGGTGATGAACTTGATTATGTGTATGTGTTTATCACAAATGCAGTATTTTGCAGTAAGGATGAAATGTTCAGTGGGTAAGAGATGTTGGGATGAAGTACAACAATGTTATGATCATTCTCTTATCAAAAATTAAAGGTGTGAAAAGCAAAGTATGACTTGAATACGAAAAAGCGGTAAATACAAAAGCAACAAAAAAGTTGATATTGAAAGTCATCATTGGACCGGTATAAAAAGGTGAAATACTCATTCTAATTCATAGGAGAGAGTGAAACTGATAGTTTATGGAGATTAAATATAGTTAATGGTACTTATAATCAGCCTCTAACCTTGCATTTGGACGGACATGCATTTACACTTAAATTTAATGATGTTGAGTATATTATAACAAAAGAGATAAGCAAAAATTATTGTAACCTAAGCATATTTTGTCACAATTGAAGTATCTTGATTATACAAATGTTAGTATGGTGAAGAATAATTATAATAATAAGATGAAAATTAGGAAAGAGGATATAGGTGGTCGAACTATTCTACAGCAACTAATGATTTCATTAGATAGTTACTAGTGGCATAGGTGTTAGAGTTTGATTGCACTTACAAAACAAACAAGTATAAGCTACTTTTGGTTATATTCATTCATATTTATATTAAATAACAAGAAAATTTTTATTTTATTCACAAATATAAGATGCCTTTCTTGGAGGTTATAAGATTTACGTCAACAAATAAGAACTTTTGTATGACATTTGCTTTTAAGGGTACAAAGAAATAGGATAATTATATTTGTTTATAGGTACTAAGAAAGAGGATAATTATGTGTGGGTGTTGAGATGCATCAGGAAGTTATATAAGATGAACAAATTTCTATGTGTAGTTTGTAGTGATCATGATCTTACATTTATAAATACAATTGAGATCATATTTCAATAAGTCGCACATTTTCTATGCATACATCATATTGCTAAAAACATCGAGGGATATATTATTGGGTTGATGAGGAATAAAAAAAAATAGTCATCGTATTTGGTAGCAACTAAAAGAATATTGTTGACTAAGTGGATGAGAGCATGTATATAAAGGTATTGACTATGATAGAGACGAAGTATAAAATTTTATCTACTATGCTTTCTTATGTTAAGGAATAGTGGTTGGTCTCATATAAAGAGAGGATTGTCTCAACATGGACGAACAAGGTAGTGCATTACAGTACTCATGGAACTAATCAATGAGTAAGTATACTTGTTTTCACATATGTACGTCACTATTTTTTTAAATCTTGTATTGTTTATAGTATGTTGGTCAACATGGTTGAGGGTACACACATTCACAATTAAAGGGTTCATCAGCTTTTCTACTTAAATAGTTCAATACAATATAAACTCAACTATATTCATTGATAGAGTTGCAAGCCACAAAAGTAAAAAAGTCTGTTGAGGAATTGCAAACTGTTTGCATGCATTACGTTGATTATACATAAAATATGATAAGGAATATGGAGAGAAGAGTCTCACATGTACTTAATCTAATTGCCAAAGAGATGAGTCATGTGGAAATAGTAGGTACTCATCCCATTGATGTACATTACGACAGTCACATGGATTATCATGTGCTCATAAGATCAATATTATTTTCAAGAGTGATGAGGCTCTCTAGCTTTCTTCAATTGATGTGTTTTGGAACAAGCTTGATATAGAGGTAGAAAAGTCTTTCTATTTGATGTAAATACGAGGACTCAAGAAAGATAACTAAGATGCATGACATTATTCACTAACTATTGACTCATTATAATATAAAAAAATAGAGCAAGTTGGTTGACTTATTAGATGAGCATCTGAATCTTCATCACACTATACTAGCGGGCCTACCTCTTTAACATCCTAAAAGCAAACCTTTTAATAGATCTACTAAGAGAAAGTTATCTTCATGTTAGCATGCAGAAAGGAGTTCTCCTCGAGAAAAAAGCTGGTAGGTCCTTGTGGGTGTGGTTGAGTATATGGAGTATCTCTTAGATGTGGTGTTTCTTCTTCAAGTAGTTTTGACCTTATATCCAATGTTGTAAAGTATTCTATACTCCACGCATTGATATATCTCATGATAGAAAGACTACTAGAAGATTAGATTTTGGATATCCCAATAAGATGTAAATACCTTGGTGTATGAACCCATATATTTATAAATGGGTGAATGTTCTTGGAGATGGTAACTAAGGATATTGTATTATTGGAGAGTTTTTATGAGAGGATAAAGCATGCTAGCCTAAAGCTTCTAAATTATATTTTATGGAGGTCACACGTGATTGACATATATTTTATAGTCTTTATAGAGGAGGAAGGTGTAAATGTTGTTCTTCATTGTATTGCATATTAGGAGGATAATTAATATTCTTTTGACCATTGGATGTTGATGCCTAACATGGGTTGAGCATTGGATGTTGATGCCTAACATCGGTTGGGTAATACCTATAGTGTGGAATGTTACATTAATACAATTCTCTAGGGTTTGGTTGACATTGTTCCTATCACTATTGGCAGATGATGACCAATCACCTCTATGACATATGTCATATATGTGCTATGATGAATTGACATGATATTTTTTGGCAGTAAGAATATGTAATGTTATTCGCTTTCCTTTTATGCATTGTTAGTGCAAATCAAGTTCTTCCACAATTACCTTTTTACCTCGATGAGCAAGGGTCGGTTCTTGTGCTACAAAATTCCTAGCTAATAAAAGAGAAAGATACTTATACGCTTGAATTGAGATGTGAGCACAAAAAGAGGTTCTCTATTCATATTGGTTTTGGGGCCTCAAGGGATATAGTTCTAAATTGGATATGGGTCTAAGTGGATATAGATCTAAAATAGATATGGCCTAAATGAATATGGATATAAAATGAATATGGACGTAAACCTAAAATGGGTGTGGACCTATGAATGGATAGGGCTAGAATCAACCCTAAGAAAATGTCCTAATTAACAATTGTGCAATACATGGAATATAAAACTATTAAAAAAAGTGTTAAGATGCAGAAATCCTAATTCACAAAAAATCCCGATTCGTAGAAAATCTCAATTTGCATGAAATACTGATTTGTAGAAGATCCTGATTTGCAGTAAATCTTGATTTGTAAAGTCGTGATGTGCAAAAAATTGTGATTTGTAGCATGCATGAATTTTAAATAATTATTTTTATAAAATCAAATATACATAAAAGTTTTTAGAAAAATTTATGCTAATGACTACAGGAATGGGATCTTGAACATGCATAAATTAAATCTAATATCCAAAATAATCCTAACCTAACTAAAAATTAAACTATCTGTGTAAGAACAAAACTAAAGAATGAAGATGCAAGATTATTAAAAAGGGATCAACTAAGACCTATGATGCTATAGACATATAATGCTTATGTTAAATGAAATATAAAAAGGAATTCTAGGAAAACTAAGAAGGTTTAATGAATGAAAGAAAAAATTAATAAACTAAAAGATGAAACTCACAAGGTTGGCTAACAAGGGGTCGGCCAGCCTCTTGGGGTGTTGATGGCAGAAAAGGTCACACACCACAGCAAGAGAGAGAGAGAGCTCAAATTTGTATTCCTCCTTCTCTTTTTATTATAGTTTTTCTTAGGGTGTCTTGAAAAGAAAAACTTGGTACAACATTTCTCACTTTGGGAAAGTATAAAAACAAAAAGCAAGAAGCTGAAAATTTTGGTATTTGTATGGATTGTGCTTCCTTCTTAAGCTTGCTGCTGCAAATGACAAGTAAAAAAATTTGAAAACTGTTGGCTGCCACTTTCTTGTTTTATTTAGCAATGGGTCCTCGGAAACTTCGAATTGGAACCTCGAGGCTTCTAAAATCATCTTGTTCATGGGTCATTTCTCCTTAATAAATGAAGTTGCTTGGGATAGCATTGTTGAAGTCCTAGTGTGGTTCTGTCTGTTTCCAAAATGGCCATAAAAGCAAATAGAAAGGGGTTAACATCAATGCTAAGTTGTTTGTTCACTAACTTCACGCAACACTCCTTGATAGCTCTATGTGATAGAGCAGAATTTAATGCATTGATTAGTGTTGGGAGTCTCCATGCTTTGCCACTTGCACTATCTCAACATCTTTTTCATCTCCTCTTTTGGAAAGAATGAAATGCCCTTTTAAAATCTTTATTTGCCGATCTCATAACTAAACATCGCAAATCTGGTCGGCCTTAGTACTAACAAAGAAAAATTATCCTTACCATCACATTCTTTCTCTTTTCCCTTAGGATCTTGTAAATGAGTGCATACATGGTCCCTACATCAATTCGGTTTCCATGACAATGGAAGCATTAGGATCCTTCACATCCACTTCTTGATCATCGCTTCAATTCACGAGAATACAAATTAATGTTGCGGCTTCCTCTTTTGACCATGTCATTTCATGGCCAATGTGTCAAGAGCTATGTTGCACGGGTATGCCGTTTTGGGTGACGTACCCATCCAGTATGTATCGGGTATGGGTACGTGTATGGGTATGTATGGTACGTACCCATACCATGAATGGCATATCGGTATGCGTGTGCATATATTAGTATGCATACCCAAGTTTGGGTACGTCACGTACCAGTATCAGGTACTAAATGGATCGAGTTGAACAATACAGATATGGTTCAACTTGATTCAAAACTAAAGTATAAATGGCTTTTTCACCCTGATCCCAAATCTGCGTCTTGTGCATCTCTCTCATCTTGTTCTCAAGTGCACTAATATCCTTCCTACGATCGGCGAACCGTAGGCCTGCTTGATTTCCTGCGAGGCCCGATAGATCTTGTTCTCAGGTGCATCTCAAGAGGTATACATTTGTTGTTCATTTATGGGATCTAATGGTAGTTGACCACAATTTAGCGTTTTAGAAATGTTTCTGGCGAGCTTTGTTGTTTCCTTTGTATGATCTTCTCGTTTGTGTTCTGAGGAATTGTTTACGACGAACAAATTCAATTAGATGTAGTTTTGTTTATTTCTCAAAATTAATGATAGGTCTCTTGAAAACTTATGCTTATTAGTATCTTGATCTCAACTGCCGCGTACAGAAACTTCTTCCCTTTGTTATCTTTTTTGAGCACTTTCTATGCAACAGTGTCGATTGAGCCCATGTTTTATTATGTTTCCGCAGATATCGTTTCTTTCCTTTTCATATAATTTGGTTAATTGTTCACTAGAGCATAAATTCTTGCGTTTAATGTAGTGTTTTAGGTTGAATACATTGTAAAACGTTTAATATACCTAAACTCTGGTTTTTGGCTATTTGGAGGTGGTTATGGCTTGATTACTTGTGTTGTGGCTTAATATTATTGCTACTCCTTATGATAGTTAAGTGCTTTCGTGACGCATCATCTGGGATTGTTAAAGGAACAAATGGATAAATGAATGCATATAGGTAGGCATTATTAGTTATACGTCTCCGTACTTTTCTTATGCATGTAGATTATGGGAAACAAGCTAAAAAATCTGGGTGGTGTAGATTTGTATAGTCTATGTTGTTTTACTGCATTATCTTATATTACAACTTACAAGGTGCTTCACAAACACTTTGATGTTTATAAAGTGGATCAGATGTTTACGTTGCTATGATTTTAAGGGAGCACTAAAATTTCAAATGGCATGAGGGAGTAACCCAAATGTAGAAAACTGAAACAGTCTGTGATTTAGCTGTCATTTTAGTTCAATTGTTGTATACAGTTTGTCAAACTTTTAGTATTTTGTTTTTGATTGTTAGGTATTTTCACTTGGTACTCCCTCTTTTTTCTAATGCAAACACTATTGCTTGAATCTCTTTTTGCTTAATACTTGTGAATCTATTTTTGTTTATTGATAGTTAAATATTGTTTATTTTCATATGTCTACTATTGGTAGTACTTCATCTACTTCTATCATTAGTAAATTTGTATTTGGAAGACCTAGAAAAGGTTGCCCGCTTTGGGCATATGTACCCTTGTTACAAGATAAAAAGATGAGGTGGAAATGCAAGTTGGTGGTGTAACTATTGTGGTTTAACTTACAAAAGTTATTCTTTTAGAGTTAAGTATCACTTATTAAAGGAAAAAAGAAATGACATAGTTGTTTGTTCTGTTGTTACTGATCAATATCTTTGAGAGATGAGACAAATTACGAGAGAAGCACATGAAAAAGTTAGATAATTGCAAGTAACCTTACCTATTGGAACTCATCTACATTTGAATCGTTTGATGGAAGTAAGAAAAAAAGAGTAGGTGAAAGTCAATTGGCAAAAACATTAAAAATGAAACAAGGGATCAATTGACATGTGAAATAGTAAGATTATTTTACTTTGTAGGTTTGCCTTTTAATGTAGCTAAAAACCATTATTATGTTAGTGCATTCAAATATATTTCTAACACCTCAATTTCGGATTTTACTCCACCTAGTTACAATGCTATCAGGACTACACTACTGTAGAAAGAGAAAACTCATTTAATGAGATTGCTTCAACCTATCAAAGATATTTGGCCGAGAAAGGGAGTAAGCATAGTTACAGATGGATGGACTGATGTACAAAAAAGACATTTGATTAACTTTATGGCTATTTCAAATGTAGGTCCTATGTTTTTAAGGTTTATTGATTGCTCTAGTGAGGTGAAAGATAAAAACTTTATTGCGGATGAAATTATGAAAGTCATTAATGAGATTGGATCTCAAAATATTGTACACGTTATAGCAGATAATGCACCTATTTGTAGAGTAGCTGGGATGATTATTGAATCAGTTTATCCTAATGTTTTTTGGACACCATGTGTAGTGCATACATTAAACGTTGCTTTGAAAAATATTTATCAACTTAAGAACTCTATAAATAATGAAGTTCCTTATAATGAGTGTTATTGGATAACAGATATTGTTGATGATGCCGTTTTTCATTAGAAATTTTATCATGAATTATTCCATGAAGCTAGCCATGTTTAATCAATTTGTGCATTTGAAGCTACTTGCTATTGCCGAGACTAGATTTGCCTCCCACCATTATAATGTTGAAAAGTGTTGAGAAACCGCTTAAGCATGGCCTCCAATCTATGGTCATTAGTGAAGAATGGTCTCAAATGCTCATATAGAGAAGATGATGTTCAAAAGGCCGCTTTTTGCGGAAAGAAACAATTTTGAATGACCTTGGTGAGATAAAATTGATTATATATTCTAAGCTTCTAGAAAGCCTATCTATGAAAATGCTTCTGTTTCCTCGCGACATCGTATAAGTCAAACCTTCATTTGGTTTATGAGAAATGGAACTCTATGATTGAGTAAGTAAAGACAGTTATTTATCAACATGAAGGCAAAGAATTGAATGAATATTCCACCTTCTACAAAGTAGTGTATGATATTTTTATTGATAGATAGATCAAAAGTTACACACCACTTCATTGTTTGGCGCATTTTCTAAATTCGAGGTAAACTCTTTAAGTTTTATGATTTAAATTTTCTTTAGTTGTTTTTTTTATTATTATGTTGATACTTGATATTTTTGTTTTCTATTTTGTAGGTATTATATAAGGCAATGGATTGAAGAAGTTCCTAATATAATTCTCCCAAACAAAGATAATGAAATTTGTAAAAGAAGGAATAAATGTCATCGAAGGTTCTTTCAAGATCCAAAAGAAAGGCTATAAGTGACAAAAGAATTTGTCAAATTCTCACGCAATAAAGAAGAACTTGGACAATTCGATTGCTTGAAAAATAGATGGAGTTTATCTCTAAAAGAATAGTGGGTTATTCATAGATCATCAATTCCTAAGCTTCAAACGATCGCTTTAAAGCTTCTTTCGCAACCATGCTCGTCTTCATGTTGTCAAAGAAATTAGAGCATATATTCTTTCATCCATTTTTATAGAAGAAATATGTTAAAGCCTCAAAAAAGTGAAGATTTGGTTTTTGTTCATACAAACCTTCGTCTTTTTTCAAGAAAGAGTAAGGATTACGTGGAAGGTGAGACAAAAATGTGGGATGTTGATAGAGATGATTGGGATCCATTTGAGGGAGCAGGAATTCTTGAAGTTGCATCATTGTATCTTGATGAACCAAATATGAAAACATTCCTTTTTACAGATGATAGTGAAGGAAATACTGAGATCGAGACTAATGGAGTTTGAAACTTAATGTATTTAGATTCAAAGATATTGTGTTTAGAATATTAAACTTAATGCATTTGTTTGGGGCCTTGGGCTTCTAGAGAGCCGATAATGTTCATTCTCCTTGTAAGATGATATTAATGTTTAATTTTCCTTGCATAAATTTACTGCAAAGAGTCTATGTTGGTGAACTATTTTTCAGTTGTTGTTCTAAATTGATTCTCTATAGTATTGTTCTTCTTGATCCCTTCTCATTCTATAAGACATTTTGTTTGAAGGCACAATTATATATCCACCTACTCGGCTTTGAGGTACTTTGTCTGTCCAAGCTTTAAAATCCTTTGAGAACAAAACAAAATGCAGGTATGTATTTGATGAACTATGTAATATGATTTTATTTGAGTTTATGTAACATGTAGGAAGACTGCACTAATTCAATGTGTCATGTGAATGATTCACTAATTCAATGTATAAATTTCTTCTACACTAAAGCAAACGCCATGTAGGTTAGATTTTTGGATTATATGCAGATATGCTTTTCTTGATTGCCATCCATGTACTACTGTCGTGTTCTTCTTGAAATAGCTAGCAAAAAGGCAAATGGGAATTGTGTCTCCTATTATATTAAAGATTAGACTGCAAATTGGTACTCTTTTGTTATGTTTCTTGTGCATCTGGGTCATGCAGGTATTTATAAAATTTCTCAAACTCTTTTTGTGAAATATTTTGGATCTTAGTTGTTGCATCGTTCATGTAGATCTATGTGGAGAACTTCCTTTAAAGTTCTACCAATGAGAAATTTGATTGTATTCTTTACCCATATTGTCACACAAGGGTTGGTTCCCTAATCCCTACAAACTTATGTATATGAAGGAGTAAAGAACTATTCTTCCTGTGCTTCATTTGTTGATATGGATGAGCTTGTGAGTGTTGACATTGTTTCGACAACATATGATGTTCTGAAAGAAGATCTTTCACATGATCATGATCGGCATGTTGGTTGTCCTCGTGTTATGAGGTTCAAGAAGAGGTTGCATAACTAAACTCATTTGGAATTTTCTGCATGTTTTTGTAGTGAATGCTTTATTGTTGTTTGCATGTTTGTGCAATTGTATTTTGATAAAACCTGTTCAAGTTGTTGGTGGAAGTTCGTTCCTCTATGCTCAATTGCATTTTAACTTGCATTTTGATGCCTATGAAATTTATAGGAACCTAAAGTCACTCTTGATGGTAAAAATCTTGAACCAAGTACTCTCTCCCTCCATCTCTCTGTGATACACACATACACTCATGTCATGCATATATATTTATGTAAATTTATTTTTTTATTATGTTTTTTAATAGTGGCGTACCCGTACCTTAGTTTTTAAAAAAATGGTGTACCCCATACCCATACCGGGTACCAATACTGTATCCATATCTATGCAACATAGGTCAGTAGTGTTTAGGGTGTGTTCCACCTCGGCCACATAATTTGTTAATTATACCAGATTTGGGCAGTAGTGACACATCAAATCCTTCTTGATCTTCGGTTGCAAGTAGCTCTTTGCCAGAGTGACTATTAGGATTCATAAAATGCAGATGGAAACAAGTCATCTTTCAAAGGAAGTCTCAATGGGTCTCATTAGCCTTCTACCATAGGTTCATCAAGTGCATGGGAGTAGATTGAAGCCTTATCTTGTTGTATCACTTTAAGAAGGCCTTCTGCATCTCATCCCACATGTATTTATCCAACTTCAAATATGTGTATCAGGCATAAGCTTGGCCAATCAATAAAGAGACAAAGAGTCTAAGGTTATGGTATTCACTATCTCCAAGCCTGCCACACTCTTGGGCAAACCTAGTCAAGTGTTCTCTTAGATATTTCACATCTTGTTATGAGATGGTTGTGAATTTCACTTTAAAACCCCTCAGTATAGGGCAATTTTGTCGAACCAATTAAGGTATAACTTTCCATCGACTTTGGCTTCATATGCCTGAAGCTTTATGCCGAAAGCATTGTAGATGAGGTTGATCTCCACTTCTCTCTTTAAAGGGATGTCCTCAAGTTCAAGAGGTGGCTGAGGCGTTGGAAAGACTACCAACTGATTGTGTCGATTGCTTGGCCAATACTGTCAAGGTAGAGTCAGTGGCATCAGTTGATTACAATCTACTGGATAGATTGGCTAATATGGAAACACTCGAGAACCAAGCTCGACATGAGGCAAAAGAAGAGTTGGAGGAAAAATACCTACCACCAGTGACATCATGAAACCGGCCATGGACAACATCAGGACACGAGGGACTTGACATGCTCCTCAACATACTGATAGGGATATGTATTCCACTTGAAGGAATGATTCCCTCATAGGCACTGTTGAAGAAAATAAAGGTGTAGATGGAAAGGGGCCACAACCTCACACTAAATCCATGGTCTCTAAGTGATGTTGACATGATCATATTGGAGATATGGGTGATGACTGGTTGTTGATTCAAGGATAGCAAAAGTTTTGGTCTATTCTTAAAAGTAGCTAAGGTCGTGATTGAGCTTGGGCGACAATCTTGTTTGCATGCATTCGCCTTTTGGCTAGCAACTCCTACTCTCACATTGTAGCTAGCTGATTTGTGATTATTGTTAGCATTGTCTCCTTCATGAGTTAAGAGAGATCCTTGCACATCAAATATCTTAGCGTGAAGCCTATCTTCAATGTTTGACTTCAGTTGCTTGAAAGTTTGTTCATTGTTTATGGGAGATCGAAAGATGAGTTCTACAGCCTCATAGTGAGTCCATTTGGGACGAGAGGCCAACCATTAGCTAGATAGATCATTCGATATTGGTATATGGTTATTGTGGATAGACAAATAATGTTAATATCTAAGAACATCAGTGATGGCTAAGACCATTGGATACTCTCGACCAGATCATGTTTGCATGCACTATGTGGCTTAAAAAGATGTAGGGTCCTGCCATGCGTGTCAAAGAATATGTTATTACCGGGATGACTCAATTCGAATGGCACACGCATCCTGTTGGATGTCGTTCGTGAAGTATGGGGTATGCCAAACAATATCGACCTCCATTCTCAAAGGCTTCACATAAGTCTCATGCAACAATTGCGAGTCCCTGGGAATCAATTATATCATATCCCAATGACTTTTGTGCTAGACTTGGTGTGGTCAATAAAGAGGTCAACAAGATAGAAGTCACATGAAAGAACCATTGTCTCATTCAATGTAGAAAAGCTGTTATAAATAACTAGAGCTACAATAAACTACTCCAACAGAATTGAAAGCAAAGAAAATTTAGGTTCTGGATTTTTCTTGCCTCCTTCCATCTCTTTTGCCCTTTTATAGAGCTCCTAAGGCAGCAATAGGTGAGTGCTTCACTTCCATTAGCACATCCTCCAGCTCCATCTTAGTATTATCTAGTTTTTTCCATTTTAGTATTGTGAAGATGGGCTTGATCTTTCTTCTTTTAAATGTGAAAAATAGGCTTATTCCGGCTATTTGCGATGAACAATTTCGACTATCATAGACAATCATAATTATTTATCACATATTTTGGCTGTCAAAAAACAGCACACAACATCCAAAATTAGGGAAAAGAGTATTCCAACTAGTTTGGTCTTATTCCGGCTTTGTAGCAACGATCGAAATAAGTCGCCCTCATGCACGGGAATAATTTTCCCCCTTTCCTCCTTTCTCTATCATGCATTCAATACACTCTCGTCCCCAACCATGCCGATGTTTCCACCAAGCCACCACCCTTGTAGTTGTTGCTGCCAACAACTACAACCACCGGGTGACAAGCCTTGATTGGCCTTAGTCACAGCCGACGACCATCGCCCCCAACCTCTCTATGTTATTGTCCCCTAGTTTCCCCTCGCTCTCTTTATTTCTCTCTTTCTCAAAGCCCTCACATCTCTCTTCGCATGCGAGAAGATCTACTTCTCAACAGTCATCTTCACCACTGAAATCCCCATACGGGGCTCACCTTCCCCTTTGCTAGACTATCGTGGCACTCTCTCTAGTTGGTTAAGTGATTTTGTTATTTGATTCTTATGTGATTTTTCTTTTTTACAGTGAATGATTTTTCTTATGTGATTTTAAGTGCATTTGTTTTTATGATATTAGCCCCTTCAAAATAAACAGAAGCCCAATGAGGCCAAAGCACATTCCAATGTAGGTATGAGAGCTAATGCTGCTACTGTGATTTTCTATTTCACTTGCTTTTTATTGCAAAAGAGGTGGAAAACTGAGTTTTGAAACTATATTGTTTTATCCGGGGACATAATTATTACTTAAAATGCAAGAGATCATGTGACCCACTATATATGTTTTTCCGATCCATATAAGACTCAAACATTCAAGAATGTTAAGTGAATTGGTTCTTTAATATTTTTTAAAAACTAATATCAATATTAAAAGAGCATATCCATAGGCCATATTTATGCAGGATTGTCCTTGCATTATGTCTATAGGCCATAATTTATGTGTTTGTATTACACATATTTATCAATGTACTTTTGCTAGAGAGCATTGCTTGGTTAATTTTAGGCTTATGAAATTGTTATCATAGCGTGTATGTAATTCGTGGGCCTAAGGCTATTGCCTTAGTGTCCCTAATTAATTTGTGGAGTCCTAAGTCTTTTCATTATTGACTTTATGAGATCTTGTCATTGGAAATGTATCGCTTTGACAAATTAATAGAAAAGAATGTGAAAATGATTCAAGAAGCATATGCAAGTTGTATTTAGAAAACATATGTTAGTTGTAACATGTGAAAAGGATTCAGAAAAAGTATTGCTCTAACTTATTAAGAATATGAAAAGGCCAATGCTGACTTATGTGGCTTGATTTTTGTAATATCATGTCAAAGTACAATTTCTAGTGAATGATCATTACTAGTTTATATTTTTTCATTATCTGATTAAATAATGACTATGACTTGTGATTGTGTCAATATCATATGTCAACATCATGGATGTTGATTATTTATCAGATAGAAGTTGAATTTATAGGACTATGACTAGGGGTTAATGTATCTGAGATAGTGGTTATCGTGTGGACTCTAATTTATTACATTTGTTACCTCTTTTAAGAAAGCGATGGAACATGGTGGGTATGAGAGAAGTTTGGGTATTGACACACCCACCTGGACAAGTAGAACTAGTTTAGGAAGAAACATGAAAGATCATTATATTCTTAGCCATACTCGATTTGATAATATGGAAAACTGGATAAGGTTTTATATTTATTGCCTTTTGCTAGTGAGTATACTATTGAAGCAATTAACTTTAAAGTGTGATTGTTAGAAGAGATGTCAAGACTTGAGAATCACATTGAGGATTTTGTTCAACTTGTAACATAGGCATTTAGTTTGGTATTATAACGAATGCAAGTATTGAAAATATATTTTTATATGTTCTTTGCTTATGTTATTTGTAACTTAGTTGTTTACTTATTCTTTTGATTTTCAATTTTTAGAAACCGCAGAATTGTAAAGAGCCTTGAGACCAATCTCGTGAAAGTTAGGCTAAAACATTAGTCTTAACAGTTGTCTTTGTAAATGCATATGTGAACCTTTAAACAAATTGTACTTTGTAATTGTATGATTCAATTTTTATTGTTATATGCTATACCTGATTAATTGATTATTGTTATGTATTATGCCTGCCCAAGTTATACAAGCTATCATTATCTTCCTTACGTTGAATTTATTTCACAAGTTTGTTTTGTCAACTCAGTAATAATAACTTGATTTTGATTCTCATCTTCATGATTCCAGGCTTGTGGTTGAGACGGGGGACAATAATGTCCCAACCCATGACCTCTTACATAAAAGGCCCAAAAATTTTACATTGGGTTTTCTTGCTCTACTCCTCGATTCAAAATCGACGAATTCTTTAAAGTGAATAGCATCAAATGATCTAGCGGGACGAGCTAACCCCGCTCACATATATAAGAGCATGAATGGTCCTTAAAGTAGATCATGTTAAGCTCTTGCAGTAGCCGTTTCCAGTTGTCCCCCCTAGGTAGGTTCTTTTGTGTTACTTACCCGTCTCCCACTGGAAACACCACTTCTCATTTGACTTGCATGTATTAATCATGCCGCTAACGTTCATTCTGAGCTAGGATCAAACTCTCCATACCGTAGTTGCAGTACTTATCCCTTCCTTCTTCCTGGACAAACCTGATTCAGAATTGTCTTTCATCCCAAGGCATAACTTGTATCTATGCGTTTTATATTAGCATGGAGTTTGCTCTCAGCAATATAGCCAACCCTATCCACTCACATCAATACCATGAGCCTCTTATCTCATTGGATCACGGCAGGGGAAGAATTTAAAATATAAAAGCTCTCATTGGGAAACCAGCAAGATGTTGAAGCATGTTCCTTGCATAGTGAAGGAGGAGGGCGGCTTCTGACCATGGCAAACACATACATAGCGCCCAGTTAAGTGAACCTATATTTGCATATCGTTATCATTATCAAATACGCGTACACGTGTGTGCGCATATCACGGACACACAAACACGAGATATTGGTTTGATCCAGTGAAATGAAAGTCGAGCTATATTCGTATAGAAGTAGAGTTATCCATATATATATTTCCTTGTGGCTCAAGCGACATGTTTGTGACATTCCAACTAACATTACGATCCAAAGATTGTAGTAAAATGTGTCAAGTTACATTAGAGGTTACTCACTAGTCTTTTCATAATTCGTGGCTTGTCTTGTTCGCTCATTTAAGGTGAAGAGATCGTGTACGAGAAAAGTGGTGACGTCGAGGAGATTAAATATGAGCTTATAGGTAACCTACTTTCAAAGAAATTTATTGTTCACTAAGTTAACCTTCATCATTGAACCAAAACTTTAGACTCATCTCTCTCTCTCTCTCTCTCTCTCTATATATATATATATATAAAGCACCATTAACATTATCGATCCTGTTAACCTATTGAAAACGATAAGTAAAAAATCCAAAAGGCAAATATTACTTTTCAATGGGCTAAGAGGACTGTACAATGTATAAACCAATTAATATATTAATATGCATATATATAAGGTAGTAGTAAATACATAATATTTAAACATCTCTCCTTACATCATCAATGATTGAGATTTGAGTTAAAGTATTGTTATATTTGTATACTTTTATTTAATATTTTGTATATATTAAATTCTTTTTGTTTTAATTCGTTGAAAATGTTTATGCAAGATTATAGAATAAAAGACAAATATATGTATTTACCACTACCCCTCTCTCTCTCTCTCTCTCTATATATATATATATATATATATATATATATATATATCTGTTTAGTTGGTGTTCATCGAGTATATTCTGTTGGACCTGTGTCGGTCGTGTTCAGATTCCGGGTCTGCATCATTTGCATGTCGGGTTCGTCTAAACGGGGTAAAGTACGGCTGCGAGGAGGGCCTGCCAGTAAATTCAGTCCTTTTCATGCTTCACTAGGACAGAGTTATTGGTGAAATATCGTACACTTTATGGAAGAAGAAGAAAACCTTTTACCACCTTGTTCTCCATCCCATCAGTTTCGCAAAAATCGAATCCTTTCGTATCCCAATCACCACCACGTAAATAGAAATTTTCAGAGACACGACCTGGTTGCTCAGCTTCTTATAATGGAAACATTTGCAGCCTTTTCTTCATGCAAAGCCAAAACCCTAGTCCTAAACACAGAGGAAGCCATCATACTCTTTCTCTCTTTTTTGGGATACGACTTTCCTCTCAAATCAATATTAGAGTGAGTTTATATGTGATTGGAGAAGCAGCTATTGGGTTTGCCAACACAGAGAGGGCAGTTCGGAATTGGATGTAGAGAGATGGGTAGGGGAAAGATTGAGTTGAAAAGAATTGAGAATCCACAACAGAGGCAGGTCACTTTCTCTAAAATGAAAAATGGGATGATCAAAAAAGCAAGAGAGATCTCTGTTCTATGTGATGCTCATGTTCTCCTCATCCTTTTCTCATCTTCAGGCAAACTCTATGACTTCCTTAGCCCTTCTTCCCAGAGGTTTCTCTCTCTCTCATAGAATGTTATCTCCCGTTATTATGCTTGCTTTTAAACTTTTTCTTGTTTTCAAGCGTGAGGAAATTCATGGAGAAGTATTACAAAGCTACCCAGAGTGAAATGATCGAAGATAAGTTCACGGTACCTCTTTAGCTTCTAATAATCCTCCTTTTCTCGCTTACATTCTTTTTGGGGTGAGTTGACTTGTACACGTTTGTAGGAAAAGGGTGTTGATGTGGTGAAGATGAAGAAGATTAGTGATCAATTGCAAAGGAAACTAAGGTAACATTTTCTATGAAAGAACATTACGGCCTTTTCTCTCTCTTTTTCTTTTTTTTCTTCAGTAAGTGCTTGACTAATGTCTACCACAAACTCAAGGAGATCAATGGCTTTGAAGTTCCTACTAGAATGGTTAATTTGTTGAAGAATCTCAATGAGAAAATACCTTTATTCGGTAATAGTGTTAGCGCTAACTAACGACGACGCAGGTGTATTAGCGGAGAAGAAGGCAATTGCTACTCTTTATCAATGTTGGACTATCTTGAACAAAATCTTGAAACAACCATATCTCATGTGCGCAGTGAGAAAGTGAGTTTATCCTTCTGTTTTCCTCTCATTTTAATGTTTCTTTGATGTTTATACTGAAGCCTTTTTCTTTGGGAAAATAATGGGTGCAGGAGAGGATGATGATGGAAGAAATTGAACACCTGAAGAACTTGGTACTTTTATCTTTCATTTTTTTGGTTTCTTCAGTTGTCTTCAATCTCGATCTCAATGTCGTCTCATGCACAAAAGACCATGTCGTCTCATGCACAAAGGGCCACGGCTCTCCTGGTTATGGGATCGACTTGAATGAAACTTTAAGTTACAGATCACAAGTTTATATTGGGATACGAGTGTATATTTCCAATTAAAAGAAAATCTCATGTTACCTCATGCCATGTCTGCTACAATGCTTGGTAGGAACTGTTTCGACTACAAGAGAGGAGAGCGCTCTTTGACAAGGTAGGTGCAATTTAAGGAAAGGTTTCTTTTTACTTTTATTTCGTTTCTTTTCGTCACCCTTTTTTGTTATCTTTTTTATCTTTTACTTTTCGCTTCATCTTTATCTCTATTTCTCTCACACACACAGCTTGAGCAAGTTGGTGTTAGAAGATCGGCGACTAGATGCTTGCAACATCTAAAACCTGTGTATCTTGGACTCCAAGACCATGAACTTGATTTGAAACTTGGTATCTCTCTCTCTCTCTCTCTCTCTATCTATATATATATATATATATATCGGTGGTTGCAACGCGAGGCCTAAGTTGGATATGCACTTGAACTCGTACCAAACATTACACCAGTCGAGAGCTCTATCATGTTCACACATATATGTGAGAGAGAGAAGAGACTGTTAATGAATTAATTTCTTTTCATTTATGTTCTATGTCAAAATTACAAGTAAAAAAAGAGCTGTCTAAAAGAAGTTCTTTCACCTCTACACATGGTAGAATCCCATCACTAACTGACTGAGAAGGCCGAGTACAGTAATCATTTCCTTTTTGGTTAGATTTCTTGTTTGTGTCGTGTTACTAATGGCTCTTCTAAAGTTATTTAAATCGGGTTCCTCAAAAGTACGGTATAATGTCAATTCATCTGGTTCAGTTCAGATGTAGGCATTATTACTTTTCCTGGAAAACAAAATCTGACATAATCGGATCAAAATCCCATAGAAGTGCGCTTGATAATTTTGTGTTCGTGTCACAACATTTGGCGTACTGTATGAAACAGAGAGCAACTTGAACGTGACTGGTTGTTAATCCGTAAGGCAAGAACAAAGACTTTCTGAACATAGTCTCTTTCGGGTTATTATTGGGATGCTATCTTGCCAGTAATTTTGTTTAGCCATTCTGTTATTTTAAGATCTTGACCGGAACAGGCCAAACCGAACATCATCTTTTCATTTCTCTTACTTTTTGAGACCTGGATTTTCATGTCGTAGGCAGCATAGAATCAAAGAGCAATAGAAACAAAGAAATCAAGATTTATCGCGGCTAAAAATATAAAATCTTACACTACGTTATGACATAAGAAGAGATTAATCAAAACCAGCCACCTTGCAGAAGCACGACTGTTTTTCGACATGCCTGCATTTTTTAAATCGTTTTACAAGCACAAAAGTACCCGTTGTAGCCACAAAATCTGGAGGACTTCTTATTCCTCTCACCTTCAAGACGAAGGAAAACAAACAGGGAGAGAGAGATGGAGAGAATAAAATAGAGGTTGGAGGAAGCTAAATGGTAATTGCTCTCTCTCTCTCTCGTTCTCGTATAGAATTCTTCTTGCCTTTATATTTATGCTCCCTTACTTCTTTGAGAAAGAGGAAGAAAGAGTTTAATAGAAGAGAAAAGGAAAAAGGGAGATTGCAGGAGGCCGCTCAACGTGAAGCTTAAGAGACACCCTGCACACTCATCTTGCCCTCTCTCTTCTTTGTGTTGCGTCCTATGCTCAAAACAATCAGGTTTTATCTCACTAGTTAGGAAGCACTTAATGTGTATGTCTTCAATTATCCCTATTTCTATGAACAAATTATGACATTATAGTTATATATGCACTTTGAATCGTTGATATTTTTTCATTTGTGAAACCAACCTCTACTGTATGGTATGGTATGAGAAGTGGTCGACAAAAAGCTCGAACGAATCAATAGGCTAAGAAAGCCATCACATTTGTTGGATTTCATCTATTGGAGTCAAAGAAACCCCCTCTCAATAACGTTGATTCAGTGGCGGATCTGGATTAAGGTGAGGTGGGGTGGCCACTTTACTTGAAATTTAAAAAACCAATGAAAAAGTTATAGGGAATGATCGAATGGGCAAACTATTCGACCATTTAGGGTGGGGCTAACTAAGTATAATAGCCATGAGGTAGTGCGAGACTATATACACTTAATTACTAGTTAATGTGACGCACATTTATATTTTATTTATCGTAATTTTTATTTATATTATTAAATTTCGTTATTTTTGTTGCAGGTCTGAATGACAGTGCAATGACCAACTTGAAGCTCTAGGGTTCAATTGATCGTGGGTTATGGACGATCAAAAGCATTAGCACTATATAGCATATTTATATCATGCTTGTTAGTTAACATGTTTTGACTTGATCGCAACACTTGTCATGATTTTTCTTTTCGATTTTCCCTTTTTTTATTATTATATCTTTCTCTTGCTTTCACCTTTGAATTGCTCCTGCTGGTCTTTATCTGTGGTCTAGCACACTCGTGCACACAAGGACACATGACTTCACATTATAACGAGCCCATGCATGTGCCCACCTTTATTTGAGTGAGACTGCACTATCAGGTGGGTCGGGGTACTGATGCCGGTTCATTTATTAACCAAATATCCAAATATTATATATATTTCCTGGCTTCATTCACAATTATTTGCTCCTGCATGCTTTCAATAGAGATGTTCATTGGTTGGATGATCCAAATCCGTCCAAATCTGGATCCAGAGAGAATATGAATATCCTGTTTGGTATAGGGCCTTGCAATATCTATGTAATCTGAATCTAGGTAAGAACGGATATTCATCTCTTATTCAATGATGTCTAGATCGAGTTCTCATTACCCAAGCAATTCATTTGCGAGAGCTCGGTAACTAAGACCGTTCATCTTCTGCTTTCCTTAAAGATGAGTTACATTTGCACTTGCTTCAAAGAGTGATTTATGCACAGCCATCTTGCTTCTCCATTAGTTAACAGGACTTTTCATGAGGTCACTCGTACCAAGCCTACTCACGCTTGCAGACATAGCCGGTTCTGAGTAAACTGGAACTGGTGGTTTTCTTGTTTGCCCTCAGGCATGAACCGTAATTGAACTAGCTCCGAAAAAAGACTGGAAAAAATTCAAAATACTTATAAAATGGAAGCAAAGAGAGTAGTTTGAACTTCAAATTTGCTACCTTGTCTACATCCACGCATGCTTAACTTCAATGATTTCACGGATGGTATGCATTAATGGAGGGAAATTAATACATTAAAGACCAAGTACGGTTTTACGCTGGCTGCCGGGTAACAAAGTATCCATATTTAGAACAGAAAAAAATTAATAACACAGCATTCAATTTAGGTTCAACTTCATCCAATTGCATTGAAAGACAATGCAGGAATAAACAACTAAGACTTAATTCAGATCCTCGAATAAAACTTGGATTGCATGAATATGAAATGTATATATTGGGCACTAAAGCTGATAATTTGCATGCTGAATTCAATAAAATTTGGATTGGATGAATCCGCACAAGTTGAGATCCTTACACTTTGCGGTTGAGATATAGATGACCTTTTCGCTAATCGCAAATTAAACCTGCAGTTTTAAAGAAACAAATAAGCCACTAAAATTGTGGAAGTATCATCGGTTTGAGTAAGAGTTCTAGAAACTTAAGCAAAATGTATCATGCTTGAACAAGGTTGAATAACCTATGTTAAATTGCCATAGTGTCGTGTCCCTTTAATGTGATGTTACTATAACTTGTTGAAAGTGTATTATAACTGATCCGGACTTTCCCCTATTGCATATATAAGTTGTACACTTTTTCTTTCTTTTGGAGTGAATATATCTGGCATAGTGTAAGTAGTGGATAGTCATTCTCGACCCCATTACTAACAACCCCCATGAAATGAGGGAAGAAGGGCCCTCTTCCAGATTTCATGAGATCGTATAATTTTCAAAAATTAAATGTTCTTTAAAACTAATTTTCTGTTTTACGAAAGATACACATGTATCTTTCGGATAAAGGCGAATATGGTTGTTAAAAAGAAAGGCCCAAAGTGATAAACTCAAAAGACGAAAAGCTATGTATAAATACAAAGAAAGAACATAATGCAAAATATAAAAAAGTATATTACTCACAATCTTCTGAGAAAAACCCTCTACGGGTAACCTAGAAATCGAACAAACTCTATCTTGTTTCATTTTTATTATATTATAAGAAAATGCACAAAGCAGAAAGAACCATAAGAAGGGGACAAACGACTTTCATTGTACAAACAACCAAACACCGGCAAATAGATGGCTTCGATAACCTTAGTCATCCCCAACATCTGGTATCAGAGCCAAATTTGAGCTTTGCGGTAATCCCAAAGAAGTACGCGATTCTGTAATAAAAAATTTGTTAAAGACAAGCCAAAAAGTTTTCCAACATAAATAGTTTTTTTTTTTAAATGAATAAAAGTGAAAAAAAAAAATTGAAGACATCTAAGGCAGGTGGAGTGCATGAACAAAACAAAGACCAAGTTAAGGCAGCTAGAGACCAAACCAAGGTGGCCAGAGGCCATGCCAAGGTGGCTAGAGGCCAGCCAAGGCAGTCAGAGGCCATGCCAAGGCAGAAAAGGGCTGAAGGGAGGAAAGGTCAGAGGCAAAAAACGTCGGAGGCTGAAAAGCTGAAGACAGAATGGACTAGGATGGGCGACGACCACGACCCATAGGTGGCAGCAGGGGCTAGCCTCCTCTCCCTCTCAGTCTTTCTCCCTATTTCTCTCTCTCATTCTTTCTCTCTCTCTATATATAAACTGGCAAAAATCGCGATTTTGCAAAACTGTGAGCGACAAAACTATCGGTTTTGGAATGTAAAATGATTGTTTTGCCCTTCACAGAAATAGAAATTAGGAAATACTAAAGGACAAAATTACTGAAATGTTCAGATATTTTAGAGTGAAAAGACAATTGTACCCTTATCAAAGTAAAAAGTTTTTTGTGCACTCTCACGGTTTGTGAAACTATAGAATAATACTAGGGTATAGTTTTACTGTTTTGCTCCTAGACATTTTAAGAAATTACAAAACTTAGGTTTTTGGTGATTTTATGGATATACCTATGTTAGCCTTACAAAATATCCTTTATACCACCTTGAAAAGTACAAAAATACCCTTGCACCTTCTGAGAAATGTCATAAACAGTATCTTTTAACATTTAGTTATGTTTTTTTATAGTTTTTTCAAAATAGTGCATATAGGTTAAATAAACTGCAGAACGGTGCTTGAGAATATTTACTCCTTGATTTTTAAAGTATTTTCAGAATGGTACTTGTAAGTTAAATAAACTGCATTACAGACTCATGATATATTTATTGTTCAGTACTTAGAACTTATGGATATTACATTTAGGTGTCTGACTAAATTTTTTATGGTTCTTTATGAAATGTCTTATGTAAATCCATCTGATGCATGTTTTTATGTTTTATATCTTAAAATGTACAAACTCTCTACTTATTGTCTTTGTCAAAAGTTTTAAAAAAAATGTCTTATAGAATTTGTGTATTTAAATTGGTAAAAACCAAAAAGTTAAATGGCCTAAATTTCCAAACTTGGAAAAGAAGAATACCACTGACCTTAACTTTAGAAGGAGTTGATTATGTACTGAAGGAAATTGTTTTACCTCCTACTCTAATTGTAATAGATGAGGAAAGGGAAAGATATAAGACATTTCTAAAGGATGACACAATAGCCAAGACCATAATATTGATATACATGGAAGACGACTTTATTAGGGTATTTGAGGAATTTGAAACTTCAAAAGAACTATTTGATTTCCTGAACACTAAATATGATACTACAACTCAGCTGCATGTACAACTACTCCTTCAAAAGTATAATTCTTATAAAATGAAAGGTGACAACATAGTTGAACATGTTAACCAAATGCTGGTAATGGCTAGAGATCTGGTTGTAACTAAGTCAGTCATTCCTCAACTAATGTAAATATCCATAATCTTAAACAGTCTTTCCCTTCCTAGAACATGGTAACCACAACTCTAAGACTTTGACTTGATATTACCCTTTCTAAACTCACATTGAAACTATCAATCGAACAAAAACATATGAACAAGAACAAAAGAGAAAAATTGTTAGTTACTCAAGATGATTTAGGGTCTACCTCAAAGACCAACCAGGAAAAAAGAAAACCAAATAAGAATTTGGTAAAAATAAAAAATAAAATTGCCAAATTTTTAGAAATCTTAAGAATCCGCTTCTCGGGTGAAGTGCTTCAATTGTGGTAAGATAGAGCACTAAAAAAAAGACTATTACAACAAGAAGACCAATGACGGTAACAACCAACAACATAGCGCAACGAAGTAGGACTTAATTTGTGTGATTTTTTAGTGCTTTTATATGGATCGCCTGGTGATTGGTTGATGAATCGATTATAGAGCTACTCGACATATATCGAAGAGCAAAGAGGGAGCGATGGACCTGCCAGCCTGGCGAGCATCGAGTATATATGGAGAATAATACTTTTTTTGATGTTTTTGGGTTTCAGTCCTTTAGGATTTTTGTACAAGGCATACCAATTATACTCACTGGTGTATTAATTGTACTCTTTATTAGGCACAATCTTGTATTGGTCTCTACCTTAGTAAAGAAAGGCTTTGAAGTTAAGTTTGTCCCTAAGAAATCATTGTGGGAAAGCATGGTAGGATATCATTTTATAGTTTATTTGATGTTGTGCATGGACTGTTCAAACTCAACATTAATAAAAATGAAAGCTCTTCTTCTGTTTATATTGAGTGCCTATGTGAATGTGTGGCATAAAAGATTGTGACATATAAGTCTAAAGTAGTTGAGAAAATTAACTAACTTTAACTTATTGCCCAATTTTCATGATAATGCTTTTAATAAGTGTGAATCCTATATATAAGAGAAAATGACTAGAAAATCATTTTCCAAAGAGGTAATTAGGGCAGCAACCCTATTAGAGATAATTCACATCAATTTATGTGGACTGTTTAGAGTAACAACACATCGTGAAAAGGTTTATTTTATAACCTTTATCGATGATTACTCAAGATATACTTATATATATCTCTTATCACATAAATATGAGGCATTTGAAGTATTCAAAGAATATAAGCAAGAAATAGATAACTAATTGGGGCATATAATCAAAGTCTTGAGATCAGATAGAGATAAAAAAATATACCTCAGTAAAAATTTTAAAATTTTACAAAGACTTTGGTTTTACAAAACAAAATACAATGCACAGGACACTTCAACAGAATGGTGTAGTAGAGAGATATAATAGGACCTTACTGAATATGGCAAGTTAAATGTTAATCGATGACTCTCTACCAAAGATATTTTAGAGAGAAGCAATAAGTATAGTTGTATATATACTCAATAGAGTACCATGTAAAGTTGTATTCTCTACACCATACGAGATATTGTTTGAGAAAAAACCAAACATAGGTCATTTCAAAAGATGACCTATTGCTCATGTAAAGATCATTGACCAGTCTAAAGATAAGCTAGACAGTAGGTCCTTAATATACATATTTATCAGATATCCTAAAGGATCTAAAAGATATCAGTTTTATCATAAAAACTATAGACTGATAGAAAGTAGGAATGTAGAATTTTTAGAAAACACTAATAATGATATCCTTGAGAATGATGATGATTATATCGAATTGTCAGACTGGGAAAAAGGAAATATTAGTATATAGATTATTGACTCGTATGGTGTAGAGAATAAGTTTATTTATTTTATGGGAATTGACAGATTTGCTTAAAGAAAAAAAATTGGGTATAAGTAGATTTAAAAAAATAAGTTGATAAAACAATCAATAAGTTTAAGACGAGGTTGGTTAAAAAGAGTTTTTTGTAAAGGAAGAGGTAGATTATGTAGATACATATATATTCTCTTATTATAAAATTTACATCTATAAAGATTATTCTAGCTACTTCTTTATTTTATGGTTTAGATTTACATCGGTTGAATGTAAAGATTGTATTTTTAAATGGTGATGTAAATGAAATCATTTACATGTAACAACCAAAATGATATATTATTGAAGGTTAGGAAGATAAATTATATAGGTTGAGAAAATCACTACATGGCCTTAAACAATCACCTTATTAATGATATTTGACTTTTTAAAATGTCATATTTGAATTTGGGTTTATGGTTAATGAACTTTAGCATTATATATATGTTTGGATCAGTCAAAGTCCTTTTATTATCCTATCTCTATATATAGATGACATATTGTTGATTAAGATTAACAATTAAATGATTGTTAGAACTAAGTCATGGTTGAACTCTAAGTTCAAAATGAAGGAAATGAGAGAGACACCCTCTATGTTGGGTATAAAGATTATTCATCATACAAAATCTAGACTTCTTTATTTGAGTTAAGGAAGATATATTGATTATATCCTGAAGAAGTTTAGAATGAGTGATTGTAAGCATACTGTAAACACCCCAAATCTTCTATATTTCAAAAACTCTCAAAAACACCAAAAAGCTCGTTTGAGCCAAAACGACAACCTGTTTTAAAATGTGAAAACAGGTACAGAAGGCAAAAGAAGACCCTAGGCCCAAAGAGGATTCAAGCCTAAAGCTTTACAAGCCACTCCCTGATAAAAAAACAAAAGAAAGCAGAGCCCGTTTGATGAAAAGCTCAATGGAGTCCAGAACGACGAGACGGAATCCGAACGACAAAGTTGGGGAAAACCCAGCACCAGACGGAGCGCTGATGAAGCCAGTGCCCGCACAGATCGTTCGTCTCGTGAAGCCAAGAAGGATTGTCTGAAGAAATTTTGATTTGGATCTGGACCATATATATCCAGATCTAAATCCATGTAATGAATAGTGTTTGGATTTGGGCCAATCCAAATAGTGTTTGGGTCGATCCAAATAGTGTTTGGATTTGGATTGGATCCAAATAGTGTTTGGATTGGATCAGATCTGGATCAAAATATCCAGATCCATATCAATAAAAATATTGGGTTTGGATCGGATATGAATCTCAAAATATCCAAGATCCAATATCCAGTATCCAGATCCAAATAGTGTTTGGATTTGGGTCTAGATCCAAACCCCAAATCCAAGACCCACCTCAAATCTTTATAAATAGAGGTGAGGGGGTCCATGTAAAGGGTTCATGCAAATATTTGGGAGGAGAGAGAGGGAGTGATAGACCTAGCCATGTGGGCTCATTGGGTGAGGTGGGTTCAAGCCATGTGGGCTATGTGGGTCTAGACCAAGGGGCTGCAACCAAGGTAGACTGGAGCAAGAGGTTGCAACCATGGAGACGTGGGCTCAAGCCATGAAGGACCGGCTCTAAGAGGTAAACCTAACCCCCGACCTAGCCTAGGTTCGAACCTACCTAACCCTAACTGAACCCTAACTAGACCTAACCTAACCCCAACCGCCTCAAACCATCCCTAACCAACCCCAAAAACTTCACCCCGGCCGGCCGTGAGCAAACGACGCCAGCCGCGCGCCCTGCGTCCTGCCGCGCTCCCTACTTCCTACCGCGCGCCCCTCTACTATCTGCACGCCCCGCGCCACAGCGCGCCCCGCGCTGCAGCTGTCCTGCGCTACTGCGCGCCCCGCGCCAGGCGCCCGTCTGCTGCGCCAAGCGCCCGACGCCTCCTTGCCGACCCGACTGCCTCCCTGCCGACCTGACCACCCCCCTACCGACCTGACCTGCACCCTGGCCGTGACCTGCACCCTAGGACAGACCCTAGGACAAACCCTACACAGCCCCCGTCTTGGCCGAACCTAAGCTCCCCTATGGCCCTAATCGTGCCTCATAGAACCTCTCTCAAAGCCACCTAGGATAACCCCTCTTGGCTGCCCAAGGTGAACCATGAGCCCAAGTGCAA
Source organism: Brasenia schreberi (assembly GCA_036023115.1). Classification (NCBI taxonomy): domain Eukaryota; kingdom Viridiplantae; phylum Streptophyta; class Magnoliopsida; order Nymphaeales; family Cabombaceae; genus Brasenia; species Brasenia schreberi. Next base: position 14,904,331 of record JAYKKT010000078.1, on the reverse strand, counting down.
GCAAGTTGAACATGGACCAGCTATTTGTAAGTGTCTGAACTTGGTCTATTACATTAACTTGCTTTATGTTCAATTAAATTTTGATATGGAGTTGTAATAACGGAGCATCGTCTCCCCCCGCTTGTAATAACGTGGTTTGGCACATCCACACACATGTGCACTTGAGCCTACCTCGCTCTTAGTCGTACACCTCTTGCACATACACGGGCCTAACCAGCCCCTAAGATATAGTTGTATTTATATACTTTAAGTTGTGGGGGTTTTAATTAAGTCGTGTATGTTGTCTTTCCATTTTCCACACGCACACACATTGAACTTTCGCTCTTACTCCCAAGACCTTAGTTAAGGCCATATTGCAATTTATATTTGGGTTTAATTTCATGTTGTGTGCGTAGTACTTCAATTCAAGCACTCACACACATTGAGCTTTCGCTCTTATTCCCAAGACCTTAGTTAAGGCCATATTGCAATTTATATTTGGGTTTCATTTCATGTTGTGTGTGTAGTACTTCAATTCTCGCACGCACCCACATTGAGCCTTCGCTCTTATTTGCAAGACCCAAGTAAGAGCCCATATATACATTATATACGTATTTCCCTTCGGCAATTTCCATTACAAGTCATTTCCCTTCGGCAATTTCTCTTCGGCATTGTCTTTTAAATTCGGGTTTTCTCTTTGGAGTTGCATGAGTTTGCATTGCATATACGCTATACCACGAGTTAGGATGCATATTGCATCAAAGCAAACCCCATACTCCCGCTCAAACTCGCCACATTTTAGTGGAGTGTTCATAACATACACCTAAGTGGCCCAAAAAGGGATAAAAAGGAAGACTTAGGCACGTGCAAATCCACGTGATCTAAAATATGAAAATCATACAAAAACAACCCGAATCAATCGTACAAACATGCCAAGACTTAGGCTATTTCGATGCACGCACATCGTGCCTAAGTAGATTAAAATTTGAAAGACTTAGGGTCGTCCAACCCTTACAAAATCAAAATCGCCCAAATGCATGGTTTTCAAAAGGTTTTAAAACACTTCTTTATTCAAAATATATTTTAGTTAAACTTTTTTCAAAACGAAGTCTCTAAGCGTACAGACTGACCCTTGCGCATCGGTGCAAGAAGGTCTACGACGTAAAAATCCCGCTTGCCTACAATCGCCTTTCAAAAGTCAGATTATTTTCAAAACATACTTTGCTAGTTAAAGCAAACTAGCTGGCACGCCCATAAAGCGATGTAGATTGCGAAAAGGTTCACTTCAGGCCTAAGAACCCGTAAGTGAAAATTTTCGGTATCTACAGAATTGGCATGCCCGGTGGGACCCAGGACTTAAGCAGACTTCAAATAAACGAGTTATACTCAAATTTTCAAAAAAAAGAGTGTTTTTTCAAAAATCGTGCATACTTAGGAAAATTGCATGAAAATGGATATTTCAAAAATCTTCGTTGAGTAAACTAAAAGAGGTTTTCAAAACAGATAAAGCCCTAAAAGAGCTCGATGAGATTGAAAAGATATTTCAAAAGATGGATGCTTTAAGCAAGGAGCTTAAAGCCCATCGATCACATAGCAGCTCTTCGAGGGCACAAAAGGATCGTGAATTGAAAACTGATCTCAAACTCAACGAAGAATTGGAGATTAAAGACAAATCCCGGCAAAGGGATAAGTCATCCACTCTTACAACTTCAAGCTTTTCAAAATCCATAGAAAAATCAAAAAAAGATTTTTCTATTTCAAAAAACCAAAAAAATCTTGAAAATTTGGAAAAAGACCAAAAAATTAAAAAACAAAATTTTGAAGTTTCAAAAAATTCAAGTGAAAGTCCTAAATCTAGGCACACACACACTGTGGGACATGGAACCCACACCTTACAAAGGGACGAGAGTGAAAAACAGGGAGGTTTCGAAAGGAAACGCCTCGTAAGACCCCGGGGGCTCAAAATAGAGTTACCCGGGAAATCGGCTTGCTCTCACCCTAAAAAGGTAGACAAGGCACAAAGAGGTATGCCTGAAACTTGTCATTCTCAATACTCTCTTCTTCATATAGGGTCATCAGATGCATTGGATAACCCCTTTGCACACACAAGCCCACAAACTATGCCAAAACTTGAGGATTTTCAAGGTGCGCCAACTGTCGCGCACCATTCAAAGAAATTTCAAAAACAAAAAGAAGTTCCGAAAATGGTAGACATGGAGACCCCTAATGCATGCATCGACATCTTAGGAGCTCATAACCCTACCATAGAAAAACCCACTTCTTCAAGCCTAGTCTTGTACCCTGGAACCAAGACTATGGCTTTGAAACAAAAAAATCAATCCCTAGGGGCACCACGAGTTGAACCTAGGGACCAAGTCAAAAACTTCAAGGGACCTTGCATGACTCCCCTTGAAGTAAAATTCTCCCAGAAGGGGGTATGAAACCATAAGTTTTCCATAACCCTGCTATGTCCAAAACTCCTCAAGGAACCAAGCTTGGCTTTCCTTGAGGACAAAGTCTCCCAAACCAGGTTTGTATGGAAACCCAAGTCTTCCATCACCCCGGAATCTAAATTCCCGATATCCAAAAGGGTATATATCCCCGACATGGACGATTCCATGTTCCAAGACCATGATTTATACCAAAACTTTTCAAAAAGCAAAAAGTCTTGGAACATGATTCTGAATATGGGATAGAAACCCTACGCGGTCCTGGGAACCCGAAACCAAGGTAGGCTTCAGCGTGTCCTACCTAGAACCAATAGGGAACGATATGGACTGGGCTACAGCCCACCCATACCCCCAGAGCCGCCACCTAAGACCATCTGGGTCAAGGGTGCCCTATAGAACCCCTAAAAACCGAAACCCATGTCTTAGACCTATCTGATTAGAGTCTGATTCATGAATGTTTTCTTTGAAGGTTCAATGGAAGATCCCTACTTTCGAAAAAGACCAAAAAAATTGAAAACTCTCAAAATCTCAAAAACATTTGGAAAAAAATGAAAATTCCTAAAAGAAATTTTGTTTCAAAAGCCTTTAGCCATGTACAAAGCCCATTTTCGAAAAATTGTAAAAATGCTTTCGAAAATTGTATATACTCCCTGAAACCAAGTATCCAAAAAGCTGGTCCTATCCACCCTTTTGCCTAGAGCTTTTTCAAAAATGAAAAGCTCGAGAATCACCAAAGCAAGGAGGAATAAACACCTCCAAGCTTCCTGAACTTCGCAAAATCCTTGACTTATGGAAAATTGGGGATTTTTAGAAATGAGTTTAACCCATAGTGTGTACATAAGCATCATGCATTACACTTTGAAATCATTCATATGCATCGAGTCTAGACATCATTTTAGAAATCGAATTCAGGGTTTTGCAAAACCAAAGGGGCAATAAGAGTCGACCCCCTAAGTATCGAGCCTTCATAAGCATGTCTCCATACAAATCAAAACCAACACCTTCGAGGCAAATTTTAAAAGGAAATGAGAATCTCGAAAAAGGGTTAGCATTTCACAAAAACCTTTCATGGCTTTGAAAAGAAAGATTTTCTTCAACTTCTGGTTTATATGAAAACCTTGATTGTGTTAGGATAAAGAACATGAATCTCACGATGAAATATGGAGACCATGTCAAAACTAAAACCTGATGGCCATGACGATTACTTAGGGCTGGTTATGTTTCCCATCCTTGAGCAAAAAGTATCATGATCATGTTAGAAAAACCATGGAAGTGCATGGACATGAACATACCATTGTCCATCCAAAATCCCTTTGAAAAGCCATGGCCCTTCACCATATGGCCATGCGAAATTCCCATCAAGCTAGGGGCATTTTTAAATACAGCCCCTAGACACTTTCCATGGATAAGCGAATGCATCTCCTTCATGATTTGTGAGATACATTTCATGTGTTCATCGTTGCATAAAAACATGTATTTCCATTTTAAATCACATGGAGTGCATAGCATGCATCATATCACCCCGAAGAAAGCCTAAAAGGGCATCAAACTCGAGTAGGAATGTCTCCATGTCTTCAAAAGGGCAACAAAAATTAGAAATTTGTTGATATTGTGGGTAGAAATTAGCAAAACTCCGAAAATGCCCAAATATTCAAAAAGGTTTATGTCGAATTCTTTTTCAAAAAGATTTTGAAAAATCGAACTCCCTTGAAACTTCTTGAAAGAAGGATCGAAGTAGATTGTATAACCCCGAATGGAGGAATCTATACTTTTCGAAAAGTAGAGTCTTCCAAAAATGAATTGGCGATATTTCAAAGAACCCTGGCTTACAAGATTAAGCCTTGTTCAAAATATCAAAATATTTTTGAATAGCAGATGCTATTAAGAAATAGGACGATCTCGTTTGAATTGAGTAACTAAAGGGATAAGCCTTCCCCCATCCTACTTTCTCTCCGAAAAGGAAAATTGGCTGTGTTCAAAAGAAAAACAAAAAAACGAGAATGGAAAAACTCCTCCGAAAGTGGTCTTCCCTTCATAAACAGGGAATACAAAAACTCCTCCGAAAGAGGTCTTCTTGTTTCAAAAGAAAAAGGAGATATAAAAACACTCCTCCCAAAGAGGTCTTCCCTTCATAAACAGGGAATACAAAAACTCCTCCAAAGAGCTGCTCTCCTTTAAAGAAAAGAGGGATTAATGAAAAAATACTCTCAAAGGGAGACCCTCTGTGAAAAAAAGAAACAAAAAGCCAAAACTCCAAAGAGCGATTTTCCGATTCTTTGTCTAAAACTATGGGACGCTTCAGAAGGGACCGTGGTATCTCTCTCCCATATCCCTACGGCTTATCCTCGAGGAAAAAGATTCAAATTTGCGAAAATCCTAAAGTACGAATAAAATCGGCTTATTTGGATTTCATTTTGTTTGAGAACTTGACTTTGTTTTGTAGGAACTGGAACTTTGAAATGTTTTCCAAGTTTTCCTACCCAAAAACCTCTATTGAGTAGCAGGTATTGAAACCCGAATGAAGGAAAGTATGAAAAATGGAAGTCCTTTTCGATACAAGTTAAAAGGAGTTCCTTTTTCAAAAAGAAATTTTCGAAAAAAATCCACGAATGTCAAAAAGTCAAGGGTACAACCTGCTTAGAGCAAACAGCCTCAAAAGGCTCTCTCTAAAGCTCGAAAACCCGAAAAATGTCGAGAAGACATGGGTAAAAACCTGCTCGGAGCAGCCAGCCTCAAAAGGCTCTCTTCGGGCTCAAAAACAAAAAATAAAATTTTTCTCATGCATGCATTCAAAGAGTCATTCGTGCATGATCATACATATAGGGAAATAGCTAGGAAAAGCCCCCTTTTGCTAAAAATCCCCACCTGTGGAAAAAAGAAAACAGGGTTTTTGCGAAATAAATGGTGTATTCTCGAGAAAATTTGAGAGAAAAACCAAAATGGGGTGTTTCTTCTTTGCCATTATCCAAATACATTATCCAAATATATTTGGATAATGCTAAAGAGGGGCATTTGTAAACACCCCAAATCTTCTATATTTCAAAAACTCTCAAAAACACCAAAAAGCTCGTTTGAGCCAAAACGACAACCTATTTTAAAATGTGAAAACAGGTACAGAAGGCAAAAGAAGACCCTAGGCCCAAAGAGGATTCAAGCCCAGAGCTTCAGAAGCCACTCCCTGATAAAAAAACAAAAGAAAGCAGAGCCCGTTTGATGAAAAGCTCAACGTAGTCCAAAACGACGAGACGGAGTCCGGACGACAAAGTTGGGGAAAACCCAGCACCAGACGGAGCGCTGATGAAGCCAGTGCCCTCACAGATCGTTCGCCTCGAGAAGCCAAGAAGGACTGTCTGAAGAAATTTTGATTTGGATCTGGACCATATATATCCAGATCTAAATCCATGTAATGAATAGTGTTTAGATTTGGGCCAATCCAAATAGTGTTTGGGTCGATATAAATAGTGTTTGGATTTGGATTGGATCCAAATAGTGTTTGGATTGGATCGGATACGGATCTCAAAAATGTTGGGTTTGGATCGGATACGGATCTCAAAATATCTGAGATCCAATATTCAGATCCAAATAGTGTTTGGATTTGGGTCTGGATCCAAACCCCAAATCCAAGACCCACCTCAAACCTCTATAAATAGAGGTGAGGGGGTCCATGTAAAGGGTTCATGCAAATATTTGGGAGGAGAGAGACGGAGTGATAGACCTAGCCATGTGGGCTCATTGGGTGAGGTGGGTTCAAGCCATGTGGGTCTAGACCAAGGGGTTGCAACCAAGGTGGACTGGACCAAGAGGCTGCAACCATGGAGACGTGGGCTCAAGCCATGAAGGACCGGCTCCAAGAGGTAAACCTAACCCCCGACCTAGCCTAGGTTCGAACCTACCTAACCCTAATTGAACCTAACCCTAACTGAACCAACCTAACCCTAACTGAACCCTAACTAGACCTAACCTAACCCCAACCGCCTCAAACCATCCCTAACCAATCCCAAAAACTTCACCCCAGCCGATCGTGAGCAAACAGCGCCTACCACGGGCCCTGCATCCTGCTGCGCGCCCCTCTACTGTCTGCACGCCCCACGCCCCACGCCACAGCGCCCCCAACGCCAGGCGCTCGTCTGCTGCGCCAGGCATCCGACGCCTCCCTGCCGACCCGACTGCCTCCCTGCCGACCTGACCACCCCCTTGCCGACCTGACCTGCACCCTGGCCGTGACCTGCACCCTAGGACAAACCCTACACAGCCCCCGTATTGGCCGAACCTAAGCTCCCCTATGGCCCTAATCGTGCCTCATAGAACCTCTCTCAAAGCCACCTAGGATAACCCCTCTTGGCTGCCCAAGGTGAACCGTGAGCCCAAGTGCAAGCAAGTTGAACATGGACCAGCTATTTGTAAGTGTCTGAACTTGGTCTATTACATTAACTTGCTTTATGTTCAATTAAATTTTGATATGGAGTTGTAATAACGGAGCATCGTCTCCCCCCGCTTGTAATAACGTGGTTTGGCACATCCACACACATGTGCACTTGAGCCTACCTCGCTCTTAGTCGTACACCTCTTGCACATACACGGGCCTAACCAGCCCCTAAGATATAGTTGTATTTATATACTTTAAGTTGTGGGGGTTTTAATTAAGTCGTGTGTGTTGTCTTTCCATTTTCCACACGCACACACATTGAACTTTCGCTCTTACTCCCAAGACCTTAGTTAAGGCCATATTGCAAATTATATTTGGGTTTAATTTCATGTTGTGTGCGTAGTACTTCAATTCAAGCACTCACACACATTGAGCTTTCGCTCTTATTCCCAAGACCTTAGTTAAGGCCATATTGCAATTTATATTTGGGTTTCATTTCATGTTGTGTGTGTAGTACTTCAATTCTCACACGCACCCACATTGAGCCTTCGCTCTTATTTGCAAGACCCAAGTAAGAGCCCATATATACATTATATACGTATTTCCCTTCAGCAATTTCCATTACAAGTCATTTCCCTTCGGCAATTTTCATTACAAGTCATTTCCCTTCGGCATTGTCTTTTAAATTCAGGTTTTCCCTTTAGAGTTGCGTGAGTTTGCATTGCATATACGCCATACCACGAGTTAGGACGCATATTGCATCAAAGCAAACCCCATACTCCCGCTCAAACTCGCCACATTTTAGTAGAGTATTCATAACACACACCTAGGTGGCCCAAAAAGGGATAAAAAGGAAGACTTAGGCATGTGCAAATCCACGTGATCTAAAATCTGAAAATCATACAAAAACAACCCGAATCAATCGTGCAAACACGCCAGGACTTAGGCTATTTCGATGCACGCACATCGTGCCTAAGTAGATTAAAATTTGAAAGACTTAGGGTCGTCCAACCCTTACAAAATCAAAATCGCCTTCAAAAGGTTTTAAAACACTTCTTCATTCAAAATATATTTTGAGTTAAACTTGTTTCAAAACGAAGTCTCTAAGCGTACAGACTGACCCTTGCGCATCGGTGCAAGAAGGTCTGCGACGTAAAAATCCCGCTTGCCTACAATCGCCTTTCAAAAGTCAGATTATTTTCAAAACATACTTTGCTAGTTAAAGTAAACTAGCTGGCACGCCCATAAAGCGAAGTAGATTGCGAAAAGGTTCACTTCAGGCCTAAGAACCCGTAAGTGAAAATTTTCGGTATCTACACATACAAACACACCCATTGCTAAATGATCAAACTAAATAAGGTTGACTGTACTAGGGATGGAAAAAACAAGTCAAATGTTTCTTGTGGTGAAGTTGTTGGAAACTTGATATATGCTGTTATGTATAATGAAAATAATTCTAGTTGGCAACACTAGGTTACATAGAAGAGGATTCTGACATATCTAAAAGAAATAAGAGATTTAAAATTATACTTTTTAGAGGTGGTATTGTTTCTTGGGCTTTCAAGAAATAGGACTATGTGACATTACATATACATGAAGCTGAATATGTATATGATTTTAAGTTGAATATAGCCAACAAGTCGGCTATCATTTATTATGATAATAGTGCAACAATTATTTTGATTAAAAGTGGAGTTGATAGCTCCAAAAGTAGTATATAATGGTTAAATACCACCATACTCATGATATGCTTAACCAAAATGAAATATTTGCACCCTATATGTCAACTAAAGACATGCTGACTAAGCTCATGACTAAAGACATCTTTAAAGATCTCTTTACTAAGCATGTTATGAGTTTGAGATATACATGAAGTCTTAGTGTGAAAATACACTAATGGTATAGATCATGGAAAATATCATAACAGGTATAACTTATGATAATCTGCAATTCTTGTGCAACTGAAAAATGATATGATTTAGTAATCCAAGACATAGTGGAAGAAACCATTGTATCAATTCATGTGGCCAAATGAAAGATGTAACATATAAGTGGCCGCATTAAGCTTATGAAATGAGCTTGGCGTGCAGGTTTTTGCATTAAACAGTTACAAAACAGTTTTACCTTTTACAAGATAATCAGAGGATTATCCAGAGCCTTATCACGTAGCTTAACAATGATATTATATATGATATAATATATGATCAATATGGAAACAGAAAACCCAGTATGGCGAATACAAAAAGGGGAAGATTAACAATGATATTATATATGATCAAGTTCTCTGAACAAATTGAACTGAACCGTGATTCCTCTTTGTTCTAAAAACCTACTGACAGGGAACCGTTTATCACATAGCTTCTTCGCGAGGGCTTCACAAAGCTTCCACTCGTACGCGGTTGGTCTCTTCTCCTCTTCATTACACATATAGCTCAGTCTGTGTTGATGGGGAGAAGAGAACTGAGGAGCAATAATTACTATTAAAAGAGATGAAAGGGATAGAGACAAAGCATACCAGTCCAAGTTTTATTACCTTGATCAGGTGCAGTTGCAGATCTACACAGACTGAACAGAAGAACTGGATCGCAAGATTGAACCTGTGGCTAAGAGCATACTTTGCCTCACCCTAAACCATTCCATGGCACTGTTTGGCCCACCATCAAAGAATTTTTAGACCCACCATTGATCAAGTGTGGTGTCGATCGACATTTTTCAATTTAAATTTGTTGTACTGCAAACTGGTAGATTTTTTAATTGGTCGGGCTGAAATTGAACTTAGTCAAGCTTGACTTAATGGAGCTCTTTCCCGAGCTTGGTAAAGCTTGAAAAGCCACGAGCCTGACAAGGTAAGTCAAGCTCGGTAGAAGACTGAATCGATACCTATAGCGAGTACGTGCTGTTGAATGATAGTCCTCGTCATTGTTCTTCAAGTCTAGAGGTATAAACAACACCAGTGAAAGGGCAAAGGGAGATGGGTTCGGCTCGACCATTTTCAGCTCTTTCATCTTCGGTTTGGAAAAACTTCATGAATAAGTCATGCTTCACTAAATTCAGTACAAGCTCATTTACTTGAGTTCATACAAAATGTATTTGTGCAAATAAAATGAAAATGAAGCTCATTTGCTGACCCAATTCTCTACTTGGAAGGATGCATCTTTACTCGAAAGGCCTAAAATAAAACTTGTGAAAGAAAATCAAGTTCTTAGTTATAAAGGGCCAACTTGGTGTTAGGGCATGTACCTTCATAATGGAACTTATTACCATAGAAAAGGGAAATTAATTGTCTTACTTCCATGAGCACGTTGATGCTAACCTCAAGATCGAGGTTCCTAGAATTAAGCCCTTTCTTGGTCCAAACATAACAATAAGACAAGTCCAAAGATATTATCTTTCCTATGTGTGGTTCATTTATCCTCGGACCTGAATGCATTATATATTATATTTCATGTATACTTTTTCTTTTTATCTTTCGAAGCATTTATATATGACTTTCTGTCTTTCGAGTAGTAAACTCTTGGCTTTCATTTTTAACAGTCATATTCGCCTTTATCTGGGAGATGCGTGTGTATCTTTTATAAAATAGAAAATTAGTTTTAAAGAATGTTTAACTTTAAAAAACTATACGATCTTATGAAATCTGGGAAGAGGACCCTTCTTCCCGCATTTCATGGTCGTTGTTAGTAATGGGGCCGAGAGTGGCCATCCACTACTTATATATCCCACTTAGCTATTAGAGCCAATCTCTTTGATACACTGGTTTCCCTCCCACTACTTTGGGGTTTACCAAGTTGTATTATATTTCCTTGTTGCAACTAAATTGCAACTTACATCCATTATGCGGTTTTTTCATAAGCAATGTGTTTTTCCATCATAGCTCGTAACAAAGTGTATTTTCTACACTTATACACTAGGCATATCTTAACCCCATATGGGTTACATGTTTAGTAAACAATTCTTCTGAGATGCCTTTTGTTAAGGGATCAACCAACATGTCAATAGTTGGCATATAACATATAGTTATTTCATTTCTTTTGAGTATATCATGAACATAGTGATATTTAACCATTATATGCTTGCTTCGTGAGTTATCAGCTCTACGCTTAATAAGAGTAATTGCTGTATTGCTGTCAAAATATATAACAACTAGCTCGTTAGTTATATCCAGCTTCAAATCACGCATGAAGCGACTTATCTAAATGACACTAGTAGCAGCAATACTGCAAGCAACATACTCAGTCTCTTGTGTATATAAACGCTACACAACCTTGTTTCTTGCATATCCAAGAAACTACACCACCTTCAAATAAGAATATTTGTCCCAAGGTTGATTTGTTGTCATCTTTGCTCCCAACAAAGTCAACATTTGAGTATCTTATTACTTTCAATTCATCTGCTTGAAAATAAAGTTTTAAGTCTTTTGTTCCTTTAAGATATCTTAGGATTCTTTTCATAGTTATCCAATGTTGCCATCCAAGATTACTTTGATATCTACTTACAAGGCCAACAACGAAGCTTATATGATGTCTAATGCATACCATAGCATACATCAGGCTGCACACAGCCTGTGCATAAGGAACATTAGGCTTATCGTCTCCTACACCGGGACAATCATCCTTGCTCAATTTAACCCCTTTCGCAACATGTGTAGATGCAGACTTGCATTCACCTATTTTGAACTTCTTGAGAATATAATCAATATATCTCTCTTTATTTAAGTATAGACGTTTTGATTATCTATCTTGAGAAATTTTCATACCCAGGATATAGGATGCTTCCCCTATATCCTTCATTTCGAACCTTGAGTTTAACTATAACTTGATTTTGACAATCATCTTATTGTCATTCCTAATCAACAATATTCATTTACATATAAAGATAAGATGACAAAGTGGCTCCCACTATTCTATACATATACATAGTGATCAAGTTAATTAGCCACAAACCCAAGTTCAGTGATGATATTTTGAAAAGTCAAATACCATTGGTGAGGTGACTGTTTCAGGCCCTATAGGAATTTTCTCAACTTATATACTTTATCTTCTTTGCTTTCAACTATATATCCTTCGAGTTGTTGTATATATATGATTTCATCTAAATCTCTATTTAGAAAAGTAGTCTTTACATCTAACTGATGTAAATCTAAGTCATAATATACTGATATCGCTAGGATTATTCTGATGGATACAAATTTCGTAATTGTGGAATAAGTCTCAACATAATCTATTTCCTCCTTTTGCGAAAAGCCCTTTGCAACATAGACTTGGTTATATTCAATATGGTCCTACTATATTATTTTGTTAAGGTGCCATATGTATGATATTTTGTTTTGAAATACCAAAGTTTTTATAAAATTCTAGAAATTATGTAAAGGTGTACTCACCGTAAGACTTTTATTGTATATCCTAGTTGATTCCTAACTTATTATTTATATTCTTTAAATAAATTTAGTGCATCAAATTTATCTGATAAGAGATATAAATATTCATCTCACATAATCATCTACAAAGGTTATGAAATAAATGTTTCCAAGACTTGTCATAATTCTGTGTGAATGATTTTTAATAAGGTTGTCATAATTATTTCTTTGGAGAATGATTTTCTTGTCATTTTCTTTTATATATTGGCTTCACAATTATTAAAAATATTTTTCTGAAACCCCAAGTAATAAGTTAAAGTTGATTTATTTTCTCCACTTATTCAAACTTATATATCCTAACCTTTTGTATCATATATTTATATCAATTATAAAGCACAACTAATATAAGCAGAAGAAGAAGCTTCATTTTCATTAACATTCAATTTGAATAATCCATGTTCAAAATAAAAAACCTAGAAAACACAATTCATGTTAAGAATAAAAAATAATAAAAACTTAACTAGAAAACACAATTCATGCTTTCCTACGTTAACTTTCCTAATAATATACTTAACCTCAAAACTTGTATTCTTTGAAGCAAAGGCCTCCCAAACTTGTATTCTTTGAAGTCAACAGCTCCCTCCTTCTTTGAGATGTGATGGGTTGGTCTAACATCTATCCACTAGCCATCCACAGGGTGATTCATGTATAGGATTTCAAAATTGACACAAATAACCTCTCACTTCTCCTTCTACCTACATTGCTGAGAGTTGCCTCTATTTTTCTTTCGACTATGACAGTCATTTTTGAAGTGTCCAATCTTGTCACAATTGAAACACATGATTTAAAATGTGTGTTCCTACAATTTTTTAAAATTTTGACCACTTTTTTTATCAAATTTTTTATTTGACTTCTTTTTGATCTGGTTGGTTTTGGAGTTAGACCATAAATCGACTTGAGATATAAGTAATTTTTCTTTCTTATGCTTGTTTATATGCTCTTGCTCAATACTAAGTTTGAAAGAGAGTTTACAAAGGTTAAAGTGAGAACCTAGTAAGTATTGGGGTTATCATATTGTAGGAGGAAGGTAGACTATTTATGATAGTAGAAATCTACATAGGGTCAAGGATAATCGAGTTGGCTATAACCATGTCCTTAGCCATAAAATAATTTTGTTTACATGTTTAACTACATTACCTTTCATTCATTTTATGAGAGTTAGATTCTTGAAGAAATAGTTGAATATGTAATTTTACAATTTCTCATATTTTATAGTTATAGAGTCAAACAATTCCTTTATTGTTTTATACTCCTCAAAGACCCTATTCAGGTCAATATCCATATGGGTCAACACAATAATCTTGGTTAAAGTATAATCTTTGAGAAAGGTTTTATAATTTTTCTTTTCTCATATGTTGCTTGTGAAGTAGGTAGGGTTTTAGTTTCTTTCATGACATAGTCCACACCCTTTAAAGTGAAGGCCAAAGGTATTCTTCTCTTTCATGTTTGGAAGTTGGGTCCATTAAGCTTTTCTATTTGTGTTAGCTCACAAGCACATACTTTGATAGTTATTTTTAGGTATTTGATAAAAGTCACATATAAAGGGTCTATACATTTTAAGCAATAAGACATAAGGCAACTTGTAATCAAATTTACACGTACATCTAATTGATAATAACAATTAAGTAGCTACACAACTATTTGCAATAACATAAAGGAGTGTATACCATTATACAAATAACTACGAGCACCTGTTTGTAATTCTGTAAACATTGTAGGTACTAAATAAGAAACAAAGTGTAAACTAAAAAAGTTTCTGAATTTTCACAGAAGTCAAGGGATAACAAAGTAAATTTTTCCACTTGGCAAGATTCTATAATAGTCTATAAAACAATGGAGCAGAACTATAAACTTATTGCCCTTAACTTTCGAGTAAATAGGTTGGGATAGAACAATAAATCTGTTATCAGTGCTATGATTTCAGTAAAGTAGAAGGGCAGAACAATAAAAACAACCTTCAGGTACTGTTATAAATTTTATAAGAAAGCTAGACAAAATAGTAATTTCATCCTCAACGCTCTATAATTATCAGAAAACGGTTTGGGTAGAACCATAATTGCACTTGCCTAATATTTTGAATTTTAAAGATCAAGGCTGGTTTTTATCAAACCAATGGCGCTCATAGAAATGGCATCATGGTTTTTGTGAAGCCAGTTTGTACTGTCGCCTTTGTGTGAGGCTCAAATCACAGGGAGAGAGAAGGAGAAGGGGAGGTTGTGGTCGAACCAGATAAGAAAAAACTTGAAAGGTGAAGAATGCAAGGGAGCATATGAAGTAGGGTTAGAGATGTTAATATGGGTGGGGGCAGGCTGGCCCTGCCCTAGCCTTTGTGGGCCGGCGAATATGTGGATTGGATTGGGCCAACCCACATTTTATATGAGCCGCTAAAGTGCTGCCCTAGCCCGGCCCATGTAGGGCTGTGGGCCAGCCCACATAGTAGTGAATATGCAGTTGTTGTTGCAGTCGACAAAATTGAGACATCGAGGTAGTCTTATCCTGACTCCCAAACTTCTTAGGCTTGGACATCATATCTTACTAAATAAGTAGCATTGCATAATAGTAATAAAATGAGATATAAGTAGATTTATTTATTTGATTTAAAACCATTAAAAAACGTATTAAGTCCATCACCATCAACACCCAACAGAGGAAATACAAAGACAAAAGGAAAATCATGGATCAAGAGGCTTCGAGTTTCAATAAGTCAATTGAAAGTTGGGTACTCAGTCTATTATCCGCTATGCATTTTGTCTATCCAGCAAATTGACTGTTGTTTTGAATTTCAATTGAATTCCTTTCTTTTTTCAGTTAAATGCAATTACAGCCTACAACACCTTGTTGTATACATCGATTAGTTTCCAGTAGAATCTTCATTTTCTTTAGATATTGACTTCTGGTTTCTTCTTCTTCTTTTTCCAATCAACCTTTGCCTTTAGTAATTGGTAAAAAAGACATATTAGTATTCTAAACCTTGATATATCAAAACATAACATTTCCAGCTGTCAACAAACGATATCCCACCTAAGGCTACTAAGTTGTTCGGTCAAATCATTGATCTCCATCCCACAAAGTTTAAGTGAGGATAACATCCCAGGAACTTCTTTTGTTGCCGCTACCTTTGATAGTCTGTCCATTGACACTGCTAACCTTCTGAATGCATGATCATGTGATATGCGCATATATATGTATGTGAAAGAAAAACATTATTGAAAGAAAAAGGTATAAAATAAACCTCAAAGGATCTTACATTCATAGTTGGAAGGGAAATTATGACCACGGGCAAGAATGATCTCATAACCTACACATGATTATATCGAGAGTTATAGGAAATCTTTGGAGAAATGGAAAATCAATTTGAAAAGTACAGGCATTTTCATAAAAAATAAAAGTAGGAAGGAAATCAATGGTCATGCTTCTCCAAATTAAGCATAGTATCTAAGAAAAAGCAAATTGTACTTTGGTCAAATGGAGTATCATAACTTTGAAACCGTCGGTACTTTCATTTTATAGAGGTATGTGTTTTTGTTTCACATGCAGCTGCCAATTCCAAATTGCATGCCAATGTCCCATAATTGAATGACTTCTTAAAGCTAGATCCATTATTGTCACCATCAACTAGAAATAGTGCTCAATTGGAAGATTCTTGTTCACTCAATTCTAATAATTTGAACTATGCTCAATAGGCTAACTGAAAATTCAATATCAAACATATCCATATGAAGCACTTACAATCAATGTTGGTTGGGTTTAGAAAGCACCACTATACAATTGAAGCCAATAACATGCAGATTTTTCTTGAATGTGCAAGAAGAAAATTCACAAAGTATAGAACCTTGAAACATTTTACTTTACTTATCCAATTATAAAAAGAAGCCACCTTACCAGTTCATCCTTAACATTTTTAATTCCTTGTCTCACAATATTGATATCTGTAGCTTGACCTTGGAATCTTGGCTTGCAATTGGTTGCAAAAGGGGAAAATGATTAAGTACATGTTTGTATGGCCAATAGCTAGGCATTCGATTGCATCTTATATGAATTTTTATACAACAAACTTATAAGGAGAATATTTTTACTATAATAAATGATGGTACCAAAATCAGAAATACTTATTTTATCATTATTGATGGGATGAGATCATGAGAAGAAGTACCTTAGCAGACAAAAGTCACCCAGACAGAGTGTGCAAGGAAATGGTGGTGCAACACCTTGTGGTGATGTGATTCTTTTTATAACCCACATAGCTACATTAATTAATACTACAAAGGTTTGTTGAACTAAACGAATATTAATTACTAAGTGAAATGTTCATAACATTCTCATGTTGATAATGTAAAGACCTTATCATCTATGCCATCTTAGACCTCATTGTTAATAACTAGATATGGATTACTCATATGACAGATCGACATACAAAGTTAACAGTCTTCTCCATCATATTTTGTTGAAAAAAAACAACTTCCCATCATATTTTGCTGAAAAATACCATCTTCTAATGAGCAGTTAGAAATATATCACAGTTTCAAAAGGATGCAAAGAAAATGGGTGGTAGCAGCAAAATCAAACCAAACATAACAAGAGATGCAAATCAAAAGCATATTCTAGCGGCATACATACCCATGCTGGTGCTGCAAACCTGTAAGTCACGATCAACCAATACAAGCTAGAAGAGGTGTAACAAACCAGTAAACTTGGAAATGAAAATGATTCATCAAATGCACTTAAAATAAAGTTGGGTCATGATTAGTCTAAAGTAATAAAATGAGATTCATGAAATATCAATCTTAGAAGGGGGTTTCAACGTTTCATTCACTGGCAGGTGGTTGGCTTGGTCCGACGGGAGGGGGGCAACTTGTTGGCTCAAGTAGGTGGTTCGAGGGGGAGGAAGGGGCTTGGGTTCGTTGTTGCACTACAGGCTGCGAAGAGAAGACTAAAGAACAAAAGAAGATCGTGCGTTGGGGGTATTCGGTTGCCCTAGTATTTACTATTCACTATAAATCAAATTGGTTCAAACCTTATAAAACCGATCCAATAACCAATGGGCCTATGGCCCTACGGGCCAGCCCAACTTGGCCTACTTCAACCCTAGGACCAAACGGGTCGAGTCATTCAGCTCGGCTTCAAATATGGGCCAAGATTTTCTAGTCCAACCTTACAGTTTTCCAGGGCCAGATCATAGGGCCAAGCCCATTTTGACTTCTCTAAGCTGGGTAACACTTTATAGAAGAGACCACAATCGTGTACAAAAAATGCATCCCACAAAACCAGGAAAAAGGTCCCTTCTCTCCTGATTTTGTGGGAGTCCATTTCAGAGGCCATGTGGCCACTTATATGTTACATGTAAAGCTTGGCTAAGCTCTTGCACATCCCTTTATACTATGAACGACTTAGAGTTTTTGGATGTTGATGTTTTGTGTATATAGAAAAGAATGACAAACTATCGTTTAGAGCTATTGAATGTGTCTTCCTTGGTTATGGCATTGACAAAAAAGGGTTATAGGTGTTTTGATCCCATAGAAGACAAATTGTATGTGTCCAAGGATGTAAATTTTTTTGAGAATGATATTTATTATGAATCCAAACCCCAAGTATCGGTGAGCTCAAGCTCGGGTCTCTCATATGTCAAGCTTGATTCCATATTATTTTGAGCTGAAGAAGACCAAGTAAAGATGGAGTTGTTGTCTAGTTAATCTCGAGTAACTCACGAGCAATTCCACTGACTTGGACGCCTATATGAGTCTTAAAATGGATCTTCGAAGAACTTTTTCAAATGTCACGAAAAAAATTAAATGCATTTTTCTCTCCTTTACATATCATAAAAAACAATGAGTAAACATGAGAATATCACAAGTGAACATTATCGTGCTTATATATAATATGAATGTGTGTACAAACTATTGTTTATAGACTCACATGCATGCAATGTTACAGTGATAAATAAATGCTGCATAAGAAGACATACATGAAGTGGCAAAATAATTAAAATATCTAAACGGCATTATATTCTACCAAAACCAAAATTGTTTGATGCAGAAAGCATAACTTTTTTTTCCCGAGAGGATGATAAAGACAATAATTGTCAGCAACATAAAGCTGAAGTTTGTGCCCCTTGTTTATTTGTATGTTTTGTTGAACCAACTTCTTTTGGAGAGTTTTGAGTGGATTTCATAAGCTGAGTTATATCCAATATCTAACCCAAATATGAGTCCTATTATCCAGATATGGTAATCCAAACTGTGTTTGAATTTTTATCAGATCTTTTTATGGTCTTAAGAATATACAACAAATCCAGGTGCCGGATATTTAGTCCGGTTATAGTGCACTTATTCAGATATCATGCTCTTCATTTGTATTTTCTTACCTATCTAATTACCATATATCTGTTCAACTGGGTTTTCAGTAATGACATATCCAACCTAAATCTGAATCGTTTATAAACAAATCAAGCTGCTTGTGGATTGTCTTAGTTCGGCTCATTAGTAGCTCGATCGAGTTTCTTCATGACCTTAACTCAGCGCAGCTCATGAAGCTCAAAGAAAAAGATTGTTTCATGAACTGTTTGCTTCTTTATAAAAGCATACCCTAGTATAGAAATAAGTTTTTCTTCAAAGTAATGACTGCATTCTTCAATGGTTATAATGGATCATTTACAAGTAAAATATACACGTTTTCTTAAGCAATATCAGATTTTTTGGGGTGAAATATCAGAGTATTGTTTTGCGCATGAGGTAAAATGAACATAGACACGACTCAAACAAGGCGAACTCCGGTTAACGAATAGCTAGCTGAGCACCAAGCTCAATTCAGTTTGTTTGACTTGTTTGCCAGCCTAGCCACAAAACTCTCATATCTACAACCACTTCTTTGTATAAAAACCAATACCATTTTATAAAAGCTAGTGTTTCTGTGTTATATATATATATATATATATATATATATATATATATATATATATATATATATATATATATATATATATAAAGAGAGAGAGATTTTTATCTCAATCATTCATCTTAAATATTGAACAATTATAATGAGTTTCTTGTGATTCTCTTTTGTAAGTTTTCTAAATCTAGACCCTCTCTAAATCTATATAAATAGTTAGAGAGAGAGAGGGAGTAGTGGTAAATGGTCAAACCTCATTTATACTCAAACTTATTCAAACATTTTTACAATTTATTTGATATTATTGACGGTGAAGATTTTAATTAAAAGTACTATTGGACTATTATACTTCACATTTAAAGTAGATTTATTTTGACTACCTCTCTCCCCCCTCCTCTCTTTCACACAGGTATATATACACCTGTGTGAGAGAAAACACAGGTATATATATACCTGTGTGAGAGAAAGAGAGAGGGAATTTGTCTCCAAAGAAATTGAAGGCGTTGCTCACTGGTAGGCAGTAAATTTTATACCGAGTTTGCATAGGTGCACCTTTCTTTACTTGGTCTATAGCATTTTTGTTTTGACAAAAAGAGATGAGGGGTGATGCGGCGCAAAAATTAAAATACTTTAAAAATGATGTCAAACATTAAGCTAATTCGTTATTTATCCAATGGTCCTAGATAATACTGGAAATCTATTAATTTTCAAAAATATTGCTTGTAGAAAAACATAATTTATGTAAAATTCCCTAATAAATGTACATGATTGGTTTATCAAAATTTAAAAACGCAGAAAGTTCTGATTAAACGCTAAACCAACAGTTTCTACTGCCTGGAACCCGGACAGTTTCCAGCTCTGGCCTTCTCAGCCCAGCCGACACAGCCCATAACATAACCTCATAACCAGAAAAGAACTCACGTCATATTGAATATGTCCCCGGTTGGTAATATTCAATCTCAACCGCAAATCTTGCACGTTACATGGGATCCCTGTGAGTGAAGTCCTCATCAAGCGAGACGAATGGAGATGAACGGCGACGATTGAACATCATGCATGGATCAAATGGGCGGTACGAGTTGATGTGCTCTTTACCAAACCTACCAATCCATGGTGGATGGTCAACAAAGTCAAAGGCGTGGACGAATCTATCCTTTGTGGAGTGTCCACGTTGTCGTCGTCGACATCCGATTGTTATTCCTTTTCGATAAATCACCGTCGTCAGTTTCATCGTCGCGTGGACGAATCTATCCTTTGTGGAGTGGAAGTGACCCTGCCTGTCACACTGTGAGAGAAAGGGGGAGAGACACATACAGATCAATGGGGTCGAACGAGTTCGCTTTCCTTTCCTCTCAGGCGTACTTGGAGAGCAGCAACGTTAGGGAAGCCAGAGCCTTGATTGCGGAGCTCTGCAGACACTTCTACACCCTCGGATGGGTGTCAGGAACAGGTGGCAGCATCACAGTCAAGGTCCACGACCCTAACGTTCCGAGAGATCAGCAACTCATAGTCATCGATTTTGTGTTCTCTCCTTTTGTTGGTTTGGTAAAATTATGCGGTTTTGCTGGTTGTGGATATGTTATTGGAAGAAGAGTAGTGAATATGTATGTCTTATTTGAATCAGATTCAAATAACAACCAGTTTTCGGGTTCTTTTTATTAATTGTTGTGTTGTATTACATACGCTGAAAATTTTCCTCGTCACGAAAATATGAGTTTCGTTTGCTTAGGGAATCATCTATCTTTTCTATTTCTTTGAATTTCGTCATTAATAATAGTTCAGGATGCTCTTAGTTACAAGGTGTAACATACAGAAGCATTTTGGTAGTTGATGCGTTCTGAAGTTTCTACTTTGATGAATTAGTCAAATATAGCAATTCTTACTGTTAGTTGTTCTTTGTCTAGCTTTTTGAACAAAGTGTACCCTCTTCGTATGCTTAATCACGCAAACAACTCATAGCAATTCTCCTGTTTTTCGTTGGTGAGGATCAGATGGGTTCTGGTTTCTGGTTAAAGATCATAGTTGGACCCAATGGTTAAGCCGAAATTTCATGCCGCATGTATTCCTTTGCTTCTTTTTTGTGTGAATTCGACGGGCTTTAGTCTTGCTGGTATGATCCTTGCCATCCAAAGAAAGGGGGCGGAAAAGGGGGAGAGCACATCAATAATCTATTTAGCCGTGTTTTGGTTGGGATCAAATGTCTTCTGGTTTCTAGCTATTGATCATGCATTATGGTAAATCTGTAACCAATATTGGAGTTTGGATTCAGAATAAATACAGATATCCATTCTCGCCTTAAATTGTTTGTTTTGAAGTTGTGTGGATGGGAATTTTCATTTTCAGTTGTTCAGAAGGAAAGAATGCTTCCGGAGGATATGTATGTTCTGTCTGCAGATGGTTCCTTTTTGTCAACAACTTCTGTAAAGCCTTATCCATATAAGCCTCCTAAATGCAGTGAATGTGCACCTCTGTTCATAAAGGCATGTTTGTCTTGGTTTCTGAGTCTTAGACCATTTTCATATTACTTTCTTCCATTTCTCTGGTATTGTTAGGCCATTTTCATGTTATAGTTATGCTTGTGTTTTCTACAAGCAAATAACAAAAGAAGGGTGTATAAGTGGGCAGGTATTTTATTTGGATATCGTAGAATCATTCTTTATTGTTGTCAAATATGTATCACATTTGTTTGTTCTAGTGTTGGAGAAAGTGCGCTCATTCTATTTGTTGACTTTCATGTAACACAGCTGTACGCATGAATATGTGCAGACATGCAAATGAATGCAAGCCATCACTCCTACACGCATGCTACACTCACTAAAACCAACAAAGGAGAAAAAGATTTGCTTGGTGTGTTTGAGTAAAAACATATGAAAAATATTCAACTGTTTTATTTGTCTGTTCCATTAGTGAAATGGAAGTATATAAAGAATGAATATTTTTGCATATAATATGGTTTCTGAAATAATTGTGAAAGTATATAAGTTGGAGGCCTTTGCTTTCTAATGTTTCTCTTCATAGTTCCAATTTTCTATTAACTTTTCCTTAGACTCCTCCACTAACATAATGTCATCTGCAAATAACATACACTAAGGTACTTCATCTTGAATATGTTTTGTTAACTCATCAATCACCATCATAAATAAGTATGGACTTAAAGTTGATCCTTGATGTGACCCAATATTAACTTCAAAGAAGTTCGTCATTCCTTCAAGAGTCTTCACACATGTTTTTGCACTATCGTATATGTCTCTTATAAGGTTAATGTATGTCAATGGGATATCTCTTTTCTCTAAAGTTCTTCAAAGAACCTCCCTCGGTACCCTATCATAAGCTTTTTCTAGATCAATAAATATCATGTGAATGTCTTTCTTTTTTGCTCTAAAATGTTCCATAAGACATCTCAAAAGGTGAATCGCTTCAACAGTAGATTTGCCTGGCATGAATCCAAATTGGTTATTATAAACACCCAAAATTTTTATGAAAATTTTCATCTTTAGAAAGTTAACTATTTTTGGCAGCTTTTAGTTTTTAAATAAAATTCTTCAAATTAGCTAGCTTTGGGTGTCAAAATTTTATAGCGGCCTCAAAAGAATGGAATGTTGTATCCTTTTCAGAAAAATTTGAATTTTGACAATATCATATAATGACTATTTTGCCCTCAAGACCAAAATAGCAGGACTTTGTCTCATTAAAAGATTTCCCTTAGAAGACGAGGATCTCAAACAATTTACTTTTAAAAATGAGAAACAGAAAGGAAAGTGTTGAAGATAAAGTTTCACACTTTCTAAAATAGAATTTGAAAATTTCCTTTAGAATGATACTTCCAAATATAAAAAGAGATTCCTTTGAAAAGGGTTTTGAAACTTGCCATATATGAAATATATATTGGAAAGAGACAGATCCTCTGGAAAGAGGAAGCGACCAAAAAGGCAGTGATCGAACACCTGCCAATTTTGGCATAGTTGGGCAAGGTAACCTGTCATTTTTAGTTATAGGTGTGAAAGAAGCAGGTTGGTGTCAAAAACAGAAAGTTGACGTTTGAAAAAGGAAAGCCAATGCTCAGAGAAGGAAAGCGGGCACCCCAGGGAGGAAGATTCACATTTCGAAAGAAGACCAATGTCCAAAAAGGGAAGGTCATCATCAACTAAAAGAAAGGAAAGCAACGTGTAATTGGGCAAGCTGTGATGATGAATGCGTGGGTGGCTTGGGAAAGCAACGTGGGTGGCTTGGGAAAGCATGTTACCAAGAAGAAATTTGCCGACATTGCCATATGGCTAAGTGTGGATGGATTGGGAATATGTTCTGATAAGTCACCAATTTGTATCGTCTTCGACATAAAAGGAAGGCAACTTTCTATATTTGGCTCAATCATCGAAGTTACTAAAATTAAACGACATGAGTTACCAAAATCAGTGGAAAGGAAGCAACCCGTGTGGCTTCAAATATGGTAATTTACCTTGCTCCTTGGATGGCCATTCACAGCAGGCCACCATCATCACAATACAGCTTGAGTTGCTTATCATGTCAAGTTCATTCAGCAACTTGCCTTTCCAAGCAGCTTAAACCGAAGGGAGCATTTTGACAAAAGTTGGCCGATTTTAGCAAGTTGAAGTGGGCGGCATCTTTGGCAAGTCTTCAAGGTCTTATCAAGCCATGTTCAACTCTAGCCGAATTCAACCATGCTGAAGAAGGTGACTTACTTTTCCCAGCCACTTACCATTCTAGGTTCGGCATGAACAACAAAATTAATGAATTAACTTTAAGTTGGTAAGTCCTCAAAACTGCTTCAACATCATTTGGCCGAACCCACTGGCCATCTTAAGTCTAGGCTGAATCCAACTACTTTCCCACCTTCAATCGACGCTTAATTTGGTAGTCATAAGGGATTTTCTTTCCCATCTCAATGTTCAATTTTGATCACAACCGTGAAAGAAAGTGATTAAGGTTGAATGTTGACCCATATGGCAGTGACTACAAAAATGGCTTCGACCAATAAAAGCAGAAAGGATTGGTCTTTTCAGAAAGGATTGGTCTTTTATGCTGAAACAGATTGAAATGATCTCTTTTATTGGATTGAACAAAATCTCAGAATGACAACATGATGAATAGGTGGCACGTATATGACCAAAGATGGAAGGAAATAAATATGTGCATGAGGTCACCACACAAGGGAAAACTGAAAAGAAAGAGGTCCTTTTGGAAGATCATGACCCTATGTGGGTTGAGCTTCGGGATTTGCATTTTGCAGATGCTAGTGAACGACTGCATACAAGGATGCAAAACTTTATTTCCAAGAATAAAGCTGCTCAAATTTGCCATAACACAAGGAATTTCCTTATGTAAGGCACCGTGCTGCCATATCACGGGATGCATCAACATTGACAACAGTTCATGATTTGATTCCTACAAAGTTTGCTGCTACTCTGTGGAACTGCCTGGAGAAGTACAGGTCCATCATTCCACAGTTTCCCAAATCAGAAACATGTGAACTGCTGGTTGTTGACAGATCTATAGATCAGATCGCACCTGTTATACATGAATGGACATACGGTGCCATGTGCCACGATCTGCTAAATATGGAAGGAAATAAATATGGTAGCATACTTGAGACATCCGAACCTACTTACCAAAAACAGATCAAATGGCTAGATTGGAAAGCTGTGCACAGCACTTGCTTGATACGATCAACAGTGGATTTGGAAGGCTGTGCACAGCACAACACCCCAATACGAATAAGAGTGGATTTGGAAGGATTGGCCAGCACTCACTTGCCAACTGCACGTCATCTTACATCTCCACCTATAGGTTTCTTTTCTTTCATTAGTTACATAATCCTTGAAGAATCTGTAATTAAGGAGCTTAAGTCTCTATGAAGATGTATTGATGCGAATCCATGAGCTGTTTTCATCCTTCTTTCATGCTATCTTTGATATAAACATCTATATAGATCCTTTCGACTCCATTACACGAACTTAAAATCATGAACCTCTTTATTTCCCCATGATTCACGTGATTTCTAGGATTGAGACTGATTGATTTATTGCTATAGATTGTTTAAATCACAAATATAACATACATACTTTTACTGCAAATCTGCAATTCTGAAACTACACTCTGCTGATCCAATCAGGTCAAGATTTGACACGTATAAACTAGACATATCCATGAACATCTAGTAAAAGTTTTAAGATTTTATACATCATTAAACGTGTTCAATTAAATCTGAAAAGTTCTACAAAAACCATAATAGGTTATAGAAAATAAAAAAAACTCTGTGACATATGTCTGCTATTTCTTGAATATCTCTATATATATTGCATCAAATCGAGTGAAAATTATTGATTTGGAAATATAACATCCATACCTTTCCAAGAAAACAAATTTCACAAAAATTGAAGGTCTGAGTACCCAGATATCAAGGTTTTTCTGAACCTCTGATGTTGTGATACAGAACTATTTCGAGTTCCTGAATGACGTGTAGTTCTAGATTTAATTCCGAGAATCTGTAGCATTAAAACTCAAAATAAAAATATTTTATGATTATGTACATGCATGTCTACCTTTTGTAAAATTTTCAAAATTTTTTGAAACTCATAAGTATTTTAAAAAAATTAGAGAACAGGTCTCTAAAAACAAAACCAGTTTCTGTTTTTCAGAACCTGAAATTTTCAAAAATCAAGAACTAAATCACGATTTCTTCAAACTTTAAAATTAGGACTTTGCTTTTTTGAAATTTAATGGATTTCAAATTATTTTCCAAGCGTCTAGGCTGACCCTTGAGCGTCGGTTCAAGAAGGCCTACGTCGATAAGAACTCACTTGTCCACAATCGTCTAATGAAGTCAGAAAATCAATCTTTGTTAGTTTGAGTAAACTAACTGGAACGCTTGCGCACACGACGTAGTCTCAGGAATTTCTTTTCAAATCTTTATAGGTTCATGTCTACAGTATGTGTTGTACTTGATATTTGTCTTAATATACGTTCGATAATTCTTTCCCACAATTTCATAGTATGGCTCATTAACTTGATATCTCGATAATTCACACAATTCTAAATGTCTCTCTTATTCTTATATATCGATGTATTTTAAAAAAATTAGAGAACAGGTCTTTGAAAACAAAACCAGTTTCTGTTTTTCAGAACCTGAAATTTTCAAAAATCAAGAACTAAATCACGATTTCTTCAAACTTTAAAATTAGGACTTTGCTTTTTCGAAATTTAACGGATTTCAAATTATTTTCCAAGCGTCTAGGCTGACCCTTGAGCGTCGGTTCAAGAAGGCCTACGTCGATAAGAACTCACTTGTCCACAATCGTCTAATGAAGTCAGAAAATCAATCTTTGTTAGTTTGAGTAAACTAACTGGAACGCTTGCGCACACGACGTAGTCTCGGGAATTTCTTTTCAAATCTTTATAGGTTCACGTCTACAGTTATGTGTTGTACTTGATATTTGTCTTAATATACGTTCGATAATTCTTTCCCACAATTTCATAGTATGGCTCATTAACTTGATATCTCGATAATTCGCACAATTCTAAATGTCTCTCTTATTCTTATATATCGATATAACTGTACTTGCTGTTAATTCTTTGGGCATCTTTTGGTTTCTCCATATTTCATTAAATAGTCTCGTGAGCCAAGTGATTCCTATTTCTCCTAGTATTTTCAAACTTTTATAGGAATATTGTCTGGTCCTACCGATTTACCACCCTTCATGTGTTTAAGAGCCTCTTTGTCTTCATTCTTTTGAATACGTTGGTGGAAATCGTGGTTTATATACTTTTCTGATTTGGCTAACTCTACTAAGCTAATACTAACATCTTTATTTTCATTAAAAAGCTTATAAAAATAGTTTTTTCATCTATTTTTTATATCATCATTTGCCACTAGAATTTTTTCATCCTCGTCCTTGAAGCATCTAACATAATTAAGATCTTTAGTTTTCTTATCTCTAGTCTTACCTATCCTAAAATTATCTCTTTCACCCTCTTTTGACTTGAGTTTTTTATATAAATCCTCCCAAATTTTAGCTTTTGCTTCACTCACGGTCTTTTTCGCTTCATTTTTTGCTTTCTTATAAGCCTCTAATGTTTCACTAGTTTTCTTAGCATAATGTAATTTGTAACATGCCTTCTTTGCCTTGATTTTATTTTGCACTACTTCATTCCACCACCAAGCTTCTTTTTGTACTGGTACACCTTCCTTAGATACACATTTTTCGTCACTTTTCTAATATATATAGCCATATTGTTTCACGTATCACAAGATGTACCAACATAATTCCAAACATCTCCTTGAAGGACTTTCTGTTTAAATATATTTTCTTTCTCGCTTTTGAGGTTCTACCATTTAGTTCGAATAGCTCGATGTACTCTTTTCTTCTTTATGCATTTTTTATTTGTAAATCCATAACTAAAAGTCGATGTTTTGTGGTTAAGCTTTTTTCTAGAATTACCTTGCAATCTTTACAACATGCTCTATCTTTTTTTTCTACAAATAAAGTAATCAATTTGTATTTGTGATAAGCCACTCTTATAAGTAATTAAATGTTTATCTCATTTTTTGAAGGTTGTATTGACTATAAAGAGATCAAATGCCATAGCAAAATTTAAAATCTCCCTACCTTCCTCATTTATATCCTCAAAACCAAAGTTTCCATGAATACCTTGATATCCTATTGCCTCTTTACCGACATGTCCATTTAAGTCTCCTCCTAAACAAATCATCTCCCTTTGTTGAATCTTTTGAATCACCTTATCTAACTCTTCCTCAAAAGTTGTCTTTATACTATCTTCTAGTCCTACTCGGGGTGCGTAAGCAAAAACTATATTCAAAACCTCCGCTCCTAACACTAATTTCAACGTCAAGATTGGGTCACCATATCGTTGTATATCTACTACACTATCCTTTAAATCTTTATTTATGATAGTACCAACTCCGTTTCGAGCCTTTTCTTCACTTGAGTACCATAATTTAAAACCTGTATCTTCTATCTCCTTTGCTTTTTCTCCAACCCATTTTGTCTCTTGTAAACATAAAATATGAATCTTTCTTCGAATCATAGTATCTACCACCTCCATTATCTTATCGGATAATGTTTCAATATTCTAAGAACTAATAGGAATCTTATTATCTAGGACTAGCTTCCTTACCCCCTGCATCCATCCATATTCAAAATGCGGAGACCCTCTCTGAAAATTATTCACTACATTCAGGCAGCAATGTAACGAGACTAACTTCTTTACCCACACCCGTCCATGATGTGGGAACCCTTTTTGTAATTGATTTACTACATTCGGGTGAAAATGTAGTGGCTCTTGCTTACTTATTACTACATTCAGGCTCTCCAGCGCGTCGCTAGGCGAGG
Organism: Brasenia schreberi; assembly: GCA_036023115.1. Lineage (NCBI taxonomy): Eukaryota > Viridiplantae > Streptophyta > Magnoliopsida > Nymphaeales > Cabombaceae > Brasenia > Brasenia schreberi. The sequence goes on along the minus strand of JAYKKT010000078.1, from coordinate 14,875,867 downwards.
ATGTCCCAAATGCTCATAATTTTTGTAATCCATGTTATAAAAATCCGACGAAGTTTTACGTTGGCTGTCGGAAGCCTAATACAACCCTCCTCCTTTATCCGAGCTTGGGACCGACAATGCAAGGGTGATCCCTTACATGGGCGGAGTTGCCTCAAAGTCATTATTTAAAGTTTTAAATTACCTCATTTTCTAGCCGTCGTTGAACCTTGAATAGAATAAGAAGCAATTATGTTTACCCTGAAGTTCAAAAGTTTGTACCAAATGTCGTAGGAATCTCTTTCTGGATTGTACTCTCAAAATTATTCGGACTAACAGCCGAATTATTCCAATTTAATTGGAAAATTATAAAAATAAAGAGATTAGAAAAGCTATAATGGAATTTTAAATGCAAAGAACTGGGCTGAGTTGGCCAAAAAATTATTTTTAAATGATCTGATTTAGGTTGATTGGATTCAGTGTTGATAAACATTGCTTGTAATCCTCCTCTCCCATGGTTAGGATGATATTCATTTTTCAAAGAAATATCGTTTTATGAGTATTTGTGACATCTTTTTCGAGTTTTCTTGATCTTTTTCTCTAAGAAGTAAAGAGTAAACTATACATCAGGAGGGTAGTTCTTCTCTTTCCAAAATACGACTAACCAATTTGTACTCGTAAGTGACTCCCCATAATTGGTCAAATACTTTACATTTTTCAGCTTTTTCACTTCTTTCTTTAGAACATGGAGTGTACTTCATACTAGTATCTTCCTCATAGAATATGCTTCGGATACACCCTCCAAATATCAGCTACTAAATCTACATACATGAAAGTTCTCCCTATTGAAGGAACCATTGACCGCAATAGCCATAAGGACACCAGGACATCATCATTTCTCCATTTGAAATAGCTTCGGTTGTCTTCATCAGGTCGTGACTGAGTGCCTGTGAGATACTCCCATTAATCTATTGTTAGGACAACCAGTTCTATAGATTTAGCCCATTCTAAATAATTTTTTTTCATCTTGTTTAATATTCGTAACTTAAAAAGGTTTCAATTTGTCCCCTAATTGTCCTTCAAAACTTGGATGTAAACCTTCTACATGTTTACTTGTATTTCCCATTCTCTCCTTTTTGATAGCTCTTCAACCACAAAAAGAACAAAAGCACAACTCGATCTGTGGTGCTCTTCAGTGGTACTGCAACACAGCCTGCTCCTCACAGTAACCTGCAATCCTCTTCACAGCAAGTCCTTGTCCCTTTCAGCGGCTGAAGACCTTGTCCTTCACAAAGAATAGAAACACTTAGCAACTCCCAACCACTAGGTTCTAGAATTTGTCTCTAATAAATCCTCCCAAAGAAACACCACAGAAATCATGATTTGCAGTTCTTAATGGCTTTGATACCATGTTATAATACAATATTTATTGATAATGAAACAAAGATACAGAAGTTGCGTCTTTATAAAGGAGATTTTTCCTTGGGGTGCACGCATCCACTCTCCTTAATCACATGATTAGGTTTCTTGGTCTAATGTAACTTGAAAGACTAATCTATCCTTACATTAATACATAATTAACACACATTAATTAAGAATTTATTATAGGCTCAGAAATGGAGGAACCGATCTAGACTTTTTCTCAACATCTTACTCCCTCACTCCATCAAAAGAAAAAGGGATATACACCTCCAAAATATAATATGATTATGGGAACTTATAATTGTAGGAGCTGGATTGTAGGCACTTTCTGATTGCAGATCTGGATTGTAGGCCCTTTCTGATTGCAGATTGTTTTCATTCACTTGCACCTCAACATCACAGCATGAACCAAGGTTAGAGAAACATATCTGCAAAGTAAGACTAGTCTACTATCTCTTTCATTCTCTTGCTTGATAAGGTTGACAAGATTCATGCCTCGAGCTTATGATCAGCTACTTCCTAACTTCTGTTTGCCATACCATACGTGGTGCCAAGAAGGCTAGTTAATCAGCTTCAGATGAATGAAGCAAGCATTGGAAGCATGCAAATGAGCCATGACAGGACAATCACTTGAATGACTTGTGGTTTCGTCTCTCTTTCTTCCCAGACCTTGGGATGTCTGGTTAAGCATGCCTCTTTACTTTTGACAGTCATTTCTTTCTTTCCTTTGAGTGAGAAGAGCCTTTCCCTTGTCTAGTGGAAACCGGTAACTCTTTACTGTGTTGCTTCAGCTCTAGGAGCTTTCCACCTATAGGTATGCAAGGAAGAGCTATGGGACCATGTTCACTGCCTGAGCACAGGATATGCGTAGCTCTGGATCGGGATAGTCCAGTGAAATGAAATGATTTTGCTTTTTACATCATAAGGTGGCTCATGGAAGGTCTTAAGGGAAATTTTCCAGATTATGGATATACCAGTTTCTGCTTACTGGAGCCTCTGCCAAGTAAATGGCATGCTTGTCTGTTGCTTTCAGTCGTGTTCTAATGCATAGGACTTCCATGCCAATTTTATGGTTGTTACTTTGATGATGGTGCTTGAGGTGATTTCTACTTCTTTTAGACATATGCTTGAGAATCATTCTATTTCTTACCTACTTGAAACTTCCTAAAGTTTGTGCACCTTACATGACATGCTCTACCTACTTGTTTTTGGGCTTGTGTCTGATATTTTTTCTTCAGATAACTCGTTTGATTCTTTTTACATCTTCAAGAAATTAGAGAATCACCTAAAAATACACAAAATACAGTGGTAGAATGTCTATCATTAACATTCATACCCCAATCAACATCAATGTAAGTAGTTAATTTAAATAAAGATGATGAGGTTAGAATGATCACCTTTCAAGTGTATCCTTTATGTATCTCACAATCCACATAATAGCACTCATGTGTATACTAGTAGGAGCTTGTCAAAATTGACTTGCCACATGTAGTGCGTGTGCTATGTCTGGTCAAGTGATAGTAAGATATATCAAGACTCCTATCTGTAAATATTCATCAATGAATGAAGGTTGATATTGCACGAATCAAGTCCACCAAGTCACCAAGAATCAAATGGCATTCAAGTATAAATGCCGATCTTCAAGAATAACAAATACGAGAGCGGAAGCACATACAAACAAGTCAAAAGCAGTGTAAAGACTACATACTTTATTGAGGATTGAATGACCTATTTATAGGCATTACACTTATTGAAAATAAGGGAGCAAAAGAGAGAACAAGGGAGCACTAGCCGTTGGGGCCCCCAACAGACCTTGCCAGGGCCATAGTGGCCCTGCCCCCCTTTCACCATGATGGCACGAGCCCTAAAGGCCCGTGCTCCTATTACATTAACACCCCCTCTCAAACTTACGGGGTATACACGGAAAGTTTGTCGAGCAGAAATTGAAACCGAGGAGCTGAAAGGGATTTGGTGAAGAAGTCTGCTAGCTGCATCTCAGATGTGACATAGCAAAGTGAAATTTTCTTATTCAAATACTCTTCACGAACAAAGTGGCAATCCATCTCGATATGTTTTGTCATCTCATGAAAAGTGTTGTTGGAGGCAATGTACATGACGCTTTTGTTGTCGCAATACATGATGGCATGACGTTGTACAGTGACTCCCATGTTTGCTAGAATGGTTGTGATCCAAGAGATCTCCATCGATGCTATAGCCATGACTCGATATTCGGCTTTCATGGATGAGAGGGACACCTTATATTATTTTTTGCACTTCTAGGAAATAAGAGATTCATCTAAAAACACAAAAAACCAGTCGTAGAGTGTCTATCGTTGATAACTCCACCCCAATCAACATCCGTATATACAGATAAATCAAAAGATGAAGAAGTTAAGAGGACCTCCTTGTGGGCAGTATTTCTAATATATTGAATAATACGCAAGACAACACTCATATGAACAGAAGTTGGTGCCTGTTGAAATTGACTTGTTGTGTGATACCTAAAAAGTATTTCAAAAGCACCCAAGTCCTTAGTTTGAAATTGTGTTTGAAGAAAGATCCTTAAGCTTTCGAGTCGATCTCTCATCGCTCCCAGTGTGTGGTAATATCATCCCATATAAAACCACCAGAAAATGGGACACTACTTGCGAGCATCAGAAAGAATACTAAATGATCAAAGTGTGCTATACTAGCAGCCCAAACTAAAGAGCAGCTTGACCAAAGCACCCAAACCATGCCGTGGAGACGAACACAGAGATCATATGTGAGCTTCTTTTAGACCATACAAATGACTTTGGTAATTTGTAGCACCAATCACGACTCCCCACGGAGCAACAAACCCCTGAGGTTGCTCCATATATACCTCTTCAGCGCCTAGATCGCCATGGAGAAAGGCATTCTTGACATCAACACAGTTGGTTTGCAAGACCTACTTTCGCCATGATAGTGAATAGAGAGAAAGATATGAGAGAGGCATTTTTGGCAACAGTGGAGAGAAGGTATGTCACCCATAATCAATGACCAAAAACTTGGCATAACCTTTAGCAAAGAAAAGACTGAGCTTTCAAATGATCCCACTTTGCCATCAAGACCCACTATGATAAGGAAAACCCACCGACAACCAACTATCGATTTTCCAGCAGGGGAAGTGGGACCGAGTGTCCATGCGTGGTTAGATTCTAAAGTTGGCCATCTTATCAATCATTGTTTGCCACGCCATCCTGGGACACGGATGATAAGCTCTAGACAAGACACGTTAGAATAGATAGACGACAAAGCACTATGTGTCTGGCAATGGGATGGGAAGACAACTGAAGAGAACCAAAAATTATAAATGGGATGGAGGACAAACAATGATAGACTCAGAATACACTTTTGAATGAGATGAGGATTACTGAAGAAAGGATGTCTACTAAGTGTTATAGGGAGTTTGTAGGAGAGGAATTTGGAGCAAAAGGGACGTCAAGGTAGGAGATGAATCACCTAGATTCTGAGCAGTGGACATTTCTCTCCGGAGGCGATGGACGAGGACGACGATTGATAGGTGTGATGAGAGGACTGAGGTGAAGACTGTTGGGAAGCACTTTTCTCGGGTTCTCGTGGACTCGAAGACCGAGGAACAAGACCGAAGTGCTCGTATAAGGAGTTGGTAAAGACTCTTGAGATATAGTAGTCTCGGTTCAACCTAAGGTAGTAAAATATAGTGTTTCCCCTCGAGCCAAGAATGTAACATCGTTGGTAGACATATAAAATCTGATGAGAGGTAGGAGAATAACACCGGTACTCCTTTATGGTGTGAGAGTTACCCAAGAAAAATACATTGCAATGTAGAGACGTATATTACACTTTGTCTTTTTCCCGAGAAAGATTACGCACAAAACAAGTGGGAATCCAAAGACACGGTGATGAATTTTATAAATGGGTTTCTTAGGTTTCAAGAGAGGAATAAGGAACTCGGTTATCAAAGATGAAGATGACATGCGACTTATTAAGACTGGCACCCAAAGAAGAATAGCATCCCCCACTTAATTTCAAAGCGTGCATTGGCTTGTAATAACAAAGTACCTGAGCAAGACAAGCGTGCATGACGAGAAGCTTTTCGTTTGCAATTCCATTCTCATTGGTGGGGCCAAGAGCAACTAGATTAATGGGAGTGCTACCATGAGAAGTCATAAAAGAATTAAAAGGAGCAGTAAAATATTCTTTGTATCATTGTCCGTCAAGGAAGCACACGAATTGCGCACTCTAAATCCCAGTATGGATTTCATCAGAAAATTTTGGAAGAATGCTAAACAACTCGTAGCGGTCTTTCATTAAAAATATCCAAGTACATCTTGAAAGTAATCATCAATCGAAAGTAACAAAATATCGAGCATCCCAAAATAAATATTCGACACGTAATAGAACCCCAAACATCCGAATTTATTAGATCAAAAGCTTTGTTTGGTACATAATTCCTTTCTCTAAAAGGAAGATGACGCATTTTTCCAAGAATACAATCCTTACATTTAAACTTTTTTTCTCTAATCGTTTTCATCAAGATAATATAACATAATTTTTGATAATCCAAGTGTCCAAGTCTTTTATGCCAAAGCATAGCATATTGAGCTATATTACAAAACTCAAAATTTGGCATAACAAGATAATCCATTTTGTATAGTCCACTTTCTCTATGGCCTTGACCAATCACCTTTTTCGATAGGTGATCCTGCACTACACAATGTTTGGATGAGAAAGTGACTATATATTTATTATCACATATTTGTGCAACCGAAAGCAAGTTCAAATTAAGTTTAGGTATTAGGTTCACATTTTGAATTTTAAAGTTTTCTTTTTGAAAAATTCTAATCTTTTTTATTTGGAGTTTTGTTCCATCGGCCGTAAACACATATTTTCCAGTAGGCTCACAAGAATCAATCAAAGCATCTTCATTATGTGTCATATGAAAAGATGCATCGAAATCCAAAAACCAAGACATACCTTGAGAAGTAGATAGAGCACTTCCGGAGATTCTTGCTTTTTCTTTAAAAATCTCTTTTATGTAAGCTTTGATGTTGTTGGGCAAGACACCTCCTTCTTCCACGATTCTCACATTTCCACCCATTTTCCGAAGTAGAGGACAAGTGGTTTTAATGTGTAAACTTTCCTTATAATAATGACAAATAGTATCTTTGTTGGGCCATGGTCCCATGGGCTTCTTGGACGTGCCTTCATTGTTCTTGGCATGTGGAGGCTTGTAAATCTTCAAGTTTGCTTCGGGTCTTGATGCGGCAAGCACGGCTTCTTTGGCCACATTCAAATTCTTTAATCTTGTTTCCTCCATAACAAGATCGGCTAAAAAGGAATCCCCTCTAGGTATAGGTTTTCTATGTATAAGGTTTGATCTAATGTTTTCAAATTCATCTCTTAATCCACGCATAAACAAGAAAAAATATTGATTCTCAAAAAATTCTTGAAATTCGTCTAATTTGTTAAGTTTTCTAAATTTGTCAAAACTTCTTAATTGAGTCCATAGTTCCGAAAAATCATTATGATAATCCCTAATGCTTAGATTCACTTGTTTGAGCATAATCCAGGCCGGGAGGTGATGGCGACGTGGAAGGGAGCAGGCCGAGAGGTGGTGGTGGAGCAGGTGAGCGAAGAGAGCAAGGGGGTGAGAGAGGAGAGCTCGGCTGGGCTGGTGCTAGAAAAAGATGAAATACCTGCCCACTACGGGGGGGGGTTTATAGGATTTGAAAAGGTCGGTTGGGGTGGGTTTTGAAAGGGTAGTTTGGTGGTTAGGTGGTGGGGGTTTAGTGATAAGGTGGGCTGGTTTTTAGGGGGGGCAGATATTTTGTTTTAGGTGGTTTTAGGGATATGGTGTGCTAGGGTTTAGGTGGGGTGGTTTAGTGGTTTAGGGCTTAGCTAGGTGGGTTAGTTTTGGGGTGAGGTTTAGTGAGGTGGGTTAGGTGTTTAGGCTAGGATTAGGCTAGGTTTAGGAAAGGATTAGGGAGGTGGGTTAGGTGATTAGGTTGGGATTAGGCCGGGATTAGAGAAGTGGCTTAGGTGATTAGGCTAGGATTACGCCAGGATTAGGGTAAATGGCTAGGATTAGGGGTTTTGGCTTAGGATTAGGTTAGGAGGCTCCCTTTGCATAACCCATGGACTTCATTGCATCATGTTGGTGCAACCCTAGGTTAGGTGTAGGCTCATACAAGCTTAAACCCTCATTAATTAGGCTAACCCACATGATTAACCCCAAACTTGACACACAAGTCAAGCTTAATACATTTCCCTCAATGCTTATCCTCCCCATTCTCTCTCATGCCCATAATCCCACGTGAATTTCAAGTGGGCCCCACCTCCATTTATGAGAAGGTGATGTGGGCCATGGATGTGGATATTGGATTGGATCTTTGGATCCAAATCCAAATCCAAAATCCACACATACGTTTGGATTGGGATCTAGATATATATGGTCCAGATCCAATCCAAACTGAATTCTAACTCCTTCAAGATGTGTTCGAAATGAACGGTTTATGCGGGGTCTGACAGCATCAATACTCCGTCTTGCGTTGGGTCTTTGCCAACATGGTCGTCCACTTCTGTTTTCACCTTCCGGAGATGATTTCATATGATTTTTGCTGATAATAGGGACTTGGATGTTCGAGATCCTGGGGGTGGATCTAACACGAGAGTTGCTGTACTGGGCTTGACATGTGCTTCGGTTCTGGGCTCTCTTTAGCTCTTCTGGTCCTGCTTTCATCAGGCCAAGCCGCTTTGTGGGGTTTTAAAATGTGTTTTAAAAGGTTTTAAAAGCATATTATACACATTTTAAAACATATACAGTTTAAACATATGTATAAGGCTGCTTGGAAGGCTCCTGGGTTTCCAAACTCAAAATAGCCCTTTGGGGCTGCTTTTGATAAAAACCAGGTTTATTTGAGAAGTTCGTGGGATTTCGGGGTGTTTACAAATGCCCCTCTTTGGCATTGTCCAAATCGATTTGGATAATGGCAAAGATGACAAACACCCCTTTCAATGTCTCCCTAGATCTAACCACGAAAATATGGGGTCGTCCCAATCTTTGGTAAAATCTCAGTTTTAAAACCCTGGTAGGAGGAGATATCACGCCAAGGGGATATACAAAACGGTTTCTGGTCCTAAAATAGGATCATGTTATGCAAATGTCCATGCGTAGGTATGCAGATGCATGCCATGGGTGTGGTGCCAAGAGTGGCGACCTCCTAGAGACCAGATATGGTCGAATTCTTGAGACTTACAAGGTCTGTTGCTCCAAGTGAGCAGATCCTATGTTGTTCGATGTTTGACTTTTTAAAATCTATTTACAAAAGCTATTTACAAAAGGGACAACTGTCTTGAGTCTCAATCCTAAGGATCTCTAGCTCTTCATGTTTGCCTTTGCTTGAGTCTTGACACTCACTTATCTAGCAGAGGTTTTATAAGAAAACAAGGCATATTTCAAATTCCTACGTCTTACTCGAAATGTCGAATTCTCAAATAAAATGAAATTCAAGTAAGTAAATCCTATTTTTACTTTAGGATTCCTCGAAATGAACCATGCTTTAGCTTGGGATAAGCCAGGGATGGGAAAGAGATACCACGGTCCCTTCCGAAGCGTCCCGTGGTTTAAGGCATAGAAGGCGGAAAACTGCTCTTTTTGAGCTTTTTAGCCTCTTTTTCCTTTTTTTTATAGAGGGTCTCCCTTTGGGAGTATTTTTTCTTTAATCCCTCTCTTTTTTTCACAAGAGAATCGATTTTTCTTTTGAATTCTGGTTTCTTTCTTTTGGAAAGAGACTTTAGATGGGAAAATTCCCTTTATTTGGGCCATGTTTTCCTTTTGGAAGGAGAAGAGAAGAGGAGAGAACTTATCCCAAGCTCACACTCAATCTATTCCAGACCAGCCTATTTAGAAATAGCACGTACTACTTGCAAGTATCTTGCTATATTGAACTAGTCCTTTCTTTGTAAGAAGAAGGATTTTGAAATGTAACTCGATTTTGGAAAACTCCACTCTTTCATAAGTGCGAATTCTCTTACTTAGGGTCACACGATTTTGCCTTTGCACCTTATTTTCAGGTCTCAGGGCAGCTATCCCTAAAGTTTTTGAAAAATTGGAATTTAACCCAAATCCTACACATAATACTTCTTTAAGTATTGAATATTGATAGGATCTGCTAAATTCCTACCTTCTACATCGATCAACCAATACGAGTTGTTCGTGGTGGTTGCACGTACAACATAGGGTCCATCCCACTTGGGGCGCCACTTTCCAAGGGGATGTGGGCCACAATAGTGGGTGATTTTCAAAACCAGATCTCCCACTTCAAAGTGGCGAGGTCTCATATGTTTGCTATAATGTTGGGCTATCCTTTGCCGGTATGCACGAGCATGATCCATAGCTAGGAGTTGCCTCTCATCTAGCAAATCTAGTTCGGCCATCCTAGCATGCTGAAGCGTCTCTAGGGGGAGGTCGAGTGCTATTGATGTATGGAATGAATGCAATTAAGTATGAATGGGAAGAATGGCGTTTGTGCTGTAGACCAATTCGAATGGTGTGGCATTCGTGGGAGTCCGGATGTAAGTCCTATAAGCCCATAAGGCTTCATCCAACTTCTCATGCCACGTCCTACCCTTTTCTAAAGTCTTCTCAATTATGCTAATGAGAGACTTGTTTGTGGCTTCGGCTTGGCCGTTGCCTTGAGGGTAGTAGGGCGAAGAGAAGTGGTGAGTTATGTCATACATGTTGCACAACTTAACCATCCGCTCATTCTTGAATGGGGTACCATTATCAGACACAAGGTCTCGTGGAACCCGAAATCGAGCCAAGATATTCCTCCTAATGAAAGCCACCACATGTTGCCCGAGTACATTGGTCAGGGAAATGGCTTCCACCCACTTGGAGAAATACTCCGTGGCTGCTAAAATGAATCGATGCCCATTCAAGGCCTTTGGAAATATAGGGCCTACGATGTCAAACGCCCACATGGTGAATGGCCAGGGGCTGACCACGGAGTGCAATGCAGATGAGGGGATATGAATGGCATGCCCATGCACTTGACATGGATGATACTTCCTAACATGATCGTGACAATCCTTTTTCAGGGTGGACCAAAAGTAGCCCGCTCTAAGTATTTTCATTGCCATCATGTTGGCATTAACATGACCTCCACATTCCCCATCGTGGAACTCATGCATCACTATCCTAGCCTCCTCTAGATCGATACACCTAAGTAGGATGCCGGTAAAACTTTTCTTATATAGAACCCCACCCAGAATGGTGTATCGGGTCAAAATTTTACGAATGAATGCCTTATCTTTGGATGTAGCCTCCTCGGTGAATCCCCCATTTTCTAGGAAATACTTGATGTCACAAAACCAAGGTTTTTCAACAGAATCTGGGTTATTTTGGCAAATATCCAAATCGTGTGTGGATGGGTTGGGTGCATGCCATATTTCTAAAGATCGGGTCCCTGAAATGGGATCGACCTTTAGGGCTGAACCCAAGGAGGAGAGGGCATCGGCAATGCCATTGTCCTCTCTTCCTATGTGTGTGAGTTTACACGATTGGAAGGACTCAACCAATCGAGTGGCCAACTCGTGATATGGAAGTAGTTTTTCGTTACGTACTTGTCAAATTTTCAAAACCTGGTTTATAACAAGGAGCGAATCTCCAAAGACCTCGATGCATGATGCCCCTAGAGTTTTCGAAATCCTTAAGCCTTGTATGAGTGCTTCATACTCAGCTATGTTGTTGGAACATTCGAAATCTAGGCAGATTGCTATGGGAATCTCGCCCTTTTCAGGGGAGATGAAGATGACCCCAGCACCAGCCCCTCGTTGGTTTCGTGCCCCATCGAAGTGCATCTTCCACACTTGGTTTTTGAAATTGTTTGCCAAATTATGGTTTTGGAAATGGTTTTGCAATATGCCTTCGTCAGGCATTTCAACGAGTGTGGGATATGCATCCTCCAGGGGGAACTCAGCCACGTAGTCTACTAGGGCTTGCCCCTTAATGGAGATCTGGTGATGGTATTTTAGGTCATATTCCATTAGAAGGAGTTGCCATTTGCCCAATCTACCCGTGAGAATGGGTTTTTCGAACAAGTGCTTGATTGGATCAAGCTTGGACACTATCCAGATCTCATGATCTAGGAAGTAGTGTCGAAATTTTTGGCAAGCCCAGACTTAGGCCAAGCACGTCTTCTCCATGGCTTGATAATTTCGTTCATAAGCCAAGAGAGTTTTCGAAATATAGTAGATGGCATACTCCTTATGGGTGTCATCCTTGTATTGAGCCAATAGGGCTCCCAAAGCATTCGCATGCACTGAAATGTAAATAAAAGCGGTTTTCCTTGCTTTGGAGGATTCAAAACGGGGGGATTAACCAGGTATGCCTTTAGTCTCTCGAAGGACCTTTGGCAGTCGTCATCCCATAAAAATCTCATGCCCTTCCTCAACAGTTTATTGAAGGGTTCGCATCTAGTCGCCAGATTTGATATAAATCGGCGAATGGACTGTAATCGACCCTGGAGGCAACGAATTTGGGTGAGATTGGAGGGTAGAGCCATGTCTATGATGGCTCGACACTTAGAGGGGTCGACTTCTATACCCCTTTGGCTTACCATAAAGCCTAGAAGTTTTCCAGACTCTATCCCGAATACACATTTTTGAGGGTTTAGCTTTACTTTGTAATGCCTAAGCCTTTTGAAAATCTTTTGCAAACATTCGATATGAGTGCATCGGGTTTTGGATTTTGCCAAGAGATCATCTACATACACTTCTACGAGCTCATGAATCTGATCATGGAAGATCGTGGTCATGGCTCTCTGGTATGTTGCGCCGGCATTTTTCAAACCAAAGGGCATGACTATATAGCAGTACGTGCCCCATGGGGTTGTGAACGCGGTCATACCCTGATCTCGTGGACTTAATTTAAGTTGATTATAGCCTGAATAGCCATCCATAAACGAAAACATTTCATGATTTGCAGTACTATCGACTATCAAATCTATGTTTGGTAAAGGATAATTATCCTTTGGAGTGGCTTTATTTAGGTTTCTGAAATCGATGCATATTCAAATTTTCTCATTGGTTTTTCGAACTACAACGATGTTTGACAACCAATCAGAATACACAATGGGTTTTATAAATCCGGCTTTTAACAGATCTTCTAAACCCTCTTTAACTTGCGTGTGTACATTCGGGTGTATTTTCCTAAGCTTCTGCTTTATGGGTTTTACATCCGCATCTAAGGGAAGACGGTGTTCAATAATGCTGGGGTCTATGCCCAGCATGTCTTCATACGTCCATGCAAACACATCTAAATAGGTTCGTAGAAATGCAATGAATTCTGATCTTTCATGTTCATGCAAACATGCGCCTATCTTGATGGTTTTGGAATTGGAATCACTCCCTAGGTTCACCTCTATGAAATCTCCTCCTACTGAATTAGAAGGTCTTTCAAAATTGAGAATTTTATGAAATTTTGGGAGCTTAGAAGTGGGATCTTCCTCAGGGGGATCCACTTCTGGGCTTCGATCATTCTCGTGGGTTATAGACTCGAGGGAATTTGATGCGTGAGTTTTCAAAAGACCTGGTTTTATACTTGGATTTTCAATTCATTTCGAAATTTTTGGTCTGGCTATGCAGACGACGTTTCTTTCAAAATCTTTTCCTTTTTCCAAAGTCTTACCAGGAGCAGCTATGTACAAAATCTTTTTGGTATTTTGTAGATTTTCGATTTTTTTGGGTTTTTGTAAAACAAGAACTTTTGGAACTATACAAACCACTCTATTTTCGAGTTTTTGATTTTCCATTGTTTTTGGTTTTTCCCCTTTTTCGATTTTTTTGATTTTAAGTTTTTCAAATGTTTTTGTATTTTTATGAAAGGGATCTTCCATCATACCTACAAAGGGAAAACACTACAAGTTGGACTCGGAATAAGAGGTCTAAATCGTAGGTCTCTTCTACGGTAGGCACCAGGGCACCCTTGACCCAGGTAGTCACAGGGGGTGGCTCTAGCGGTATTTTGGGAGTGTAGCCGATCCCATATCGGCTTGGGTTGGCCCTAGGAAGGATGGACTCTAGGAGACCCTGGTTTTGTGCCCCTAGACTTTTATAGGGCGTATAGCCCATATTCAACAGCATGTTCCACGATTTTTTGTTTTTTGAAAAATTATGATACAGATCGTGGTCTTGGAACTTGCTGTCGTCCATATTGTGCTCGTATGGCCTTTTGTCTAGGGGTTTTGGAAATAAGGGATGTTTGGGTCTTCCTAGAAGGGTTAGGATTGGGAGGGGGCCTGCTTTGGGTGGCCCCTTCACATACACAACCTTCCTAGGGTTGTTTAACATGAGCCTTGGTGGCTCGACCATGGTCTGCCCCAGGTTAGCCTCATGGGCCTGGGAACTCGACAAACAAGGGGAGTTTATGATCCCCTGAAGCTGAGGGTGACTCTCACCTAGGATCACCATGACATGGTCCCTGAAAGGGATCTTGACACACCTGTGGAAGGTGGATGGCACAGCGCACAAGCTGTATATCCAGGGCCTTCCCAGCAACAGGTTATAATGGGGGTGGATGTCCAAGACATGGAACACCCCTGTGTGTGTTATTTCTCCCGTTTCCATTGGGAGTTCGATCGATCCTAAAGGTCTAGACGCATTCCCATCGTATCCAGTGATAACGATGGGGCTTGGGTTCACAGAAGTCAAGGTGACTCCGATTTGATACGCCACATGAAGTGGAAGGATGCTGAGCCCTCCTCCTCCATCGACTAGGCACCTATCCAGAGAGTGGTTATTCAGAACCACCTCGATATGTAGGGCCTGGTTATGGGACTCATAGGGTCTATATATATCATCTTTTGAGAAAGTGATGGGCGATTTTGCTCCTATTAACGCCACTTGGTTAGACAGGGATTCAGGACTTATGTTCGAACTAACCTTAGCTCTTTCTAGAATTTTCTCTAGCATGAGTCTATGCCTAGGCGAAGTTTGTATAAGCTCTAGGATGGACATGTGGATAGGAATCTTTGAAAGATGGTTTTCGAAATCATAAGGGTTTAGGACGACTTTCCCATTTTCTGCTTTCGGCAGAACTCTAGGAATACATGCTTTTGAGGGGCCAGGCACACTGACAACCTTTTTAGCACTTTGTAGGTGTGGGGGTTGATAGGTCCTCCCGAATCTAGTCACTTCTCCCACGACCAACCTAGGGTTCGCACTAAAACTGGCTCTAATTGAGAGTTTAGGAGCACCTTGAAGTTTTAAAACTGGTTTAGCCGGGGATTCAGCTCTTGGTGGTCCCCGAATGACTACTTGGGCGGGCTTCTTGTAAAGTACAAGAGTAGATGCACAAGTGGGTCGACCAGACTCTGATGTTTGTGCTAGATTTTTCGAAAAGGTGAGGGTACATACCTCCTTTCCTTTCCCACTGCTACTGGCATGCTTGGGAAAGGGTTCGTTGAAGATAGCTTGAGTTGGCTCAGGTTTCGCAGTGACCTAGAGCCGGCCCTCCACTATCAAGTTCTCGATTTTGTTTAAAAGGGAGAAACAACACTTTGTATCATGGCCTTTGAGTCGATGATACTTGCAAAAATGGTTTAAATATCCTCCTTTGGAAGTGACTCCCTCGGGGATTTCAGGAAGTTCAATCATGCCTTGGGCGAGTAGGAGGTTTAGGACCTCCGACACAGGTTGCCCCAACGGTGTGTACTCCCATTTTTTGATAGGTTTTTGAAAAATTTTCTCCCTTTTGTTTTCTAATTTTTCAAAATTCTTTGAAGTGCCCGCCAAACCTGGATCCACCCGGACATTGGCGATTTTATGGGGCTTTGCCCCTTTGTCCATTGTGGGTAGCCCATAAGTGATGGGCTTTTCCAAGCGGGTTTTGGAAACGGCACTTCCTTTTCATAAGTGATCGTATATCTCCTTTTTCAAGTTTGTTTCGAAAAAGGATGCTTTTTTTATCAACTTATGAAAAGTTGAGATTTCATGGAGCGAGAGAAGGGTCTTTAGCTCGCTTTTAAAATTATCCAGGATGAGCATGATTGCGCATCCTTCGGATATTGGCTCTCACACTTGGCCCAAAAGGGACCTCCATCGAATAATGAAGGCATGTACGTCTTCGTTCATGCCTTGCTTCGTATCCCTTAAAGTATTTAAAGTTGGCGTGACTTCTACGTTATGTGCAAATCTTTGCATGAAGCAGTTCGCTAACTCTTCAAAAGTAGCAAACCGGCTTAAATCGTAGGAAGCCAGCCATTTGACAGCTGTGCCTTTAAGGGATAAAGGGAACCAATACACCCATTTCATTGAGTCCTTTTTCTTCTTATGGGCTCGACGCGAGAAAAGTTGCAAGTGAGACCTAGGGTCTCCCATGCCATCATACCGATGGAAGTTCGGTATTTCATCGTCACTGTCTGTTTCGTAATTCATGGGAAGGAAATCAGACAGGGAGTAACTCATTTTCTCTTTATTTTGCCCTTTCAGCAGCAGTTGTAGGGCTTTACGGTCCTTTTATGTGAAGGACTCGTGGTATTGGTTGCCTTCCATTACAGAGGCCTCTTTGTGCTTGCGAGGTTTTTTAGTTTTTTTCTTGGCCCTTTGTTCACCATTCGATGAACATGAATCGCCTACTTCAGCCTCTTGGCTGAGAGCATCGATTTTGGCATCAAATTCCCTTCTCAAGTCTTCTATCTCGTCTAGTTTGATTTTATTTTTCAAAATCCTCCTAGAGTGAGAACTTGATGCGCATGAGCCTTGGCTCGACACTTCACTTGGGTTGGATTTTGACATGCTTTCAAGCTTTTTAAAATTCCTACGTATGAAGTACAAGTAAAGAAAAAGAGTTAAAAACAACACCTTTTGAAAATATTTTTGCAAGGTTCCTAGAGTAACTCGATTTTAAAAGTCTCACGTCCCACCGGGCATGCCAAATCCTGTAGACGCAGAAAGTTCCCACTTCTGGTTCTTAGGCCTGAAGCGAATCTTTTCGTGTGTCTAAGTTCCAATTAAGCAAAAGGGTGTGCCAGCTAGCTTACTTAAGCTAGCGAAGAGAAATTTTTAAATCTGACTCCTAATGTGGCGACTGTGAGCAAGCAAGCTCTTTTCGTCGCAGACTTTCTTGCACCGACGCGCAAGGGTCAGTCTGTACGCTTAAAAATCGAGTTTTTGTAGTATGAGAACCTATGAAAAACGTTTTAAGGTGTTTGATTCGGGTTGTTTTTGTATGATTTTCAGATTTTATTTCAAGTGGATTTGCACGTGCCTATGTCTTTCTTTTTATCCCTTTTCGGGCCAACTAGGTGTGTGTTATGAACACGTAACCTAAGTGGGGCGATTTTGAGCAGGAGTATGGGGTTTGCTTTGATGCAATATGCATCCTAACTCATGGTATGGCGTATATGCAATGCAAACTCACGCAACTCCAAAGGGAAAACCCGAATTTGAAAGACAATGCCGAAGGGAAATGACTTGTAATGTAAATTGCCGAAGGGAAATTGCGGAAGGGAAATTGCAAAAGGGAAATATGGCTATATCTTAAGAGCGGAAAGGCTCAATAGTGCAAGTGTGTGCCGTGTATATATGTCAAGACTACGCACACTGCTGAACCTTAAAACCCAAATCTTAAAGACATAGCCGAAAGGGAAATACTTATAATATATATGGGCCCGAAGGTCGCCAACGTGTTGCATGGGTGTTGTGTATATATTGAAAGACAACTCACACGACTTAAATGAAACCCAAATATAAATTGCAATATGGCCTTGACTAAGGTCTTGGGAGTAAGAGCGAAAGCTCAATGTGTGTGAGTGTTTAATTGAAATACTACACACACAACATGAAATTAAACCCAAATATAAATTGCAATATGGCCTTAACTAAGGGCTTGGGAGTAAGAGCGAAAGCTCAATGTGTGTGAGTGTATAATTGAAATACTACACACACGACATGAAATTAAACCCAAGGGATATATAACACGGCCCTTACTTGGGTCTTGCAAATAAGAGCGAAAGCTCAATGTGTGTGAGTGCGAGAATTGAAAGACAACACACACAACTTAAGCAAAACCCCACGCAACTTAAAGTATATAAATAAATTTATATCTTAAGGGCTGATTAGGCCCGTGTGTGTTCAAAATCATGCACAACTAAGAGCGAGATAGGCTCAAGTGCACGTGTGTGTGGGTGTGCCAAGCCACATTATTACAAGCGGGGGGAGACAATGCTCTATTATTACAACCCCGTATCAAATTTAATTTAACTTAAGCAAGTCTACAAATGAGGACCGAGTTAGGCACTTACGTATAGCTGGTCCGGAGGTGACTTGCTTGAGCTTGGGCTTGGGCATCGCCTTGGGCTGTAAGAGGGAGCTCCTCGGAATGGAACGACAAGGGTGTGACTGGCTGGGTGACAAGGGAGCGTGGGTGTGGCACCTTGTGACTTGCCGGTTGCTAGGAGGGTGCTGCCGTGGTGTCTCGGGCTGAGATGTTTAGGGAGTGTAGCTAAGGTATAGGGTGGATCCTAGGGAAGGTGGAGCTAAGGGGTGACTAAGGGGGATGTCTAAGGAAGAGGGTGTAAGGCCACGGGTGATTGGGTGTAGTCGGTTGTGGCTGGTCGACTAGGGGCAAGTTAAGTGGTGGCCGGTTGGGGTAGTTAGGGGATGTTACGAATGGGAAGGTGGGGTGCTATGGAAGGTGGAGCTAAGAGGTGGTTAAAGGAGAGGAAGGGCAGGTCCTAGGGAACAAGGTAAGGTGGCTGGGGTAGTTAGGGGGTGTCACGAATGGGAAGGTAGGGCAGCGGGTGGTGTGGTTGGGTTTGGTTGAAGGGTGGCGGTTAGTAAGGTGGTGATCGGCTGAATGGAGTGGAGACTAGGCTAAGGTAGGGTGCTATGGGGTGGCTGAGAGTGGAGGGGGAGTGAAGATAGGGTGGAGTTAGGATAGGGTACTAACCGGATAGGAGAGGGAGGTTGGTGTGTGGAAGGAGCGGGTGCAGCCGGGTGAAGCAAGGGTGGCGACGTGGAATGGAGCAGGCCGGGAGGTGGTGGCGACGTGGAAGGGAGCAGGCCGGGAGGTGATGGTGGAGCAGGTGAGCGAAGAGAGCAAGGGGGTGAGAGAGGAGAGCTCAGCTGGGCTGGTACTGAAAAAAGATGAAAAACCCGCCCACTAGGGGGGGTTTATAGGATTTGAAAAGGTCGGTTGGGGCTGGTTTTGAAAGGGTAGTTTGGTGGTTAGGTGGTGGGGGTTTAGTGATAAGGTGGACTGGTTTTTAGGGGGGGGCAGATATTTTGTTTTAGGTGGTTTTAGGGATATGGTGTGCTAGGGTTTAGGTGGGGTGGTTTAGTGGTTTAGGGCTTAGCTAGGTGGGTTAGTTTTGGGGTAAGGTTTAGTGAGGTGGGTTAGGTGTTTAGGCTAGGATTAAGTTAGGATTAGGGGAATTAGGCTAGGTTTAGGGAAGGATTAGGGAGGTGGGTTAGGTGATTAGGTTGGGATTAGGCCGGGATTAGGGAAGTGGGTTAGGTGATTAGGCTAGGATTAGGCCGGGATTAGGGTAAATGGCTAGGATTAGGGGTTTTGGCTTAGGATTGGGTTAGGAGTCTCCCTTTGCATAACCCATGGACTTTATTGCATCATGTTGGTGCAACCCTAGGTTAGGTGTAGGCTCATACAAGCTTAAACCCTCATTAATTAGGCTAACCCACATGATTAACCCCAAACTTGACACACAAGTCAAGCTTAATACATTTCCCTCAATGCTTATCCTCCCCATTCTCTCTCATGCCCATAATCCCACATGAATTTCAAGTGGGCCCCACCTCCATTTATGAGAAGGTGATGTGGGCCATGGATGTGGATATTGGATTGGATCTTTGGATCCAAATCCAAATCCAAAATCCACACATACGTTTGGATTGGCATCTGGATATATATGGTCCAGATCCAATCGAAACTGAATTCTAACTCCTTCAAGATGTGTTTGAAACGAACGGTTTGTGCGGGGTCTGACAACATCAGTACTCCGTCTTGCGTTGGGTCTTCGCCAACATGGTTATCCGCTTCTGTTTTCACCTTTCGGAGATGATTTCATATGATTTTTGCTGATAATAGGGACTTGGATGTTCGAGATCCTGGGGGTGGATATAACAGGAGAGTTGCTGTCCAGGCTTGACATGTGCTCCGGTTCCGGGCTCTCTTTAGCTCTTTTGGTCCTGCTTTCATCAGGCCAAGCCACTTCGTGGGGTTTCAAAATGTGTTTTAAAAGCATATTATACATATTTTAAAACATATGTAGTTTAAACATATGTACAGGGCTGCCTGGTAGGCTTCTGGGTTTCCAGACTCAAAATAGCCCTTTGGGGATGCTTTTGATAAAAAACAGGTTTATTTGAGAAGTTCGTGGGATTTCGGGGTGTTTAAAACCATATCAAAGAAAAATACATTCAATGGCCTTGAAACTTAACTTATCATTCTTATCGGTATAAATAGTATTGAAAACGTGGGTGATACAACGAAATATCATATATCACAAATATGATAAAATAAGTGAAGAGAAAATGTGGATATCGAAGGAGGGGGCTAGCCCTCCAATAGAGGTTGCCCCCTCCTCTCTCTCTTTCTTAATCTTATTCTCCTAACCCTAATACAAGAAGTCCAACTCTTATATAATGGGTTGTTAAACATAAAATGACCAAAATGTCTTTAGTATTATAGGTAATTACAATAATATCTAAACTATCAAATATACTAAAACTGACACTAAAAATAATTGATATTCATATTCTTTAATACCCTCCCTCAAGTTGGGGGTGAGATATTTCAAAGTCTAAACTTACTGGTATTTCTTCACCATACTTATACCCATGATCTATCTGAGGCTTCTTTAAATCAACTTGAACAATTAAGATCATACTTGGATAGCGCACGACCCTTCTATGGGTGTCGCCCACTCCTCTTCTTCTTTCTTCCCAATAAAGTAATTAGGCAACAACACTTTAAAAGTTTTTTTTTCTTCAGAAAACTGATTTTTTATATTAGGAGGTACTATATCTACCATACACACTTCAAACAACTTTTTCTGCACCCCTTCACATGGTGGCTACTGTCGGTGTGCTGGTTGGGTGTCCTCTCCCTATCACTTAAATAGCAAAATACACACATCTGTTCATACTAGTCGGTCTGTGCTCCTTCACATGGTGATTGCAACCACTTTTTCTAGCCCTCTTGGTTGTTCACTTCAGCAACTCAAGGCCTTAATCTTTATGCTTCTTGGTGATACTGTCACATTTCATAAGAAACAATGCATCTGTCTCTTCTTTGATTTGATTTTCAGAATATAAGGTGACAAAAAAATGATTTTCTACACTCTATCTTTCCTTCTATGTGTATTTTGCTAATTTTTCAATAGAGATACTTGATGTGCAGGTTAATCATCTCTTCTTGAGTATTTTAGCAAACACTTGATATGCAGGTAAGCATCTCGAACACTTCATCAAACAATTAACATGCTGCGGCATTTCATCAAATAGTTGGTCTTTATGGGTTGCACATTAGCAACAGATCTTCTGGAACATACTATCTAGCCCTGCCCTCGCTTTGCTCACTGCCTCTCATAGGGGTTGCCACGCTTCATGCGTCTCTCGCTCACCTCATCAATAAGACTCCCTTTGTTCTTCTCCCAAGTCATGGAGGAGGAGCAGGAGGCCAACTTTGCAGTGTTGATCTTTACCGTGTTCCATCTCGTTGAAGGATTTCTCTTAGCATTGCTATCGATGATCGTCCCGACATTCAATTGGTAGAGGATTCCTCAAATCTAGTACTTTTTTGGGTGTTAGAGAGTGTCAGAATCACCAAAAGATCGGCAAAGGTTCTGAGTCGTGAGAACCCTGGCCTTTCCTGTCTCCTTGAGTCGACCTTCTCTTCGACGATCCGAATCCTCAAAGCCTTCAGGATTTTGGAGTCTCACTTAGTTTGTCTTATCAAGAAACATCCTCTTGTGTTCATGCTCGATCTGGAGAGTGCTCTGGCCTTAGCAGTGTCCGATCTCGAGTTGGGAGTGAGATACTTCGATCTCCAAACTTATCGAAAAACTGATTATTTCTTCACCACACGTGCACTCGTGATCTCTATGAGGCTTTTTTTAAATCAACTTGAATAATCAAGAATATATAGGTAGTACACGACCCTTCTATAGGTGTTGGTGACTCCCTCTCTTCTTTTTTCTCCATGAAATGATACACTAAAAGTTATGTTTTTTTGCTCTTGAGAAAGTTGATCTTTTATGGTATGATGAACTATCTCTACCATACACACTTCACACGGCTTTTCCTGCACCTCTTCACATAGTGGCTGTAGTCGGTGTGTTAGTTGGGTGTCTTCTATCTACCACTCAAATAGCAGAATACAGACTTATGCTCATACTAATCGGTTTGCTCCCATTTATATGATGACTGTAGCCACTTTTCCTGTGCCCTCTTGACTGTTTACTTTAGCAACTCAAGCTCTTAATCTTTATATTTTTTGGTGATACTGTCATATTCCATAAGAAACAATGCATCTGCCTCTTCTCTGAGTTGATTCTCAGCATATGTGGTGACAAGAAAACTAATTTTTTGCACTCTGTCATTTTCTTCTATTTGTATTTATGTTGTTTGATTAAATAAGAAAACACACACTACGTACGACTTCATATTTTCTACATATTTTCTAGATTTTACAACCCTTTTGGCTATCTATTTTTAAGCAACCTTTCTGGATGCAACACTTTTCAATTTAGCCTTCATGATTGTTCATCTTTAGCAGCTTCATGTTTGCGATAATTTTTAGCAGCTTTTTAACTGCAACAATTCTTCAATTTAGCCTTTAAGACTGTTTCTTCAAGCAACTTTCATAGCTGTAAATTCCTGTAAACTCATTGGTTGCAAATAAAAATATTTCTGCAGTCTTCATGTTTGTAATTTTCAACATCCATCTCTTTTCTATAAACTTGCAAGAATCGGCAGATTGGAGACATTCTATCCAATCTACTTACAACTGAACATCGGCACCCCTACACAGTTGCCTTCCCTTTCTTGCTTTCTTCATGCTGTTTTGTAGCAATCTTTTCGATCTCTTTGCGTTTAGTCTTTAACAGCTCATCCTTTTCAGCTACTAGTTTCATAAGGTCATTGATTGAAAGGTCACCCTCAACATCTTCATCAGTGATTCCCTTGAAAACATCAATAGGAACTTGGAATGTCTTGCCCACCACCTCTGCTGAATTGCATCAGCACAATATCATAGGCTTTAAAGCATATACCATGCATGAGCCAATGCACCTTCCTTTGATGCCCACTGGAACCCTGCCACAACAAAATTCTTGACTTCTTTGTCTTTGCTTGTGGTGCTAGAAGTCTTAATCCTTTTCTTTGGAGGCATTGCAACTTAAGAATCAGCGCTAACACTTCTTGAATGTCCCACTTCTTGTTTTTCAGCTTCAACATACTACCAACGCTCTTTGGACAGCCGCAATTCCTCTTTATTTTCATCAACATAGGACACTTTATGCCTCTTCTTGACAAGATCATAGAACACAACTGTCCCGTCATAATTTTTTTTTATCCGATAGCCAATAGACTTTAATTTAACATCCATTAAGGCTTTCATAATAGGCCTTAAGCCACATATATCAGGGCCAATTACAATGTTGTAAGGTGTCTCACCACTGAATTTCTTCTGAACAACCTTATCACTGAGCAATTTCATGTATCCCAGCAAACACACTATAATTGTGCATATTTACACTTTTACCTTATCTTCAATGAGAAACCTCATCTTCGGATACTCTATGTTTGTATTTGTCTTTTACTCAACAACCAACAAAAAAATGAGGTAGCAAGAATATCACACCTCATATAGATCAATGATTGATTCTCCCATTGAATCACATCACAATGAAGCTTTTTTTTGTGCTTCACAGAAAAAATGGAAGATCAATGTCTTACTGTAAACACCCCAAATCTTCTATTTTTCAAAAACTCTCGAAACACCAAAAAGCTCATTTGAGCCAAAACGACGACCTGTTTTGAAATGTGAAAACAGGTACAGAAGGCAAAAGAAGACCCTAGGCCCGAAGAGGATTCAAGCCCAGAGCTTCAGAAGCCACTCCCTGATAAAAAAACAAAAGAAAGCAGAGCCCATTTGATGAAAAGCTCAACGGAGTCCAGAACGGCGAAACGGAGTCCGGACGACAAAGTTGGGGAAAACCCAGCACCAGACGGAGCGCTGATGAAGCCAGTGCCCGCACAGATCGTTCGCCTCGAGAAGCCAAGAAGGACTGTCCGAAGAAATTTTGATTTGGATCTGGACCATATATATCCAGATCCAAATCCATGTAATGAATAGTGTTTGGATTTGGGCCAATCCAAATAGTGTTTGGGTCGATCCAAATAGTGTTTGGATTTGGATTGGATCCAAATAGTGTTTGGATTGGATCGGATCTGGATCAAAATATCCATATCCGTATCCATAAAAATATTGGGTTTGGATCGGATACAGATCTCAAAATATCCGAGATCCAATATCCAGATCCAAATAGTGTTTGGATTTGGGTATGGATCCAAACCCCAAACCCAAATCCAAGACCCACCTCAAATCTCTATAAATAGAGGTGAGGGGGTCCATGTAAAGGGTTCATGCAAATATTTGGGAGGAGAGAGAGGGAGTGATAGACCTAGCCATGTGGGCTCATTAGGTGAGGTGGGTTCAAGCCATGTGGGCTAAGTGGGTCTAGACCAAGGGGCTGCAACCAAGGTGGGCTGGACCAAGTGGCTGCAACCGTGGAGACGTGGGCTCAAGCCAAGAAGGACCGGCTCCAAGAGGTAAACCTAACCCCAACCTAGCCTAGGTTCGAACCTACCTAACCCTAACTGAACCTAACCCTAACTGAACCAACCTAACCCTAACTGAACCCTAACTAGACCTAACCTAACCCCAACCGCCTCAAACCATCCCTAACAAACCCCAACAACTTCACCCCGGCCGGCCGTGAGCAAACAGCGCCTGCCGCGCGCCCCTTCTGCTGCCGCGCGCCCCTGTTGCCTGCCGCGCCACGCGCCACAGCGCTCCCCGCAGCACACCGCGCCCTGCTGCCTGCCGCGCGCCCCCTCGCCTGCCTGCACGCCCCGCGCCGCAGCGCGTCCTGCGCCACAGCGCGCCCCGCGCCACTGCAGCCGCGTCAGGCGCCCGTCTGCTGCGCCAGGCGCCCAACAGCCGCGCCAGCCACCCGACCACCTCCCTACTGATTTGATCACCCCCCTGCTGACCTAACCTGCACCCTGGCCGTGACCTGCACCCTAGGACAGACCCTAGGACAGACCCTACACAGCCCCCGTCTTGGCCGAACCTTAGTTCCCCTAAGACCCTAACCGTGCCTCATAGAACCTCTCTCAAAGCCACCTAGGATAACCCCCTCTTGGCTGCCCAAGGTGAACCGTGAGCCCACGTGCAAGCAAGTTGAACATGGACCAGCTATTTGTAAGTGTCTAAACTTGGTCTATTACATTAACTTGCTTTATATTCAATTAAATTTTGATACGGGGTTGTAGTAAAGGAGCTTCGTCTCCCCCCGATTGTAATAATGTGGTTTGACACACCCACACACACGCGCACTTGAGCCTTTCCGCTCTTAGTCGTACACTTTTTGCACACACACGGGCCTAACCAGCCCTTAATATATAGTTATATTTATATATTTTAAGTCAAGGGGGTTTTTAATTAAGTCGTGTGTGTTGTCTTTCCATTTTCCACACGCACACACATTGAGCCTTCGCTCTTACTCCCAAGACCTTAGTAAAGGCCTTATTGCAGTTATATTTGGGTTTCATTTATGTCGTGTGCGTAGTACTTCAATTCTACACTCACACACATTGAGCTTTCGCTCTTACTCCCAAGACCTTAGTCAAGGCATACTGCAATTTATATTTGGGTTTCATTTCATGTCGTGTGTGTAAGTCTTTCAATTCAAGCACGCACACACATTGAGCCTTCGCTCTTATTTACAAGACCCAAGTAAGGGCCCCTACATATACTCTATATAAAGTATTTCTTTCGGCTACGTCTTTAAGATTCGGGTTTTAAGGTTCAAGTCGTGTGCGTTGTCTTTCAATATATACACGACACACACTTACACAATTGAGCCTTTCCGCTCTTAAGATATAGCCATATTTCCCCTTCCGCTATTTACTTTACAAGTCATTTCCCTTCGGCTATTTACTTTACAAGTCATTTCCCTTCGGCAATTTCCCTTCGGCATTGTCTTTTAATTTCGGGTTTTCCCTTTGGAGTAGCGTGAGTTTGCATTGCATCTACGCCATACCACGAGGTAGGACGCATATTGCATCGAAGCAAGCCCCGTACTCCCGCTCAAATTCGCCCCATGTAGTGGAGTGTTCATAACACACACCTAGGTGGCCCATAAAGGGATAAAAAGAAAGACTTAGGCACGTGCAAATCCACGTGATCTAAAATCTGAGAATCGTACAAACCCGAATCAAATCGTGCAAGACTTAGGGTTGTCCAACCCTTACAAAGTCAAAATCGCCCAAATGCATGGTTTTCAAAAGGTTTTAAAACACTTCTTCATTCAAAATATATTTTGAGTTAAACTTGTTTCAAAACGAAGTCTCTAAGCGTACAGACTGACCCTTGCACATCGGTGCAAGAAGGTCTGCGACGTAAAAATCCCGCTTGCCTACAATCGCCTTTCAAAAGTCAGATTGTTTTCAAAACATACTTTGCTAGTTAAAGTAAACTAGCTGGCACGCCCATAAAGCGAAGTAGATTGCGAAAAGGTTCACTTCAGGCCTAAGAACCCGCAAGTGAAAATTTTCGGTGTCTACACTTACCCTTGTTGCTGAATTTGGAAGTAGAGAATTTGTAATCTTCACTTGTTTGGATACATTTGTCATTTCGATTACTGCACCACTTTCCAGAGATGTGATTTCATTCACCTGTTATAACCAGCCACCTTCCTTTTTCTGCATTTACTTTATTTATACAGATAATGGCAACAATTAACACTTTTTCTTTCCTAAATCGTAGGGATAATGCTTTCCTTTTTTATCTTATCATTTCCACCAAATTAGAAAGATGATTTTTTATAACTATTTTTCTGGTGTCCTTTCCCACAAAATTAGGAAAGTAACTTTCCTTGATTACCTTTTTTATTTGTTTTCCCACAAATTCAGAAAAATATATTTCCATAACTACCTTTCTGGTTTCTTTCTCATAAAATCAAGAAAGTAATATGTAACTTACTTTTTTCAGCTCCAACATTTGATATTCAAAAATTGAAATTACCTTTTTTCCTTAAAAGACCATATCTTTCTTTCCAGAATTTCTATAACTACTTTTTGAAAAAAAATAGAAATGATGGGCCAGCTACCATCGTCACTTTTGGCAGCCAACACTTTCCTTTTTCGTCTTCTTCTACCTTGAGAAAACTTTCACACTAGGCTTATGTTTTACAAGGCTGCCACAACCTCTCTCTATCGTATTTCTCCGTCTTTTCTTCACATGAAGAGCACACTACTGGATCATCATGAAGAAATTAAGACAAATAAACCAGTATTTTATTGAGGAAATCGATCCATACATCAAAGAAGAGCAAAAGGGTGCAGGTCGACGCACATGGCTACCGCCCCCTTAGACTCTCACGATTTTATCCTGTAAAACCTAATTACATACTAGCTATTTATAATCCTAACCTAAATTAAAAGACCTAACTACCCCTGATTAGTAACTAATAAGATCAGGTTCCTAATGGATCAAGAGGATCCAAATTACATACGACTGAAAAATAAAAGTATAATGATAACAAGATTCAATTTGTTCTCCAACACGCCCCCTTAAGTTGAATCTTGAAGGCTTGTAACTCTCAGCTGAATAAGAGCTTTCTGAAAACCACTGACTGAAGCAAGTTTAGTGAAGATATTTGCCAATTGATCTTCTGAGCATATATGAACCAGGTTGAAGGTTCCTTGCAAGATTTTTTCTCTGATGAAGCGACAATCTATTTCGATGTGTTTGGTTCTTTAATGAAAAACAGGATTTAAGGCTATTTGGAGGGTCGCTTTACTGTCAGTAAAGAAAGTAACAGGTGTATATTCACTTTGAGACCAATTTCTGCTAAAAGTGATAAAATCCACAGTCCTTCACACATGCCAAGAGAAATAGCACGATACTCTGCTTCCGCACTTGACCTAGCTACCATAGATTGTTTCGTACTTTTTCATGATACAGTATTTCCTCCTAAACATACCACATAATCAGAAGTCGATTTTCTATCGGTTTTTTAGCCTTCCCAATCAACATCTCAATAGATCTTTAGGTCAAGTGATGAATGTGGAGAATATAATAAGCCATAGGTTATTGAGGCTTTCATGTATCTGATGATATGGAACACTATGCTCATATGGTATTTGGATGGACAATGCATCCACCGGCTAACATATCCAACTGCAAAGCTGATGTTTGGGTATGTAATGGTAACATATATTAACTTTCTCACTAATTTCTGGCACTTACCAACATCCTCATATGGTTCTGAAGACTTATCATTATTCTCCTTAGGTGTTTCCATAGGAATAGATCATACCCAACGGTCTTCCATTTTTGTTTCCTTCAATAAGTCTAGAATATATTTCCTTTGACTTAGGAATAAGTAATTGTTTTTGCTATACCAAGGAAGTAATGTAATCTTCCCAAATCCTTCAAGTCAAATAATATGCTTAGTCTCTTCTTTAAGTCAATTATACCATCAGTATCATCACCTGTAATAATGATATCATCAACATACACCAGTAACATGATATTCTTCTGACCTTGCTTGAGGAAAAGAGTATGATCACTGACACACTGCTTAAAACCCAAAGTCATAACACCATTACTAAATTTCTCAAACCATGCCCGTGGGGATTGTTTCAAACCATAAATTGACTTCTTCAATTTACATACCTTACCTTGTTTTTGTCCATGAATATACCCAGGTGGTAGGTTCATATAAATATCTTCTCGGAGGTATCCCTGAAGAAATGCACTTTTAACATCTAATTGTCATAATTCCCATCCTTTATTGACTGCCAAGCTTAAAATAATTCTGATGGTATTCATCTTAGCCATTGGAGCAAAAGTTTCTATGTAATATATGCCGTATGACTGACTGTATCCTGTAGTTACTAATCTTGCTTTATATCCTTTTATATTTTCATCAGCTTTATACTTTACAAAAAATACCCACTTGCATCCCACTATCTTCCTCTCTGATGGTAGATTTGTCAGTTCCCACATCTTATTGCGTACCAGGGCTGAAATTTCCTCTTCCATTGTTGCCTTCTATTCTGGATATTGTTTTGCTTCTTCAAATGTTTTTGTGGTATAAGTAGTTTTTGTATACATCACAAACACCTGATATTCTATGGGATAATTAGAATATGATACCATCTTTTCTAAGGAATATTTAGCAACTGTACGCTTTCCCTTTCTAATTGCAATAGGTAAGTCACTCAATTCACTGTCTGAATGCTGAGAAGTTACCTGAGCCGGAGTTGGATCTAATTCTGAGTGAAGATTATGATCCAGGGTAGTTGACAGATGTGGGAGGAAGGCCTTTCTTTCCCCCCTGATGTATATCTGCATTTTCGATTCTTGAGCAAGTATCATCTCTTCTCCTTCTTCTTCATGAACGGGTTGAGACTCAACTGGAGGAATTGGTATCACATATAGAAACATATAGCTTTCTTCTGTGAGGATCATAACACTTGTACCTCTTTTGGGTGGAGGAGTATCTCAAAAAGATACATTTAATTGATCTTGCATCTAGCTTATCTCTTAAGCCAAGATGAATGTGAATAAAGCATGTACATCCAAACACTCTAGGTAGAAGATGAAATTGTTTCTAGGATGGACATAATGAGTGGAATGGAGTATTTCCACTAAGAACCCTGCTTGGCATACGATTTATAAGAAAAACTGTTGTCAAGACTACTTCACCCCAATAGTATTTTGGTGTATTACATTCAATCAAAAGAGTTCTGGCTACTTCTAGAATGTCTATTTTTTCTCTCAAAGACACCATTTTGTTGAGAAAAATATACACATGAGGTCTCGTGCAGGATTCCATGATCCAGAAAATAGGCGTTAAGGGATTGAGACATAAACTCACCCCATTATCACTGCGAAAAACTCTTATACTTCACTAGAATTGAGTATGCACAACCTGACAGTATATCAGAAGAATATTCTTCACTTCATCTTTGGTTTTCATGAGATATATTATAGTAAATCTAGTGCAAAGAGACAAAATACTTATATCCATGCACAGATGTAGTAGAACAAGGAATCCAAGTATCTGAATGAACAACCTCGAATGGAATGGAAGATTTTTCTTCACTTAAAGGGAAAGAAATACGATGGTGTTTTGCCTTCTGGCAGGTTTCACATTTCAAATTCAAATTATTACGATCTTTAAATTCAGGTAGTAACACTCTCAATTTAGATAATGGTAAATACTATGTTATCAATAGCGCGCTATAGCGGTCGCTATAACTAAAACCGCTATAGCGGGCGACCCGCCAAGGCAAAATTAGTGCCGCTTACAGCACTATAGCGGACCACTATAGAGGTCCGCTATAATGCTGTTGTAGACGCGCGAAAAATCCCCGCCTCTCACCTTTTCAGGGCTAGGAGCGAATCCTCTCATGTGTCTAAGGCCTTTTTATGCAAACAGGGCGTGCCAGCTAGCTTACCTAAGCTAGCGAAGATATATTTAACACTGACTTCTAATCGTGGCGACTGTGAGCAAGTGAGCTCTTGTCGTCGCAGACCTTCTTGCACCGATGCGCAAGGGTCAGTCTGTACGCTTTGCAAAAATCGAGTTTTGGGATAGAAAACCTACGAAGCAGTTCGAGATGTCTAATTCGGGTCTTTTAGATGCGATTGCATGTTTTAGATCATGTGGATTTGCACGTGCCTAAGTCTTTTCTTTTATCCCTTTTCGGGCCACCTAGTTTGTGTGTTATGAACACTCCACTACATGGACGAATTCGAGTGGGGCTTGCTTTGATGCAATATGCGTCCTACCTCGTGGTATGGCGTAGATGCAATGCAAACTCACGCTACTCCAAAGGGAAAACCCGAATGTAAAGACAATACTGAAGGAAAATAACCGAAGAGAAATAATCGAAGGGAAATAACCAAAGGGAAATAACCGAAGGGAAATGACTTGAAATATAAATGCCGAAGGGAGATATGTATATAGAGTATGTATATGAGCCCTTACTCGGGTCTTGCAAATAAGAGCGAAGGCTCAATGTGGGTGCGTGCTTGAATTGAAAGACTTACACACACGACATGAAATGAAACCCAAACATAAATTGCAGTATGGCCTTAACTAAGGTCTTGGGAATAAGAGCGAAAGCTCAATGTGTGTGAGTGCTTGAATTGAAGTACTACGCACACGACATGAAATTAAACCCAAATATAACTGCAATAGGCCTTGACTAAGGTCTTGGGAGTAAGAGCAAAAGCTCAATGTGTGTGAGAGTGCTTGAATTGAAAGACTTACACACACGACATGAAATGAAACCCAAATAGTATAAGTCGGCCCTTACTTGGGTCTTTCAAATAAGAGCGAAGGCTCAATGTGTGTGAGAGTTCTTGAATTGAAAGACTTACCCACACGACATGAAATGAAACCCAAATAGTATAGGTCGGCCCTTACTTGGGTCTTTCAAATAAGAGCGAAGGCTCAATGTGTGTGAGAGTGCTTGAATTGAAAGACTTACCCACACGACATGAAATGAAACCCAAATAGTATAGGTCGCCCCTTACTTGGGTCTTTCAAATAAGAGCGAAGGCTCAATGTGTGTGAGTGCTTGAATCGAAAGACAACGCACCCAACTTAAGCAAAACCCTTCAAAAATGAAAGTATATGTATATACTTATGTATTAGGGGTTGATTAGGCCCGTGTGTGTTCAAAATTGTGCACAACTAAGAGAGTGCACGTGTGTGGGTGTGCCAAGCCACGTTATTACAAGCGGGGGGAGACTATGCTCCGTTATTACAACCCCGTATCGAATTGAATCTCAAGCAAGTATACAACTAAAGACCGAGTTAGGCACTTACTAGTAGCTGGTCCGTAGAGGCCTTGCTTGAGCGTGGGCTTGGCCTTCGCCTTGGGTTGCAAAAGGGAGCTCCGCGAGGGTGAACGGCAAGAGGTGCTGGCCGGCTGCAAATGGGGCACGGGAGAGGCGTCTTGAAGGTGGCCGGATGCTAGGGATGGGGTGCCGGATGCCAAGGATGGGGTGCCTAGGGAATATGGCACTAAGGGAGGTTCAAGGGAAGATCGAATGGGACACTTAAGGTTGGCGGGTTGTTAGGGTGGCCGAGTGGAGCTAGAAGGTCTAGGTGGTGGCGGGTAGGTAGGATGCTATGGGTTCGACTGAGTGGGGCTGGTGGCAGCAAGTGGAAGGTCTGGTGTTAGGGGGATATGGGAGTGGATTAGGTGGTTGAGAATGGAGAGGGAGTGAAGAGGGAGTAAGGTGGAAGGTAGGGCACTTACCGAGTGAAGAGAGGGTGGCGCTCGGCTGGAAGGAAGCGGTGCAGGTGGTGGCGTTCGGTTGGGCTGGGGAAGTGATGCAGGTGGTGGCGAGATGTGGAGCAAGTGGTGGTGGGGTGTGGAGCAGGTGGAGCAGGTGGCGGAGCTTGGGGAAGTGGAGGACCCGGCTGGGCTTGGGGAAGGCCTCTAGATCCTGGAACCCGCCCCCAAGGGGGGGGGTTTATATAGGGATGGGTAGGTCGGTTAGGGCTGGGTTTGGGGTAGTGGTTAGGTGGTTTAGGTAGGGTGGTATGATGATAAGGTGGGCTGGAAAGGGTAGGGCCAGATATTTTGTTTTAATGGTTTTGGGGGATATGGTGTGCTAGGTTTAGATGGGGTGGTTTAGTGGTTTAGAGTTTAGTTAGGTGGGTTGGTTCTAGGGTGAGGTTTAGTGAGCTAGGTTAGGTGATTAGGCTAGGATTAGGCTAGGTTTAGGAAAATTAACCTAGGTTTAGGGAAGGATTAGGGAAGTGGGTTAGGTGATTAGGTTGGGATTAGGCCGGGATTAGGGGAGTGGGTTAGGTGATTAGGCTCAGATTAGGGGTGGATTAGGGTGGAAGGCTAGGATTAGGTGTTTTGGGTTAGGTTTAGGTGAAGGAGCTCCCTTTGCATGACCCATGGACCTTAACCACATCATGTTGGTGCAGCCCTAGGTTAGGTTTTGGCTAATTACAAGCTTAAACCCACCCAATTAGGCTAACCCACATGATTAACCCCAAACTTGACACACAAGTCAAGCTTAATTGCAACACACTTGATCTTATCCACACCCACTCTCTCTCATGCCCATGATCCCACGTGAATTCCAAGTGGGCCCCACCTCCATTTATGAGAAGGTGATGTGGGCCATGGATATGGATATTGGATTGGATCTCTGGATCCAAATCCAAATCCAAGTCCACATATGGGTTTGGATTGGGATCTGGATATATATGGTCCAGATCCGATCCAAACTGAACTCTGACTCCTTCGAGCTGTGTTCGAAACGGACGATTTGTGCGGGGTCTGACAACATCAGCACTCCGTCTGCGTTTGGTCTTCGCCAACATGGTCGTCTGCCTCCGTTTCTGCCTTCCGAAGATGACTTCAAATGACATTTTGATAATAACAGGGTCTTGGACGTTCGAGATCCTAGGGGTGTGAATTTGATACAAGAGTTGTTGTGTCGGGCTTGACATGTGCTCCGGTTCCGGGCTCTTCTTAGCTCTCCTGGTCCTGTCTGGATCAGGCCAAGCTGCTTCGGGGTTTCAAAACGTGTTTTAAAAAGGTTTTCAAAAGCCATATTATATATTTTTGAAATATGAAGTTTAAAACATATGTACAGGGTTGTCTGGAAGGCTCCTGGGTTTCCAGACTCAAAATGGCGCTTTGGGGTTGCTTGTACAAAACCAGGTTGTTTCGAGGAATTCGTGGGATTTCGGGGTGTTTACAACTGTAAGCGGACGACCCTTCGGATCCGATTGGTCGGGTCGATCCAAATCGACCCGACCCAAATTATATAAAGGGACTCTCGCCTCTCCCTCTCCATCCTCTCCTCCGGGCCGCTCCCGCCTCTCGCCGTCACCATCTCCAAGTATGTCTCTCGCCTCAACTACCTCCCCTTATCCCGCCTCTCCCTCTCCCGCCACCACCTCCTCCTGTATTTCTCTCTGCCGCCTCTCCCTCTCTCGCCACCACCTCCCCCTGTCCCGCCCCTCCCTTTCCCGCCTCCACCTCCCTGGCCTATCTCTCCCTCTCCCGCCACCATCTCCCTCTCTCCCGCCTCAGCTACCTCCCCCTGTCCCGCCTCTCCTCTCTGCCGCCTCTCCCTCTCTCGCCACTACCTCCCCCTGTCCCACCCCTCCCTCTCCCGCCACCACCTCTCCCTGTATTTCTCTCGGCCGCCTCTCCTTCTCTCGCCACCACCTCCCCCTATCTGCCCCTCCCTTCCCGCCACCATCTCCCTCTCTCGCCACCACCTCCTCTTGGCCCATCTCTCTCTCTCCCACCACCATCTCCCTCTCTCTCGCCACCATCTCTCACCTCAGCTACCTCCCCCTGTCCCGCCTCTCCCTCTCTCCCGCCTCAGCTACCTCCCCCTGTCCCGCCTCTCCTCTCTGCCGCCTCTCCCTCTCTCGCCACTACCTCCCCTGTCCCACCCCTCCCTCTCCCGCCACCACCTCTCCCTGTATTTCTCTCGGCCGCCTCTCCTTCTCTCGCCACCACCTCCCCCTATCCGCCCCTCCCTTTCCCGCCACCATCTCCCTCTCTCGCCACCACCTCCTCTTGGCCCATCTCTCTCTCTCCCACCACCATCTCCCTCTCTCTCGCCACCATCTCTCACCTCAGCTACCTCCCCCTGTCCCGCCTCTCCTTCTCTCTGCCACCTCTCCCTCTCTCGCCATCACCTCCCCCTATCCCGCCCCTCCCTCTTTCGCCACCATCTCCTACCTCAGCCACCTCTCCCGCCACCATCTCCCGCCTCAGCTACCTTCCCCTGTCCCGCCTCTCCCTCTCTCCCGCCTCTCCTTCTCTCTGCCGCCACCATCTCTAGATCTTTTGTTGAATCTCCTTCTGGGTAATAAACTTAACCAATCAAATTGCTGAATGTGTTTACCTGCTACGGCACAATGCGCACATGTATGCTAACCAAGAATTAGAGAACAATATTTGACAGTCCTAGCAAAGAAATTTTATTCAAGCAAAACCAAAACCAACTGGGGATGGATTGAGCTCTATCTTGTAGCATTTCCAAACAAGCAAAATTATGTTTTGTTAAAATCTTCTGGGGATGGGCTATGTAATGCTGTCTATGGTTCGAATAGGAATGGTTGCTGCCTTTACAATTTGTAGTTTAGGATTGTCTAATGATACCAATGAATGTTACTTATTTAATGTTCTATTTCTTGTATAAGGTTGAAAAACTCAAGCTGAGTAGTTAGTTATTTTTATTTTTTGTAGTGAGTATGAAATCATCAACAAGTGCAACTATTTGTTCTCAAAGTGGTAGTGGCAGTGGTAGTTGTAGCACAGACACTAGTAAAACAACTGGTATTAGGTTTTCTAATCCAGCATACAACTATAGACCCCCAACTTCTAAGGATCCAGGATGGAATTGGGGTTTGACAAAATGTAGGACGGATAATATGTTAGTATTTTATACATTATGTGGTTATATTTTTACCAGTGGAATAACAAGATACAAGGACCATTTAATGGGAAGAAGCAGAAATGTGGCGGCTTGTAAGAATGCAACTAAAGAAATAAATAAAACAATTTATGATTATGTGCACAGTACATCTAAGAAGAATGCCGAAAAGATTTCATTTCCATATCAAGGAGAACTTTCTAGTATGGAAGGTAACATAGTAACGGACACTCAATGTTCATCATCTTCATCATTATTTATACTATAAATAAATGAATGTTTTTTTATTGAGTTAACAACTGGTATTAGCTTTTGTGCAATATAACGAAAAGCTAAGAAGAAGGTACGAAGAGAGGAAATCTAATGGAGCAAATTTTGACCCCATCATGTTGGCATCGGTTGAAGATCACGATGAATACCCTACTGATGATGAGTTCGTTGGTGACGGTAATTTCCTTGGCGAAATATCGAATTGGCATCGAAGCATCAAGAGCAGGTGCTACTGCTGTTTATACAAGGTCAAGGATACGAAAGCGACAAAGAAGGCAAAGCAAAGGAAATGATAAGATGCCTATGGAAGATGAAGAAGAATTTAATTTTGAAGAAATAGATGAAGAGGAAGAGGAAATAGAAGAATACGTATCTTTTTCTGAAAATGAGTGAACATGACCTAAACAATTAAGTGTGATACTGATTGTAAATTTATAATTTAATTTTGATGGATGTTATGTACTTTTGAATTAGCTTATTGACATTTGTGTATGTTTTTGTTCCTATTGAACATGTATGGGAATCTCATGTTGTTTGATGGCACATTCGTTGCTTGCTATGCCCTTCCTTGCCTCTTGGTGCGTAGCTATTCATTGTAAGCCTTTCTTTGTTTGGACCTCGCTGTTACTGTTAAGGCTATGTCATTGAAGGTGTTGCCAAATGGAAGGATGCTATTAATGTCCACGAATAAGCAAATCATAAATTAATGATTCATTTTAAGATCTTGAAAATCTCTTGGCTGGTTTTAGGAGATGAGAGTTTATACTTATGTTGCATATATGCTTGCTCCTCTAATTGCACGTGCTAGTGAATGCTTGCGCACATTTGAGCCTGCATTCTTCTCTTGCAAAGTGTCAAAATAAACAGTGGTTGATTACTAATTGCAGCACTTAGTGATCTCTTCGCTCACTATGTCGAGGCTTGGCAATCATGGTTCGCACAAGTGACAACTGGAAGAGCTCACCAATCTGATCTCCATACTTCCCAACTTTATTACCTGGATACTATGACACAGGTTTACCAATTCAGACGAATAGGTCTAACACATTGGTTTATCATGTCATGTGTTTATCTTCTTCCCTTCATACTGTGACACGATTCTTTTTTTTTTCATTTTTATTTTTGACTTACATCATTCATTCATTCTTTTTGCCTGCAAGCAATTCTCTTTTCTTTGCCTATTCTCTTGTATTATGACATGCTGATGAAGTGATGCTTTCCTTTTTATTTAACAGCCACATCAAAATTGTTGGACAAAGTTTTGTTCCTTCAACCAATACCCCAACAGAGTGTGTCGGAAGAGGTGGATCCCAAAAACTTATTTTAAAAGGTCTTGCATTCGATGCGACCCATGAATCTGGCAAAGAAATTATGCTAACACAATCAAGCAACAACTTTTGCATTTTGCCATTTGAGTGATGTGAACCAAGGGGATACTACTTGAAAATATATATGTATACATGATGCTTTTTATTTATTTATGATTAAAAGACTGTTTTTAAGAGTCTAGTTCAGCACAAAGCCTTGCTTTTCTACTTTTGTTACGTAACTGTTGCTTTCACTTTTGACAGGAACAGAAGAAATATGCTCAACTGTTTGGCATTGTTATGTGTGATTCATCTGGTTTTAACCTTACATTTAGAATCACAAGAAGTGCTTTTATGGAGGTATCTTGGAATTCAGTTATCTCAAGTTATTTTCCACTCTTTTTATAGAATTGAAACTTTTTGACGATGGAATATTTTCAGCTTCGAGATGAGGTGATGCAGACTCTTACTTACACGGACAAAGAAAGTAATATTGGTTTTGAAGAGGTTTTCATTACCAAAGTAGACTTTGCAGGCTTGCAGCAAGGTTTGACTACTGCACAAGGTATTATCTTAACATGGTCCTCCAAGTACTTGTTCATTTATCAACATGTGGCACATTAGTTTACATTTGTTGATGCCGTATGCCTTTTCAGTCTAGGGGAAATTGTCAACAATCTCCTTTTCAATACCATGACATACCGATACATATCAATTGACTTGCTCTTGTTCTTATTTGAGGTATATTTACTGGAGTGCATCAAGTACCAAGTAATCACTACAAATCATCCCTTTTGGGTTCTAATAAAATGGTCAATCTCTTTTCTTATACTATGGCATGTCTGTCTATCAAGTAAAGC
Source organism: Brasenia schreberi (assembly GCA_036023115.1). NCBI lineage: Eukaryota > Viridiplantae > Streptophyta > Magnoliopsida > Nymphaeales > Cabombaceae > Brasenia > Brasenia schreberi. Next base: position 14,838,269 of record JAYKKT010000078.1, on the reverse strand, counting down.
AACGATAACCACCTCCTATGTGAAACCACTAAAATGATGCAACATACAACATTTTCCCTCAATCTTAACCATTTCCAAAAGTAAACGTTGTACAATGTATACATATATGATTTATATGACCTCACTTTTCAGTCAGATAAGCTTTCTTGGACTCTTTTCTTTAGGTACTTATAACATTAATTTTTTTGTTCAGATTTTCTTTAAAGTGTCTGACAAACTATCAATTGCCTAAGTTCCCACCTTTAAAGTCCTTTAACAATATTTCTACCTTTAAATCCATGGCATACATAAACATGTATTTCAAAATGATATGTTCTTTGAAGAGGCTTAAACCCTGCTTTGCTGCTCTCTTTCAGTTTATTATGGATGGAGGACTTCCATACAGAATGATGGTTGCAAATGGTTGAATATGTATTATACTTACAAGTGTTGTTTTAGTAGATTTATCTTTTAGAGTAGAAATTTCACAAGCTTGGAATCAACATAAGTTCTTAAATATAAGTAAACACTTAAAAACGTAGCTTCAACACTACAACATGGCCTATGATTTTTTATAACAAGCTGGATGGGTTCTCTTCAAAGCATGCAGCCTGCCAGAACTTCCTTGGATAAAGCTAAATACAGGAGAATGTGAACCTCAACGACAAAGCCTACCATGCTTGATTAGTTGTTGCAGCTGATGTGTTATTATCTATTCATGGCAATAATCTACTTAAGATCTTGATATTTTTTAGAAATTAGAAAACCCATTATATATATATATATTTTTAATCATAAATAAAAGTGTACCGCTAAGTTCGTTATATCCCTGCTACCGCTATATCACGGTCGATCGCTAACAACCCGCTAACCGCTATCGATAACATAGGGTAAATGCCCAGCCTCTGATGCCAGCGAGGTATGTCTTCCTTCTGTTTGTCAGTGATGACAATAGATTGTAAAGCTGCTCTTTTATTATCTTTGCAAAAATAAAGGCCTCGCCTCACGCTACCCTGACCAAAGATTCTCCCCATCCTCTGTTCCTGAAAGACACATCCAGTAGAATCAAACATTATACAACATTTTAGATCTTGAGTTAGAGCAAATACAGACAACAGATTGACTGATATAGTTGAAACATGTAACACATTTTTTAAAGTGCCAAATGATGTAGTAATACTCCCTTTTCTAACTATTGGAGTGTGAGAACCATCTACTAGTCTAATGTTAATATTTGCTTGAGTCAACTCATAGTTATCAAAGAAATTCCTTCAGCTGACCATGTGGTCTGTGGCTCCATAATCAATAACCCATATTCTTGAATGAGAAATACTTATATTACCCTGAGTTAAGAATAAAAAAGGATATGCCACCACTACTTGTGAATCATTGTGGGAGGATGATGTAGATGGAGAGTGTGAATCATTCAAACGAGCTTTGAGGAACTCAATCTCTTTCTTCTTGTCTGCTAGTGAGGTCACACTGTCATTAGTCTTTTGTTTTTCATTCTGATCACTGCTGAAATAAGCTTTATTGAATTGGTTCTGGAGATGAGCATGTCTTCCAACTAATTCCCAACATGTTTTCTTAGTATGTCGTGGCTTTCCACAATGAGAACAAGTCAATTTATCTTTTTCTTTAGAATTAAATCCAAATCTTCCTCTACCACGTCCATAACCTCCTCTTCCCCTAGAGAAGGAATAAGTAGACATATTTTTTCCTACAAAAGAAGACGTTTCTGATACACTGATCTTAGTTTCATTCTCTAAGTATTTTCTGTCTTCCTCCCAAAGGAGCGAGTATACTGTACTCAAGGATGGAAGTTCCTCTCTACTGAGAATGTTGTTCTTAACTGCCTCATACTCTGAAGAAATCCTCCATAGGAGATCAAAGACTTTGCGCTCTTCAAACTCCTCATTGCGCTCCTGTATGCAACTCTGACATTTTGTTTTAGAATAGAGTTGTAACTCTTCCCATAAGCTTCTGAGTTTTGCATAGTATTCACTTACTAATCTTCCTCCCTACCTGCATTTTCTAATCTTTTCAATGAGATCATATTTCTTAGCAATATTATTTCTTTGAGCGTAGACTTCCTGTACTATTAGCCAGATATCCTTAGTAGTTTCTAAGAACATAAAAGTACTGCCAATAGATGGTGTCATGGATTGAATCAGTCAGGCACTCACTAATGCATTCTCTCTATACCATCAAGAGTAAAGAGGATTTGAAACTGGAGGTTGAGGTACATCACCTGTTAAGTAATCTCAACGCCCCCTGGCCATGATTGCCAGTTCGATAGAACGTGTCCACTGAAGATAATTCTTGCCATCCAACTTCAGATTTGTTATTTGAAGTAATTCTCCTTTGTCTGAAGAACCTTGATCATTCCCATCAATAATCTTTGTTCTTTCCATTTTATGAGAAATGTGTGTTTCTTAATCTCAATTTTCAAATCACAAATTCTTTAATTGGAATACCTATATACTTCTGGAAAAAATAATAACAAACCCACCGAGGAACTGCAGTCTGGCAATCGAATTACTCATAGCCTTAGTGCTGTATAAAATTTGATTTTTTTTTGTTAAGCCACCTATGCGTATTGCTTGCTTGAATATCTCACCTCAAAGTGCCTTTCATTGTCTAGAAGAGATGCCACTATCATCTATTTTGCAGACCATAGACACTTAGTTTCTTAGAAATATTCGGTAGCCACCAATGGGTTCTCACCAACCTAGTAACCAAATATATAGAGGCAATAAATGGAAAAACTGCACCTGGAATCGTCACCTATATGCAACCGCCAACCCTAGCCTCTCCTTGATGATAAATAGCTGTGATAGGCTCTGATACCATAAAGAAATTAAGACAAATAAATAGCATTTTTTTGAGGAAATCGATCCATACATCAAAGAAGAGCAGAAGGGTGCAGGTCGGCACACATGGCTGCCGCACCCTTAGACTCTCACGATTTTATCCTGTAAAACCTAATTACATACTAGCTATTTATAATCTTAACCTAACTTAAAAGACCTAACTACCCCTGATTAGTAACTAATAAGATAAGGTTCCTAAACTAGCTATTTATAATCCAAATTACATACGACTGAAAAATAAAAGTATAACGATAATAAGATTCAATTTGTTCTCCAACACATCATCCTTGAAAGAACTATCACAGTAGATATGCAACCCCCTTCTCATGCTGCTATTACATTGAGAAAGTATCTATTGGGACCTTTTCAATGAATCTCTTATCGTGACAAGTGCATCGACCAATTGTACAAAATCACTAGTAGCAACACCCACAACATGCTCACAGCAATGCATCTAGTTCGGAACTTTTTCTACCTCAAATACGAATTTGTCCATCTCTATGCAATCAAATGCATCAGTAGATATGCAACCCCCTTCTCATGCTGCTATTACATTGAGAAAGTATCGATTGGGACCTTTTCAATGAATCTCTTATCATGACAAGTGCATCGACCAATTGTACAGAATCACCAATAGCAACACCCACAACATGCTCACAGCAATGCATCCAGTTCAGAACTTTTTCTACCTCAAATACGAATTTGTCCATCTCTATGCAATCAAATGCATTAACTTCTCCAAGTTCCTTCAGCTGTAACAATGATGACTAAGATAGTGGTCCAGATTTACAATTGAAAAATAATCGAGCAGCCTTCTCCTTTCTAACCAATAGGTTCCATTGATCAAAATGGTACGCAATAGTGCTCAATACACTATCTCTATGCCTTAGTCCCAGGTCAATAGTTGTCTGAAGTTCTCCAAGTCTTCCGGAGACCTCTTCAATCATCTGACTCTGTTTGCTCGACTCCTCTACAAAAGGATAAAGATTTGCTCCAAAAGCTTCACATATTTTCAAAATTTTAGACTTTGCTCTTTCTCCCGAATAGAATACTACAAACACATTTTTCTCAATCTGGGAACCAAGCTTCTTCTCCCTGATTATGAAATATAGGGTTGCAAGTAACAAACAAAAAAACCATGTCCCCAGTCGCCAAACATGAATGCAAAAAAAAAATGGGAAAATAATAAATAGTGTATACACCACGATTTGCTTCTTGATACCTAGCAACATCATATGCATCGACAATTTCTTGAAAAGCATTAGTAAATTTGTTTGTCTTTGAAATAGGTAGGTGGAGACTCTCTAGTTTGCAGAACTTGAAAAATGGCTCCTACTTGGGTGTTACTGTCATAGCTTGCACGTTGAAGTGCATCTTGAATCTGATTCTTTGCAAACACTGGGCTCCAACCTTCTGCAACCAGATACTTTTTTTGTAACATCAAGACTCAGCATATTCAAAGTATAATAAACAACCTTCAACACATAGGCCACGATTTCAACATCTCAGGAATTTTCACAGCCACGATAGGCTTTAATACCATATTGAAATTCTTCGATAGTGCACCAGAAGATAATATGAAAAATATAAATAAACATTGAAAAGTAAAAATGGAGATTTGAAGGAGGGGGTAGGCCCTCCAATGCAGGGCCCCCTCCGCTCTTTTTCTCTTTCTATTAATAAGACTCTTAACCCTAATACAAAACGTCCAACCTTTATATAATGGACTATAAAACAAAAAATGATGAAAATACCCTTAGTACTACAAGAAATTACAATAACACCCAAATATCAAAAATTAAAAAACTAACACTAAAAAATAGCAGATACATATATTCTTCAACTCACATCAATTTGAAGTTTTTTCTTGAGAAATTGACTGGAGATCTTGAAGCCGTCCCGGATTTCTTTCAATCTCTCGGGATCGACGGCTCGAAGAGGCGTCTACTCCTCCAGTACCCCTCTCTCCTCTTGTTAGACTTAGAAATCAATTTGAAGCCACACATCTTATTCTTTCGCTCGATGATCCTTGATTCAACTGCTCCTCTTTTGAGTCTTCTGGCATTTTCCGATGAAGTGGTTTTTCTCCGTCGAGTATTTGCGATCGCACGTCGACTTCCTTTGTTCACTAGGATTTTCCTGCAAGAATGTTCAGGCGATTAATCTCCTGCAATGGTTCTCCATCCACATCCATTGCCCGTTGCTCCCATCAATCGAACAACTCTAATACCATGTTGGAAAACGTGGGTGGCACAGTGAAATATCAAATATCACAAACACGATAAAATAAGTGAAGAAAAAATATGGAGATCAAAGGAGGGGGCAAGCTCTCCAATGCCTCTCTCTCTTTCTTAATCTTACTCTTTTAACCCTAATACAAGAAGTTCAACCCTTATATAATGGATTGCTAAACATAAAATAACCGAAATATCCTTAGTAATACAGGCAATTACAATAATACCTAAAACATCAAATATACTAAAATTAACACTAAAAACAATAGATATTTATATTATTCAACAAATACAACACTTACATCCAAAAACCTTCAACCGATTATAACTGGGTTTATTTGAATACAATTTTTTTTATTGGAGAACAATTTTAAAGTTTAGATTATGACATCTTATTTTATCAAATATATAGAAGTTAGAGCGGCTTCGGCTTATTTGTGGACTTTACTAGCTAATAACAAGGTTATAATCAGTGTTGTTCGATGCTTATTGTATCGTGTATCATACTTTAATATTAAAAAATTAGTAAAAATCTTTAAAAAATTAGAAGGAATTAAAAAAATCCAAAAAATAAAAAAATGCGGAGGTCTTCCAAAGGTTTTCATGATAGGAAATATTTTAAAAAAATGCCAATAAATAGACCGACTTACCATACTTATAACATAGGAGATATCTAGAGGTATGATCGTCAAATATATAAGTCGTCCCACTAACCTTTGAGATTCACCAGCCTTATGCAATCGTTTATCAGTATTGGCACTTAATTTTGAGCTGCTATCCATAATCACATTTGTTGATTTACACTCTAACATTTAAGTATATTAATTTTTATTTGTTGTAACATGCGCCTTCATGAAAGTAATGTTGTATTACTTAAATGTTCAATTAAGTAAATTGTTTGACTTCAATTGTTAATATTATTTACTAATTGCTTATCTTTCTTTCTTGTAGGCAATTAAAAAAAGTAAATAGAGAAGAAAGCCAATTTGATCCAATAAGTTTGGATAATTTTGATATATTAGAAGATTGGATTATAGAAGACAGTGAAGAAAATGCCCTCCTAACTGAAGAAGACATTGCATGGATTAATTTGGAAGGAGCACAACAACAGTATCAAGGAGATGAAGAATTTGATTTCCAAGCAGAAGGTGTTGCTGATGATAATAATGAGGATCTTCAGCAAGGAGAAGATTAAGATTATTTAGTTGATGATCTTGATTATAATTTATAAAATGTAAATATATTTCATTTTTTTTATTCAAAATATGTAAATTTGGATACAATTGTTTAATGTTGAATGCTCAATCTGTACTAAACTTTGCATTATATGAATTTAAAGCAATTACCAGTTTTTTCCTTATTTTTTCTTGATTGTTTTCTGGATTTTTACTAATTTTTCTTGATTTTTTAAATAAATTTTATATTATTTTAATATTAAAGTATGATACGAGCGATACTATACGATATGATATGCGTCAGACAACACTGACCGCACTACTATGCGTCTAGGTAAATTGTTTATCTTCGTATTTAAGTTTCTTAAATCAATACATCTTATATTATTGTGGATTATATCTCTAATGTTTGCCTTTTTCTACAGATGTTTGGTAGAATAGGTTTGGAAGCGATTGCCCAAACCTTAGGGATTTTGCAGTCAGAGTTTTGAGTAAAACCTACAGTGCTACTGGTTGTCAAAGGAATTAGAGTGTCTTTGAACATATCTATAAAAAAAAACGTAATAAGTTGGAACATAAGCGGTTGAATGACTTAGTTTTTATTTGTTGTAACATGCGACTTTGCGAAAGGTAATGTTGTATTAGTTAGTACTTAAATGTTTAATTCAATATATTGTTTGACTTCAATTGTTAATATTATTTACTAATTGCTTATCTTTCTTTCTTGTAGGCAATTGAAAAAAATAAATAGACAAGAAAGCCAATTTGATCCAATAAGTTTGGATAATTTTGATATATTAAAAGACTGGATTATAGAAAATAGTGAAGAAAATGCCCTCCTAACTGAAGAAGGCATTGCATGGATTAATTTGGAAGGAGCGCAACAACAGTATCAAGGAGACGAAGAATTTGATTTTCAAGCAGAAGGTGGTGACGATGATGATGAGGATCTTCAGCAAGGAGAAGTTAAAGATTATTTAGTTGATGATCCTGATTACAATTTGTAAAATATAAATGTATTTCATTTTTTGCTTCAAAATATGTAAATTTGGATACAATTGTTCAACGTTGAATGCTCAATATGTACTAAACTTTGCATTATATGAATTCAAAGCAATTACCAGATTTTTCCTAATTTTTCAAATTTTTTTCTGCTTTTTCTGGATTTTTACTAATTTTTCTTGACTTTTTAAATATTTTTTTATTTTTTTAATATTAAAGTATGATACGATACGATATGCCCGTATCGTGGAGCCCAGCGATACACGATACGATACACGTCAGACAACACTGGTTGACCCCACTCTCCTCCGCACAATAGTTGTTGTTTCAAAGTTTGACAATAGGCTTAAGGTATTGCAATTTTTAATTCATTTCAATTAGATGTAAATTTTGAGTTGATATGATGCCAGACACGAACTACAACAACAACAACTAAGCATTTTCCCATACTCGATCGGGTCCGCGCTAGGCACGAACTAAACATAGAAATATATGATTCAAGTGGATTGCATGTTAACATGAATAAAATGAAATGGAATAGGAATTTAGTGATCGATGGGAAGTTGATGAATATTTGAGTGCAAGTGGTTACCTTGGTGACAGTACTCGTCCCTTTTTTGTAGCTCTGCCGAAGGACAGAGACACTATCTCAAATGAAGAATTCAGAAGGCAGATCTCCCAAGTTGACGTGGAAATTATTCACCACCTCCATGAAAACATTAATGGAGGATTTGATGAAGAAAAATATGGACCTTTTATTGGTTTTGGATGTGTAAGAAATTACTTGGAGTCAGAGCTTTAGAAGAGATACAAGGAGGCTGCTCCTGCAACTTTGGCCCTACTAGAGCAGCGTTGTTCCGAAGTTGCAAGTGAACTAGCAAGAGCAGATACGAAGTTGCGAGCTACTTCTAATGTTTCATTTCTCCGGAGACTGGCCATGTTACATGCTGCTTCAATTATCTGACATGTGATATGTATTGTTCATATTGTCTACTCAATCATATATTTTCTGTTTTTGAGAAGAAATAAAAGTTTCCCCTGCTGAAATTAAGCCATGAAACTGGGACCACTCTTTTAACATTATTGCTCAATGCAGTGGGCACTCATAGATGGAGCAGCTGACCCTGCTCCAGAGGAATGGGGAAAGACAACCGATTAAGAAAGCACGAAAGTGCCCTTGGAGGTTGGCCTGGTGTCATTGTAGATGTAAAGCCACCAAACTATGTTTTAAAACTTTATGGTGGAGCAGATTTTGAGAGGGTAATGCATGAGTTTCGATGTGCTACATATTCTATAGAATGCCCAACAGTATCGAAGGAGAAGGTAAGTACTTAGCAATATCAAATTATTCAAATTGCTTGTTTGGTTATTGTGAATGCTGCCTTTTAAGACTGCAACCGATATCAAATTATTCAATTGCTTGTGTTGTTATTGTAGATGACTACATGTAACATCACTGATATCTATGAATTTACAATAGGTTGCGAACATTTTACTTGCCCATGCTGGTAGAGGAGGGGGTGGAAGTGTTGCTGGTGCAGCAGCACAGATAGCTTTCACAGCAGCTCGGTCATGGCTCGCCCCTCTTCTGGACACTGCATGCAACCGGCTTGCGTTTGTTTTGAAGAATCTTTTTGACCTTGCTGCTGAGCGTAACAGGAACCATGAATCCTTCGATGGTAAGATTTGTGATCTGTGTTCATCCATCTGCCTCTTTGCTGGTTTCAGAAGTACCATGAGTTCTTGAATTTTATTGTGATAAATTTTTAATTTGCAGCAAGTTCTCTTTATTCGCAGTTTGTCATTCGCTTGTTCATTCACTCATGACAAGTACAAAAGTTATTCCTGGTTTTAGATTTAATAGCTTATGTAATTTCTCGTATCTTCTATGGACAGACGGAAGATGGAAAGAAAGCATGGATGGATATGTTGGTTTTCATGCTGCACTGCGACATTCGTACAATCAGTTCATTCATGACTTGTCAAAGCAATGCAAGCAAACTAGTCCGGCACCACCTTGATTCAGTTACAAGTCCATATTCACAGATATGCTACTATGATGGGTGATTCATTTGTATCTTCGGGTTTTAGTGCTGCAACTTTATATCAAGATTCAATTTTAGCAGCTCTTTCGTTTCATCTGGTCTTGACATCTCCAGCAGGAGTTCTCAAGACGGTATGATGGATGAACAGGAGAATTTGCCACCAAAGGGCCATGCCGCTCAGCATAACACACCAGGAAAAACGTCAGACAAGGAAGTCCTAAGGGAGAGCCAATTGACCATTTCCGAAACACCTCCTAACCAACCGGGTGATGGGGGCTTGAAGAAAGATATTGGTATTCAAGGTGACATTGGAATGAGGAAGAGGCAAATGTGGATCATGCCCAACAATAACAGCATGTATCCTTACCATCGAAATGGAAACCTTTTTGGCTGTTCTAATGATAATGGTTCAAAATCAAGGTCAGCTTATGCAGTGGTTTGTGCTGTTGCATCACAACATTTTGCCAGAATCAGGGAGGTTCTTATTGAAAGAAGCGCGCCATCGACCCTCAATGCTGGATTCCTAACTCCGCGGTGAGCTCTGAATCTTTAGCTTTTTGTAATGTTGTCTAAATAGTTTAGGTCTCTGAACGAAAACGGACTCAGGTTGGTTAAGGCAAGATCAAACCAGAGAGCAACCTCTGCGTATTCTCCGTGGTTCATGTCACATAGGCGTTCGAAATGCATATAAGTGGCTGCACGCACATACATAAAAGGATGCACAATGTCGCAATTAATAAAACTATCCCAGATATAATGCTTACAAGGTCAAAAAAGCATATCAAGGGTATGGTTAGCAATAAGAAGGTTCATGTCAACCATTAATTTCACATTGATTAGACAATGAGTGACTGAGATAAATGCAATTACGAAGTCGTCAGTTGATATACTCTTGCTGGAGTAAAGTACCCAATAACTAGAATCAAAACCAAGGCTTTTCCTTAATGAAATAATAGTTACCACTCTGATTCCTTCATTCACAACGAGCAAGATCATTAACTTTTCGAAGGCCTTTTTTTACAATTTAGGCAAGAATACAAAACGATGCTGCATTTAATAAAAATATTCTTGCAGTTAACTATGAAAGAGTACCAAATCCCTAGAAGAAAATACTTGATTCCCAAGATCAAAACAACCTTTTTCTCACCTGGGTTTGGCTATATGCACTTGGTCATCATTGCTAACTATCTTCCTCTTAACTCTTAAAGTGTCACACATGCTCGGGTTGCGACCATGACTCGACTTGAGCCGATACTACATGACCGCATCTCGTTCGGGCGTCATCGTGAGTAGTAACCAAATACCATACTAATTTAATTCAATTGAAATAAAATTTCTAGCTTAAATAAATGCTCATATTAAAATTCTAAACAATACTCCTAAAATGGTGTGGGGTCCATCAAACATAACTCCGAATAAAAAGAATTTGTAAATCGTTTAATACTTATCGTATCATCTAAAATAAAAAGGTAGCTTTATCCAACTGCTACTATGCTCTGTGCGCCTTGAAAGTGGACGAACTGTAAAATAATATGGTGAGCTCCTATATATAGTTTAGTAGAAAAGTTAAACATCTTTAAACATAATTTATACTAAAAACATGCAAATTTCACAATTATTTCATAATAAAATCACAATTTCATCTTTAAATCATGATCTCAAATTCATACCCGCATACATACACACATCATTAGTTACGATAATTATAGCCTATATTGTGTCTGTTCCAAAGGCCATAAAAGTCATCTGATCCTCCCTAGCGTCACCTTGGTAACCCCGTCAAAGACGGTAACCATGTCAACTCTCACACTCGAGAACACACCATGTATTCACCCCAAATCGGATCACGTGAGAGACCTCTAAGTCTCTACAGACCCTGCACAACCCACACAAGTATGACTCGTATATTCACACATCATTATATTTCTAAAACCAATTATAATTCATCACATTCACAAATCATATCTAGATCCATAAATATCCAAATTCATACAATATTTAAATTTCGTGTTCATACAACACAATAATATCAAAACATGCTCTTTATTAACCACGTCATAAACAAGTTTTACTTCAAAATATATCAACACATAATTGTGAACATCATTTCATAAACATCAATGAAATATTTATAAATCATGGACATTTAAATCCATCTAAAACAAGAAAATCACTTCTAGAATGGTTTTATAAAACAATGCATAACCCCCTACTTCAAGGATCGCTAAGATCCAATCCCCAAATTATTGGGTCACTCTTATCACTGCCAAATCTTTCAATTTTAATCTCTAAATAATTATAAATAATTTAACTACGAATTTAATGCAACAAACCATATCCAAATCAGATCTCAAATGATACTAAAATCACTTAAAACTCAATTTAGATCCGTTTAAACTACTTTAGATCTGAATTGATACTTAGGTCCATATTCGATCCAAATTGAGTGACACCGTAGATAGCCTGTATCACTGTGTCAACATAGAACCTGCAGCTACTAACATGGGTCTTTTTTTTTACTTGTTTTGGCATAGAACTATTCATTGATATATGATACGAGGATACAACACAAATGCAGTATCATTTTAAGGCATTTCGGAAATGACATGACACAGAAACTAGGATATGCCCAAATGGACTGGTTCCCTTGGTTTTTCGGCATCGATTTCCCCAGTTTCTAGCGGCAATCAAGGCTGGCGATGGTCTCCAACTGATTGCCTGCCTCTCCTCTTCTAATTTAACCCAATATTGATTATCAGTGACGACATTTTGGTAGGAAAATTTGTGAAAAAATAATAACTCGGATTTAAGGAAAAATTCATAAATCTACCATTGTTTTTAACCGATTTTCGAGTATTAAGGCAAGTTTTCAAATGTTTAGCATAAATCATGCAAAAGCCCTTTGATATAATTTAAATTTAGCAACTAAAAATGAAGAAAACAGAAAAGCAAAAACGGGGATCCAGATGTGCAAATCTGAATCTAACCTGACTTAGTTTATTACATTCTACTTCCCTTAAAGAAATTCTGTACTCAAAATTTGGAAAATACTTGAAGAGATGTAGATACTTTTCGCATATCTCATCCTCGAGCTCGTAAGTAGCTTCACTTTAAATGAAGATTCTAGTATACTTTTAGTATCCTCAAAACTTAGCGATATAAGATTTTTTTTTCCTATCTAAGATGGCTATGGGCACCTATTCATAAGACGAATCTCAATGTATGTGAAGCAGTTCAATGAACAATGACGGTAACTCCAATCGGTAGGCAACATCTTCAACTCATTTAAAGATCTTATATGGTTCAATATACCTAGAACTCAACTTATTTTCTCTTTAAAACGAGTCACTTCTCGAGCTGGAGAGACTTTTAAGAGTACATTATCGTCAACTATAAACTCTAGATCATGACGTCTCTTATCTACGTATCTCTTATATTGATCTTGAGTTGCTTTAACACGTTGACGAATGAAGTTCATCTTATTTGAGAAGTATCTCTAGACCGGTTGGAAGTCGTAGCCCATGAACATCTCAAGATAGTGGAGTCCTGCATTTTTCCTAATAGAACATCTTGTAAGACGACATCTCAATGCTTGCTTGGTAACTATTATTATAGGCAAAGTCAATCAAGTATAACTAGTTATCCCATTGGTCTTTAGTGTCCAACACACATGCTCGAAGCATATCCTCTAGAGTCTGAATAGTATGTTAAGCTTACCTATCGATATGTGGGTGAAAGGTCGTGCTAAATTACAATATCGTTTGTAAAGCATACTTTAAACCCTGCCAAAAATAAGAGGTAAAACGAGGATCTCTATATGAAGTAATGGTACACACTATAGAACTTAATGATTTAAGCGATATAAATCTCAGTTAATGTAGATAGTGACATATTCTTCTAAATGGATATAAAGCGTGCAACCTTAGTAAGTTTGTCGATAATTACCAAGATATCATAGTGCTTATATGAGGTAAGAGGAAGTTCAATAATAAAGTTCATGTTAATATGTTATCATTTTCTCTGAAGAATAGGTAATGGTCTTAAGGTTCTTGCGGGTCGTTGGTGATGTGCCTTCACCTTTTGATAAGTCATACATCTAATCACAAATTCATTAATGACCTTTTTAATTCCAAACCAATGGTATTGTCAGCTTAAGTCTTTATATATCTTTTTGCTTCCAAGGTGAATGTTAAAGCGACTATGATGCGTTGATTACAAGATCTCCTTTCGAAGTGACTCATCCTTAGGCACATATACGCGTTACTCGAATTGTAAGGAACCATTATCCTCGCATAAATCATATTCAAGCTAACCTCCACCATGAACTCATATATTATCATCCTCAACTGAAGATCATCTCTTTGTGCTTGAAGTATTCTCAACCAAAGTTCGAGTGTCGTTCACACTAGGATATAATAGTGAGATACCGGCTCATTTCTTACTAAGGGCATCTGTGACTACATTAGCTTTTTTGGAGTAATAAAAACCTTCAATAAACCTTTGGTAATATCCATCTAATCCAACAAAAACTCCGGATCTTAGTTATATTCTTTAGCCTTTCCCATTGAAGAACCGTTTCCACCTTAGTCGGATCCATCAACTTTAATTCCATCCTTAGAAATCACATGACCCAAAAACTGAACTTCATCCAACCAAAATTCACATTTTGAAAACTTCGCATACAACTTCTTCTCTTTCAAAATCTAAAGAACTATATTGAGATGTTCAAGCATGCTCTTCTTGGATTTTGGAGTATATCGAATGTCATCAATAAAAACAACGAAAAAATCTATCTAGGTACGGACGAAAATCCTATTCATGTAATCCATGAATATAGCAGAGCATTCGTCACACCAAACGACATTACTTGATATTCATAATAACCGTAACGCGTTCGAAAAACCGTCTTAGGTATATCAGCTGAAGAGAGTTATCCTTCTTTTTCACGAATAAAACTTATGCTCTCAATGGTGAGGTACTTGGTCGAACAAAGCGTTTTTCTAATAATTCTTGTAAATGATCTTTCAACTCTCATAACTTTATAGAAGTCCTACGATAGGGTGTTATAGATATAAGATTAACACTTTGTAAACACCCCGAAATCCCATGAATTTCTCAAATCAACCTGGTTTTATAAAAGCAGCCCCAAAAGGGCTATTTTGAGTCTGGAAACCTAGGAGCCTTCCAGACAACCCTGTATATATATTTTAAACTTTATATATTTTAAATATGTATAATATGTTTTAAAAAACTGTTAAAATATGTTTTGAAACCCCACAAAGCAAGCTTGGCCTGATCAAGACAGGACCAGAAGAGCTAAAGAGAGCCCGAAACTGGAGCACAGGTCGAGCCTGGCACAACAACTCTCATGTTGAATCCACCCCCAGGATCTCGAATGTCCAAGACCCTGTTATAATCAGAAATCATATGAAGTCATCTCCGGAAGGTGAAAACGGAAGCGGACGATCATGTTGGCGAAGACTCAACGCAGACGGAGTACTGATGCTGTCAGACCCCACACAAACTGTTCGTTTCGAACATAGCCTGAAGGAGTCAGAATTCAGTTTTGATCGGATCTGGACCATATCTATCCTGATCCCAATCCAAACCCATGTGTGGATTTGGATCTGGATCCAGAGATCCAATCCAATATCCACATCCATGGCCCACATCACCTTCTCATAAATGGAGGTGGGGCCCACTTGAAATTCACGTGGAATTATGGACATGAGAGAGAGTGGGGGAGGATAAGATTTGGGAGTGATTGTAATTAAGCTTGACTTGTGTGTCAAGTTTGGGGTTAATCATGTGGGTTATCCTAATTAACATGAGTTTAAGCTTGTATTAACCAAAACCTAACCTAGGGCTGCACCAACATGATGCAACAAGGTCTATGGGTTATGCAAAGGGAGCTCCCTAACCCAATCCTAATAAAAAAACCCTAATCCTAGCCTTTTACCCTAATCCTGGCCTAAGCCTAGCCTAATCACCTAACCCACTTTCCTAATCCCGGCCTAATCCCAACCTAATCACCTAACCCACTTTCCTAATCCTTCCCTAAACCTAGCCTAATTTCCTTAAACCTAACCTAATCCTAGCCTAATCACTTAACCCATCTTACTAAACCTCACCCCAAGACCAACCCACCTAGCTAAGCCCTAAACCCCTAAACCACCCCACCTAAACCTAGCACACCATCTACCTAAAACCCCTTGTATTAAAATATCTGTCCCCTCCTCAAAACCAGCCCACCTTATCACCACACCACCACCCCCTAAACTACCTTACCACCGTCCAAAAACCAGCCCCAACCGCCATCTCCAAGGCTATAACCCCCCCCCCCCTAGTGGGCGAGTTTTCAAGTCTTCACCACCTTGGCCCAACCGACCTTGGCCAACCACCTCTTAGCCGAATCCTCCACCTTCCTCTACCTGTACCACCACTGCCCCCGGCCAAGCTCCTCCTACACCACCACTTCCATCCGGCCAGCTCCCCGTCGCCACCACCTCCCGGCTGAATCCCATCCATCCAAAGCACCCGGCTGCCCTTCTTCCATCCGCCAACTCCTTCCCCTTTCGGTTAGTACCCTACACTTAGCTCCACCTCTTCTTCACTCCCCCTCCACTCTCAACCACCTATACCACCACCACATCACCCCATCACAGCCACCCGCCATCCTCACCCATTCGGCCAGACCTCAACCATTTCCACCACCCGACACTCTACCTTCGCCTAGTGACACCCGGCCACCCTACTTGGCTCCCTAGGACCTGCCCCTTCCACTCTCCACTAGCCCTTTGTCCCACCTTCCACAACACCCTAGCTAACTCCCTTCCCATCCATAACATCCCCAGCTACCCTAGCAGCCGGCCACCACTAAGCTCCCCTTAGTCGGCCACTCCAACCGACTGTATCAAATCCATTCGGCCAGCCATACATTTCCCTTAGGCATTCCCTTAGGCTCCCCTTTAGCACTATCTTCCTTAATACCAGCCCATCCTTTAGTGACCTTCCTTAGTCACCTTAGCCCAAAGCACCAAGGCAGCACATTCCTAGCAGCAGGCCAGCTTCAAGGCGCCCTTCCCGTGCATCCAAGTCACCCGGCCAGCATCTCCCCTTGTCGTTCCATTCCGAGGAGCTCCCTCTTGCAGCCCAAGGCAAAGCCAAGCCCACGCTCAAGCAAGTCATCTTCGGACCAGCTATAAGTAAGTGCCTAACTCGGTCCTTAGTTGTAGACTTGCTTAAATTAAATTTGATACGGGGTTGTAATAACGGAGCATAGTCTCCCCCCACTTGTAATAACGTGGCTTGGCACATCCACACACACGTGCACTCTCTTAGTTGTGCACGATTTTGAACACACACGGGCCTAATCAGCCCTTTGTATATAAGTTTATGTATATACTTTAAGTTGCGTAGGGTTTTGCTTGAGTTGCAGGTGTTGTCTTTCAATTCTCGCACTCACACACATTGAGCCTTCGCTCTTATTTGTAAGACCCAAGTAAGGGCCGTGTTATACTATCCTTGGGTTTATTTCATGTTGTGTGTGTAGTACTTCAATTCAAGCACTCACACACATTGAGCTTTCGCTCTTATTCCCAAGACCTTAGTTAAGGCCATACTGTAATTTATATTTGGGTTTAATTTCATGTTGTGTGCGTAGTACTTCAATTCAAGCACTCACACACATTGAGCTTTCACTCTTATTCCCAAGACCTTAGTTAAGGCCATATTGCAAGTTATATTTGGGTTTCATTTCATGTCGTGTGTGTAGTACTTCAATTGTCGCACGCACCCACATTGAGCCTTCGCTCTTATTTGCAAGACCCGAGTAAGGGCCCATATATACATTATATACGTATTTCCCTTCGGCAATTTCCATTACAAGTCATTTCCCTTCGGTCATTTCCCTTCGGCATTGTCTTTAAATTCAGGTTTTCCCTTTGGAGTAGCGTGAGTTTGCATTGCATATACGCCATACCACGAGTTAGCACGCATATTGCATCAAAGCAAACCCCATACTCCCGCTCAAAATCACCACATTTAGTGGAGTGTTCATAACACACACCTAGGTGGCCCATAAATGGATAAAAAGAAAGACTTAGGCACGTGCAAGTCCACGTGATCTAAAATCTGAAAATCGTACAAACAAGATCCGAATCAAACACCTTGAACCACTTTTGTAGGTCCTTCTATCCAAAAACTCGATCTTTAAAAGCGTACAAACTGACCCTTGCACATTGGTGCAAGAAGGTCTGCGACGACATGAGCTTGCTTACTCACAATCGCCACGTTAGAAGTCAGGTTCTAAAATATATCTTCGCTAGCTTAGATAAGCTAGCTGGCACGCCCTGTTTATTTAAATAGGACTTAGACACACAAAAAGGTTCGCTCCAGACCTAAAAACAAGGAAAGCAGAGATTTTCTGCGTCTACAGTAGTTTGGCATGCCTGGTGGGACCTGAGTCTTTCAAAAATCGAGTTACTCTAGGAAACTTGCGAAAAGATTTTTTTCAAAGAGGTGTTGTTTTAACTTTTTCTTCTTTACTTGTACTTAGGAATTTTGAAAAAGGCTTGACAGCATGTCAAAATCCAACCCAAGTGAAGTGTCGAGCCAAGGCTCATGCGCATCAAGTTCTCACTCTAGGAGGATTTTCAAAAACAAGATCAAACTAGACGAGATAGAGGACCTGAGAAGGGAATTCAAGGCCAAAATCGATGCTCTCAGCCAAGAGGCTGAAGTAGGCGATTCATGTTCATCGAATGGTGAACAAAAGGCCAAAAGAAAATCTGAAAAACCTCGCAAGCACAAAGAGGCCTCCGTAATGGAAGGCAACCAATACCATAAGTCCTTCACACAAAAGGATCGTAAAGCCCTACAGCAGCTGCTGAAAGGGCAAAATAAAGAGAAAAGGAGTTACGCCCTGTCTGATTTCCTTCCTATGGATTACAAAACAGACAGTGACGATGAAATACCGAACTTCCATCGGTATGATGGCATGGGAGACCCTAGGTCTCACTTGCAACTTTTCTCGCGTCGAGCCCATAAGAAGAAAAAGGACTCGATGAAATGGGTGTATTGGTTCCCTTTATCCCTTAAAGGCACAACTGCCAAATGGCTGGCTTCCTACAACTTAAGCCAGTTCGCTACTTTTGAAGAGTTAGCGAACTGCTTCATGCAAAGATTTGCATACAACGTAGAAGTCACGCCGACTCTAAACACTTTAAGGGATACAAAGCAAGGCATGAACGAAGACGTACATGCCTTCATTATACGATGGAGGTCACTTTTGGGCCAAGTACGAGAGGCCATATCCGAAGGTTGCGCAGTCATGCTCATCCTGGATAACTTTAAAAGCGAGTTAAAGACCCTTCTCTCGCTCCATGAGATCTCAACTTTCCATAAGTTGATCAAAAAAGCATCCCTTTTTGAAACAAACTTGAGAAAAGGGACATACGATCACCTATGGAAAGGAAGTGCCGTTTCTAAAACCCGCTTGGAAAAGCCCATCACTTATGGGCTACCCACGATGGACAAAGGGGCAAAGCCCCATAAAATCGCCAATGTCCAGGTGGATTTTGGCGTGGCAGGCACTTCCAAAAATTTTGAAAAGCTAGAAAACAAAAGGGAGCGAACCTTTCAAAAACCGATTGAAAAACGGGAGTACACACCGCTAAGGCAACCTATGTCGGAGGTCCTAGACCTCCTACTTGCCCAAGGCATGATAGAACTTCCCGAAATCCCCGAAGGAGTCACTTCCAAAGGGGGGTATTTAAATCGATTTTGCAAGTATCACCGGCTCAAAGGCCATGATACCAAACGTTGTTTCTCCCTTTTAAATAAAATCGAGAACTTGATAGCAGAGGGCCTGCTCCAGCTCACTACGGAACCTGAGCCAACTCAAGCTATCTTCAAAGAACCCTTTCCCAAGCACGCCAGTGGCAGTGGGAAAGGAAAGGAGGTATGTACCCTCACCTTTTCAAAGGAACTAGCACAAAAACCTGAGTTTGGTCGACCCACTTGTGCACCCACTCTTGTACTATACAAGAAGCCCGCCCAAGTCGGCATCCGGGGACCACCAAAAGGTGAATCCCCGGCTAAACCAGTTTTAAAACTTCAAGGTGCTCCTAAACTCATACTTAGAGCCAATTTTAGTACGAACCCTAGGCTGGTTGTGGGGGAAGTGACTAGATCCGGGAGGATCTATCAACCCCCACACCTATAAAGTGCTAAAAAGGTGGTTAGTGTGCTTGGCCCCTCAAAAGCATGTATTCCTGGAGTTCTGCCAAAAGTAGACAAGGATAAAGCCATCCTAAATCCTTATGACTTCGAAAACCACCTTTCAAAGATTCCTATCCACATGTCTATCCTAGAGCTTATACAAACCTCGCCTAGGCATAGACTCGTGCTAGAGAAAATTCTAGAAAGAGTCAAGATTGATTCGAACATAAGTCTGGAATCCCTGTCTGCCCAAGTGGTCTTAATAGGAGTCAAATCGCCCATCACTTTCTCGGAAGATGATGTAGATAGACCCTACGAGTCCCACAACCAGGCCCTGCATATTGAGGTGGTTCTGAATAACCACTCTCTGGATAGGTGCCTAGTCGATGGGGGAGGAGGGCTCAACATCCTTCCACTTCATATGGCGTACCAAATCGG
This sequence comes from Brasenia schreberi, assembly GCA_036023115.1. Classification (NCBI taxonomy): domain Eukaryota; kingdom Viridiplantae; phylum Streptophyta; class Magnoliopsida; order Nymphaeales; family Cabombaceae; genus Brasenia; species Brasenia schreberi. The sequence goes on along the minus strand of JAYKKT010000078.1, from coordinate 14,818,302 downwards.
AGTCACCTTGACTTCTGTGAACCCAAGCCCCATCGTTATCACTGGATACGATGGGAATGTGTCTAGGCCTTTAGGATCAATCGAACTCCCGATGAAAATGGGAGGAATCACGCACACGGGGGTATTCCATGTCTTGGACATCCACTCCCATTATAACCTATTGCTAGGAAGGCCCTGGATACACAGCTTGTGCGCTGTGCCATTCACCTTCCACAGGTGTGTCAAGATCCCTTTCAGGGACCAAGTCGTAGTGATCCTAGGTGAGAGTCACCCATAGCTTCAGGGGATCATAAACTCCCCTTGTTTATCGAGCTCCCAGGCCCATGAGGCTAACTTGGGACAGATTGTGATTGAGCCGCCAAGGCTCGTGTTAAACAACCCTAGGAAGGTTGTATATGTGAAGGGGCCGCCTAAAGCAGGCCCCCTCCTGATCTTAACCCTTCTAGGAAGACCCAAGCGTTCCCTATTTCCAAAGCCCCTGGACAAGAAGCCATACGAGCACGATATGGATGACAGCAAGTTCCAGTACCACGATTTATATCATCAATTTTCAAAAAACAAAAAATTGTGGAACATGTAGTTAAATATGGGCTACACACCCTACAAAAGTCTAGGGGCGCAAAACCAGGGTCTCCTAGAGCACATCCTTCCTAGGGCCAACCCAAGCCGAGATGGGATCGGCTATACTCCCAGAATACCGCCAGAGCCACCACCTGTGACCACCTGGGTCAAGGGTGCCCTGGAACCTACCTTAGAAGAGACCTACAATTTAGACCTCCTATTTTGAGTCTAATCCGTAGTGTTTTCCCTTTGTAGGTATGATGGAAGATCCCTTTCATAAAAATATAAAAACATTTGGAAAACTTAAAATAAAAAAATCAAAAAAGAGGAAAAACCAAAAACAATGGAAAAACAAAAACTCGAAAGTAGAGTGCTTTGTATAGTTCCTAAGGTTCTTGTTTTACAAAAACCCAAAAAAATCGAAAATTTGGAAAATACCAAAAAGATTTTGTATATAGCTGCTCCTAGTAGGACTTTGGCAAAAGAAAAAGATTTTGAAAGAAACGTAGTCTGCATAGCTAGACCAAAAATTTAAGCAAGCCCACGCTCAAGCAAGTCATCTTCGGACCAGCTATAAGTAAGTGCCTAACTCGGTCCTTAGTTATAGACTTGCTTAAATTAAATTTGATACGGGGTTGTAATAATGGAGCATAGTCTCCCCCCGCTTGTAATAACGTGGCTTGGCACATCCACACACACGTGCACTCTCTTAGTTGTGCACGATTTTGAACACACACGGGCCTAATCAGCCCTTTATATATAAGTTTACGTATATACTTTAAGTTGCGTAGGGTTTTGCTTGAGTTGCGGGTGTTGTCTTTCAATTCTCGCACTCACACACATTGAGCCTTCGCTCTTATTTGTAAGACCCAAGTAAGGGCCGTGTTATACTATCCTTGGGTTTATTTCATGTTGTGTGCGTAGTACTTCAATTCAAGCACTCACACACATTGAGCTTTCGCTCTTATTCCCAAGACCTTAGTTAAGGCCATATTGCAAGTTATATTTGGGTTTCATTTCATGTCGTGTGTGTAGTACTTCAATTCTCGCACGCACCCACATTGAGCCTTCACTCTTATTTGCAAGACCCGAGTAAGGGCCCATATATACATTATATACGTATTTTCCTTCGGCAATTTCCATTACAAGTCATTTCCCTTCGGCATTGTCTTTAAATTCGGGTTTTCCCTTTAGAGTAGCGTGAGTTTGCATTGCATATACGCCATACCACGAGTTAGGACGCATATTGCATCAAAGCAAACCCCATACTCCCGCTCAAAATTGCCACATTTAGTGGAGTGTTCATAACACACACCTAGGTGGCCCATAAAGGGATAAAAAGAAAGACTTAGGCACGTGCAAGTCCACGTGATCTAAAATCTGAAAATTGTACAAACAAGACCCGAATCAAACACCTCGAACCACTTTCGTAGGTCCTTCTATCCAAAAACTTGACCTTTAAAAGCGTACAGACTGACCCTTGCACATCAGTGTAAGAAGGTCTGCGACGACAAGAGCTTGCTTGCTCACAGTCGCCACGTTAGAAGTCAGGTTCTAGAATATATCTTCGCTAGCTTAGGTAAGCTAGCTGGCACGCCCTGTTTATTTAAATAGGACTTAGACACACGAAAATGTTCGCTCCAGGCCTAAAAACCAGGAAAGCGAAGATTTTCTGCGTCTATACACTTATCTGTAAATCAATAGTAAACTCTACCTCTCATTCTGGAGATAATCCATGTAAGTCATCACGAAAAATATGAGAAAATTCATTAACTATATTAATATTGTTCAATAACTTCTCTTCAATACCAGACTGCATAACAAATGCTAAGTATCTTTCGCATTCGTATCGTATATAATTATACGCCTAAAGAACAGATATAACAAATATCAAGTTCTCCTCTCGCCAATTCTAAAAAATGAAAGTGGCCTTTTGAGGGATAGAGAAAGTGATGTCTCGCTTCTTGCTATCAATTACAACATGATTCCTAAATAACCAATCAATGCCCAAAATTATATCGTAGTTCGAAATTCTTAATAAAATTAAGTTGGCTTTCAGGTCATGACCACCAACCATCACATAACAATCTTATAAAATATGATGCGACATAATAACATTCCCATTAGGGAAACAAACAAAGAATCCCACTAATGGTTTCGGGTCCAAACCTTTACTACTTACGAAAGTGGGTGATAAAACAATGTGTTGCCCTTGAGTCAAACAAAACATGTGCAAGCATACCACAAACAGATAAGGTGTTGATAACTAAATGAGAGGTGCTTGACAACTGACCCTCTACAATATAAATGTCCCCGTTTAGCTACTTAACGCTGAGGTAATCGAGGTGGTCATTGCTAACGAGCAGGTACCAAAGGGTGAGGCGACTCGATAATGCTTCTTTGAGCTGAGCAAGGGGATAATATGCAACTCGTGGATAATCAGTCTTATGATGCCCGAACAACTTGCATATGAAACAACGTCCCCTCATGTCTTTCTTTTATACAATGCCTAATGTTTGAGTTTGTCATTCCTTAAAGTTTTTGTTTGATAGACAGTCTTTAATTCTATGTCTCATGCATCTACAATTATAACAAGTGATATCATGATTTTATTGACTACTTTGATCATGATGAGGCCCACCCCTCGCTTGAAACTGATTGCCTACGCCTAGTTTACTCTTCTTGGCGTCTTCATATGAGCTACTAAAACCTTGTTTCATTAACCTCTTCTTACTCTTATAATGTAACATATATGTCTTTACATGAGTAGCAACAACCTACAACTCGTCAATGTCCATATATATCTCCCTCTTAGTGACTTACGGTTTAGATCGAAAAATCCACAAAAATACTTATTTGCTTGTGTCTCATGAATTACCATATTATGATCAAATTATGACAACCTTAAAAATATACCAAATATAACCTTGAGTAAAAGGATTTTGTAAATCGTTTAATACTTATCGTACTATTTAAAATAAAAGGTAGTTTTATCCAACTACTACTCTGTTCCGTGCACCTTAGAAGTGGGTGAACCCTAAAATAATAGGGTGAGCGCCTCTACGTAGCTGAGGAGAGGTTAAATATTTTTAAATAGAATTCATACTAAAAACATTCAAAATTTTACAATCATTTCATTACAAATCACAGTTTCATCTTTAAATCATGATCTCAAATTCATACTCACATACATATATACATATCATTAGTTACAATAGTTATAACCCATACTGTCTCTATCGCAAAAGCCACAGGAGTCGTCCGACCCTCCTTAACATGACTTCGGTAACTCTGTCAAAGATGGTAACCATGTTGACTCTCATTCCACATAACTCACACAAGTACAGCTCATAACACATAATTATATTTCTAAAACCAATTATAGTTCATCGCATTTATAAATCATATCCAGATCCACAAATATTTGAATCCAAATCCATTTTTATATCCATACAATATTTAAATACCGTGTTCATATAAGACATGCATATCTAAATATGCTCTTTGTCAACCAAATACATAAACAAGTTCTACTTCAAAACATGCCAAATAACACATAATTGTGAACATCATTTCATAAACATCAATAAAATATTTATCAATCACGTACATTTAAATCGATCTAAAATAGGAAAATCACTTCTACTATAGTTTTATAAAAGAATGCATAACCCTCTACCAGAAGGAGCACTAAGATCCAATCCCTAAACTACTGGGCCACTCTTATTACTATTGAATCCTCTAATTTTAATTTCTAAATAATTATAAATAATTAAAATATAAAATTTTATTTAACTACGAATCTAACGCAATAAACCGTATCCAAATTGAATCTCAAATGACCCTAAAACGACTCAAAACCCAATTTGGATTTGTATAAACTATCTTGGATCTGAACTGATACTTGGATACATGTTCGATCTAAATTGAGTGATACGGTAGGTAGCTTATGTCATTGTGTCAACACAGAACCTACAACTACTAACACATGTCATGTTTCTAACCTAAAACCCATTTTAAGTCCTGACCCAAACTTGACCCATTTTCAACACAAAACTCAACATAAAACATGTTTTTGACTTGTTTTGACACAAAACTACTTGTTGACATATGACAAGAGAACATAACATAAATCAGTGTCATTTCAAGATATTTGGGACATGACACGACATAGAAACTGGGACACGCCCAAACAGGTGTTGGTTCCCTTGGTTTTTCGGCGTTGATTTCATCGGTTTTCAGTGACGACCAAGGTCGCGATGATCATCAACCTATTGTTTGCCTCTCCTCTTCCAATCTAAACCAATATTGTCTCCAACATTGGTGTTTTGGCAAGAAAATTCATAAAAAAAACAGTAACTCATATTTAAGGAAAAATTCATAAATTTACGCTTGTTTTCAATCAATTTTTCAATATTAAGGCTTGTTTTCGAATGTTTAACATAAATCAAACAGAAACCCTTTGATCTAACTCAGATTTAGCAACTAAAAATGAAGATAACAGAAAAGAAAAAATGAGGAATTCTTACTGGATTCTGGCAACTGCTCGTCATTCTCGTGGCTTGCTTGGTTCCTCTCAATGTTGTTAATCATTGCAGCCCTCTTATAAAGCTCACCATGAAGATGGTAGCTTGCACGAAAATGGTGGTTACCATCTTCGTGGTTGTCATTCCCGTCTTTCTCTTCCCTTTCCATTTCACAGATAGTAACGTATCGTGCACTATTGTGTTGCAAAATTTTTGGGTGGATCCAATCTGCAGATCCGGATCCAACCTGACTCAGTTTATTACAGAAAGAAAGAGTAAGATCACATTTTACGTCTTCTTTCCGACACTCTTTTAACCCTTCAGACCAAGTTTATATTTAAATCATCGTCTCAAGCTTTCACAAAGAAGCACTTTTTGGCCTTTCCTGATATCTCTAACCCCATCTAAGATGTGACTCCTTCAGTTTATTTGCTATTGTCCTTTCGATAATAATCTCTTATGAAGTTGACCTTTCCATCCAATAAATGGGGTTTCTTCTCTTCTTCGATTCCTTATTTTGATAGCCGAGATAGATTGGTGGTAGCGTTGAGGTTGGATCTGTTTGATGAGAAGTTCATGGACATTTTGTCGCCCTAGGAGCTGTTGACATGCTGAGGAATGAAATGGAGTTACTGCAAAAGAGGCAGAAGATATTGCAGTCATGTTTGAGCAAGTTCAAGAATGTCGTTCAGGCTCTATGATACTTTGAATTGTCAGTAAGCATGGAGAATAGTGTGCATTCACGTCTAGTGAATGTAAAATAGACCTCAATGCATCATGTTAGATTTCTGACTGCCACTTTGTGTGGCTGAAGTACTCATTCAACATTGTTGTTCCTTTTATTGGCATTACTTTTGATAATAATGTTTATCATTTGTTTCTCGGATATCATGTACCATTCCATTGATCTTCATTGTGCGGCTAAAGCATATCCATCGCTTCTCTCTCTCTCTCTCTCTCTCTCTCTCTCTCTCTCTATCTATCTATCTATCTATCTATCTATCTATCTATCTATATATATATATATATATATATATATATATATATATATATATATATATATATGCATATGCAACATACCACACACACAAACAAACATATACATATGCATGCACACACGCACACACATTTGGAGTTTTAGTGAGTGAGTGTTGGACTTAATCACTAGTTAATGATAGTTGGGTTAATTAAGCTCATGTGATATTAATTGCACATGTGAGTGAGGGACTTGTACATGTGAATACCATTTGACCTAAGGTCGATATGATCTTGATGTCAAAAAAGTTTGTGGATCCTCACTTTAAACATTGGTAACAACGTATAAAAATATGGTTGATGATGTTAGGGTTGTATGTATTCATAGAGCCACCAACCTTATGTTTCTAACCTTAAGAGATCAAATAAAATCATCGAGTGGAAGGAGAATTATACTTTGTGCCATTGTATCATGTTGGTATCGTCAAATGTTTTATTCGATGTATACAATTCTTCCTTCTCTACTACAGTGAAAGATGTGTGGTTACCTTGGATTGAAAATACAACACTAAAAGTATTTTATGAAAAGTTTTTGAAATATCAAATGTTAGATGAGAAATTTGTAATTGAAGATGCACATGAGTTTCAGTTTCTAGGAGAAATAAAGCTTCTTGATAAATTTATTGTGTCTATTATTGAGAAGTTTCTTAAGACCGTAAATGATCTCATAATAGATATGACAAAAGAGGAAGAGCATAGAAGCTAGAAACTTATTGTTCCTGTTGATAGCACCCCTAAACTCAATTTGATAGTCGAAAAGAAACAACCTATTGATTCTAAGAGAAAACATGAAAAAATATCATGTTGGAACATGAAAAGTATAAACCAAAAGTCATTATTCAAAAGAAATCCAAAAATAAATCGTATTGAATTTGTGGTTATGTTGGATATTGAGTTGAAAGTGTCCCACTAAGAAAGTCAAGAAACCTATGATTGCTGAGGGAGCCATGATCAACATAATGACCACAACACCTCAATCAAAGAAAAATATCATTCTCTTAAACCCAAAATCCTTTTATTTACAAGTCACATTATTTGATTATAGATATTGGGGCAAATGTGCACATTTATATCAATCTCTATTTGTGTCTTACCAAACTATCTACTACAGAATCATAACCTTTGGATCCAGATCTGATTCATTTTGCATAGACCAATAATGTGCTTATGTCATTGCATGCATTATAATCATTCACTTTTGCTTGAGTAAGAGTTCTCTCGTCTTATTGCCTCTTGCTTCTCTATTGAGTTGAGTGATCACCGTTGAGAATGATCCTTGAATGGTCAAGGAGAGACCTTGAGTGAGGCTGAGTGCATGTGAGAGAATGGCAAGCCCTCTACTATGCCGAAGAACGTTTATAGTAGATTTTTTTTAAAAGGAAAGGTAGGCATTGCTGTTGTCGAGCATTGATTGGTGAAGTTAAAGGTCAACTGCTATAAGTTATGTCACAATTGGTATAAAAGCCATCAACTATATAATTAAAAGTCTCATCTATATCGAAGCAAGAGTGTGGGTGCTAGTAAAGAATTGAATTACGTTGTTGCGCATAAAGAAAGGCTTGACAACAAGCACTGTTGTCATCGAGCATCAATTTTGGTGTTGCTATAATTTCTTTCAAGCGGATAATTGAATTCTCTACTTAGGACATTCCTTGTTAAGATCTAACGTAAATTGAAGTCCTATCATGGAGGATTGAGGTGAGTTGAAGAAGACAATGCAAAAATTGCTTTATTGATAGTGAATTTGATTTGATCTCTTACTAATTCGTTGTGTGTTTAATTAAGTGAAGGAAACAACAATTGTAGAGCCTTCAAGTAAACCGTTACAGTAATTGTTTTGTAAATTACTTCTAAGAGTATTATAATTAATTTATGTTTGTTTGTATTTTGATTTCTATAAATCTCCTTCTAGGTGAGCTTTATAATTATATAGTGATGGCTATAATACCAATTGTGACCCACTCATTGGCATCCTCAAATGAAAGTCGTGCTTCGTCGATAGTTCATGTCTACGAGCTATGAAGGGTGCGAGAGTAGTTAATACAAATGAAGCACATATGTACCTTACATTAGTACGTGAGCTAATTTAGTACCTTACTATTAAGGTTTGCGATATGAGTGAGACCGACAAGATGTTTGATTTTTAGGAGGGTCTTTAGACTTAGGCCACAAAATCGAGCTTAGGAGTCACATGGACATTCTGGAGGCTATGGCAATTGTTGAGAGTTTCGTGGATTTACGGTCTTCTAATTTTTAGGGAGAAGGAGAGACGTGGAGGTCTTGGGAAGAACAATGTACTGGGAAATGAGGGCCGACGTGGAGTGTTAGCCACCCAAGAGGAAGGGCCTAGGAGGACCAAGTCAATGCTTTCTTTGCAACCGACCCTACATAGTTAGAGATTATAATAAGCATCCATGATTGTACATATTCATGATTATACATATTTCTTTCCTAGTCCTAGTCGGCTATGGTAAACCCCGTTTTGGGTAAACCTAACTAAGTGAGTCTAAGTTGATCTTTTAGTATAGTCAATAATCGGATCATATAGTACTTAAGACTTGGATTGGATCTATGATCCAAATCCCATAAAGTCAAAGCTTCTTCGACACTCCACTGACTTAAGTTTTATCACACCTCTTGTAATAAACAGTCTATGCTAAGTTTTTCCAATCTCCTTCCCTCAATCCCCTCTTGAAGATCAACCTAAACTCATTAAGCTAGACTTACTTAAGGAGTTTACCATAACTGGCTAGGACTAGAAAAAATATACAACCAATCATGGGCACTTATTACAAAAGAGCAAAGAGACGCACACCGTCGTGGCATGAGTAAGCGACGCACGCATCAAATGCGTGTATGCACTCCTCAAAGTAATGTGTGTATAGGTCGCGTGAGTTGCTAGAGCTCTCGAGTTAGGTTCGTGACAATCCTCTCCGGACTGAGCTAGTCCTTATTCTTGAGGTCTCGGATGAATCAAACTCTTGTATTGCTCCTCATTGAGCGTCGATTCCGGTTAGGCACCTCTACTGCATGACTCCCCATCTGCACTCCGCATACCTCAATGCCGCTACTTGTGCGTTGGTATGAAGCAAGGCATCACATGGATACGGCCCCATGCTCCCACTGTCTTGAATGCTAGTTATTTGTGCACCTCACCAAGTATGTCGGATTGCTTGTGTTTGTTACATCGGTGCTCTACATATATGCTGGGAAGATATGCCCTTGACAGAACCTCCCATGAACTGGACTCCTGCTTGAGGCCTATGGTGCCGTGATGCTTGGTCCCTACCAGGTGAGACCACTGGCAGATCCTCCTCATCCTCTATGTCTCAGATTAATCTAGTAGGTTGCATGGACACGAGTTACCCTTTATAAATAGGGAACATCCCTTCTAAAAAGAGGTCTATTCCCCTTTGAATGAAATATGATATTCTTGCTAGCCACTTCTCCCCTCCTTTGTGTTCCCCATCCTGAGTGCTTTGAACCAGGTGTGGATGAGCTGTGTGAGCTCTGGTAAGTGCTAGAGAGAGCCTTGCTGTGAAGAGTATCGAGTGCGAGAGAGTACAGGTGCTTGTCGAGAGCTGAATTACATTGCTCCGCATAAAGAAATGCTGGACAAGCATTGCTGTCATCGGGTGTCAATTTTAGTGTTGATGGATTCAGGCACCACCAACAGTGTCACAATTGATATCAGAGCTTATGCCACGCCGGTTCAAAAGAGGGTATTCAACTTGATGGTGGCAGTAAGACTCCACTCAGCCTCACGTCTTGCAAGGGAAAGAAATGGTGCGCGAGACTCCTCATAGCACTGCGCTTCGCACTCGGTCATGAGGTATAACGCCTTCTTTCAGTCACGCACATGCTCTCTAGGCACTTGACCCACTCACACACAGACTTTGATATGGAGAAGATCGGGCGAAACAACCTAAAAGAAGGAAAAGGCTTTATTGATGTCAAGAGACACCTTACAAGGCTCAAAGAAGACTCGAGGACTAGCTAGCTCCTGATCTTGTGCCTCACGTCTATTTATAGGTGTGAGTGGCCGGGTGACTTGCTTAGGAATCCTCTAGACTCTCACTGTTACAAGAGGATCTAGAACATGGTGCCCAAAAGCTGCCTTGATTATTTGGTTACAAGTATGCGGGCCCAATGTCATGACACCATGATAAAGAGGGCAAACAATCATACAAATTTGAGATACCAATGTATCAGCTTTGATGCACAACTTAGTCCAGTAGTTCAGACTAATCACGCAAAGCACTTGTTAAACAAATGCAAGTATTACGATGACATCTATCTTATATCTGCTCTAAATCCTAGTCTATCAGTTGACTTACAAGACCTCGTATTTACTAGTAAGAATAAGAATGTTTTTAGGAATTATACTAGAAGAGCCAGTACACAAGTAAATCAGAAGCATATTCCTGTTTAAACATTTCTTCCATAATGCAATTTCTGTAACAGAAAGATTAGAGACATGCTCGGGAGTTGGAACCAATCTCGTCTAACTCTGAACTGCGACCTGATATATAATATCCATGCATCGTAAAGATCGGTTCAGAGGAATACACCAAATACTGTTAGCAAAGAACTGCCAATATCTAGCAGCATTTCTCCTGGATCCATTCGGCAAACTTGGAAAATTCTGTCCATCTCGTTTTGCTATTCCAATCTTCTGTGATTTCCTTACTGGTGTGAGACCAAAGCTCAGTATTTATATTATTAACATATTTATTGTAAACCCCATAGACAAGAAGGAAACATGGGAGCCACTTGGTTGCAGTGCAGAACCCTTACTAGGGAAGTAATTAAGGATGCCAACAGACTACTTTTTGGGTCAGATATAAGAATGAATCAAATTTAAACGGTCAAATTTGGTCAAACACATGGATTGAATCAACAAGTATATATTTCATATGCAATTTGCAAATGAAACCAATTTCAAAAGAAATCCAAGTCAGTTAGATATCCAACTCAGTTGCATGTAAAAGATCTGGGGCAGGAGACCTTGATACCTAACTGATCAAGATATAACATGGCCACCTTATCCGGAAATACTTGAAACACATACCGTACCATCTCTACTACTTGTCACCCATCTGACACCAGACGTGCGTAAGAATTTGCCTCACATAGTAATTGCTTAAATCATGACTCAGGTGGACCCATTAGTGTCCCAGGTACATACAGTTGAACAAGAAAAGGACCTTGAAAGTTCATCATGCTTATGAAATCAGCATCAGCAACACCTAAATAAAAATAGTTATTCTCTAAATGCTAGCCAGCAACTGAAATGCAAAACAACATAAAGGCAAGGGAACTTGTTGGAATGATTCTTCAGATAATGAACATGCTCTAAAATATGGGTACCATGTTCATACTTTTGTATTTTCCAAATCATATTTTTTCCTCAGGAGAACTCCTAGTCACCCCATCTACAGGAGATGATGGAAATCTATTATCCCTATCTAAAAGCTCATGATCTGCGTTAGGACAAATTTATCAACAATTCTATGCATATCAAGATGTTCATCTATTTTCTTAATTTCACTATGCAAGTGAGTTCTTACAGTTTCATCCTAGTCACCCCATCCGTCGGAGATAATGGAAGTCTACTATCCCTGCGAAAGTGAGTTCTCAAGTTTTTACTAACATCCAATGCATATCAACGTGTTCAACTTTTTTCATGTTTCTATTTTGTAAGTTACGGCAATGATGCCTAGTTACAATGTTTCTGTACCTGTGGAGAGATCAAAATTCTCAGGAGAGGTGGGAGATCTAGACAGAAACTTTCAACGATTCACAATTCAACCTTGTGGAAGGAGTTCCAATCATGATCACTTAAGTTAGAAGGTACCTTGCTTCCCAATTTAACGGAATATGTGACAAGCTTGTCTCCATACTTCAAAATATTAATGACGAGATGTTTCATTCATCGGAAAGAATAATGCATGTAAACAAGGCAAATCTTAAAGATTATTATCAGCAGTTTTTTCCTCTGAATCTTTGCAAAAACAAGATCTTCCAAGAAGCAACTATATGTAAAACTCAAAAAGTAAAGGAACTTGACAAGAATTATTAGCACTCATAAACTTGATGAAACATTAAGGATGAAAGGGTAGCAAAAGATTAAACATGTGTACTGTGCGAAAATGGCAAGGAGGTCGCCTTCAGTGAGATCGAAGGGGATGCCACCAACAAAGATGTAGGCAGAGTTCTTGTACTTCGCATGCCAAGATACATCCTCAGAGATTCCCAGCGCTGCCTCCTTCACTATGATCTCCATCCGCTTCACCGGTGTCAATGGATTCATCATCTCTCTCTCTCCCTCTCTCTCTCTCTATATATATATATATGAGTAATCCAAGTATCCAAGCAATCTATATATACAGAGAGAGAGAGCTAGATTTTCTCCAATCCAAAATTATTTCTAGGTTGCCCTGAAAAGTGCTAAGATCAGCATTTTTTGTTTTGAACTAATATCGAAATGAGAAACGTTGTGAAATGCCCATAGAATGTTTTGGCGATGTTTCTGCTTTACTAACCTTTAAAAAAGTGGCATTATATGACAATATCCATCCTGATAGCTGGTCCGTTTGTGTCAATATAGGTCCCTCCCTTTTCTTAATTGTTATGTTTCTATGTTGTTCACATGTATCTCTTAATTTTTCCAGGTATTAGTTCTCATAGTTTGTATGCATCATTGAAAATGGCGGATCTAGAATTTTTTTTGTGTGGGGCAGAAGATCATTATGGACAAGATGCTATACAAAATCAAAAGTTTAATGCCACAAACAAGCCCTAGTATTAGTGGTTCATTACCATGCAACTGTTTGAAGAGTGAGAGACTGATTAAAGGGAAGACAGAAATAAAGAAGTCCTCTTTCTCACATCTTTTCCACCTCAAAAGTTTCACTTATAAATAATAAAAACCAACTTCATTTGAAGGTTCAATCTTAATTGTATGTGACGCATAAAGCTCAAGGCAACTAACAATGACATTATATACTTAAAAGAAATCCTCGCAAAAGGTTTAGATCAGAACAGGTAAGAAGCAGATGTTTTTTTTCCAGGAAAATTTGATGGTAACAACTCAAGTTTTCAAGCACAGGGAGCACACCAAACAAGACGCTGATATAGCTTAGAAAAACAAGATGCTTGTTTTTCATATTAACATATAATGCATGTAAATCTTTTAGAGTTAAAATTCTCGTGTGGAAGTGGTCAGAAAGTCAATCAATCAGTAAAGAAAGGATTTCTTTTAAGGATCACATGAAGTCAACTGACATTTAGAGATTCTCTTCTCCTTGTTCTAATTAAATCATTCCTCAAAAAGCAAATATAGCCAAAATCAAGCACACGCAGCTCACCAAACATCAGAATAACTATGAACCTTACAAATGGAAAAGGGGGTTAACAAACTGTAATAGCAGTTTAAGGTAAACAGTGAATGAGAAAGTTCTAAGATTCTCCCTTGCAAAAGATTGAATGAACTGACAAATCAGAACACCATTATTTCTTGTTGGTTGTGATTGAAAGAGATGCCAGGAAACAAGTATTAGCTGAAATAGAGAACTTCATATCCACCGTTCTATTTTTTCCGTTCTATGGAAAAAAAGATGTATATGAGAACAAACGAATCATAGGGCCTGAAGTTCAAGGGAAAAGAAACAATCTTTTCAGTCGAAGGTTTGTAAAATTATGCCCAAATTTTACAATCGAGTGTAAAGTACTATAAGTTGTACAGTAAGGAAGGGGCTTATAGTGTCTTGAGCATCAGATGGTTATTCTTTCGTGTCTATGTGGCCGTCAAATTCCTCCAACAAGGAGAGCTCACTTTTGTTGGGAGGCTTCTGATCAACCCCTTGTCCCCCTTCTGCTGCTAATTTTGGGGAGGAGAATGTTAGGCATCCAAGAGGAAAAGGGAAGAGCTTAAATCCTAGCATTACTCAATTTAGATCACAGCCTCATTTCAACTTTCAAGACCGATCTTTGGAAAATCTGTTATCATCTGAAATAATAAATATAATTCAAATTTTGAAATTAGCATTTCCCTTTTTTAGGGTTGTAAAACGTAGGTGGGGGAGATTGGAGATTTGAATGGGGAGGCCTTTATAATTTTGAAAACTTTTAGATTGCACAAGGTAAGTTATCATGTAAGGAAAACGATAAACAATGCAAGCCTTCCAATTCACAAGCTTAACCAAAGTTCAAGGCTGAAATCCCAAATAAAATAAGGGAAACAGGGATGCAAACCAAAATAAAATTGATCGTTGATTGCTCAACCAAAATCACCACATAGTAAAGATTTGTCAGATGACGAAAACCAAAGTCTAAAACCCAAAGCAATGATTAGATGATGCAAACCGAAAAAGGCGAAAGCAAACCAAAATCACAACGAAAGAAAATTTTCGGAGACATGTTACGATCCCCACATTTCAAATAAAAAGACTGGTCCGACTATGCAAAGAAAAAACGAAAGCAACGATCCCATTCATGATACACACACACAAAGATTGATCGCTTGCTGGGTATGGAAGAAATCTGCCAAAATATTTCTGCTGCTAGAAGCTGCAACAGAGAGCTCCCATCGAAGAAAGAGAATGACTACCTTAGATGATACCCGAGAATGACAAGATTGTCGGCTCAGCACCGACGGAGATCCTACGACGTTCGTTCAGCGTAGATAAGACGAGAGGAACGGGAGGGGGAACGTGAACAGAGAGCTGGAGAGAGAATGCAGTACGTATGTGAGGAAAACGAGGAAGGCATATTGCTATTCATACACCCCTTCTATAAACATATATCCCTTCTTAAAAATAATCCGAAAATACGTTCGATTCAGTGTCACTCCATCAGCTTCACCATCGTTCTACATGACAGCCAATAAGTTAAAGTCCTACAGTCAAGTCTACTCCATCTTTCATAGTTTTTTCTCTTACCTTCCATTTCAATCATAATATTCAATCTATTTCATCACTTTTCATATATTTAATTAATTTTAATCTATTTTCAATCTTATTCATAACCATAATCCATGTAAGGTGGATGTCAACAGTCGAGAAAGAGGCACGTCTTACACACAGTATCTTTCCCAAGGGACATTGCCCCTCTTTAAAAATTGTCATGCCTCACGACCACTCTTTACAAGTAAAGACAAACTCTATATGTGGCTCTCTTGTAAGAGATTCGTAATATGGTCACATCACCATCAAATTTTTAAATGCATGCAAGTTGCATTATTCTATATTTTTTATTATTTTAACCACATTATTCTTAACACATAGGATATTAAAGAAATCAAGTGACAATATTCATTGTCATATAGTAGACTCTAAATATACTATAGATGATAATATTGAGATTGATCAAAGCGAATTAAATGACTCATTTGTTGGTTGGTTAGATAATAATGCATGCGATAATATATTTCTTGAATACGAGGGTGATGAACTTAATTATGCATTTGTGTTTACCATAAATATAATATTTTGCAATTGGAATGATATAGTACATTAGACAAGAGATGGTAGAAGAAAATACAATAATGTCATCATCATTCTCTAATAAAAAAAACAAAAGTACGATAAGCAAAGTATGACGGGTATTAAAGAAGCGATGAATAAAAGAGTAAGGAAAAATTTGATGTTGAAAATTGTCGTTGAACCAATATAAAGAAGGTGAAATACCCATTCTTACTTATAAGAGAGAGTGAAACTAATAGTTTATAGAGATTAAATGTAGGTAATGATATGCATAATCACCCTCTAGTCTTGTATTTGGGAGAACATGCATTTGTAGGTAGATTGAATAGTGAGAGTATAGTATGACAAAAAAGATGAACAAAAGTTATTGTAAGCTAAAACATATTTTATCATAATTGAAATGTTTTGATGATATGAATGTTAGTACAGTAAGACAAGTTTATAATGCAAGGATGAAAATTAGGAAAGAGGATATGGGTGGTCAAACTGTTCTACTCAAAATCTGTATTTTTTTTAATAGTGGTGAGACTATATGACTTTCTTCAATTGATGCATTCTAGAAGAAACTTTAACCCTTTCACATTTGAGTGTGAAGATAAAGAATAAAGAAAGATAAGATGCATAATATTATCTATCAATTATTGACTTATCCTAATATAGAAAAATAGAGCAAGTTGGTTGACATGTTAGACCAGTATCTCAATCCTCATCATACTATACTAGAGGAGCCACCTCTTCGGCATCCTAAAGGCAAACTTTTTAATAGATCTACTAAGAGAGAGTTGTCTTCATGGGAGTATGTAGAGAGGAGTGCTACTTGAAGAAATATCAGTAGGGGTTGAGGATATGGGTGTGGTTGAGTGCATGGAGTATCTCGTAGATATGATATTTCTTCTATAGATAGTTTTGATCATATATCCGACGTTACACAAGATTCTATAACTCCACGTATTGATACATCTTATGACAGAAAGACCTAGAATGTTAGATTTTGAAAAATACAATAAGACACAAATACCTTGGTTTATGAGCATGTTCATTGATAGATGAGTGAATATTTTTCGAGATAGTAATTACAAATATTGCATTATTAAACAACTTTTAGGAAAGGGTGAAGCATAGTAGCCTGAAGCTTGTAGAGTGTGATTTAGGGAGGTCACACGCCATCGGGATATATATTGTTCAATCATTATAGAGGAGGGAGGTATTGTCGTTGTTCTCTGATGCATTACATATTGAGAGTATAGTAAGTGTCCTTCCGAGTACTAGATGTCAATACGTGA
Source organism: Brasenia schreberi (assembly GCA_036023115.1). Classification (NCBI taxonomy): domain Eukaryota; kingdom Viridiplantae; phylum Streptophyta; class Magnoliopsida; order Nymphaeales; family Cabombaceae; genus Brasenia; species Brasenia schreberi. The sequence continues at coordinate 14,801,412 of JAYKKT010000078.1, read as the reverse complement.
CATGGGTTGAGTCATAAACATGGTATAAAATGTTGCATTAGTATAATTCTCCAATATTGGGTTGACAATGTTCCTTCTACTATTGGTAGATGATGGCCAATCATATGGAGAATATGCATGGTAGATGCACTATGATGCATTAATACAATATTTTCTTGTGGTAAGTTGGTTGTATTTTTTTATTTGTATTGAGATATATTGTATTGAATTTGATTATTTTTTTGTTTGCATTTTCTGCGGATACATATGAAAGATGGATTCCTGATGCTACCTATATTTTCATCCTGACAATGTTATAGACATTATAGTATTGTTGATTGAGATTTACCATTTCATGCACGAATTCTATATTATCTTGAACTAAGAGGGTTGAAAGATGATAATATATATAATGTGGATGATTATTAACAACTTGTGTATTAAGTTACATGTTCTTTCTATGTTTCGATTGTATATATTGATTACCTACTTGCTTAATTAGACCTTGATTTTATAAATTTGCTTATTTACTTAATTGTACGATGATTCTACCTAAATTTCTTGGCATGTGATAAAGGCATGCTATGGTCGTTCGATGTTTATATATATTGAGAGAGAAATCGAGAAACAAGAGAGAAGAAGAAAAGCAAATATAATTATTCACATACAATGTACAATACACATAAAAATTGAGTTACACATCCAACACAAAATAGACACATCTATTCTTCATCATGCTAGGGCATGTAGTAAATCATTGTTTTGTATACTCTCCCATAACAATCGTTAAGGAGGTTCGTCACATCATGACATAACGGCAATGAACGTGCATACTATTTGATTGTTCGGATCGCAGGTCTTATCGTCTGCAAGACATCAACAATGAACTAGAACAAAAGTTTCTGGGTGAATACTTGCAACAAACAATATAAAATAAAGAACAAATAAAAGATTAATACATTACTTGATTTGTTATTTGTGATACTTAAGTGTGACTCTTCAATGTAAGATAGAAGTGTCCTTATTGATTGATGCATAAAATCTCTCAATAAGAATGGATATGTATATATAACATACTAGCTCATATATGAATGAACATATTCATGCTAGTATAACGCCTACACACCAAGGTGTTGTAGTCAAAGGTAATGTGAACTATATAAATGCTACTATGTATCTTGTGGACAATACTCTAACTTATGGGCATGTGGTTTTGTTGGCCTATGTGCTACAATGGTTCAATAGGGATCTACTAATAATGAATAAATTGACGAGTAACTCAGTCTAGTATATACGACTCTACGATATCCAAACATCAAATGTATCTATGATACAAAGTCAAGTGATAGATGCCATCTGTATATCTATTCTATCAATGAGACTAGAAAAAAGATATGTCAAATGATATCATTATATAGTAACATTCATTATGTAATATAAATAACAATCAATTAAATATATACCTCATGAGCCTACATCGTCCAAGTGCCCACGATATGCAACAAGACAATTAAATGAAAATTCTTATGAGTGATATTGCTTATCTACGTAGCAATACAAGGTTGCCCATCAACTCACTTCGAACGATGTCTAACTCTAAAGACTGAAAAATACTATTAAATCCATGCCTACAACATATAAAAATATTATTCTCTCGTTAAAACAAACAAGTTGGCCGACATCGATTTATTGTTAAACTAAAATGAATATAATAGAGAAACTCATACCTATAATGAAGTACTATGACTACTAAGTTGGTGTGCCTTTATACAAGAAGCCTTCCCTAAATATTTGTACAAGTAAGCCAATGTTTGTTGCACCCCAAGCATATTCACTAAGCCTCAGTAACACAAAAGCCTATAATTAAACTATAAAATGAATACCCTATCTCTCGACTTATCTTAGTACATTGTACACCTTATGTAATACAACAAGAATAATAATACATTTTGCTCAAGCGTAATCCCCCTTCTCTAGGCACGTACCTAGAGTATCTCGAACTTTGTACATTTAGACTTCATCTATAATTTTACTTTATCATAATCCATGCACATCAGCTCAAGCATAATCCCCCTTCTCTAGCTACAAAATGATCTCCCACTGGAAGGCCTAAAATCTCATAGATATCATGGAGACATATAGTTATCTCATCCATGACATATAAAAGTTGTTAATATTGGTTACCATATCACAATAAAAATAGTGAGTAATTGTTGATCCAAAGTTTGGAAAAATATCCCTCCCTACTCAGATAATCCAGATTGTTATACAATATCTTCTCAACTACCTGGTACTACGACTTCTCATCAAAATAATCACTCAACCAAAGTGTTATAGCTCATGTGGCATGTAAAAATACAACATTTATTACTAACATATTTAAGATATTTTACTTATAATTAACAAAATAAATTACTTGCTACTATCATGTCATATATGCAATATACCCTGCAAAGCTGGGAAGCAACTCTAGGAACAAAGGAGCGACATCATTGTCACCCTCTTCAGGGTACTCATCGGGATGAAACTTTGAAGTTGGACTTCATCATATCCTAAAGAAGCTATCATATAATTTATCTAAAACTATGACTACATCGTTAGACGATCTATATGTGATGACTCCACATGTCCCTCTTCATGTGTCATAGCGGTCATCTACTATATGCTAACCCAAAGGTATTTTGCCTTCTCAATAATGTTGTAACAATACGATCTTCTACTCGTTTGTCTTTATAGGGTATACCATCACCTTTCTTATCTATTCCTACTACAAAATAGAAAACCCATGGTTTAGGATAAGATAATGGATAACATAGACAATATAATGAGAGACACAACCTCAACACATTTGCCAGAGCAAAGGGTCGCGGTTGAGGTGCACTAGTGCATGCAAAGTAACACACCCTGATCGTGTTCATGGAGCCATAGTAATGTGACCGGGATGCATTTATGGAGTTTCACAAAATATGTTTCATCCTACCACTTTCAGTTCATTTGCTTGAAAACACAAATTCAAGTCTTTTGTTCCTTTAAGATATCTTAAAATCCTTTTTACAACTATCCAATATTATCATCCAAGATTACTTTGATATCTACTCAAAAGGCCAACAACGAAGCTGATATCAGGTCTACTATATAGCATAACATACATCAAGCTACTCACAGCTTATGTATAAGGAACATTAGGCTTATCGTCTCTTTTACAAGGATAATCAACCTTACTCAATTTAACCCCTTTTGCAACAGGTGTTGTAGCAGACTTTCATTCACCCATTTTGAACTTCTTAAGGATATAATCAATATATCTCAAGAAATCTTTATAACCAGGATATAGGATACTTTCCCATATCCTTCATTTTGAATCTTGAGTTTAACCATGACTTGGTTTTGACAATCATCTCATTATCATTCCCAGTCAACAATATGTCATCTACATATAAAGATAAGATGACAAAGTGGCTCCCACTGTTTTAGACATATACACAATGATCAAGCTCATTAGTCACAAACCCAAGTTCAATAATGATATTATGAAAAGTCAAATACCATTGGCGAGGTGACTGTTTCAGGCTATATAGGAATTTTCTCAACCTATATACTTTATCTTCTTGACCTTCAACTATATATCCTTCCGGTTGCTGCATATATATGATTTCATCTAAATCTCCGTTTAAAAAATTTGTTTTTACATCTAACTGATATAAATCCAAATCATAATGTACAAATATTGCTAAGATTATTCTTATGGATGCAAATTTCATAATAGAAAATATGTCAATATAATTTATCCTCTCCTTTTGTGAGAAACTATAAACATGAAAATTTCCACTGCCAAGTTATAAAACTCGAAGTGAACCTTTTTGTGCCTACGCTTGCGCGAGCGTGCCAGCTAGCTTACACAAACTAGCGAAGGTTTTTAAAAGTTTTTCTGACTTTTGGTGATTGTAGGCAAGCAGACTCTTTTCGCTTTAAACCTTCTTGAACCGATGCTCAAGGATCAGTTTAAGCACTTAGAAACTTTGACTTTTAAACAAGTTTTACTTCAAACGATAAGTGTTTTGATGAATTCGATTGGTGCACTTTTTGCCAATTTTATTATGGGACTGGGCATCCCTAAATTTCTTGCAAGTTTTATTTGTTTTAGGCCTGATGTGTGTGCAGAATGTGTGGCTTAGTTTCAGCGTGTTTGGAGCGAGGGTTCGAGCGTTTTGCCGCAATGAGCGGATGCAGAGATGCTATAAATTCTGTTTGGGTTTTTGAGAACGATGATGTGAACTCACCCGAATTAAAACTTGGACCTACTCTACTTTCACAAAAGTAAACTCACGCGAATTTAAATGCTTTCACTCTACTTTCATCAAAGTAAACTCACACGAATTTAAGTGCAGCCACTCTACGATCACGAAAGTAAACTCACGCAAATTTAAGTGCTTTCACTCTACTTTCACAAAAATATACTCACGCGAATTTAAGTGCTTCCACTCTACTTTCACGAAAGTAAACTCACGTGAATTTAAGTGCTTTCACTCTACTTTCACGAAAGTAAGCTCAGGCAAATTTAAAGTGCAACCCCTCGACTTACACGAAAGTAAAAACTCACGCTAAATGAAATACGTATACTTGCTTAAGAACGAAAGGGGTTCGAAGTATAGAATGTTTATAATGTATATTGAGGTAGATAGCGGAAAGGCTCAAGTGGATGTGAGTGTAAAGAGCGAAAAGGCTCAAGTGCTCGTGGGTGCGATCGTGTTCATCCACCAGTTAAGAGCGAAAAGGCTCAAGTGTTTGTGGGTGCGATCGTGTTCATCCACCAGTTAAGAGCGAAAAAAGGCTCAAGTGCTCGTGGGTGCGATCATGTTCATCCACCAATATTACAACATGGGGGGCGGCTTCGCTCCATTACTATAACCCCGTTTCGAATTGAATTTACAACAGAAAGCTGTTTAAAATCAAAGTTTTAAAGACTTATAATTTTTTCCTTCGATCAAGCTCGTGGTTCGATTTGCTTGGTTCGCTCAAGCCCACTTTTTGGTGTGGTTTCAGCCAGGTTAAGTCAGCCCCAAGGTGCAACCACCCTAGCCATCCAGGTTTAGCCACAAGGTGCAGTTTGGTGCTTGGGTTCAACCCAAGTTTGTAGCTATGTAGTGTCTCCAAGGCAGCCCACTTGGTCCAAGGTGCAGTCGGTCTAAGGTGGGTTCGGCCAAGTGCAGTCAAAGGAGAGTTCGGCCAGGTGCAACCGGTCCAAAGTGGGTTTGGTTCAGCTGGTGCAGGTCAAGGTTCAGCTGGTGCAGTCAAAGGGTGTAGTTCGATTCAGCTACAACCGGTCCAAAGTGGGTTCAGTTCAGTTGGTCAAAGGGGCAGGTCAAGGTTCAGTTGGTGCAGCCTTGAGCTCCAAGGGTGCGGTTCGATTCAGTTGGGTTCAGCTAAGTCTTGGTCAGCCGGGTCCTTGACTCGAGCCACCTTGTTGCAGCCCACTCCCTAGCTCGAGCAACTTTGGTCAACCTTCCCCCTTTGTTGCAGCCACACTAGGTTTAGGCACTCACCTTGGTGCAACCACCCTAGCCGAGCCTTGCTTCCACCTTTGTTGACCTTCTTTGACTTAAACTCCACATGAACTTCTTTGACTTGAGCTCCACTCCTTCTCTTGATCAAGCCCACAAGCCCACCTTTGTTGACTTTCACTCCCTCTCTCTCCTCCTTTCCCAAGAATTTCTAAGAATTTTCAAGAATGAATTCACGTAAACCCCCTTGGTCCTATTTATAGGTCAAGGGTGGTTCTTTGGATTGGGTTTGGATCCTAGGATCGAACTCGATCCAATCTTCAGTGGGACCTGGATCTGGATTTTTTAGTTCAGATTCAATCCAAACTTTTTCTTTTGAGTCCTTTTTTGGTACATGAAATAGACGGTTTTCGAGCGGGCTCCGGTTCCTCGGTGACCCGATTTTAGGCTGGGTTTTTCCCAGTCCTTTGACAGTTCAATTGCATGCTTTCAGGACCTTTTGCTATTTGGTTTTTGATCTATCTGATCCCGTCTCGGGCTTGTTTTTTATGAGGTAAATCTCAGATTTTTCAACGGACTCTGATTTTCGTTTTGACAGGCTCGACCTTTGATTTCTGACGGCTTCATTAGGGTCTTGGTTTCATTTTGCACTTTTTGAAGCTTAATTTGACTTTTGAAATAGACACCGGGTTCGATCCTCCGTCTCGCTTTTATTTGGATAGGCTGGGCCTTTCCTTCACTTTTTGACCATGATCTCAAGCTGGATTTTGGATCGGGTTTCACCTATCTGTTTGAGCTTTTTTGCAATCCTTGGGTTTTTGACTTTGAATTTAAAACCTTTGTTTTGAAATATTTTCCGAAAAGGTTAAAACTTCAAAGTTTTTGGGGTTTTGAAAGTTCAAAAAGGTTGTGAACTGGTTTTCAAAATTCAGGAGTTTGTTAAAAGCATTCCCATTTTGGGGTGTTTACAGATGCCACTCTTTGGCATTTATCTAAATATATTTGGATAATGTCAAATAAGATAACACCCCTTTTGTTTTTCTCCCTAAATCTTTCCTCAAGAATATGGATCATGCCAGCTTTCTAAAAACCCTTTTCCTTATAATAGCTAAGAGAGAATTTGTGCCAAAGGGGACTTGGCTTATTGTGGTTCTAGTCCTAATTGGGATCATGTGCTTGATGACCTTGTGTGCATGCATGATCATGAGTGGGTGACATGGATGATATGTTGGAGAACATGATTTTCTAGAGACCCTAATCATATAATGATTGAACTTGGGAGGCTCGTGAAGGCCGGCTGTCCCAAATGAGCTGGTCTCATGTTGCTTGATATTCAGGGTTTTTCCAAATTTTGATTTCGAAAGAGGAAAACCCTTTTAGCTTCAATCACAAGGATTTCTAGCTTCTTGTGTTTCCCTTCACTTGAGTCTTAATACCTACTACTTTAGTAGAGGTTTTATAAGAAAACTAGGAAACATTACAAAATGTCTACGCCTTACCCAACAACGTCTAATTCTCAAATAAAATGAGATTAAAATAAGAAGATCCTATTCTTACTCTAGGACTCTCCGAAATGGAACCTTTTTCCATTGGGATAAATCGTAGGGATATGGGAAAGAGTTACCATGGTCCCTTCTTAAGCGTCCTATGGTTTAAGGCAAAGAGACGGAAAATTTGCTCTTTTGAGCTTTTTAACAATTCTTTCTTTTTCTTTCATAGAGGGCCTCCCCTTTTGGAGGATTTTTCTTTTCGTTTTTCCCTCTTTTCTTTTTCAATCAAAGAACTATTTTCTTTCTTTTCCCATTTTGCCTTCCTTTGGAAGGGGACTTTTGGAGGGACTTTCATATCCTCTTTTTCAGCTTTTTGCCAAATCTTCCTTTTTGGAGACGAGAAGTGAAGAGGAGAGAGACTTATCCCAATGGTTTACTCGATTCATCTAAGATCACTCTATTTTAAAATAGCATGTACTACTTGAAAATATTTTGCTATGTTGAACAAGGCCCTCTTTTGTAAGATGAAGATTTTTGAAATGTAACCCATTGATTTTTTAAAAACTCTACTTTTCAAAAGCATTGATTCCCTTATTCAGGGTCACACGATCCTCCTTGATCCTTTTTTCAAGAAGTTCAAAGGAGATCCCATTTTAAAGCATTTTCAAAAGGATTTAGTATAGACCCTATACATGGTATTTTTTCAAATATTGGCCGTTTATAGGGTCTACCAAATTCCTACCCTCAACATCGATTAACCAATATGCATTATTGGTGGTTGTTCCCCTTATAACATAGGGACCATCCCACTTGGGCCGCCACTTTTCAAGTGGATGTGGGCCACGATGGTGGATGATTTTCAATACAAGGTCTCCCACTTTGAAGTGGCGAGTCTTCATATGCTTTTCATAATATCGGACTATCCTTTGCCGGTATGCATGTGAATGATCCATAGTAAGGAGCATTTTTTCATCTAATAAATCAAGCTCAGCCATCCTAGCATGTTGAAAAGTCTCTAGGGGTAGGTTGAGTACGAGTGATGTATGAAATGAATGTAATTTGGTATGAATGGGGAGAATAACATTTGTACCATAGACCAACTCAAATGGCATGGCGTTGGTGGGTGTTCGGATGAAAGTCCTATAAGCCCATAAGGCTTCATCAAGCTTCTCATGCCATGTCCTACCCTTCTCTAAGGTTTTCTCAAAGATGCTTATGAGAGTCTTGTTTGTGGCTTCGGCTTGGCCATTGCCTTGAGGGTAGTAGGGCGACGAGAAGTGTTGAGTTATGCCATAGGTATTACATAATTTTTCCATCTTCTCATTCTTGAAAGGTGTGCCATTATCATACACTAGGTCTCTTGGAACTCCAAATCGAGCCAAGATATTCTTCTTAATGAATGCCACTACATGTTGCCCTTGGACTTTAGCCAAGGATGTAGCTTCAACCCATTTAGAAAAATATTCGGTGGCTACTAGGATGAACCTATGTCCATTTGATGCACTTGGGGAGATTGGTCCTGCGATGTCAAACGCCCACATGGTGAAAGGCCATGGGCTGACAATGGAATGCAAGGTTGATGATGGGATATGAATGGCATGTCAATGCACTTGACATGGGTGACATTTCCTAACATGATCATGACAATCTTGCTTAAGGGTGGACCAAAAATAACTGGCTCTAAGTATTTTCATGGCCATCATATTCGCATTGACATACCCTCCACATTCTCCATCGTGGAATTCATGCATTATAGTCCTAGCCTCCTCAAGGTCTACACACCTCAACAAGATGTCAGTAAAACTCTTTTTATAGAGAACTCCTCCCAAGATCACATATCGAGTTGAAATTTTCTGAATAAAAGCTTTATCCCTAGAAGAAGCAAATTCTGAAAATCTTTCATTTTCTAAAAAGTCTTTAATATCTTGAAACCAAGGTTTTTCAATGGAATTTTGGTCATTTGGCAAATCTCTAAATCGTGGGTGGATGGAGTAGGTGAGTGCTATATTTCTAAGGATCGGGTTCCGAAGGTGGGATCAACCCTTAGGGCTGATCCTAAGGATGAGTGGGCATCTGCTATGGCGTTGTCCTCTCTCCCTATGTGAGTGAGTGTACATGATTTGAAGGAATCGACCAGTTTGGTGGCCAATTCGTGGTATGGAGTGAGTTTTTCATTTTTGACATGCCAAATTTTCAAGACTTGGTTTATGACAAGTAAAGAATCTCTAAAGACTTCGATGCATGATGCCCCTAGATTTTTCAAAATTTTCAAGCCTTGTATGAGTGCCTCATATTCAGCCATGTTATTGGAACATTCGAAATATAAGCGAATAGCAATGGAGATCTCTCCCTTTTCAAGGGATATGAGGATGACTCCCACACCTATCCCTCTTTGGTTTCTTGCTCCATCAAAGTGCATTTTCCATACTTGGTTTTCATTCAAACAACTTGCTAAAACATGGTTTTAAAAATCGTTTGTAAGGATGCTCTCGTCGGGCATTTCATCAAGTATGGGATATGTCTCTTCCAAGGGGAACTCAGCCACATGATCCGCTAGGGCTTGTCCCTTAATGGAGGTTTGATGGTGAAATTTTAAATCATACTCCATTAAGAAGACCTGCCATTTACCAAGCCTACCCGTGAGGATAGGTTTTTCAAATAAGTGCTTGATCGGATCAAGCCTAGACACTATCCATATCTCATGATCTAAGTAGTGTCTGAACTTTTGGCAGGCCCATAACAATGCCAAGCACGTTTTCTCCATGGCTTGATAATTTCTTTCATATGCCAATAGAGTTTTTGAAATGTAGTAAATAGCATACTCTTTATGACCATCATCCTCATATTGGGCTAGTAAAGCACCCAATGCATTCATATGCATAGAAATGTAAAGCAACAATGGTTTTTCTTGCTTTGGAGGTTTTAAAGTCGGAGGATTTACCAAATAAGTTTTTAATCTTTCGAAAGCCTTTTTACAATTGTCGTCCCATACAAACTTCACTCCTTTTCTCAAAAGCTTGTTGAAAGGTTCGCATCTTGTTGCCAAGTTTGAAATAAACCTCCTAATCGATTGGAGGCGACCTTGGAGGCTTCGGATTTGGGTCAAGTTGGAGGGTGGAGGCATGTCTATGATGGCTCGACACTTAGAGAGGTAGACTTCAATGCCCCTTTGGCTTATCATAAATCCTAAAAGTTTACCCGATTCCACTCTGAAGACACATTTTTTAGGGTTTAGTTTCACTTTGTAAAGCCTAAGCCTTTCGAAAACCTTTTGCAAAGATTCGATGTGTTTGCATTGGGTTTTTGATTTTACCAAAAGATCATCCACATATACTTCTAAGAGCTCATGAATTTGATTGTGGAAAATAGTAGTCATGGCTCTTTGGTATGTGGCACCAGCATTTTTCAATCCAAATGGCATGACTACCCATTCGAAGGTGCCAAGTGCTCCAGACATCGAAAATCTATTTTTGACACAATCTGCTTACATTAATATAAATTTGATTATATCCGGAGAATAGTTATCCATAAAACTTAAAATTTCATGACTTGAAATTTGAATCAATCAATATATCAACAATAAGCATATGATATTCATCTTTAGGAGTAGCAAAATTTAAATTTCAAAAATCAATACATATTGTTAACTTACCATTTTTTCATAACGGGAACAACATTAGAAATCCGGTTAACATACTTGGCCGGTTCAAATGAACTTAGCCTTTAGTAACCTTTCAATTTCTTCTTTGATCTTCAAGACTACTTGAGGTGCAAATCTTCTTGGAGCTTGCTTGATTGGTCTTTGTCACCTGCTCTGAGTGGCGGTCTGTGCTCTACCAAATCTCGACTAAGTTCGAGGCATTTTGCTCGTATTCGGATGCAAAACAATCTTTGTATTCTTCGAGCAAAAGAATCAACTTAACTACTTGGCTTGGACTTTATTAAACTACTTATGAAAGTAGGTTTCCTTATTACATCACTTCCTAGGTTGATTTCTACAAAATCTCCTCCTACAGAATTTGAAGGTTTTTTCAAGTCAAGGATTTTATGAAACTCGGGAAGCTCGGAGGCTTGATCCTCCTCAGGGAAGAGGGGATCCTCCTCCGTGCTTTGATCATTCTCGAGAATTCTAGGTCCTAGGAAAGTTTGAGGCCAAGTATGGTTTTCAAAAATACATGGCTTTGGTTTTGGGATTTTTCCAAATTTCGCAAAATTTGGGCCTTTTACTAAGACAATATTTTTTTTCAAACTTTTCAATTTTTTTGGCTTTTTCGAAATGGACATCAAGAGCTTGTATATACAGAACCTTGTTTTTGGTATTTTCAGGTTTTTTTATTTTTTTGTTTTTTTATAAAGAAATGGAAGGAGGAAGAATGTAAATCACCTTCTTTTTGGGATTTTCATAACTTTCTGATGTTTTTGGGTTTTGAGATTTTTCCAAATGTTTTTGGATTTTGAAAATATGCATTTTTTTTGAATTTTTGGTTATGGAGGGGTCTTCCATCATACCTACAAAGAAAATACCATTAATTAGTCTCTAAATAAGAGGTCTAAGTTATAGGTTTCGGTTTTAGGAGGCTCTAGGGTACCCTTAACCCAAGTGGTCGTAGGTGGTGGTTCAGGAGGAATATTTGGGGTGTAGCCTATCCCATGCCAGTTTGGTTTAGTATTTTGTAGGATGGGTTCTAAGCCACCTCGGTTTTGGTTTCCTAAACCTTGATAGGGCATGTAACCCATGTTTAACATCATGTTCCAAGGCTTTTTTAATTTTGAAAATGTTTGTAAAGTGGTTGGCCTTGGAACTTGGTGTCATCCATGTTATGCTCAAATGCTTTCCTGTTTAGGGACTTGGGGAGGATTTGAGCTTTGTTTTTCCTAGGATGGTCATGGTCTTGGGCGGGCAGGCTTTGGGCTACACCTTAATATACACGACATCCTTAGGTCTTTTCAGGACGAACTTGGGTGGTTCGACTAAGGGTTTTCGTGGGTTGGATTTACAGGTTTGATAGCTTGACAAGCAAGGGAAGTTTTGAACTCCCCTAAGCTAAGGGTGGTTTTCTCCTAAAATTACCACAATTTGGCTTTCGTAGGAGATTTTGACACACCTATGGAAGGTAGATGGCACGGCCTGAAGGCTATGTATCCATGGTCTTCCTAGGAGTAGGTTGTAATGGGGGTGTATGTCTAAGACATGGAACACCCCTACATGGGTTATGCCCCCTATTTCCATAGGTAACTCTACAGCTCCTAAAGGTTTGGATACATTTCCATCGTATCTTGTGATAACGATGGGGCTTGGATTCACAGAGGTTAAGGAGACTTCGATTTGAAAAGCCACGTGTAACGGAAGGATGTTTAGACCTCCTCCCCCATCAACCAAACACCTGTTTAGATGATGGTGATTCAATACCACCTCTATATGCAAGGCTTAGTTATGGGTTTGGTATGATCGTTCTAGCTTATCTTCCAAGAACACAATGAGGGTTTTAGCACAGATAGGTGCAACTAGGAAGGATAGGGACTCAGGAGTAATGGTCGAGTTAACCTTAGATCTTTCTAAGATTTTTTCTAAGACCTGTCTATGCTTGGAGGAAGTTTGGATTGGTTTTAGGATAGACATATTTATAGGGATCTTGGAAAGATGCATTTCGAAATCATATGGGGTTAACACATTTTTTGCTTTGTCCATGACCTAAGATGATTTGGCAATGCATGATTTTGAAGGGCCATGAATAATGACCACTTCTTTATTAGCATCTTTGGCTAGATGTGGGGGTTAATAGATCCTTTCGGACCTGGTCACCTCGCCCAACCTTCCCTAAGGCTCACTCCTATATTGGCTCTAATTTTGTGCTTCGGAGCACCCCGAATTTCTAAAATGGCTCTAGCCGGGGGCGGGACTATAAGCGCTCCCCGGATCACTACTTGTTTGTCTTTTTTTATTACGATGAGAGAAGTTGGTGTGTAACAAGTAGTGAAATCCGTATGCAATGCATGCTCCAAACTTTTTAAGGAAGCCAAGAAAACACATACCTCTTTTTCCTTCCCACTGGTGCTTGCGTGGTTGGGGAAGGGCTCTTTAAGAACAACTTGGGTAGGCTCCGATTCCTCGGTGACCTAGAGTCGGCCCTGCTCTATCAAGTCCTCGATTTTGTTCAAAAGGGAGTAACATTTATTTGTATCATGGCCCTTGAGCTGATGATACTTGCAAAATTTGTTCTAAAATTTCCCTTTTGGAGGTGTCCCCTCAGGAATCTCGGGGAGTGTTACCATTCTTTGAGCGAGCAGGAGGCTGAGGACCTCCGAGATGGGCTGCCTCAATGGGGTATACTCCCTCTTTTCAAATGTTTTTTGAATCTTTTTTTCAATTTTTGTTTCATTCTTCTTTGAAGTGCCAGTCAGGTTTGTTTCTACTCGGACATTAGCAATTTTTTGGGGTTTTCCCCCATTGCCCGCAGTGGGTACCCCGTAAGTCCCGGGTTTTTCAAATCGTGGCTTTGAAGCATTTTTCCTTTCCATAAGTCATCGTAGACCCCCTTTTTCAGATTTGTTTCGAAGAGGGAAGCCTTTTTGATTAATTTATGAAAAGTTAAAATTTCATGCAAAGAAAGAAGTGTTTTCAACTCCATTTTAAAATTGTCAAGGATGATCATTACTACACATCCTTCGGAAATGAGCTCTCTCACTTGCCCTAGGAGGGACCTCCATCGAACGATGAATGCATGTACATCCTCGTTCGATGCTTGTTTTGTGTTCCTCAGGGTATTCAAAGTAGGGGTCACTTCTACGTTGTGGGAAAACCTTTGCATAAAGCTATTCGCTAACTCTTCAAAAGTTGTGAACTAGCTTAGGTCGTAGGAAGCGAGCAATTTTGAAGTAGTTCCCTTAAGGGAGAGGGGAAACCAATATATCCATTTGGCAGAGTCCCTTTTCTTTTTGTAGGCTCTACGAGCAAAGAGTTGCAGGTAGGATCTAGGATCCCCCATGCCATCATACCGATGAAAGTTTGGTATGTCATCGTCACTATCGATTTGGTAATCTGAAGGAAGAAAATCAGATAGGGCGTACGATCTTTTCTCTTTGTTTTGGTCTCTCAACATTTGTTGGAGGGCTTTTCGTTCCTTCAATGTAAAGGATTCGTGATATTGGTCCTCCTCCATGACGGAAGTTTCTTTGGGTCTTTTTTGACTTGCTAGGCTTTTTCTTAGCCTTGGAGGGTTCGCCATGAGACAAGCAAGATTTGGCTGCCTCGGTCTCTTGGCTAAGGGCGATGATCCTGGCTTCGAATTCTTTCGCAAGTCTTCGAGCTCTTCTTTTTTGCTTTTAAAAGTGGTTTTTGAAAACTTTTTGGAAAAGTGACTTGATGAGCACGAGGCTCAGCTAGACACTTCATTGGAGTCTGAACTCGACATGATTCAGAATTTTTTGGAAATTCTATAAGTGCAAAAAGGCAAAAGTTAAACACTTTTCTTAAATTTTTTTCAAAGTTTTGAGTTGTTGAATCGAAGTTTTCTTAAGAGCCGAGTCCCACCGGGTGTGCCAATCCTGTAAACATGAAAATTTCCACTCCCAAGTTATAAAACTCGAAGTGAACCTTTTCGTGCCTACACTTGCGTGAGCGTGCCAACTAGCTTACACAAACTAGCGACGGTTTTTAAACGTTTTTCTGACTTTTGGGGATTGTAGGCAAGCAGATTCTTTTCACTTTAAACCTTCTTGAATCGATGCTCAAGGGTCGGTTTAAGCGCTTAGAAACTTTGACTTTCAAACAAGTTTTACTTCAAACGATAAGTGTTTTGACGAATTCGGTTGGTGCACTTTTTGCCAATTTTATTATGGGGATGGGCATCCCTAAATTTCTTGCAATTTTTATTTGTTTTGGGCCTGATGTGTGTGCGGAATGTGTGGCCTAGTTTCAATGTATTTGGAGTGAGAGTTCGAGCATTTTTCTGCAATGAGTGGATGCAAAGATGCTATAAATTCTGTTTGGGTTTTTGAGAACGATGATACGAAACTCACTCGAATTCAAACTTGCACCCACTCTACTTTCACGAAAGTAAACTCACGCGAATTTAAATGCTTTCACTCTACTTTCATGAAAGTAAACTCACACGAATTTAAGTGCTTTCACTCTACTGAAAGTAAACTCATGCGAATTTAAGTGCATCCACTCTACGATCACGAAAGTAAACTCACGCGAACTTAAGTGCAGCCACTCTACGATCACGAAAGTAAACTCATGCGAATTTAAGTGCTTTCACTCTACTTTCACAAAAATAAACTCACATGAATTTAAGTGCTTCCACTCTACTTTCACGAAAGTAAACTCACGCGAATTTAAGTGCTTTCACTCTACTTTCACGAAAGTAAACTCACACAAATTTAAAGTGCAACCCCTCGACTTACACGAAAGTAAAAACTCACGCTAAATGAAATATGTATACTTGCTTAAGAATGAAAGGGGTTTAAAGTATAGAATATTTATAATGTATATTGAGACAGAGAGCAGAAAGACTCAAGTGCATGTGAGTGTAAAGAGCAAAAAGGCTCAAGTGCATGTGAGTGTAAAGAGCGAAAAGGCTCAAGTGCTTGTGGGTGCGATCGTATTCATCCACCAGTTAAGAGCGAAAAAGGCTCAAGTGTTCGTTGGTACGATCGTGTTCATCCACCAGTTAAGAGCGAAAAGACTCAAGTGCTCATGGGTGCGATCGTGTTCATCCACCAATATTACAACATGGGGGAAGGCTTCGCTCCATTATTATAACCCCGTTCCGAATTGAATTTACGAGAGAAAGCGGTTTAAAATCAAAGTTTTAAAGACTTATAATTTTTTCCTTCGATCGAGCTAGTTGTTCGGTTTGCTTGGTTCACTCAAGCCCACTTTTTGGTGTGGTTTCGGCTAGGTCAAGTCAGCCCCAAGGTGCAGCTACCCTAGCCGTCTAGGTTCAGCCCCAAGGTGCGGTTTGGTGCTTGGGTTCAGCCCAAGTTTGCAGCCGTGTAGTGTCTCCAAGGTAGCCCACTTAGTCCAAGGTGCAGCCAGTCCAAGGTGGGTTCGGCAAGGTGCAGTCAAAGGGGAGTTCGGTCAGGTGCAGCCAGTCCAAAGTGGGTTTGGTTCAGCTGGTGCAGGTCAAGGTTCAGTTGGTGCAGTCAAAGGGTTCAGTTCGGTTCAGCTGCAGCTGGTCCAAAGTGGGTTCGGTTCAGCTACTCAAAGGGGCAGGTCAAGGTTCAGTTGGTGCACCCTTGAGCTCCAAGGGTGCGGTTCGGTTCAGCTAGATTCAGCCAGGTCTTGGTCAGCCGGGACCTCCTTGACTCGAGCCACCTTGTTGCAGCCCACTCCCTAGCTCAAGCCACTTTGGTCAACCTTTCCCCTTTGTTGCGGCCACACTAGGTTTAGGCACTCACCTTGGTGCAACCACCCTAGCCGAGCCTTGCTTCCACCTTTGTTGACCTTCTTTGACTTGAACTCCACGTGAACTTCTTTGACTTGAGCTCCACTCCTTCTTTGATCAAGCCCACAAGCCCACCGTTGTTGACTTTCACTCCCTCTCTCTCCTCCTTTCCCAAGAATTTCTAAGAATTTCCAAGAATGAATTCACGTGAACCCCCTTGGCCCTATTTATAGGCCAAGGGTGGTTCTTTGGATTGGGTTTGGATCCTAGGATCCAACTCGATCCAATCTTCAGTGGGACTTGGATCTGGATTTTTTGGTTCAGATTCAATCCAAACTTTTTCTTTTGAGTCCTTTTTTGGTGCATGAAATAGACGGTTTTCGAGCCGGCTCCGGTTCCTCGATGACCTGATTTTAGGCTGGGTTTTTCCCAGTCCTTTGACCGGCCAATTTCCTAGTTTCAGGACCTTTTGCTGTTTGGTTTTTGATTTCTCTGATCCTGTCTTGGGCTTATTTTTTATGAGGTCAATCTCAGATTTTTCAACGGACTCTGATTTTCGTTTTGACGGGCCCGACCTTTGATTTCTGACGGTTTCATCAGGGTCTTGGTTTCATTTTGCACTTTTTGAAGCTTAATTTGACTTTTGAAATGGACACCGGGTTCGATCCTCCATCTCACTTTTATCGGGATAGGCTGAGACTTTCCTTCACTTTTTGACCATAATCTCAAGCTGGATTTTGGATGGAGTTTCACCTATCCGTTTGAGCTTTTTTGCAATCCTTAGGTTTTTGACTTTGAATTTAAAACCTTTGTTTTGAAATATTTTCCGAAAAGGTTAAAACTTCAAAGTTTTTGGGGTTTTGAAAGTTCAAAAAGGTTGTGAGCTGGTTTTCGAAATTCAGGAGTTTGTTAAAAGCATTCCCATTTTGGGGTGTTTACAGAAACCTTTGCAACCAACCTCACTTTAAACTTGTTGATTGAACCATCAATCTTATATTTCTTTTTCAGAACCCATTTACAACCTATGACTTTCCTTCTTTTTAGCAAATCAACTAGTTCCTAGACTTTTTTCTTAAACTTGGCTTACTAGATTATTTAATAAAATATGAAGAAACCAAAATATGTTTGAAAAATGAAAGAAAGGTATAGTTATAGCATTATATAAGAATTAGAGAGACTATGAATTGTGTGAATTATTGAGTATCAAGTTGATGAGTCATACTATGAAATTATGGGAAAGAATTATTGAATGTTAATAGAGATAAGTATTGAGTATAACAAAGAACTAATTCCTATTTATGCCAAGGAGGTCTACTATTGAGGCAAAAAAAAGAATATTTACATAGTATTTATTAATTTAAAAAAGATTATATTAGGATTCTAAGAGATATTCTTTAGAGAACCTTGAGGAAGAGAGGTATCATGTTGATGTATGTCACTATTATAAGAGACATGTATGATGATGCACAAACATGTATAATTACTTTCGAAGGAATGATGAATTTCTTTGAAGTTAAATATTGGATTACACGAACAATTAACTTTAAGTTCATAGACGAGTTAACAAATCATATTCAAGATGAAGTACCTTGGTGTATGTTATATATAGATGATATTATATAAGTGGATGAGTCTAAGGAAAAAGCTTATGATAGAGAGAAATATTAGAAAATAAAAGCTTTTGACTTAGTAGAATAAAGAGAATATATGAAATAAAGGTTTATAATTTGGTTACTTTAGATGATGTTGCAACTAAAATTGGTATACATTGCATGCCTGATAAGGAAAGTATAAGTGTCTAGGATGAGTTTTACATAACAATGGAAAATCGATGCAGGTGTTACATGTAAAATTATTGAAGATGAAAAGGTACATCAAGCATTCTATGTAACAAGAACATATCATTAAAGTTGAAAGATAAATATTACAGAGTAATGATTAGACCCATTGTGTTATATGGTTTGAAAGTTGTACAATTAATTATCAACATGTACAAAAGATGTTTATACAAAAAATGAAGATTCTAAGATGAATGTGTGGTCATACAAGGAAAACGTGTATATCAAAGACAAATATAAAGTGATACCAATAGATAATAACATGAAGGAAAACTATTTAAGATTGTTTAGACATATAGAAAGGAGACCAAAGAAAGCTCTAGTAAAAAGTTAGAGAAACTAGATAGTAAAAATATTAAAAAAGAAAAATGAAGACTACAAAAATATTGAAAGAAAATAATAAAGAATGATCTAGGTTATATTGAGTCAATTGTTACTATAGCACATGAGCTTTATAAGAACAAAGGATCCATGTAGTTGATCCCACCTAGTATGTGTTGTGATGCACTAGTATATCCATTTGGGCATCATACCCGTATCTGATACATATCGATACGTGCAGTGCGCATATCAATATGTAGATCAGGTCAACCCATATGGATATGGGTTGACCCAATCCAAATACCATCATCAAACATCAAACGAAGAAAACCTAGTCCCTGGGCCTCTACTTCTACTATCTCTCTTTGGCCCCCTGCTATGAGGAGCAACGAACGACGAACGGTGGGTGACGGTTGGTGGAAGTAAGTGACAGTCGGCAACAGCAGGTGACAAACAATGATAGCAGACAATGGCAGGAATCCTCCTGTAAAAATTAGTTCTTGTTGGTTTTGCTAGTGAGATCATCATGTCGATTATCGTGCATCACCAATTCAACGTCTTAAGTCATGGTTTTTGCTGCCAATATCTTCTTCTATTTAGTCGTGTGACTCATATCTTTGTGTGTGTGAATTCACTGGTTTTTGGTCATATACTATATCTGTATGTTTTGTTTAGAGTTTAATGGTTGGGTTGCTCATTTGTTGTTGATTTCTTGAGGATGATGGAGATTGATTTGCATCATTCTTATCATAGATGGATTGCTTGGATTGATAAACATGGCCATTGTTTCTTGCCTAAAGTGTTTGCTATAGTCGGTGCAATGTGTGCATTGCATACCAAATGTTTGTTAGATTGTCTCTTTATGTTGATTGATGTACATTGTTCATTTCCTACATGTTACATATTTTAGTTTAACATCCATGGCTATATTATTTGGAATTTTGGAGCAATTAGTAGATAGGCATATGCTTATTTTGTCTAGTTACTTTGGGTCCACGTTATAGGTCATATTTTTTTATTCGTTTGCTTTTTGTTTATTGATAGTGAGACATTGTTTATTTTTTAGATGTCTAATATGTTTGCTAGTGGTAGTACTTCATGAGTTTCTATCACTAGTAAATCTATATTTGGAAGACGTAAGAAAGGTTGCCCGCTTTGAGTACGTGTCTTTGTTGAAAGATAAAAAACATGAGGTGAAAATGTACGTGGGAAATATAATTATTGTGGTGTAAGTTACAAAGGGTTAGTTTATAATAAAGTGTCATTTATTAAAGGAAAAAGAAAATGAAATAGTTATTTGTTCTATTGTAACTGATCAATACTTTCAAAGATGAGACAAATTGAGACAAGCACATGAAAGAGTAAGATCAATGTAAGTTCCTTTACCTACTCAAACTATAAGTTTGAATTCACCTACATGTGAATCATTTGATAGAAGTAGGAGGAAAAAAGGTAGTAAAGGACAATTATCAAAGGTATTTAACAATGAAGCAAGTGATCGTTTGACATATGAAATAGTAATGTTATTTTATTCTTGATGTTTGTCTTTTAATGTAGTTAGAAACCCTTATTATGTCAGTGCATTCAAATATGTCGCTAACTCAATTTTGAGTTTTGTTTTACCTAGTTATAATGTCATCATAACTATGCTATTGAAGACAGAGAAAGCTCATATAATTGAATTGCTTCAACTTATGAAAGACACTTAATAAAAAAAGGGAGTAAACATAGTTATAAATGGTTGGATTGATGTATAGAGAAGACCGTTGATTAACTTCAAGGCTATTTCAGACACAAGGCTCATGTTTTTTAGGACTATTGATTATTCTGGTGAGACTAAAGATAAGAATTTTATTGTGGATGAAATTATAAAAGTTGTTAATGAAATTAGATCTTAAAATATTGTGGACGTTATAACAGATAATGCACTGGTTTGTAGAGCTATTGGGATGATTATTGAATTTGTTTATCGTAATATTTTTTGATGTCATGTGTAGTGCATACATTAAACCTTGCTTTGAAAAATATTTATTAGCCTAAGAACTCCATAAATAATGAGGTTTCTTATAATGAGTGTTGTTGGATATTTCTTAAAATGCTATTACTATAAAAACTTTGTCATAAATTATTCTATGAGGTTAGCAATATACAATTAGTTTATCCATCTAAAGTTACTTATTGTTGCTAATACAAGATTTGCTTTGACAATTGTTACGTGTAAACACCCAAAATTTTTTCTAAAATAAAAAATTTTCATCTTTTAAAAATTTTGCTTTTTTTCATAGCTTTGAGTTTTTAAATAAAAGTACATCAAATGAAATCATTTTGGCATCAAAATTTTCTAGCAACCTCAAAATGATGATATATTGCATCCCTTTCAAAAAAATCAAATTTGGACAAAATTTTATAAAAATAACTATTTTACCCTCAAGACCAAATTGGCAGGATTCTGCATTTTTAAATTATTGTCGTTAAAGGATTTCAAATAATTCTTTTTATATAAACAAATGAAAAAGAGAACATTGGAAATCAAACTCAAAATATTTACAAATTGATAAATTTATGAAATTCTAAAATCCCTTATATTCAAAAACAAATTAAATTCAAATCAAACCTCAAAAATTTGTCCAGTCGTGAATAATCTCATTCCAAGACCTGATACCAAAGGTTAAAGTGGTTCGATACCCTACGCTTGTTGAAGTGGTTAAAGTGGTTCGATACCCTAAACCCATTGAAGTGGTTAAAGTGGTTCAATACCCTACACCTATTTAAAGTGGTTAAATGGCCAAGGTGGTTATAGACTGACTCACGGAGGTCACTCTTGCAAATAAAAATTGAGAATGAAACCTAGTGTTTTTTTTTAAATAATATTTAAAGATTTCTACAATATGGATTACAAAAATTATGAGCATTGCTTTGGGGCGTCCCCGCCTAGCGACGTGCTGTAGAGCCCGAATACAGTAAGAAGTAAGCAAGGGCCACTATATTTTCGCCCGAATGTAGTGAATCAATTGCAGAGAGGGTTCCCACATCATGGACGGGTGTGGGTAAAGAAGTTAGTCCCGCTACATTGCCGCCCGAATGTAGTGAAAAATTTTCAGAGAGGGTCTCCGCATTTTGATTATGGACGGATGCGAGGGGTAAGGAAGCTAGTCCTAGATAATAAGATTCGTATTGGTTCTTGGAATATCGAAACATTATCGGGTAAGCTAATAGAGGTGGTAGATACTATGATTCGGAGAAAGATTCATATTCTATGTTTACAAGAGACAAAATGGGTTGGAGAAAAAGCAAAGGAGATAGATACAGGTTTTAAATTATGGTACTCAGGTAAAGAAAAGGCCCGAAACGGAGTTGGTATTATCATAAATAAAGATTTAAAGGAGAGTGTAGTAGACATACAACGATATAGTGACCGAATCATGACATTGAAATTAGTGTTAGGAGCAGAAGTTTTGAATATAGTTTGTGCTTACGCACCCTAAGTAGGACTAGAAGATAGTATAAAGACAGTTTTTTGGGAAGAGTTAGATAAGGTGTTTCAAAAGATTCCACAAAGGGAGATGATTTGTTTAGGAGGAGATTTAAATGGACATGTCGGTAAAGAGGCATTAGGATATCAAGGGATTCATGGAAACTTTGGTTATGGGGATATAAACGAGGAAGGTAGGGAGATTTTAAATTTTGCTATGTCATTTGATCTCTTTATAGTCAATACAATCTTCAAAAAACGAGATGAACATTTAATTACTTATAAGAGTGGCTTATCACAAACACAAATTGATTATTTTATTTGTAGAAAAAAAGATAGAGCGTGTTGTAAAGATTGTAAGGTAATTCCAGGAGAAAGCTTAACCACCCAACATCGACTTTTAGTTATGGATTTACAAATAAAAAAATGGACAAAGAAGAAAAGAGTGCATCGAGCTATTCGGACTAAATGGTGGAACCTCAAAAGCGAGAAAGAAGATATATTTAAGCAGAAAGTCCTTCAAGGAGATGTTTGGAATTATGTTGGCACACCCTGTGATATGTGGAACAATATGGCTATACATATTAGGAAAGTGGCGAAAGATGTGTTAGGGGTATCTAAGGGAGGTGTACCGGCACAAAAAGAAGCTTGGTGGTGGAGTGAAGTAGTACAAAATAAAATCAAGGCAAAGAGGGCATGTTACAAATTACATTATGCTAAGAAAACTAGTGAAACTTTAGAAGCTTATAAGAAAGCAAAAAAGGAAGCAAAAAAGGCCGTTAGTGAAGCAAAAGCTAAGATTTGGAAGGACTTATATAAAAAACTCAACTCAAAAGAGGGTGAAAGAGATATTTTTAGGATAGCTAGGGCTAGAGATAAGAAAACTAAAGATCTTAATTATGTTAGATGCATAAAAGACGAGGATGAAAAAAATCTAGTGGCAAATGATGATATAAGAAATAGATGGGAAAACTATTTTTATAATCTTTTTAATGAAAATAAAGATATTAGTATTAGTTTAGGAGATTTAGCCAAGTCAGAAAAGTATATAAACCACAATTTCTACCGACGTATTCAAAAGAATGAAGTCAAAGAGGCTCTTAAACATATGAAGAGTGGTAAATCGGTAGGACCAGATAATATTTCTATAGAAGTTTGAAAAATATTAGGAGAAATAGGAATCACTTGGCTCACAAGACTATTTAATGAAATATGGAAAAACCAAAAGATGCCCGAGGAATGGAGAGCAAGTACACTTATACCCGTATATAAGAACAAGGGAGACATTCAAAATTGTGCGAATTATCGAGGTATCAAGTTAATGAGTCATACTATGAAATTATGGGAAAGAATTATCGAACGTAGGTTAAGACAAGTATCAAGTACAACAGAGAACCAATTTGGATTTATGCCAGGTAGATCTACTATTGAAGCGATTCACCTTTTGAGACGTCTTATGGAACATTTTAGAGCAAAAAAGAAAGACCTTCACATGATATTTATTGATCTAGAAAAAGCTTATGATAGGGTACCGAGGGAGGTTCTTTGGAGAACTTTGGAAAAAAGAGGTATCCCATTGACATATATTAACCTTATAAGAGATATGTATGATGGTGCAAAAACATGTGTGAGGACTCATGAAGGAACAACAAACTTCTTTGAAGTTAATATTGGGTTACATCAAGGATCAACTTTAAGTCCATACTTATTTATAATGGTGATGGATGAGTTAACAAAACATATTCAAGATGAAGTACCTTGGTATATGTTATTTGCAGATGACATTGTATTAGTGGAGGAGTCTAAGGAAAAAGTTAATAGAAAATTGGAACTATGGAGAGAAACATTAGAAAACAAAGGTCTCCGACTTAGTAGAACAAAGACAGAATATATGGAATGTAAGTTTGATCATTTGGCTACTTCAGAGGACATAGAAATTAAAATTGGCACACATTGCATTCCCCAAAAGGAAAGTTTTAAATACCTAGGGTCAATTTTTCAAAGTGATGGAAGAATTGATGGAGATGTTACACATAGAATTAATGCTGGTTGGTTAAAATGGAGAGGAGCATCAGGTATTCTTTGTGATAAGAAGATACCATTAAAATTAAAAGGTAAATATTATAGAGCAGCAATTAGGCCTGCCATGTTTTATGGTTTTGAGTGTTGGGCAGTTAATCATCAACATGTACAAAAGATGTCTGTGACAGAAATGAAGATGTTGAGATGGATGAGTGGTCATACAAGAAAAGACCGTATACATAATGAGGTTATTAGAAACAAATTAGGAGTGACACCAATAGAGGATAAAATGAGAGAACATCGTTTAAGATGGTTTGGACATATAGAAAGAAGATCAAAAGAAGAACCTGTAAGAAGGTTAGAAAAACTAAATTTGGAAAGTATTAAAAGAGGTAGAGCACGACCACAAAAGTGTTGGAAAGAAAAAATAAAGAATGATCTAGTTTATTGGG
Source organism: Brasenia schreberi (assembly GCA_036023115.1). NCBI lineage: Eukaryota > Viridiplantae > Streptophyta > Magnoliopsida > Nymphaeales > Cabombaceae > Brasenia > Brasenia schreberi. Next base: position 14,776,948 of record JAYKKT010000078.1, on the reverse strand, counting down.
AGTTAACTGCTAACATGGCACACGATAGGGATCTGTGGAAACAAAGAATCCATGTAGCCGACCCCGTCTAGTATGGGAAAAGGCTTAGTTGTTGTTGTTGTAATATTTAAAGATTTCATTAAATTTGATGTTTTCAAATATAGAAATAATTTTAAAGAAAGTGTTTGAAACTATACCTATCATATATAAAACTCGGACCGAAAGGAGGCGAATTCCCCAGAAAGAGGAGATTGCATGAACCAAAAAGGCAACGACCGAACACTTGCCAATTTCAACACCATTGGACAAGGTAACTTGTCATTTTTAGTTTTAGGTATTAGAAAGGAAAGTCGATGTTCAAAAAAGGAAAGTCGACATTTAAGAAGGAAAGTCGGCATCCATAAAGGAAGGTTGACGTGAAAAATGAAAGTCAATGTTTAAGAAGAAAAGTCGGTGCCTAGAAAGGAAGGCTGACGTTTAAGAAGAAAAGTCGACGTTAAAGAAAGGAAAGTTGACGTTCAAGAAGGAAAGTCGGTACCTAGAACGGAAGGTCGGCGTCTAGGAAGGAAAGTCGATGTCATCCACGCAAAAGGAAAGTGATGCTTGATTTGAAAAGTTGTAATACTCAATTTGGAAAGTTGTAATGCTCTATTTCTCAAGTAGTGAGTTTAATTTGGTAAGTCACTAATTTGAAACTTACCAGTTTCGGAGTTCAGCATCAAAGGATTAAGCAACTTACTTTATCAAACTTTATCAAATGAGCAGTTTCACTTACCATATCCAAGGAAGTAGGTTTTTGAAAAGAAGGGTCAGCACCTTACTTACCTTATTCAAGGGAGCAACTTCGGGCAAGAATGACCAACATTTACTTGCCAAATGCAACCATCTTTAATAAGGCAACTTGCCTTATGAAAATTTGCAGCAAAGAGACAACTCTTGGCCTATAAAAGGGGCCTCAAGGAGGCTACAAATCATCAATCCGAGTTCAGCAAACCATTCAGCAAGAGAGAGAAAAAGAGAGGGAGAGAAAGAGAGGAAGAAAAAGAGAGAGAGGGAGAGGAGGAAGAGAGGAAGAAGGTGCCGCCGACCACCAATCGCCAGCTACTAGCCGTCCTCCACCCTCCGCCACATGTCCATTCCTTCTTCAATTATCTCCTTTTTCATTGAATCTTATAGGGTTGTAATTAAAGAGCTTAAGTCTCCATGAAGATGTATTGATCAAGGTTCATATGTTGCCTCGTCTTTCTTTCGTTCGTACGTTATTCACTATATACTTTAAATGTTGATTCTTTCTGCTCCATAACACAATGTGAGATTATAAACCTCTTAATCTCCCTATGCTCACATGATAATTAGGATTTAGTTTGTTGTTTCATAGTTGTAGATCCAATTTTAATTCGGATTAAAACACAAGCACAATTCTGAAAATCTAAAACCTGTTTTTCTACACTCTGTATACATTCGGTAAATTATTTATCTTTTATTATTTCTTGCTCCAAATATGTCTAAATTTTACACGTTTGATTTAGACACATAGACATACTTCTGATAAAATTTTCGAGAATTATGGGCTTGTTAAAGGTCACTAACAAAATCAGAAAAGTTTTATAAAAATCAAAACAGATTCTGAAAAATCAGAAGTTCTTGTGACACGGGTAGGGTTATTCCTGAATACATTTATGCATAGTGAACCAATTTGATTGGAAATATTTTCATTGAGATTTTGAAATCCATAGCTTTTCAACAAGACCGATTTCATAGAAATCGGAGATCTTAGCATAAAAATATAATAGTTTTTTAAAACCTATGATTTTCTTGCATAGTTCTGTCCCGAATGTCTGAGTGAGGTCTGTTTCTATATTTAATTACATGAATCTATAGCATGTAAAATAGAAATAAAAATATTTTCTGAATCTGTAATAAAAATCTGTCCTCTGCAAATGTTTCAGAATTTTTGGAAACTCAGAACTATTTCAAAAAAATCAGAAACAAGCCCCTGAAAATAGAACCAGTTTATATTTTTCAAGACTTAAATATTTCTAAGTCAAGAACCAAAATCATGATTTTATCAAGCTTTTGAAGTTGGAATCTTGTTTTTGAAAACTTACCGAATCTCGAATAATTTTCAAAGCGTCTAGGTTGACCCTTGAGCATCTATTCAAGAAGGCCTACGTCGACAAAAGTTCACTTGTCCACAATCACAATACGAAGTTAGAAATCAATCTTTACTAGTTTGAGCAAACTAGCTGGCACGCTCGCACACACGACGTAGTTCAGAAATTTTATTTTATATCTACATAGGTTTTGAAATAAAAATTCATGTCTACAGATTTGGCACGCTTAGTGGGACGTGAATCTTTGGAAATTGTTTGATTCAGTCATCTTTTTTGAAATATAAACCAATTTCAAATCACGAATTTAAACTTCTCTCTTTTTTCAGATCCTTTGTTTAGAGTTCAAATTCAAGTAACTCAATAATGTTGTGTTTGGATGAGTCATTTGAAAATATTTCAATGAGGGTCTCATCAAGCTTTAAAAATCGGTTTTCCAAAACCACGAAAAAATCTTTTGAACCCCGAGAAGAAGAAATTGTCTTTTTGAGGATGAGAGCAATACAACTTGAAAGAGAAATTGAGGCCCTAGAGGCCAACATATATTGTTCCCATGAAAAATCATTTTGGGTATATAGGGAGAAGAGTCATACCTGGAAAACCAAACCTAGGCCAAAATTTGATGAAAGATATGAGGCTGCAGATGAAGCAAATGTTCAGATTAAACCGTTTAACCTTGCTAATCATCCAAACACCCCATTGTTTATAGAAAAACAAAAAAAGAATTTCAAAAAACCAAAAAAATCTGGAAAATTTTTAAAAATAAAAAACATTTGAAAATAAAAAATTTGAAATTCAGAAAATTAAAAAGGAAGAAAAAGTTTACATCCCTAAGCGCACAATTGGAGTGGGGCATGAGAGTCACATCACTCCAATTTTTTCAAAATCAGTTGCTCTGATGGGTTCCATTCCCATGAGCACTGTTTCATACACAAGAGAAAATGAGTGTTGCACACACATAGGCTTGGTGGATGAAATCCAAGAGATACCAAAGCAATGGGAGCTCGAAGCCATGCATGAGTCACAACACCCTCTGGACGCCTCTAAGAAAGCTTGCTCTCACCATAGAAAGGTAGACAAGCTCGAAAAAGGTATACCTGAAACTCATTCTCCTCAAAACTCTCTACTCGATCCTCCTCTTTATTGCGTAAGATTGGTAGATCATTCATATTCAAATAACACTCATGCACCCACAACCCCACTGAATGTGTTTAAGGATGTAGATTTTCAAGGTGCGGCAAATGTCCAGCACCAACAAAAAGAATTTCAAAATGAAAAATAAAAAAATAAAATTCAAAACTTGATAGACATGGTTATCCCTAGGGCATGCATCGATATCCTAGGTACACATACCCCTGCCATGTATAAACAAATCTTTTTGAGCCTAGGTTTGCGTTATGAACCCAAGCCTACAACTATAATTTCTCCAAACATCCACAAACCCATCGGGGCACCGACTATGGTTTCTCTTGGAATCCTTTTCTCTCCTTTGTGCAAGGGATCACACATGCTTTCCCTTTGTATCCAAATAAACACAAACCATCAACTCCTAGGGGCACATTGGGTTGCACCTAGGATCCATCCCCTCATCATCTACCTACTAGGAGACCAAGGTCACCCTTCTCCTAGGAACACCCAAGCCTTCCACTCCTAGGGTCACATATATCCTAGAGAGTCAAACACTTCCACCCCTAGGGGCACATCGAGCTGCACCCAAGATCCATCCTAAACCCTCTAGGGTCATATATATTCTAGAGAAACCCAATTTACCTAAACCTCTTGAACCTAAGGCCGTGTACACCCTAGGGAAGTCAAACACCTCTATCCCTAAACCCATACATCTCCTATGCATACCCAATAAAACTCGAGTGTATAACCATGTCTTAGAGGATATATTATTCCAAGGCCATCCACTCTATCAAAACTTTTCAAAACTCAAAAAGCCTTGAAATATGTTACTAAACATAGGGTATACACCATACCAGGGTTTATGAGTTAAAACCAAGGTAGATTAGAACCCATCCTACCTATACCTAACCTAGGTCGATATGACTCAGGATACAGCCCAATCATACCCCCTGAGCCACCACCTAAGACCAATTGGGTCAAGGGTGCCCTAGAACCAGCTAAAACCAAAACCTATGGCTTAGACATCTTGTTTGAAGTTTAATTCATAGTGTTTTCTTTGTAGGTTTAATGGAAGACCCCCTTATTGAAAAAAATCCCCAAAAAGTATATATTTTCAAAAACAAAAAATTTAGAAAACTCTCAAAACCCAAAAACATTTGAAAAATCTAAAAATTCCAAAAAGAAAGTCTTCCATGTTTTTCCTTCTAGCATTTGTTTGAGAAAATCTAAAAAAATTGAAGAAGTTGAAAATCCTAAAAATTTCAGTTTTCCAAATTGGGTACAAACTAAAAAAAATTGCTTTTGACAAAATCCATATAGATGCTCAAACCTGAATTATCTCATAATCCTTTTGTATACAACCCTTTTCTTATGTATATTACTTTCCTATAAATCAAAACACTTGAGAGTGATCAAAGCAAGGAGGAAGATTTCCTCATCCATGAGGATGATCAATCCGAGCTTCCTGAATTCCATAAAATCCACAACTTGGAAAAACCTTCAAATTCCATAACCGGGATTTCCTAGAGGTCAACTTAGGAAGTGAATCCAAAATGCATCAAAGGCTAGGATCATATCATGCAATGCCAAAAATCAAGATCGTGCATGTATAAGTCATTCATGCAAAATGATTCATCACATGCCATAATAGGGACGACCATAGTGTATGAACGCTCATGTCATATCCTCCAAACTAGGGGCATTTAGAGTGCATTCTCTAAACACCTTCAAGGAGACTGAATACATTCATAATTTCATAATGTATGTATCTCACTATCATATGGGTTACATTTTACATGTCATCATTCACCCATATGAGGCCCACATCCTCTTGGAAGGTGGTGGCCCACGTGGGATAGTCCCCTATGTTGTAAGAGGGACATTGGTTAATTGATGTTGATGGAAGAAATTTAGCAAACTCTATAAATGTCCAATATTTTTAAAAAAAAATTATGTATAGGGTAATGCCCAATATTTGAAAAAAAAATTATGTATAGGGTCTACTTTAAATTTCTTTTGAAAAGATTTTAAAAATGAATCTCCTTTGAATTTCTTGAATGAATGACCAATATGAATTATGTGACTCTAAATTAGGGAATTGATGCTTTATGAAAAGTAGAGTTTTCAAAATCATTTAGTAACATTTCAAAAATCTTTAGCTTACAAAATGAGGCCTAGTTTAAAATAGCAAAATATTTTCAAATGATAGGTGCTATTAGGAAATAAGATGTTCTTGGCTTAATTGAGTATCAAAGGGATGAGTTGTATTCTTCACTTCATTTCTCTCCAAAAAAGAAAAATTGACAAAATCAAAAGAGAAAGGAAGAAAAACAAAACCTCCAATATAGAGGTCTTCCAAAAAGAAAAGAAGAAAAAGGAAAAACAAAAACCTTCAATATAGAGGTGACCTTTGAAAGAAAGAAAAGAAAAAGAAAAGCTAAAAATCAAAAAAGTAATTTTTCATCAAAACTTTCTTTCCCTTATACCTCGGGATGTTTCAGAAGGGACCGTGGGTAACTCTTTCTCAAAATCCCCACAACTCATCCCAATGAAAAAAAGTTTACCAATAAAATCCTTGAGTAAGAATAAGACCTATTTATTTGGATTTCATTTTGTTTGAGAATTGGACTTTGTTGAGTGAGAAATGAAAATTTGAAATGTTATTCAAAGTTTTCTACAAAACCTCTGCTAAGTAGTTGGTATTAAAACCCAAGTGAGGAGAAATATAAGAAATTGGAAGTCCTTTTTTATAGAAACCAAAAGGAGTTCCCTTTTTGAATTTTTTTTTTGAAAACCCTAAACATCAAAGGAAACAATATGGGAATCATCCTGCTTGGGGACTTCACAAACTACAGGTATGGGTCTCTAAACATCCATTTCATTCACCTCATATTCTATGCATTCATAAAGGGGCCATCCATGCAAAATCATCCTAGGACCAAGTGTTCTATTTTTAAATCCCCTTTGGCTAAAATTCCCTCTTTTGCAAAAACAAATCTAAGTAAATAGATGTTATGGAATGAAGGAAAATTTTACTCTTAAGAAAATCAGGGAAAAAAATCAAATGGGTGTTTTCTTTTTTTCTATTATCCAAATAAATTTGGATTAATGTCAAAGAAGGGCATTTGTAAATATCTATTTTTTTAAATAAAATTTTTCATCTTTTAGAATTTTTGCTTTTTTTGGCAGCTTTCGAGTTTTAAATAAAAATACATCAAATGAAATCATTTTGGCATCAAAATTTTCTAGCAACCTCAAAATGATGATATATTGCATCCCTTTCAAAAAAAATCAAATTTGGACAAAATTTTATAAAAATAACTATTTCACCCTCAAGACTAAATTGACAGTATTTTGCCTTTTTAAATGATTGTCTTAAAGGATGATTTCAAACAATTCTTTTATATAAACAAATGAAAAAGATAACATTGGGTATCAAACCCAAAAATATTTGCAAATTGATAAATTTATGAAATTTTAAAATCTCTTATATTCAAAAATAAATTAAATTCAAATCAGACCTCAGAAATTTGCCTGGTCGAGAATAGTCTCATTCTAAGACCTAATACTCAGGGTTAAAGTGGTTTGATACACTAAAGTAGTTAAAGTGGTTCGACACCCTACACCCATTGAAGTGGTTAAAGTAGTTCAATTCCCTACACCCATTGAAGTGGTTAAAGTGATTTGATACCCTACACCAGCTTAAAGTAGTTAAATGGTCAAGGTGGTTATAGACTGACTCACGGAGCAAAAGTAGGTCACCCTTGCAAACAAAAACTGAGAATGAAACCTAGTATTTTTTTTAAAATAATATTTGAAGATTTAATTAAATTTAATGTTTTCAAATATAGAAATAATTTTAAAGAAAGTGTTTGAAACCATACCTGCCATATATAAAACTCGAACCAAAACGAGACAAATTTTCAGAAAAGAAGAGATGGCATGAACTAAAAAGGCAATGATCGAACACCTGCTAATTTTGACACTATTGAGCAAGGTAACCTGTCATTTTTAGTTTTAGGTATTATAAAGGAAAGTCGACATTCAAAAAACAAAAGTCGATGTTTAAGAAGGAAAGTCGGCACCCATAAAAGAAGGTTGGCATTCAGGAAGGAAAGTCAACGTTAAAGAAAGGAAAGTTGACGTTCAAGAAGGAAAGTCAATGCACAGAACGGAAGGTCGGCATCTAGGAAGAAAAGTCAGCGTCATCCACACAAAAGGGAAGTGATGCTCGATTTAGAAAGTTGTAATGCTCGATTTGAAAAGTTGTAATGCTCAATTTGGAAAGTAGTGATGTTTAATTTGGTAAGTCACTAATAGGAAACTTACCAGTTTCGGAGTTCAACATCAAAGGATTAAGCAACTTACCGCTTCATTAAATGATCACCTACACTTACCATATCTAAGGAAGTAGGTTTTTGGCAAGAAGGGTTAGCACTTCACTTACCTTATTCAAGGGAGTAACTTTTAGCAAGAATGATCAACATTCACTTTTCAAATGCAGCCATCTTCAATAAGGCAACTTACCTTATAAAAATTTGCAACAAAGAAGCAACCCTTGGCCTATAAAAGCGGCCTCAAAGAGACTGCAAATCATCAATCCGAGTTCAGCAAGAGGGAGAAAGAGAGAGAGAGAAAGAAAAGAGAGAAATAAAGAGAGGGAGAGAAAGAGAGAGAAAGAGAGAAAGAAAGTGCCACCAACCGCCAATCGCCAACTACTAGCCATCCTCCATCCTTCGCAACAGGTCCATTCTTTCTTTAATTATCCCCTTTTTCATTGAATCTTATGGAGTTGTAATTAAAGAGCTTAAGTCTCCATGAAGATGTATTGATCAAGGTTCATATGTTGCCTCATATTTCTTTCGTTCGTATGTTATTCATTATACACTTTAAATGTTGATTCTTTCTACTCCATAATATAATGTGAGATTATAAACCTCTTAATCTCCCTATGTTCACGTGATAATTAGGATTTAGTTTGTTGTTTCATAGTTGTAGATCCAATTTTGATTCAGATTAAAACACAAGCACAATTCTGAAAATCTAAAACTTGTTTTTCAGTACTCTGTATATGTTTGGTAAATAATTTATCTTTTATTATTCCTTGCTCCAAATATATCTAAATTTTGCACATCTAATCTAGACACACAAACATACTTCTAATAAAATTTTCGAAAATTTTGAGCTTGTTTAACATCACTAATAAAATCGGAGAAGTTTTATAAAAATCAGAACATATTCTGAAAAATCAGAAGTTCTTGTAATATAGGTTGGGTTATTCTTGAATACATTTATGCATAGTGAACCAATTTGATTGAAAATGTTTTCATTGAGATTCTGAAATCTACAGCTTTCCAATAAGACCAATTTCATAGAAATCGGATGTCTTAGCATAAAAATATAATAGTTTTTCTAAACCTCTGACTTTCTGGCAAAGGTCTGTCTCGAATGTTTGAGTGAGGTCTGTTGCTGGATTTAATTATTAAATCTATAGCATATAAAATAAAAATAAAAATATTTTCTGAATCTGTACATGAAAGTTTGTCCTCTATAAATGTTTTAGAATTTTTGGAAACTCGAAACTATTTCAAAAAAAATCAGAAACGAGCCTCTGAAAACATAACCAATTTCTGCTTTTTAAGACTTCATTATTTCTAAGTCAAGAACCAAAATTACGATTTTATCAAGCTTTTGAAGTTGAAATCTTGTTTCTGAAAACTTACCACATCTCGAATATATATACAATTTAAATAAATTTTCACCTTTGCACTAACATTTGAATGAGAAATAGAATCTTTACTGGATTTCTGATCAAGAAAATAAATTTCCTTCTCAAAATTATATGTACAAAGTAATATGTTTCTATTTTTCATGCACAGCTTGCGCTCAACTCGTCTAACTCATTGTGCATTTAGTTCATTTCTAGGCTCGGCTCCAACGAGTCAAGCCGTACATGAACAAGTACTGAGTTGGTGATGCCACAAACGACGTCTGGTTCCTCCGGCATGTCTACCGGCCCTATAACAATGCATAATGAAAGGAAGCTATGGAATACGCATTCCTTATCTAGCTTTTGCCATCTTCTTTGTCTTCCTTCTCTTGCATTATGCGGTGTCCTTGGTATCAACGAGAAGCAAAGGCATGAACCCTGCAAGAGCATGATTAGACATGTCCGGTTCCGATTAGCCTGGAACCTAGAACGGTAACCAAACTGGCCCAGGGCCAATTTTGATTTTAGTTCCAGTTCTGAAACTATGAGTTTCAGGCTGAGTCTGGAATTGATAATTTTAGTTAAAAATTAAATTTTATAAGATTTTTTTTAACACTGATTTTGGATCCAGTCAGTTCCTGGCCCGGTTCGGTTCTGGTTGGAACCTCCAGGCCGGTTAAGCATTGGCCATGTCTAAACCCGGTGGTATAACATGTGTACATGCATGAGAGCACATATCTGCGTATGCAAGGAAGGCGTTTTGTGTTGTGTGTTCTGGGCAAATTGAAAGCTTTGGAGTGGATCATCATTACTTGAATAAGTGCAAGTTAATGAGGAGTACGATCATCTATAGGCCAGTAAACGAGTTGAATGAGTTGAACAAGGGTGTTTTGTTTGCCAACTTGATGTATTGAATCTTCGGGTTCACTAGCATATGCCTAACCTGTACTGAACACGATCCACATGTTGAACACGAGTTCCTCGTTGAAGCTAGAAATCAGTTTCTTTTATTTGTGAAGCTGGTTTAGGAGAACCTTCTTCTCTTATTTGCAAATCTTTCATCTTCAAGGTTCTTGTTCCTTCTTGTTGCCTTCTAAATTGACAATTCCACATGAATGATAGAGCACGTTACATAAGACTAAAATATCATAAGATAAGAGGGTGTGCCAGAGAACGTTGACACTCATTCTCAAGGGAGAAAAGCAGAATAAAGTATCAAGCAATGAAATGAGTCTCCAAGAATCCTATTGTGTATCTCGGTTGCCAATGCAGGTTACATAAAAAGGGAGAGTACTCAATGTGCCCGGGATGATGAAAGGACTATGTTACTTCTATTCTTAAGAAAGGTAAAGTAAAAAAGAACTGCAATTGTGTCATTGATTTTGGCCTTCATCATCAATTACATGTTTATTCATAGACTTTCACAAAAATAACATATATCGTGTCAAACTTTTAGAACGTGGTCCTCGATAACTCCACACTCTTTGTGTGTCATATTAATTAAGATGTGTCAGTTGACCCCATGATTTGTAAGATTATCTCTAGGTGACAGGTCTATTTCACACGTTCGAGGTCTCGATCTTTCATAAGCCAGGTGTCTCTTCCTCTTAGTTTGAGCAAACTAGCTGGTATGCTCGTACACCGACGTAGTTTGGGAATTTCATTTTGAATATCTACATAGGTTTTGAAATAAAAATTCACATCTACATTATGTTAAAAAGAAAAAAAATCATCAAGCATGATCTTCGAAAAATAGTTATTAGTGACTAGTGGGCTCATTATGGAGACTATGATGATCCAAAGGTTGTGGAAGATACGATTTTAAATGGTCTTTTGTGAGATAAGATTGATTATATTTTAAACTTCACAGAACCTATTTATGATATGCTTTGACTATGCGATACAGATAAGTCAATCCTTCATTTGATTTATAAAAAATGAGACTCTATGATTAAATAAGTAAAGTCAATTATTCATAAAAAAAGGCAAAGAGTTCAATCAATATTTCACTTTTTACAAAGTAGTGTATTATATTCTCGTTGATAGATGAACCAAAAGTTACACATCACTTCATTGTTTGACTCATTTTCTAAATTCAAGGTAAATTTTTTTAAGTTTTAATATTATTTCTTATTATTTAAAAATAATATATTATTATATTATTAATTGTTATTTTTGTATTATAATTTCTAGGTATTATACAAGGCAATAGCCTGAAGAAGTTCTTAATAAAATTTTCTACAACAAGATAATGAAATTTGTGATGGAAGAAATAAATGTCTTAGAAGGTCTTTAAAAAGATGTTAGAGGTGATAAAAGAATTTGTCAAATTGTCAAGCAATGAAGAAGAACTTGGCGCATTTGATTGATTGAAAAATAGATGGAGTTTATCTATAGAGGAATGGTAGGTTATTCATAGATCATCCATTTCCAAGTTTCAAATGATCGCTTTAAAACTTTTTTCACAATCATATTCATCCACATGTTGTGAAATAAATTAGAGAACATATTTCTTCATCCATTCTTAGAGAAGAAACGAGCTCAAGCCTCAAAGAAGTAAAGATTTGATTTTTTTTATACAAACCTTTGTTTTCTTTTAAGAAAGAGTAAGGACTATGAAAAAGGTGAGACAAAAATATGGGATGATGGTCGAGATGATTGGGATCCATTTGAGGGAGCAAGAATTCTTGAAGTTGTAACATTGTCTCTTGATGAAGCAAATATGGTCTCTTGATGAAGCAAATATGAAAGCAGTTCATTTTACAGATGATAGTGAAGGAAATACTGAGATCGAGACTATTACAATTTGAAGTATTATGTGTAGAATGTAAATTTTGATATGAAATTTATATTTATATAGTGGAAAATGTTATTGAATGAAACTTTCCTGTTTTGATATGCTATACTATTTAATTCGTATTGTGCTTATTTGTGTAAATTAACCTTTTTATTATATTCTTTAATAGTGGTGTTCCTGTACCTTAGTTTTTTAAAAATATGCATACCCGATACCAATACCCGTACCGGGTACCACCGGTACTTGTATCCATGTAATGTAGAGTATGAGAAAAAGGCTTAGATGTTATCTCACTAAATATAACGTATGACTCAATGGTGGTCCATATATTTGATTTTAAAAATTTTTAGGGCCGACTGTATAAGATTCTGGGTTTTTTCATATTCCGGGAATGAATGCCGTGACACATTGCTGCAGAATGAGTCATGAGGTGCCCATGTTCCATCCATGAACAAGATCACCAATCTGATCCCCCGAGTCCAATGTAGATAACTCACTAAACATTATTTGTTACTGAATCCTAACCGTAACAGATTGAGATGTTCAACATTTTTTTCTTTTGAATTTGATTATTTCAACCTCATTGGAAGTAGATACTGACACTTAAGAGGATGGATTCTCTCCTCTGACATATGATCCTACGCTGTGCGGCGGCCATCCGCTTGCATTCATCTCAATTGGACAGCTTAGTATGGTGTAGGATCATATGTCATAGGATATAAACCTTTTGTTAGACCAATGTATAATGCAATTGGATGACACAAATATGGTTTAGTTATTGTATATAATCGTATTTCACCGCTGCCCACTCAAGGAAAGTAGTCACTGTCTAAGCCACGGAACAGATAGCTGCATACATTTCGACCTCTTCGATCTCTTCAGATCAATCATGCATAGGTGGCTAGGTGAATATCTGTTTCTTGTATTTTTTCTTTTGGAGGAGAAAACAAAAATTGTTGAAAATTTAATTATCTCCAGACATGTCTATCTGAGGAATTACATAATAAGAAAAAATGTCACACTCTGTAACTAATAAGGATGGGTGACGGCGATGCATTTGTCAGCGTCATGGACACTAGGGCTGGTAAATAAACCAAGCTTTTGGTAGTTCGGATTGGTTCAGCTTGTTTCTGGCTCAGCTAGTTATGCCTAATGAATCGGACTTGAGCATGCCACCAGTGTAATTGAAATATGCGATTCAAGTTGTATGAAAAGCTATTTTCTTTAACTTTTTCCACAAAGGATGATCATGGGTATGCATGAAACACCATTTCATTAGCGTATTGAAGGAAATCTTGCTCTAAGCTCGGTACAGCTTGGGTCATCAAAGAATGACATCGTTTGTGAAATTGTTCAACCGAAGGAGTTCGGATTACACTTAGCTCTGACCACTTTTAGATAAACGAGCCCTGCAACGAACAAGGATTTTTTGGTTCGTTCAGCAGATTGAATGGCCGCCCACATATAAGAACAAATACTAGTGGGTCCACTAGGTTCTTGATCATGTTGGAATACGAGTAATGGGTCGAAATCGAGGAGTAGATGAGGGATACTGGCGCATGAAGTTTGATGACGGATATGATAAATCACAGAAGAAATGGTGTTTTTCAAGATCCACCTGTCTCGTCTGCTGCTTTCATCTTATCATCGAGGTTAGATTCCCCAACTTGGCATCAGTTTTGTGAGTCCATTTATGCCAACACGACTCTCATGAAAGCGAAATGATAGTTTGATTATCATAAATAAAGATTTAAAGGATAGTGCAGTAGACATACAATGATATGGTGACTAAATCATGACGTTGAAATTAGTGGTAGGAGTAGAGGTTTTCAATATAGTTTGTGCTTACACACGTATAAAGACGACTTTTTGGGAGGAGTTAGATAAGATGATTCAAAGAATTCTACAAAGAAAAATGATTTGTTTAGGAGGAGAATTAAATGGATATGTCGGTAAAGATGCATTAGGATATCAAGGTATTCATGAAAACTTTGGTTTGTGAGATATAAATGAGGAAGGTAAGAAGATTTTAAATTTTGCTATAACATTTGATCTCTTTATAGTCAATACAATTTTTAAAAAATGGGATGAATATTTGATTACGTATAAAAGTGGCCTATCACAAATACAAATCGATTATTTTGTTTGTACGAGAAAAGAAAGATAGTGTTGTAAAAATTGTAAGATAATTTTAAGAGAAAATTTAACCACCCAACATCGACTTTTAGTTATGTATTTAGAGGTGAAAAAATGGACAAAAAAGAAAAGAGTGCATCGAGTTATTCAGATTAAATGACAGAACTTTGCAAACACCCAAAATCAAACGATTTTAAAAAACAAACACCTGGTTTGAAACATCCATTTCAAAACCAGATTTTGAGTTTTCGAAAACCTAGGAGTTGCAAAAGCTTTAAACTTCTGTTTCAAACCATGTTCGAAATATAAATTTCTCAAACTCGGGCCAAGTCCCAATTTTGTAAAAGCCCAAAACAAACAGGTGGAGCCTGATAAAAAGTAGCCTAAAAGGCAGGTTCAAAAGCCCAAAAAGCATCCTGACCTGATAAAAGCAGGATCAAAGGGCAAAAGGAAAGCCCAGGCCAAAAGTAGACTTCAAGCCCGGAGCATCAAATGTCAAGCCAAGAACAATCCACTAAAATAGCAGAAATCCAAGCCTGAAACAACAAAAATCAACTAAAACGAAGTCCAGAAAGGTGAGAAGGAGCTCAGACGAAAAGGTTGGGGAAAACCCAGCCCAAGACGAAGCGCTGATGAAGCCAGGGCTTACAGAAACTGTCCATCTCAAAACGCTAAGAAGGACTGAAGAAATGAAAATTTGGATTGGATCTGGACCCAAACATCCAAATCCAGACCCAAATAGTATTTGGATCGGATTTAGATCTCAAAATCTAAATCCAAGATCCATACTCAAGACCTACCTCATTTGCCTATAAATAGATGCGAGGGAGTGCCATAAGTTCACGTGAAATCAAGATTGGGAGGCTTGGGAAGAGAGAGAATGAGTGGAGGGCATAAAGTAGATTTGGTGGGCCATAGCCATGTGGGCTTGATCAAGGGCATGTGTTCAAGTCTTGTATGAACCTAGGCTCAAACCAAAGGGTTGCACCAACTTGAAGAAGAGTTGCACAAGGGCATGGAAGCATGGGCGATGCATGGTGGACCGGCTCCAAGAGGTAGGTCTCTAAACCTCACCCTAACCTAGCCTAAACCACCTAACCGACCAAACTAAACCTAACCCTAAACTAGCCTAGACCTAGCCCCTTTCACCTAAACCGACCCAAACTTCTCCCTAACCTACCTAAATCTAAACCCAACCGAGTGCAGATACACTCAGTTTGAACCCATTCCTACACTCCCCGTAGACACCAACCGGCTCCCTCACCTCCTAGTGACCCTAGCGCCCCACTCCACTACTGCCCGTTCCCTAGCGCCAGCATCCCTATCATATCCCCTGCCGTATCCCCACTCCCCACTAGCCAACCTACCCTATCCCATCTCCCGGCCACCCTAGCATCACTCCCTGCTGCCTGCACCCTCTCCCAGTCGAACCCCTTGCACACTTTCCTAGCGCCACCCTTCGCCCCAGCCGTGACCACCCGCCTGCTCTAAACCTAGCGCCACAGCCTGCCGTCCCAGCACCCGCACCCCACTCCCTAGCACCCTGCCATAGCTCACCGCACCACAGCCTAGCACCTTACCGCCTGCGCCCCTTTACCTAGCGCCAACCTAACACCCCAGCTCTCATCCCATTACCTCACCCCCTTACCTTAGCCGAGACCTAGCCAGCTGCATCCTTTGTCCCTAGTGCTGATTAGGACCACTCCCACTTAGGCCATGACCTACCTTAGCCAATACCCGCCTTGGCCGAACCTAAGCCCCTCCTAAACTCAAACGCCCGGCTGCCCCAAGCATACCCTAAGCTCACGTGTAAGCCCACCTAGGGAGACCCATCTCTTAGCTGCCAAGGTGGACAAACCCAAGCATGTTGAGAGGAAAAGCCGACCACTTGTAAGTGTTTAAATTCGGTTTTTACCTTACTCATTTCAAATTTTATTCAATTCAATATGGGGTTGTAATAATGGAGCATAGTCTCCCCCTGAAATGTAATATTCGTACTTGATACACAAAGCACACACATATACTTAAGCCATATTGCTCTTAGACGTACACCAAACACCCACGTGCACTTGAGCCTTTCTGCTCTTAATTGCACACGATTGCACACACATTGAGCCTTTCCGCTCTTAAGCTAAAGTATATATTTTCCTTTGGGTATTTACTTTAGTGAAAGTTGTGTGAGTTGCAATTCAATTCGGGTTGTTACATTCACGCCATGTGAGTTTGTCATTTAAATTTCACACTCGCACCCAATAAGTACTTGAGCACTTGCTCCACACTCTCTCACGCACCTTTTGAGCCTTTGTTGCTCATAAGATATAGCATACTTATATATTTTCCAACTGCGTGACTTTTACATTCAATTGTGTACGCACTTACATTTCTGAGTGGTTCAATTCAAGTTGTGTGAGTTGTCTTTACATTTACACACCAAGAGCACTCACCGACAATTGAGCCTTTCCGCTCTTAGTATATACTTATATTTCAATTTCGACAAGTTCAATTCAAGTCGTATGAGTTTATCATTTAAATTTTACACTACACACACGCGTGCATTGAGCCTTTCCGTTCTTAAGATATAAGTATATTTCAATTCTGCAATTTACATTCAAGTCGTGTGAGTTGCTTTCAAGTTCGGGTATTTCCCTTAAGCTGCGTGAGTTGCACTTCCATTCGGGTATTTACATTAAGTTGTATGTGTGAGTTGCTTTCAAATTCGAGCCTAGCTCATATCATCATATCAAACCCGAAAAATATTTTTGCATCCTTGCATTCGCGCATTTTTCAAAAGAAAACCCCTAATCTACGCTCAAACTCGCTGAAATTAGGCCACCTATGCACACACACATATCCGGCCTAAATAGCTTAAAACTCGAAGACTTGGCATCGTCCAACCCCCTACATAAAACTCGCGAACTTAGGCAAACTCGAGTTTTCAAAAACACTTGTATTCTTTCAAAGAGTTCAAAGTTGTTTTATCAACGTTTATAAAGCACTTAAACTGACCCTTGAGCACCGGTTCAAGAAGGTTTAAAGTGAAAAGATCCCGCTTGCTCACAATTGCCTTTGAAAACGTCAGATATTTCAAAAAAACTTCGCTAGCTTGAGCAAGCTAGCTGGCACGCCCATAGAAATGACGTAGATGCGAAAATGTTCATTTCCGGCTTCAAAACCAGAAGTGAGAATTTTCGTGCTTACAAACTTCAAAAGTAAGAAAGAAGGTATATTTAAACAAAAAGTCCTTCAAGAAGATGGTTGGAATTATGTTCGTAGACCTTTTGATATGTGGAATAATATGGGTATATATATTAGGAAAGTGGCGAAAGATGTGTTAGGTGAATTTAAGGGAGGTGTACCAACACAAAAATAAGAGGCAAAGAGGGCATGTTACAAATTACATTATGCTAAGAAGACTACTGAAACTTTAGAGGCTTATAAGAAAGCAAAAAAAACGTTAGTGAAGCAAAAGCTAAAATTTAAGAAGATTTATATAAAAAACTCAACTCAAAAGAGGGTAAAAAAGATATTTTTAGAATAACTAGAGCTAGAGATAAGAAAACTAAGGATCTTAATTTTGTTAGATGCATCAAAGACAATGATGAGAAAATTCTAGTGGAAAATGATGATATAAAAAATAGATGGAAAAACTATTTTTATAAGCTTTTTAATGAAAATAAAAATGTTAGTATTAGTTTAAAGAATTAGCCAAATCAGAAAATTATATAAACCACAACTTCTACAGACGTATTCAAAAGAATGAAGTCAAAGAGACTCTTAAACATATGAAGGGCGGTAAATCTGTACGACCAGATAATATTCTTATAAAAGTTTGAAAATCTTATGAGAGACAGAAATCACTTGACTCACAAGACTATTTAATGAAATATGGAGAAACCAAAAGATGCTCGAGGAATGGAGAGCGAGTATACTTATACCCATATACAAGAACAAAGATACATTCAGAATTGTGCAAATTATCGGGGTATCAAGTTAATGAGTCATACCATGAAATTATGGGAAAGAATTATCGATTTATCAAGTTAACAAGTATTGAGTGTAACAGAGAACTAATTTGGATTCATGTTAGACAAATCTACTATTTAAGCGATTCACCTTTTGAGATGTCTTATGGAATATTTTAGAACAAAAAAGAAAGACATTCACATGATATTTATTGATCAAGAAAAAGCTTACGATAGAATATCAAGGGATGTTCATTGAAGAACCTTAGAAAAAAAGGTATCCCATTGACATAAATAAACCTTATAAGAGACATGTACAATGGTATAAAAACATGTGTGAGGACTCATGAAGGAATGAGACTTCTTCGAAGTTAATATTGGGTTACATTAAGGATCAACATTAAGTTCATACTTATTTATAATGGTGATTGATGAGTTAACAAAACATATTCAAGATGAAGTATCTTGGTGTATGTTATTTGCAAATGACATAGTGTTAGTGGAGGAGTTTAAGAAAAAAGTAGAGAAACATTAGAAAGTAAAGGCTTCTAACTTAGCAGAACAAAGACAGAATATATGAAATCTAAGTTTGGTCATTTGGTTACTTCAGAGGACATATAAATTAAAATTGACATACATTACATCTCAAAAAAAAGTTTTAAATACTTAGGGTCAATTTTTTAGAGTGACGGAAGAATTAATAGAGATATTACACATAGAATTAATGTAGATTGGTTAAAATAGAGAGGAGCATCAGGTATTCTTTTTGACAAAAAGATATCATTAAAGTTAAAAGGTAAATATTATAGAGCAACAATTAGACCTATCATGTTTTATAGTTCTCAATGTTGGGCAGTTAATCATCCACATGTACAAAAGATGTTTGTGACTGGAATGAAGATGTTGAGATGGATGAGTGATCATACAAGAAAAGACCATATACATAATGAGGTTATTAGAAACAAATTAGGAGTGACACCAATAGAAGATAAAATGAGATAATATCGTTTAAGATAGTTTGAACATATAGAAAGAAACCAAAAGAAGCACCTTTAAGAAGGTATGAAAAACTAGATTTTGAAAGTATTAAAAGATGTAGAAGACGACCACAAAAGTGTTGAAAAGAGACAATAAAGAATAATCTAGCTTATGTTAAGTTAACTACTAACATTTACATGATAGGGCTACGTGGAAACAAAGAATCCATGTAGCCAACCTCGTCTAATATGGGAAAAAGCTTAGTTGTTGTTGTTGATCGCTCTCAGCAGACCTGGCTGATGATTCAAAAGGCTAAGAATAAGTGACTTCATTCAGATAGGCTGATTCAAATCGTATCAATAGTAATGAGGAACAGTTTATATAAATCACTACAGTTCATTTCGCGTTAGTATAAGCCTCTTTTGTCATACGACTCTTTCACAATTTGCAGACCGGGCCGCACTCATGTCATTGCTAATTGGTTCTGCTCGTATAGCAAGTGATGAGAACGAATTTGAAGGTCATCAAAACCACGTTATGAAGGATACAATCAGGTGATTACCCTTTCTGCTAGAACCCGAAAGTTCACCTTGGGGCGTTTGCTGCATTAGCATTATTGTATCGCATTCATAACCTGTGCAGGTCAGATACATCAAAAAAAGAACACTAAGTTCAGCTTGGATTCGGCATAATTACACAATAGAGGCACCAAGGATAGCAAAGATGAACCACTACTTTGTAATTTGTATGTTATACAACAGTAAATAAAAAAAAAAATAACATCTTCGATCCTTATTGTATTGCCAGTTGTATACAAATTCGTTTTGCTCAATGTTATACAAGAATAATTTGGCATGGCTTTGCAGGGACGATATCAATGGCTGGTGTGTTTTCTTTTAAAGATTTTCTGTTCTTTTAACTTCTTGGTCATGATTTTAAGACAATTCAGGCATATTGCAAACTGCATTTACCAGCATGATGCATTTGTAATGGGCAATCGGCCATGCTCCGGCAAAATCGGTGTTTGTCAGTAGTCTGACACACTATAGGAACTGGGCATATTGCAAACTGCATTTACCCGCATGATGCATTTGTAATGGGCAGTCCGCCATGCTCCGGCAAATTCACTATTTGTCAGCAGTTCGACACACTATAGGAATTGGCTTTCCTAAGTCATGATCCATCTGATACTCCACAAGAATTTGATGTCTGACTTCCTATTTATGAAAAGGAGAGGGTACTCTAAGTATTACTGCTCATTACTTGATACAAAAGGTGGTTATCCTGAAAATGGAAGAGCAAACAGTTTATTCCTCAACAGTGTTGTTTGTACCTATCATATCATGTATTATTTTTCTATGATATGGGTGTAAATTTTAAAAAAAATTAAACTATTTTAAAAATAAAAAATCAAAACTATTCTAAGTTAGATTAGTTTCCTAATTCGTAATATAATGTTGGATGTGATCATAATTGGTAAGTTATTTAAGAAAATTTCCTGTTTCATTCTTGAAAACTTTGGAAATTGCTTATTTTTTAGGATAACATACCAAAACTGGACATGTTCATAATTGGTAAGTTGTTTAAGTTAATTGTCTTTGTTATTTGTGAGAATTTTGGAAACCTACCAAAGCTAGACGTGATGATAACTGATAAGTTGCTTAGGTTAATTACTAATTTCAAGAGAAAGCTTAAATACTCAACATCGATTTTTAGTAATGAATTTATAGGTAAAAAGTTGACAAAAGAAGAATAGAAGAGTTATTATGACCGTATGGGGAACCTCAAATGTGAGAAAGAAGATATATTTAAACAAAAAATTATTCAAAAAGATGCTTTAAATTATGTAGGTACACCTTCTTATATATGAAACAATATAACTATATGAAACAAGATGCTTTAAATTATGTAGGTACACCTTCTTATATATGAAACAATATAACTATATATACTAGAGAAGTGGTAAAAGATGTGCTAGGCGAATCTAAAAGATGCGTAACAATACAAAAAAGCTTGATAGTGGAGTGAAGTGGTGGAAGATAAAATCAATGCAAAGAATGCATGTTACAAATTGCATTATGGTAATAAGACTAGTGAAACTTTTAAGGGTTATAAGAAAGTAAAAAAGAAAGAAGTAAAAAAGGTCGTTAGTAAAGCAAAAGCCAAAATTTGAGAATACTTATATAAAAAGTTTAACTCAAAAGAAGGTAAAAGAGATATTTTTAGGATAGATAATGCTGGAGATAAGAAAACTAAGGATCTTACTTTTGTTATATGCATCAAAGATGAGGAAGAGAAGATTCTAGTGGCAAATGATAGTATAAAAAATAGATAGAAAAATTATTTTTATAAGCATTTTAATGAAACTACAGATAGTAGTATTAGCTTAGGAGAGAGTCAAATCAGAAAAGTATATAAACAACAATTTTTATCGACGTATTCAAAAGAATGAAATAAAAGATGCTCTTAAATATATAAAGGTTGGTAAATATGTAAAACTAGACAATATTCCTATACAAGTGTACAAAATCTTAAGAGAGATAGGGCTCACTTTTTGTGACAAAACTATTTAATGAAATATTAATAACCTAAAAGATACCCGAGAAATGTAGAGTGAGTACAATTATATCCATATATAAGAACAAGGGAGACATTCAAAATTGTGCATATTTTTTAGGTAACAAGTTAATGAGTCATACTATGAAATTATGAGAAAGAATTATTGAGCGTAGGTTAAGACAATTATCAAGTACAACATAAAACCAACTCAGATTCATGCTCGGTAAATTTATTATTGAAGTGATTCACCTATTGAGACGTGTTATGAAATATTTTAGAGTAAAAAAGAAAAACCTTCACATAATATTTATTGATCTAGAAAAAACTTATGATAAGGTGAGAAGAGATGTTCTTTGGAGAACCTTAAAAAAGAGAGGTATCCTATTGAAGTTAATATTGAGTTACATAAGAGATCAACTTTAAGTCCATATTTATTTATATTGATCATTGATGAGTTAAGAAAACATATTCAAGATGAAATACCTTGGTGTATGTTATTTGCAAATGACATTGTGTTAGTGAATTAGTAGAAATTAGAACTATGTAGAGAAACGTTAGAAAGTAAAGGCTTCTGACTTAGTAGAACAAGGACAAATTATATAGAATGTAAGTTTGATCATTTTGATACTTTACAGGATATAAAAATTAAGATTGATACATATTGTATCCCTCACAAGAAAAAGTTTAAATACATAGGGTCAATTGTTTCAAGTGAGAAAAAATTTGATGGAAATGTTACGCATAGAATTAATACTGGTTGGTTAAAATGGAGGGGGCATCACGTATTCTATGTTATAAGAAGATATCATTGAAGTTGAAAGGTAAATATTATAAAGCAACAATTAGACATGCTATGTTTATAGTTCTAAGTGTTGGACAATTAATCATCAACATGTGCAAAAGATATCTATAACAGAAATGAAGATGTTGAGATAGATGAACAGTTACACAAGGAAAATTTGTATACATAATGAGGTTATTATAAACAAATTGAGCACCGATAGAGGATAAAATGAGGAAAATTTGTTTAAGATGGTTTGGACATATAGAAAGACAACTCAAGGACGCTCCCATAAGAAGATATGAAAAGCTACATTGTGAAATGTTAAAAAAGGAAAGAGAACAATTGTAAAAGTGTTGGAAAGAAATAATAAAGAATAATTTAACTTATATTGAGTCAACTGCTAGCATGGAGTGTTGGAAAAAATAATAAAGAATGATATAATTTATATTGAGTTAATTGCTAATATGGTACATGATAGGGTCATGCAGACAAAGAATTAATGTAGCCAACCACATCTAGTATGGGGAAAGCCTTAGTTATTGTTGTTGTTACTGCTTAATTATATTTTTCGTTAGTGAGAATTTTGGAAACTTTTTATTCTCATGAGTTTTATTGTTCTTAGGAGATTGCTCTTAGGGTTTCTCTTTCTAAAGGGGACGAGATAAGATTAATCATTTCTCAAAAACAATACTCAAGCAAAAAGTAAAAAAGTCACATTACAAATCTAAACATTTTTATAATGTATCATACGATAGTATCGTGTGATACAGATCAATACATTATATCATACAATATATTGTAATAATATGATACGCCACATATCATATGAAAGGGGATCATCCGATATGGAGCGATACACATAACGTACATGAGGGTTTATAGATGAATAACCTCTACAAGCAAAAGGATGGTGATAACATGACTAGTGACCGAAGCAAGGTCGTAAGAAGATAGCCGTACAGGACACTTAGAGCACTAATACTTGATTGCTTTTCAGAGAGCTAAAGCTTGTCCGTCGCTTTTGACACCTCTTCAAACCCACTTCAGGAATCATCTTACTTAGCACTGGAGTTGTGATGTAATAGCTATTGGATCATGAAGCAAATTAACATGGGGTATATGTGTCATGCTTTAAAACAGGATGGACACGAAGAATTGGGACAAAACTTTTATTAGCCACCAATATTCATGATGTAACAATCTTTTTCTTTTCTCCTCCTTTCTCGCAATGATTCCTATGACACGGACGAAAGGACGAGGCCAACTATTCCCATCGAATAACAAAAGATAGAAGCGTAACCTAAGTCAACAAGACGTAGACTTGCCAAGGAACTTGAGAGATTGCTGCTGTTGTTGTTGCTGCTGTTGTTGTTGACAGTCTATTTGTGAAGACTGCTTTATCCTTCAGCTCTAGAAAAGCCTTCATGGTCTCCCCATCGAATCCACCAGCGAACTGTAGTAACCAATAGCATATCCAATAATGAGCATACTTCTAAGAAGACAATAGGGTGGAGGAATCATCAAAACGGACACTCGCAAAGGCAAAAAGAAGAACAATCAGAATGAGCAAGAGTATAGATATTCAATAATAGAAGCCAAGCATAACAATAAAACCAAGCAAACAAAGGCTATCCAAGAATGCAGATATTCTTGCTCCTAGTGCATATACAACCATATAAAATAGAAGGAGGCATGATTAAAGAGAAACAGGGAAAAACAAAAGCAGAAACAAGATAAAGATGGCCACACAAGCATAGTTATATAGCTCAATTCATCTTACAAAAAGGACAAAATTTTGGAAAAAAGTATTTCCAAACTATATCACTAGAAAATGTAGACCAAGTAGCCGGAAGTATTTTTAGTTAAAAGATGTTTAGAAATAATTAGTGCCAAGTCAGATACGAACAAAGTTCCAGAGAAGGGTGTTATTGTGTCTGACACCAGAGCAGGAACCTTGTTCAAACATCCACCGAGTTGAATTCGAGACTGGCATTGGATCTCATAATGCTAGATTAATGCTTTTGATTTTCTGAATATCAGGTTCTGTTAAGATCGTAGATGAATGGATCGTAAGGACAAACTAGTGGACTCCTCTTTGATCTTGCTGTAACTCTTGCAGTCCGGGAGAGGGGGTAAGGATTAAGTAGTGTAGGGCTGTGAAAGAAGCCCAATGGACCAAGCTAGGCCTGTTCATGTCTCGTCCCACTGGACTGTCGCGTGTTTATAGCTTGTCTGAGTGTAATCATCGAAGATGAGCCAAGCTCATACAGACAAACATAACGACGCTGCTCTCTAGATATTAAAACTGTCCAAAATGACAAAAAAAAAACTCCATTTTACTTAAAACTTTAGTTTCTTCAATACAATCTTTACTGAAAAATCAGAACCCTTCAGCGCCATCTCACCAAATTGGGTAGCATGTTTTGCCTAACATGTGTACATGAAAATATTCTAAACACTACAGACCGCACTTCTTCACAGCTCCTTTCCATAACCAATTCGAGCCAAGCCCAGCTAGTCTTGTTACTGTACTAAGTAGCTCAGCACAAGAGCACGAGGTGCAGAAGAACAAGCAGCTCATTCATTTAGCAGCCATAGTTAGGGATTAGGAGTCCTCGAAAACAAAGAAACCGAGAGATCGAAGAACGCATAAATCAAAACCAAGTGATTCTTTTCTTTTGCAGGATGAGGTATGGTTTTACTATTTTGGATGCAATTAATTACCTGATGTACCCGAAAAGCAAATCGCACTCCTTGAAGCATCAACTCCTCTTCTTCAGGGCCACCCACTGATTGTAGCTCTGCAGACACTCTATTCATGTACTGTTTGGCAAGCTTCACAGATGCAAGCTTAATCTGGAATCACAACATAAACATGAACATTTATTTTTAAAAATATTCTCAACAAAAAAGGGCGTAGAGAGGTTGGGTTCTAAGAGGACGGGGCAATGTTGTAGATATATGGATAACCTGGCTGACAAATCCGATATCCAACATCCAATCAGAGGGTATCTGAAAGGCTTTATATTTCTTAGTGGCAGCTTCTCTCATTCTGGATACCCCGTACACGCACTGCTCCAACCTGCCCCAATATTTTAAGCCACAACAGATGAGTCAGTTCATTCAACCCAACCGAGGTCGTCGCCCAACGGCACGAATCCAGAGTTTCATAGGTTAAAGATAAGAATTAAAGATTCATAATCAAGACTACTCTAACGAGGCGAAAGGGTCTACAGAAAATAGTATTGGCAGACACCTCAACAATTTCAACATTCATCGAAAACGCCCAAGCTGCTTTTGGGAGCTTCACTGAGCTCACATAGACACAAGGTTCAAATCTTAGTTCAGGCAGAGTTTAGGTGAGCAATGCCACCAAATGAGACGAGTTACTCGTTACTCGGCTCGGCTTCGTGATAAGACTAATGAAAGACACCCAAACAGTCCACCAGTCAACACACACGCTCATGCATGCGCTCATACACATAAATTTCTAACAACTTGGTATTCCGTTTTGGACCTTTGCGTTTGACGTATAGCACGCTTCCTTAACATGGTAAAGAGTCCTCCATTCTAAGTTTATAGGGTATCCCATACACATTTCTACCATCTATACAATTCGCTTTTCCTTCCCCACTCTATCCGATATTTGCTTCCTTGCTTTTATTGAAGAATCTCTACAACCTAGCTCAAGATTGGCTTATCATGAGATGATTAAGCACCAGTAATTAGTGCAGAGCCGATTAATAAATCCGCACAATGGATGTAAACATTTTCAACAAGTTTTATTTTTGCAATAAATAATGCACCGAAAGGATAGTTACTTAAATGAGCAAGAAATTGTAAAACCTTAAGTTTCTTAACATTTTCAACAGGTTTTCATCCAGCTCGCAGTGGAAAACCACCATTCGAATGAGACGAACCAGAAATCTAACTTTAACTTAGAGCCAAGGGCTAGTTAATTACTATACAGGGAAAAAAGTAGGACTACAATTATAACTGAGAGGAAGGGTTGGTTAAGTGGGGCCCCTCAATGTCGTGGACTACATCTTAGGATACACGAGGAAGGGTAAGGGGGCGCAGGACACAAGCAGGAAAAATCGCATTGATTCGGAATAAAGCCATGGTCACTATTAGTTAAGTTGCTCACATTCTTGTGGCGACCACAGCCCCACTCAGAGGGTACAGACTACACAAACAGGGAAAATTGCTTTGATTGGCTTCTGGTGTGATGTCAGGGGGCTCGTTGTATATTTTTTTTTGTTACAAGAGAAGGTCGAAGCCAACACTCACGCATGTACTCACTGGGATTTGAACTCCCCACCAGCAGCATCAGCAACAAGGAGCCCTGCTGTTGAGCTAAAGCTCAAAACTTGGAGAAAGTACTTGCAAGTATTTCCCCACAACGTAGCGCACCGTCATTGGGAGTCGCCACTAGTATGACCACCACGTTGAGGATTACTTTGACATCACATTGGGTCCACAACAGCCGGACCCAAAATCAATCGAGGAAAATATCTAGCAGTAACGGGGTGACCACAAGTCTGGGCCATTGGGCCCTCTAGTGCGGTCACCTCTGGCATTACTCACAAGGAAGCAGACGCGATTAAAACTTCATATCCCTATGAGTATAAGTAAACGTCAAAAGCAAACACCCCCCCGTCCGGGAGCCTAGGCCCGCCTAGACTATTTGAAAACGTCTAAAACCTAAAACAAGAACTATCCACGTTATACTCCAAAGCGTGCGGATGATCAAGTGATTGTAGAGCCGCACCAAGAGGACCAGGCACACCAATGAACCATTGGGGCCAGCTAAAATGCTATGTATAGGATAGGATTCAGGTTGCTTACTTCTCGAGTAAACTCTGCATCTTTTTGAGAGCGGCACCACATGGTTGGCGGAGGTCGTCACGGAAGGATGAGGCTTCAGACTCCAGTTTCTTCATGTCGCAATAGCCAAATGCCGCCTCTCTCATTGCATCGGCTTTGTGCTCTGGCCAGTCAAAGTGTTTCAGCACCGCTCTTTCGTCCACCTTCAACATGAGCAACCAAATCACTATACGAGCCTTAAGCACTATAGTTGATTACCCCTTATTTCAAAAACAGAATTAGGAAATGACCTTTCGTTTCCCTAATTTACTTCCTTAACCGAAAAACGATCTTTTGAGGAAAAGGCAAGTCTCCTATGTGCATCTTCCGTCATAGTACAATGGGCCTGATCCGATCAAATAATTGTGTCCTAATTATGAATCATGAATTGCTTTAAAAAGTTCAATAGAAAGAAAAGGGTCATAATAGTTACTATACCTAAACCACCAACTACCACGTCAAGTAGTTGTACCCTAGTGGGTTATAAATTGATGGCAGGCCCAATTTCAATGTAAAACCAGTCCAGAGAAATAAATTAGTAGTGGGGAGACAATACCAAGAATGCTAGTTCATCATCAAGCCACTTGACGAAGGCAACAACATCTTGTATATCAGTAAATGCCGCGTTCAGGATCTCCTTTATCAGGAACTGTATGAAATCACCCTGAGTTTCTACATCTGATTTTATCTGCAAGAAAGGATAAATAAATTAGACAATGCGACTAACATGACTCACACGAAAAGGCAAAATGGTAGTGAGCAATACAGAGTAAGAAAACAACTAGAATGATGCTTGATTCTATTATGCATACTTCAACACATTAATGCATTGAGAGGCATGAGCGTCAATTAAAAGTTAAAGATATTTGAAAAAATATTAACAGGATCCGGTGAGCTAAAGGAAAAACAGAATTTTCAAAAAACTATTACTCACTGAGGCAAATACTTGATAAACTAGCCCTTGCCATAGGAAGAAACTAAATTTGGTTCAAAATATCTAAATTAATTAGTTTTCAATGGAGACGAGAAAAGTATCAGGGTACTGGAGTGTTCAATGCAGGTGCGACGCTAGTAGAGGTGACCACGTAACATGGTCACATTTAGTTCACACTGTAAAAACGAAGGATCAAACTAGAAAAGACAAGAATGGTGGCCGCATAAGATTTTTGTCTCTAGGAAGAAACCCTTTCATTTACTGGCAAAGAGACGGTAGCTTTAATAAGGGTGATAGCTACAAGCCTTTCTTTCCCTACCGTCAATACGACAAAATACAGAAACCAGACGAATGTGTGTATGGATGCCTCCCTCGTGACCCTCCCCCATTTATGTTTTCCTGCCTCGTATAATTTCAATTGTGACGTAAGAGGTTTTGATGATCAAAGGACTCCCAATTTCGGAAAGCATCACACGACCACTAATCTAAACGTCAACAAAACAAACACGCTAACAAGTTACCAGTGCTTGACCTTTTTAGTTCGTATATGAAACCTTACTTTAGGACATGAACCGACTTGAAAAGGGTAGGTAAAATGTAGGCACCATTTTGGGATTGGTGAAGAAAAATTGACGGATTTGGAAAAAACGGAAATACATTACCATAAATTCTGATG
This sequence comes from Brasenia schreberi, assembly GCA_036023115.1. Lineage (NCBI taxonomy): Eukaryota > Viridiplantae > Streptophyta > Magnoliopsida > Nymphaeales > Cabombaceae > Brasenia > Brasenia schreberi. Next base: position 14,748,328 of record JAYKKT010000078.1, on the reverse strand, counting down.
ATGATGCTAAAACAAAACAAGGGTTTGCCAACGTACCGTATCGGCTAATCTACATAAAAACTCGGGGTGAGTCTCTACTGGCCGGAGACACCAATGTGATTTTCGTAAATTCAAAAACATTAAGTGGGGCCCGCGATGTCCCTACCCTTCACGACGTGACAAAACGGTCCCGGCGCAACGGAACCGGGATCGTACTTTTGGCAACACAATAAAGGCACGAGAGTTGGTTTCTTCAGAACACCGAAATGCAGGGTGTATTGACGACGACGCTCATGTGACACTAATGAGGAGCGACGTTGACTGCTTGTCTCATCAGATAGGATGATCCCACGGCATTCACAACTAGTGCGGGTCCCACCGGCCATAAGAGTAAACAAGAACTCACAGAGATACAACGGATGGATGACTCGGAATCACCGTTCGCACCTGAGCGTCGTCCTAACGCGACCAGTTTCCGTTATTTTTCGACTTTAGGAAAACATTTTCAGAAAGGAGAGTAGCATTCAACAAGCCAAAGCAGAACGAACAACGGGATTCGAATTACAGACCTCGCTGTTCTTATGTGAACGAGAGAAACAATTAGACGGTTGCTATGCAGTTTTCGGATTGGGAAAACCTTACCTATATCGTTCTTAAATCCGATAAAGTAAAGTTTGTGATGCGGTGGAATGTGAAATGTTCAAGTTCCGAGGGAGGACTCACCGCCAGAAGATGCGCCGACCGGTTCTCGATCTCTCCTATCATGTCACGAGGGTTCGACGTCACCGGAACGTCCGCCGGCGGGGTGCCGGCGCTGGAATCTCTTCTCGAGTCCCGCCGCATGAGGGAATGGTAGAACTCGACGACTTCTGGCACTCTCCGTACCGCTGCTATGGGTTTCTTTGCTTTTAGAGATGGCATTGGTGGTGGCGGAGGAGGCAGAGGGGGAAGCGAACCCGCCGTCGATGGCGGAGCTCCTCCTACACTTGTCTTGGACCTACGGAGTGGCGGTGGCGGTGGAACCGGTGGCGGACATGCAGGTAACGAGGCGCTCCTCGAGATCGAGAGAGCGAATGGACTCGACGCAGGCTTTGGGGGTGGCTTCGGAATTCTTGGCTTCCTTGACAACGTTACCGACAAGTCGACGGAGTTCTCTTCCTTCTTCTGTTCCACAGAAGTCTTTGTACTCTCTTCGCCCTTTAAACTGCTAGCGGTAGCGGTGATGTTTTGCGTTTGCGGAACTTTCGTCACTTTCTTGACGTTCTTAACGAGACTCTTCTTCGAGGAAAAATCTCCTAATCCTAATCTTTGTAGTAGCTTATGTGAAGAAGATGAAGACGATGAAGAGCAATCGTCCATCTCTTCGGTGGAAAGCGATCGCCTGAGCTCGACGTTCTCTCTCCGAAGCTCTGCAACTTCTTTTTCCATCTCTTTGTCCCTCTGTTCAGCTTCCTTTCTCATCCTCTCGGCATCAAGTTTTTCCTCTCCGATCTTCGCCCTCTCCGCCTCCAACTCGGCGATCGAACGCCTCAGCATCGCAAGCTCCTCTCTCAATCCCTCGTTCTCCTCCTCCAGGATCGCGATTCTCTCTTTCTTCTCTCCGATCTCCTTCTCGAGAACCGGCACAATGCTCGCCGATTCTTTCACGAGCTTGTACTCAAGAACTTCCGTCTGCAACCGAGAGGCTTTCTCCTGCAACTCATCCACCATGCGAACCAGGCTTGAGACGTACCGCTTGTCGAACACGCAGTCTGGCGGGCGCGGCTGCACCTGAACGGACCTGGGGAAGTATACACCAAACGATCGGGAGATGCATGGCTTGTTTGCTGTCGTCGTCGATTTTTGCATCGATGCCGGAGACGAGTAGCACTTGGGGCTATCCGTCTTTGGCGTTGCCGGACTCTTATGCAATCCCATCGCCGCCTTCACTTTCCCGGTGACCATCTCCACTCAAAAGGATGCAACACGGAAGCAAATATCCGCCTGCTCAATCCTTCATTTTTTTCTATTTACAGAAACAGGGAAAAAGCAAAAGGCAGAAGAAAAACAAGCGAGACTAAGAGTGAGAGCGAGAGAGCGACGTATAGAGAACTGCTGTGTGTGTGAGAGAGAGAGAGAGGACGGTAAAAAGGAGGGGAGTTGGAGATCGGTAAAACGACGGAACGTGAGACGATGTGCGAATGAGCTAATGGGAAAGGATGAAAAAACTTTGTATAAGAAATTAGTGAGCAACACTAACTCCGAGGAACGGTCGGCTTCTGGGATCCTGTTTCTAAGAGAGAGAGATTAAAAAGCAAGATTAAATTACCAACAACTGAAATTACCGATTTGATTTTAATTTTCATCGCCAAGCGTAGTCGTGTCCGGGGGTTAGCCTGGAACCTTTTAGGTCGGTTTGGATCCAGTTTCAGTTTGGTAAAAGGTGAAACCGGAGGTGGACCGAGTGAGCTCCAGTTTCGGTTCTGGATTCAGTTCTGTTCGATTGAAATTTTTGAACCGGTTCGAAACTGGCCATGTCTAGCCAAGTGGGCTCCCGAACACAAGTGTACAGCCAGTTTAACTAGGTTCTGGAATTGCTCGCCTCGAGCTTATTCTCGAGTTTCATGTCTTGACTGAAAATGTACTCGAGCAGCTGAAACTCAGCTCGTTTTGTTTGTTTATTTTACAAGCTCAAGCAAGCTCCTGAATGAGCCCGATCAAGGCTCAACTAGGTCAACTCAAGCTGAGTTTGTAAATGAGCTCAAACTTGCTGTAAACACTTTGAGACCGACCAATCAATGCACCATCAATTTATAGATGAACAATAATCTTAAATTTTACAAGAAAAAAATCCCTTCACTACACTTAGATAATGCTATCGCCAAAAATCCTAATGATTCAAGAGCCATCAAAAAAGAGTTTGAGGAGTTTGAAAACAACAAGAGTAATGAAAAGAAACTCATAGATAAAGCGATGATTGCCTAAGATCGCATCATTAAATGATGAAAATGGACAACGAGAGCATTAAAGCTGTAAAATGCCACTCAATTGAGAACTACGAGAAAGCGAGGAGATTCTTCTAGAATGCGCTAGTAGAAAAGAAGTTACAGAGCATAGACAAATTTCAACGCAAAAATTTATTATTTTTTCTCTTTCACTTTAGATGTAATCCAAGCTTTAGTCATAAATCTTGGATTTTTAATAAAAATCTTTTTGCTTTTCTTTTAAGATTCACTTCATATCGTTTATGATATCTCTAGTTAGAGTATGCACTCACCGAGATCTATACTGATTCCATATATGTATGTGTGTGTGTGTGGTTGTCAGAGTCCAAGACAATCATTTGAGTTTTATCCAAGCCTTTAGAAAACAGAGTTTTGCATTCTCTATCACACCCGGCACTTCATCCCTCTAAGTATTCCGGGGGCTTATTTATCTCATCTTGAATTGAGTAGTTACGAATGACTATAACTAGCTAATAGTGTTTTACATGATTAAAATTTTATTTCTTTTATGTGATTTCTCTTTCTCCATCACCTTGAGCTCCTCGTATTGACATGTCAAGCTGGAGTCGAGCTTCGCTCATGGCCAACAAGACCAAGTAGAGCAAGTTACCGTTGGGTTGATATCAAACAGCTTGCAAGCAACTCGGCTCACTTAATCCTCATGCGTTGAAGGGTTTAACTTGGCATTTGGGAGAAGGAGGAGGGTAGTACAGGCAATGGCTGAGTTAAAATTGAATCGGTAGAGCACCTACGATCAGTTGGAGACGTTAGGGGGGATCGGCCACTGAATAACAATATTACCCTTACGCTGTGGGGCAGTACATTCCTCCCTGGCGCGGCGCACCTGAATGTTTTGTGTGGTCTTGAAGGGACTGAAGAGCGCACGGGCGGGCCAGGTGTGACTTGCACGGAAGGCTATTTGCGTCATTCACTATATCTAGCAGGCGGAGGGAAGGAAGTTCAAAAGAGTCTGGGTTGTGTTTGACCGCGGTAAGAAAAGGATAAAGGAAGTAAATGATCTCAGTACGAAAAGCGCGGGTCTGAAATATCCGATTTTTCACCAGAAAAGGAAAAACCCGAACCGATTTTGACTCGGAGATGGTTTAACTAACGGATACTCGAGAGGAAGTAGTGCTTCTGGTTCCCTTGCGAATTGGGAGTTCGATCCGGTTGAAAATGAACCGGTTCTTTGGTAATTTTGATAGTCTAGAGTTTCTTCACGTCCGAAGTATGTTAGATGGCCTCTAAATCTGAACAGTAACAGTGAAGTCACGAACAGACACGAGACACGCCGTGATTTTCATGGTATTCTTTACTTTAGACAAAGGGATACGACTCGATGGCAGTCGCGCGCGCGCGCGCGAGAGAGCATTAAAGAGGAGAATGCAGAGAGGAGCGAGCGGCCCACGACTGTTTGCATTTAATGCCTCTAGCGGGCACCGGACCTTGAACACTCTCTCTCTCTCTCCCTCTCTCTCTCTCTCTCACACACACACACACAATACATAAACACATTAGTCACGAGCACGCACGCACGCACACAGATTTCTAGCAATGGCTTCGCTTTTAGTGAAGAATGAGAAACGAGATCACAATGTACTTGTTGTGTCAGTTGGGTTATGAAGTTCAAACCCGTTGTGACCCACTAGCATCTGAGCTTCACCCTTCCCAAGCACATGTTGGTGCACCTAACACACTAGCTAGGTAGTGCTTGGAATAAACCAAGCTGCTTGTTATTCAGCGCGGTTTGCTCTTTCGTCTTATGGTTCATGATCTAAACAAAGCTGAACACAGCTATGCTGTTGAACTACCAACCTGCATGATCCTGCTACGTTTTCAGTCATCTCAATTCATATAAGTTCGTTGCATTAAGCATGTAAGGCATGTTTCGTGTGCATGTCTGCTTGATGTTAATATGCAAGTCAAGTCCATGCTTGGGTCAGACCAGACGAGATAATTACCTGAACTAAGCTCTAATGCGGTTCGATGTTTATAGCTCCTCGCGGGCCGAAGGTTTTAACACTTATGCTTTTCATGTCATAGTGATGATATTAAGTTTCTTTCAAACTGGACGCTGGACTTATTTACAATTTTGACGCCAACTTAAGCAATTCAGTCTAGTTCAAGTGGCTTAGCTTGTTGGGTTCGACGAGTGCTCCGTGAAACGTCCATCATTTTAGCGTCACAATTGATCATATATTTGGTTGGTTGAATCATATAGAGCCAACCCGGGAAGAATATCCTATTGACTTTGACTTTTTTGTAATTAGAAATTTTCTTCGCAAGTTTTAATGTGTATAAGAGGAAATGAATAATGGGATTTTCTTTTCTCTTTTTAGATTTGGAGAAAACATAAAGCAACTGATGTTGCACTGTGCTCCCTTTGACAAATGATGAATTGCGCGACGCACAACGGTTAAGAGGAATTACCTTTTCTACTGTTCGTTTCTCCAGTGCAATGCAATGGCTATAGGAATTTTACTCGAGTCAATCTGCGTGATATATATATATATATATATATATATATATATATATATATATAGAGAGAGAGAGAGAGAGAGAGAGAGAGAGAGAGGAATGTTATGGTAGATGTCCTCCTGAATGTGGGTGGTGGTGATCGAACAATTTATGTCCGGAAATGTATATCCCTGGAGAACCGTAGCATTCCTAATACCAGCGGTTAATTTAGACTAAAAGATAAAAAATGGTAATCTTTTATGCAACTCGGAAATCCAATCACTTTAGTTTTCTTCCCATTGCACTGTAAACATTTCTAATTTAACGTTTTAAACTATTCATTGGAAATCCATGGAAAGATTTTGACTATCCGTGCTCTATAGTTTTTCCATTGATTTTCAAATTTCAGCTGGCGCTGCTGCCACCCTACCTCGGCTCAATGTACATCCATGATTGCCATGGCTGTAAACTTAATGATATGGAATTCTTTGGATCGGTTGAGAACACAAGTGGGATACATTACATCGGATCTAGGTCCATAGTATGACCAATTTACGTCTAGATTTGGATTTAGATCCAACATCCATCACTTAAATGCTAAAAAGACAATGATGATGATGATAACAATCATAATAATTACTAATTAACAAAATGGTAAATTTAAAGGGATAACCAAGAAGGTACGCCATCTAGCGAATTTAAAGGGATCTCTTCATCAATAACCTAAAACGTAAGAGCTATTAAGCTAAAGTTTTTAGATTTTAGCATCTTCGTGCGATTTTCATAGAGGACAGAGTCGAATCAACAGAGATTTTGACCAAGTTTGGCAAAAGGGATAACCACCATCTATCCGAGTTATTCTTTGATTTTAATTCATTCTTTTGTTCTTCTCAAAGATTATGTATAGGGTTTTCATAGCTGAGTTGTAGACATGTCTATTGAGAGTCTAATTGAAACATGACATCTCTTGTATTAGAAAGGTTGTACGGTGAGAAAGCCATAAGTTTAGAAAGGTTGTATCAGTTCATCTTTAATGCAAAGCTTTACATTAAGAGTTGTATGATATAAGCTAGAGGGGGTGATGGTGAAATTTATTTAGATCGTGATGAGATTGGAATTTTGACTAAACTATAGTCATGCTTGGAGATTTTCAATGTCTCATGCCACTGCAACAAAATCTAGCAAGTGTGACGCCCTCGGTGACTCAGCAAAACCCCAAACCTATAAAAGAAGCTACGACGAGGCTTTTGTTGACGATGCTTGTTGTGGCAAGCTTCAACTTCCTCCCTTAACTTCCTTGATGGTATCACAGATTCTTGGTTTTCTTGTAGTACACCTCGGGGTCATAGTGCTATGTTGAACTAGTCAACTTGAGGGTTAATCGGGGTGACGCCTCCAGATCCAAGCATGACAAAGTGTTATTAGAGGAGCTTAGGATGACAATCTCTGGGTTAGGATGATTATAACGTTTAGAGCTTTTAGATGATGAGTTAGAATAGGTTTGGAGTTTGTTTGAGCTTCATAATTATGATATGTTGAGCTTTTCTTCAATTATGATAATAATATTAAAAAAATCACTACATGTTCAAATTAGAGGTAGTATGAGAGCTAGAATAAAGACATTATTAACAAAAGATCTCATAATACTGACAACGTAAATTCTTTTAGTCTTACTTTATTAGTTTAAGGATAACTTTTATTGAAGTTACAGAAGACTTGAGAGAATTACCATATTGAAAGACAATATTGCTCTGGGTTTATCTAGAGATGAAATTAATAAAAATGTTTAGAGTTCCTTTGAGCTGATATGTCAACTAGATTATGTTGCAATTAATTGTAAGGTGATGGATAACAATACCTTATTGAATGTTGCCTACATTGAGATTAAAAACATAGAGTTTAGGTTACAATGCTAAGTTAGGTTGAAAGTAAATGCAACTGAGTTAGAACTTCAGGGACATTTATCATATAGAATGATGTGTGAATTGATATTAGTATATTGAACTTGATGAGCTGTATATGAAAGGGTATTTTTGGAATTTTGTGTGTGGTTGCCTTATTTCAATGGATATGATGAAATTTTGGCAAATAATGTAAGACCTTGTATATATGATGTAATTTCATTTGGAATACTTGTATGATTCTAATATTGACATTGTGTTTTGGTGTCGCTTTGATTTTAATGATAACTTAAAACACTTAGTCTTAGTTTTGGGAAATAATAAATAATGACATCCTATTGTTGATCGATCAAGTGAATTTTGATTATTTAAGAAGTGTTGATTATATAGAAAGAGACAAAGAGAATACTGACTGCCAAAAAATACTCATATGCCTTACATGTGGGTCCTATTTCTAGATACAACTATAAGCTAATACTTAGTGGTAAGCCCACGAGAAGTATATTTGCTTGTGCATGTCCTTGCAACTATGACGGTGATAAGGAGATACAAGTAGAAATAAATGGTTCATGGATAAGACACACGCGGGAATGATAATATATGTTGGTGAAGTTGATTTACTAATATATATCTTGATATACGTTATAGGTAGAAAAACACTTGATTTATTAGGAGCTTGAAAATTAACTTGTTTGATTGTATGTTATGTTTACCAATATTTTTGAGTGAGTGAAGTTGCTTAAATTGTTATAGTTGAGTTAAATCATATATTATTCAATATAGTACCTATAAATAATGTATGTTGGTGTTATCACATAATTGTTAGTTTGACTATGAAAAGAAGGATATTTTGTGCTCATATTGAATATTTTATAGTCCTTGAATGTGATGAAGTTGCTTGCAAGGTATAATACAAATAATAATACTCGTCTACAAGCAAATACTCAAAGAGGTCGTTCGAGGATTTGATGTGCATATTTTGTTTAATTGGTTTAGATGATATTTAGTAATGTATATAAGTTTAACAGATCCACTTTGTATATATACACATTGTTAATCGTATGATTACTTATAAGAAGTGGATTAGGTGTCAAGCATCAAATATAAATGTTATTACTAATAGTTGTGTGAGAAATTAACTTTAACTTTGTAATATCTAAAGATGACCATCATTAGTTGAAAGAGAGTATAAGGAATGTCTATGAGTTGTTTAAAGAGTGTTATTGTAACCATTCAAAAATTTCTTTAAGAAAAAACTGTTTTGATTCATAGAATTGGTTTTAGATATTTATTTTTAAAACATGTGAGATTATCATGGAAATCTTGAACAATTATAGAAAAAGCAGATACAAAAGTGTTTTGGATCCAATTGAGAAGACCCACAGCAACATGATGCCATCAATGTGCCTTCCACCTAACATGAGCATTGGATGGGTCGTCAAACGTTGAGTTGAGCCTTTTTATGTTTCATTTATGTTTTTTAAGTCTAACTCTTTCCATTTTCATAAAACCAAATTTGATTTTCTTGTCTCATTCATTGTTAAAGATCATGAAACCTTAATTGTGTTCATCCATTTGACCAAAACCTTTGTCCTAGCCATATCGAGTTGTACCTTAGAAGAACTCATTAGGCTACATAACTGTATATATATTCGTATGTATTGATATCCCATATATATATATATACATGTGAACATAGGGAAATATATATATATATATATATATATATATATATATATATATATATATATATATATATATATATATATATATATATATATATATATATATATATATATATATATATATATATATGTGTGTGTGTGTGTGTGTGTGTGTGTGTGTATACATTCTTGGGCTCAATTTTCATGAGGCATGTATGTACAAGGTATTGCCTCTCCCTGTCCTAATCATTCTTGGGCTCAATGATTATATATTCATGATTTTCAAAATTTCCAATCTGAGCTTTATGTCTAGGTTTCTAAATTTTTAAATATAAATTATGCTAATGAATTTAAAAAGTTAAAAGCTTGATTTTTGTTCTTGGAAACCTAAAAACCTGATTTTTGGGTTTGAAAGTAAAAACACCTGATTTTTTTTGGATTTGGAAGGTAAATATATCTGATTATATATATTTATGGTTTCCATCCTTTTAAATTTGACATATGTTCATGAGTTCGAAAGTTAAAAATCTGATTGAGGAATTTTTAAAGTTAAAATTCTGATTTAAAATTTGGAAAGCTAAAAATCTAGTTCAAGGATTTGGAAAGTTCAAAACTTGATTTTTGGATATGGAAAGTATATAAATATGTATTATATGTTCATAAAATTTAGAAAGTCAATATAAATTATATGTTCATGGATATAGAAATTCATAAATTTAATTGTATATTCATGAATTTGGAAGGTTATAAAAAAGTTTTTAGAAGGCTATTATATATTCAATGAATTTGGAAAGTTATCTATGAATATTAACTTTGGAAATTTGACTTGTATATCTTAATGAATCCATTTGACTTGCATAAATCTGAATTATGAGCCTAGGTATATATTATATGGTTAAGTAAAAATTAATTAACTTTTAGAAAGTCAAATAGGTTTATTTAATTAGTTCATTTGACCTGTGATTTCATCCCCTCATGACCTTGACCTACTTGATACTTGGTTATTCTACATCCATATATCCTAACCCATTTATTACCCTGCATGGCTCACTCATATTTGATACACTTATCTATATGGTTTGACCCATATTTGAATCACTTATTTTGGATGACCCATGCTAAGGCAATATTATGGTTAGACTAAGTTATGAAATGATCAAGTTTCTTCTCAAGATAATGACAGATTTTATATTGAATGTAAAAGAAGGTATGCCAAGCTCATGCTAAGGTAGAGAAAGCTGTGCCTTTGAGGGATAAAGGGAACCAATACACCCATTTCATTGAGACCTTCTTTTTCTTATGGGCTCGACAAGAGAAAAGTTTCAAGTGAGACCTAGGGTCTCCCGTGCCATCATACCGATGGAAATTCGGTATTTCATCGTCATTGTTTGTTTCATAGTCTAAAGGAAGAAAATCAGACAGGGCGTAGTTTCTTTTCTCTTTGTTTTGCCCTTTCAGCAACTGTTGTAGGGCTTTACGATCCTTGTGAGTGAAGGATTTGTGGTATTGGTTGCCTTTCATTGCGGAGGTCTCCTTGTGTTTTTGAGTTTTTTCAACTCTCTTTTTGGCCTTTGGTTCGCCATGTGACGAACACGAATCAGCTGCTTCAGCCTCTTGGCTAAGAGTAGCGATCTTGGCCTCAAAGTCCCTTCTTAACTCCTCGATTTCCTCTTTTTGATCTCGAGTTTTCAAAAATTTCCTAGAATGAGAACTTGATGTGCATGAGGCATGGCTAGACACTTCTTGGGAGCCTGGATTTGACATGGCTCTGATGCTTTTAAAACCCAACTATGAAAATGCAACACACAAAGAGTTAAAACACTTTTTCTTGAAAAATTTTCAAGAGGTCTGTTTATTTGAATCGACTTTTCTTAAGACCCACGTCCCATCAGGCTTGCCAATTCTGTAGACACACAGAAATTTCCACTCCGGGTTCTTAGACCTAGAGTGAACCTTTTCGTATGTCTAAGTCGCTTAAAAAGGGTGTGCCAGCTAGCTTACTCAAGCTAGCGAAGTAAGTTTTCAAAATATTTGACTGTATGGGGGCGACTGTGGACAAGTGGGCTCTTTTCGTTGCAAACCTTCTTAAACCGATGCTCAAGGGTCGATTTGTATGCTTAAAAAACTCGATTTTGAATAAGTATGACCTTTTTGAAAAGTATGAAAGTGTTTGATCGATTTGGTTTGTCTAGTTGTAGATTTTATTTCACGTGGGATTTGCACGTTCCTATGTCTTTGGTTTTAGCCACTTAGGCGTGAGATATGTGCATCAACTGCCTAAGTTTTGGCGATTTTGCACGGGTTGTTCGAGGTTGCTTTGATGCAAGTATGCACCCTATCTCGTGGTACGGCGGATATGCAATGCAAACTCACACAACTAAACCTTAAAACCTGAAATTAAAATACATAGCTGAAGGAAAATTGCAAAAGAGAAATATAGCTATATCATAAGAGCGGAAAGGCTCAATGTGTGAGTGTGTGTCGTGTATATATTGAAAGGCAACTCACGCAGCTGAACCTTAAAAACGCAGTGGAAGGGAGATACAACTATATATATATGGTCCCGAAGGTCGCCAACGTGTGCGTGTGTGTTGTGTATATATTGAAATGCAACTCACACGACTTAAATTTAACAACCTAGAATTGAAAGACAAATACAACTGAACCGGGAAAACTCACGCAGCTGAAAGTATATAGATATGTCTATATCTTAGGGGCTGCTAAGGCCAAAATGGTGTGTGAGGTGCTTGAGCAAGTGCTTGGGTGTCTTTGGGTGCGAGTGTGTAATTGAAATGAGAAACTCACACGACTTAATGTAACAACCCAGCTGAATTGAAATAATATATATAATAAGAGCGAAGGCTCAATGCACGCGTGTGTGGAGTGTGTAAATTGAAGACAACTCACGCAACTCTTACTAGAGTCTTGGGAGTAAGAGCGAAGGCTCAATCGTGCATGTGGGTGCTTGGTGTACGAGTTAAGAGCTAAAGCTCAAGTGCTCGTGTGTGCTTCATGTAGCAAGCATCCTTATTACAACCCGGGAGGAGACAAAGCTCCATTAATAAAACCCCGTATCCGAATTGAATAGAACGTAGAAGGAGATATATAAATACCGAATTTGAAACACTTATAAGTGATTCGGATGTGTGTCCACTCCAATCTACACGGGCTTGTGCTAGCTTTACAACCACGGACGGGTCTCCTTTGAAGCTTAAGACGTGAAGTGGCTGGCCGGAGCCTTTGAGCTTGGTGGAGTTTGGCTTGAGAGGTGAAGGTTCACGACAAGAGTGGGTGCGGGTCTTAGTAGGGTTTTTGTGGGGTTACGGCCAAAGCAAGGGAGCTACGGGTTTTTGTGTGGGAGCTAGAGGTCATGGGTGTTGGTGGGGGGGGTTATGGCGAGGAGGTGCTAGATGGTAGGTTACGGCGGGGTGTTAGGTGGGGTGCGGTATGGAGCCGGGGTGTGTGGTGAGGTGAAGGTCGGCTAAGGAGTGTAAGGTGGTGGGATGCGGCTAGGAGGTGGTCGGCTAAGAAGGGTTGAGGTTGGTGCTAGGTAGGTGGTAGGTCGGTTGGGAGATGGCAGGGTGACAAGGAGTCAGCTGATGCCAAGCACTAGGTGCCAGGCGTGGAGTCAGGGCGATAGGTGTGCGTCGTAGTGCGTGGGTACTAAGGCGGGAGCGACAGGCGTTGGGCGCCAGGGAGCAGGATTGAGGCGATGTGGGAGGCGCACAGTCAGGGCGTGCGGGACACTTGCAGGGTGCGCGGCGCGGGAGCGGGTAGGACTAGGGGTGGCCGGGAGGTTAAAGGTGGAGTCGGTTTGGGGTTTAGGTGGGTTTACTTAGGGTTAGGGGTGCTGTGGGGTAGTTAGGTGGGTTCGGCTAGGTCTAGGTGGAGTCGGCTTAGGTGGTTTAAAGGGGTTCGAGAGAGGTGGGCTAGGTGAGTTTTAGGCTTACCTTAGGGTGCGGTCTTGGGGTGTGCTCAAGCTCCATATCAGCCACTCCACGCCTCCTTGTTCAAGCAAATCCAACCCTAAATCAAGATGGTGCAACCCACACTAATCCCTCACTACCCCACAATTAAACCCCTAAACAAATGAAGAAAGTACTAAGCACTCACCTTAATACCCTTTCTCTCCTCCAAGCTCCTCCCTTGAATTCACGTGAACCCTTGAATGGAGACCCCTCACCTCTATTTATAGGCAAGTGAAGTGGGTCTTGGATATGGGTCTTGGGTTTGGATCATGGAATCCATGTCCGATCCAAACATTATTTTGATCTGGATCTTGGATCTCGGATATTTTTAGATCTATATCCGATCCAGATCTAACATTTTTATGGATATGGATCTGGATATTTTGGTCCAGATCTAATCCAATCCAAACACTATTTGGATCCAATCCAAATCCAAACACTATTTGGATATGGATATAGATATTTATGGTCCAAATACAATCCAAATTTTCTTTGGATGGTCCTTCTTGGCTTTTCGAGGTGGACGATCTGTGCGGGCCCTAGCTTAATCAACGCTCTATCTGGTGTTGGGTTTCCCCGATCTTTGTTGTTTGGACTCCTTTTCGCCTTTTTGGACTCTGTATCTGCTAATTTTTTACTTTTCTAGTTCAATATTCTTGATGCTTGAACGAGGATGGTCGATCTGGCTTTTTTGTGCTCCTAGCTTACAACCTGCTTTGTGCTTGGGCCTTCCTTTCGCCTTTTGAACCTGGCTTTTATCAGGCTACGATGCTCTTTTGGGCTCTGAAAACTGCTTCTGAGCCTGCTTCTGGAATTGGCCTTCGTGAGACACTTGTTGGGCTGCTTCTCGATCAGGTGTCGTCTTAGCATGCTTCACCTGTTCATCTTTGGCTTCTTGGAAAAATGGGACTTAGCCCAGGTTTAAAAGCTTATATTCGATACGGGGCTTCAAAACACTATTTACAGGATTTAAAGCAATATTTACAGAGTTTTGGGAAGGCTCTTGGGTTTTCAGAACTCAAAGTGCCTTTTTGAAGTTGATTTTGTAAACTAGGTATGTTTTATGAAAGTTGTGGGATGTTAGGGTGTTTACAGTTACCACGGTCCTTTCTAAAGCATCCCGTGGTTTAAGGCAAGATGAAAAATTGCTCTTTTTGAGCTTTGGCTTTTTCTTTTTTATCACAGGGGGAGACCTCCCTTTTCTTTTGGAGGATTTTTTGTATTCTCTCTTTCTTTTTTTCATTCAAAGAGAAGACCTCTTTCGAAGGAACTTTTGTATTCCTTCTTTCTATTTGAAAGGAAGACCTCTTTGTGGAGGAGTTTTTGTATTATCTTTTCTTTTGATTTTGCCAATTTTCCTTTTGGAGAGAAGTAAGATGGGGGAAAAACTTATCCTTTTGGCTACTTGATTCAACGAAGAATATCCCATTTACTAATAGCATCGACCATTTGAAAATATTTTGCTATTTTGAATTAGGCTTCATTTTATAAGCCAAAGATTTTTGAAATGTTTTCAAATGATTTTGGAAACTCTACTTTTCATAAAGCATCGATTCCCTCATTTAGGGCCATATAATCCATCTTGATCCTTCTTTCAAGAAGTTCAAAGGAGACCCATTTTAAAATCTTTTCGAAAGAATTTTACATAGACCCTGTACATAATAATTTTTCAAGTATTGGGCATTTATAGGGTCTACTAAAAATCTCCTCTCAACATTAATCAACCAATATGCATTATTCGTGGTTGTTCCCCCTACGACATAGGGACCATCCCACTTGGGCCACTACTTTCCAAGTAGATGTGGGTCACGATGGTGGATGATTTTCAATACAAGGTCTTCCACTTTGAAGTGGTGAGCCTTCATATGCTTCTCATAATGTCGGGCTATCCTTTGCCGGTATGCATGTGCATGATCCATGGCAAGGAGACTCTTCTCATCTAATAGGTCAAGCTCAATCATTCTAGCATGTTGTAAAGTCTCTATGGGTAGGTCGAGTGCAAGTGATGTATGAAATGAATGCAATTTGGTATGAATGGGGTAATGGCATTTGTACCATAGACCAACTCGAATGGTGTGGCATTCGTGGGTGTTCGGATGGAAGTCCTATAAGCCCATAAGGCTTCATCTAGCTTCTCATGCCGTGCCCTACCCTTCTCTAAGGTTTTCTCAATGATGCTTATGAGAGTCTTGTTTGTGACTTCGGCTTGGCCGTTGCCTTGAGGGTAATAGGAAGATGAAAAGTGTTGAGATATGCCATAGGTATTACATAACTTTTCCATCTTCTCATTCTTGAAAGGTGTGTCATTATTTGACACTAAGTCCCTTGGAACTCCAAATCGAGCCAAGATATTTTTCTTAATGAATGCCACTACATGTTGTCCTTAGACATTAACCAAGGAGGTAGCTTCAACACATTTAGAAAAATATTTGGTAGCTCCTAAGATGAACCTATGTCCATTTGATGCAATTGGGGAGATTGGTCCTATGATGTCAAATGCCCATATGGTGAAGGGCCATGGGCTCACAATGGAATGCAAGGTGGACGATGGGATATGAATGGCATGTCCATACACTTGACATTGATGACATTTCCTAACATGATCTTGGCAATCTTGCTTAAGGTGGACCAAAAAATAATCGGCCTTAAGTATTTTCATGGCCATCATATTTGCATTGACATGGCCTCCACATTCTCCATCGTGGAACTCATGCATTATAGTCCTAACCTCATCAAGGTCCACACATCTCAACAAGATGCCAGTAAAACTCTTTTTGTAGAGAACCCCTCCCAAAATCATATATCGGGTTCAAATTTTTTGAATGAAAGCTTTATTCTTAGAAGAAGCAAATTTGGGAAATCTCCCATTTCCTAAAAAGTTTTTAATATCTTGAAACCAAGGTTTTTCAATAGAATTTTTGGTTATTTTGGCAAATCTCCAAATCATGGGTGGATGGAGTGGGTGAGTGCCAAATTTCTAAGGATCCAGTTCCCATGGTGGGGTCGACTCTTAGAGATGAGCCTAGGGATAAGAGAGCATCAGCTATGGTATTGTCCTCTCTACCTATGTGGGTGAGTGTGCATGATTTGAAGGAACCAACCAATTAAGTGGCCAATTCATGGTATGGTATGAGTTTTTCATTTTTGACTTGCTAAATTTTTGAAACTTGATTTATAACAAGCATAGAATCTCCAAAGACTTCAATACATGATGCCCCTAGATTTTTCAAAATTTTTAGGCCTTGTATGAGTGCTTCATATTCAGCCATATTATTTGAGCATGAGAAATCTAGTCGAATGGCAATTGGGATTTTTCCTTTCTCAGGAGATATGAAGATGATTCCCACACTTGCTCCTTGTTGTTTCTTTGCCCCATCAAAGTTCATCTTCCATACTCGATCTTCGTTAAAACAATTTGATAAAACATGGTTTTGACACTGTAAACACCACGAAATCCCACGAACTTCTCAAATAAACCTGGTTTTGTAAAAGCAGCCCCAAAGGGCTATTTTGAGTCTGGAAACCCGGGAGCCTTCTAGACAACCCTGTACATATGTTTAAATTGTGTATGTTTTAAAATATGTACAATATGCTTTTAAAACCTTTCAAAATACATTTTAAAACCCCACGGAGTGACTTGGCCTGATGAAAGTAGGACTAGAAGAGCCAAAGAGAGCCCGAAACCGGAGCACATGTCGAGCCCGGCACAACAACTCTCGTGTTAGATCCATCCCCAGGATCTTGAACGTCCAAGTCCCTATTATCAGCAAAAATCATATGAAATCATCTCTAGAAGGTAAAAACAGAAGCGGACAACCATGTTGGCGAAGACCCAACGCAAGACGGAGTACTGATGTTGTTAGACCCCGCACAAACCATTCATTTCAAACCTATCCTGAAGGAGTCAGAATTCAGTTTGGATTGGATCTGGACCATATATATCCAGATCCCAATCCAAACGTATGTGTAGATTTGGATTTGGATTTGGATCCAAAGATCCAATCCAATATCCACATCCATGGCCCACATCACCTTCTCATAAATGGAGGTGGGGCCCACTTGAAATTCACGTGGGATTATGGGCATGAGAGAGAATGGGGAGGATAAGCATGAGGGAGATGTATTAAGCTTGGCTTTTGTGTCAAGTTTGGGTTAATCATGTGGGTTAGCTTAATTAGTGTGGGTTTAAACTTGTATGAACCTACACCTAACCTAGGGCTGCACCAACATGATGCATTAAAGTCCATGGGCTATGCAAAGGAAGACTCCTAACCCAATCCTAAACCAAAACCCCTAATCCTAGCCATTTACCCTAATCCCGGCCTAATCCTAGCCTAATCACCTAACCCAATTCCCTAATCCCGACCTAATCCCAACCTAAACACCTAACCCACCTCCCTAATCCTTCCCTAAACCTAGCCTAATTCTCTTAATCCTAAACTAATCCTAGCCTAAACACCTAACCCACCTCACTAAACCTCACCCCAAAACCCACCCACCTAGCTAAGCCCTAAACCACTAAACCACCCCACCTAAACCCTAGCACACCATATCCCTAAAACCACTCCCTAACTACTTCAGCTCGAGACACCACAGCAGCACCCTCCCATCAGCCTGCTAGCCCCAAGGCGCCACATCCACCACCCTTGCTTCACCCGGCCAGTCACTCCTTTTGCCGTGCCATTCCGAGGAGCTCCCTCTTGCAGCCCAAGGCGACGCTCAAGCCCAAGCTCAAGCAAGTCACCTCCGGACCAGCTATACGTAAGTGCCTAACTCGGTCCTTATTTGTAGACTTGCTTAAGTTAAATTAAATTTGATACGGGGTTGTAATAACGGAGCATTGTCTCCCCCCGCTTGTAATAACGTGGCTTGGCACACCCACACATACGTGCACGATTTTGAACACACAAGGGCCTAATCAGCCCTTAAGATATAAATTTATTTATATAATTTAAGTTACGTGGGGTTTTGCTTAAGTTGTGTGTGTTGTCTTTCAATTCTCGCACTCACACACATTGAGCTTTCGCTCTTATTTGCAAGACCCAAGTAAGGGCCGTGTTATATTTTCCCTTGGGTTTAATTTCATGTCGTGTGCGTAGTACTTCAATTCTCGCACTCACACACATTGAGCTTTCGCTCTTACTCCCAAGACCTTAGTTAAGGCCATATTGCAATTTATATTTGGGTTTAATTTCATGTCGTGTGCGTAGTACTTCAATTCTCGCACTCACACACATTGAGCTTTCGCTCTTACTCCCAAGACCTTAGTTAAGGCCATATTGCAATTTATATTTGGGTTTCATTTAAGTCGTGTGAGTTGTCTTTCAATATATACACAACACCCATGCAACACATTGGCGACCTTCGGGCCCATATATATTATAAGTATTTCCCTTTCGGCTATGTCTTTAAGATTTGGGTTTTAAGGTTCAGCAGTGTGCGTAGTCTTTACATATATACACGGCACACACTTGCACTATTGAGCCTTTCCGCTCTTAAGATATAGCCATATTTCCCTTTTGCAATTTCCCTTTCGCAATTTCCCTTCGGCAATTTACATTACAAGTCATTTCCCTTCGGCATTGTCTTTCAATTTCGGGTTTTCCCTTTGGAGTTGCATGAGTTTGCATTGCATATACACCATACCACGAGTTATGACGCATATTGCATCAAAGCAAACCCCATACTCCCGTTCAAAGTCACCCCACTTAGGCTACGTGTTCATAACACACACCTAGTTGGCCCGAAAAGGGATAAAAAGAAAGACATAGGCACGTGCAAATCCACGTGAAATAAAAACTGAAAATCATACAAAAACAACCCGAGTCAAACACCTCAAAATGTTTTCGTAGGTTCTCATATTTCAAAAACTCAATTTTTAAGCGTACAGACTGACCCTTGCGCATCGGTGCAAGAAGGTCTGCGACGAAAAGAGCTTGCTTGCTCACAGTCGCCACGTTAGGAGTCAGATTTAAAAATTTCTCTTCGCTAGCTTAAGTAAGCTAGCTGGCACGCCCTTTTGCTTAATTAGAACTTAGACACACGAAAAGATTCGCTTCAGGCCTAAGAACCAGAAGCGGGAACTTTCTGTGTCTACAGTATTTGGCACGCCCGGTGGGACGTGAGTCTTTTAAAATTGAGTTACCTTAGGGTAAACACCCCGAAATCCCACAAACTTCTCAAATAAACCTGGTTTTGTAAAAGCAGCCCCAAAGGGCTATTTTGAGTTTGGAAACCCAGGAGCCTTCCAGACAAACCTTGTACATATGTTTAAACTATATATGTTCTAAAATATGTATAATATGCTTTTAAAACCATTTAAAATACGTTTTGAAACCCCACGAAGTGGCTTGGCCTGATGAAAGTAGAACCAAAAGGTGTTGTTTTTAACTCTCTTCTTTACTTGTACTTCATACGTAGGAATTTTGAAAAAGCTTGAAAGCATGTCAAAATCCAACCCAAGTGAAGTGTTGAGCCAAGGCTCATGCGCATCAAGTTCTCACTCTAGGAGGATTTTGAAAAATAAAATCAAACTAGACGAGATAGAAGACTTGAGAAGGAAATTCAAGGCCAAAATCGATGCTCTCAGCCAAGAGGCTGAAGTAGGCGATTCATGTTCATCGAATGGTGAACAAAGGGCCAAGAAAAAAATTGAAAAACCTCGCAAGCACAAAGAGGTCTCCATAATGGAAGGCAACCAATACCACGAGTCCTTCACACAAAAGGACTGTAAAGCCCTACAACAGCTGCTGAAAGGGCAAAATAAAGAGAAAAGGAGTTACGCCCTGTCTGATTTCCTTCCCATGGATTACGAAACAGACAGTGATGATGAAATACCGAACTTCCATCGGTATGATGGCATGGGAGACCCTAGGTCTCACTTGCAACTTTTCTTGCGTCGAGCCCATAAGAAGAAAAAGGACTCGATGAAATGGGTGTATTGGTTCCCTTTATCCCTTAAAGGCACAACTGCCAAATTGCTGGCTTCCTACGATTTAAGCCAATTCGCTACTTTTGACGAGCTAGCGAACTGCTTCATGCAAAGATTTGCACATAACGTAGAAGTCACGCCGACTTTAAACACTTTAAGGGATACGAAGCAAGGCATGAACGAAGACGTACATGCCTTCATTATTCGATGGAGGTCCCTTTTGGGCCAAGTGCGAGAGCCAATATCCGAAGGATGCGCAGTCATGCTCATCCTGGATAATTTTAAAAGTGAGCTAAAGACCCTTCTCTCACTCCATGAGATCTCAACTTTCCATAAGTTGATAAAAAAAGCATCCCTTTTCGAAACAAACTTGAAAAAGGAGATATACGATCATTTATGGAAAGGAAGTGTCATTTCCAAAACCCACTTGGAAAAGCTCATCACTTATGGGCTACCCACGATGGACAAAGGGGCAAAGCCCCATAAAATCGCCAATATCCCGGTGGATCCAGGTCTGGCGGGCACTTCAAAGAATTTTGAAAAATTAGAAAACAAAAGGGAGAGAAATGTTCAAAAGCCTATTGAAAAACGGGAGTACACACCGTTGGGGCAACCTGTGTCGGAGGTCCTAGACCTCCTACTTGCCCAAGGCATGATTGAACTTCCCGAAATCCCCGAGGGAGTCACTTCCAAAGGGGGATATTTAAATCATTTTTGCAAGTATCATCGGCTCAAATCCCTTTTAAACAAAATCGAGAACTTGATAGTGGAGGGCCGGCTCTAGGTCACTATGGAACCTTATCTTCAAAGAACCCTTTCCCAAGCACGCCAGTAGCAGTGGGAAAGGAAAGGAGGTATGTACCCTCACCTTTTCGAAAAATCTAGCACAAACAACAGAGTCTGGTCGACCCACTTGTGCGTCTACTCTTGTACTTTACAAGAAGCCCGCCCAAGTAGTCATTCGGGGACCACCAAAAGTTGAATCCCCGGCTAAACCAGTTTTAAAACTTCAAGGTGCTCCTAAACTCTCAATTAGAGCCAGTTTTAGTGCGAACCCTAGGTTGGTCGTGGGGGAAGTGACTAGATCCGGGAGGACCTATCAACCCCCGCACCTACAAAGTGCTAAAAAGGTGGTCAGTGTGCCTAGCCCCTCAAAAGCATGTATTCCTAGAGTTCTGCCGAAAACAGAAAATGGGAAAGTCGTCCTAAACCCTTATGATTTCGAAAACCATCTTTCAAAGATTCCTATCCACATATCCATCCTAGAGCTTATACAAACTTCGCCTAGGCATAGACTCATGCTAGAGAAAATTCTAGAAAGAGCTAAGGTTAGTTCGAACATAAGTCCTGAATCCCTGTCTGACCAAGTGGCGTCAATAGGAGCAAAATCGCCCATCACTTTCTCAGAAGATGATGTAGATAGACCCTACGAGTCCCATAACTAGGCCCTGCATATCGAGGTGGTTCTGAATAACCACTCTCTGGACAGGTGCCTAGTCGATGGAGGAGGAGGGCTCAATATCCTTCCACTTCATGTGGCGTATCAAATCGGAGTCACCTTGACTTCTGTGAACCCAAGCCCCATCGTTATTACTGGATACGATGGGAATGCGTCTAGACCTTTAGGATCGATCGAACTCCTGATGGAAACGGGAGAAATAACACACAAAGGGGTGTTCCATGTCTTGGACATCCACCCCCATTATAACCTATTGCTGGGAAGGCCCTGGATATACAGCTTGTGCCCTGTGCCATCCACCTTCTACAGGTGTGTCAAGATCCCTTTCAGGGACCAAGTCATGGTGATCCTAGGTGAGAGTCACCCTCAGCTTCAGGGGATCAAAAACTCCCCTTGTTTGTCGAGTTCCCAGGCCCATGAGGCTAACCTGGGGCAGACCATGGTCGAGCCACCAAGGCTCGTGTTAAACAACCCTAGGACGGTTGTGTATGTGAAGGGGCCGCTCAAAGCAGGCCCCCTCCCCATCCTAACCCTTCTAGGAAGACCCAAACATCCCTTATTTCCAAAACCCCTGGACAAAAAGCCATACGAGCACGATATGGAGGACAACAAGTTCCAGGACCACGATTTGTATCATAATTTTTCAAAAAACAAAAAATCATGGAATATGCTGTTGAATATGGGCTACACGCCCTATAAAAGTCTAGGGGCACAAAACCAGGGTCTCCTAGAGCCTATCCTTCCTAGGGCCAACCCAAGCCGATATGGGATCGGCTATACTCCCAAAATACCGCTAGAGCCACCCTTGTGACCACCTAGGTCAAGGGTGCCCTGGAGCCTACCCTAGAAGAGACCTACGATTTAGACCTCTTATTCCAAGTCTAACCCGTAGTGTTTTCCCTTTGTAGGTATGATGGAAGATCCCTTTCATAAAAATACAAAAACATTTGGAAAATTTAAAATCGAAAAAATAAAAAAGGGCAAAAACCAAAAATAATAGAAAATCAAAAACTCGAAAATAGAGTGGTTTGTATAGTTCCTAAAGTTCTTGTTTTGCAAAAATCCAAAAACATCGAAAATCCACAAAATACCAAAAAGATTTTGTACATAGCTGCTCCTGGTAAGACTTTGGAAAAAGATTTTGAAAGAAACGTCGTCTACATAGCCAGACCAAAAATTTCGAAATCGATTGAGAATCCAAGTATAAAACCAGGTATTTTGAAAACTCATGCATCAAATTCTCTCGGGTCTATAACCCACGAGAATGATCGAAACCCAAAAGTGGATCCCCTTGAGGAAGATCCCACTTCTGAGCTCCCAGAATTTCATAAAATTCTCGATTTTGAAAGACCTTCCAATTCAGTAGGAGGAGATTTCATAGAAGTAAACCTAGGGAGTGATTCCAATCCCAAACTCATCAAGATAGGCACATGTTTGTATGAACATGAAAGATCAGCATTCATTGCATTTCTACGAACCTATTTAGATGTGTTTGCATGGACGTATGAAGACATGCCAGGCATAGACCCCAGCATTGTTAAACATCGTCTTCCCTTAGATGCGGATGTAAAACCCATAAAGCAAAAGCTTAGGAAAATACACCCGAATGTACACACGCAAGTCAAAGAGGGTTTAGAAGATCTGTTAAAAGCCGGATTTATAAAACCCATTGCGTATTTTGATTGGTTGTCAAACATCGTTGTGGTTCGAAAAACCAATGGGAAAATTCGAATATGCATCGATTTCAGAAACCTGAATAAAGCCACTCCAAAGGATAATTATCCTTTACCAAACATAGATTTGATAGTCGATAGTACTGCAAATCATGAAATGTTTTCATTCATGGATGGCTATTCAGGATATAATCAAATTAAATTAAGTCCACGAGATCAAGGTAAGACCGCATTCACAACCCTATGGGGCACGTACTGCTATACAGTCATGCCCTTTGGTTTGAAAAATGCCGGCGCGACATACCAGAGAACCATGACCATGATCTTCCATGATCAGATTCATGAGCTCGTAGAAGTGTATGTAGATGATCTCTTGGTAAAATTTAAAACTCGATGCACTCATATCGAATGTTTGCAAAAGATTTTCGAAAGGCTTAGGCTTTACAAAGTAAAGCTAAACCCTCAAAAATGTGTATTCGGGGTAGAGTCTGGAAAGCTTCTAGGCTTTATGGTAAGCCAAAGAGGTATAGAAGTCGACCCCTCTAAGTGTCGAGCCATCATAGACATGGCTCCACCCTCCAATCTCACCCAAATTCGTAGCCTCTAGGGTCGATTACAGTCCGTTCGCCGATTTATATCAAATCTGGCGACTAGATGCGAACCCTTCAACAAACTGTTGAGGAAGGGCATGAAATTTTTATGGGATAACGACTGCCAAAGGTCCTTCGAGAGACTAAAGGCATACCTGGTTAATCCCCCCGTTTTGAATCCTCCAAAACAAGGAAAACCGCTTTTACTTTACATTTCTGTGCATGCGAATGCTTTGGGAGCCCTATTGGCTCAATACGAGGATGACACCCATAATGAGTATGCCATCTACTATATTTCGAAAACTCTCTTGGCTTATGAATGAAATTATCAAGCCATGGAGAAGACGTGCTTGGCCCTAATCTGGGCCTGCCAAAAATTCAGACACTATTTCCTAGATCATGAGATTTGGATAGTGTCCAAGCTTGATCCAATCAAGCACTTGTTCGAAAAACCCATTCTCACGGGCAGATTGGGCAAATGGCAACTCCTTCTAATGGAGTATGACCTAAAATACCATCACCAAATCTCCATTAACGGGCAAGCCCTAGCAAACTACGTAGCTGAGTTCCCCCTGGAGGATGCATATCCCACTTTTGATGAAATTCCCGACGAAGGCATATTACAAAACCATTTCTAAAACCACATTTTGGCAAACACTTTCGAAAACCAAGTGTGGAAAATGCACTTCGATGGGGCACAAAACCAGCGAGGGGCTGGTGCTAGGGTCATCCTCATCTCCCCTGAAAAGGGCGAGATTCCCATAGCAATCCGCCTAGATTTTGAATGTTCCAACAACATAGCTGAGTATGAAGCACTCGTACAAGGCTTAAGGATTTCGAAAACTCTAGGGGCATCATGCATCGAGGTCTTTGGAGATTCGCTCCTTGTTATAAACAAGGTTTTGAAAATTTGGCAAGTACGTAACGAAAAACTACTTCCATATCACGAGTTGGCCACTCGATTGGTTGAGTTATTCCAATCGTGTAAACTCACACACGTAGGAAGAGAGGACAATGGTATTGCCGATGCCCTCTCCTCCTTGGGTTCAACCCTAAAGGTCGATCCCATTTCAGGGACCCGATCTTTAAAAATATGGCATGCGCCCAACCCATCTACACACGATTTGGATATTTGCCAAAATAACCCAGATTCTGTTGAAAAACTTTGGTTTTACGATATCAAGCATTTTCTAGAAAATGGGGGATTCACCGAGGATGCTACATCCAAAGATAAGGCATTCATCCGTAAAATTTTGACCCGATACACCATTTTGGGTGGGGTTCTATATAAGAAAAGTTTTACCGGCATCCTACTTAGGTGTATCGATCTAGAGGAGGCTAGGATAGTGATGCATGAGTTCCATGATGGAGAATGTGGACGTCATGTTAATGTGTAAACACCCCGAAATCCCACGAATTTCTTAAACAAACCTGGTTTTGTACAAGCAGCACCAAAGGGCCATTTTGAGTCTCGAAACCCAGGAGCCTTCCAGACAACCCTGTATATATGTTTTAAACTTCATATTTCAAAAATATATAATATGGCTTTTGAAAACCTTTTAAAACACGTTTTTGAAACCAAAAGCAGCTTGGCCTAATCAAGACAGGACCAGCGAAGTCAAAGAGAGCCCGGAACCGGAGCACATGTCAAGCTCGGCACAGCAACTCTTGTATCAAATTCACACCCCCAGGATCTCGAACGTCCAAGACCCTGTTATCATCAAAACATCCTTTGAAGTCATCTCCGGAAGGCGAAAACAGAGGCGGACGATCATGTTGGCGAAGACCCAATGCAGATGGAGCATTGATGCTGTCAGGCCCCGCACAAACCGTTCGTTTTGAATACAGCTCGAAGGAGTCAGAGTTCAGTTTGGATTGGATCTGGACCATATATATCCAGATCCCAATCCAAACCCATGTATGGACTTGGATTTGGATTCAAAAATCCAATCCAATATCCATATCCATGGCCCACATCACCTTCTCATAAATGGAGGTGGGGCCCACTTGAATTTCACGTGGGATTATGGGCATGAGAGAGAGTGGGGATGGATAAGATCAAGTGTGTTGTAATTAAGCTTGACTTGTGTGTCAAGTTTGGGGTTAGTCATGTGGGTTAGCCTAATTAAGTGGGTTTAAGCTTGTAATTAGCCAAAACCTAACATAGGGTTGCACCAACATGATGTGGTTAAGGTCCATGGGCCATGCAAAGGGAGTTCCTTCACCTAAACCTAACCCAAAATACCTAATCCTAGCCTTCCACCCTAATCCGCCCATAATCTGAGCCTAATCGCCTAACCCACTTCCCTAATCCTTCCCTAAACCTAGGTTAATTTACCTAAACCTAGCCTAATCACCTAACCTAGCTCACTAAACCTCACCCTAGAACCCACCCACCTAACCAAACCCTAAACCCCTAAACCACCCCTAACCCACAACTTACCCAAATCACTAGTATTTAAAATATCTGGCCCTACCCTTTCCAGCCCACCTTATCTTCATACCACCCTACCTAAACCACCTAACCACTACCCCAAATCCAGCCCTAACCGACCTACCCATCCCTATATAACCCCCCCCCCCCCCCTAGGGGGCGGGTTTTCCTATCTAGCAGCCCTCACCCATCCCAGCCGGGTCCTCTCCTTCCCCCAAGTCCAGCCGAATCCCACCTGCTCCACCTGCTCCATCTGCACCACCACCTGCTCTCCATCCCACCACCACCTGCACCGCCACCTACACCACCACCTCCCAGCCGAACATCACCGCCTGCCCAACTCCCTTCCAGCCGAGCGCCACCTTTTCTTCACTCGGTAAGTGCCCTACCTTTCACCTTACTCCCTCTTCACTCCCTCTCCATTCTCAACCAACCAATCCACTCCCATATCCCCCCCTAACACCAGCCCTTCCACTTGCTGCCACCAGCCCCACTCAACCGAACCCATAGCATCCTACCTACCCGCCACCACCTAGACCTTCTAGCTCCACTCGGCCACCCTAACAACCCGCCAACCTTAGGTGCTCCATTAGATCTTCCCTTAGGCTCCCCTTAGTGTCATACTGCCCCAACACTACACTCCCCCTAGTGACCTTGCCCAGCCCCTTTAATCTCACACGTCAAGGCGACCCCATCCCTAGCATCCGGCCACCTTCAAGGCGCCTCTCCCGCGCCCCATTTGCAGCCGGCCAGCACCTCTTGCCGTTCGCCCTCGCGGAGCTCCCTTTTGCAGCCCAAGGCGAAGGCCAAGCCCACGCTCAAGCAAGGCCTCTACGGACCAGCTACTAGTAAGTGCCTAACTCGGTCTTTAGTTGTATACTTGCTTGAGATTCAATTCGATACGGGGTTGTAATAAGGGAGCCTAGTCTCCCCCCGCTTGTAATAACGTGGCTTGGCACACCCACACACGTGCACTCTCTTAGTTGTGCACGATTTTGAACACACACGGGCCTAATCAGCCCCTAATACATAAGTATATACATATACTTTCATTTTTGTAGGGTTTTTGCTTAAGTTGGGTGAGTTGTCTTTCAATTAAAGCACTCACACACATTGAGCCTTCGCTCTTATTTGAAAGACCCAAGTAAGGGCCGACCTATACTATTTGGGTTTAATTTCATGTCGTGTGTGTAAGTCTTTCAATTCAAGCACTCTCACACACATTGAGCTTTCGCTCTTATTTGAAATACCCAAGTAAGGGCCCACCTATACTATTTGGGTTTCATTTCATGTCGTGTGTGTAAGTCTTTCAATTCAAGCACTCTCACACACATTGAGCTTTCGCTCTTACTCCCAAGACCTTAGTCAAGGCCTATTGCAGTTATATTTGGGTTTAATTTCATGTTGTGTACGTAGTACTTCAATTCAAGCACTCACACACATTGAGCTTTCGCTCTTATTCCCAAGACCTTAGTTAAGGCCATACTGCAATTTATATTTGGGTTTAATTTCATGTCATGTTTGTAAGTCTTTCAATTCAAGCACGCACCCACATTGAACCTTCGCTCTTATTTGCAAGACCCGAGTAAGGGCTCATATACATACTCTATATACATATCTCCCTTCGGCATTTATATTTCAAGTCATTTCCCTTCGGTTATTTCCCTTCAGTATTGTCTTTACATTCGGGTTTTCCCTTTGGAGTAGCTTGAGTTTGCATTGCATCTACGCCATACCACGAGGTAGGACGCATATTGCATCAAAGCAAGCCCCGCTCGAATTCGCCCATGTAGTGGAGTGTTCATAACACACAAACTAGGTGGCTCGAAAAGGGATAAAAGAAAAGACTTAGGCACGTGCAAATCCACGTGATCTAAAACATGCAATTGCATTTAAAAGACCCGAATTAGACACCTCGAACCGCTTCGTAGGCTTTCTATCCCAAAACTCGATTTTTGCAAAGCGTACAGACTGACCCTTGCGCATCGGTGCAAGAAGGTCTGCGACGACAAGAGCTCACTTGCTCACAGTCGCCACGATTAGAAGTCAGTGTTAAATATATCTTCGCTAGCTTAGGTAAGCTAGCTGGCACGCCTTGTTTGCATAAATAAGGCCTTAGACGCACGAGAGGATCCGCTCTGAGCCTTAAAAAGGCGAGAGGCGGGGATTTTTTCGAGCCCTGAAAATCGAGTTTTTAAGTAGAAGTCTTGCGAAAATTTTTAAAAGGTGTCATTTTTTAACTTGTTTTTCTTTACTTGTACTTAGGACATTTTGAAAAAGCTTGAAAAGCATGTCAAAATCCAATCCAAGTGAAGTGTCGAGCCAAGGCTCATGCGCATCAAGTTCTCACTCTAGGAGGATTTTCAAAAACAAAATAAAACTAGATGAAATCGAGGACTTGAGAAGGGAGTTTGAGGCCAAAATCGATGCTCTCAGCCAAGAGGCTGAAGTAGGCGATTCATGTTCATCAAACGGTGAACAAAGACCTAAAAAGAAATCTGAAAAACCTCGCAAGCACAAAGAGGCCTCCGTAATGGAAGGCAACCAATAACACGAGTCCTTCACACAAAAGGACCGTAAAGCCCTACAACAGTTGCTGAAAGGGAAGAATAAAGAGAAAAGAAGCTACGCCCTGTCTGATTTCCTTCCTATGGATTTCGAAACAGACAGTGACGATGAAATATCGAACTTCCATCGGTATGATGGCATGGGAGACCCTAGGTCTCACTTGCAGCTTTTCTCGCGTGGAGCCCATAAGAAGAAAAAGGACTCGATGAAATGGGTGTATTGGTTCCCTTTATCCCTTAAAGGCACAGCTGCCAAATGGCTGGCTTCCTACGACTTAAGCCAGTACGCTACTTTTGAAGAGTTAGTGAACTGCTTCATGCAAAGATTTGCACACAACGTAGAAGTCACGCCAACCCTGAATATCTTAAGGGATACAAAGCAAGGCATGAACGAAGACGTACATGCCTTCATTATAAGATGGAGGTCGCTTTTGGGCAAAGTGCGAGAGCCCATATCCGAAGGATGCGCAGTAATGCTCATCCTGGATAATTTTAAAAGCGAGTTAAAAACCCTTCTCTCGCTCCACGAGATTTCAACTTTCCATAAGTTGATCAAAAAGGCCTCCCTTTTTGAAACCAACTTGCGAAAAGGGACATACGATCACTTGTGAAAAGGAAGTGCCGTTCCAAAAACTCGCTTGGAAAAGCCCATCGCATATGGGCTGCCCACGACTGACAAAGGGGCAAAGCCCCATAAAATCGCCAATGTCCGGGTGGATCCAGGCGTGGCAGACACTTCCAAAAATTTTGAAAAGTTAGAAAATAAGAGGGAGCGAAATTTTCAAAAACCGGTTGAAAAACGGGAGTACACTCCGCTGGGGCAACCTATGTCGGAGGTCCTAGACCTCCTACTTGCCCAGGGCATGATAGAACTCTCTGAAATCCCCGAAGGAGTCACTTCCAAAGGGGGGTATTTAAATCGATTTTGTAAGTATCATCGGCTCAAAGGCCATGATACCAAACGCTGCTTCTCCCTCTTAAATAAAATTGAGAACTTGATAGCAAAAGTTCGGCTCCAGGTCACTGCGGAACCTGAGCCACCTCAAGCTATCTTCAAGGAACCCTTTCCCAAACACGCCAGTGGCAGTGGGAAAGGAAAGGAGGTATGTACCCTCACCATTTCTAAGGAACTAGCGCAAAAACCAGAACATGGTCGACCTACTTGTGCACCCATTCTTGTACTATACAAGAAGCCCGCCCAAGTCGTCATTCGGGGACCACCAAAAGTGGAAACCCCCGTAAAACCAATTTTAAAAATCAAAGGTTCTCCTCAGCTCATCCTTAGAGCCAAGTTTAGCGCGAACCCTAGGCTGGTCGTGGGGGAAGTCACTAGATCCGGGAGGATCTATCAACCCCCGCACCTTCAAGGTGCTCAAAAGGTGGTCAGTGTGCTTGGCCCCTCAAAAGCATGTATCCCTAGTGTTCTGCCAAAAGCAGATAAGGACAAAGTCATCCTAAATCCTTATGACTTCGAAAACCACCTTTCAAAGATTCCTATTCACATGTCTATCCTAGAGCTTATAAAAACTTCGCCTAGGCATAGACTTGTATTAGAGAAAATTCTAGAAAGGGCCAAGGTTGATTCGAACATAAGTCCGGAATTCTTGTCTACCCAAGTGGCTTTATTAGGAGCAAAATCGCCCATCACTTTTTCGGAAGATGATGTAGATAGACCCTACGAAACCGATAACCAGGCCCTACATATCGAGGTGGTTCTAAACAACCACTCTCTGGACATGTGCCTAGACGATGGTGGAGGAGGGCTCAACATCGTTCCACTTCATGTGGCATACCAAATCGGAGTCACCTTGACTTTAGTGAACCCAAGCCCCATCGTTATCACTGGATACGATGGGAATGCGTCTAGACCTTTAGGATCCATCGAACTCCCAATGGAAACGGGAGGGATCGAACACACGGGGGTGTTCCATGTCTTGGACATCCACCCCCATTATAACCTGTTGCTGGGAAGGCCCTGGATACACAGTTTGTGCGCTGTGCCATCCACCTTCCATAGGTGTGTCAAGATCCCTTTTAGGGAGCAGGTCGTAGTGATCCTAGGTGAGAGTCACCCACAGCTTCAGGGGATCATAAACTCCCCTTGTTTATCAAGCTCCCAGGCCCATGAGGCTAACCTGGGGCAAAGTATGGTTGAGCCACCTCGGCTCATGTTAAACAACCCTAGGAAGGTTGTATGTGTGAAGGGGCCGCCCAAAGCAGGCCCCCTCCCGACTTTAATCCTTCTAGAAAAAGCCAAGCGTTCCCTATTTCCAAAGCCCCTGGACAAGAGGCCATATGAGCATAATATGGACCATAGCATGTTCCAGGACCACGACTTGTATCCAACTTTTTCGAAAAATAAAAAGTCGTGGAACATGTTGTTGAACATGGGCTACACGCCCTACAAGAGTCTAGGGGCGCAGAACCAGGGTCTCCTAGAGCCCATCCTTCCTAGGGCCAACCCAAGCCGATATGGGATCGGCTATACTCCCCGAATACCGCCGGAGCCACCCCCTGTGACCACCTGGGTCAAGGGTGCCCCGGAGCCTGCCTTAGAAGAGACCTACGATTTAGATCTCCTATTCCGAGTCTAACCCGTAGTGTTTTCCCTTTGTAGGTCAAGGGAAGATCCCTTTTTCTAAAAATACAAAAACATTTGAAAAACTTAAAATAAAAAAAAAAATCGAAAAACAAGAAAAACCAAAAACAATGGAAAAACAAAAACTCGAAAAAAGAGTGCTTTGTATAGTTCCCAAAGTTCTTGTTTTACAAAAACCCAAAAAAATCAAAAATTTGGAAAATACCAAAAAGATTTTGTACATAGCTGCTCCTGGTAGGACTTTGGCAAAAGAAAAGGCTTTCGAAAGAAACGTCGTCTGCATAGCCAAACTAAAAATTTTGAAATCACTTGAAAATCCAAGTACAAAACCAGGTCATTTTGAAAACCACGCATCAAATTCCCTCGGGTCTATAGCCCACGAGAATGATCAAAGCCCAGAAGTGGATCCCCTAGAGGAAGATCCCACCTCTGAGCTCCTAGAATTTCATAGAATTCTCGATTTTGAAAGACCTTCCCAATCAGTAGGAGGAGATTTCATAGAGGTGAACCTAGGGGATGATTCCAATCCCAAAACCATCAAAATAGGCGCATGCTTGCATGAAACCGAAAGGATAGCATTCATTGCATTTCTACGAACCTATTTAGATGTTTTTGCATGGACGTATGAAGACATGTCGGGCATAGATCCCAGCATTATCGAGCATCGTCTTCCCTTAGATACAGGTGTAAAGCCCATAAAGCAGAAGCTTAGGAAAATACACCCGAATGTACACACGCTAGTCAAAGAGGGTTTAGAAGATCTGCTAAAAGCCGGATTTATAAAACCCATTGCGTATTCTGATTGGTTGTCAAATATCGTTGTGGTTTGAAAAACCAATGGGAAAATTCGAATATGCATCGATTTCAGAAACCTGAATAAAGCCACTCCAAAGGATAATTATCCTTTACCGAACATAGATTTGATAGTCGATAGTACTGCAAATCATGAAATGTTTTCATTCATGGATGGCTATTCAGGCTATAATCAAATCAAACTAAGCCCACGAGATCAGGGTAAGACCGCCTTCACAACCCCATGGGGCACGTACTGCTATACAGTCATGCCCTTTGGTTTGAAAAATGCCGGCGCAACATACCAACGAGCCATGACCACGATCTTCCATGATCAAATTCATGAGCTTGTAGAAGTGTATGTAGATGATCTCTTGGCGAAATCCAAAACCCGATGCACCCATATCGAATGTTTACAAAAGATTTTCGAAAGGCTTAGGCTTTACAAAGTAAAGCTAAACCCTCAAAAATGTGTGTTCGGGGTAGAATCAGGAAAGCTTCTAGGCTTTATGGTGAGCCAAAGGAGAATAGAAGTCGACCCCTCTAAGTATCGAGCCATCATAGACATGGCTCCACCCTCCAATCTCACCCAAATCCGTAGCCTCCAGGGTCGCTTATAATCCGTTCGCCGATTCATATCGAATCTGGCAACTAGATGCGAACCCTTCAACAAACTGTTGAGGAAGGGCACGAAATTCTTATGGGATGACGAATGCCAAAAGTCCTTCGAGAGACTGAAGGCATACTTGGTTAATCCCCCCGTTTTGAATCCTCCAAAGCAAGGAAAACCACTTTTATTATACATCTCCATGCATGCAAATGCTTTAGGAGCCCTGTTGGCTCAATACGAGGATGACACCCATAAGGAGTATGCCATCTACTATATTTCGAAAATTCTCTTGGCTTATGAATGAAATTATCAAGCCATGGAGAAGAAGTACTTGGCCCTAGTCTGGGCCTGCCAGAAATTCAGACACTATTTCCTAGATCATGAGATCTGGATAGTGTCCAAGCATGATCCAATCAAGCACTTGTTCGAAAAACCCATTCTCACGGGTAGATTGGGCAAATGGCAACTCCTTCTAATGGAGTATGATCTGAAATACCATCACCAGATCTCCATTAAGGGGCAAGCCCTAGCAGATTACATGGCTGAATTCCCCTTAGAGGACGCATATCCCACTCTTGTCGAAATGCCTGATGAAGGCATATTGCAAAACCATTTTCAAAACCACATTTTGGCAAACTCTTTTGAAAACCAAGTGTGGAAGATGCACTTCGATGGGGCACGAAACCAACGAGGGGCTGGTGCCGGGGTCATCCTAATCTCCCCTGAAAAGGGCGAGATTCCCATAGCAGTCCGCTTAGATTTCGAATGTTCCAACAGCGTAGCTGAGTATGAAGCACTCATACAAGGCTTGAGGATTTCGAAAACTCTAGGGGCATCATGCATCGAGGTCTTTGGGGATTCGCTCCTTGTCATAAACCAGGTTTTGAAAATTTGGCAAGTACGTAATGAGAAACTACTTCCATATCACGAGTTGGCCACTCGATTGGTCCAATCCTTCCAATCGTGTAAACTCACACACATAGGAAGAGAGGACAATGGCATCGCCGATGCCCTCTCCTCCTTGGGTTCAACCCTGAAGGTCGATCCCATTTCAGGGACCAGATCTTTGGAAATATGGCATGCGCCCCACCCATCCACACACGATTTGGATATTTGCCAAAACAACCTAGAGTCTATTCAAAAACCCTGGTTTTATGACATAAAACAATTTTTAGAAAATGGGGGATTCACCGAGGATGCCACATCCAAAGATAAGGCATTCATTCGTAAGATTTCGACCCGATACACCATTCTGGGTGGGGTCTTATACAAAAAAAGCTTTACCGGCATTCTGCTTAGGTGTATCGACCTAGAGGAGGCTAGAATAGTGATGCATGAGTTCCACGATGGAGAATGTGGAGGTCATGTTAATGCCAATATGATGGCAATGAAAATACTTAGAGGGGGCTATTTTTGGTCCACCCTGAAAAAGGATTGCCATGATCATGTTAGGAAGTGTCATCCATGTCAAGTGCATGGGCACGCCATTCATATCCCATCATCTGCATTGCATTCCGTGGTCAGCCCCTGGCCATTTACCATGTGGGCGTTTGACATCGTAGGCCCAATATTTCCAAAGGCCTCGAATGGGCATCGATTTATTTTAGAAGCCACGGAGTATTTCTCCAAGTGGGTGGAAGCCATTTCCCTAACCAATGTAATGGGGCAACATGTGGTGGCTTTCATCCGAAGGAATATCTTGGCTCGATTTGGGGTTCCATGAGACCTTGTGTCTGATAATGGCACCCCATTCAAGAACGAGCGGATGGTTAAGTTGTGCAACACGTATGGCATAACTCACCACTTCTTCTCGCCCTACTACCCTCAAGGCAACGGCCAAGCCGAAGCCACAAACAAGACTCTCATTAGTATTATTGAGAAAACCTTAGAGAAGGGTAGGACGTGGCACGAGAAGCTGGATGAAGCCTTATGGGCTTATAGGACTTCCATCCGGACTCCCACGAATGCCACACCATTCGAATTGGTCTATGGCACAAACGCCATTCTTCCCATTCATACTCAACTGCATTCATTCCATACATCCATAGCACTCGACCTCCCCCTAAAGACGCTTCAGCACACTAGGATGGCCGAACTAGATTTGCTAGATGAGAGGCGACTCCTTGCCATGGATCATGCTCGTGCATACCGGCAAAGGATAGCCCGACATTATAGCAAACACATGAGATCTCGCCACTTTGAAGTGGGGGATCTGGTTTTAAAAACTATCCATCATCGTGGCCCACACCCCCTAGGCAAGTGGCGCCCCAACTGGGATGGACCCTTTGTTGTACGAGCAACCACTACGAACAATTCGTATTGGTTGATCGATGTAGAAGGTAGGAATTTAGCAGATCCTATCAATATTCAATACTTAAAGAAGTATCATGTGTAGGATCTGGATTAAATTCCATTTTTCGAAAATTTTATAGGGATAGCTGCCCTGAGACGTGTGAATAAGGTGCAAAAGCAACTCGTGTGACCCTAAGTAAGAGAATTCGCACTTGTGAAAGAGTGGAGTTTTCAAAATCGTGGTTGCATTTCAAAATCATTCATCTTACAAAGAAAGGCCTAGTTCAATATAGCAAGATACTTGCAAGTAGTACATGCTATTTCTAAATAGGCTGATCTGGAATGGATCGAGTGTAGGCAGGAATAAGTCCTCCCCTCTTCTCTTCTCCTTCCAAAAGGAAAACAAAGGCCCAAAACAAAAGGGAATTTCCCATTTAAAGTCTCTTTCCAAAAGAAAGAAACCAGACTTCAAAAAGAAAAATCGATTCTCTTATGAAAAAGAGGGATTAAAGAAAAAATACTCCCAAAGGGAGACCCTCGATGAAAAAAAAAAAAGGGAAAAAGAGGCCAAAAAGCTCAAAAAGAGCAGTTTTCCGCCTTCTGTACCTCAAACCACGGGACGCTTCAGAAGGGATCGTGCTATCTCTTTCCCATCCCTGGCTTATCCCAAGCTAAAGCATGGTTCATTTCGAGGAATCCTAAAGTAAAAATAGGATTTACTTACTTGAATTTCATCTTGTTTGAGAATTCGACGTTTTGAGTAAGGCGTAGGAATTTGAAATATGCCTTGTTTTCTTTGTCCCTTTTGTAAATAGCTTTGTAAATAAATTTTGAAAATCGAACATCGAACAACATAGGATTTTGCTCACTTGGAGCAGTAGGCCTTGTAAGTCTCTAGAGTTCGACCACATCTAGTCCCTGGGAGGTTGCCACTTTTGGCACCACACCCATGTCACTTGCATTCCACGCATGGTACTTGCATGAACATGATCCCGTTTAGGACAAGATTCCATATAAAAACCCATTGGCGTGATATCTCCTCCTACCAGAGTTTGTAAATTGAGATTTTTGCTAAAAATTGGGACGATCCCATGTTCTTCGTGGATAGATCTAGGGAGACATTGAAAGGGGTGTTTGTCATCTTTGCCCTTATCCAAATCTATTTGGACAAGGCCAAAGAGGGGCATCTGTAAACACCCCAAAATCCCACGAATTTCTTAAACAAACCTGGTTTTGTACAAGCAGCCCCAAAGGGCTATTTTGAGTCTGGAAACCCAAGAGCCTTCCAGACAACCCTGTATATATGTTTTAAACTTCATATTTCAAAAATATATAATATGGCTTTTGAAAACCTTTTAAAACACATTTTTAAAACCCCAAAGCAGCTTGGCCTAATCAAGACAGGACCAGCGAAGTCAAAGAGAGCCCGGAACCGGAGCACATGTCAAGCCCGGCACAACAACTCTTGTATCAAATTCACAACCCCAGGATCTCGAACGTCGAAGACCCTGTTATCATCAAAACATCCTTTGAAGTCATCTCCGGAAGGCGAAAATAGAGGCAGACGATCTTGTTGGCGAAGACCCAACGCAGACGGAGCACTGATGCTGTTAGGCCCCGCACAAACCGTTCGTTTCGAATACAGCTCGAAGGAGTCAGAGTTCAGTTTGGATTGGATCTGAACCATATATATCCAGATCCCAATCCAAACCCATGTATGGACTTGGATTTGGATTTGGATTCAAAAATCCAATCCAATATCCATATCCATGGCCCACATAACCTTCTCATAAATGGAGGTGGGGCCCACTTGAATTTCAAGTGGGATTATGGGCATGAGAGAGAGTGGGGATGGATAAGATCAAGTGTGTTGTAATTAAGCTTGACTTGTGTGTCAAGTTTGGGGTTAGTCATGTGGGTTAGCCTAATTAAGTGGGTTTAAGCTTGTAATTAGCCAAAACCTAACCTAGGGCTCCACCAACATGATGTGGTTAAGGTCCATGGGCCATGCAAAGGGAGCTCCTTCACCTAAACCTAACCCAAAATACCTAATCCTAGCCTTCCACCCTAATTCGCCCCTAATCTGAGCCTAATCACCTAACCCACTTCCCTAATCCTTCCCTAAACCTAGGTTAATTTCCCTAAACCTAGCCTAATCACCTAACCTAGCTCACTAAACCTCACCCTAGAACCCACCCACCTAACCAAACCCTAAACCCCTAAACCACCCCTAACCCACAACTTACCCAAACCACTAGTATTTAAAATATCTGGCCCTACCCTTTCCAGCCCACCTTATCTTCATACCACCCTACCTAAACCACCTAACCACTACCCCAAACCCAGCCCTAACCGACCTACCCATCCCTATATAAACCCCCCCCCCTTGGAGGCGGGTTTTCCTATCTAGCAGCCCTCACCCATCCCAGCCGAGTCCTCTCCTTCCCCCAAGTCCAGCCGAATCCCACCTGCTCCACCTGCTCCATCTGTACCATCACCTGCTCTCCATCCCACCACCACCTGCATCGCCACCTACACCACCACCTCCCAGTCGAACATCACCGCCTGCCCAACTCCCTTCCAGCCGAGCGCCACCTTTTCTTCACTCGGTAAGTGCCCTACCTTCCACCTTACTCCCTCTTCACTCCCTCTCCATTCTCAACCAACCAATCCACTCCCATATCCCCCCCTAACACCAGCCCTTCCACTTGCTGCCACCAGCCCCACTCAACCGAACCCATAGCATCCTACCTACCCGCCACCACCTAGACCTTCTAGCTCCACTCGGCCACCCTAACAACCCGCCAACCTTAGGTGCTCCATTTATATTTCAAGTCATTTCCCTTCGGTTATTTCCCTTCGGTTATTTCCCTTCAGTATTGTCTTTACATTCGGGTTTTCCCTTTGGAGTAGCTTGAGTTTGCATTGCATCTACGCCATACCAAGAGGTAGGACGCATATTGCATCAAAGCAAGCCCCGCTCGAATTCGCCCATGTAGTGGAGTGTTCATAACACACAAACTAGGTGGCTCGAAAAGGGATAAAAGAAAAGACTTAGGCACGTGCAAATCCACGTGATCTAAAACATGCAATCGCATTTAAAAGACTCGAATTAGACACCTCAAACCGCTTCGTAGGCTTTCTATCCCAAAACTCGATTTTTGCAAAGCGTACAGACTGACCCTTACGCATCGGTCCAAGAAGGTCTGCGACGACAAGAGCTCACTTGCTCACAGTCGCCACGATTAGAAGTCAGTGTTAAATATATCTTCGCTAGCTTAGGTAAGCTAGCTGGCACGCCCTATTTGCATAAATAAGGCCTTAGACGCACAAGAGGATCCGCTCCGAGCCCTGAAAAGGCGAGAGGCGGGGATTTTTCGCGCGTCTACATAATGCCAACATGATGGCAATGAAAATACTTAGAGCGGGCTACTTTTGCTCCACCCTAAAAAAGGATTGTCACGATCTTGTTAGGAAGTGACATCCATGTCAAGTGCATGGGCACGCCATTCATATCCCCTCATCTGCATTGCATTCCGTGGTCAGCCCCTAGCCATTTACCATGTGGGCATTTGACATCGTAGGCCCTATATTTCCAAAAGCCTCGAATGGGCATCGATTCATTTTAGCAGCCACTGAGTACTCCAAATGGGTGGAAGCCATTTTCCTGACCAACGTGATGGGGCAACATGTGGTGGCTTTCATTAGGAGGAATATCTTGGCTCGATTTGGGGTTCCACGAGACCTTGTGTCTGATAGTGGCACCCCATTCAAGAATGAGCGGATGGTTAAGTTGTGCAACACGTATGGCATAACTCACCACTTCGCTTCGCCCTACTACCCTCAAGGCAACGGCCAAGCCGAAGCCACAATCAGGACTCTCATTAGTATAATTGAGAAAACATTAGAGAAGGGTAGGATGTGGCATGAGAAGCTAGATGAAGCCTTATGGGCTTATAGGACTTCCATCCGAACTCCCACAAATGCCACACCATTCGAATTGGTCTATGGCACAAATGCCATTCTTCCCATTCATATTCAATTGCATTCATTTCATACATCCATGGCACTCGACCTCCCCCTAGAGACGCTTCAGCATGCTAGGATAGTCGAACTAGATTTGCTAGATGAGAGGCGACTCCTTGCTATGGATCATGGTCGTGCATATCGGCAAAGGATAGCCCGACATTATGGCAAACACATGAGACTTCGCCACTTTGAAGTGGGAGATCTGGTTTTGAAAATCATCCACTATCGTGGCCCACATCCCCTTGGAAAGTGGCGCCCCAAGTGGGATGGACCCCATATTGTACGTGCAACCACCACGAACAACTCGTATTGGTTGATCGATGTAGAAGGTAGGAATTTGGCAGATCCTATCAATATTCAATACTTAAAGAAGTATTATGTGTAGGATTTGGGCTAAATTCCATTTTTGAAAACCTTCAGGGATAGCTGCCCTGAGACCTAAAAATAAGGTGCAAAGGCAAAATCGTGTGACCCTGAGTGAGAGAATTCGCACTTGTGAAAGAGTGGAGTCTTCAAAAATCGAGGTTACATTTCAAAATCCTTTTTCTTATAAAGAAAGGCCTAGTTCAATATAGCAAGATACTTGCAAGTAGTACGTGCTATTTCTAAATACGCTGATCTGGAATGGATCGAGTGTGACCTTGGGATAAGTCCTCCCCTCTTCTCTTCTCTTCTCCTTCCAAAAGGAAAACGTGGCCCAAATAAAGGGAATTTCCCATCCAAAGTCTCTTTCCAAAAGAAAGAAACTAGAATTCAAAAGAAAAATCGATTCTCTTATGAAAAAAGAGAGGGATTAAAGAAAAAATACTCGCAAAGGGAGACCCTCAATAAAAAAAAGGAAAAAGAGACCAAAAGCTCAAAAAGAGCAGTTTTTCGCCTTCTATTCCTTAAACCACGGGACGCTTCAAAAGGGACCGTGGTATCTCTTTCCCATCCCTGGCTTATCCCAAGCTAAAGCATGGTTCATTTTGAGGAATCCTAAAGTAAAAATAGGATTTACTTACTTGAATTTCATTTTGTTTGAGAATTCGACGTTTCGAGTAAGATGTAGGAATTTGAAATATGCCTTGTTTTCTTATAAAACCTCCGCTAGATAAGCGAGTGTCAAGACTCAAGCAAAGGCAAACACGAAGTGCTCGAGATCCTTAGGATTGAGACTCAAGGCTGTTGTCCCTTTTTGTAAATAGATTTTGAAAAATCGAACATCGAACAGCATAGGATCTGCTCACTTGGAGCAACAGGCCTTGCAAGTGTCCAGAGTTCGACCATATCTGGTCTCTGGGAGGTCGCCACTCTTGGCACCATACCCATGTCATGCATCTGCATACCCACGCATGGACATTTGCATAACATGATCCCATTTTAGGACCAGAAACCATTTTGTATATCCCTTTGGCGTGATATATCCTCCTACAAGGGTTTTAAAACTGAGATTTTGCTAAAGATTGGGACGATCCCATATTTTCGTGGTTAGATCTAGGGAGACATTGAAAAGGGTGTTTGTCATCTTTGCCATTATCTAAATCGATTTGGAAAATGCCAAAGAGAGTCATCTGTAAACACCCCGAAATCACACGAACTTCTCAAATAAACCTGGTTTTGTAAAAGCAGCCCCAAAGGGCTATTTTGAGTCTGGAAACCCAGGAGCCTTCCAGACAAACCCTATACATATGTTTAAACTATATATGTTCTAAAATATGTATAATATGCTTTTAAAACCTTTTAAAATACATTTTGAAACCCCACGAAGTGGCTTGGCCTGATGAAAGCAGAACCAGAAGCGGGGAACTTTCTACGTCTACACTTAGGAACCTTGCGAAAATATTTTCCAAAAGGTGTTGTTTTTAACTCTTTTCTTTATTGTACTTCATACGTAGGAATTTTGAAAAGCTTGAAAGCATGTCAAAATCCAACCCAAGTGAAGTGTCGAGCCAAGGCTCATGCGCATCAAGTTCTCACTCTAGGAGGATTTTAAAAAATAAAATCAAACTATACGAGATAGAAGACTTGAGAAGGGAATTCGAGGCCAAAATCGATGCTCTCAACCAAGAGGCGGAAGTAGGCGATTCATGTTCATCGAATGGTTAACAAAGGGCCAAGAAAAAAACTAAAAAACCTCGCAAGCACAAAGAGGCCTCCGTAATGGAAGGCAACTAATACCACGAGTCCTTCACACAAAAGGACAGTAAAGCCCTACAGCAACTGCTGAAAGGGCAAAATAAAGAGAAAATGAGTTACGCCCTGTCTGATTTCCTACCCATGGATTACGAAACAGACAACGACGATGAAATACCGAACTTCCATCGGTATGATGGCATGGGAGACCCTAGGTCTCACTTGCAACTTTTCTCGCGTCGATCCCATAAGAAGAAAAAGGACTCGATGAAATGGGTGTATTGGTTCCCTTTATCCCTTAAAGGCACAGCTGCCAAATGGTTGGCTTCCTACGATTTAAGCCAGTTCGCTACTTTTGAAGAGTTAGCGAACTGCTTCATGCAAAGATTTGCACATAACGTAGAAGTCACGCCGACTTTAAACACTTTAAGGGATATGAAGCAAGGCATGAACGAAGACGTGCATGCCTTCATTATTCGATGGAGGTCCCTTTTAGGCCAAGTGCGAGAGCCAATATCCGAAGGATGCGTAGTCATGCTCATCCTGGATAATTTTAAAAGTGAGCTAAAGACCCTTCTCTCGCTCCATGAAATCTCAACTTTCCATAAGTTGATCAAAAAAGCATCCCTTTTCGAAAAAAACTTGAAAAAGGGATATACGAACATTTATGGAAAGGAAGTGTCGTTTCCAAAACCCTCTTGGAAAAGCCCATCACTTATGGACAAAGGGGCAAAGCCCCATAAAATCGCCAATGTCCGGGTGGATCCAGGTTTGGCGGGCACTTCAAAGAATTTTGAAAAATTAGAAAACAAAAGGGAGAGAAATTTTGAAAAGCCTATTAAAAAATGGGAGTACACACCGCTGGGGCAACCTATGTCGGAGGTCCTAGACCTCCTACTTGCCCAAGGCATGATTGAACTTCCCGAAATCCTTGAGGGAGTCACTTCCAAAGGGGGATATTTAAACTGTTTTTGTAAATATCATCGGCTCAAAGGCCATGATACAAAGCGTTGTTTCTCCCTTTTAAACAAAATCGAGAACTTGATAGCGGAGGGCCGGCTCCAGGTCACTGCGGAACCTGAGCCAACTCAAGCTATCTTCAAAGAACCCTTTCCCAAGCACGAGCAGTGGGAAAGGAAAGGAGGTATGTACCCTCACCTTTTCGAAAAATCTAGCGCAATCATTAGAGTCTAGTCGACCCACTTGTGTGACTACTCTTGTACTTTACAAGAAGCCCTCCCAAGTAGTCATCCAGGGACTACCAAGAGCTGAATCCCCAGCTAAACCAGTTTTAAAACTTCAAGGTGCTCCTAAACTCTCAATTAGAGCCAATTTAAGTGTGAACCCTAGGTTGGTCATGGGGGAAGTGACTAGATCCGGGAGGATCTATCAACCCCCGCACCTACAAAGTGCTAAAAAGGTGGTCAGTATGACTGGCCCCTCAAAAGCATGTATTCCTAGAGTTCTGCTGAAAGTAGACAATGGGAAAATCGTCCTAAACCCTTATGATTTCAAAAACCATCTTTCAAAGATTCCTATCCACATGTCCATCCTAGAGCTTATACAAACTTCGCCTAGGCATAGACTCGTGCTAGAGAAAATTCTAGAAAGAGCTAAGGTTAGT
Source organism: Brasenia schreberi (assembly GCA_036023115.1). Classification (NCBI taxonomy): domain Eukaryota; kingdom Viridiplantae; phylum Streptophyta; class Magnoliopsida; order Nymphaeales; family Cabombaceae; genus Brasenia; species Brasenia schreberi. The sequence continues at coordinate 14,705,660 of JAYKKT010000078.1, read as the reverse complement.
TCGAACATAAGTCCAGAATCCCTGTCTGACCAAGTGGTGTCAATAGGAGCAAAATCGCCCATTACTTTCTTGGAAGATGATGTAGATAGACCCTACGAGTCCCACAACCAGGTCCTGCATATCGAGGTGGTTCTAAATAACAACTCTCTAGACAGGTGCCTAGTCGATGGGGGAGGAGGGCTCAACATCCTTCCACTTCATGTGGCGTATCAAATGGGAGTCACCTTAACTTCTGTAAACCCAAGCCCCATCGTTATCACTGGATACGATGGAAATGCGTCTAGACCTTTAGGATCGATCAAACTCTCGATGGAAACGGGAGGGATCACATACACGGGGGTGTTCCATGTCTTAGACATCCACCCCCATTATAACCTGTTGCTGGGAAGGCCCTGGATACACAACTTGTGCGCTGTGCCATCCACCTTCTACTGGTGTGTCAAGATCCCTTTCAGGGACCAAGTCATGGTGATCCTAGGTGAGAGTCACCCTCAGCTTCAGGGGATCATAAACTCCCCTTGTTTGTCGAGTTCCCAAGCCCATGAGGCTAACCTAGGGCAGACCATGGTCGATCCACCAAGGCTCATGTTAAAAAACCCTAGGAAGGTGGTGTGAAGGGGTCGCCCAAAGCAGGCCCCCTCCCAATCCTAACCCTTCTAGGAAGACCCAAACATCCCTTATTTCCAAAACCCCTAGACAAAAGGCCATACGAGCACAATATGGACAACAACAAGTTCCAGGACCACGATTTATACCCTAACTTTTCAAAAAATAAAAAATCGTGGAACATGCTGTTGAATATGGGCTATATGCCCTATAAAAGTCTAGGGGCACAAAACCAGGGTCTCTTAGAGCACATCTTTCCTAGGGCCAACCCAAGCCGATACGGGATCGGCTACACTCCCAAAATACCGCCAGAGCTACCCCCTGTGACCACCTGGGTCAAGGGTGCCCTGGAGCCTACCCTAGAAGAGACCTACGATTTAGACCTCTTATTCCGAGTCTAACCCGTAGTGATTTCCCTTTGTAGGTATGTTGGAAGATCCCTTTCATAAAAATACAAAAACATTTGGAAAATTTAAAATCAAAAAAATCGAAAAAGGGCAAAAACCAAAAACATTGGAAAATCAAAAACTCGAAAATAGGGTAGTTTGTATAGTTCCTAAAGTTCTTGTTTTGCAAAAGCATAAAGAAATAAAAAATGTACAAAATACCACAAAGATTTTGTACATAGCTACTCCTGGTAGGACTTTGGAAAGAGAAAAGGATTTCGAAAGGAACGTCGTCTACATAGCCAGACCAAAAATTTTGAAATCAATTGAAAATCCAAGTACAAAACTAGGTCTTTTGTAAACTCACGCATCAAATTCCCTCGAGTCTATAACCCACGAGAATGATCGAAGCCCAGAAGTTGATCCCCTTGAGGAAGATCCCACTTCTGAGTTCCCAGAATTTCATAAAATTCTCGATTTTGAAAGACCTTCCAATTCAGTAAGAGGAGATTTCATAGAGGTGAACCTAGGTAATGATTCCAATCCCAAACTCATCAAGATAGGCGCATGTTTGCATGAACATGAAAGATCAGCATTCATTGCATTTCTACGAACCTATTTAGACGTGTTTGCATGGACGTATGAAGACATGCTGGGCATAGACCCTAGCATTGTCGAGCATCGTCTTCCCTTAGATGCGGATGTAAAACCCATAAAGCAGAAGCTTAGGAAAATACATCCGAATGTACACACGCAAGTCAAAGAGGATTTAGAAGATCTGTTAAAAGCCGGATTTATAAAACCCATTGCGTATTCTGATTGGTTGTCAAACATCATTGTAGTTCGAAAAACCAATGGGAAAATTCGAATATGCATCGATTTCAGAAACCTGAACAAAGCCACTCCAAAGGATAATTATCCTTTACCAAACATAGATTTGATAGTCGATAGTACTGCAAATCATGAAATGTTTTCGTTTATGGATGGCTATTCAGGCTATAATCAAATTAAATTAAGTCCACGAGATCAGGGTAAGACCGCATTCACAACCTCGTGGGGCACGTACTGCTATACAGTCATGTCCTTTGGATTGAAAAATACTGGCGCGACATACCAGAGAGTCATGACCATGATCTTCCATGATCAAATTCATGAGCTCGTAGAAGTGTATGTAGATGATCTCTTGGCGAAATCCAAAACCCGAAGCACTCATATCGAATGTTTGCAAAAGATTTTCGAAAGGCTTAGGCTTTACAAAGTAAAGCTAAACCCTCAAAAATGTGTATTCGGGGTAGAATCCGGGAAGCTTCTAGGCTTTATGGTAAGCCAAAGGGGTATAGAAGTCGACCCCTCTAAGTGTCGAGCCATCGTAGACATGGCTCCACCCTCTAATCTCACACAAATTCGTAGCCTCCAAGGTCGATTACAGTCCGTTCGCCGATTTATATCAAATCTGGCGACTAGATGCGAACCCTTCAACAAACTGTTAAGGAAGGGCACAAAATTTTTATGGGATGACGAATGCTAGAAGTCCTTCGAGAGACTAAAGGCATACCTAGTTAATCCCCTGTTTTGAATCCTCTCAAGCAAGGAAAACCGTTTTTACTTTACATTTCCGTGCATGCAAATGCTTTGGGAGCCCTATTGGCTCAATACGAGGATGGCACCCATAAGGAGTTTGCATCTACTACATTTCGAAAACTCACTTGGCTTATGAACGAAATTATCAAGCCATGGAGAAGACGTGCTTGGCCCTAGTCTGGGCCTGCTAGAAATTCAGACACTATTTCCTAGATCATGAGATCTGGATAGTGTCCAAGCTTGACCCAATCAAGCACTTGTTCGAAAAACCCATTCTCACGGGTAGATTGGGCAAATGGTAACTCCTTTTAATGGAGTATGACCTAAAATACCACCACCAAATCTCCATTAAGGGCCAAGCCCTAGCAGACTACGTGGCTGAGTTCCCCCTGGAAGACGCATATCCCACACTTGATGAAATGCCTAATGAAGGCATATTGCAAAACCATTTTCAAAACCACATTTTGGCAAACTCTTTTGAAAACCAAGTGTGGAAGATGCACTTTGATGGGGCACGAAACCAACGAGGGGCTGGTGCTGGGGTCATCCTCATCTCCCCTGAAAAAGGCGAGATTCCTATAGCAATCCACCTAGATTTCGAATGTTCCAACAACATAGCTGAGTATGAAGCACTCATACAAGGCTTAAGGATTTCGAAAACTCTAGGGGCATCATGCATCGAGGTCTTTGGAGATTCGCTCCTTGTTATAAACTAGGTTTTGAAAATTTGGCAAGTACATAATGAAAAACAACTTCCATATCACGAGTTGGCCACTAAATTGGTTGAGTCATTCCAATCGTGTAAACTCACACACGTAGGAAGAGAGGATAATGGCATTGTCGATGCCCTCTCCTCCTTGGGTTCAGCCCTAAAGGTCGATCCCATTTTAGTGACCCGATCTTTAGAAATATGGCATGCGCCCAACCCATCCACACACGATTTGGATATTTGCCAAAATAGCCCAGATTCTGTTGAAAAACCTTTGTTTTATGACATCAAGCATTTTCTAGAAGATGGGGGATTCACCGAGGATGCCACATCCAAAGATAAGGCATTCATCCATAAAATTTCGACCTGATACACCATTCTGGGTGGGGTTCTATATAAGAAAAGTTTTACCGGCATCCTACTTAGGTGTATTGATCTAGAAGAGGCTAGGATAGTGATGCATGAGTTCCACGATGGAGAATGTGGAGGTCATGTTAATGCCAACATGATGGCAATGAAAATACTTAGAGCGGGCTATTTTTGGTCCACCTAAAAAAGGATTGTCACGATCATGTTAGGAAGTGTCATCCATGTCAAGTGCATGGGCACGCCATTCATATCCCCTCATCTGCATTGCATTCCGTGGTCAGCCCCTGGCCATTCACCATGTGGGCGTTTGACATCGTAGGCCCTATATTTCCAAAAGCCTCGAATGGGCATCAATTCATTTTAGCAGCCATTGAGTATTTCTCCAAATGGGTGGAAGCCATTTCCCTGACCAACGTACTGGGGCAACATGTGGTGGCTTTCATTAGGAGGAATATCTTGGCTCGATTTGGGGTTCCACAAGACCTTGTGTCTGATAATGGCACCCCATTCAAAAATGAGCGGATGGTTAAGTTGTGCAACATGTATGGCATAACTCACCACTTCTCTTCGCCCTACTACCCTCAAGGCAATGGCCAAGCCGAAGCCACAAACAAGACTCTCATTAGCATAATTGAGAAGACTTTAGAGAAGGGTAGGATGTGGCATGAGAAGCTGGATGAAGCCTTATGGGCTTATAGGACTTCCATCCGGACTCCCACGAATGCCACACCATTCGAATTGGTCTATGGCACAAACGCCATTCTTCCCATTCATACTTAATTGCATTCATTTCATACATCCATAGCACTCGACCTCCCCCTAGAGACGCTTCAGCATGCTAGGATGGCTGAACTAGATTTGCTAGATGAGAGGTGACTCCTTGCTATGGATCATGGTCGTGCATACCGGCAAAGGATAGCCTGACATTATGGCAAACACATGAGACTTCGCCACTTTGAAGTGGGAGATATGGTTTTGAAAATCATCCTCTATCATGGCCCACTTCCCCTTGGAAAGTAGCGCCCCAAGTGGGATGGACCCTATGTTGTACGTGCAACCACCACGAATAACTCGTATTGGTTGATCGATGTAGAAGGTAGGAATTTGGCAGATCCTATCAATATTCAATACTTAAAGAAGTATTATGTGTAGGATTTGGGCTAAATTCCATTTTTGAAAACCTTGAGGGATAGCTGCCCTGAGACCAAAAAATAAGGTGCAAAGGCAAAATCGTGTGACCCTGAGTGAGAGAATTCACACTTGTGAAAGAGTGGAGTCTTCCAAAATCGAGGTTACATTTCAAAATCCATTTTCTTACAAAGAAAGGCCTAGTTCAATATAGCAAGATACTTGCAAGTAGTACGTGCTATTTCTAAATAGGCTGATCTGGAATGGATCGAGTGTGACCTTGGGATAAGTCCTCCCCTCTTCTCTTCTCCTTCCAAAAGGAAAACGTGGCCAAAATAAAGGGAATTTCCCATTCAAAGTCTCTTTTCAAAAGAAAAGAAATCGGAATTCAAAAGAAAAAATCAATTCTCTTGTGAAAAAGAGGGATTAAAGAAAAAATACTCCCAAAGGGAGACCCTCTATGAAAAAAAAAAAGGAAAAAGAGGCCAAAAAGCTCAAAAAGAGTAGTTTTCCGCCTTCTATGCCTTAAACCACGGGACGCTTCAGAAGGGACCGTGGTATCTCTTTCCCATCCCTAGCTTATCCCAAGCTAAAACATGGTTTATTTCAAGGAATCCTAAAGTAAAAATAGGATTTACTTACTTGAATTTCATTTTGTTTGAGAATTCGACGTTTCGAGTAAGACGTAGGAATTTGAAATATGCCTTGTTTCTTATAAAACCTCCACTAGATAAGCGAGTGTCAAGACTCAAGCAAAGGCAATCACGAAGAGCTCGAGATCCTTAGGATTGAGACTCAAAACAGTTGTCCCTTTTGTAAATAGATTTTGAAAAATCGAACATCGAACAGCATAGGATCTGCTCACTTGGAGCAACAAGCCTTGCAAGTGTCCAGAGTTCGACCATATCTGGTCTCTGGGAGGTCGCCACTCTTGGCACCATACCCATGTCATGCATCTGCATACCCACGCATGGACATTTGCATAACATGATCCCATTTTAGGACCAGAAACCATTTTGTATATCCCTTTGGCGTGATATCTCCTCCTATAAGGGTTTTAAAACTGAGATTTTGCTAAAGATTGGGACGATCCCATATTTTTGTGGTTAGATCTAGGGAGACGTTGAAAAGGGTGTTTGTCATCTTTGCCATTATCTAAATCGATTTGGAAAATGCCAAAGAGAGGCATCTGTAAACACCCCGAAATCACACGAACTTCTCAAATAAACCTGGTTTTGTAAAAGCAGCCCCAAAGGGCTATTTTGAGTCTAGAAACCCAGGAGCCTTCCAGTTAACCCTGTACATATGTTTAAATTGTGTATGTTTTAAAATATGTATAATATGCTTTTAAAACCTTTCAAAATACATTTTGAAACCCCACGGAGCGACTTAGCCTGATGAAAGCAGGACCAGAAGAGCCAAAGAGAGCCCGGAACCGGAGCACATGTCGAGCCTGGCACAACAACTCTCGTGTTAGATCCATCCCCAGGATCTCGAATGTCCAAGTCCCTATTATCAGCAAAAATCATATGAAATCATCTCCGGAAGGTGAAAACAGAAGCGGATGACCATGTTGGCGAAGACCCAACGCAAGATGGAGTACTGATGTTGTCAGACCCCGCACAAACCGTTCGTTGCGAACCTATTCTGAAGGAGTCAAAATTCAGTTTGGATTGGATCTGGACCATATATATCCAGATCCCAATCCAAACGTATGTGTGGATTTGGATTTGGATTTGGATTTGGATCCAAAGATCCAATCCAATATCCACATCCATGGCCCACATCACCTTCTCATAAATGGAGGTGGGGCCCACTTGAAATTCACGTGGGATTATGGGCATGAGAGAGAATGGGGAGGATAAGCATGAGGGAGATGTATTAAGCTTGGCTTTTGTGTCAAGTTTGGGTTAATCATGTGGGTTAGCCTAATTAGTGTGGGTTTAAACTTGTATGAACCTACACCTAACCTAGGGCTGCACCAACATGATGCATTAAAGTCCATGGGCTATGCAAAGGAAGACTCCTAACCCAATCCTAAGCCAAAACCCCTAATCCTAGCCATTTACCCTAATCCTGGCCTAATCCTAGCCTAATCACCTAACCCACTTCCCTAATCCCGGCCTAATCCCAACCTAATCACCTAACCCACCTCCCTAATCCTTCCCTAAACCTAGCCTAATTTCCTTAATCCTAACCTAATCCTAGCCTAAACACCTAACCCACCAAACTAAACCTCACCACAAAACCCACCCACCTAGCTAAGCCCTAAACCACTAAACCACCCCACCTAAACCCTAGCACACCATATCCCTAAAACCACCTAAAACAAAAAATCTGGTCCCCCTAAATATCTAGCCCACCTTATCACTAAACCACCACCACCTAACCACTAAACTACCCCCTTCAAAACTAGCCCCACCGACCTTATCCACTCCTATAAAAACCCCCCCTAGTGGGCGGGTTTTCAAAAAGTTCTTCCCAGCACCTTGGGCCAGCCGAGCCCTTCCTCTCCTCTTGCTCTCTTCTCTCACCTGCTCCACCACCACTTCCCGGCCTGCTCCTCTCCACGCCGCCACCACCTCCCGGCCTGCACCATTCCACGCCACCTCAACCGCCCGGCCAACTCCACTCCTTCCACCCGACTGCATCCACCTTCCACTCGGTTGCCCTCCTTGGACACCAACCTCCCCTTCCTCTTCGGTTAGTACCCTATCCTAACTCCACCCTATCTTCACTCCCCCTCCACTCTCAGCCACCACACCACCTAGCTACCCGCCACCCTTCAACCATACCCAACCACGCCACCCGCTACCCTACCTTCCCATTAGTGACACCCCCTAACTGCCCTAGCCACCTTACCTTTTTCCCTAGGACCTGCCCTTCCTCCCCTTTAACCATCCCTTAGCCAACACCCTAGCTAGCTCCCCCTCACCATTCCTAAACAACCCTAGCTACCCCAGCCGGCCACCACTTAACCTGCCACCAGTTGGCTAGCCATAGCCGACTGCATCTAACCACCCACAGCCTTCCATCCTCTCCTTTAAACCATCCCCTAGTCAACCCTTAGATACACCTTCCCTAGAACCTGCACTATGCCTTAGTGACACTCCCTAACTACTTCAGCCCGAGACACCACAGCAGCACCCTCCTAGCAGTCGTGTGAGTTGTCTTTCAATATATACACAACACCCATGCAACATGTTGGCGACCTTCTGGCCCATATATAGTATAAGTATTTCCCTTTCGGCTATGTCTTTAAGATTTGGGTTTTAAGGTTCAGTAGTGTGCGCAGTCTTTACATATATACACGGCACACACTTGCACTATTGAGCCTTTTCGCTCTTAAGATATAGTCATATTTCCCTTTTGCAATTTCCCTTCCGCAATTTCCCTTCGGCAATTTACATTACAAGTCATTTCCCTTCGGCATTGTCTTTCAATTTCGGGTTTTCTCTTTGGAGTTGCATGAGTTTGCATTGCATATACACCATACCACGAGTTAGGACGCATATTGCATCAAAGCAAACCCCATACTCCCGTTCAAAGTCACCCCACTTAGGCTACGTGTTCATAACACACACCTAGTTGGCCTGAAAAGGGATAAAAAGAAAGACATAGGCATGTGCAAATCCACGTGAAATAAAAACTGAAAATCATACAACAACAACCCGAGTCAAAAACCTCAAAACATTTTCGTAGGTTCTCATACTTCAAAAACTCGATTTTTAAGCATACAGACTGACCCTTACGCGTCGGTGCAAGAAGGTCTGCGACGAAAAGAGCTTGCTTGCTCACAGTCGCCACGTTAGGAGTCAGATTTAAAAATTTCTCTTCGCTAGCTTAAGTAAGCTAGCTGGCACGCCCTTTTGCTTAATTAGAACTTAGACACACGAAAAGATTTGCTTCAGGCCTAAGAACCAGAAGCGGGAACTTTCTGCATCTACAGACATTCATTTGCAAAGATGCCTTCATCGGGCATTTCATCAAGAGGAGCTGCCATTTACCTAGCCTACCCATTAGGATAGGTTTTTCAAACAAGTGCTTGATCGGATCAAGTGTAGACACTATCCAAATTTTATGATATAGGAAATAATGTCTAAACTTTTGGCAAGCCCATACCAAGGTCAAGCACGTTTTCTCCATGGCTTGATAATTTCTTTCATATTGTAGACGCGCGAAAATCCCCACGCCTCCCCGCCTTTTCTGGGCTTGGAGTGGATCCTCTCGTACGTCTAAGGCCTATTTATGTAAACAGGGCGTGCCAGCTAGCTTACCTAAGCTAGCGAAGATGTATTTTAAACTGACTTCTAATCGTGGCGACTGTGAGCAAGCGAGCTCTTGTCGTCGCAGACCTTCTTGCACCGATGTGCAAGGGTCAGTCTGTACGCTTTGCAAAAATCAAGTTTTTGGGATAGAAAGCCTACGAAGCGGTTCGAGGTGTCTAATTCGGGTCTTTTAGATGCGATTGCAGATTTTAGATCACGTGGATTTGCACGTGCCTAAGTCTTTCCTTTTATCCCTTTATGGGCCACCTAGTTTGTGTGTCATGAACACTCCACTACATGGGCGAATTCGAGCGGGGCTTGCTTTGATGCAATATGCGTCCTACCTCGTGGTATGGCGTAGATGCAATGCAAACTCACGCTACTCCAAAGGAAAAACCTGAAATGTAAAGACAATGCCGAAGGGAAATAACCGAAGGGAAATGACCGAAGGGAAATAACCGAAGGGAAATGACTTGAAATGTAAATGCCGAAGGGAGATATGTATATAGAGTATGTATATGGGCCCTTACTCGGGTCTTGCAAATAAGAGCGAAGGCTCAATGTGGGTGCGTGCTTGAATTGAAAGACTTACACACACAACATGAAATTAAACCCAAATATAACTTGCAGTATGGCCTTGATTAAGGTCTTGGGAATAAGAGCGAAAGCTCAATGTGTGTGAGTGCTTGAATTGAAGTACTACGCACACAACATGAAATTAAACCCAAATAGTATAACACGGCCCTTACTTGGGTCTTTCAAATAATAGCGAAGGCTCAATGTGTGTGAGTGCTTGAATTGAAAGACTTACACACACGACATGAAATGAAACCCAAATAGTATCGGTCGGCCCTTACTTGGGTCTTTCAAATAAGAGCGAAAGCTCAATGTGTGTGAGTGCTTGAATTGAAAGACTTACACACACGACATGAAATGAAACCCAAATAGTATAGGTCGGCCCTTACTTGGGTCTTTCAAATAAGAGAGAAAGCTCAATGTGTGTGAGTGCTTGAATTGAAAGACAACACACCCAACTTAAGCAAAACCCTACAAAATTAAAGTATATGTATATACTTATGTATTAGGGGCTGATTGGGCCCGTGTGTGTTCAAAATCGTGCACAACTAAGAGAGTGAATATGTGTGGGTGTGCCAAGCCACGTTATTACAAGCGGGGGGAGACTATGCTCTGTTATTACAACCCCGTATCGAATTGAATCTCAAGCAAGTATACAACTAAAGACCGAGTTAGGCACTTACTAATAGCTGGTCCGAAGATGCCTTGCTTGGGCGTGGGCTTGGCCTTCGCCTTGGGATGCAAAAGGGAGCTCCGCGAGGTTGAACGGCAAGGGGAGGTGCTGGCCGGATGTTCTTGGTGCACGGAAGAGGCGCCTTGAAGGTGGCCGGCTACTAGAGACGGGTTCTTTTTGGCGTGTTGGGCTAAAGGGCCTAAGTAGGGTCACTAAGGATAGGGTTTAGTTTTAAGGTAGGTTGTGCAAAGGGTGAACCTAAGGGAAGGTCTAACGAATCACCTAGGGTTGGCGGGTTGCTATGGTGGCCGAGTGAAATGACAGTCGGTTGGAGTGGCCGATTAGGAGGACTTAGTGGTGGCGGGTAGTTGGAGTGGCTAGGAGTGATGTAAGGTAGGGGAGCTAGCTAGGATATGGGGCCAGGTGGTAGTGGTTGTAGTAGGTGTATTGGGATGATACGGGCAGGTTTTAGGGAGTCGGATAGGGTGGCCGAATGGAGCTAAAAGGTCTAGGTGGTGGCGGGTAGTTAGGGTGCTATGGGTTCGGTTGAGTGGGGCTGGTGGCAGCAAGTGGAAGGGCTGGTGTTAGGGTGCTATGGGAGTGGATTAGGTGGCTGAGAGTGGAGAGGGAGTGAAGAAGTAGTAAGGTAGGATGTAGGGGACTTACCGGGTGAAGAGATGGTGGCGGGTGGAAGGGAATCAGCCGGATGATGGTGGTGGTGGTGGTGGCATTCGGCTGGAAGGTAGTGGTGCAGGTGGTGGCTCGGCTGAGCTGGGGAAGTGGAGGACCCGGCTGAAGGTGGGTGGGCTGCTAGGTGATGAAACCCGCCCCCAAGGGGGGGGGTTTATATAGGGCTGGGTTAGGTCGGTTAGGGCTGGGTTTGGGGTAGTGGTTAGGTGGTTTAGGGAGGGTGGTATGATGATAAGGTGGGCTAGAAAGGGTAGGGCCAGATATTTTAAATACAAGTGGTTTGGGTAGGTTGTGGGCTAGGGGTGGTTTAGAGGTTTAGGGTTTAGTTAGGTGAGTTGGTTCTAGGGTGAGGTTTAGTGAGCTAGGTTAGGTGATTAGGCTAGGATTAGGCTAGGTTTAGGGAAATTAACCTAGGTTTAGGGAAGGATTAGGGAAGTGGGTTAGGTGATTAGGTTGGGATTAGGCCGGGATTAGGGAAGTAGGTTAGGTGCTTAGGCTCAGATTAGGGGTGGATTAGGGTGGAAGGCTAGGATTAGGTGCTTTGGGTTAGGTTTAGGTGAAGGAGCTCCCTTTGCATGGCCCATAGACCTTAACCATATCATGTTGGTGCAGCCCTAGGTTAGGTTTTGGCTAATTACAAGCTTAAACCCACTTAATTAGGCTAACCCACATGATTAACCCCAAACTTGACACACAAGTCAAGCTTAATTACAACACACACGTGATCTTATCCACCCCCCACTCTCTCTCATGCCCATAATCCCACGTGAAATTCAAGTGGGCCCCACCTCCATTTATGAGAAGGTGATGTGGACCATGGATATGGATATTGGATTGGATCTCTGGATCCAAATCCAAATCCAAGTCCATACATGGGTTTGGATTGGGATCTGGATATATATGGTCCAGATCCGATCCAAACTGAACTCTGACTCCTTCGAGCTGTATTCAAAACGAACGGTTTGTGTGGGGCCTGACAGCATCAGTACTCCGTCTTTGTTGGGTCTTCGCCAACATGATCGTCTGCCTCTATTTTCGCCTTCCGGAGATGACTTCAAATGATGTTTTGATGATAACAGGGTCTTGGACGTTCGAGATCCTGGGGGTGTGAATTTGATACAAGAGTTGCTGTGCCAGGCTCGACATGTGCTCCGGTTCCGGGCTCTTCTTAGCTTTCCTGGTCTTGTCTTAGGCCAAGCTGCTTTGGGGTTTCAAAACATGTTTTAAAAGGGTTTTAAAAGCATATTGTATGTTTTCGAAATACAGAGTTTAAAACATATATACAGGGTTGTCTGGAAGGCTCCTGGGTTTCCAAACTCAAAATGGCCCTTTGGGGCTGCTTTTACAAAACCAGATGGATTTTGAGAAATTCGTGGGATTTCGGGGTGTTTACAGATGCCCCTCTTTGGCCTTGTCCAAATCGATTTGGATAAGGGCAAAGATGACAAACACCCCTTTCAATGTCTCCCTAGATCTAGCCACGAAGAATATGGGATCGTCCCAATTTTTAGCAAAATCTCAATTTAAAAACTCTGGTAGGAGGAGATATCACGCCAAAGGGTTTGTTATGGAATCTGGTCCTAAATTGGGATCCTGTTTATGCAAGTGCCATGCATGGAATGCAGATAACATGGGTGTGGTGCCAAGATTGGCGACCTCCCAGAGACCAAATGTGGTCGAACTCTAGAGACTTACAAGGCCTGCTGCTCCAAGTGAGCAAATCCTATGCTGTTCGATGTTCGATTTTCAAAACTTATTTACAAAAGTTATTTACAAAAGGGACAACTGTCTTGAGTCTTGATCCTAAGGATCTCGAGCTCCTCGTGCTTGCCCTCGTTTGAGTCTTCACACTCGCTTATCTAGCGGAGGTTTTATAAGAAAACGAGTTATATTGCAAATTCCTACGCCTTACTCGAAACGTCAAATTCTCAAACAAGATGAAATTCAAGTAAGTAAATCCTATTTTTGCTTTAGGACTCCTCAAAATGAACCATGCTTTAGCTTGGGATAAGCCAGGGATGGGAAAGAGATACCACGGTCCCTTCTGAAGCGTCCCGTGGTTTAAGGCATAGAAGGCGGAAAACTACTCTTTTTGAGCTTTTTGGCCTCTTTTCCTTTTTTCATAGAGGGTCTCCCTTTGGGAGTATTTTTTCTTTCATCCCTCTTTTTCACAAGAGAATCAATTTCTCTTTTGAATTCTGGTTTCTTTCTTTCGGAAAGATACTTTGAATGGGGAATTCCCTTTGTTTGGGCCTTTGTTTTCCTTTTGGAAGTAGAAGAGAAGAGGGGAGGACTTATCCCAAGCCTACACTCGATCCATTCCAGATCAGCCTATTTAGAAATAGCACGTACTACTTGCAAGTATCTTGCTATATTGAACTAGGCCTTTCTTTGTAAGAAGAAGGATTTTGAAATGTAACCGCGATTTTGAAGACTCCGCTCTTTCACAAGTGCGAATTCTCTCACTCAGGGTCACACGAGTTCGCCTTTGCACCTTATTCACATATCTTAGGGCAGCTATCCCTAAAATTTTTGAAAAACTTGGAATTTAATCCAAATCCTACACATGATACTTCTTTAAGTATTGGATATTGATAGGATCTGCTAAATTCCTTCCTTCTACATCGATCAACCAATACGAGTTGTTCGTAGTGGTTGCTCGTACAACATAGGGTCCATCCCAGTTGGGGCGCCACTTGCCCAGGGGGTGTGGGCGACGATGATGGATGCTTTTTAAAACCAGATCCCCCACTTCAAAGTGGCGAGGTCTTATGTGTTTGCTATAATGTCGGGCTATCCTTTGCCGGTATGCACGAGCATGATCCATGGCAAGGAGTTGCCTCTCATCTAGCAAGTCTAGTTTGGCCATCCTAGCATGCTGAAGCATCTCTAGGGGGAGGTCGAGTGCTACGGATGTATGGAATGAATGCAGTTGAGTATGAATGGGAAGAATGGCGTTTGTGCCATAGACCAATTTGAATGGTGTGGCATTCGTGGGAGTCCGGATGGAAGTCCTATAAGCCCATAAGACTTCATCCAGCTTCTCGTGCCACGTCCTACCCTTCTCTAAGGTTTTCTCAATTATGCTAATGAGAGTCTTGTTTGTGGCTTCGGCTTGGCCGTTGCCTTGAGGGTAGTAGGGCGAGGAGAAGTGGTGAGTTATGCCATACGTGTTGCATAACTTAACCATTCGCTCATTTTTGAATGGGGTGCCATTGTCAGACACAAGGTCTCGCGGAACCCCAAATCGAGCCAAGATATTCCTCCGGATGAAAGCCACCACATGTTGCCCATCACGTTGGTTAGGGAAATGGCTTCCACCCACTTGGAGAAATACTCCGTGGCTGCTAAAATAAATCGATGCCCATTCGAGGCCTTTGGAAATATTGGGCCTATGCTGTCAAACGCCCACATGGTAAATGGCCAGGGGATGACCACAGAATGCAATGCAGATGAACGGATATGAATGGCGTGCCCATACACTTGACATGGATGACACTTCCTAACATGATCGTGGCAATCCTTTTTCAGGGTGGACCAAAAATAGCCCCCTCTAAGTATTTTCATTGCCATCATGTTGGCATTAACATGACCTCCACATTCTCCATTGTGGAATTCATGCATCACTATCCTAGCCTCCTCTAGGTCGATACAAATGGGCAGAATGCCGGTAAAACTTTTTTTGTATAAGACCCCACCCAGAATGGTGTATCGGGTCGAAATCTTATGGATGAATGCCTTATCCTTGGATGTGGCATCCTCGGTGAATCCCCCATTTTCTAAAAACTGTTTGATGTCATAAAACCAAGGTTTTTCAATAGACTCTGGGTTATTTTGGCAAATATCCCAGTCGTGTGTGGATGGGTGGGGCACATGCCATATTTCCAAAGATCTGGTCCCTGAAATGGGATCGACCTTCAGGGCTGACCCCAAGGAGGAGAGGGCATCGGTGATGCCATTGTCCTCTCTAACTACATGTGTGAGTTTACACGATTGGAAAGACTGGACCAATCGAGTGGCCAACTCGTGATATGGAAGTAGTTTCTCATTATGTACTTGCCAAATTTTTAAAACCTGGTTTATGACAAGGAGCGAATCTCCAAAGACCTCGATGCATGATGCCCCTAGAGTTTTCGAAATTCTTAAGCCTTGTATGAGTGCTTCATACTCAGCTACGTTGTTGAAACATTCGAAATCTAAGCGGACTACTATGGGAATCTCGCCCTTTCCAGGGGAGATTAGGATGACCCCAGCACCAGCCCCTCGTTGGTTTCGTGCCCCATCGAAGTGCATCTTCCACACTTGGTTTTCGAAAGAATTTGCCAAAATGTGGTTTTGAAAATGGTTTTGCAATATGCCTTCATCAGGCATTTCAACAAGAGTGGGATATGCGTCCTCTAAGGGGAACTCAGCCACGTAATCTGCTAGGGCTTGCCCCTTAATGGAGATCTGGTGATGGTATTTCAGATCATACTCCATTAGAAGGAGTTGCCATTTGCCCAATCTACCCGTGAGAATGGGTTTTTCGAACAAGTGCTTGATTGGATCAAGCTTGGACACTATCCAGATCTCATGATCTAGGAAATAGTGTCTGAATTTCTGGCAGGCCCAGACTAGGGCCAAGCACGTCTTCTCCATGGCTTGATAATTTCGTTCATAAGCCAAGAGAGTTTTCGAAATGTAGTAGATGGCATACTCCTTATGGGTGTCATCCTTGTATTGAGCCAACAGGGCTCCTAAAGCATTTGCATGCACAGAGATGTATAATAAAAGTGGTTTTTCTTGCTTTGGAGGGTTCAAAACGGGGGGATTAACCAACAGGGTTTAGCTTTACTTTGTAAAGCCTAAGCCTTTCGAAAATCTTTTGTAAACATTCGATATGGGTGCATCGGGTTTTGGATTTTGCCAAGAGATCATCTACATACACTTCTACAAGCTCATGGATTTGATCATGGAAGATCGTGGTCATGGCTCGTTGGTATGTTGCGCCGGCATTTTTCAAACCAAAGGGCATGACTGTATAGCAGTACGTGCCCCATGGGGTTGTGAAGGCGGTCTTACCCTGATCTCGTGGACTTAGTTTGATTTGATTATAGCCTGAATAGCCATCCATAAATGAAAACATTTCATGATTTGCAGTACTATCGACTATCAAATCTATGTTTGGTAAAGGATAATTATCCTTTGGAGTGACTTTATTCAGGTTTCTCAATTTACAAACTCTGGTAGGAGGAGATATCACCTATGTCATTTGCATTCCACGCATGGTACTTGTATGAACATGATCCCATTTTAGGACCAGATTCCATAGTACACCCCTTTGGCGTGATATCTCCTCCTACCAGAGTTTGTAAATTGAGATTTTGTTAAAAATTGGGACGATCCCATATTCTTCGTGGCTAGATTTAGGGAGACACTGAAAGGGGTGTTTGTCATCTTTGCCCTTATCTAAATTGATTTGGACAAGGCCAAAGAGGGGCATCTGTATACACCCCGAAATCCCATGAATTTCTCAAAATCATCTGGTTTCGTACAAGCAGCCCCAAAGGGCTATTTTGAGTCTGGAAACCCAGGAGCCTTCCAGACAACCTTGTAGATATGTTTTAAACTTCATATTTCAAAAATATATAATATAGCTTTTGAAAACCTTTTAAAACACGTTTTTGAAACCCCGAAGCGGCTTGGCCCAATCAAGACAGGACCAGGAGAGCTAAGAAGAGCCCAGAACTGGAGCACATGTCGAGCCCGGCACAGCAACTCTTGTATCAAATCCATACCCCCAGGATCTCGAACGTCGAAGACCCTGTTATTATCAAAATGTCATTTGAAGTCATCTCCGGAAGGCAGAAACGGAGGCGGACGATCATGTTGGCGAAGACCCAACGTAGACGGAGTACTGATGCTGTCAGGCCCCGCACAAATCGTCCATTTCGAACCCAGCTCGAAGGAGTCAGAGTTCAGTTTGGATTGGATCTGGACCATATATATCCAGATCCCCATCCAAACCCATGTATGGACTTGGATTTGGATTTGGATTCAAAAATCCAATCCAATATCCATATCCATGGCCCACATCACCTTCTCATAAATGGAGGTGGGGCCCACTTGAAATTCACGTGGGATTATGGGCATGAGAGAGAGTGGGGGTGGATAAGATCAAGTGTGTTGTAATTAAGCTTGACTTGTGTGTAAAGTTTGAGGTTAATCATGTGGGTTAGCCTAGTTAAGTGGGTTTAAGCTTGTAATTAGCCAAAACCTAACTTAGGGCTGCACCAACATGAGGTGGTTAAGGTCTATGGGCCATGCAAAGGGAGCTCCTTCACCTAAACCTAACTCAAAATACCTAATCCTAGCCTTCCACCCTAATCCGCCCCTAATCTGAGCCTAATCACCTAACCCACTTCCCTAATCCTGGCCTAATCCCAACCTAATCACCTAACCCACTTTCCTAATCCTTCTCTAAACCTAGGTTAATTTCCCTAAACCTAGCCTAATCCTAGCCTAATCACCTAACCTAGCTCACTAAACCTCACCCTAGAACCCAACCACCTAACCAAAATCCCAAACCCCTAAACCACCCCTAGCCCACAATCTACCCAAACCACTAGTATTTAAAATATCTGGCCCTACCCTTTCCAGCCCACCTTATCTTCATATCACCCTACCTAAACCACCTAACCACTACCCCAAACCTAGCCCAAACCGACCTACCCATCCCTATATAAACCCCCCCCTTGGGGGTGGGTTTTGCTATCTAGAAGCCCTCTCCAAGCCAGTCGGGTCCTCTCCTTCCTCCACTTTCCCACCTACTCCACCTGCACCGCCACCTACACCACCACCTCCCAGCCGAACATCACCACCTGCCCAACTCCCTTCCAGCCGAGCGCCACCTCCTCTTCACTCGGTAAGTGCCCTACCTTCCACCTTACTCCCTCTTCACTCCCTCTCCATTCTCAACCAACCAATCCACTCCCAGCCCCCTGCACCATTCCCAGCCACCGACCATACCACCACTTTACCCTAATATCAGCCACTAGCCGCCACCACTCCCACTCGGCCAAGCCTTAGTCACCCTAGCTATACTTGGCCACCCTATCCGATTTCCTAAGACCTGCCCATAGCACTCCCTTACACCCACTACACCCACTACCACCTAGCCCCATCACCTAGCTAGCTTCCTTCCCATACTCCACCCATAGCCATCCTAGCAGCCCGCCACCACCAAGCTCCTAGTCGGCCACTCCAACCGACTATCCCTTCCATTCGGCCAGCCACCTCCTTTCCCCTAGGTGTCCCATTCGATCTTCCCTTAGGCTCCCCTTAGGGCCATACTCCCTTATATCCTCTCCTAGTGACCCTATATACTCACCTTGCCCAGCCTTTTTAATCTCACACGTCAAGGCGACACCATCCCTAGCATCCGGCCACCTTCAAGGCGCCTCTCCCGCGCCCCATTTGCAGCCGGCCAGCACCCCTTGTCGCTCAACCTCGCGGAGCTCCCGTTTGCAGCCCAAGGCGAAGGCCAAGCCCACACTCAAGCAAGGCCTCTACGGACCAGCTACTAGTAAGTGCCTAACTCAGTCTTTAGTTGTATACTTGCTTGAGATTCAATTCAGTACGGGGTTGTAATAACGGAGCCTAGTCTTCCCCCGCTTGTAATAACGTGGCTTCGCACACCCACACACGTGCACTCTCTTAGTTGTGCACGATTTTGAACACACACGGGCCTAATCAGCCCCTAATACATAAGTATATACATATACTTTCATTTTTGAAGGGTTTTGCTTAAGTTGGGTGCGTTATCTTTCAATTCAAGCACTCACACACATTGAGCCTTCGCTCTTATTTGAAAGACCCAAGTAAGGGCCGACCTATACTATTTGGGTTTCATTTCATGTCGTGTGGGTAAGTCTTTCAATTCAAGCACTCTCACAGACATTGAGCCTTCGCTCTTATTTGAAAGACCCAAGTAAGGGCCGACCTATACTATTTGGGTTTCATTTCATGTCGTGTGTGTAAGTCATTCAATTCAAGCACTCTCACACACATTGAGCCTTCGCTCTTATTCCCAAGACCTTTGTCAAGGCCTATTGCAGTCATATTTGGGTTTCATTTTATGTTGTGTGCGTAGTACTTCAATTCAAGCACGCACCCACATTGAGCTTTCGCTCTTATTCCCAAGACCTTAGTTAAGGCTATACTGCAATTTATATTTGGGTTTAATTTCATGTCATGTGTGTAAGTCTTTCAATTCAAGCACGCACCCACATTGAGCCTTCGCTCTTATTTGTACGAAATGAGTAAGGGCTCATATACATACTCTATATACATATCTCCCTTCGTTATTTATATTTCAAGTCATTTCCCTTTGGTTATTTCCCTTCGGTTATTTCCCTTCAGTATTGTCTTTACATTCGGGTTTTCCCTTTGGAGTAGCGTGAGTTTGCATTGCATCTACGCCATACCACAAGGTAGGACGCATATTGCATCAAAGCAAGCCCCACTCCAATTCGCCCATGTAGTGGAGTGTTCATAACACACAAACTAGGTGGCCCGAAAAGGGATAAAAGAAAAGACTTAGGCATGTGCAAATCCACGTGATCTAAGTAGGCTGGATAGTTTGGGCCTGCAAGAAGTTCAGACACTATTTCCTAGATCATGAGATCTGGATAGTGTCCAAGCCTAATCCAATCAAGCACTTGTTAGAAAAACCCATTCTCACGAGTAGATTGGGCAAATGGCAACTCCTTCTAATGGAGTATGATCTGAAATACCATCACCAGGTCTCCATTAAGGGGCAAGCCCTAGCAGATTACGTGGCTGAATTCCCCTTAGAGGACGCATATCCCACTCTTGTCGAAATGCCTGATAAAGGCATATTGCAAATCCTTTTTCAAAACCACATTTTGGCAAACTCTTTTAAAAAACAAGTATGGAAGATGCACTTCGATGGGGCACGAAACCAACGAGGGGCTGGTGCCAGGGTCATCCTAATCTCCCCTGAAAAGGGCGAGATTCCCATAGCAGTCTGCTTAGATTTCGAATGTTCCAACAACGTAGCTGAGTATGAAGCACTCATACAAGGCTTAAGGACTTCGAAAACTCTAGGGGCATCGTGCATTGAGGTCTTTGGAGATTCGCTCCTTGTCATAAACCAAGTTTTAAAAATTTAAAAAGTACGTAATGAGAAACTACTTCCATATCATGAGTTGGCCACTCGATTGGTCCAGTCCTTCCAATCGTGTAAACTCACACACATAGGAAGAGAGGACAATGGCATCGCCGATGTCCTCTCCTCCTTGGGTTCAGCCTTGAAGGTCGATCCCATTTCAGGGACTAGATCTTTGGAAATATGGCATGCGCCCCACCCATCCACACACGACTTGGATATTTGCCAAAACAACCCAGAGTCTATTGAAAAACCCTGGTTTTATGACATAAAACAATTTTTAGAAAATGGGGGATTCACCGAGGATGCCACATCCAAAGATAAGACATTCATTCATAAGATTTCGACTCGATACACCATTCTGGATGGGGTCTTATACAAAAAAAGTTTTACCAGCATTCTGCTTAGGTGTATCGACCTAGAGGAGGCTAGTATAGTGATGCACGAGTTCCACGATGGAGAATGTGGAGGTCATGTTAATGCCAACATGATAGCGATGAAAATACTTAGAGGGGGCTATTTTTGGTCCACCCTGAAAAAGGATTGTCACGATCATGTTAGGAAGTGTCATCCATGTCAAGTGCATGGGCACGCCATTCATATCCCTTCATCTACATTGCATTCCGTGGTCAGCCCCTGGCCATTTACCATGTGGGCGTTTGACATTGTAGGCCCAATATTTCCAAAGGCCTCGAATGGGCATCGATTTATTTTAGTAGCCACGGAGTATTTCTCCAAGTGGGTGGAAGCCATTTCCTTGACCAATGTGATGGGGCAACATGTGGTGGCTTTCATCCGAAGGAATATTTTGGCTCGATTTGGGGTTCCACGAGACCTTGTGTCTGATAATGGCACCCCTTTCAAGAACGAGCGGATGGTTAAGTTGTGCAACACGTATGGCATAACTCACCACTTCTCCTCGCCCTACTACTCTCAAGGCAACGGCCAAGCCGAAGCCACAAACAAGACTCTCATTAGTATTATTGAGAAAACCTTAGAGAAGGGTAGGACGTGGCACGAGAAGCTGGATGAAGCCTTATGGGCTTATAGGACTTCCATCCGGACTCCCACGAATGCCACGCCATTCGAATTAGTCTATGGCACAAACGCCATTCTTCCCATTCATACTCAACTGCATTCATTCCATACATCCATAGCACTCGACCTCCCCCTAGAGACGCTTCAGCATGCTAGGATGGCCGAACTAGATTTGCTAGATGAGAGGCGACTCCTTGCCATGGATCATGCTCGTGCATACCGGCAAAGGATAGCCCGACATTATAGCAAACACATGAGACCTCGCCACTTTGAAGTGGGAGATCTGGTCTTAAAAACCATCCACCATCATGGCCCACACCCCCTAGGCAAGTGGCGCCCCAACTGGGATGGACCCTATGTTGTATGAGCAACCACTACGAACAATTCGTATTGGTTGATCGATGTAGAAGGTAGGAATTTAGCAAATCCTATCAATATTCAATACTTAAAGAAGTATCATGTGTAGGATCTAGATTAAATTCCATTTTTCAAAAATTTTTAGGGATAGTTGCCCTGAGACATGTGAATAAGGTGCAAAGGTAAACTCGTGTGACCCTGAGTGAGACAATTCGCACTTGTGAAAGAGCGGAGTCTTCAAAATCGTGGTTACATTTCAAAATCCTTCTTCTTACAAAGAAAGGCCTAGTTCAATATAGCAAGATACTTGCAAGTAGTACGTGCTATTTCTAAATAGGCTGATCTGGAATGGATCGAGTGTAGGCTTGGGATAAGTCCTCCCCTCTTCTCTTCTATTTTCCAAAAGGAAAACAAAGGCCCAAACAAAAAGGGAACTTCCCATTCAAAGTATCTTTCCAAAAGAAAGAAACCAGAATTCAAAAGAAAATTGATTCTCTTATGAAAAAGAGGGATTAAAGAAAAAAATACTCCCAAAGGGAGACCCTCGATGAAAAAAGGAAAAAGAGGCCAAAAAGCTCAAAAAAGAGCAGTTTTCTGCCTTCTATGCCTCAAACCACGGGACGCGTCAGAAGGGACCGTGGTATCTCTTTCCCATCCCTGGCTTATCCCAAGCTAAAGCATGGTTCATTTCGAGGAATCCTAAAGTAAAAATAGGATTTACTTACTTGAATTTCATCTTGTTTGAGAATTCGACGTTTCGAGTAAGGCATAGGAATTTGAAATATGCCTTGTTTTCTTATAAAACCTCCGCTAGATAAGCGAGTGTTAAGAATCAAACAAGGGCAAGCACGAAGAGCTCGAGATCCTTAGGATCGAGGCTCAAGACAGTTGTCCCTTTTGTAAATAGCTTTTGTAAATAAGTTTTGAAAACCGAACATCGAACAACATAGGATTTGCTCACTTGGAGCAGTAGGCCTTGTAAGTCTCTAGAGTTCGACCACATCTGGTCCCTGAGAGGTCGCCACTTTTGGCACCACACCCATGTCATCTGCATTCCACGCATGGTACTTGCATGAACATGATCCCATTTTAGGACCAGATTCCATAGTACACCCCTTTGGCGTGATATCTCCTCCTACTAGAGTTTGTAAATTGAGATTTTGTTAAAAATTGGGACGATCCCATATTCTTCGTGGCTAGATTTAGGGAGACACTGAAAGGGGTGTTTGTCATCTTTGCCCTTATCCAAATCGATTTGGACAAGGCCAAAGAGGGGCATCTGTAAACACCCCGAAATCCCATGAATTTCTCAAAATCATCTGGTTTCGTACAAGCAGCCCCAAAGGGCTATTTTGAGTCTGGAAACCCAGGAGCCTTCCAGACAACCCTGTAGATATGTTTTAAACTTCATATTTCAAAAATATATAATATAGCTTTTGAAAACCTTTTAAAACACGTTTTTGAAACCCCGAAGCGGCTTGGCCCAATCAAGACAGGACCAGGAGAGCTAAGAAGAGCCCGGAACCGGAGCACATGTCGAGCCCGGCACAACAACTCTTGTATCAAATCCATACCCCTAGGATCTCGAACGTCCAAGACCCTGTTATTATCAAAATGTCATTTGAAGTCATCTCCGGAAGGCAGAAACGGAGGCGGACGATCATGTTGGCGAAGACCCAACGCAGACGGAGTGCTGATGCTGTCAGACCCCGCACAAATCGTCCATTTCGAACCTAGCTCGAAGGAGTCTGAGTTCAGTTTGGATTGGATCTGGACCATATATATCCAGATCCCCATCCAAACCCATGTATGGACTTGGATTTGGATTTGGATTCAAAAATCCAATCCAATATCCATATCCATGGCCCACATCACCTTCTCATAAATGGAGGTGGGGCCCACTTAAAATTCACGTGGGATTATGGGCATGAGAGAGAGTGGGGGTGGATAAGATCAAGTGTGTTGTAATTAAGCTTGACTTGTGTGTAAAGTTTGAGGTTAATCATGTGGGTTAGCCTAGTTAAGTGGGTTTAAGCTTGTAATTAGCCAAAACCTAACCTAGGGCTGCACCAACATGAGGTGGTTAAGGTCTATGGGCCATGCAAAGGGAGCTCCTTCACCTAAACCTAACCCAAAATACCTAATCCTAGCCTTCCACCATAATCCGCCCCTAATCTGAGCCTAATCACCTAACCCACTTCCCTAATCCTGACCTAATCCCAACCTAATCACCTAACCCACTTCCCTAATCCTTCCCTAAACCTAGGTTAATTTCCCTAAACCTAGCCTAATCCTAGCCTAATCACCTAACCTAGCTAACTAAACCTCACCCTAGAACCCAACCACCTAACCAAAACCGTAAACCCCTAAACCACCCCTAGCCCACAATCTACCCAAACCACTAGTATTTAAAATATCTGGCCCTACCCTTTCCAGCCCACCTTATCTTCATACCACCCTACCTAAACCACCTAACCACTACCCCAAACCCAGCCCTAACCGACCTACCCATCCCTATATAAACCCCCCCTTGGGGCGGGTTTTGCTATCTAGAAGCCCTCTTCAAGCCAGCCGGGTCCTCTCCTTCCTCCACTTTCCCACTTGCTCCACCTGCTCCACCTGCACCGCCACCTACACCACCACCTCCCAGCCGAACATCACCACCTGCCCAACTCCCTTCCAGCCGAGCGCCACCTCCCACCTTACTCCCTCTTCACTCCCTCTCCATTCTCAACCAACCAATCCACTCCCAGCCCCCTGCACCATTCCCAGCCACCCACCATACCACCACTTTACCCTAATATCAGCCACTGGCCACCACCACTCCCACTCGGCCAAGCCTTAGTCACCCTAGCTACACCCGGCCACCCTATCCGATTTCCTAAGACCTGCCCATAACACTCCCTTAAACCCACTACACCCACTACCACCTAGCCCCGTCACCTAGCTAGCTTCCTTCCCATACTCCACCCATAGCCATCCTAGCAGCCCGCCACCACCAAGCTCCTAGTCGGCCACTCCAACCGACTATCCCTTCCATTCAGCCAGCCACCTCCTTTCCCCTAGGTGTCCCATTCGATCTTCCCTTAGGCTCCCCTTAGGGCCATACTCCCTAACACTATATCCTCTCCTAGTGACCCTATATACTCACCTTGCCCAGCCCCTTTAATCTCACACGTCAAGGCGACACCATCCCTAGCATCCGGCCACCTTCAAGGCGCCTCTCCCGCGCCCCATTTGCAGCCGGCCAGCACCCCTTGTCGCTCAACCTCGCGGAGCTCCCGTTTGCAGCCCAAGGCGAAGGCCAAGCCCACGCTCAAGCAAGGCCTCTACGGACCAGCTACTAGTAAGTGCCTAACTCGGTCTTTAGTTGTATACTTGCTTGAGATTCAATTCGATACGGGGTTGTAATAACGGAGCCTAGTCTCCCTCCGCTTGTAATAACGTGGCTTGGCACACCCACACACGTGCACTCTCTTAGTTGTGCACGATTTTGAACACACACGGGCCTAATCAGCCCCTAATACATAAGTATATACATATACTTTTATTTTTGAAGGGTTTTGCTTAAGTTGGGTGTGTTGTCTTTCAATTCAAGCACTCACACACATTGAGCTTTCGCTCTTATTTGAAAGACCCCAGTAAGGGCCGACCTATACTATTTGGGTTTCATTTCATGCCGTGTGTGTAAGTCTTTCAATTCAAGCACTCTCACACACATTGAGCCTTCGCTCTTACTCCCAAGACCTTAGTCAAGGCATATTGCAGTTATATTTTGGTTTAATTTCATGTCGTGTGCGTAGTACTTCAATTCAAGCACTCTCACACACATTGAGCTTTCGCTCTTACTCCCAAGACCTTAGTCAAGGCCATACTGCAATTTATATTTGGGTTTAATTTCATGTCATGTGCGTAGTACTTCAATTCAAGCACTCTCACACACATTGAGCTTTCGCTCTTACTCCCAAGACCTTAGTCAAGGCCATACTGCAATTTATATTTGGGTTTAATTTCATGTCGTGTGTGTAAGTCTTTCCATTCAAGCACACACCCACATTGAGCCTTCACTCTTATTTGCAAGACCCGAGTATGGGCTCATATACATACTCTATATACATATCTCCCTTCGGCATTTATATTTCAAGTCATTTCCCTTCGGTTATTTCCCTTCAGTATCGTCTTTTACATTCGGGTTTTCCCTTTGGAGTAGCGTGAGTTTGCATTGCATCTACGCCATACTACGATGTAGGACGCATATTGCTTCAAAGCAAGCCCCGCTCGAATTTGCCCATGTAGTGGAGTGTTCATAACACACAAACTAGGTGGCCCGAAAAGGGATAAAAGAAAAGACTTAGGCACGTGCAAATCCACGTGATCTAAAATATGCAACCGCATCTAAAAGACCCGAATTAGACACCTCGAACCGTTTCGTAGACTTTCTCTCCTAAAACTCGATTTTTGCAAAGCGTACAGACTGACCCTTGCGCATCGGTGCAAGAAGGTCTGCGACGACAAGAGCTCACTTGCTCACAGTCGCCACGATTAGAAGTCAATTTTAAATCTATCTTCGCTAGCTTAGGTAAGCTAGCTGGCATGCCCTGTTTGCATAAATAGGCCTTAGACGCACAAGAGGATCCGCTCCAAGCCCAGAAAAGGGTGAGAAGCGGGGATTTTCGCGCATCTACAGTTGATTCGAACATAAGTCCGAAATCCTTGTCTGCCCAAGTGGCTTTATTAGGAGCAAAATCGCCCATCACTTTCTCGGAAGATGATGTAGATAGACCCTACGAAACCCATAACCAGGCCCTGCATATCGAGGTGGTTCTAAACAACTACTCTCTGGATAGGTGCCTAGTCGATGGTGGAGGAGGGCTCAACATCCTTCCACTTCATGTGGCGTATAAAATCGGAGTCACCTTGACTTCAGTGAACCCAAGCCCCATCGTTATCACTGGATACGATGGGAATGCGTCTAGACCTTTAGGATCCATCGAACTCCCAATGGAAACGGGAGGGATCGAACACACGGGGGTGTTCCATGTCTTGGACATCCACCCCCATTATAACCTGTTGCTGGGAAGGCCCTGGATACACAGTTTGTGCGTTGTGCCATCCACCTTCCACAGGTGTGTCAAGATCCCTTTTAGGGACCAGGTCGTAGTGATCCTAGGTGAGAGTCACCCACAGCTTCAGGGGATCATAAACTCCCCTTTTTTATCAAGCTCCTAGGCCCATGAGGCTAACCTGGGGCAAATTATGGTTGAGCCACCTCGGCTCGTGTTGAACAACCCTAGGAAGGTTGTATGTGTGAAGGGGCCGCCCAAAGCAGGCCCCCTCCCGACTCTAATCGTTCTAGGAAAACCCAAGCGTTCCCTATTTCCAAAGCCCCTGGACAAGAGGCCATATGAGCACAATATGGATGATAGCATGTTCCAGGACCACGACTTGTATCCAACTTTTTCGAAAAACAAAAAGTCATGGAACATGTTGTTGAACATGGGCTACACGCCCTACAAGAGTCTAGGGGCGCAGAACCAGGGTCTCCTAGAGCCCATCCTTCCTAGGGCCAATCTAAGCCGATATGGGATCGGCTATACTCCCCGAATACCGCCAGAGCCACCCCCTGTGACCACCTGGGTCAAGGGTGCCCCGGAACCTGCCTTAGAAGAGACCTACAATTTAGATCTCCTATTCCGAGTCTAACCCATAGTGTTTTCCCTTTGTACGTATGATGGAAGATCCCTTTTTCTAAAAATACAAAAACATTTGAAAACCTTAAAATCAAAAAAATCAAAAAACAAGAAAAACCAAAAACAATGGAAAAACAAAAACTCGAAAATAGAGTGCTTTGTATTGTTCCCAAAGTTCTTGTTCTACAAAAAACCAAAAAAATCGAAAATTTGGAAAATACCAAAAAGATTTTGTATATAGCTGCTCCTGGTAGGACTTTGGCAAAAGAAAAGGATTTCGAAAGAAACGTTGTCTGCATAGCCAGACCAAAAATTTTGAAATCACTTGAAAATCCAAGTACAAAACCAGGTCATTTTGAAAACCACACATCAAATTCCCTCGGGTCTATAGCCTACGAGAATGATCAAAGCGCAGAAGTGGATCCCCTTGAGGAAGATCCCACTTCTGAGCTCCCAGAATTTCATAAGATTCTCGATTTTGAAAGACCTTCCCAATCAGTAGGAGGAGATTTCATAGAGGTGAACCTAGGGGATGATTCCAATCCCAAAACCATCAAAATAGGCGCATGCTTGCATGAAACTGAAAGGTTAGCATTCATTGCATTTCTACGAACCTATTTAGATGTTTTGCAAGGACGTATGAAGACATGCCGGGCATAGATCCCAGCATAGTCGAACATCGTCTTCCCTTAGATGCAGGTGTAAAACCCATAAAGCAAAAGCTTAGGAAAATACACCCGAATGTACACACACAAGTCAAAGAGGGTTTAGAAGATCTGCTAAAAGCCGGATTTATAAAACCCATTACGTATTCTAATTGGTTGTCAAACATCGTTGTAGTTCGAAAAACTAATGGGAAAATTCAAATATGCATCGATTTCAGAAACCTGAATAAAGCCACTCCAAAGGATAATTATCCTTTACCAAATATAGATTTGATAGTCGATAGTACTGCAAATCATGAAATGTTTTCATTTATGGACGGCTATTCAGGCTATAATCAAATCAAACTAAGTCCACGAGATCAGGGTAAGACTGCCTTCACAACCCCATGGGGCACATACTACTATACAGTCATGTCCTTTGGTTTGAAAAATGCCGGCGCAACATACCAACGAGCCATGACCACGATCTTCCATGATCAAATTCATAAGCTCGTAGAAGTGTATGTAGATGATCTCTTGGCAAAATCCAAAACCCGATGCACCCATATCGAATGTTTACAAAAGATTTTCGAAAGGCTTAGGCTTTACAAAGTAAAGCTAAACCCTCAAAAATGTGTGTTCGGGGTAGAATCAGGGAAGCTTCTAGGCTTTATGGTGAGCCAAAGGGGAATAGAAGTCGACCCCTCTAAGTGTCGAGCCATCATAGACATGGCTCCACCCTCCAATCTCACCCAAATCCGTAGCCTCCAGGGTCGCTTACAATCCGTTCACCGATTCATATCGAATCTGCAACTAGATGCGAACCCTTCAACAAACTGTTGAGGAAGGGCACGAAATTCTTATGGGATGACGAATGCCAAAAGTCCTTCGAGAGACTGAAGGCATACTTGGTTAATCCCCCCATTTTGAATCCTCCAAAGCAAGGAAAATCGCTTTTATTATATATCTCCGTGCATGCAAATGCTTTAGGAGCCCTGTTGGCTCAATATGAGGATGACACCCATAAGGAGTATGCCATCTACTACATTTCGAAAAATCTCTTGGCTTATGAACGAAATTACCAAGCCATGGAGAAGACGTGCTTGGCCCTAGTTTGGGCCTGCCAGAAATTCAGACACTATTTCCTAGATCATGAGATCTGGATAGTGTCCAAGCTTGATCCAATCAAGCACTTGTTCGAAAAACCCATTCTCACGGGTAGATTGGGCAAATGGCAACTCCTTCTAATGGAGTATGATCTGAAATACCATCACCAGATCTCCATTAAGTGGCAAGCCCTAGCAGATTACATAGCTGAATTCCCCTTAGAGGACGCATATCCCACTCTTGATGAAATGCCTGATGAAGGCATATTGCAAAACCATTTTCAAAACTGTAGACGCGCGAAAATCCCTGCCTCTTCTGCCTTTTTCAAGGCTCGGAGCGGATCCTCTCGTGTGTCTAAGGCTTATGTATGCAAACAGGGCGTGCCAGCTAGCTTACTTAAGCTAGCGAAGATATATTTAACACTGACTTCTAAACGTGGTGACTGTGAGCAAGTAAGCTCTTGTCGTCGCAGACCTTCTTGCACCGATGCGCAAGGGTCAGTCTGTACGCTTTGCAAAAATCGAGTTTTTGGAGAGAAAGTCTACGAAGTGGTTCGAGGTGTCTATTTCGGTTCTTTAAAATGCGATTGCATGTTTTAGATCACGTGGATTTGCACGTACCTAAGTCTTTTCTTTTATCCCTTTTCGGGCCACCTAGTTTGTGTGTTATGAACACTCCACTACGTGGGCGAATTTGAGCGGGGCTTGCTTTGATGCAATATGCGTCCTACCTCATGGTATGGCATAGATGCAATGCAAACTCATGCTACTCCAAAGGGAAGACCCGAAATGTAAAGACAATACTGAAGGGAAATAACCGAAGGGAAATGACTTGAAATATAAATGCCGAAGGGAGATATGTATATAGAATATGTATATGAGCCCTTACTCGGGTCTTGCAAATAAGAGCGAAGGCTCAATGTGGGTGCGTGCTTGAATTGAAAGACTTACACACACGACATGAAATTAAACCCAAATATAAATTGCAGTATGGCCTTGACTAAGGTCTTGGGAGTAAGAGCGAAGGCTCAATGTGTGTGAGAGTGCTTGAATTGAAGTACTACACACACGACATAAATGAAACCCAAATATAACTGCAATAAGGCCTTTACTAAGGTCTTGGGAATAAGAGCGAAGGCTCAATGTGTGTGAGAGTGCTTGAATTGAAAGACTTACACACACGACATGAAATTAAACCCAAATAGTATAGGTCGGCCCTTACTTGGGTCTTTCAAATAAGCGCGAAAGCTCAATGTGTGTGAAAGTGCTTGAATTGAAAGACAACGCACCCAACTTAAACAAAACCCTTCGAAAATGAAAGCATATATATATATATATATGTATTAGGGGCTGATTAGGCCCGTGTGTGTTCAAACGGGATTGGCCTTCGCCTTGGGCTGCAAACGGGAGCTCCACGAGGGTGGATGACAAAGGGTATTGGCCTGCTGCAAGTGGGGAGCGGGATAGGCGCCTCGAAGGTGGCCGGCTGCAAATGGGTGTCGCCTTGATGTGGGCAATTAAAGAGCTGGGCCAAGTAAGTGTGTAGGGTCACTAGGAGAGTCTAGAGTATTGGGGAGTATGGACCTAAAGGCGGTTTAAGGGAAGGCCGAATGGGAGTCTAAGGGGAAAAGAGATGGCTGGCCGGGTGTAGTTAGGGTAGTTAGGTAGTGGCCGATGGTTTAGGTTGTGCTAGGTTCGGCTAAGGGAGAATGGTGGCAGCAAAGAGCTGATGTGCAGGTGAGATGATGGTATGGTGGTGGCTAGGAATGGAGAGGGAGTAGAGATCGATTTAGGTAGAGTTGGGGGGTGCTTACCGAATGGGGAGAAGGTGATACCCGGCTGGGAGAAAGGTGGGCAGGCTGTGAAGCTCGGCTAGGAGGTAGTGCAGATGGCAGTGCGAGCTGTGGTGGGATGGAGGGATGGTGGTGGTGCAGGCGGCGCAGGTGGAGCAGCTGGGCAGGTTCGGCTGAGCTGGGAAGTGGGGGAAAGAGAGGGCCCGACTGGGATTGGTGAAGGGTTCCAGCTTGAAAAACCCGCCCCCAAGGGGGGGGGGGTTAAATAGGGATGGGTAGGTCGGTTAGGGCTGGGTTTGGGGTAGTGGTTAGGTGGTTTAGGTAGGGTGGTATGTAGATAAGGTGGGCTGGAAAGGGTTGGGCCAGATATTTTGAAAACTAGTGGTTTGGGTAGATTGTGGGCTAGGGGTGGTTTAGGGGTTTAGGGCTAGGTTAGGTGGTTGGGTTTTAGGGTGAGGTTTAGTGAGCTAGGTTAGGTGATTAGGCTCAGATTAGGGGTGGATTAGGGTGGTAGGCTAAGATTAGGTGTTTTGGGTTAGGTTTAGGTGAAGGAGCTCCCTTTGCATGGCCCATAGACCTTAACCACCTCATGTTGGTGCAGCCCTAGGTTAGGTTTTGGCTAATTACAAGCTTAAACCCACTTAATTAGGCTAAACCACATGATTAAACCCAAACTTGACACACAAGTCAAGCTTAATTACAACACTCTTGATATTTTCCATCCCCACTCTCTCTCATGCCCATGATCCCACGTGAATTTCAAGTGGGCCCCACCTCCATTTATGAGAAGGTGATGTGGGCCATGGATATGGATATTGGATTGGATCTCTGGATCCAAATCCAAATCCAAGTCCACATATGGGTTTGGATTGGGATCTGGATATATATGGTCCAGATCCAATCCAAACTGAACTTTGACTCCTTCGAGCTGGGTTCGAAACGGACGATTCGTGCGGGTCCTAACAGCATCAGTACTCCGTCTACGTTGGGTCTTCGCCAACATGGTCGTCCGCCTCCGTTTCTGCCTTCCGGAGATGACTTCAAATGATATTTTGATAAGAACAGGGTCTTGGACGTTCGAGATCCTGGGGGTGTGAATCAGATACAAGAGTTGTTGTGCCGGGCTTGACATGTGCTCCGGTTCCGGGCTCTTCTTGACATTGCTAGTCCTGTCTTGATTAGGCCAAGCTGCTTTGGGGTTTCAAAAACGTGTTTTAAACGGTTTTCAAAAGCTATATTATATATTTTTGAAATACAGAGTTTAAAACATATGTACAGGGTGGTCTGGAAGGCTCCTAGGTTTCCAGACTCAAAAATGGCCCTTTGGGGCTGCTTTTACAAAACCAGGTTTGTTTAAGAAATTCGTGGGATTTCGGGGTGTTTACAGATGCCCCTCTTTGGCCTTGTCCAAATAGATTTGGATAAGGGCAAAGATGACAAACACCCCTTTTAATGTCTCCCTAGATCTAGCCACGAAGAATATGGGATCGTCCAATTTTAGCAAAATCTCAATTTACAAACTCTGGTAGGAGGAGATATCACGCCAAAGGGTGCTATGGAATCTGGTCCTAAAATGGGATCATGTTCATGCAAGTACCATGCGTGGAATGCAAATGACATGGGTGTGGTGCCAAGAGTGGCGACCTCCCAGAGACCAGATGTGGTCGAACTCTAGAGACTTACAAGGCCTATTGCTTCAAGTGAGCAAATCCTATGCTGTTCGATGTTCGTTTTTCAAAACTTATTTACAAAAGCTATTTACAAAAGGGACAACTGTCTTGAGCCTCGATCCTAAGGATCTCGAGCTCTTCGTGCTTGCCCTTGTTTGAGTCTTAACACTCGCTTATCTAGCGGAGGTTTTATAAGAAAACAAGCTTCATTTCAAATTCCTACGTCTTAGTCGAAACATCGAATTCTCAAACAAGATGAAATTCAAGTAAGTAAATCCTATTTTTACTTTAGGATTCCTCGAAATGAACCATGCTTTAGCTTGGGATAAGCCAGGGATGGGAAAGAGATACCACGGTCCCTTCTGAAGCGTCCCATGGTTTGAGGCATAGAAGGCAAAAAACCTGCTCTTTTTGAGCTTTTTGGCCTCTTTTTTCTTTTTTTTCATCGAGGGTCTCCCTTTGGGAGTATTTTTTCTTTAATCCCTCTTTTTTGTAAGAGAATCGATTTTTCTTTTAAATTCTGGTTTCTTTCTTTCGGAAAGAGACTTTAAATGGGAAATTCCCTTTTGTTTTGGGCCTTTGTTTTCCTTTTGGAAGGAGAAGAGAAGAGGGGAGGACATATCCCAAGCCTACACTCGATCCATTCGAGATCAGCCTATTTAGAAATAGCACGTACCACTTGCAAGTATCTTGCTATGTTGAACTAGGCCTTTCTTTGTAAGAAGAAGGATTTTGAAATGTAACCACGATTTTGAAAACTCCACTCTTTCACAAGTGCGAATTCTCTTTACTTAGGGTCACACGATTTTGCTTTTGCACCTTATTCACATGTCTCAGGGCAGCTATCCCCTAAAAATTTTCGAAAACTGGAATTTAATCCAGATCCTACACATGATACTTCTTTAAGTATTGAATGTTGATAGGATCTGCTAAATTCCTACCTTCTACATCGATCAACCAATACGAATTGTTCGTAGTGGTTGCTCGTACAACATAGGGTCCATCCCAGTTGGGGCGCCACTTGCCTAGGGGGTGTGGGCCACGATGGTGGATGGTTTTTAGGACCAGATCTCCCACTTCAAAGTGGCGAGGTCTCATGTGTTTGCTATAATGTCGGGCTATCCTTTGCCGGTATGCACGAGCATGATCCATGGCAAGGAGTCGCCTCTCATCTAGCAAATCTAGTTCGGCCATCCTAGCATGCTGAAGCGTCGCTAGGGGGAGGTCGAGTGCTATGGATGTATGGAATGAATGCAGTTGGGTATGAATGGGAAGAATGGCGTTTGTGCCATAGACCAACTCGAATGGTGTGGCATTCGTGGGAGTCCGGATGGAAGTCCTATAAGCCCATAAGGCTTCATCCAGCTTCTCGTGCCATGTCCTACCCTTCTCTAAGGTTTTCTCAATAATACTAATGAGAATCTTGTTTGTGGCTTCGGCTTGGCCGTTGCCTTGAGGGTAGTAGGGCGAGGAGAAGTGGTGAGTTATGCCATACGTGTTGCACAACTTAACCATCTGCTCGTTCTTGAATGGGGTACCATTATCAGACACAAGGTCTCGTGGAACCCCAAATCGAGCCAAGATATTCCTCCGGATGAAAGCCACCACATGTTTCCCCATTACATTGGTTAGGGAAATGGCTTCCACCCACTTGGAGAAATACTCCGTGGCTGCTAAAATAAATCGATGCCCATTCGAGGCCTTTGGAAATATTGGGCCTACGATGTCAAACGCCCACATGGTAAATGGCCAGGGGCTGACCACGGAATGCAATGCAGATGATGGGATATGAATGGCGTGCCCATGCACTTGACACGGATGACACTTCCTAACATGATCGTGACAATCCTTTTTCAGGGTGGACCAAAAATAGCACCCTCTAAGTATTTTCATTGCCATCATGTTGGCATTAACATGACCTCCATATTCTCCATCGTGGAACTCATGCATCACTATCCTAGCCTCCTCTAGGTCGATACACCTAAGCAGAATGCCGGTAAAACTCTTTTTGTATAAGACCTCACCCAGAATGGTGTATCGGGTCGAAATCTTACGAAGGAATGCCTTATCTTTGGATGTGGCATCGTCGTTAAATCCCCCATTTTCTAAAAATTGTTTTATGTCATAGAACCAGGGTTTTTCAATAGACTCTGGGTTGTTTTGGCAAATATCCAAGTCGTGTGTGGATGGGTGGGGCGCATGCCATATTTCCAAAGATCTGGTCCCTGAAATGGGATCGACCTTCAGGGCTGAACCCAAGGAGGAGAGGGCATCGGCGATGCCATTGTCCTCTGTTCCTACGTGTGTGAGTTTACACGACTGGAAGGATTGGACCAATCGAGTGGCCAACTCGTGATATGGAAGTAGTTTCTCATTACGTACTTGCCAAATTTTTAAAACTTGGTTTATGACAAGGAGCGAATCTCCAAAGACCTTGATGCATGATGCCCCTAGAGTTTTCGAAATCCTTAAGCCTGGTATGAGTGCTTCATACTCAGCTACGTTGTTGGAACATTCGAAATCTAAGCGGACTGCTATGGGAATCTCGCCCTTTTTGGGGGAGATTAGGATGACCCCAGCACCAGCCCCTCGTTGGTTTCGTGCCCCATCGAAGTGCATCTTCCACACTTGGTTTTCGAAAGAGTTTGCCAAAATGTGGTTTTGAAAATGGTTTTGCAATATGCCTTCATCAGGCATTTCGATAAGAGTGGGATATGCGTCCTCTAAGGGGAATTCAGCCACGTAATCTGCTAGGGCTTGCCCCTTAATGGAGATCTGGTGATGGTATTTCAGATCATACTCCATTAGAAGGAGCTTCCATTTGCCCAATCTACCCGTGAGAATGGGTTTTTCGAACAAGTGCTTGATTGGATCAAGCTTGGACACTATCCAGATCTCATGATCTAGGAAATAGTGTCTGAACTTCTGGCAGGCCCATACTAGGGCCAAGCACGTCTTCTCCATGGCTTGATAATTTGGTTCATAAGCCAAGAGAGTTTTCGAAATATAGTAGATAGCATACTCCTTATGGGTGTCATCCTCGTATTGAGCCAACAGGGCTCCTAAAGCATTTACATGCACGGAGATGTATAATAAAAGCGGTTTTCCTTGCTTTGGAGGATTCAAAACAGGGGGATTAACCAAGTATGCCTTCAGTCTCTCGAAGGACTTTTGGCATTTGTCATCCCATAAGAATTTCATACCCTTACTCAACAGTTTGTTGAAGGGTTCGCATCTAGTTGCCAGATTCGATATGAATCGGCGCACGGATTGTAATCGACCCTGGAGGCTACGGATTTGGGTGAGATTGGAGGGTGGAGCCATGTCTATGATGGCTCGACACTTAGAGGGGTCGACTTCTATTCCCCTTTGGCTCACCATAAAGCCTAGAAGCTTCCCTGATTCTACCCCGAACACACATTTTTGAGGGTTTAACTTTACTTTGCAAAGCCTAAGCCTTTTGAAAATCTTTTGTAAACATTCGATATGGGTGCATCGGGTTTTGGATTTTGTCAAGAGATCATCTACATACACTTCTACAAGCTCATGAATTTGATCATGAAAGATCGTGTTCATGGCTCATTGGTATGTTGCGCCGACATTTTTCAAACCAAAGGCATGATTGTATAGCAGTACGTGCCCCATGGGGTTGTGAAGGCGGTCTTACCCTGATCTCGTGGACTTAGTTTGATTTGATTATAGCCTGAATAGCCATCCATAAATGAAAACATTTCATGATTTGCAGTACTATCGACTATCAAATCTATGTTTGGTAAAGGATAATTATCCTTTGGAGTGGCTTTATTCAGGTTTCTGAAATCGATGCATATTCGAATTTTCCCATTGGTTTTTCGAACCACAACGATATTTGACAACCAATCAGAATACGCAATGGGTTTTATAAATCCGGCTTTTAGCAGATCTTCTAAACCCTCTTTGACTTGCGTGTGTACATTCGGGTGTATTTTCCTAAGCTTCTGCTTTATGGGTTTTACACCTGCATCTAAGGGAAGACGATGCTCGACAATGCTGGGATCTATGTCCGGCATGTCTTCATACGTCCATGCAAACACATCTAAATAGGTTTGTAGAAATTCAATGAATGCTAACTTTTCAGTTTCATGCAAGCATGCACCTATTTTGATGGTTTTGGGATTGGAATCATCCCCTAGGTTCACCTCTATGAAATCTCCTCCTACTGATTGGGAAGGTCTTTCAAAATCGAGAATTCTATGAAATTCTGGGAGCTCAGAAGTGGGATCTTCCTCAAGGGGATCCACTTCTGGGCTTTGATCATTCTCGTGGGCTATATACCCGAGGGAACTTGATGCGTGGTTTTCAAAGTGACCTGGTTTTGTACTTGGATTTTCAAGTGATTTCAAAATTTATGGTCTGGTTATGCAGACGACGTTTCTTTCGAAATCCTTTTCTTTTGCCAAAGTCCTACCAGGAGCAGCTATGTACAAAATCATTTTGGTATTTTCCAAATTTTCGATTTTTTTGGGTTTTTGTAAAACAAGAACCTTGGGAACTATACAAAGCACTCTTTTTTTGAGTTTTTGTTTTTCCATTGTTTTTGGTTTTTCTTGTTTTTCGATTTTTTTGATTTTAAATTTTTCAAATGTTTTTGGTATTTTTAGAAAAGGGATCTTCCGTCATACCTACAAAGGGAAAACACTACGGGTTAGACTCGGAATAGGAGATCTAAATCGTAGGTCTCTTCTAAGACAGGATCCGGGGCACCCTTGACCCAGGTGGTCACAGGGGGTGGCTCCGGCGGTATTTGGGGAGTATAGCCGATCCCATATCGGCTTGGGTTGGCCCTAGGAAGGATGGGCTCTAGGAGACCCTGGTTCTGCGCCCCTAGACTCTTGTAGGGCGTGTAGCCCATGTTCAACAACATGTTCCACGACTTTTTGTTTTTTGAAAAAGTTGGATACAAGTCGTGGTCCTGGAACATGCTATCGTCCATATTAGGCTCGTATGGCCTCTTGTCCAGGGGCTTTGGAAATAGGGAATGCTTGGGTTTTCCTAGGAGGATTAAAGTCGGGAGGGGGCCAGCTTTGGGCGGCCCCTTCACACATACAACCTTCCTAGGGTTGTTCAACACGAGCCGAGATGGCTCAACCATAATTTGCCCCAGGTTAGCCTCATGGGCCTGGGAGCTTGACAAACAAGGGGAGTTTATGATCCCCTGAAGCTGTGGGTGACTCTCACCTAGGATCACTACGACCTGGTCCCTAAAAGGGATCTTGACACACCTGTGGAAGGTGGATGGCACAGCGCACAAACTGTGTATCCAAGGCCTTCCCAGCAACAAGTTATAATGGGGGTGGATGTCCAAGACATGGAACACCCCCGTGTGTTCGATCCCTCCCGTTTCCATTGGGAGTTCGATGGATCCTAAAGGTCTAG
Source organism: Brasenia schreberi (assembly GCA_036023115.1). Classification (NCBI taxonomy): domain Eukaryota; kingdom Viridiplantae; phylum Streptophyta; class Magnoliopsida; order Nymphaeales; family Cabombaceae; genus Brasenia; species Brasenia schreberi. The sequence continues at coordinate 14,667,792 of JAYKKT010000078.1, read as the reverse complement.
ACGCATTCCCATCGTATCCAGTGATAACGATGGGGCTTGGGTTCACTGAAGTCAAGGTGACTCCGATTTTGTATGCCACATGAAGTGGAAGGATGTTGAGCCCTCCTCCACCATCGACTAGGGACCTATCCAGAGAGTGGTTGTTTAGAACCACCTCGATATGCAGGGCCTGGTTATGGGTTTCGTGGGGCCTATCTACATCATCTTCTGAAAAAGTGATGGGCGATTTTGCTCCTAATAAAGCCACTTGGGCAGACAAGTATTCCGGACTTATGTTCGAATCAACCTTGGACCTTTCTGGAATTTTCTCTAATACAAGTCTATGCCTAGGCGAGGTTTTTATAAACTCTAGGATAGACATGTGAATAGGAATCTTTGAGAGGTGATTTTCGAAGTCATAAGGATATAGGATGACTTTGTCCTTATCTGCTTTTGGCAGACCACTAGGGATACATGCTTTTGAGGGGCCAGGCACACTGACCACCTTTTGAGCACCTTGAAGGTGTGGGGGTTGATAGATCCTTCCGGATCTAGTGACTTCCCCCACGACCAGCCTAGGGTTCGCGCTAAACTTGGCTCTAAGGATGAGCTGAGGAGAACCTTGGATTTTTAAAACTGGTTTTACCGGGGTTTCCACTTTTGGTGGTCCCCAAATGACGACTTGGGCGGGCCTCTTGTATAGTACAAGGATGGGCGCACAAGTAGATCGACCAGGTTCTGATTTTCGCGCTAGTTCCTTGGAAATGGTGAGGGTACATACCTCCTTTCCTTTCCCACTGCCACTGGCGTGTTTGGGAAAGGGTTCCTTGAAGATAGCTTGAGGTGGCTCAGGTTCCGCAGTGACCTGGAGCCGGCCTTCTGCTATCAAGTTCTCAATTTTATTTAAAAGAGAGAAGCAACGTTTGGTATCATGGCCTTTGAGCCGATGATACTTACAAAATCGGTTTAAATACCCCCCTTTGGAAGTGACTCCTTCGGGGATTTCAGGGAGTTCTATCATGCCCTGGGCAAGTAGGAGGTCTAAGACCTCCGACACAGGTTTACCCAGCGGAGTGTACTCCCGTTTTTCAACCGGTTTTTGAAAATTTCGCTCCCTCTTATTTTCTAACTTTTCAAAATTTTTGGAAGTGCCCGCCACGCCTGGATCCACCCGGACATTGGTGATTTTATGGGGCTTTGCCCCTTTGTCCGTCGTGGGCAGCCCATATGCGATGGGCTTTTTCAAGCAGGTTTTTGGAACGACACTTCCTTTCCACAAGTGATCATATGTCCCTTTTCGCAAGTTGGTTTCGAAAAGGGAGGCCTTTTTGATCAACTTATGGAAAGTTGAAATCTCATGGAGCGAGAGAAGGGTTTTTAACTCACTTTTAAAATTATCCAGGATGAGCATTACTACTGCGCATCTTTCGGATATGGACTCTCGCACTTGGCCCAAAAGTGACCTCCATCTTATAGTGAAGGCATGTACGTCTTCGTTCATGCCTTGCTTTGTATCCCTTAAGGTATTCAGGGTTGGCGTGACTTCTACGTTGTGTGCAAATCTTTGCATGAAGCAGTTCGTTAACTCTTCAAAAGTAGCGAACTGGCTTAAGTTGTAGGAAGCCAGCCATTTGGCAGCTGTGCCTTTAAGGGATAGAGGGAACCAATACACCCATTTCATCGAGTCCTTTTTCTTCGTATGGGCTCGACGTGAGAAAAGCTGCAAGTGAGACCTAGGGTCTCCCATGCCATCATACCGATGGAAGTTCGGTATTTCATCGTCACTGTCTGTTTCGTAATCCATAGGAAGGAAATCAGACAGGGCATAGTTTCTTTTCTCTTTATTCTGCCCTTTTAGCAACTACTGTAGGGCTTTACGGTCCTTTTGTGTGAAGGACTCGTGGTATTGGTTGCCTTCTATTACGGAGGCCTCTTTTTGCTTGCGAGGTTTTTCAGATTTCTTTTTAGGCCTTTGTTCACCGTTCGATGAACATGAATTGCCTACTTCAGCCTCTTGGCTGAGAGCATCGATTTTGGCCTCAAACTTCCTTCTCAAGTCCTCGATTTCATCTAGTTTTATTTTGTTTTTGAAAATCCTCCTAGAGTGAGAACTTGATGCGCTTGAGCCTTGGCTCGACACGTCACTTGGATTGGATTTTGACATGCTTTTCAAGCTTTTTCAAAATATCCTAAGTACAAGCAAAGAAAACAAGTTAAAACGACACCTTTTTACAAAATTTTCACAAGACTTTTACTTAAAAACTCGATTTTTGAAAGGCTCACGTCCCACGAGGCGTGCCAATCTCTGTAGACGCACGAAAATCCCTGCCTCTTCTGCCTTTTTCAAGGCTCGGAGCGGATCCTCTCGTGTGTCTAAGGCTTATGTATGCAAACAGGGCGTGCCAGCTAGCTTACTTAAGCTAGCGAAGATATATTTAACACTGACTTCTAAACGTGGCGACTGTGAGCAAGTAAGCTCTTGTCGTCGCAGACCTTCTTCCACCGATGCGCAAGGGTCAGTCTGTACGCTTCGCAAAAATCGAGTTTTTGGAGAGAAAGTCTACGAAGCGGTTCGAGGTGTCTATTTCGGGTCTTTAAAATGCGATTGCATGTTTTAGATCACGTGGATTTGCATGTGCCTAAGTCTTTTCTTTTATCCCTTTTCGGGCCACCTAGTTTGTGTGTTATGAACACTCCACTACGTGGGCGAATTCGAGCAGGGCTTGCTTTGATGCAATATGCGTCCTACCTCGTGGTATGGCATAGATGCAATGCAAACTCACGCTACTCCAAAGGGAAAACCCGAAATGTAAAGACAATACTGAAGGGAAATAACCTAAGGGAAATGACCGAAGGGAAATGACTTGAAATATAAATGCCGAAGGGAGATATGTATATAGAATATGTATATGCGCCCTTACTCGGGTCTTGCAAATAAGAGCGAAGGCTCAATGTGGGTGCGTGCTTGAATTGAAAGACTTACACACACGACATGAAATTAAACCCAAATATAAATTGCAGTATGGCCTTGACTAAGGTCTTGGGAGTAAGAGCGAAGGCTCAATGTGTGTGAGAGTGCTTGAACTGAAGTACTACACACACGACATAAATGAAACCCAAATATAACTGCAATAAGGCCTTTACTAAGGTCTTGGGAATAAGAGCGAAGGCTCAATGTGTGTGAGAGTGCTTGAATTGAAAGACTTACACACACGACATGAAATTAAACCCAAATAGTATAGGTCGGCCCTTACTTGGGTCTTTCAAATAAGAGCGAATGCTCAATGTGTGTGAAAGTGCTTGAATTGAAAGACAACGCACCCAACTTAAACAAAACCCTTCGAAAATGAAAGCATATATATATATATATATATATATATATATATATGTATTAGGGGCTGATTAGGCCCGTGTGTGTTCAAACGGGATTGGCCTTCGCCTTGGGCTACAAACGGGAGCTCCACGAGGGTGGATGACAAAGGGTACTGGCCTGCTGCAAGTGGGGAGCGGGATAGGCGCCTCGAAGGTGGCCGGCTGCAAATGGGTGTCGCCTTGATGTGGGCAATTAAAGGGCTGGGCCAAGTAAGTGTGTAGGGTCACTAGGAGAGTCTAGAGTATTGGGGAGTATGGACCTAAAGGGGGTTTAAGGGAAGGCCGAATGGGAGTCTAAGGGGAAAAGAGATGGTTGGCCGGGTGTAGTTAGGGTAGTTAGGTAGTGGCCGATGGTTTAGGTTGTGCTAGGTTCGGCTAAGGGAGAATGGTGGCAGCAAAGAGCTGATGTGCAGGTGAGATGATGGTATGGTGGGTGGCTAGGAATGGAGAGGGAGTAGAGAAGGATTTAGGTAGAGTTGGGGGGTGCTTACCGAATGGGGAGAAGGTGATACCCGGCTGGGAGAAAGGTGCGCAGGCTGTGAAGCTCGGCTAGGAGGTAGTGCAGATAGCGGTGCGAGCTGTGGTGGGATGGAGGGATGGTGGAGGGCAGGCGGCGCAGGTGGAGCAGCTGGGCAGGTTCGGCTGAGCTGGGAAGTGGGGGAAAGAGAGGGCCCGGTTGGGATTGGTGAAGGGTTCCAGCTTGAAAAACCCGCCCCCAAGGGGGGGGGGTTTCAATAGGGATGGGTAGGTCGGTTAGGGCTGGGTTTGGGGTAGTGGTTAGGTGGTTTAGGTAGGGTAGTATGTAGATAAGGTGGGCTGGAAAGGGTTGGGCCAGATATTTTGAAAACTAGTGGTTTAGGTAGATTGTGCGCTAGGGGTGGTTTATGGGTTTAGGGCTAGGTTAGGTGGTTGGGTTTTAGGGTGAGGTTTAGTGAGCTAGGTTAGGTGTTTTGGGTTAGGTTTAGGTGAAGGAGCTCCCTTTGCATGGCCCATAGACCTTAACCACCTCATGTTGGTGCAGCCCTAGGTTAGGTTTTGGCTAATTACAAGCTTAAACCCACTTAATTAGGCTAAACCACATGATTAAACCCAAACTTGACACACAAGTCATGCTTAATTACAACACTCTTGATATTTTCCATCCCCACTCTCTCTCATGCCCATGATCCCACATGAATTTCAAGTGGGCCCCACCTCCATTTATGAGAAGGTGATGTGGGCCATGGATATGGATATTGGATTGGATCTCTGGATCCAAATCCAAGTCCACATATGGTTTTGGATTGGGATCTGGATATATATGGTCCAGATCCAATCCAAACTGAACTCTGACTCCTTCGAGCTGGGTTTGAAACGGACGATTCGTGCGGGGCTTGACAGCATCAGTACTCCGTCTGCGTTGGGTCTTCGCCAACATGGTCATCCGCCTCCGTTTCTGCCTTCCGGAGATGACTTCAAATGATATTTTGATAAGAACAGGGTCTTGGACGTTCGACATCCTGGGGGTGTGAATCAGATACAAGAGTTGCTGTGCCGGGCTTGACATGTGCTCCGGTTCCGGGCTCTTCTTGACATTGCTAGTCCTGTCTTGATTAGGCCAAGCTGCTTTGGGGTTTCAAAAACGTGTTTTAAACGGTTTTCAAAAGCTATATTATATATTTTTGAAATACAGAGTTTAAAACACATGTACAGGGTTGTTTGGAAGGCTCCTAGGTTTCTAGACTAAAAAATGGCCCTTTGGGGCTGCTTTTACAAAACCAGGTTTGTTTAAGAAATTCGTGGCATTTCGGGGAGTTTACAAAAACCACATTTTGGCAAATTCTTTCGAAAACCAAGTGTGGAAGATGCACTTCGATGGGGCACGAAACCAACGAGGGGCTGGTGCTGGGGTCATCCTAATCTCCCCTGAAAAGGGCGAGATTCCCATAGTAGTCCGCTTAGATTTCGAATGTTCCAACAACGTAGCTGAGTATGAAGCACTCATACAAGGCTTAAGGATTTCGAAAACTCTAGGGGCATCGTGCATTGAGGTCTTTGGAGATTCGCTCCTTGTCATAAACCAGGTTTTAAAAATTTGGCAAGTACGTAATGAGAAACTACTTCCATATCACGAGTTGGCCACTCGATTGGTCCAGTCCTTCCAATCGTGTAGACTCACACACGTAGGAAGGGAGGACAATGGCATCGCCGATGCCCTCTCCTCCTTGGGTTCAGCCTTGAAGGTCGATCCCATTTCAGGGACCAGATCTTTGGAAATATGGCATGCGCCCCACCCATCCACACACGACTTGGATATTTGCCAAAATAACCCAGAGTCTATTGAAAAACCGTGGTTTTATGACATAAAACAATTTTTAGAAAATGGGGGATTCACCGAGGATGCCACATCCAAAGATAAGGCATTCATTCGTAAGATTTCGACCCGATACACCATTCTGGGTGGGGTCTTATACAAAAAAAGTTTTACCAGCATTCTGCTTAGGTGTATCGACCTAGAGGAGGCTAGGATAGTGATGCACGAGTTCCACGATGGAGAATGTGGAGGTCATGTTAATGCCAACATGATGGCAATGAAAATACTTAGAGGGGGCTATTTTTGGTCCACCTTGAAAAAGGATTGTCACGATCATGTTAGGAAGTGTCATCCATGTCAAGTGCATGGGCACGCCATTCATATCCCATCATCTGCATTGCATTCTATGGTCAGCCCTGGCCATTTACCATGTGGGCGTTTGACATCGTAGGCCCAATATTTCCAAAGGCCTCGAATGGGCATCGATTTATTTTAGCAGCCACGGAGTATTTCTCCAAGTGGGTGGAAGCCATTTCCCTAACCAATGTGATGGGGCAACATGTGGTGGCATTCATCCGGAGGAATATCTTGGCTCAATTTGGGGTTCCACGAGACCTTGTGTCTGATAATGGCACCCCATTCAAGAACTAGCGGATGGTTAAGTTGTGCAACACGTATGGCATAACTCACCACTTCTCCTCACCCTACTACCCTCAAGGCAACGGCCAAGCCGAAGCCACAAACAAGACTCTCATTAGCATAATTGAGAAAACCTTAGAGAAGGGTAGGACGTGGCACGAGAAGCTGGATGAAGCCTTATGGGCTTATAGGACTTCCATCCGGACTCCCACGAATGCCACACCATTCGAATTGGTCTATGGCACAAACGCCATTCTTCCCATTCATACTCAACTGCATTCATTCCATACATCCATAGCACGCGACCTCCCCCTAGAGACGCTTCAGCATGCTAGGATGGCTGAACTAGATTTGCTAGATGAGAGGCGACTCCTTGCCATGGATCATGCTCATGCATACCGGGAAAGGATAGCCCGACATTATAGCAAACACATGAGACCTCACCACTTTGAAGTGGGAGATCTGGTCTTAAAAACCATCCACCATCGTGACCCACACCCCCTAGGCAAGTGGCGCCCCAACTGGGATGGACCCTATGTTGTACGAGCAACCACTACGAACAATTCGTATTGGTTGATCGATGTAGAAGGTAGGAATTTAGCAGATCCTATCAATGTTCAATACTTAAAGAAGTATCATGTGTAGGATCTGGATTAAATTCCAATTTTCGAAAATTTAAGGGATAGCTGCCCTGAGACATGTGAATAAGGTGCAAAGGCAAACTCGTGTGACCCTGAGTGAGAGAATTCGCACTTGTGAAAGAGCAGAGTCTTCAAAATCGTGGTTACATTTCAAAATCCTTCTTCTTACAAAGAAAGGCCTAGTTCAACATAGCAGGATACTTGCAAGTAGTACGTGCTATTTCTAAATAGGCTGATCTGGAAGGGATCGAGTGTAGGCTTGGGATAAGTCCTCCCCTCTTCTCTTCTATTTCCAAAAGGAAAACAAAGGCCCAAAACAAAAGGGAATTTCCCATTCAAAGTCTCTTTCCAAAAGAAAGAAACCAGAATTTAAAAGAAAAATCGATTCTCTTATGAAAAAGAGGGATTAAAGAAAAAATACTCCCAAAGGGAGACCCTCAATGAAAAAAAGGAAAAAGAGGCCAAAAGCTCAAAAAGAGCAGCTTTCCGCCTTCTATGGCTCAAACCACGGGACGCTTCAGAAGGGACCATGGTATCTCTTTCCCATCCCTGGCTTATCCCAAGCTGAAGCGTGGTTCATTTCGAGGAATCCTAAAGTAAAAATAGGATTTACTTACTTGAATTTCATCTTGTTTGAGAATTCGATGTTTCGAGTAAGGCGTAGGAATTTGCAATATGCCTTGTTTTCTTATAAAACCTCTGCTAGATAAGCGAGTGTTAAGACTCAAACAAGGGCAAGCACAAAGAGCTCGAGATCCTTAGGATCGAGGCTCAAGATAGTTGTCCCTTTTGTAAATAGCTTTTGTAAATAAGTTTTGAAAACCGAACATCGAACAGCATAGGATTTTGCTCACCTGGAGCAGTAGGCCTTGTAAGTCTCTAGAGTTCGACCACATCTGGTCTCTGGGAGGTCGCCACTCTTGGCACCACACCCATGTCATCTGCATTCCACACATGGCACTTGCATAAACATGATCCCATATAGGACTAGATTCCATAGTACAATCCCTTTGGCGTAATATCTCCTCCTACCAGAGTTTGTAAATTGAGGTTTTTGCTAAAAATTGGGACGATCCCATATTCTTTGTGGATAGATCTAGGGAGACATTGAAAGGGGTGTTTGTCATCTTTGCCCTTATCCAAATCGATTTGGATAAGGCCAAACTGGGGCATCTGTAAACACCCCGAAATCCCACGAATTTCTCAAATTCATCTGGTTTTGTAAAAGCAACCCCAAAGGGCTATTTTGAGTCTGGAAAGCCAGGAGCCTTCCAAACAACCCTATATATATGTTTTAAACTTTATATTTCAAAAATACATAATATGGCTTTCGAAAACCCTTTTAAAACATGTTTTGAAAACCCCGAAGCAGCATGGCCTAATCCAGACAGGACCAGGAGAGCTAAGAAGAGCCCGGAACCGGAGCACCTGTCATGCCCGGCACAGCAACTCTTGTATCAAATCCACACCCCGAGGATCTCGAACGTCCAAGACCCTGTTATCATCAAAACATCATTTGAAGTCATCTCCGGAAGGCAAAAACAAAGGCGAACGATCATGTTGGCGAAGACCCAATGCAGACGGAGCACTGATGCTGTCAGGCCCCGCACAAACCGTTCGTTTTGAACACAACTCGAAGGAGTCAGAGTTCAGTTTGGATTGGATCTGGACTATATATATCCAGATCCCAATCCAAACCCATGTATGGACTTGGATTTGGATTTGGATTCAAAAATCCAATCCAATATCCATATCCATGGCCCACATCACCTTCCCATAAATGGAGGTGGGGCCCACTTGAATTTCATATTGGATTATAGGCATCAGAGAGAGTGGGGGAGTGGATAAGATCAAGTGTGTTGTAATTAAGCTTGACTTGTGTGTCAAGTTTGGGGTTAGTCATGTGGGTTAGCCTAATTAAGTGGGTTTAAGCTTGTAATTAGCCAAAACCTAACCTAGGGCTGCACCAACATGATGTGGTTAAGGTCTATGGGCCATGCAAAGGGAGCTCCTTCACCTAAACCTAACCCAAAATACCTAATCCTAGCCTTCCACCCTAATCCGCCCCTAATCTAAGCCTAATCACCTAACCTACTTCCCTAATCCCAACCTAATCCTAACCTAATCACCTAACCCACTTCCCTAATCCTTCCCTAAACCTAGGTTAAATTCCCTTAACCTAGCCTAATCCTAGCCTAATCACCTAACCTAGCTCACTAAACCTCACCCTAGAACCAACCCACCTAACCAAACCCTAAACCCCTAAACCACCCCTAGCCCACAACATACCCAAACCACTAGTATCTAAAATATTTGGCCCTACCCTTTCCAACCCACCTTATCATCATACCACCCTACCTAAACCACCTAACCACTACCCCAAACCCAGCCCTAACCGACCTACCCAACCCTATATAACCCCCCCCCCCTTGGGGGCGGGTTTCATCACAACCAAGCCGCCTCACCCATCCCAGCCGGGTCCTCTCCTTCCCCAAGTCCAGTCGAATCCCACCTGCTCCACCAGCTCCGCCTGCACCACCACTTGCTCCACATCCCACCACCACCTGCTCCACATCCCGCCACCACCTGCATCACTTCCCCAGCCCAGCCGTACACCACCACCTGCACCATTTCCTTCCAGCCGAGCGCCACCCTCTCTTCACCCGATAAGTCCCCTACACCATACCCTGCTACTTCTTCACTCCCTCAGCACTCTCAGCCTCCTAATCCACTCCCCTACCACCCTAACATCAGCCCTTACACTCGCTGCCACCCTCCTCACTCAGACGAACCCAAAGCATCCTAACTACCCGCCACCACCTAGACCTTCTAGCTCCACTCGACCACCTTATCCGGCTCCCTAAAACCTTCCCATATCATCCTAATACACCTACTATACCCACTACCACTTGACCCCATCTCCTAGCTAGTTCCCTTCCCTTACACCATTCCTAGCCATTCTAGCAACCCGCCACCATCAAGCCCTCCCAGTCGGCCACTCCAACCGACTGTCATTTAGTTCGGCCACCCTAACAACCCACCGACCTTAAGTGCCCCATTCGGTCTTCTCTTGAACCTCCCTTAGTGCCATATTCCCCAACACTACACTCCCTTAGTGACCTTACTTAGGTCCTTTAACCCAACACACCAAAAACATCCCATCTCTAGTGGCCGGCCACCTTCAAGGCGCCTCTTCCGCGCACCAAGGACCTCCGGCCAGCATCTCCTCTTGCCGTTCAACCTCGCGGAGCTCCCTTTTGCAGCCCAAGGCGAAGGCCAAGCCCACGCTCAAGCAAGGCATCTACGGACCAGCTATTAGTAAGTGCCTAACTCGGTCTTTAGTTGTATACTTGCTTGAGATTCAATTCGATACGGGGTTGTAATAACGGAGTATAGTCTCCCCCCGCTTGTAATAACGTGGCTTGGTACACCCACACACGTGCACTCTCTTAGTTGTGCACGATTTTGAACACACACGGGCCTAATCAGCCCCTAATACATAAGTATATACATATACTTTCATTTTTGTAGGGTTTTGCTTAAGTTGGGTGCGTTGTCTTTCAATTCAAGCACTCACACACATTGAGCCTTCGCTCTTATTTGAAAGACCCAAGTAAGGGCTGACCTATACTATTTGGGTTTCATTTCATGTTGTGTGTGTAAGTCTTTCAATTCAAGCACTCTCACACACATTGAGCCTTCGCTTTTATTTGAAAGACCCAAGTAAGGGCCGACCTATACTATTTGGGTTTCATTTCATGTCGTGTGTGTAAGTCTTTCAATTCAAGCACTCTCACACACATTGAGCTTTCGCTCTTATTTGAAAGACCCAAGTAAGGGCCGACCTATACTATTTGGGTTTCATTTCATGTCGTGTGTGTAAGTCTTTCAATTCAAGCACTCTCACACACATTGAGCTTTCGCTCTTACTCCCAAGACCTTAGTCAAGGCCATACTGCAATTTATATTTGGGTTTAATTTCATGTCGTGTGTGTAAGTCTTTCAATTCAAGCACGCACCCACATTGAGCCTTCGCTCTTATTTGCAAGACACGAGTAAGGGCCCATATACCTACTCTATATACATATCTCCCTTCGGCATTTACTTTACAAGTCATTTCCCTTCGGTTATTTCCCTTCGGTTATTTCCCTTCAGTATTGTCTTTACATTCGGGTTTTCCCTTTGGAGTAGCGTGAGTTTGCATTGCATCTACGCCATACCACGAGGTAGGACGCATATTGCATCAAAGCAAGCCCCGCTCGAATTCGCCCATGTAGTGGAGTGTTCATAACACACAAACTAGGTGGCCCGAAAAGGGATAAAAGGAAAGAGTTAGGCACGTGCAAATCCACGTGATCTAAAATATGCAATCGCATCTAAAAGACCCGAATTAGACACCTCGAACCGCTTCTTCGGCTTTCTATCCCAAAACTTGATTTTTGCAAAGCGTACAGACTGACCCTTGCGCATCGGTGCAAGAAGGTCTGCGATGACAAGAGCTCACTTGCTCACAGTCGCCACGATTAGAAGTCAGTTTTAAATATATCTTCGCTAGCTTAGGTAAGCTAGTTGGCACGCCCTGTTTGCATAAATAGGCCTTAGACACACGAGAGGATCCGCTCCAAGCCCTGAAAAGGTGAGAAGCGGGGATTTTCGCGCGTCTACAAGGGTGAACCTAAGGGAAGGTCTAACGAATCACCTAGGGTTGGCGGGTTGCTATGGTGGCCGAGTGAAATGACAGTCGGTTGGAGTGGCCGATTAGGAGGACTTAGTGGTGGCGGGTAGTTGGAGTGGCTAGGAGTGATGTAAGGTAGGGGAGCTAGCTAGGATATGGGGCCAGGTGTTAGTGGTTGTAGTAGGTGTATTGGGATGATACGGGCAGGTTTTAGGGAGTAGGATAGGGTGGCCGAATGGAGCTAAAAGGTCTAGGTGGTGGCGGGTAGTTAGGGTGCTATGGGTTCAGCTGAGTGGGGCTGGTGGCAGCAAGTGGAAGGGCTGGTGTTAGGGTGCTATGGGTTCAGCTGAGTGGGGCTGGTGGCAGCAAGTGGAAGGGCTGGTGTTAGGGTGCTATGGGAGTGGATTAGGTGGTTGAGAGTGGAGAGGGAGTGAAGAAGTAGTAAGGTAGGATGTAGGGGACTTACCGGGTGAAGAGATGGTGGCGGGTGGAAGGGAATCAGCCGGATGATGGTGGTGGTGGTGGTGGCGTTCGGCTAGAAGGTAGTGGTGCAGGTGGTGGCGGGATGTGGAGTAGGTGGTGGCGGGATGTGGAGCAGGTGGTGGCTCGGCTGAGCTGGGGAAGTGGAGGACCCGACTGAAGGTGGGTGGGCTGCTAGGTGATGAAACCCGCCCCCAAGGGGGGGGGGTTTATATAGGGCTGGGTTAGGTCAGTTAGGGCTGGGTTTGGGGTAGTGGTTAGGTGGTTTAGGTAGGGTGGTATGATGATAAGGTGGGCTGGAAAGGGTAGGGCCAGATATTTTAAATACAAGTGGTTTGGGTAAGTTGTGGGCTAGGGGTGGTTTAGAGGTTTAGGGTTTAGTTAGGTGGGTTGGTTCTAGGGTGAGGTTTAGTGAGCTAGGTTAGGTGATTAGGCTAGGATTAGGCTAGGTTTAGGGAAATTAACCTAGGTTTAGGGAAGGATTAGGGAAGTGGGTTAGGTGATTAGGTTGGGATTAGGCCAGGATTAGGGAAGTAGGTTAGGTGCTTAGGCTCATATTAGGGGTGGATTAGGGTGGAAGGCTAGGATTAGGTGCTTTGGGTTAGGTTTAGGTGAAGGAGCTCCCTTTGCATGGCCCATAGACCTTAACCATATCATGTTGGTGCAGCCCTAGGTTAGGTTTTGGCTAATTACAAGCTTAAACCCACTTAATTAGGCTAACCCACATGATTAACCCCAAACTTGACACACAAGTCAAGCTTAATTACAACACACACTTGATCTTATCCACCCCCCACTCTCTCTCATGCCCATAATCCCACGTGAAATTCAAGTGGGCCCCACCTCCATTTATGAGAAGGTGATGTGGGCCATGGATATGGATATTGGATTAGATCTCTGGATCCAAATCCAAATCCAAGTCCATACATGGGTTTGGATTGGGATCTGGATATATATGGTCCAGATCCGATCCAAACTGAACTCTGACTCCTTCGAGCTGTGTTCGAAACGAACGGTTTGTGCGGGGCCTGACAACATCAGTACTCCGTCTTCGTTGGTGTAAACTCCCCGAAATCCCACGAATTTCTCAAACCCATCTAGTTTTGTAAAAGCAGCCCCAAAGGGCCATTTTGAGTCTGGAAACCCAGGAGCCTTCCAGAAACCCTGTACATATGTTTTGAACTCCGTATTTCAAAAATATACAATATGGCTTTTAAAACCTTTTTAAAACTTGTTTTGAAACCCCGAAGCAGCTTGGCCTAATCCAGACAGGACCAGGAAAGCTAAGAAGAGCCCGGAACCGGAGCACATGTCAAGCCCGGCACAACAACTCTCATATCAAATCCACACCCCCAGGATCTCGAACGTCCAAGACCCTGTTATCATCAAAACCTTGTTTGAAGTCATCTCCAGAAGGCGAAAATAGAGGCAGACGATCATGTTGGCGAAGACCCAACGCAAACGGAGCACTAATGCTGTCAGGCCCCGCACAAACCGTCTGTTTCAAACACAGCTCGAAGGAGTCAGAGTTCAGTTTGGATCGGATCTGGACCATATATATCCAGATCCCAATCCAAACCCATGTATGGACTTGGATGTGGATTTGGATTTAAAAATCCAATCCAATATCCATATCCATGGCCCACATCACCTTCTCATAAATGGCGGTGGGGCCCACTTGAAATTCATGTGGGATTATGGGCATGAGAGAGAGTGGGGGTGGATAAGATCAAGTGTGTTGTAATTAAGCTTGAGTTGTGTGTCAAGTTTGGGGTTAATCATGTGGGTTAGCCTAATTGAGTGGGTTTAAGCTTGTAATTAGCTAAAACCTAACCTAGGGCTGCACCAACATGATGTGGTTAAGGTCTATGGGTCATGCAAAGGGAGCTCCTTCACCTAAACCTAACCCAAAACACCTAATCCTAGCCTTCCACCCTAATCCACCCCTAATATGAGCCTAATCACTTAACCCACTTCCCTAATCCCGGCCTAATCTCAACCTAATCACCTAACCCACTTCCCTAATCCTTCCCTAAACCTAGGTTAAATTCCCAAAACCTAGCCTAATCCTAGCCTAATCACCTAACCTAGCTCACTAAACCTCACCCTAGAACCAACCCACCTAACTAAACCCTAAACCACTAAACCACCCCATCTAAACCTAGCACACCATATCCCCCAAAACCATTAAAACAAAATATCTGGCCCTACCCTTTCCAGCCCATCTTATCATCATACCACCCTACCTAAACCACCTAACCACTACCCCAAACCCAGCCCTAACCGACCTACCCATCCCTATATCAACCCCCCCCCCTTGGGGGCAGGTTTTCCTATCTAGAGGCCTTCCCCAAGCCCAGTCGGGTCCTCCACTTCCCCAAGCTCCGCCACCTGCTCCACCTGCTCCACACCCCACCACCACTTGCTCCACATCCCGCCACCACCTACATCACTTCCCCAGCCCAGCCGAACGCCACCACCTGCACCGTTTCCTTCCAGCCGAGCGCCACCCTCTCTTCACTCGGTAAGTGCCCTACCTTCCACCTTACTCCCTCTTCACTCCCTCTCCATTCTCAACCAACCAATCCACTCCCATATCCCCCCAACACCATTCCTTCCACTTGCTAACACCAGCCCCACTCAACCGAACCCATAGCATCCTACCTACCCGCCACCACCTAGACCTTCTAGCTCCACTCGGCCACCCTAACAACCCGCCAACCTTAAGTCTCCATTAGATCTTCCCTTAGGCTCCCCTTAGGGCCATACCCCCTAACACTACACTCCCCCTAGTGACCTTACCTAGCCCCTTAAATCCCCCACATCAAGGCGACACCCTTGCTTGCAGCCGGCCACCTTCAAAGCACCCGGCCAACACCCCTTGTCGTTCACCCTCGCGGAGCTCCCTTTTGCAGCCCAAGGCGAAGGCCAAGCCCACGCTCAAGCAAGGCCTCTACGGACCAGCTACTAGTAAGTGCCTAACTCAGTCTTTAGTTGTATACTTGCTTGAGATTCAATTCGATACGGGGTTGTAATAACGGAGCATAGTCTCCCCCCGCTTGTAATAACGTGGCTTGGCACACCCACACACATGCACTCTCCTAGTTGTGCATGATTTTGAACACACACGGGCCTAATCAACCCCTAGTACATAAGTATATACATATACTTTCATTTTTTTTAGGGTTTTGCTTAAGTTGGGTGCGTTGTCTTTCAATTCAAGCACTCTCACACACATTGAGCCTTCGCTCTTATTTGAAAGACCCAAGTAAGGGCCGACCTATACTATTTGGGTTTCATTTCATGTCGTGTGTGTAAGTCTTTCAATTCAAGCACTCTCACACACATTGAGCCTTCGCTCTTATTTGAAAGACCCAAGTAAGGGCCGACCTATACTATTTGGGTTTCATTTCATGTCGTGTGTGTAAGTCTTTCAATTCAAGCACTCTCACACACATTGAGCCTTCGCTCTTACTCCCAAGACCTTAGTAAAGGCCTTATTGCAGTTATATTTGGGTTTCATTTATGTCAAGTGCGTAGTACTTCAATTCAAGCACTCTCACACACATTGAGCCTTTGCTCTTACACCCAAGACCTTAGTCAAGGTCATACTGCAATTTATATTTGGGTTTAATTTCATGTCGTGTGTGTAAGTCTTTCAATTCAAGCACGCACCCACATTGAGCCTTCGCTCTTATTTGCAAGACCCGAATAAGGGCCCATATACCTACTCTATATACATATCTCCCTTCGGCACTTACTTTACAAGTCATTTCCCTTCGGTTATTTCCCTTCGGTTCTTTCCTTTCAGTATTGTCTTTACATTCGGGTTTTCCCTTTGGAGTAGCATGAGTTTGCATTGCATCTACACCATACCACGAGGTAGGACGCATATTGCATCAAAGCAAGCCCCGCTCGAATTCACCCATGTAGTGGAGTGTTCATAACACACAAACTAGGTGGCCCGAAAAGGGATAAAAGGAAAGACTTAGGCACGTGCAAATCCACGTGATCTAAAATATGCAACCGCATCTAAAAGACTCGAATTAGACACCTCGAACCACTTCGTAGACTTTCTCTCCCAAAACACGATTTTTGCAAAGCGTACAGACTAACTCTTGCGCATCGGTGCAAGAAGGTCTGCGACGACAAGAGCTCACTTGCTCACAGTCGCCATGATTAGAAGTCAGTGTCAAATATATCTTCGCTAGCTTAGGTAAGCTAGCTGGCATGCCCTGTTTGCATAAATAGGCCTTAGACACACGAGAGGATTCGCTCCGAGCCCTGAAAAGGTGAGAGGCGGGGATTTTCGCGCGTCTACAGAGATTGGCACGCCCGGTGGGACGTGAGCCTTTTAAAAATCGAGTTTTTAAGTAGAAGTCTTGCAAAAATTTTGTAAAAGGTGTCATTTTAACTTGTTTTCTTTGCTTGTACTTAGGACATTTTGAAAAAAAGGTTGAAAAGCATGTCAAAATCCAATCCAAGTGAAGTGTCGAGCCAAGGCTCATGCGCATCAAGTTCTCACTCTAGGAGGATTTTCAAAAACAAAATAAAACTAGATGAAATCGAGGACTTGAGAAGGGAGTTTGAGGCCAAAATCGATGCTCTCAGCCAAGAGGCTGAAGTAGGTGATTCATGTTCATCAAACGGTGAACAAAGGCCTAAAAAGAAATCTGAAAAACCTCGCAAGCACAAAGAGGCCTCCGTAATGGAAGGCAACCAATACCACGAGTCCTTCACACAAAAGGACCGTAAAGCCCTACAGTAGTTGCTGAAAGGGCAGAATAAAGAGAAAAGAAACTATGCCCTGTCTGATTTCCTTCCTATGGATTACGAAACAGACAGTGATGATGAAATACCGAACTTCCATCGATATGATGGCTTGGGAGACCCTAGGTCTCACTTACAGCTTTTCTCGCGTCGAGCCCATAAGAAGAAAAAGGACTCGATGAAATGGGTGTATTGGTTCCCTTTATCCCTTAAAGGCACAACTACCAAATGGCTGGCTTCCTACGACTTAAGCCAGTTCGCTACTTTTGAAGAGTTAGCGAACTGCTTCATGCAAAGATTTGCACACAACGTAGAAGTCACGCCGACTCTGAATACCTTAAGGAATACAAAGGATGGCATGAACGAAGACGTACATGCCTTCATTATAAGATGGAGGTCGCTTTTGGGCCAAGTGCGAGAGCCCATATCCGAAGGATGCGCAGTAATGCTCATCCTGGATAACTTTAAAAGCGAGTTAAAAACCCTTCTCTCGCTCCATGAGATTTCAACTTTCCATAAGTTGATCAAAAAGGCCTCCCTTTTCGAAACCAACTTGCGAAAAGAGACATACGATCACTTATGGAAAGGAAGTGCCGTTCCAAAAACCTGCTTGAAAGGAAGTACCGTTCCAAAAACCGGTTGAAAAACGGGAGTATACTCCGCTGGGGCAACCTGTGTCGGAGGTCCTAGACCTCTTACTTGCCCAGGGCATGATAGAACTCCCTGAAATCCCCGAAGGAGTCACGTCCAAAGGGGGGTATTTAAACTGATTTTGTAAGTATCATCAGCTCAAAGGCCATGATACCAAACGCTGCTTCTCTCTTTTAAATAAAATTGAGAACTTGATAGTAGAAGGCCGGCTCCAGGTCACTGCGGAACCTGAGCCACCTCAAGCTATCTTCAAAGAACCCTTTCCCAAACACGCCAGTGGCAGTGGGAAAGGAAAGGAGGTATGTACCCTCACCATTTCCAAGGAACTAGTGCAAAAACTAGAACCTGGTCGACCTACTTATGCGTCCATTCTTGTACTATACAAGAAGCCCGCCCAAGTCGTCATTCAGGGACCACCAAAAGTGGAAACCCCGATAAAACCAGTTTTAAAAATCCAAGGTTCTCCTCAGCTCATCCTTAGAGCCAAATTTAGTGCGAACCCTAGGCTGGTCGTGGGGGAAGTCACTAGATCCGGGAGGATCTATCAACCCCCGCACCTTCAAGGTGCTCAAAAGGTGGTCAGTGTGCCTGGCCCCTCAAAAGCATGTATCCCTAGTGTTCTGCCAAAAGCAGATAAGGACAAAGTCATCCTAAATCCTTATGACTTCGAAAACCACCTTTCAAAGATTCCTATTCACATGTCTATCCTAGAGCTTATAAAAACATCGCCTAGGCACAGACTTGTATTAGAGAAAATTCTAGAAAGGGCTAAGGTTGATTCGAACATAAGTCCGGAATCCTTGTCTGCCCAAGTGGCTTTATTAGGAGCAAAATCGCCCATCACTTTTTCGGAAGATGATGTAGATAGACCCTACGAAACCCATAACCAGGCCCTGCATATCGAGGTGGTTCTAAACAACCACTCTCTGGACAGGTGCCTAGTCGATGGTGGAGGAGGGCTCAACATCCTTCCACTTCATGTGGCGTACAAAATTGGAGTCACCTTGACTTCAGTGAACCCAAGCCCCATCGTTATCACTGGATACGATGGGAATGCGTCTAGACCTTTAGGATCCATCGAACTCCCAATGGAAACGGGAGGGATCGAACACACGGGGGTGTTCCATGTCTTGGACATCCACCCCCACTATAACCTGTTGCTGGGAAGGCCCTGGATACACAGTTTGTGCGCTGTGCCATCCACCTTCCACAGGTGTGTCAAGATCCCTTTTAGGGACCAGGTCGTAGTGATCCTAGGTGAGTCACCCACAGCTTCAGGGGATGATAAACTCCCCTTGTTTATCAAGCTCCTAGGCCCATGAGGCTAACCTGGGGCAAATTATGGTTGAGCCACCTCGGCTCGTGTTAAACAACCCTAGGAAGGTTGTATGTGTGAAGGGGCCGCCCAAAGCAGGCTCCCTCCCGACTTTAATCCTTCTAGGAAAACCCAAGCGTTCCCTATTTCCAAAGCCCTTGGACAAGAGGCCATACGAGCATAATATGGACAATAGCATGTTCCAGGACCACGACTTTTATCCCACTTTTTCGAAGAACAAAAAGTCATGGAACATGTTGTTGAACATGGGCTACACGCCCTACAAGAGTCTAGGGGCGCAGAACCAGGGTCTCCTAGAGCCCATCCTTCCTAGGGCCAACCCAAGCCGATATGGGATCGGCTACACTCTCCGAATATCGTCGGAGCCACCCCCTGTGACCACCTAGGTCAAGGGTGCCCCGGAACCTGCCTTAGAAGAGACCTACGATTTAGATCTCCTATTCTGAGTCTAACCCGTAGTGTTTTCCCTTTGTAGGTATGATGGAAGATCTCTTTTTCTAAAAATACAAAAACATTTGAAAAGCTTAAAATCAAAAAAATCGAAAAACAAGAAAAACCAAAAACAATGGAAAAACAAAAACTCGAAAAAAGAGTGCTTTGTATAGTTCTGTAAACACCCCGAAATCCCACGAATTCCTTAAACAAACCTGGTTTTGTAAAAGCAGCCCCAAAGGGCCATTTTTGAGTCTGGAAACCCAGGAGCCTTCCAGACAACCCTGTATATATGTCTTACACTCTGCATTTCAAAAATATATAATATAGCTTTTGAAAACCTTTTAAAAATACGTTTTTGAAACCCCGAAGCAGCTTGGCCTGATCAAGACAGGACCAGGAGAGCTAAGAAGAGCCCGGAACCGGAGCACATGTCAAGCCCGGCACAGCCACTCTTGTATCACCTAACCTGAGCCTAATCACCTAACCCACTTCCCTAATCCCGGCCTAATCCCAACCTAATCACCTAACCCACTTCCCTAATCCTTCCCTAAACCTAGGTTAATTTCCCTAATCCTAGCCTAAACCTAGCCTAATCACCTAACCTAGCTCACTAAACCTCACCCTAAAACCCAACCACCTAACCTAGCCCTAAACCCCTAAACCATCCTTAGCCACAATCTACCCAAACCCCTAGTTTTCAAAATATCTGGCCCAACCCTTTTCAGCCCACCTTATCTACATACCACCCTACCTAAACCACCTAACCACTACCCCAAGCCCAGCCCTAACCGACCTACCCATCCCTATTTAAACCCCCCCCTTGGGGGCGGGTTTTCCTATCTAGAAGGACCCTTTCCAGCCCAGCCGGGACCACTCTCCCCAGCCCAGCCGAACTTGCTCCACCTGCGCCACTACCATCCCTCCATCCCACCACCGCTTGCACCGCCATCTCCACCTCCTCCAGGCCGAGTCTCACAACCTGCCCATCTTCCCAGCCCAACCGAACGCCATCTTCATTCTATTCGGTTAGTACCCCTTACTTCGTCTCGCCTTCTCTACTCCCTCTCCACTCTCAGCCACCTAAACCCTACCACAACACCCTACCACAACATCCTACCACCAGCCGTTCCTCTTTGCTGCCACCCTTCTCACCCAGCCGAACCTAGTCATCCTAGCAGCCTGCTACCACCACATTCCCTTAAGACTCCCATTCGGCCTACCCCTAAACTCCCCTTAGGTCCATATTCCCTAACACTCTATACTCCCCATTCGTGACCCCACATATTCACTTGGCCCAGCCCTTTAATCCCCCATCATCAAGGCGACACCCCTTTGCAGCCGGCCACCTTCGAGGCGCCTATCCCGCGCCCCACTTGCAGCCGGCCAGCACCCTTTGTCATCCCCCCTCGCGGAGCTCCCGTTTGCAGCCCAAGGCGAAGCCCAAGCCCACGCTCAAGCAAGGCCTCTACGGACCAGCTACTCGTAAGTGCCTAAACTCGGTCTTTAGTTGTATACTTGCTTGAGATTCAATTTGATACGGGGTTGTAATAACGGAGCATAGTCTCCCCCCGCTTGTAATAACGTGGCTTGACACACCCACACACGTGCACTCTCTTAGTCGTGCACGATTTTGAACAAACACGGGCCTAATCAGCCCCTAATACATAAGTATATATATTTTCATTTTCGAAGGGTTTTGCTTAAGTTGGGTGCGTTGTTTTTCAATTCAAGCACTCACACACATTGAGCTTTCGCTCTTATTTGAAAGACCCAAGTAAGGGCCGACCTATACTATTTGGGTTTCATTTCATGTCGTGTGAGTAAGTCTTTCAATTCAAGCACTTTCACACACATTGAGCCTTCGCTCTTACTCCCAAGACCTTAGTAAAGGCCTTATTGCAGTTATATTTGGGTTTCATTTATGTTGTGTGTGTAGTACTTCAATTCAAGCACTCTCACACACATTGAGCCTTCGCTCTTACTCCCAAGACCTTAGTCAAGGCCATACTGCAATTTATATTTGGGTTTAATTTCATGTCGTGTGTGTAAGTCTTTCAATTCCAGCATGCACCCACATTGAGCCTTCGCTCTTATTTGCAAGACCCGAGTAAGGGCTCATATACATAATCTATATACATATCTCCCTTCGGTTATTTCCCTTCGGTTATTTCTCTTCGGTTATTTCCCTTCGGTTATTTCCCTTCAGTTATTTCCCTTCAGTATTGTCTTTACATTTCGGGTTTTCCCTTTGGAGTAGCGTGAGTTTGCATTGCATCTACACCATACCACGAGGTAGGACGCATATTGCATCAAAGCAAGCCCCGCTCGAATTCGCCCACGTAGTGGAGTGTTCATAACACACAAACTAGGTGGCCCGAAAAGGGATAAAAGAAAAGACTTAGGCACGTGCAAATCCACGTGATGCAATCACATTTTAAAGACCCGAAATAGACACCTCGAACCGCTTCGTAGACTTTCTCTCCAAAACTCGATTTTTGCAAAGCGTACAGATTGACCCTTGCGCATCGGTGCAAGAAGGTCTGCGACGACAAGAGCTTACTTGCTCACAGTCGCCACGTTTAGAAGTCAGTGTTAAAAATATCTTCGCTAGCTTAGGTAAGCTAGCTGGCACGCCCTGTTTGCATACATAGGCCTTAGACACACGAGAGGATCCGCTCCAAGCCCTGAAAAAGGCAAAGAGGCGGGGATTTTCGCGCGTCGACAGAGATTGGCACGCCCGGTGGGACGTGGGCCTTTCAAAAATCGAGTTTGTAAGTAGAAGTCTTGCGAAAATTTTAAAAAAGGTGTCGTTTTAACTTATTTTCTTTTGCTTGTACTTAGGATATTTTGAAAAAGCTTGAAAAGCATGTCAAAATCCAATCCAAGTGAAGTGTCGAGCCAAGGCTCATGCGCATCAAGTTCTCACTCTAGGAGGATTTTCAAAAACAAAATAAAACTAGATGAAATCGAGGACTTGAGAAGGGAGTTTGAGGCCAAAATCGATGCTCTCAGCCAAGAGGCTGAAGTAGGCGATTCATGTTCATCAAACGGTGAACAAAGCCCTAAAAAGAAATCTGAAAAACCTCGCAAGCAAAAAGAGGCCTCCGTAATAGAAGGCAACCAATACCACGAGTCCTTCACACAAAAGGACCGTAAAGCCCTACAGTAGTTGCAAAAAGGGGAGAATAAAGAGAAAAGAAGCTACGCCCTGTCTGATTTCCTTCCTATGGACTACGAAACAGACAGTGACGATGAAATACCGAACTTCCATTGGTATGATGGCATGGGAGACCCTAGGTCTCACTTGCAGCTTTTCTCACGTCGAGCCCATAAGAAGAAAAAGGACTCGATGAAATGGGTGTATTGGTTCCCTTTATCCCTTAAAGGCACAGCTGCCAAATGGCTGGCTTCCTACGACTTAAGCCAGTTCGCTACTTTTGAAGAGTTAGCGAACTGCTTCATGCAAAGATTTGCACACAACGTAGAAGTCACGCCAACCCTGAATACCTTAAGAGATACAAAGCAAGGCATAAACGAAGACGTACATGCCTTCATTATAAGATGGAGGTCACTTTTGGGCCAAGTGCGAGAGCCCATATCCTAAGGATGCGCAGTAATGCTCATCCTGGATAACTTTAAAAGCGAGTTAAAAACCCTTCTCTCGCTCCATGAGATTTCAACTTTCCATAAGTTGATCAAAAAGGCCTCCCTTTTCGAAACCAACTTGCGAAAAGGGACATACAACCACTTATGGAAAGGAAGTGCCATTCCAAAAACCCGTTTGGAAAAACCCATCGCATATGGGCTACCCACGACGGACAAAGGGGCAAAGCCCCATAAAATCGCCATTGTCCGGGTGGATCCAGGCATGGCTGACACTTCCAAAAATTTTGAAAAATTAGAAAATAAGAGGGAACGCAATTTTCAAAAACCGGTTGAAAAACGGGAGTATACTCCGCTGGGGCAACCTGTGTCGGAGGTCCTAGACCTCTTACTTGCCCAGGGCATGATAGAACTCCCTGAAATCCCCGAAGGAGTCACGTCCAATGGGGGGTATTTAAACCGATTTTGTAAGTATCATCGGCTTAAAGGCCATGATACCACACGCTGCTTCTCTCTTTTAAATAAAATTGAGAACTTGATAGCAGAAGGCCGGCTCCAGGTCACTACGGAACCTGAGCCACCTCAAGCTATCTTCAAAGAACCCTTTCCCAAACACGCCAGTGGCAGTGGGAAAGGAAAGGAGGTATGTACCCTCACCATTTCCAAGGAACTAGCGCAAAAGCCAGAACCTGGTCGACCTACTTGTGCGCCCATCCATGTACTATACAAGAGGCCCGCCCAAGTCGTCATTCGGGGACCACCAAAAGTGGAAACCCCGGTAAAACCAGTTTTGAAAATCCAAGGTTCTCCTCAGCTCATCCTTAGAGCCAAGTTTAGCGCGAACCCTAGGCTGGTCGTGGGGGAAGTCACTAGATCCGGGAGGATCTATCAACCCCCACACCTTCAAGGTGCTCAAAAGGTGGTCAGTGTGCCTGGCCCCTCAAAAGCATGTTTCCCTAGTGGTCTGCCAAAAGCAGATAAGGACAAAGTCATCCTAAATCCTTATGATTTCGAAAACCACCTTTCAAAGATTCCTATTCACATGTCTATCCTAGAGCTTATAAAAACCTCGCCTAGGCATAGACTTGTATTAGAGAAAATTCTAGAAAGGGCCAAGGTTGATTCGAACATAAGTCCGGAATCCTTGTCTGCCCAAGTGGCTTTATTAGGAGCAAAATCGCCCATCACTTTTTCGGAAGATGATGTAGATAGACCCTACGAAACCCATAACCAGGCCCTGCATATCGAGGTGGTTCTAAACAACCACTCTCTGGACAGGTGCCTAGTCGATGGTGGAGGAGGGCTCAACATCCTTCCACTTCATGTGGCGTACAAAATTGGAGTCACCTTGACTTCAGTGAACCCAAGCCCCATCGTTATCACTGGATACGATGGGAATGCGTCTAGACCTTTAGGATCCATCGAACTCCCAATGGAAACGGGAGGGATCGAACACACGGGGGTGTTCCATGTCTTGGACATCCACCCCCACTATAACCTGTTGCTGGGAAGGCTCTGGATACACAGTTTGTGCGCTGTGCCATCCACCTTCCACAGGTGTGTTAAGATCCCTTTTAGGGATCAGGTCGAAGTGATCCTAGGTGAGAGTCACCCACAGCTTCAGGGGATCATAAACTCCCCTTGTTTATGAAGCTCCCAGGCCCATGAGGCTAACCTGGGGCAAATTATGGTTGAGCCACCTCTGCTCGTGTTGAACAACCCTAGGAAGGTTGTATATGTGAAGGGGCCGCCCAAAGCAGGCCCCCTCCTGACTTTAATCCTCTTTCGAAAACCCAAGCGTTCCCTATTTCCAAAGCCCCTGGACAAGATGTCATACGAGCCTAATATGGACGATAGCATGTTTCAGGACCACGACTTGTATCCAACTTTTTCAAAAAACAAAAAGTCGTGGAACATGTTGTTGAACATGGGCTACACGCCCTACAAGAGTCTAGGGGCACAAAACCAGGGTCTCCTAGGGCCCATCCTGCCTAGGGCCAACCCAAGCCGATATGGGATCGGCTATACTCCCCGAATACCGCCAGAGCCACCCCCTGTGACCACCTGGGTCAAGGGTGCCCCGGAGCCTGTCTTAGAAGAGACCTACGATATAGACCTCCTATTCCGAGTCTAACCCGTAGTGTTTTCCCTTTGTAGGTATGATGGAAGATCCCTTTTCTAAAAATACCAAAAACATTTGAAAAACTTAAAATCAAAAAAATCGAAAAACAAGAAAAACCAAAAACAATGGAAAAACAAAAACTCGAAAAAAGAGTGCTTTGTATAGTTCCCAAAGTTCTTGTTTTACAAAAGCCCAAAAAAATCGAAAATTTGGAAAATACCAAAAAGATTTTGTACATAGCTGCTCCTGGTAGGACTTTGGCAAAAGAAAAGGATTTCGAAAGAAACGTCGTCTGCATAGCCAGACCAAAAATTTTGAAATCACTTGAAAATCCAAGTACAAAACCAGGTCATTTTGAAAACCACGCATCAAATTCCCTCGGGTCTATAGCCCACGAGAATGATCAAAGCCCAGAAGTGGATCCCCTTGAGGAAGATCCCACTTCTGAGCTCCCAGAATTTCATAGAATTCTCGATTTTGAAAGACCTTCCCAATAAGTAGGAGGAGATTTCATAGAGGTGAACCTAGGGGATGATTCCAATCCCAAAACCATCAAAATAGGCGCATGCTTGCATGAAACTGAAAAGTTAGCATTCATTGCATTTCTACGAACCTATTTAGATGTGTTTGCATGGACGTATGAAGACATGCCGGGCATAGATCCCAGCATAGTCGAGCATCGTCTTCCCTTAGATGCAGGTATAAAACCCATAAAGCAGAAGCTTAGGAAAATACACCCGAATGTACACACGCAAGTCAAAGAGGGTTTAGAAGATCTGCTAAAAGCCGGATTTATAAAACCCATTGCGTATTCTGATTGGTTGTCAAATATCGTTGTGGTTCGAAAAACCAATGGGAAAATTCGAATATGCATCGATTTCAGAAACCTGAATAAAGCCACTCCAAAGGATAATTATCCTTTACCCAACATAGATTTGATAGTCGATAGTACTGCAAATCATGAAATGTTTTCATTCATGGATGGCTATTCAAGCTATAATCAAATCAAACTAAGTCCACGAGATCAGGGTAAGACCGCCTTCACAACCCCATGGGGCACGTACTGCTATACAGTCATGCCCTTTGATTTGAAAAATGGCGGCGCAACATACCAACGAGCCATGAACACGATCTTCCATGATCAAATTCATGAGCTTGTAGAAGTGTATGTAGATGATCTCTTGGCGAAATCCAAAACCCGATGCACCCATATCGAATGTTTACAAAAGATTTTCGAAAGGCTTAGGCTTTACAAAGTAAAGCTAAACCCTCAAAAATGTGTGTTCGGGGTAGAATCAGGGAAGCTTCTAGGCTTTATGGTAAGCCAAAGGGGAATAGAAGTCGACCCCTCTAAGTGTCGAGCCATCATAGACATGGCTCCACCCTCCAATCTCACCCAAATCCGTAGCCTCCAGGGTCGATTACAATCCGTGCGCCGATTCATATCGAATCTGGCAACTAGATGCGAACCCTTCAACAAACTGTTGAGGAAGGCTATGAAATTCTTATGGGATGACGAATGCCAAAAGTCCTTCGAGAGACTGAAGGCATACTTGGTTAATCCCCCCGTTTTGAATCCTCCAAAACAAGTAAAACCGCTTTTATTATACATCTCCGTGCATGTAAATGCTTTAGGAGCCCTGTTGGCTCAATACGAGGATGACACCCATAAGGAGTATGCCATCTACTATATTTCGAAAACTCTCTTGGCTTATGAACGAAATTATCAAGCCATGGAGAAGACGTGCTTGGCCCTAGTCTGGGCCTGCAAGCTTGATCCAATCAAGCACTTGTTCGAAAAACCCATTCTCACGGGTAGATTGGGCAAATGGCAACTCCTTCTAATGGAGTATGATCTGAAATACCATCACCAGATCTCCATTAAGGGGCAAGCCCTAGCAGATTACGTGGCTGAATTCCCTTTAGAGGATGCATATCCCACTCTTGTCGAAATGCCTGATGAAGGCATATTGCAAAACCATGTTCAAAACCACATTTTGGCAAATTCTTTCGAAAACCAAGTGTGGAAAATGCACTTCGACGGGGCACGAAACCAACGAGGGGCTGGTGCTGGGGTCATCCTAATCTCCCCTGAAAAGGGTGAGATTCCCATAGCAATCCGCTTAGATTTCGAATGTTCCAACAATGTAGCTGAGTATGAAGCACTCATACAAGGCTTAAGGATTTCGAAAACTCTAGGGGCATCGTGCATTGAGGTCTTTGGAGATTCGCTCCTTGTCATAAACCAAGTTTTAAAAATTTGGCAAGTACATAATGAGAAACTACTTCCATATCACAAGTTGGCCACTCGATTGGTCCAATCCTTCCAGTCGTGTAAACTCACACACGTAGGAAGAGAGGACAATGGCATCGCCGATGCCCTCTCCTCCTTGGGTTCAGCCCTGAAGGTCGATCCCATTTCAGGGACCAGATCTTTGGAAATATGGCATGCACCCCATCCATCCACACACGACTTGGATATTTGCCAAAACAACCCAGAGTCTTTGAAAAACCCTGGTTCTATGACATAAAACAATTTTTAGAAAATGGGGGATTTACCGAGGATGCCACATCCAAAGATAAGGCATTCATTCGTAAGATTTCGACCCGATACACCATTCTGGGTGGGGTCCTATACAAAAAAAGTTTTACCGGCATTCTACTTAGGTGTATCGACCTAGAGGAGGCTAGGATAGTAATGCATGAGTTCCATGATGGAGAATGTGGAGGTCATGTTAATGCCAACATGATGGCAGTGAAAATACTTAGAGGGGGCTATTTCTGGTCCACCCTGAAAAAGGATTGTCACGATCATGTTAGGAAGTGTCATCCGTGTCAAGTGCATGGGCACGCCATTCATATCCCTTCATCTGCATTGCATTCCGTGGTCAGCCCCTGGCCATTTACCATGTGGGCGTTTGACATCGTAGGCCCAATATTTCCAAAGGCCTCGAATGGGCATCGATTTATTTTAGCAGCCACGGAGTATTTCTCCAAATGGGTGGAAGCCATTTCCCTAACCAATGTAATGGGGCAACATGTGGTGGCTTTCATCCGGAGGAATATCTTGGCTCGATTTGGGGTTCCACGAGACCTTGTGTCTGATAATGGTACCCCATTCAAGAATGAGCGGATGGTTAAGTTGTGCAACACGTATGGCATAACTCACCACTTCTCCTCGCCCTACTACCCTCAAGGCAACGGCCAAGCCGAAGCCACAAACAAGACTCTCATTAGTATTATTGAGAAAACCTTAGAGAAGGGTAGGACGTGGCACGAGAAGCTGGATGAAGCCTTATGGGCTTATAGGACTTCCATCCGGACTCCCACGAATGCCACACCATTCGAGTTGGTCTATGGCACAAACGCCATTCTTCCCATTCATACTCAACTGCATTCATTTCATACATCCATAGCACTCGACCTCCCCCTAGAGATGCTTCAGCATGCTAGGATGGCCGAACTAGATTTGCTAGATGAGAGGCGACTCCTTGCCATGGATCATGCTCGTGCATACCGGCAAAGGATAGCCCGACATTATAGCAAACACATGAGACCTCACCACTTTGAAGTGGAAGATCTGGTCTTAAAAACCATCCACCATCATGGCCCACACCCCCTAGGCAAGTGGCGCCCCAACTGGGATGGACCCTATGTTGTACGAGCAACCACTACGAACAATTCGTATTGGTTGATCGATGTAGAAGGTAGGAATTTAGCAGATCCTATCAATATTCAATACTTAAAGAAGTATCATGTGTAGGATCTGGATTAAATTCCAGTTTTCGAAAATTTTATAGGGATAACTGCCCTGAGACATGTGAATAAGGTGCAAAGGCGAACTCGTGTGACCCTAAGTGAGAGAATTCACACTTGTGAAAGAGTGGAGTTTTCAAAATCGTGGTTACATTTCAAAATCCTTCCTCTTACAAAGAAAGGCCTAGTTCAACATAGCAAGATACTTGCAAGTAGTACGTGCTATTTCTAAATTGGCTGATCTGGAATGAATCGAGTCTATGCTTGGGATAAGTCCTCCCCTCTTCTCTTCTCCTTCCAAAAGGAAAACAAAGGCCCAAAACAAAAGGGAATTTCCCATTCAAAGTCTCTTTCCAAAAGAAAGAAACCAGAATTTAAAAGAAAGATCGATTCTCTTATGAAAAAGAGGGATTAAAGAAAAAATACTCCCAAAGGGAGACCCTCGATGAAAAAAAGGAAAAAGAGGTCAAAAAAGCTCAAAAGAGCAGTTTTCTGCCTTCGATGCCTCAAACCACGGGACACTTCAGAAGGGACCGTGGTATCTCTTTCCCATCCTTGGCTTATCCCAAGCTAAAGCATGGTTCATTTCGAGGAATCCTAAAGTAAAAATAGGATTTACTTACTTGAATTTCATCTTGTTTGAGAATTCGACGTTTCAAGTAAGGCGTAGGAATTTGAAATGAAGCTTGTTTTCTTATAAAACCTCCGCTAGATAAGCGAGTGTTAAGACTCAAACAAAGGCAAGCACGAAGAGCTCAAGACAGTTGTCCCTTTTGTAAATAGCTTTTGTAAATAAGTTTTGAAAACCGAACATCGAACAGCATAGGATTTGCTCACTTGGAGCAATAGGCCTTGTAAGTCTCTAAAGTTTGACCACATCTGGTCTCTGGGAGGTCGCCACTTTTGGCACCACACCCATGTCATTTGCATTCCACGCATGGTACTTGCATGAACATGATCCCATTTTAGGACCAGATTCCATAGTACACCCTTTGGCGTGATATCTCCTCCTACCAGACTTTGTAAATTGAGATTTTGCTAAAATTGGGACGATCCCATATTCTTCGTGGGTAGATCTAGGGAGACATTAAAAGGGGTGTTTGTCATCTTTGCCCTTATCCAAATCGATTTGGACAAGGCCAAAGAGGGGCATCTGTAAACACCCCGAAATCCCACGAATTCCTTAAACAAACCTGGTTTTGTAAAAGCAGCCCCAAAGGGCCATTTTTGAGTCTGGAAACCCAGGAGCCTTCCAAACAACCCTGTATATATGTCTTACACTCTGCATTTCAAAAATATATAATATAGCTTTTGAAAACCTTTTAAAAATACATTTTTGAAACCCCGAAGCAGCTTGGCCCGATCAAGACAGGACCAGGAGAGCTAAGAAGAGCCCGGAACCGGAGCACATGTCAAGCCCGGCACAGCAACTCTTGTATCACATCCACACCCCCAAGATCTCGAACGTCCAAGACCCTATTCTTATCAAAATATCATTTGAAGTCATCTCCGGAAGGCAGAAACGGAGGCGGACGACCATGTTGGCGAAGACCCAACGCAGACGGAGTACTGATGCTGTCAGGCCTCGCACGAGTCGTACCCAGCTCGAAGGAGTCAGAGTTCAGTTTGGATTGGATCTGGACCATATATATCCAGATCCCAATCCAAACCCATATGTGGACGTGGATTTGGATTTGGATCCAGAGATTCAATCCAATATCCATATCCATGGCCCACATCACCTTCTCATAAATGGAGGTGGGGCCCACTTGAAATTCACGTGGGATATTGGGCATGAGAGAGAGTGGGGATGGAAAATATCAAGAGTGTTGTAATTAAGCTTGACTTGTGTGTCAAGTTTGGGGTTAATCATGTGGGTTAGCCTAATTGAGTGGGTTTAAGCTTGTAATTAGCCAAAACCCAACCTAGGGTTGCACCAACATGAGGTGGTTAAGGTCTATGGGCCATGCAAAGGGAGCTCCTTCACCTAAACCTAACCCAAAACACCTAATCCAAGCCTACCCCTCTAATCCACCCCTAATCTGAGCCTAATCACCTAACCCACTTCGCTAATCCTTCCCTAAACCTAGGTTAATTTCTCTAATCCTAGCCTAAACCCAGCCTAATCACCTAACCTAGCTCACTAAACCTCACCCTAAAACCCAACCACCTAACCTAGCCCTAAACCCTTAAACCATCCTTAGCCCACAATCTACCCAAACCCCTAGTTTTCAAAATATCTGGCCCAACCCTTTTCAGCCCACCTTATCTACATACCACCCTACCTAAACCACCTAACCACTACCCCAAGCCCAGCCCTAACCGACCTACCCATCCCTATTTAAACCCCCCCCCTTGGGGGCGGGTTTTCCTATCTAGAAGGACCCTTTCCAGCCCAGCCGGGACCACTCTCCCCAGCCCAGCCAAACCTGCTCCACTTGCTCCACCTGCTCCACCTGCTCCACCGGCGCCACTACCATCCCTCCATCCCACCACCGCTTGCACCGCCATCCCCACCTCCTCCCGGCCGAGTCTCACAACCTGCCCATCTTCCCAGCCCAGCCGAACGCCATCTTCATTCCATTCGGTTAGTACCCCTTACTTCGTCTCGCCTTCTCTACTCCCTCTCCACTCTCAGCCACCTAAACCCTACCACAACACCCAACCACAACACCCTACCACAACATCCTACCACCAGCCGTTCCTCTTTGCTGCCACCCTTCTCACCCAGCCGAACCTAGTCATCCTAGCAGCCCGCTACCACCACATTCCCTTAAGACTCCCATTCGGCCTACCCCTAAACTCCCCTTAGGTCCATATTCCCTAACACTCTATACTAGCCATTCGTGACCCCACATATTCACTTAGCCCAGCCCTTTAATCCCCCATCATCAAGGCGACACCCCTTTGCAGCCGGCCACCTTCGAGGCGCCTATCCCGCGCCCCACTTGCAGCCGGCCAGCACCCTTTGTCATCCCCCCTCGCGGAGCTCTCATTTGCAGCCCAAGGCGAAGCCCAAGCCCACGCTCAAGCAAGGCCTCTACGGACCAGCTACTCATAAGTGCCTAAACTCGGTCTTTAGTTGTATACTTGCTTGAGATTCAATTCGATACGGGGTTGTAATAACGGAGCATAGTCTCCCCCCGCTTGTAATAACGTGGCTTGGCACACCCACACACGTGCACTCTCTTAGTCGTGCACGATTTTGAACACACACGGGCCTAATCAACCCCTAATACATAAGTATATATATTTTCATTTTCGAAGGGTTTTGCTTAAGTTGGGTGTGTTGTCTTTCAATTCAAGCAATCACACACATTGAGCTTTCGCTCTTATTTGAAAGACCCAAGTAAGGGCCGACCTATACTATTTGGGTTTCATTTCATGTCGTGTGAGTAAGTCTTTCAATTCAAGCACTTTCACACACATTGAGCCTTCGCTCTTACTCCCAAGACCTTAGTAAAGGCCTTATTGCAGTTATATTTGGGTTTCATTTATGTCGTGTGTGTAGTACTTCAATTCAAGCACTCTCACATAGATTGAGCCTTTGCTCTTACTCCCAAGACCTTAGTCAAGGCCATACTGCAATTTATATTTGGGTTTAATTTCATGTCGTGTGTGTAAGTGTTTCAATTCCAGCACGCACCCACATTGAGCCTTCGCTCTTATTTGCAAGACCCGAGTAAGGGCTCATATACATAATCTATATACATATCTCCCTTCGCTTATTTCCCTTCGGTTATTTCCCTTCGGTTATTTCCCTTCGGTTATTTCTCTTCGGTTATTTCCCTTCGGTTATTTCCCTTCAGTTATTTCCCATCAGTATTGTCTTTACATTTCGGGTTTTCCCTTTGGAGTAGCGTGAGTTTGCATTGCATCTACGCCATACCACGAGGTAGGACGCATATTGCATCAAAGCAAGCCCCGCTCGAATTTGCCCACGTAGTGGAGTGTTCATAACACACAAACTAGGTGGCCCGAAAAGGGATAAAAGAAAAGACTTACGCACGTGCAAATCCACGTGATGCAATCGCATTTTAAAGACCCGAAATAGACATCTCGAACCGCTTCGTAGACTTTCTCTCCAAAACTCGATTTTTGCAAAGCGTACAGACTGACCCTTGCGCATCGGTGCAAGAAGGTCTGCGACGACAAGAGCTTACTTGCTCACAGTCGCCACGTTTAGAAGTCAGTGTTAAAAATATCTTCGCTAGCTTAGGTAAGCTAGCTGGCACGCCCTGTTTGCATACATAGGCCTTAGACACACGAGAGGATCCGCTCCAAGCCCTGAAAAAGGCAAAGAGGTGGGGATTTTCGCGCATCGACAAGTTCCCAAGGTTCTTGTTTTACAAAAACCCCAAAAAATCGAAAATTTGGAAAATACCAAAAAGATTTTGTACATAGCTGCTCCTGGTAGGACTTTGGCAAAAGAAAAGGATTTCGAAAGAAACGTTGTCTGCATAGCCAAGCCAAAAATTTTGAAATCACTTGAAAATCCAAGTACAAAACCAGGTCATTTTGAAAACCACACATCAAATTCCCTCGGGTCTATAGCCCACGAGAATGATCAAAGCCCAGAAGTGGATCCCCTTGAGGAAGATCCCACTTCTAAGCTCCCAGAATTTCATAGAATTCTCAATTTTGAAAGACCTTCCCAATCAGTAGGAGGAGATTTCATAGAGGTGAACCTAGGGGATGATTCCATTCCCAAAACCATCAAAATAGGCGCACGCTTGCATGAAACTGAAAAGTTAGCATTCATTGCATTTCTACGAACCTATCTAGATGTGTTTGCATGGATGTATGAAGACATGCCGGGCATAGATCCCAGCAACATCGAGCATCGTCTTCCCTTAGAAGCAGGTGTAAAACCCATAAAGCAGAAGCCTAGGAAAATACACCTGAATGTACACACGCAAGTCAAAGAGGGTTTAGAAGATCTGCTAAAAGCCGGATTTATAAAACCCATTGCGTATTCTGATTGGTTATCAAATATCGTTGTAGTTAGAAAAGCCAATGGGAAAATTCGAATATGCATCGACTTCATAAACCTGAATAAAGCCACTCCAAAGGATAATTATCCTTTACCAAACATAGATTTGATAGTCGATAGTACTGCAAATCATGAAATGTTTTCATTCATGGATGGCTATTCAGGCTATAATCAAATCAAACTAAGTCCACGAGATTAGGGTAAGACCGCCTTCACAACCCCATGGGGCACATACTGCCATACAGTCATGCCCTTTGGTTTGAAAAATGTCGGCGCAACATACCAACGAGCCATGACCATGATCTTCCATGATCAAATTCATGAGCTTGTAGAAGTGTATGTAGATGATCTCTTGGCAAAATCGAAAACCCGATGCACCCATATCGAATGTTTACAAAAGATTTTCGAAAGGCTTAGGCTTTACAAAGTAAAGCTAAACCCTCAAAAATGTGTGTTCGGGGTAGAATCAAGGAAGCTTCTAGGCTTTATGGTGAGCCAAAGGGGAATAGAAGTCGACCCCTCTAAGTGTCGAGCCATCATAGACATGTCTCCACCCTCCAATCTCACCCAAATCCGTAGCCTCCAGGGTCGTTTAGAATCCGTTCGTCGATTCATATCGAATCTGGCCACTAGATGCGAACCCTTCAACAAACTGTTGAGGAAGGGCACGAAATTCTTATGGGATGACGAATGCCAAAAGTCCTTCGAGAGACTGAAGGCATACTTGGTTAATCCCCCCATTTTGAATCCTCCAAAGCAAGGAAAACCACTTTTGTTATACATCTCCGTGCATGCAAATGCTTTAGGAGCCCTGTTGGCTCAATACGAGGATGACACCCATAAGGAGTATGCCATCTACTATATTTCGAAAACTCTCTTGGCTTATGAACGAAATTATCAAGCCATGGAGAAGACGTGCTTGGCCCTAGTGTGGGCCTGCCCGAAATTCAGACACTATTTCCTAGATCATGAGATCTGGATAGTGTCCAAGCTTGATCCAATCAAGAACTTGTTCGAAAAACCCATTCTCACGGGTAGATTGGGCAAATGGCAACTCCTTCTAATGGAGTATGATCTGAAATACCATCACCAGATCTCCATTAAGGGGCAAGCCCTAGCAGATTACGTGGCTGAATTCCCCTTAGAGGACGCATATCCCACTCTTGTCAAAATGCCTGATGAAGGCATATTGCAAAACCATTTTCAAAACCACATTTTGGCAAACTCTTTCAAAAACCAAGTGTAGAAGATGCACTTCGATGGGGCACGAAAACAACGAGGGGTTGGTGCTGGGGTCATCCTAATCTCCCCTGAAAAGGGCGAGATTCCCATAGTAGTCCGCTTAGATTTTGAATGTTCCAACAGCGTAGCTGAGTATGAAGCACTCATACAAGGCTTAAGAATTTCAAAAACTCTAGGGGCATCATGCATCGAGGTCTTTGGAGATTCGCTCCTTGTCATAAACCAGGTTTTAAAAATTTGGCAAGTACGTAATGAGAAAGTACTTCCATATCACGACTTGGCCACTCGATTGGTTCAGTCCTTCCAATCATGTAACCTTACACACATAGGAAGAAAGGACAATGGCATCGTCGATGCCCTCTCCTCCTTGGGTTCAGCCCTGAAGGTCGATCCCATTTCAGGGACCAGATCTTTAGAAATATGGCATGCGCCCCACCCATCCACATACGACTTGGATATTTGCCAAAACAACCCAGAGTCTATTGAAAAACCCTGGTTTTATGACATAAAACAATTTTTAGAAAATGGGGGATTCACCGAGGATGCCACATCCACAGATAAGGCATTCATTCGTAAGATTTCGACCCGATACACCATTCTAGGTGGGGTTTTATACAAAAAAAGTTTTACCGGCATTCTACTTAGGTGTATCGACCTAGAGGAGGCTAGGATAGTGATCCATGAGTTCCACGATGGAGAATGTGGAAGTCATGTTAATGCCAACATGATGGCAATGAAAATACTT
This sequence comes from Brasenia schreberi, assembly GCA_036023115.1. Classification (NCBI taxonomy): domain Eukaryota; kingdom Viridiplantae; phylum Streptophyta; class Magnoliopsida; order Nymphaeales; family Cabombaceae; genus Brasenia; species Brasenia schreberi. The sequence continues at coordinate 14,632,060 of JAYKKT010000078.1, read as the reverse complement.
AGGGGGGGCTATTTTTGGTCCACCCTGAAAAAGGATTGTCACGATCATGTTAGGAAGTGTCATCCATGTCAAGTGCATGGGCACGCCATTCATATCCCATCATCTGCATTGCATTCCGTGGTCAGCCCCTGGCCATTTACCATGTGGGCGTTTGACATCGTAGGCCCAATATTTCCAAAGGCCTCGAATGGGCATCGATTTATTTTAGCAGCCACGGAGTATTTCTCCAAGTGGGTGGAAGCCATTTCCCTAACCAATGTAATGGGGCAACATGTGGTGGCTTTCATCCGGAGTAATATCTTGGCTTGATTTGGGGTTCCACGAGACCTTGTGTCTGATAATGGCACCCCATTCAAGAACGAGCGGATGGTTAAGTTGTGCAACACTTATGGCATAACTCACCACTTCTCCTCGCCCTACTACCCTCAAGGCAACGGCCAAGCCGAAGCCACAAACAAGACTCTGATTAGTATTATTGAGAAAACCTTAGAGAAGGGTAGGATGTGGCACGAGAAGCTGGATGAAGCCTTATGGGCTTATAGGACTTCCATCCGGACTCCCACGAATGCCACACCATTCGAATTGGTCTATGGCACAAACGTCATTCTTCCCATTCATACTCAAATGCATTCATTCCATACATCCATAGCACTCGACCTCCCCCTAGAGACGCTTCAGCATGCTAGGATGGCCGAATTAGATTTGCTAGATGAGAGGCGACTCCTTGCCATGGATCATGCTCGTGCATACCGGCAAAGGATATTTCGACATTATAGCAAACACATAAGACCTCGCCACTTTGAAGTGGGAGATCTGGTCTTAAAAACCATCCATCATCGTGGCCCACACCCCCTAGGCAAGTGGCGCCCCAACTGGGATGGACCCTATGTTGTACGAGCAACCACTACGAACAATTCGTATTGGCTGATCGATGTAGAAGGTAAGAGTTTAGCAGATCCTATAAATATTCAATACTTAAAGAAGTATCATATGTAGGATCTGGATTAAATTCCATTTTTCGAAAATTATTAGGGATAGCTGCCCTGAGACATGTGAATAAGGTGCAAAGGCGAACTCGTGTGACCCTCAGTAAGAGGATTCGCACTTGTGAAAGAGTGGAGTCTTCAAAATCGTGGTTACATTTCAAAATCCTTCTTCTTACAAAGAAAGGCCTAGTTCAATATAGCAAGATACTTGCAAGTAGTACGTGCTATTTCTAAATAGGCTGATCTGGAATGGATCGAGTGTAGGCTTGGGATAAGTCCTCCCCTCTTCTCTTCTCCTTCCAAAAGGAAAACAAAGGCCCAAAACAAAAGGGAATTTCCCATTCAAAGTCTCTTTCCAAAAGAAAGAAACCAGAATTTAAAAGAAAAATCGATTCTCTTATAAAAAAGAGGGATTAAAGAAAAAATACTCCCAAAGGGAGACCCTCGATGAAAAAAAAAGGAAAAAGAGGTAAAAAAGCTCAAAAAGAGCAGTTTTCCGCCTTCTGTGCCTCAAACCACGGGACGCTTCAGAAGGGACCATGGTATCTCTTTCCCATCCCTTCCCAAGCTAAAGCATGGTTCATTTCGAGGAATCCTAAAGTAAAAATAGGATTTACTTACTTGAATTTCATCTTGTTTGAGAATTCGACGTTTCGAGTAAGGCGTAGGAATTTGAAATATGCCTTGTTTTCTTATAAAACCTCTGCTAGATAAGCGAGTGTTGAGACTCAAACAAGGGCAAGCATGAAGAGCTCGAGATCCTTAGGATCGAGGCTCAAGACAGTTGTCCCTTTTGTAAATAGTTTTGTAAATAAAATTTTGAAAACTCGAACATCGAACAGCATAGGATATGCTCACTTGGAGCAACAGGCCTTGTAAGTCTCTAGAGTTCGACCACATTTGGTCTCTAGGAGGTCGCCACTTTTGGCACCACACCCATGTCATGAATCTGCATTCCACGCATGACACTTGCATAAACATGATCCCATTTTAGGACCAGAGTCTATCTTGAATAACCCTTTGGCGTGATATCTCCTCCTACCAGAGTTTGTAAATTGAGATTTTGCTAAAAATTGGGACGATCCCATATTCTTCGTGGATAGATCTAGGGAGACATTAAAAGGGGTGTTTGTCATCTTTGCCCTTATCCAAATCGATTTGGACAAGGCCAAAGAGCGGCATCTGTAAACACCCCGAAATCCCACGAATTTCTCAAACCCATCTGGTTTTGTAAAAGCAGCCCCAAAGGGCCATTTTGAGTCTGGAAACCCAGGAGCCTTCCAGACAACCCTGTACATATGTTTTGAACTTCGTATTTCAAAAATATACAATATGGCTTTTAAAACCTTTTTAAAACTTGTTTTGAAACCCCGAAGCAGCTTGGCCTAATCCAAACAGGACTAGGAAAGCTAAGAAGAGCCCAGAACCGGAGCACATGTCAAGCCCGGCACAGCAACTCTCGTATCAAATCCACACCCCCAGGATCTCGAACGTCTAAGACCCTATTATTATCAAAACCTTGTTTGAAGTCATCTCCGGAAGGCGAAAACAGAGGCAGACGATCATGTTGGCGAAGACCCAACGCAGACGGAGCACTGATGCTGTCAGGCTCCGCACAAACCGTCTGTTTCAAACACAGCTCGAAGGAGTCAAAGTTCAGTTTGGATCAGATATGGACCATATATATCCAAATCCCAATCCAAACCCATGTATGGACTTGGATTTGGATTTGGATTCAAAAATCCAATCCAATATCCATATCCATGGCCCACATCACCTTCTCATAAATGGAGGTGGGGCCCACTTGAAATTCATGTGGGATTATTGGCATGAGAGAGAGTGGGGGTGGATAAGATCAAGTGTGTTGTAATTAAGCTTGACTTGTGTGTCAAGTTTGGGGTTAATCATGTGGGTTAGCCTAATTGAGTGGGTTTAATCTTGTAATTAGCCAAAACCTAACCTAGGGCTGCACCAGCATGATGTGGTTAAGGTCTATGGGTCATGCAAAGGGAGCTCCTTCACCTAAACCTAACCCAAAACACCTAATCCTAGCCTTCCACCCTAATCCACCCCTAATCTGAGCCTAATCACTTAACCCACTTCCCTAATCCCGGCCTAATCCCAACCTAATCACCTAACCCACTTCCCTAATCCTTCCCTAAACCTAGGTTAATTTCCCTAAACCTAGCCTAATCTTAGCCTAATCACCTAACCTAGCTCACTAAACCTCACCCTAGAACCAACCCACCTAACTAAACCCTAAACCACTAAACCACCCCATCTAAACCTAGCACACCATATCCCCACAAAACCATTAAAACAAAATATCTAGCCCTACCCTTTCCAGCCCACCTTATCATCATACCACCCTACCTAAACCACCTAACCACTACCCCAAACCCAGCCCTAACCGACCTACCCATCCCTATATAAACCCCCCCCCCTTGGGGGCGGGTTTTCCTATCTAGAGGCCTTCCCCAAGCCCAGCCGGGTCCTCCACTTCCCCAAGCTCTGCCACCTGCTCCACCTGCTCCACACCCCACCACCACTTGCTCCACATCCCGCCACCACCTGCATCACTTCCCCAGCCCAGCCGAACGCCACCACCTGCACCGTTTCCTTCCAGCCGAGCGCCACCCTCTCTTCACTCGGTAAGTGCCCTACCTTCCACCTTACTCCCTCTTCACTCCCTCTCCATTCTCAACCAACCAATCCACTCCCATATCCCCCCAACACCAGCCCTTCCCCTTGCTAACACCAGCCCCACTTAGCCGAACCCATAGCATCCTACCTACCCGCCACCACCTAGACCTTCTAGCTCCACTCGGCCACCCTAACAACCCGCCAACCTTAAGTCTCCATTAGATCTTCCCTTAGGCTCCCCTTAGGGCCATACCCCCTAACACTACACTCCCCCTAGTGACCTTACCTAGCCCCTTTAATCCCCCACATCAAGGCGACACCCTTGCTTGCAGCCGGCCACCTTCAAAGCACCCGGCCAGCACCCCTTGTCGTTCACCCTCGCGGAGCTCCCTTTTGCAGCCCAAGGCGAAGGCCAAGCCCACTCTCAAGCAAGGCCTCTACGGACCAGCTACTAGTAAGTGCCTAACTCGGTCTTTAGTTGTATACTTGCTTGAGATTCAATTCGATACGGGGTTGTAATAACGGAGCATAGTCTCCCCCCGCTTGTAATAACGTGGCTTGGCACACCCACACACATGCACTCTCCTAGTTGTGCACGATTTTGAACACACACGGGCCTAATCAGCCCCTAATACATAAGTATATACATATACTTTCATTTTTTTAGGGTTTTGCTTAAGTTGGGTCCGTTGTCTTTCAATTCAAGCACTCTCACACACATTGAGCCTTCGCTCTTATTTGAAATACCCAAGTATGGGACGACCTATACTATTTGGGTTTCATTTCATGTCGTGTGTGTAAGTCTTTCAATTCAAGCACTCTCACACACATTGAGCCTTCGCTCTTATTTGAAAGACCCAAGTAAGGGCCGACCTATACTATTTGGGTTTCATTTCATGTCGTGTGTGTAAGTCTTTCAATTCAAGCACTCTCACACACATTGAGCCTTCGCTCTTACTCCCAAGACCTTAGTAAAGGCCTTATTGCAGTTATATTTGGGTATCATTTATGTCGTGTGCGTAGTACTTCAATTCAAGCACTCTCACACACATTGAGCCTTCGCTCTTACACCCAAGACCTTAGTCAAGGCCATACTGCAATTTATATTTGGGTTTCATTTCATGTCGTGTGTGTAAGTCTTTCAATTCAAGCACGCACCCACATTGAGCCTTCGCTCTTATTTGCAAGACCCGAATAAGGGCCCATATACCTACTCTATATACATATCTCCCTTCGGCACTTACTTTACAAGTCATTTCCCTTCGGTTATTTCCTTTCAGTATTGTCTTTACATTCGGGTTTTCCCTTTGGAGTAGCGTGAGTTTGCATTGCATCTATGCCATACCACGAGGTAGCACGCATATTGCATCAAAGCAAGCCCCGCTCGAATTCGCCCATGTAGTGGAGTGTTCATAACACACAAACTAGGTGGCCCGAAAAGGGATAAAAGGAAAGACTTAGGCACGTGCAAATCCACGTGATCTAAAATATGCAACCGCATCTAAAAGACCCGAATTAGACACCTCTAACTGCTTCGTAGACTTTCTCTCCCAAAACTCGATTTTTGCAAAGCGTACAGACTGACCATTGCGCATCGGTGCAAGAAGGTCTACGACGACAAGAGCTCACTTGCTCACAGTCGCTACGATTAGAAGTCAGTATTAAATATATCTTCGCTAGCTTAGGTAAGCTAGCTGGCACGCCTTGTTTGCATAAATAGGCCTTAGACACACGAGAGGATCCGCTCCGAGCCCTGAAAAGGTGAGAGGCGGGGATTTTCGCGCGTCTACAGTTGGGTTGTCGCCAACATGATCGTCCGCCTCTATTTTCGCCTTCCGGAGATGACTTCAAATGATGTTTTGATGATAACAGGGTCTTGGACGTTCGAGATCCTGGGGTGTGAATTTGATACAAGAGTTGTTGTGCCGGGCTCGACATGTGCTCCATTTCCGGGCTCTTCTTAGCTTTCCTGGTCTTGTCTTAGGCCAAGCTGCTTCAGAGTTTCAAAACATGTTTTAAAAAGGTTTTAAAAGCCATATTGTATGTTTTCGAAATACAGAGTTTAAAACATATATACAGGGTTGTCTGGAAGGCTCCTGGGTTTCTAGAATCAAAATGGCTCTTTGGGGTTGCTTTTACAAAACCAGATGGATTTTGAGAAATTCGTGGGATTTCGGGGTGTTTACACATATGCCAATAAATTTTTTGAAAGGTAGTAAATAGCATACTCCTTAAGACTATCATCCTCATATTGAGCAAGTAAAGCACCCAATGCATTCGCATGAATGGAAATATAAAGCAATAAAGGTTTTCCTTGCTTTCATGGTTTTAAAATCGGAGGATTTACCAAATAGGTTTTCAATCTTTCAAAAGCTTTTTGGCAATCGGAATCCCATTCAAATTTCACCCCTTTTCTCAAAAGCCTATTGAAAGGTTCGCATCTTATTGCTATGTTGGAGATAAATCTCCTAATAGATTGGAGTTGACCTTGGAGGCTTCGGATAGGGTGGAGGCATGACTATGATGGCTCGACACTTAGAGGGGTCGACTTCTATGCCCCTTTGCCTTACCATGAACCCTAAATGTTTTCCCGATTCCACTCCAAAAACACAATTTTGAGGGTTTAGCTTCACTTTATAAAGCCTAACTATTTCGAAAACTTTTTGCAAAGATTCTATGTGTGTGCATCAAGTTTTTTATTTTACGAAAAGATCATCCACATATACATCCAAGAGCTCATGGATTTGATCATGGAAAATGGTAGTCATGACTTTTTGGTATGTGGCACCGGTATTTTTCAAAACAAATGGTATAACTGTATAGCAGTATGTGTCCCAAGGTGTAGTAAAAGTAGTTTTTGCCTGATTTTTTGGTGCTAACTTGATTTGATTATAACCCGAATAGCCATCCATGAAAGAAAACATTTCATGATTTGCAGCGCTATCCACTATCAAATCAGTGTTTGGAAGAGGAAAATTATCTTTTGGAGTGGCTTTGTTCAAATTTCTAAAATCAATGCAAATTCAAATTTTCTCGTTAGATTTTCAAACCACAACAATATTTGAAAGTCATTCCGAATAAGCAATGGGTTTTATAAATCCGGCTTTTAGAAGATCTTCTAAACCCTCTTTCAGTTGGGAGTGAAGATTGGGATGGATTTTTCTAAGCTTTTGCTTCATGGGTTTTACATTGGGTTCTAAGGGTAGATGATGTTCTACGATCTTAGGGTCGAGACAGGGCATGTCTTGATAGGTCCATGCAAATACATCCACATATGAATTCAAAAATGCAATGAATGATGCTTTTTTATGCTCATGCAAACATGCACCTATTTTGACACACTTTGGGTTAGACTCACTCCCTAGATTGATTTCTACAAAATTCTATCCTACAGAATTTGAAGGTTTTTCCAAGTCAAGGATTCTATGAAATTCGGAAAGCTCAGAGGCTTGATTCTCATGGATGAGGGTATCTTCCTCCTTACTTTCATCACTCTCAAGTGCTTTAATTTCTAGGAAAGTGTTAGGCAAGAGAGTGGGGTTGTGCATAATGGACTTGGACGATTTTTTATTTTTTTGTTTTTTTTAAAACACAAAGTAGAAGGATGAATATAAAAGACTTTTTTTTGAGATTTTCAAATTTTTTTAATTTTTTTGGATTTTTCCAAATAAAGACTAGGAGAATGAACATAAATGACTTTCTTTTTAGAATTTTCAGGTTTTTCACATGTTTTTGGATTTTGAAAGTTTTCCAAATCTTTTTGGTTTTTCCAAATATATAATTTTTTTGGATTTTTTTTAAAGAGGGATCTTTCATCAAACCTACAAAGAACACACCATGAATTAGAATCTAAACAAGAGGTCTAAGCCATAGGTTTCGGTGTTAGTGGGTTCTAGGGCACCCTTGACCCAAGTGGCCTTAGGTGGTGGCTGAGGAGGTATGGATGGGGTATATCCCAATACATGCCGATTTGGGATTGGAAGTGGCAAGATGGGCTCTAACCTTTAGCTTTGGGCTCCTAGACTTTGATACAGTGTATATCCCATATTCAACATCATATTCCAAGGCTCCTTGAGTTTGGAAAAATTTTTATAAAGTGGATGGCCTTGGAATATAATCCATATCATGGTATACCCACGAATTGGTTTGGCTAAGGTGTGAGCTAGAGATGGCTTGGGCTTCCCTAGGATACGCATGATACTTGGAGAGGATGGTTCTACATGTTGGGAAGTTGTGGATGGTTTAGAATTCCCTAGAAGATGGATGGTTCTAAGGGAAGACGACTCCTTACACTTGGGGGTTCCTAGGAGGTGGATGACTCTATGGTGAGGGTCTCCTAGGGGGTAGTCAACTAGGGATGGATGAGGCATCTCCATAACCTCTTCATTGAATGGGTGACTTGATATGGAAGAGAAATTTTGAATTCCCTTAAGTTGAGGGTGGTCTTCTCCAAGGACTACCGCCACTTGGTTGTCCCATGGGATTTTCACACTTATGAAAGGTTGAAGGAATGGCTTGGAAACTATGAATCCAAGGCCTTCCTAGCAATAGGTTATAATGGGGTTTATGTCTAAAACATGAAACAGCCCCATGTGTTAGATGTTTCCTACTTCCATGGGCAACTCAATGGCTCCTAGTGGATGGGCTGCATTGCCATCGTATCCAGAGATAACGATGGAACTCGGTTCTAGCCTAGACTGGGTGACTCCAATTTGAAAGGCCATGTGAAGCAGAAGGATGTTTAGACCTCTGTAAACACACCAAAATCCCATGAATTTCTCAAATAACCTGGTTTTGCAAAAGCTGCCCCAAAGGGTTATTTTGAGTCTGGAAACCCAGGAGCCTTCCAAACAAACCCTGTACATATGTTTAAACTGTATATACTTTAAAACATGTATAATATGCTTTTAAAACCTTTTAAAATATGTTTTGAAACCCCACAAAGCGGCTTGGCCTGATGAAAGCAGGACCAGAAGAGCTAAAGAGAGCCCAGAATTGGAGCACATGTCAAGCCCGGCACAGCAACTCTCGTGTTAGATCCACCCCAGGATCTCGAACATCCAAGTCCGTGTTATCAACAAAAATCATGTGAAATCATCTTTGGAAGGTGAAAACAGAAGCGGACGACCATGTTGGCGAAGACCCAACGCAAGACGAAGTACTGATGCTGTCAGACCCCACACAAACCGTTCGTTTTGAACATACCTTGAAGGAGTCAGAATTCAGTTTGGATTGGATCTGGACCATATATATCCAGATCCCAATCCAAACGTATGTGTGGATTTGGATTTGGATTTGGATTTGGATTTGGATCCAAAGATCCAATCCAATATCCACATCCATGGCCCACATCACCTTCTCATAAATGGAGGTGGGGCCCACTTGAAATTCATATGAGATTATGGGCATGAGAGAGAATGGGGAGGATAACCATGAGGGAGATGTATTAAGCTTGACTTGTGTGTCAAGTTTGGGTTAATCATGTGGGTTAGCCTAATTAGTATGGGTTTAAGCTTGTATGAGCCTACACCTAACCTAGGGCTGCACCAACATGATGCAATGAAGTCCATGGGTTATGCAAAGGGAGACTCTTAACCCAATCCTAAGCCAAAACCCCTAATCCTAGCCATTTACCCTAATCCCGACCTAATCCTAGCCTAATCACCTAACCCACTTCCCTAATCCCGATCTAATCCCAACCTAATCACCTAACCCACCTCCCTAATCCTTCCCTAAACCTAGCCTAATTCCCCTAATCCTAACCTAATCCTAGCCTAAACACCTAACCTACCTCACTAAACCTCACCCCAAAACCAACCCACCTAGCTAAACCCTAAACCACCCCACCTAAACCCTAGCACACCATATCCCTAAAACCACCTAAAACAAAATATCTGGCCCCCCCTAAAAACCAGCCTACCTTATCACCACACCACCACCACCTAACCACTAAACCACCCTTTCAAAACCAGCCCAAACTGACTTTTGAAAAACCTATAAACGCCCCCCCTTAGTGGGCGGGTTTTTGAACTTGAGCCCAGCCATCTTGGGCCAGCCGATTCTTCTCTCACCCCTTGCTCTCTTCTCCCACCTGCACCACCACCACTTCCCGGCCAGCTCCACTCCACCACCAACTGCCCAGCCAGCTCCACTTCTTGCACTCGGCTGCCCTCCTTACACCAACCTCCCTCTCCTATCCGGTTAGTACCCTATCCTAACTCCACCCTATCTTCACTCCCCCTCCACTCTCAGCCACCCATACCACCACAACACCACACCACCACAACCGTCCTGCCATCCTGCCCCTAGTGGGCCAGCCACAGTCGGCTGCACCTTGTCACCATCCGCAGTCTTACACCCTCTTCCTTAGACATCCCCCTTAGTCACCCCTTAGCTCCACCTTCCCTAGGATCCGCCCTATACCTTAGTGACACTCCCTAACTACTTCAGCACAAAACACCACAGCAGCACCCTCCTAGCAGCCGGCAAGCCCCAAGGCACCACATCCGCCACCCTTGCTTCACCTGGCCAATCACTCCCTTGCCGTGCCATTTCGAGGAGCTCCCTCTTGCAGCCCAAGGCGACGCCCAAGCCCAAGCTCAAGCAAGTCACCTCCGGACCAACTATACATAAGTGCCTAACTCGGTCCTTATTTGTAGACTTGCTTAAGTTAAATTAAATTTGATAGGGATTGTAATAACGGAGCATTGTCTCCCCCCGCTTGTAATAACGTGGCTTGGCACACCCACACACACGTGCACTTGAGCCTACCTCGCTCTTAGTTGTGCACGATTTTGAACACACACGAGCCTAATCAGCCCTTAAGATATAAATTTACTTATATACTTTAAGTTGCGTGGGGTTTTGCTTAAGTTGTATGTGTTGTCTTTTAATTCTCGCACTCACACACATTGAGCTTTCGCTCTTATTTGCAAGACCCAAGGAAGGGCCGTGTTATATTTTCCTTGGGTTTAATTTCATGTTGTGTGTGTAGTATTTCAATTATACACTCACACACATTGAGCTTTCGCTCTTACTCCCAAGACCTTAGTTAAGGCCATATTGCAATTTATATTTGGGTTTAATTTCATGTCGTGTGTGTAGTATTTCAATTATATACTCACACACATTGAGCTTTCGCTCTTACTCCCAAGACCTTAGTTAAGGCCATATTGCAATTTATATTTGGGTTTCATTTAAGTCATGTGAGTTGTCTTTCAATATATACACAACACCCACGCAACACATTGGCGACCTTCGGGCCCATATATAGTATAAGTATTTCCCTTTCGGCTATGTCTTTAAGATTTGGGTTTTAAGGTTCAGTAGTGTGCGTAGTCTTTACATATATACACGGCACACACTTGCACTATTGAGCCTTTCCGCTCTTAAGATATAGCCATATTTCCCTTTTGCAATTTCCCTTCCGCAATTTCCCTTCGGCAATTTACATTACAAGTCATTTCCCTTCGGCATTGTCTTTCAATTTCGGGTTTTCCCTTTGGAGTTGCGTGAGTTTGCATTGCATATACACCATACCACGAGTTATGACGCATATTGCATCAAAGCAAACCCCATACTCCCGTTCAAAGTCACCCCACTTAGGCTACGTGTTCATAACACACACCTAGTTGGCCCGAAAAGGGATAAAAAGAAAGACATAGGCACGTGCAAATCCACGTGAAATAAAAACTGAAAATCATACAAAAACAACCCAAGTCAAAAACCTCTGTAAACACCCCAAAATCTCACGAATTTCTCAAGACCACCTGGTTTTATAAAAGCAGCTCCCAAAGGGCTATTTTGAGTCTGGAAACCCAGGAGCCTTCCAGGCAACCCTGTACATATGTTTTAAACTTTGTATGTTTCAAATATCTTTTAAAACACATTTTGAAACCCCGAAACAGCTTGGCCTAATCCAGACAGGACCAGAAAAGCTAAGGAGAGCCCAGAATCGGAGCACATGTCGAGCCCGGCATAGCAACTCTCATATTGAATCCACCCCCAGGATCTCGAATGTCCAAGACCCTCTTATCATCAAAACATCATTTGAAGTCATCTCCGGAAGGCGAAAACAGAGGCGGATGATCATGTTGGCGAAGACCCAACACAGACGGAGTACTGATGCTGTCAGACCCCACACAAACCGTTCGTTTCGAACACAGCCCGAAGGAGTCAGAATTCAGTTTGGATTGGATCTGGACCATATATATCCAGATCCCAATCCAAACCCATGTATGGACTTAGATTTGGATTTGGATTCAAAAATCCAATCCAACATCCACATCCATGGCCCACATCACCTTCTCATAAATGGAGGTGGGGCCCACTTGAATTTCACGTGGGATTATGGGCATGAGAGAGAGTGGGGGAGGATAAGATTAAAGGGAGTGTTGTAATTAAGCTTGACTTGTGTGTCAAGTTTGGGGTTAATCATGTGGGTTAGCCTAGTTAACATGGGTTTAAGCTTGTAATTAGCCACAACCTAACCTAGGGCTGCACCAACATGATGTCATTAAGGTCTATGGGTCATGCAAAGGGAGCTCCTTAATCTAATCCTAACCAAAAACTCCTAATCCTAGCCTTTTACCCTAATCCTGTCCTAATCCTAGCCTAATCACCTAACCCACTTCCCTAATCCCGGCCTAATCCCAATCTAATCACCTAACCCACTTCCCTAATCCTTCCCTAAACCTAGGTTAATTTCCCTAAACCTAACCTAATCCTAGCCTAATCACCTAACCCACCTCACTAAACCTCACCCCAAAACCAACCCACCTAGCTAAACCCTAAACCTCTAAACCACCCCACCTAAACCTAGCACACAATCTACCCAAAACCCCTTGTATTTAAAATATCTGGCCCTACCCTAATACCAGCCCACCTTACTACCATACCACCACCCCTAGACCACCTTACCACCTCCTCAAAACCAGCCCCACCGCCCTTCAGAAAAAAGCTATAACGCCCCCCCCTAGTGGGCGGGTTTTTCAGCTTTTCGGGTCCACCACTTCCAACCGATCCTCTCTCATCCCCTCTCCAGCCCAGCCGACTCCAACCTTGCTCCACTTGCCCCACAGCCAGCCACCACCTGCGCCACTACCTCCCAGCCAAGCACCACCACCACCACCACTCCAGTTGAGCTCCACATCGCCACCATTCCGTCCGATCGAACCCCCTCCTGCGCATCCAAGACACCCAGCTGCTCCTCCTCTTCCATCCGCCGCCTCCCATCACCACCCAGTTAGTGTCTCAACCTAATCCTATCTCTTCTTCTCTCCCCCTCCACTCCCAGCCACCTAACCCACCACCACATCACCCTAACACCAGCCACACTCTACCCTACCCATTCGGCCAAACCTCAGCCACTCCAATTACCCGCCATTACCTAGACACCCTAGCTACACCCGGCCACTACCTTACCCCATACCCTAGCTAGCTCCCTTCCCATCCACCATTGCCTAGCCACCCTAGCAGCCCGCCACCACCAAGTCTCCCTAGCAGTCGACCACTCCAACCGACTATACTACATCCATTCGGCCAGCCACCCGCCAGCCGCATACTTCCCTTAGGCATTCCCTTAGACACTCCCTTAGGCTCTACCTTAGTGCCATACTTCCTAACACCACACCCTCCCTTAGTGACCCTACTTAGTCACTTTAGCCCAAAACACAAGGCCAGCCCCTTTGCTAAGTGGCCAGCCACCTTCAAGGCACCCTTCCGCATACCTAAGGCACTGGGCCAGCAGCCCTCTTGCTGTTCAACTCCGCGGAGCTCCCTCTTGCAGCCCAAGGCGAAGGCCAAGCCCACGCTCAAGCAAGGCATCTTCGGACTAGCTATTAGTAAGTGCCTAACTCGGTCCTTAGTTGTATACTTGCTTAAAATTTAATTCGATACGGGGTTGTAATAATGGAGCATAGTCTCCCCCCGCTTGTAATAACGTGGCTTGGCACACCCACACACACGTGCACTCTCTTAGTTGTGCACGATTTTGAACACATACGGGCCTAATAAGCCCCTAATATATAAATAAATATATATTTTAACTTACGTAGGGTTTTGCTTGAGTTGAGTGTGTTGTCTTTCCATTCAAGCACTCACACACATTGAGCCTTCGCTCTTATTTGAAAGACCCAAGTAAGGGCCGTGCTATACTATTTGGGTTTCATTTCATGTCGTGTGTGTAAGTCTTTCAATTCAAGCACTCACACACATTGAGCCTTCGCTCTTATTTGAAATACCCAAGTAAGGGCCGTGTTATACTATTTGGGTTTCATTTCATGTCGTGTGTGTAAGTCTTTCAATTCAAGCACTCACACACATTGAGCCTTCGCTCTTATTTGAAAGACCCAAGTAAGGGTCGTGCTATAATATTTGGGTTTTATTTCATGTTGTGTGCGTAGTACTTCAATTCAAGCACTCACACACATTGAGCTTTCACTCTTATTCCCAAGACCTTAATCAAGGCCATATTGCAAGTTATATTTGGGTTTCATTTCATGTCGTGTGTGTAAGACTTTCAATTCAAGCACGCACCCACATTGAGCCTTCGCTCTTATTTGCAAGACCCGAGTAAGGGCCCATATATATACCTTATATACATATCTCCCTTCGGCATTTACATTACAAGTCATTTCCCTTTGGTTATTTCCCTTCGGCATTGTCTTTACATTCGGGTTTTCCCTTTGGAGTAGCGTGAGTTTGCATTGCATCTATACCATACCACGAGGTAGGATGCATATTGCATCAAAGCAATCCCCGTACTCCCGCTCAAATTCGCCCCATGTAGTGGAGTGTTCATAACACACACCTAGGTGGCCCATAAAGGGATAAAAAGAAAGACTTAGGCATGTGCAAATCAACATGATCTAAAAACTGCAATCGTATTTAAAAGACCCGAATCAAACACCTCGAACCGCTTTCATAGGCTTTTTCTACCCTAAACTCGATTTTCAAAGCGTACAGACTGACCCTTACGCATCGGTACAAGAAGGCCTGCGACGACAAGAGCTCACTTGCTCACAGTCGCCACGTTAGAAGTCAGATTTAAAATTTATCTTCGCTAGCTTAGGTAAGCTAGCTGGCACGCCTTGTTTGTACAAATAGGCCTTAGACACACGAGAGGATCCGCTCCAGGCCCTAAGAAGCCAAAGGAAAGGCGAGGATTTTCCTGTGTCTATAGAGATTGGCACGCCCGGTGGGACGTGAGCCTTTCAAAAATCGAGTTTTAATCTAGGAGCTTGTGAAAATTTTTTCAAAAGGTGTCGTCTTTAACTTTGTTTTCTTTGCTTGTACTTAGGAAATTTTGAAAAAGCTTGAAAAGCATGTCAAAATCCAATCCAAGTGAAGTGTCGAGCCAAGGCTCATGCGCATCAAGTTCTCACTCTAGGAGGATTTTCAAAAACAAAATAAAACTAGATGAAATCAAGGACCTCAGAAGGGAATTTGAGGCCAAAATCGATGCTCTCAGCCAAGAGGCTGAAGTAGGTGATTCGTGTTCATCAAATGGTGAACAAAGGCCTAAGAAAAAATCTGAAAAACCTCGCAAGCACAAAGAGGCCTCCGTAATGGAAGGCAACCAATACCACGAGTCCTTCACACAAAAGGACCGTAAAGCCCTACAGCAGTTGCTAAAAGGGCAGAATAAAGAGAAAAGAAGCTACGCCCTATCTGATTTCCTTCCTATGGATTACGAAACAGACAGTGATGATGAAATACCGAATTTTCATCGATATGATGGCATGGGAGACCCTAGGTCTCACTTGCAACTTTTCTCGCGTCGAGCCCATAAGAAGAAAAAGGACTCGATGAAATGGGTGTATTGGTTCCCTTTATCCCTTAAAGGCACAGCTGCCAAATGGCTGGCTTCCTACGACTTAAGCCAGTTCGCTACTTTTGAAGAGTTAGCGAATTGCTTCATGCAAAGATTTGCACACAACATAGAAGTCACGCCGACTCTGAATACCTTAAGGGATACAAAGCAAGGCATGAACGAAGACGTACATGCCTTCATTATACGATGGAGGTCACTTTTGGGCCAAGTGCGAGAGCCCATATCCGAAGGATGCGCAGTCATGCTCATCCTAGATAACTTTAAAAGCGAGTTAAAAACCCTTCTCTCGCTCCATGAGATCTCAACTTTCCATAAGTTGATAAAAAAGGCATCCCTTTTCAAAACCAACTTGAGAAAAGGGACATACGATCACTTATGGAAAGGAAGTGTCGTTTCTAAAACCCACTTGGAAAAGCCCATCACTTATGGGCTGCCAACGATGGACAAAGGGGCAAAGCCCCATAAAATCGCCAATGTTCGGGTGGATCCAGGCGTGGCAGGCACTTCCAAAAATTTTGAAAAACTAGAAAATAAAAGGGAGCGAACCTTTCAAAAACTGGTTGAAAAACGGGAGTATACACTGCTGGGGCAACCTGTGTCGGAGGTCCTAGACCTCCTACTTGCCCAAGGTATGATAGAACTCCCCGAAATCCCCGAAGGAGTCACTTCCAAAGGGGGGTATTTAAATCGATTTTGTAAGTATCATCGGCTTAAAGGCCATGATACCAAACGTTGTTTCTCCCTTTTAAATAAAATTGAGAACTTGATAGCGGAGGGCCGGCTCCAGGTCACTGCGGAACTTGAGCCACCTCAAGCTATCTTCAAAGAACCCTTTCCCAAACATGCCAGTGGTAGTGGGAAAGGAAAGGAGGTATGTACCCTCACCTTTTCTAAGGAACTAGCACAAAAACCAGAGTCTGGTCGACCCACTTGTGCGTCCATTCTTGTACTATACAAGAAACCCACCCAAGTCGTCATTCGGGGACCACCAAAAGTGGAAACCCCGGCAAAACCAGTTTTGAAACTCCAAGGTTCTCCTCAACTCATCCTTAGAGCCAAATTTAGCGCGAACCCTAGGCTGGTCGTGGGGGAAGTGACTAGATCCGGGAGGATCTATCAACTCCCGCACCTACAAAGTGCTAAAAAGGTGGTCAGTATGACTGGCCCCTCAAAAGCATGTATTCCTAGAGTTTTGCCGAAAGTAGACAATGGGAAAATCGTCCTAAACCCTTATGATTTTGAAAACCATCTTTCAAATATTCCTATCCACATGTCTATCCTAGAGCTTATACAAACCTTGCCTAGGCATAGACTCGTGCTAGAGAAAATTCTAGAAAGGGCCAAGGTTGATTCGAACATAAGTCCGGAATCCTTGTCTGCTCAAGTGGCTTTATTAGGAGCAAAATCGCCCATCACTTTCTCGGAAGATGATGTAGATAGACCCTACGAGTCCCACAACCAGGCCCTGCATATCGAGGTGGTTCTGAATAACTACTCTCTAGACAGGTGCCTAGTCGATGGGAGATGAGGGCTCAACATCCTTCCACTTCATGTGGTGTATAAAATCGGAGTCACCTTGACTTCAGTGAACCCAAGCCCCATCGTTATCATTGGATACGATGGGAATGCGTCTAGGCCGTTAGGATCCATCGAACTCTCAATGGAAATGGGAGGGATCGCACACACGGGGGTGTTCCATGTCTTGGACATCCACCCCCATTATAACCTGTTGCTGGGAAGACCCTGGATACACAGCTTGTGCGCTGTGCCATCCACCTTCCACAGGTGTGTCAAGATCCCTTTCAGGGACCAGGTCGTAGTGATCCTAGGTGAGAGTCACCCACAGCTTTAGGGGATCATAAACTCCCCTTGTTTATCAAGCTCCTAGGCCCATGAGGCTAACCTGGGGTAAATTGTGCTTGAGCCTCCAAGGCTCGTGTTAAACAACCCTAGGAAGGTTGTATGTGTGAAGGGGCCGCCCAAAGTAGGCCCCCTCCCGATTCTAACCCTTCTAGGACAACCCAAGCGTTCCCTATTTCCAAAGACCCTGGACAAGAAGCCATATGACCACAATATGGACGACAGCAAGTTCCAGGACCACGATCTTTACCAAAATTTTTCCAAAAACAAAAAATCGTGGAACATGTTGTTGAACATGGGCTACACGCCCTACAAGAGTCTAGGGGCACAGAATCAGGGTCTCCTAGAGCCCATTCTTCTTAGGGCCAACCCAAGCCGATATGGGATCGGCTATACTCCCCGAATACCGCCAAAGCCACCCCCTGTGACCACCTGGGTCAAGGGTGCCCTGGAACCTACCTTAGAAGAGACCTACGATTTAGATCTCCTATTCCTAGTCTAATCCGTAGTGTTTTCCCTTTGTAGGTATGACGAAAGATCCCTTTTATAAAAATACAAAAACATTTGAAAAGCTTAAAATCAAAAAAATCGAAAAGGAAGAAAAGCCAAAAACAATGGAAAAACAAAAACTCGAAAATAGAGTGCTTTGTATAGTTCCCAAGGTTCTTGTTTTACAAAAACCCAAAAAAATCGAAAATTTGGAAAATACCAAAAAGATTTTGTATATAGCGGCTCCTGGTAGGACTTTGGCAAAAGAAAAGGATTTCGAAAGAAACGTTGTCTACATAGCCAGACCAAAAATTTCGAAATCACTTGAAAATCTAAGTACAAAACCAGGTCTTTTTGAAAACCACACATCAAATTCCCTCGGGTCTATAGCCCACGAGAATGATCGAAGCCCAGAAGTGGATCCCCTTGAGGAAGATCCCACTTCTGAGCTCCCAGAATTTCATAAAATTCTCGATTTTGAAAGACCTTCCCAATCAGTAGAAGGAGATTTCATAGAAGTGAACCTAGGGGATGATTCCAATCCCAAATCCATCAAAATAGGTGCATGTCTGCATGAACCTGAAAGATTAACATTCATTGCATTTCTACAAACCTATTTAGATGTGTTTGCATGGACGTATGAAGACATGCCGGGCATAGACCCCAACATTGTCGATCATCGTCTTCCCTTAGATGCGGATGTAAAACCCATAAAGCAGAAGCTTAGGAAAATACACCCGAATGTACACACGCAAGTCAAAGAGGGTTTAGAAGATTTGTTAAAAGCCGGATTTATAAAACCCATTGCGTATTCTGATTGGTTGTCAAACATCGTTGTAGTTCGAAAAACCAATGGGAAAATTCGAATATGCATCGATTTCAGAAACCTGAATAAAGCCACTCCAAAGGATAACTATCCTTTACCAAACATAGATTTGATAGTCGATAGTACTGCAAATCATGAAATGTTTTCGTTTATGGATGGCTATTCAGGCTATAATTAAATCAAACTAAGTCCACGAGATCAGGGTAAGACCGCCTTCACAACCCCATGGGGCACGTACTACTATACAGTCATGCCCTTTGGTTTGAAAAATGCCGGCACAACATACCAACAAGCCATGACCATGATCTTCCATGATCAAATTCATGAGCTCGTAGAAGTGTATGTAGATGATCTCTTGGCGAAATCCAAAACCCAATGCACTCATATCGAATGTTTGCAAAAGATTTTCGAAAGGCTTAGGCTTTACAAAGTAAAGCTCAACCCTCAAAAATGTGTATTCGGGGTAGAGTCAGGGAAGCTTCTGGCTTTATGGCGAGCCAAAGGGGTATAGAAGTCGACCCCTCTAAGTGTCGAGCCATCATAGACATGGCTCCACCCTCCAATCTCACCCAAATCCGTAGCCTCCAAGGTCGTTTACAATCCGTTCGCCGATTCATATCGAATCTGGCAACTAGATGCGAACCCTTCAACAAACTGTTGAGGAAGGGCACGAAATTCTTATGGGATGACGAATGCCACAAGTCCTTCGAGAGACTAAAGGCATACTTGGTTAATCCCCCCGTTTTGAACCCTCCAAAGCAAGGAAAACCGCTTTTACTTTACATCTCCGTGCATGTGAATGCTTTAGCAGCCCTGTTGGCTCAATACGAGAATGACACCCATAAGGAGTATGCCATCTACTATATTTCGAAAACTCTCTTGGCTTATGAACGAAATTATCAAGCCATGGAGAAGACGTGCTTGGCCCTAGTCTAGGCCTGCCAGAAATTCAGACACTATTTCCTAGATCATGAGATCTGGATAGTGTCCAAGCTTGATCCAATCAAGCACTTGTTCGAAAAACCCATTCTCACGGGTAGATTGGGCAAATGGCAACTCCTTCTAATGGAGTATGACCTAAAATACCATCACCAGATCTCCATTAAGGGGCAAGCCCTAGCAGATTACGTGGCTGAGTTTCCCCTGGAGGACACATATCCCACACTTGCTGAAATGCCTGATGAAGGCGTATTACAAAACCATTTCCAAAACCACATTTTGGCAAATTCTTTCGAAAACTAAGTGTGAAAGATGCACTTCGATGGGGCACGAAACCAACGAGGGGCTAGTGCTGGGGTCATCCTCATCTCCCCTGAAAAGGGCGAAATTCCTATAGCAGTCCTGTAAACACCCCAAAAAAACCCAAATACTTTTCAAAACCAAATGCCTGGTTCGAAAACCAGTTCAAAAGATAAGAATTTTCGAAAAACTCAGGAAATCAAAACATTTCAAAATTCTGTTTTCCAACCCTGTTTGAAACATGAAAAATCTTGAAAATGGACGAAAGTCCTATTTTTATGAGAGACCAGACGAACAGATGAAGCCTGGCTCAAAACAGTCGCAAAAGAATCAAAAAGTTCAAAGGTCAAGCCCAACCCGATGAAAAGTGAATTTCGAGGACGAAAAAGAAGCCCAGGCCACAAACGCATTTCAAGCCTGAAGCATCAAAAGCCAAGCCAAAAGCATCTCTGAAATCACGGAAAATCCAAGTCAAATGCAAGAAGAAACAGTCGAAACAGAGTCCAGAAAGACGAAAAGAAGCTTGGACGATGAAAATGGGAAAAACCCAGCGTAAGACGGAATCTTGATGAACTCAGGACCCGCACGAAGCATCCAGCTTGAAACGCCAGAAAGGACTGAAGAAGAGAAAAATTTGGATCAAATCTGGATCCAAAAATCTAGATCCAGATCCAAGATCCATATCCAAACGAAACTTGGATTGGATTGGATCCGGATTTTAGAGACCAACAAAGGATCCATATCCACACAAGGGGCCTATAAAAGGACGTGAGTGGGCTGGCTTTGAAGGGGACGATTTTTCCAGCACTTCACGTGGATAGTTGGGGGGAAAGAGAGAGAGAGAGAGAGAGAGAGGAAGGTCAACAAAAGGGGCTGGCCTTCCCCTCTTGTTTTGTAAAATTGTGGGTTGGTCTTGTGGGCTGCACTCAAGTGCAAGTGAGAGCATCTCACGCTTTGTATATTGCTGGAAACGAAATCAAATCTGGCGGCATTGGATGGCCCTTGCTTGGTGAGGATTGGCTGCGTGGGAACCAAGGATCAAACGGCTGAAATGTTGTCAAGGTAAGTCCCCTAGTTCCTGCCCAAAACCATCTCTTTTCTCACCTCTCTAAACCACCTAGACCACTAACGACAAGCCACAGCAAAGTCCAGCCAAGGAGCTGGCCGAACTTCACTAAAAGGGCTGACCTAGTTCTACCTAAGACCATCCTAACCTAGGACCATACCCAGCTCGGCCATTGGCTGGCTGAGCTCACCTTAGATCTGTCCTAAAGAAAATCCTAAACTAAAAACCACTACCCAACTCATTTCCTAACCCAAAAACCACTCAACCTGGCAAAACCGAGTGTCTAAAACACTCGGTTCCCTCCTCTTGTCGAACCCATCCTCACCCATTTAGCTTGGTCCATAGTGGCCGAGCTCATCTTAGGTCTATCCCTAACATTCAACCATTACCCAAGTTAGACCCTAACTAAAAGAAAAAAAAAAAAAAAACCACTCTAAACCTACCTAGCTCGGCCACCCTTTTGGCCGAGCCATTCCCTTAGGATCTCACCCGAGATCAACCGTCTAATATCAGCCAAAGCTCGGCCACCATTTTGCCGAGCTCTTTCCTTAGGATCTCCCCTAAGATCATTCACTAATCCCCACCCAAGCCCGGCCATTAGTTGGCCGAGCATTCCATAGTGTCTCACCTAAAATAATCCCGTAGACACCACCTAACTCGACCATTAGTTGGTCCGGTTTTTCCCTTAGGACCCTGGTCTAGCTTTTAACCAAAACAACCCGCCTAGACCTGACCCAGATCCATTAGTTCTCATCCTAGATCTATCGTGTCTAACTCCAAAAACCATAGCAACTTAGTGTGTCAACCAAGCCCAGGTCACGATCTAGGATCAACCTCCCACGCAGCTGGTCGTTTCACAGAGAAAGGTCCATCCAACGGCTATATCCAAGGTCAGATTTCGCTGATAAAGGGAGCCCAAGCAAAAGTCGAGTAAGTGCTCGAATCTGATTCTTTACGTTGTTTCAAATTCAATTCAATTTGATACGGGGTTGTAATAATGGAGCGTAGTCTCCCCCGAGATGTAATATTATGGTTTGAAACACGAATCACACACGTACACTCGAGCCTTTCCGCTCTTATCTGCACACCTTTTGCACACAAAACGGGCCTCGACAGCCCATAAGATATAGTTCTATTTATATACATTCAGCTGGGTTTTAAGGTTCAAGTTGCGTGAGTTGTCTTTCATTTTATACACCCAAAAGCACTCACTCACAATTGAGCCTTTCCGCTCTTACATATATATACGTATTTCCCCTTTCCGCTGGGTTTTTTAAGGTTCAAGTCGTGTGAGTTGCCCTTTCAATTTATACACTTAAAGCACTCACTCACATTGAGCCTTCTCGCTCTTAAGATATAACTATATATATTTTCCCTTCTGCATCTAAGATATAGCCATATTTCCCTTTCTGCTATTTCCCTTTCCGCTATTTCCCTTTCTGTTATTTCACTTCTGTTATGTCTTTAAATTCGGGGTTTTCCCTTCAAGTTGTGTGAGTTTGCATTGCATATCCGCCACACTCGAGATAGGGAGCATACTTGCATCGAACCAGATTGGTCAAAACGTGTAGTACTTACCTTAAATCGAGCACTGGATGCACACGACTACACGCCAAAATCTGCTAAAACCCGTGAGATACAGGAACGCATAGATCCCATGCGTAAAAGTTGCAAATTTGACAAAACCAGTAGATAAAACACTTTTCAAGTTTTCAAAAAGAGTCGTGTTTGTAAAATCGAGTTTTTTCTAAAGCGTACAGACTGACCCTTGTGCGCCGGTATAAGAAAGTCTGCGACGAAAAGAACCCACTTATCCACAGTCGCCCCAAAAGTCAGATATTTTCAAAAAAAACACTTCGCTAGTTTGAGAAAGCTAGCTGGCACGCCCTTTTTAAAAGCAACGTAAGCACGAAGAGATTCGCTCCAGGCCTAAGAAACCCGGAGTCGAGGATTTTCCGTGTCTACAGATTTGGCACGCCCGGTGGGACGTGGGTCTTTAGGAAAAATTGATACAAAACAAACCAATCTCTAAACATCGTTTGTTTTCAAAAGTGTTTTAACTCTTTCGTCTTCTTGCATTTCATAGTTGGATTTAAAAGCGTCGGAGTCATGTCGAGTTCAGACTCCAATGAAGTGTCTAGCCGGTTCTCATGCTCTTCAAGTTCTCATTCTAGAAGGTCTTTGAAAAATCGAAAACAAAAGGAGGAAGAGTTAAGAAGAGAATACGAGGCCAAGGTCGCTGCTCTCAGCCAAGAGGCTGAAGCAGCTGATTCATGTTCGTCACATGGCGAACCAATAAAGGCCAAAAAGAAGTTTGGAAAAACTCGTAAAAACATGGAGACCTCCGAGATAGAAGGCAACCCATACCTCGATTCCTTCACTCACAAGGATCGAAAAGCCCTACAGCAGTTGCTAAAAGGGCAAAATAGAGAGAAAACAACGTACGTCCTGTCTGATTTTCTCCCTTTAGATTACGAAACAGACAGCGACGACGAAATACCGAATTTCCATCGGTATGATGGCACGGGAGACCCTAGGTCTCACCTACAGCTTTTCTCTCGTCGAGCCCACAAGAAAAAGAAGGACTCGATGAAATGGGTATATTGGTTCCCCTTATCCCTCAAAGGCATAGCTTCTAAATGGCTGGCTTCCTACGATTTGAGCCAGTTCGCAACTTTTGAAGAGTTAGCGAACTGCTTCATGCAAAGATTTTCACACAACGTAGAAGTCACGCCTACATTGAACACTTTGAGGGATACGAAGCAAGGTATGAACGAAGATGTGCATACATTTATCGTTCGATGGAGGTCTCTCCTTGGACAAGTACGAGAACCCATATCCGAAGGATGCGCAGTAATGCTCATCCTGGACAATTTCAAAACTGAATTGAAAACTCTTCTTTCTTTACATGAAATCTCTACTTTTCACAAACTAATTAAAAAAGCATCTCTTTTTGAGACGAATTTGAAAAAAGGGGTTTACGACCACCTATGGAAAGGGAGCGTAAACCCAAAGACTCGTTTGGAAAAGCCTGGCAATTATGGACTACCCACCATAGACAAAGGGGAAAAGCCCCACAAGATCGCCAATGTCCGGGTAGATCCAAGGCTGGCGAGCACTTCAAAGAATTTCGAAAATTTTGAAAACAGAAAAGACAAAAAAATGCAAAAACCATTTGAAAAAAGGGAGTATACTCCACTGGGGCAACCTGTGTCGGAGGTCCTAGACCTCCTACTCGCCCAAAGCATGATCGAACTCCCTGAAATTCCCGAGGGAATCACTTCCAAAGGGAGGTTTTTGAATCGATTTTGTAAGTATCATCGGCTCAAAGGCCATGATACAAAGCAGTGTTTTTCCCTCCTAAACCAAATCGAGAACTTGATAGCAGAGGGCCGGCTCCAGGTCACTAAGGAACCGGAGCCTGCCCAAGCTATTTTCAAAGAACCCTTCCCTAATCATGCAAGTACCAGTGGGAAGGGCAAAGAGGTATGTGCTCTCACGATTTCAAAGAGTCTAGCGCGTACATATAAGTCTGGTTTTTCTGCTTGTGCATCTACACTCATCCTTCGTAGGAAACCTGCCCAAGTAGTGATTCGGGGACCACCAAGAGTTCCGTCTCCGATTAAACCAGTTTTAAAAACTCAAGGTACTCCAAAACAGTCGATTAGAGCCATCTTAAGCACGAACCCTAGGTTGATCGTAGGGGAAGTGACAAGATCCGGGAGGATCTATCAACCCCCGCATCTACAAAATGCTAAAAAAGTGGTCAGTGTGCCTGGCCCTTCAAAAGCGTGTATTCCTGGAGTTCTGCCCAAAACGGACAAAGGAAAAGTCGTTTTAAACTTGTATGATTTCGAAAACCATCTTTCAAAAATTCCCATTAACATGTCCATCCTAGAGCTGATACAAACCTCGCCTAGGCATAGACTCGTGTTAGAGAAAATTCTAGAAAGAGCAAAGGTTAGTTCGGACATAACCCCAGAATCCTTGTCCAACCAAGTGGCGTCCATAGGTGCAAAAACACCTATCATGTTTTCGGAAGAGGATCTCGAAAGACCCTATGAAACCCATAATCAGGCCCTACACATCGAGGTGGTATTAAATCATCACTCTCTAGATAGGTGCCTAGTTGACGGGGGAGGAGGGCTCAACATCCTTCCGCTTCACATAGCACATCAGATTGGAGTCACCTTAACTTCCATAAACCCAAGCACCATCGTAATCACTGGATACGATGGAAATGCGTCCAGACCTTTAGGATCCGTTGAACTTCCCATGGAAACAGGAGGGATAGCTCACGTGGGGGTATTCCATGTTTTGGACATCCACCCCCACTACAACCTACTGCTGGGAAGGCCTTGGATACACAGCCTACATGCTGTGCCGTCCACCTTCCATAAGTGTGTTAAAATCCCTTTTGAAAACCAAGTCATTGTGATCCTAAGTGAGAGTCATCCACAACTTCAGGGGATTCAAAATTCCCCATGCTTTTCAAGTTCCCAGTCCTACGAGGCCAACTCAGGGCAAACCGTGGTCGCACCACCAAAGCTCACCCTCCAGGTACCTAGGAAGGTCGTACACATCCAGGGGCCGCCCAAGGCTGGCCCACTCAAAACACTAACCATCCTAGGAAAAACCAAGCATCCACTATTTCCAAAACCCCTGAACAGAAAACCTTATGTGCATAACATGGACGATAGCAAGTTCCAGGATCACGAATTATATGAAAACTTTTCCAAAAACAAAAAATCATGGAACATGTT
This sequence comes from Brasenia schreberi, assembly GCA_036023115.1. Classification (NCBI taxonomy): domain Eukaryota; kingdom Viridiplantae; phylum Streptophyta; class Magnoliopsida; order Nymphaeales; family Cabombaceae; genus Brasenia; species Brasenia schreberi. Next base: position 14,606,355 of record JAYKKT010000078.1, on the reverse strand, counting down.
ATTAAACATGGGGTATATGCCATACAAAAGTCTAGGGGCACAAAAACAGGGTCTCGTAGAACCCATCTTGCCAAAAGCCAACCAAAGCCGACACGGGATCGGCTATACTCCCAGAATACCGCCAGAACCACCCCCTGTGACCACTTGGGTCAAGGGTGCCCTGGAGCCTACCCAAGCAGAAACCTACAATTTAGATCTCTTGTTCGGAGTCTAACTAGTGGCGTTTTTCCTTTGAAGGTATGATGGAAGATCCCTCAATCAAAAATCCAAAAACATTTGAAAAACTCGAAATTCAAAAAATTGAAAAATCCCAAAAACCAAAAACATTTGAAAAGGATCAAAAACTCGAAAAAAGAGTTGTTTGTATAGTTCCTAAAGTCCTTTCCTTACAAAAATCCAAAAAAATCGAAAATTTACAAAATACCAAAAACAAAATCCTGTATTTAGCAGCTCTTGATAAAGGTTTTGAAGAAGAAAAGAATTTCGAAAAGAAAGTCCTCTTCATAAGAGGACCAAAATCGTCAAAACCTGCAGAAAATCCAAAACAAAAACCAAGCGTTTGCGAAAACTGTGCGTCAAGTCCAAATTCCCTAGGATTTAGAAGTCTTGAGAATGATCAAGGCCCAGAATTGGATTTCCTCGAGGAAGATCCTACTTCTGAGCTCCCTGAATTTCATAAAATTCTCGATTTTGAAAAACCTTCGAAATCAGTAGGAGGGGATTTTATAGAGATAAACTTAGGGAATGATTTAAAGCCGAAAATCATTAAGGTAGGCACATGTCTACATGAGCACGAAAAAGCATCATTCATTGCATTTTTGAAAACCTACGTTGATGTGTTTGCATGGACGTATGAAGACATGCCGGGTATAGACCCGAATGTTGTAGAGCATCGTCTTCCCTTAGATTCAGATGCAAAACCCATAAAACAAAAGCTTAGGAAGATACATCCGAATGTGCATTCACAAGTCAAAGAGGGTTTAGAAGATCTGTTAAAAGCCGGATTTATAAAACCCATTGCATATTCTGATTGGTTATCCAATATAGTTGTTGTTCGAAAAACCAGTGGGAAAATTCGAATATGCATCGATTTCAGAAACTTGAATAAAGCCACCCCAAAAGATAATTTCCCTTTACCAAACATTGATTTGATAGTCGATAGTACTGCAAATCATGAAATGTTTTCATTCATGGATGGCTATTCAGGATATAACCAAATCAAACTAAGCCCACGAGATCAGGCTAAAACCGCCTTTACAACCCCATGGGGCACGTACTGTTATACGGTCATGCCCTTTGGTTTGAAAAATGCTGGCGCCACGTACCAAAGAGCTATGACCTCGATCTTTCACGATCAAATTCATGAGCTCGTGGAGGTATATGTAGATGATCTCCTGGCTAAGTCAAAAAATCGATGCACTCATCTCGAATGCTTACAAAAGATTTTCGAAAGGCTTAGACTTTACAACATAAAGCTAAACCCTCAAAAATGCGTATTCGGTGTAGAATCCGGTAAGCTTTTAGGATTTATGGTAAGCCAAAGGGGCATAGAAGTCGACCCCTCTAAGTGTAGAGCCATCATAGACATGACCCCACCCTCCAATCTCACGCAGATTCGTAGCCTCCAAGGTTGCCTACAGTCCATTCGCAGGTTTATCTCAAACCTGGCAACTAGATGCGAACCCTTCAACAAGTTGCTGAGAAAGGGTACAAAATTTTTATGGGATGACGAGTGCCAAAAATCATTTGAAAGGTTAAAAGCATACTTAGTTAATCCCCCTGTTTTAAACCCTCCAAAACCAGGAAAACCTCTTCTACTTTACATTTCTGTGCATGCGAATGCTTTGGGAGCTCTGTTAGCTCAATACGAGGATGACACTCACAAGGAATGTGCCATATACTATCTTTCGAAAACTCTCCTGGCTTACGAAAGGAATTATCAGGCCATGGAGAAGACGTGCTTGGCCCTAGTTTGGGCCTGCCAGAAATTTCGACACTATTTCCTAGATCATGAGATCTGGATAGTGTCCAAGCTTGACCCAATCAAGCACTTATTCGAAAAACCCATTCTCACGGGTAGATTGGGCAAATGGCAACTCCTTCTAATGGAGTATGACTTGAAATACCATCACCAGGTCTCCATTAAGGGGCAAGCCCTAGCAGACTACGTGGCTGAGTTCCCCCTAGAAGATGCATATCCCACACTCAATGAAATGCCGGATGAAGGCATATTGCAAAACCATTTTCAAAACCACATTTTGGCTAACTCTTTCGAAAACCAAGTGTGGAAGATGCACTTCGACGGGGCACGAAACCAACGAGGGGCAGGAGCCGGGATCATCCTCGTATCCCCCGAAAAGGGAGAAATCCCCATAGCAATCCGTCTAGATTTCGAATGTTCCAACAATATAGCCGAGTATGAAGCACTCATACAAGGTTTAAAAGTTTCGAAAACTCTAGGGGCAGCATGCATCGAGGTTTTTGGAGATTCCCTCCTTGTTATAAACCAAGTTTTAAAAATTTGGCAAGTTCGAAACGAAAAACTGCTTCCATACCACGAATTGGCCACTCGACTGGTTGAGTCATTCCAATCGTGCACTCTCACACATGTAGGAAGAGAGGATAATGGCGTCGCTGATGCCCTCTCATCCTTGGGTTCAGCCCTAAGGGTCGATCCCACTTTGGGAACCAGACCCCTTGAAATATGGCACTCACCCACTCCTTCCATACACGATTTGCAAATCTACCAAAATGACCCTAATTCTGATGAAAAACCTTGGTTTTATGACATAAAGAATTTTTTAGAAAATGGGGGATTCACTGAGGATGCCACGTCTAAAGATAAGGCATTCATCCGAAAAATTTCCACCCGATACACGATTTTGGGAGGGGTTCTGTACAAAAAGAGTTTTATGGGCATCTTACTAAGATGCGTCGACCTAGAGGAGGCTAGGATTGTTATGCACGAATTCCACGATGGAGAATGTGGAGGTCATGTCAATGTGTAAACACCCCGAAATCCCACGAATTTCTTAAACGAATCTGGTTTTATACAAGCAGCCCCAAAGGGCCATTTTGAGTTTGGAAACCCAGGAGCCTTCCAAACAACCCTGTATATATGTTTTAAACTTTATCTTTCAAAAACATATAATATAGCTTTTGAAAACCCTTCTAAAACATGTTTGAAACCCCGAAGTGGCTTGGCCTGATCAAGACAGGACCAGGAGAGCCAAGAAGAGCCCGGAACCGGAGCACCTGTCGAGCCCGGCGCAGCAACTCTTGCATCTGATTCACACCCCAGGATCTCGAACGTCCAAGACCCTGTTCTTATCAAAATAGCATTTGAAGTCATCTCCGGAAGGCAGAAACGGAGGCGGACGACTATGTTGGCGAAGACCCAACGCAGACGGAGTACTGATGCTGTCAGGCCCCGCACGAATCGTCCGTTTCGAACCCAGCTCGAAGGAGTCAGAGTTCAGTTTGGATTGGATCTGGACCATATATATCCAGATCCCAATCCAAACCCATATGTGGACTTGGATTTGGATTTGGATCCAGAGATCCAATCCAATATCCATATCCATGGCCCACATCACCTTCTCATAAATGGAGGTGGGGCCCACTTGAAATTCACGTGGGATATTGGGCATGAGAGAGAGTGGGGGTGATAAATATCAAGAGTGTTGTATTAAGCTTGACTTGTGTGTCAAGTTTGGGTTAATCTTGTGGTTTAGCCTAATTGAGTGGGTTTAAGCTTGTAATTAGCTAAAACCTAACCTAGGGCTGCACCAACATGGGGTGATCAAGGTCTATGGGCCATGCTAAGGGAGCTCCATCACCTAAACCTAACCCAAAATGCCTAAACCTAGCCTAAACCCCTAATCCACCCCTAATCTGAACCTAATCACCTAACCCACTTCCCTAATCCCGGCCTAATCCCAACCTAATCACCTAACCCACTCCCCTAATCCTTCCCTAAACCTAGATTAACTTCCCTAATCCTAGCCTAAACCTAGCCTAAACCACCTAACCTAGCTCACTAAACCTCACCCTAAAACCCAACCACCTAACCTAGCCCTAAACCACCCTTAGCCCACGATTTTCCCAAACACCTAGTTTTAAAATATCTGGCCCAGCCCCATCCAGCCCACCTTATCTACATACTACCCTACCTAAACCACCTAACCACTACCCACAACCCAGCCCTAACCGACCTACCCATCCCCTATTTAAACCCCCCTCATTGTGGGCGGGTTTTCCAAGTGGGAACCACTCCACCTCCCAGCCGGGCCCTCTTCCTCTCCCATCTCTCACCCGTCTTCCCAGCAGCTCCAGCCCCACCAGCCGCCACCTGCTCCGCCACTCTCCCTCCTCCATCCACCATCACTGCCCCACCAGCCGGACGCCACCACCTCACTCAGCCGGGCCCTCTCCTTCTCCCATCTTCCACCAGCCGACAGCCACCTTGGCCGCCACTCCTTCCCATTCGGTAAGTCCCCCTAACTCCCTCAAAACCACTCTCTACCACCTCTCCACTCTTAGCCACCCATCTTCCCCTTAGCTCAACCTCTTTGCCGCCACCACCTAAGCCTAGCCGAACCTAGGATAACCCAAGTGGCTGGCCACTACTCAGCCACCACCTCCCATTCGGCCGACCTCCCCCTAGGCGTCCTCTTTGGCCTTCCCACTAGCTCACCTTTTAGGTCCAGTTTCCCTAAGTCCCTAACTTCCCTAGTGACCCTAAGATCCACTTAGTCAGCCACTCTAAACTCCCTACTTGGAGGCGCCGCCCACTTGCCACCGGTCCCCTTCGAGGCGTCCATCCCGCGCCCCATTTGCAGCCGGCCAGCACTCTTGGTCACACACCTTCGCGGAGCTCCCATTTGCAGCCCAAAGCCAAGGCCACGCTCAAGCAAGACCTCTACGGACCAGCTACTTGTAAGTTTCTAAACTCGGTCTTTGATCATACACTTGCTTGAAATTCAATTTGATACGGGGTTGTAATAACGGAGCATAGTCTCCCCCCGCTTGTAATAACGTGGCTTGGCACAACCACACACGTGCACTCTCTTAGTCGTGCACGATTTTGAACACACACGGGCCTAATCAGCCCCTAATATATAAGTGTACGTATATATTTCATTTCCGAAGGGTTTTGTTTAAGTTGGGTGTGTTGTCTTTCAATTTAAACACTCTCACACACATTGAGCTTTCGCTCTTATTTGAAAGACCCAAGTAAGGGCCGACCTATACTATTTGGGTTTCATTTCATGTCGTGTGAGTAAGTCTTTCAATTTAAACACTCTCACACACATTGAGCTTTCGCTCTTATTTGAAAGACCCAAGTAAGGGCCGACCTATACTATTTGGGTTTCATTTCATGTCGTGTGAGTAAGTCTTTCAATTTAAACACTCTCACACACATTGAGCTTTCGCTCTTATTTGAAAGACCCAAGTAAGGGCCGACCTATACTATTTGGGTTTCATTTCTTGTCGTGTGAGTAAGTCTTTCAATTCAAGCACTTTCACACACATTGAGCCTCCGCTCTTACTCCCAAGACCTTAGTAAAGGCCTTATTGCAGTTATATTTGGGTTTCATTTATGTCGTGTGTGTAGTACTTCAATTCAAGCACTCTCACACACATTGAGCCTTCGCTCTTACTCCCAAGACCTTAGTCAAGGCCATACTGCAATTTATATTTGGGTTTAATTTCATGTCGTGTGTGTAAGTCTTTCAATTCAAGCACGCACCCACATTGAGCCTTCGCTCTTATTTGCAAGACCCGAGTAAGGGCTCATATACATAAGATATATACATATTTCCCTTCGGTTATTTCCCTTCGGTTATTTCCCTTCGGTTATTTCCCTTCGGTTATTTCCCTTCGGTTATTTCCCTTCTGTTATTTCCCTTCAGCATTGTCTTTACATTTCGGGTTTTCCCTTTGGAGTAGCGTGAGTTTGCATTGCATCTACGCCATACCACGAGGTAGGACGCATATTGCATCGAAGCAACCCCCGCTCGAATTCGCCCATGTAGTGGAGTGTTCATAACACACAAACTAGGCGACCCAAAAAGGGATAAAAGAAAAGACTTAGGCACGTGCAAATCCACGTGATCTAAAACATGCAATCGCATCTTAAAGACCCGAAATAGACACCTCGAATCGTTTCGTAGACTTTCTCCCTAAAACTCGATTTTTGCAAAAGCGTACAGACTGACCCTTGCGCATCGGTGCAAGAAGGTCTGCGACGACAAGAGCTCACTTGCTCACAGTCGCCACGTTTAGAAGTCAGTATTGATATATCTTCGCTAGCTTAAGTAAGCTAGCTGGCACGCCCTGTTTGTATATAAAGGCCTTAGACGCACGATAAGATCCACTCCAAGCCACGAAAGGGGCGAAGAGGCGGGGATTTTCGCGCGTCTACAGAGATTGGCACGCCCGGTGGGACGTGAGCCTTTTCAAAAATCGAGTTTACTTGTAGGAGTCTTGCGAAAATTTTACAAAAGGTGTCGTTTTAACTTGTTTTCTTTGTTTTCACTTAGGAAATTTTGAAAAAGCTTGAAAAGCATGTCAAAATCCAATCCAAGTGAAGTGTCGAGCCAAGGCTCATGCGCATCAAGTTCTCACTCTAGGAGGATTTTCAAAAACAAAATAAAACTAGATGAAATCGAGGACTTGAGAAGGGAATTTGAGGCCAAAATCGATGCTCTCAGCCAAGAGGCTGAAGTAGGCGATTCGTGTTCATCAAACGGTGAACAAAGGCCTAAAAAGAAAATTGAAAAACCTCGCAAGCAAAAAGAAGCCTCCGTAATGGAAGGCAACCAATACCACGAGTCCTTCACACAAAAGGACCGTAAAGCCCTACAGCAGCTGCTGAAAGGGCAAAATAAAGAGAAAAGAAACTACGCCCTGTCTGATTTCCTTCCTATGGATTACGAAACAGACAGTGACGATGAAATACCGAACTTCCATCGGTATGATGGCATGGGAGACCCTAGGTCTCACTTGCAGCTTTTCTCACGTCGAGCCCATAAGAAGAAAAAGGACTCGATGAAATGGGTGTATTGGTTCCCTCTATCCCTTAAAGGCACAGCTGCCAAATGGCTGGCTTCCTACGACTTAAGCCAGTTCGCTACTTTTGAAGAGTTAGCGAACTGCTTTATGCAAAGATTTGCACACAACGTGGAAGTCACGCCAACCCTGAATACTTTAAGGGATACAAAGCAAGGCATGAACGAAGACGTGCATGCCTTCATTATAAGATGGAGGTCTCTTTTAGGCCAAGTGCGAGAGCCTATATCCGAAGGATGCGCAGTAATGCTCATCCTGGATAATTTCAAAAGCGAGTTAAAAACCCTTCTCTCGCTCCATGAGATTTTCAACTTTCCATAAGTTGATCAAAAAAGCCTCCCTTTCGAAACCAACTTGCGAAAAGGGACATACGACCACTTATGGAAAGGAAGTGCCGTTCCCAAAACACGTGTGGAAAAGCCCATCGCATATGGGCTGCCCACAACGGACAAAGGGGCAAAGCCCCATAAAATCGCCAATGTCCGGGTGGATCCAGGCATGGCGGGCACTTCTAAAAATTTCGAAAAAATAGAAAATAAGAGAGAACGCAATTTTTCAAAACCAATTGAAAAACGGGAGTACACTCCGCTGGGGCAACCTGTGTCGGAGGTCCTAGACCTCCTACTTGCCCAGGGCATGATCGAACTCCCTGAAATCCCCGAAGGAGTCACGTCCAAAGGGGGGTATTTAAACCGGTTTTGCAAGTATCATCGGCTCAAAGGCCATGATACCAAACGGTGCTTCTCTCTTCTAAATAAAATTGAGAACTTGATAGCGGAGGGCCGGCTCCAGGTCACTGCGGAATCTGAGCCACCTCAAGCTATCTTCAAGGAACCCTTTCCCAAGCACGCCAGTGGCAGTGGGAAAGGAAAGGAGGTATGTACCCTCACCATTTCCAAGGAACTAGCGCGAAAGCCCGAACCTGGTCGACCCGCTTGTGCGCCCATCCTTGTACTATACAAGAGGCCCGCCCAAGTCGTCATTCGGGGACCATCAAAAGTGGAAACCCCGGCAAAACCAGTTTTGAAAATCCAAGGTTCTCCTCAGCTCATCCTTAGAGCCAAGTTTAGCGCGAACCCTAGGCTGGTCGTGGGGGAAGTCACTAGATCCGGGAGGATCTACCAACCCCCGCACCTTCAAGGTGCTCAAAAGGTGGTCAGTGTGCCTGGCCCCTCAAAAGCATGTATCCCTAGTGGTCCGCCAAAAGCAGATAAGGACAAAATCATCCTAAATCCTTATGATTTCGAAAACCACCTTTCAAAGATTCCTATTCACATGTCTATCCTAGAGCTTATCAAAACCTCGCCTAGGCATAGACTTGTCTTAGAGAAAATTCTAGAAAGGGCCAAGGTTGATTCGAACATAAGTCCGGAGTCCTTGTCTGCCCAAGTGGCTTTGTTAGGAGCAAAATCACCCATCACCTTTTCGGAAGATGATGTAGATAGACCCTACGAAACCCACAACCAGGCCCTGCATATCGAGGTGGTTCTAAACAACCACTCTCTGGACAGGTGCCTAGTCGATGGTGGAGGAGGGCTCAACATCCTTCCACTTCACGTGGCGTACAAAATCGGAGTCACCTTGACTTCAGTGAACCCAAGCCCCATCGTTATCACTGGATACGATGGGAATGCGTCTAGGCCTTTAGGATCCATCGAACTCCCAATGGAAACGGGAGGGATCGAACACACGGGGGTGTTCCATGTCTTGGACATCCACCCCCATTATAACCTGTTGCTGGGAAGACCCTGGATACACAGTTTGTGCGCTGTGCCATCCACCTTCCACAGGTGTGTCAAGATCCCTTTTAGGGACCAAGTCGTAGTGATCCTAGGTGAGAGTCACCCACAACTTCAGGGGATCATAAACTCCCTTGTTTATCGAGCTCCCAGGCCCATGAGGCTAACCTGGGGCAAATTATGGTTGAGCCACCTCGGCTCGTGTTGAACAACCCTAGGAAGGTTGTATGTGTGAAGGGGCCGCCCAAAGCAGGCCCCCTCCCAACTCTAATCCTCCTAGGAAAACCCAAGCGTTCCCTATTTCCAAAACCCCTGGACAAAAGGCCCTACGAGCCTAATATGGACGATAGCATGTTCCAGGACCACGACTTATATCCCATCTTTTCAAAAAACAAAAGGTCGTGGAACATGTTATTGAACATGGGCTACACGCCCTACAAGAGTCTAGGGGCACAAAACCAGGGTCTCCTAGAGCCCATCCTTCCTAGGGCCAACCCAAGCCGATATGGGATCGGCTATACTCCCCAAATACCGCCGGAGCCACCCCCTGTGACCACCTGGGTCAAGGGTGCCCCGGAGCCTGTCTTAGAAGAGACCTATGGTTTAGATCTCCTATTCCGAGTCTAACCCATAGTGTTTTCTCTTTGTAGGTATGACGGAAGATCCCTGTTTCTAAAAATACCAAAAACATTTGAAAACTTAAAATCAAAAAAAATCGAAAAACAAGAAAAACCAAAAACAATGGAAAAGCAAAAACTCGAAAAAAGTGTGCTTTGTATAGTTCCCAAAGTTCTTGTTTTACAAAAACCCAAAAAAATCGAAAATTTGGAAAATACCAAAAAGATTTTGTACATAGCTGCTCCTGGTTTAACTTTGGCGAAAGAAAAGAATTTCGAAAGAAACGTCGTCTGCATAGCCAGACCAAAAATTTCGAAATCACTTGAAAATCCAAGTACAAAACCAGGTTATTTTGAAAACCACGCATCAAGTTCCCTCGGGTCTAAAGTCCACGAGAATGATCGAAGCCCAGAAGTGGATCCCCCTGAGGAAGATCCCACTTCTGAGCTCCCAGAATTTCATAGAATTCTCGATTTTGAAAGACCTTCCCAATCAGTAGGAGGAGATTTCGTAGAGGTGAACCTAGGGGATGATTCCAATCCCAAAACCATCAAAATAGGCGCATGCTTGCATGAAACTGAAAAGTTAGCATTCATTGCATTTCTACGGACCTATTTAGATGTGTTTGCATGGACGTATGAAGACATGCCAGGCATAGATCCCAGCATAGTCGAGCATCGTCTTCCCTTAGATGTAGGTGTAAAACCAATAAAGCAGAAGCTTAGGAAAATACACCCGAATGTACACACGCAAGTCAAAGAAGGTTTAGAAGATCTGCTAAAAGCCGGATTTATAAAACCCATTGCGTATTCTGATTGGTTGTCAAATATCGTTGTAGTTCGAAAAACCAATGGGAAAATTCGAATATGCATCGATTTCAGAAACCTGAATAAGGCCACTCCAAAGGATAATTATCCTTTACCAAACATAGATTTGATAGTCGATAGTACTGCAAATCATGAAATGTTTTCATTTATGGATGGCTATTCAGGCTATAATCAAATCAAACTAAGCCCACGAGATCAGGGTAAGACCGCCTTCACAACCCCATGGGGCACGTACTGCTATACAGTCATGCCCTTTGGTTTGAAAAATGCCGGCGCAACATACCAACGAGCCATGAACACGATCTTCCATGATCAAATTCACGAGCTTGTAGAAGTGTATGTAGATGATCTCTTGGCGAAATCCAAAACCCGATGCACCTATATCGAATGTTTACAAAAGATTTTCGAAAGGCTTAGGCTTTACAAAGTAAAGCTAAACCCTCAGAAATGTGTGTTCGGGGTAGAATCAGGAAAGCTTCTAGGCTTTATGGTGAGCCAAAGGGGAATAGAAGTCGACCCCTCTAAGTGTCGAGCCATCATAGACATGGCTCCACCCTCCAATCTCACCCAAGTCCGTAGCCTCCAGGGTCGATTACAATCTGTGCGCCGATTCATATCGAATCTGGCAACTAGATGCGAACCCTTCAACAAACTGTTGAGGAAGGGTACGGAATTCTTATGGGATGACGAATGCCAAAATTCCTTCGAGAGACTAAAGGCATACTTGGTTAATCCCCCCGTTTTGAATCCTCCAAAGCAAGGAAAACCGCTTTTATTATACATCTCCGTGCATATAAACGCTTTAGGAGCCCTGTTGGCTCAATACGAGGATGACACCCATAAGGAGTATGCCATCTACTATATTTCGAAAACTCTCTTGGCTTATGAACGAAATTATCAAGCCATGGAGAAGACGTGCTTGGCCCTAGTCTGGGCCTGCCAGAAATTCAGACACTACTTCCTAGATCATGAGATCTGGATAGTGTCCAAGCTTGATCCAATCAAGCACTTGTTCGAAAAACCCATTCTCACGGGTAGATTGGGCAAATGGCAACTCCTTCTAATGGAGTATGATCTAAAATACCATCACCAGATCTCCGTTAAGGGGCAAGCCCTAGCAGATTACGTGGCTGACTTCCCCTTGGTGGACGCATATCCCACTCTTGTCGAAATGCCTGATGAAGGCATATTGCAAAACCATGTTCAAAACCACATTTTGGCAAATTCTTTCGAAAACCAAGTGTGGACGATGCACTTCGACGGGGCACGAAACCAACGAGGGGCTGGTGCCGGGATCCTCCTAATCTCCCCTGAAAAGGGCGAGATTCCCATAGCAGTCCGCTTAGATTTCGAATGTTCCAACAACGTAGCTGAGTATGAAGCACTCATACAAGGCTTAAGGATTTCGAAAACTCTAGGGGCATCATGCATCGAGGTCTTTGGAGATTCGCTCCTTGTCATAAACCAGGTTTTAAAAATTTGGCAAGTACGTAATGAAAAACTACTTCCATATCACGAGTTGGCCACTCGATTGGTCCAATCCTTCCAGTCGTGTAAGCTCACACACGTGGGAAGAGAGGACAATGGCATCGCCGATGCCCTCTCTTCCTTGGGTTCAGCCCTGAAGGTCGATCCCATTTCAGGGACCAGATCTTTGGAAATATGGCATGCGCCCCATCCATCCACACACGACTTGGATATTTGCCAAAACAACCCAGAGTCTATTGAAAAGCCCTGGTTCTATGACATAAAACAATTTTTAGAAAATGGGGGATTCACCGAGGATGCCACATCCAAAGATAGGGCATTCATTCGTAAGATTTCGACCCGATACACCATTCTGGGTGGGGTCTTATACAAAAAGAGTTTTACCGGCATTCTGCTTAGATGTATCGACCTAGAGGAGGCTAGGATAGTGATGCACGAGTTCCACGATGGAGAATGTGGAGGTCATGTTAATGCCAACATGATGGCAATGAAAATACTTAGAGGGGGTTATTTCTGGTCCACCCTGAAAAAGGATTGTCACGATCATGTTAGGAAGTGTCATCCATGTCAAGTACATGGGCACGCCATTCATATCCCTTCATCTGCATTGCATTCCGTGGTCAGCCCCTGGCCATTTACCATGTGGGCGTTTGACATTGTAGGCCCCATATTTCCAAAGGCCTCGAATGGGCATCGTTTTATTTTAGCAGCCACGGAGTATTTCTCCAAATGGGTGGAAGCCATTTCCCTAACGAATGTGATGGGGCAACATGTGGTGGCTTTCATCCGGAGGAATATCTTGGCTCGATTTGGGGTTCCACGAGACCTTGTGTCTGATAATGGTACCCCATTCAAGAACGAGCGGATGGTTAAGTTGTGCAACACGTATGGCATAACTCACCACTTCTCCTCGCCCTACTACCCTCAAGGCAACGGCCAAGCCGAAGCCACAAACAAGACTCTCATTGGTATCATTGAGAAAACCTTAGAGAAGGGTAGGAGGTGGCATGAGAAGCTGGATGAAGCCTTATGGGCTTATAGGACTTCCATCCGGACTCCCACGAATGCCACACCATTCGAATTGGTCTATGGCACAAACGCCATTCTTCCCATTCATACCCAACTGCATTCATTCCATACATCCATTGCACTCGACCTCCCCCTAGAGACGCTTCAGCATGCTAGGATGGTCGAACTAGATTTGCTAGATGAAAGGCGACTCCTTGCCATGGATCATGCTCGTGCATACCGGCAAAGGATAGCCCGACATTATAGCAAACACATGAGACCTCGCCACTTTGAAGTGGGAGAATTGGTCTTGAAAACCATCCACCATCGTGGCCCACACCCCCTAGGCAAGTGGCGCCCCAACTGGGATGGACCCTATGTTGTGCGAGCAACCACTACGAACAATTCGTATTGGTTGATCGATGTAGAAGGTAGGAATTTAGCAGATCCTATCAATATTCAATACTTAAAGAAGTATCATGTGTAGGATCTGGATTAAATTCCAGTTTTCAAAAATTTTAGAGGGATAGCTGCCCTGAGACATGTGAATAAGGTGCAAAGGCGAACTCGTGTGACCCTAAGTAAGAGAATTCGCACTTGTGAAAAAGTGGAGTTTTCAAAATCGTGGTTGCATTTCAAAATCCTTCGTTTTACAAAGAAAGGCCTAGTTCAACATAGCAAGATACTTGCAAGTAGTACGTGCTATTTCTAAATAGGCTGATCTGGAATGGATCGAGTGTGGGCTTGGGATAAGTCCTCCCCTCTTCTTTTCTCCTTCCAAAAGGAAAACAAAAGGAAAACAAAGGCCCAAATCAAAAGGGAATTTCCCATTTAAAGTCTCTTTCCAAAAGAAAGAAACCAGACTTGAAAAAGAAAAATCGATTCTCTTATAAAAAGAGGTATTAAAGAAAAAATACTCCCAAAGGGAGACCCTCTATGAAAAAAAGGAAAAAGAGGCCAAAAAGCTCAAAAAGAGCAGTTTTCCGCCTTCTATGCCTTAAACCACGGGACGCTTCAGAAGGGACCGTGGTATCTCTTTCCCATCCCTGGCTTATCCCAAGCTAAACATGGTTCATTTCGAGGAATCCTAAAGTAAAAATAGGATTTACTTACTTGAATTTCATCTTGTTTGAGAATTCGACCTTTCGAGTAAGGCGTAGGAATTTGAAATGAGGCTTGTTTTCTTATAAAACCTCCGCTAGATAAGCGAGTGTTAAGACTCAAACAAGGGCAAGCGCGAAGAGCTCGAGATCCTTAGGATCGAGGCTCAAGACAGTTGTCCCTTTTTGTAAATAGCTTTTGTAAATAAGTTTTGAAAACCGAACATCGAACAGCATAGGATTTTGCTCACTTGAAGCAGTAGGCCTTGTAAGTCTCTAGAGTTCGACCACACCTGGTCTCTGGGAGGTCGCCACTCTTGGCACCACACCCATGTCATTTGCATTCCACGCATGGTACTTGCATGAACATGATCCCATTTAGGACCGGATTCCATAGTATAACCCTTTGGCGTGGTATCTCCTCCTACCAGAGTTTTGTAAAATTGAGATTTTTGCTAAAAGGGGACGATCCCATATTCTTCGTGGCTAGATCTAGGGAGACATTAAAAGGGGTGTTTGTCATCTTTGCCCTTATCCAAATCTATTTGGACAAGGCCAAAGAGGGGCATCTGTAAACACCCCGAAATCCCACGAATTTCTTAAACGAATCTGGTTTTATACAAGCAGCCCCAAAGGGCCATTTTGAGTTTGGAAACCCAGGAGCCTTCCAAACAACCCTGTATATATGTTTTAAACTTTATCTTTCAAAAACATATAATATAGCTTTTGAAAACCCTTCTAAAACATGTTTGAAACCCCGAAGTGGCTTGGCCTGATCAAGACAGGACCAGGAGAGCCAAGAAGAGCCCGGAACCGGAGCACCTGTCGAGCCCGGCGCAGCAACTCTTGCATCTGATTCACACCCCAGGATCTCGAACGTCCAAGACCCTGTTCTTATCAAAATAGCATTTGAAGTCATCTCCGGAAGGCAGAAACGGAGGCGGACGACTATGTTGGCGAAGACCCAACGCAGACGGAGTACTGATGCTGTCAGGCCCCGCACGAATCGTCCGTTTCGAACCCAGCTCGAAGGAGTCAGAGTTCAGTTTGGATTGGATCTGGACCATATATATCCAGATCCCAATCCAAACCCATATGTGGACTTGGATTTGGATTTGGATCCAGAGATCCAATCCAATATCCATATCCATGGCCCACATCACCTTCTCATAAATGGAGGTGGGGCCCACTTGAAATTCACGTGGGATATTGGGCATGAGAGAGAGTGGGGGTGATAAATATCAAGAGTGTTGTATTAAGCTTGACTTGTGTGTCAAGTTTGGGTTAATCTTGTGGTTTAGCCTAATTGAGTGGGTTTAAGCTTGTAATTAGCTAAAACCTAACCTAGGGTTGCACCAACATGGGGTGATCAAGGTCTATGGGCCATGCTAAGGGAGCTCCATCACCTAAACCTAACCCAAAATGCCTAAACCTAGCCTAAACCCCTAATCCACCCCTAATCTGAACCTAATCACCTAACCCACTTCCCTAATCCCGGCCTAATCCCAACCTAATCACCTAACCCACTCCCCTAATCCTTCCCTAAACCTAGATTAACTTCCCTAATCCTAGCCTAAACCTAGCCTAAACCACCTAACCTAGCTCACTAAACCTCACCCTAAAACCCAACCACCTAACCTAGCCCTAAACCACCCTTAGCCCACGATTTTCCCAAACACCTAGTTTTAAAATATCTGGCCCAGCCCCATCCAGCCCACCTTATCTACATACTACCCTACCTAAACCACCTAACCACTACCCACAACCCAGCCCTAACCGACCTACCCATCCCCATTTAAACCCCCCTCATTGTGGGCGGGTTTTCCAAGTGGGAACCACTCCACCTCCCAGCCGGGCCCTCTTCCTCTCCCATCTCTCACCCGTCTTCCCAGCAGCTCCAGCCCCACCAGCCGCCACCTGCTCCGCCACTCTCCCTCCTCCATCCACCATCACTGCCCCACCAGCCGGACGCCACCACCTCACTCAGCCGGGCCCTCTCCTTCTCCCATCTTCCACCAGCCGACAGCCACCTTGGCCGCCACTCCTTCCCATTCGGTAAGTCCCCCTAACTCCCTCAAAACCACTCTCTACCACCTCTCCACTCTTAGCCACCCATCTTCCCCTTAGCTCAACCTCTTTGCCGCCACCACCTAAGCCTAGCCGAACCTAGGATAACCCAAGTGGCTGGCCACTACTCAGCCACCACCTCCCATTCGGCCGACCTCCCCCTAGGCGTCCTCTTTGGCCTTCCCACTAGCTCACCTTTTAGGTCCAGTTTCCCTAAGTCCCTAACTTCCCTAGTGACCCTAAGATCCACTTAGTCAGCCACTCTAAACTCCCTACTTGGAGGCGCCGCCCACTTGCCACCGGTCCCCTTCGAGGCGTCCATCCCGCGCCCCATTTGCAGCCGGCCAGCACTCTTGGTCACACACCTTCGCGGAGCTCCCATTTGCAGCCCAAAGCCAAGGCCACGCTCAAGCAAGACCTCTACGGACCAGCTACTTGTAAGTTTCTAAACTCGGTCTTTGATCATACACTTGCTTGAAATTCAATTTGATACGGGGTTGTAATAACGGAGCATAGTCTCCCCCCGCTTGTAATAACGTGGCTTGGCACAACCACACACGTGCACTCTCTTAGTCGTGCACGATTTTGAACACACACGGGCCTAATCAGCCCCTAATATATAAGTGTACGTATATATTTCATTTCCGAAGGGTTTTGTTTAAGTTGGGTGTGTTGTCTTTCAATTTAAACACTCTCACACACATTGAGCTTTCGCTCTTATTTGAAAGACCCAAGTAAGGGCTGACCTATACTATTTGGGTTTCATTTCATGTCGTGTGAGTAAGTCTTTCAATTTAAACACTCTCACACACATTGAGCTTTCGCTCTTATTTGAAAGACCCAAGTAAGGGCCGACCTATACTATTTGGGTTTCATTTCATGTCGTGTGAGTAAGTCTTTCAATTTAAACACTCTCACACACATTGAGCTTTCGCTCTTATTTGAAAGACCCAAGTAAGGGCCGACCTATACTATTTGGGTTTCATTTCTTGTCGTGTGAGTAAGTCTTTCAATTCAAGCACTTTCACACACATTGAGCCTCCGCTCTTACTCCCAAGACCTTAGTAAAGGCCTTATTGCAGTTATATTTGGGTTTCATTTATGTCGTGTGTGTAGTACTTCAATTCAAGCACTCTCACACACATTGAGCCTTCGCTCTTACTCCCAAGACCTTAGTCAAGGCCATACTGCAATTTATATTTGGGTTTAATTTCATGTCGTGTGTGTAAGTCTTTCAATTCAAGCACGCACCCACATTGAGCCTTCGCTCTTATTTGCAAGACCCGAGTAAGGGCTCATATACATAAGATATATACATATTTCCCTTCGGTTATTTCCCTTCGGTTATTTCCCTTCTGTTATTTCCCTTCAGCATTGTCTTTACATTTCGGGTTTTCCCTTTGGAGTAGCGTGAGTTTGCATTGCATCTACGCCATACCACGAGGTAGGACGCATATTGCATCGAAGCAACCCCCGCTCGAATTCGCCCATGTAGTGGAGTGTTCATAACACACAAACTAGGCGACCCAAAAAGGGATAAAAGAAAAGACTTAGGCACGTGCAAATCCACGTGATCTAAAACATGCAATCGCATCTTAAAGACCCGAAATAGACACCTCGAATCGTTTCGTAGACTTTCTCCCTAAAACTCGATTTTTGCAAAAGCGTACAGACTGACCCTTGCGCATCGGTGCAAGAAGGTCTGCGACGACAAGAGCTCACTTGCTCACAGTCGCCACGTTTAGAAGTCAGTATTGATATATCTTCGCTAGCTTAAGTAAGCTAGCTGGCACGCCCTGTTTGTATATAAAGGCCTTAGACGCACGATAAGATCCACTCCAAGCCACGAAAGGGGCGAAGAGGCGGGGATTTTCGCGCGTCTACACAATGCCAACATGATGGCAATGAAAATACTTAGAGCAGGTTATTTTTGGTCTACCCTGAGAAAGGATTGCCACGATCATGTTAGGAAGTGTCACCCGTGTCAAGTGCATGGTCACGCCATTCATATCCCCTCATCATCACTGCATTCCGTGGTCAGCCCCTGGCCATTCACCATGTGGGTGTTTGATATCGTAGGACCAATTTTTCCAAAGGCCTCAAACGGACACAGGTTCATTTTAGCAGCCACTGAGTATTTTTCCAAGTGGGTCGAAGCCGCCTCCCTGACAAATGTCCAGGGACAACATGTGGTGGCCTTCATTAGGAAAAACATCTTGGCTCGATTTGGAGTTCCAAGAGATCTTGTGTCCGATAATAGCACCCCATTTAAAAATGAGCAGATGGTCAAGCTGTGCAACAAGTATGGCATAAATCATCACTTCTCATCGCCTTACTACCCTCAAGGCAACGGCCAAGCCGAAGCCACCAACAAGACTCTCATCAGCATTGTTGAGAAAACCTTAGAGAAGGGTAGAACATGGCACGAGAAGTTGGATGAAGCCTTATGGGCTTATAGGACTTCCATCCGCACTCCCACAAATGCCACGCCTTTTGAGTTGGTTTACGGCACAAACGCCATTCTCCCCATCCATACACATCTGCATTCATTTCATACATCCGTTGCACTCGACCTCCCCTAGAGACGCTTCAGCATGCTAGGATGGCCGAACTAGATCTATTAGATGAGAGGCGACTCCTTGCTATGGACCATGCTCATGCATACCGGCAAAGGATCACCCGACATTATGAAAAACATATGAAACCTCGCCACTTTGAAGTAGGAGAGCTAGTTTTGAAAATCATCCACCATCGTGGCCCACATCCACTTGGAAAGTGGCGGCCCAAGTGGGATGGCCCTTACGTCGTGCGTGGAACCACCACAAACAATTCTTATTGGTTAACCGATGTCGAGGGTAGGAATTTAGCAGATCCTATAAATATTCAGTATTTGAAAAAATATCATGTATAGGGTCTGAGTTAAATTCCCTTTTTTGTGAAAAATATTTTAGGGAAAGCCACTTTGAAACTTCGAAACCAAGGATCAAAGGTAAGTTGGGTGACCCTGAATGAAAGAATCGACATTTTGTGAAAAAGCAGAGCTTTCCAAATACGTGGCTACATTTCAAAATCCTTCTTCTTACAAAAAAAGGCCGAATTCAATATAACAAGATACTTGCAAGTTGTACGTGCTATTTCTAAATAGGCTAACCTAGAATGGGTCAAGTATGACCTTGGGATAAGTCCTCCCCTCTTCTCTTCTCCTTCCAAAAGGAAAACCTGGCCAAAACAAGGGGAAATCCCCACCAAAAAGCCCTTTCCCAAAAAAAAAAGAAAAACAAATCAAAAAGAAAATTTGAGTCTTCTATGTAAAAGAGGGATTAAAGAAAAAATACTCCCAAAGGGAGACCCTCTATGGAAAAAAAAGGAGAGAAAAAGGCCAAAAAGCTCAAAAGAGAGTAGTTTTCCGCCTTCTTTGCCTCAAACCACGGGACACTTCAGAAGGGACCGTGGTACTTCTTTCCCATCCCTGTGACTTATCCCGAGCGAAACATGGTTCATTTCAGGGAATCCTAAAGTAAAAATAGGATTTACTTACTTGAATTTCGTCTTGTTTGAGAATACGACGTTTTGAGTAAGGCATAAGAATTTTGAAACGTGGCTTATTTTCTCATAAAACCTCTGCTAGATTAGCAAGGGTCGAAACTCGAGTAAAGGCAAACACAAGGAGCTAAAGGTCCTTACGATCGATGGCTCAGAAAAGTTTTTCCTCTTAAAAATGAATTTCAGAAAAACTCGAACATCAAGCATACGTAAGGCCCGCTCACTTGGAGCAGCAGGTCTTCATAAAAGTCTCAAAAGTTCGACCATATGATTTGGTCTCTAGGAGATCGCCCTTTCTAACACCTCATCCATAGCATGCACCTTTGCAGGTCCGCGCATGAACATTTCATATGTGATCTCCACTTAGGGTTAGATCCATAGAAAGTCCCCTTTTGGCAAAAAAAAATCCCCTCCTATCGGATTTTTAAAAGAAAGTTTCTTTTGCTCAAAATTTGGGACGATCCCATATTCTCAAGATCAAATCCGGGAGAAAACAAAACAGGGGTGTTATCTTCTTCGCCATTATCCAAATCAATTTGGATAATACCAAAGAGGGGCATCTGTAAACACCCCAAAAAAACCCAAATACTTTTCAAAACCAAATGCCTGTTTCGAAAACTAGTTCAAAAGATAAGAATTTTCGAAAAACTCAGGAAATCAAAACATTTCAAAATTCTGTTTTCCAACCCTGTTTGAAACATGAAAAATCTTGAAAATGGACGAAAGTCCTATTTTTATGAGAGACCAGACGAACAGATGAAGCCTGGCTCAAAACAGTCGCAAAAGAATCAAAAAGTTCAAAGGTCAAGCCCAACCCGATGAAAAGTGAATTTTGAGGACGAAAAAGAAGCCCAGGCCACAAACGCATTTCAAGCCTGAAGCATCAAAAGCCAAGCCAAAAGCATCTCTGAAATCACGGAAAATCCAAGTCAAATGCAAGAAGAAACAGTCGAAACAGAGTCCAGAAAGACGAAAAGAAGCTTGGACGATGAAAATGGGAAAAACCCAGCGTAAGACGGAATCTTGATGAACTCAGGACCCGCACGAAGCATCCAGCTTGAAACGCCAGAAAGGACTGAAGAAGAGAAAAATTTGGATCAAATCTGGATCCAAAAATCTAGATCCAGATCCAAGATCCATATCCAAACGAAACTTGGATTGGATTGGATCCGGATTTTAGAGACCAACAAAGGATCCATATCCACACAAGGGGCCTATAAAAGGACGTGAGTGGGCTGGCTTTGAAGGGGACGATTTTTCCAGCACTTCACGTGGATAGTTGGGGGGAAAGAGAGAGAGAGAGAGAGAGAGAGGAAGGTCAACAAAAGGGGTTGGCCTTCCCCTCTTGTTTTGTAAAATTGTGGGTTGGTCTTGTGGGCTGCACTCAAGTGCAAGTGAGAGCATCTCACGCTTTGTATATTGCTGGAAACGAAATCAAATCTGGCGGCATTGGATGGCCCTTGCTTGGTGAGGATTGGCTGCGTGGGAACCAAGGATCAAACGGCTGAAATGTTGTCAAGGTAAGTCCCCTAGTTCCTGCCCAAAACCATCTCTTTTCTCACCTCTCTAAACCACCTAGACCACTAACGACAAGCCACAGCAAAGTCCAGCCAAGGAGCTGGCCGAACTTCACTAAAAGGGCTGACCTAGTTCTACCTAAGACCATCCTAACCTAGGACCATACCCAGCTCGGCCATTGGCTGGCTGAGCTCACCTTAGATCTGTCCTAAAGAAAATCCTAAACTAAAAACCACTACCCAACTCATTTCCTAACCCAAAAACCACTCAACCTGGCAAAACCGAGTGTCTAAAACACTCGGTTCCCTCCTCTTGTCGAACCCATCCTCACCCATTTAGCTTGGTCCATAGTGGCCGAGCTCATCTTAGGTCTATCCCTAACATTCAACCATTACCCAAGTTAGACCCTAACTAAAAGAAAAAAAAAAAAAAAAAAACCACTCTAAACCTACCTAGCTCGGCCACCCTTTTGGCCGAGCCATTCCCTTAGGATCTCACCCGAGATCAACCGTCTAATATCAGCCAAAGCTCGGCCACCATTTTGCCGAGCTCTTTCCTTAGGATCTCCCCTAAGATCATTCACTAATCCCCACCCAAGCCCGGCCATTAGTTGGCCGAGCATTCCATAGTGTCTCACCTAAAATAATCCCGTAGACACCACCTAACTCGACCATTAGTTGGTCCGGTTTTTCCCTTAGGACCCTGGTCTAGCTTTTAACCAAAACAACCCGCCTAGACCTGACCCAGATCCATTAGTTCTCATCCTAGATCTATCGTGTCTAACTCCAAAAACCATAGCAACTTAGTGTGTCAACCAAGCCCAGGTCACGATCTAGGATCAACCTCCCACGCAGCTGGTCGTTTCACAGAGAAAGGTCCATCCAACGGCTATATCCAAGGTCAGATTTCGCTGATAAAGGGAGCCCAAGCAAAAGTCGAGTAAGTGCTCGAATATGATTCTTTACGTTGTTTCAAATTCAATTCAATTTGATACGGGGTTGTAATAATGGAGCGTAGTCTCCCCCCGAGATGTAATATTATGGTTTGAAACACGAATCACACACGTACACTCGAGCCTTTCCGCTCTTATCTGCACACCTTTTGCACACAAAACGGGCCTCGACAGCCCATAAGATATAGTTCTATTTATATACATTCAGCTGGGTTTTAAGGTTCAAGTTGCGTGAGTTGTCTTTCATTTTATACACCCAAAAGCACTCACTCACAATTGAGCCTTTCCGCTCTTACATATATATACGTATTTCCCCTTTCCGCTGGGTTTTTTAAGGTTCAAGTCGTGTGAGTTGCCCTTTCAATTTATACACTTAAAGCACTCACTCACATTGAGCCTTCTCGCTCTTAAGATATAACTATATATATTTTCCCTTCTGCATCTAAGATATAGCCATATTTCCCTTTCTGCTATTTCCCTTTCCGCTATTTCCCTTTCTGTTATTTCACTTCTGTTATGTCTTTAAATTCGGGGTTTTCCCTTCAAGTTGTGTGAGTTTGCATTGCATATCCGCCACACTCGAGATAGGGAGCATACTTGCATCGAACCAGATTGGTCAAAACGTGTAGTACTTACCTTAAATCGAGCACTGGATGCACACGACTACACGCCAAAATCTGCTAAAACCCGTGAGATACAGGAGCGCATAGATCCCATGCGTAAAAGTTGCAAATTTGACAAAACCAGTAGATAAAACACTTTTCAAGTTTTCAAAAAGAGTCGTGTTTGTAAAATCGAGTTTTTTCTAAAGCGTACAGACTGACCCTTGTGCGCCGGTACAAGAAAGTCTGCGACGAAAAGAACCCACTTATCCACAGTCGCCCCAAAAGTCAGATATTTTCAAAAAAAACACTTCGCTAGTTTGAGAAAGCTAGCTGGCACGCCCTTTTTAAAAGCAACGTAAGCACGAAGAGATTCGCTCCAGGCCTAAGAAACCCGGAGTCGAGGATTTTCCGTGTCTACAAGTCCGCTTAGATTTCGAATGTTCCAACAATATGGCTGAGTATGAAGCACTCATACAAGGTTTAAGGATTTCGAAAACTCTAGGGGCATCATGCATCGAGGTCTTTGGAGATTCGCTCCACATCATAAACCAGGTTTTGAAAATTTAGCAAGTACATAATGAGAAACTGCTTCCATATCACGAGTTGGCGACTCGATTGGTCCAGTACTTCCAATCGTGCAAACTCACACACGTAGGAAGAGAGGACAATGGCATCGCCGATGCCCTCTCCTCCTAGGGTTCAGCCCTGAAGGTCGATCCCATTTCAGGGATCCGATCTTTAGAAATATGGCATGCGCCCAACCCATCCACACACGACTTGGACATTTGCCAAAATAACCCAGACTCTATTGAAAAACCCTGGTTTTATGACATAAAACAATTTCTAGAAAATGGGGGATTCGCCGAGGATGCCACATCCAAAGATAAGGCATTCATTCGTAAGATTTCGACCCGATACACCATTATGGGTGGGGTTTTATACAAAAAGAGTTTTACCTGCATTCTGCTTAGGTGTATCGACCTAGAGGAGGCTAGGATAGTGATGCACGAGTTCCACGATGGAGAATGTGGAGGTCATGTTAATGCCAATATGATGGCAATGAAAATACTTAAAGGGGGCTATTTTTGGTCCACCTTGAAAAAGGATTGTCACAATCATGTTAAGAAGTGTCATCCATGTCAAGTGCATGGGCACGCCATTCATATCCCTTCATCTGCATTGCATTTCGTGGTCAGCCCCTCGCCATTTACCATGTGGGCGTTTGACATCGTAGGCCCAATATTTCCAAAAGCCTCGAATGGGCATCGATTTATTTTAGCAGCCACAGAGTATTTCTCCAAGTGGGTGGAAGCCATATCCCTAACCAACGTGCTGGGGCAACATGTTGTGGCTTTCATTCGGAGGAATATTATGGCTTGATTCGGGGTTCCACGAGACCTTGTGTCTGATAATGGCACCCCATTCAAGAACGAGCGGATGGTTAAGTTGTGCAACACGTATGGCATAACTCACCACTTCTCCTCGTCCTATTACCCTCAAGGCAACGGCCAAGCCGAAGCTACAAACAAGACTCTCATTAGCATAATTGAGAAAACCTTAGAGAAGGGTAGGACGTGGCACGAGAAGCTGGATGAAGCCTTATGGGCTTATAGGACTTCCATCTGGACTCCCACGAATGCCACACCATTCGAATTGGTCTATGGCACAAACGCCATTCTCCCCATTCATACTCAACTACATTCATTTCATACATCCATTGCGCTCGACCTCCCCCTAGAGATGCTTCAGCATGCTAGGATGGCCGAACTAGATTTGCTAGATGAAAGGTGACTCCTTGCTATGGATCATGCTCGTGCATACTAGCAAAGGATAGCCCGACATTATGGCAAACACATGAGACCTCGCCACTTTGAAGTGGGGGATCTGGTTTTGAAAATCATCCACTATCGTGGCCCACATCCACTCGGAAAGTGGCGCCCCAAGTGGGATGGACCCTATGTTGTACGAGCAACCACCACGAACAATTCGTATTGGTTGATCGATGTAGAAGGTAGGAATTTAACATATCCTATCAATATTCAATACTTAAAGAAGTATCATGTGTGAGACATGAAAATAAGGTGCAAAGGCAAAGTCGTGTGACCCTGAGTGAGAGAATTCGCACTTGTGAAAGAGTGGAGTCTTCAAAATCGTGGTTACATTTCAAAATCCTTCTTCTTACAAAGAAAGGCCTAGTTCAATATAGCAAGATACTTGCAAGTAGTACGTGCTATTTCTAAATAGGCTGATCTGGAATGGATCGAGTGTGAGCTTGGGATAAGTCCTCCCCTCTTCTCTTCTCCTTCCAAAAGGAAAAACACGGCCCAAAATAAAGGAAATTTCCCATTCAAAGTCTCTTTCCAAAAGAAAGAAACCAGAATTCAAAAGAAAAATCAATTCTCTTGTCAAAAAAAGGGATTAAAGAAAAAATACTCTCAAAGGGAGACCCTCTATGAAAAAAAAGGAAAAAGAGGCCAAAGAGCTCAAAAAGAGCAGTTTTTCGCCTTCTATGCCTTAAACCACGGGACACTTTAGAGGGTACCGTGGTATCTCTTTCCCATCCCTGGCTTATCCCAAGCTAAAGCATGGTTCATATCGAGAAATCCTAAAGTAAAAATAGGATTTACTTACTTGAATTCCATCTTGTTTGAGAATTCGACGTTTCGAGTAAGGCGTAGGAATTTGAAATATAGCTTGTTTTCTTACAAAACCTCTGCAAGATAAGCGAGTGTTAAGACTCAAACAAGGGCAAGCATGAAGAGCTCGAGATCCTTAGGATCGAGACTGAAGATAGTTGTCCCTTTTGTAAATAGATTTGTAAATAGATTTTGAAAAATCGAGCATCGAACAGCATAGGATTGGCTCACTTGGAGTAGTAGGCCTTGTAAGTCTCTAGAGTTCGACCACATCTGGTCTCTGGGAGGTCGCCACTCTTGGCACCACACCCATGTCATGCATATGCATTCCACGCATGGTACTTGCATAAACATAATCCCATTTAGGACCAGATTCCATAACGAATCCCTTTGGCGTGATATCTCCTCCTACCAGAGTTTGTAAATTGAGATTTTGCTAAAGATTGGGACGATCCCATATTCTTCGTGGTTAGATCTAGGGAGACATCGAAAGGGGTGTCTGTCATCTTTGCCCTTATCCAAATCGATTTGGACAAGGCCAAAGAGGGGCATCTGTAAACACCCCGAAATCTCACAAATTTCTCAAGACCACTTGGTTTTATAAAAGCAGCCCCCAAAGGGCTATTTTGAGTCTAAAAACCCAGGAGCCTTCCAGGCAACCCTGTACATATGTTTTAAACTTTGTATGTTTTAAATATCTTTTAAAACACATTTTAAAACCCCGAAGCAGCTTGGCCTAATCTAGACAGGACCAGAAAAGCTAAGGAGAGCTCGGAATCGGAGCACATGTCGAGCCCGGCACAGCAACTCTCATATTGAATCCACCCCCAGGATCTCGAACGTCCAAGACCCTCTTATCATCAAAACATCATTTGAAGTCATCTCCGGAAGGCGAAAACAGAGGCGGACAATCATGTTGGTGAAGACCCAACGCAGACGGAGTACTGATGCTGTTAGACCCTGCACAAACCGTTCGTTTCGAATACAACCCGAAGGAGTCAGAATTCAGTTTGGATTGGATCTGGACCATATATATCCAGATCCCAATCCAAACCCATGTATGGACTTAGATTTGGATTTGGATTCAAAAATCCAACCCAATATCCACATGCATGGCCCACATCACCTTCTCATAAATAGAGGTGGGGCCCACTTGAATTTCACGTGGGATTATGGGCATGAGAGAGAGTGGGGGAGGATAAGATTAAAGTGTGGTTGTAATTAAGCTTGACTTGTGTGTCAAGCTTGGGGTTAATCATGTGGGTTAGCCTAATTAGCATGGGTTTAAGCTTGTAATTAGCCAAAACCTAACCTAGGGTTGTACCAACATGATGCAATCAAGGTCTATGGGTCATGAAAAGGGAGCTCCTTAACCCAACCCTAATAAAAAAGCCCTAATCCTAGCCTTTTACCCTAATCTTGTCCTAAACCTAGTCTAATCACCTAACCCACTTCCCTAATCCTGGCCTAATCCCAACCTAATCACCTAACCCACTTCCCTAATCCTTCACTAAACCTAGGTTAATTTCCCTAAACCTAACCTAATCCTAGCCTAATCACCTAACCTACCTCACTAAACCTCACCCCAAAACCAACCCACCTAGCTAAACCCTAAACCTCTAAACCACCCCACTTAAACCTAGCACACAATCTACCCAAAACCCCTTGTATTTAAAATATCTGGCCCTACCCTAATACCAGCCCACCTTAATACCATACCACCACCCCTAGACCACCTTACCACCTCCTCAAAACCAGCCCCACCGCCCTTCAAAAAAAAAGCAATAAACCCCCCCCCCTAGTGGGCGGGTTTTTCAGCTTTTCGGGTCCACCACTTCCAGCCGATCTTCTCTCATCCCCTCTCCAACCCAACCGTCTCCAACCTTGCTCCACTTGCCCCACAGCCAGCCACCACCTGTGCCACTACCTCCCAGCCAAGCACCACCACCACCACTACTCCAGCCGAGCTCCACATCGCCACCATTCCGTCCGGCCGAACCCCCTCCTGTGCATCCAAGGCACCCGGCTGCTCCTCCTCTTCCATCCGCCACCTCCCATCATCACCCGGTTAGTGTCTCAACCTAATCCTATCTCTTCTTCTCTCCCCCTCCACTCCCAGCCACCTAACCCACCACCACATCACCCTAACACCAACCACACTCTACCCTACCCATTCGGCCAAACCTCAGCAACTCCAATTACCCGCCATTACCTAAACACCCTAGCTACACACGGCCACTACCTTACCCCATACCCTAGCTAGCTCCCTTCCCATCCACCATTGCCTAGCCACCCTAGCAGCCCGCCACCACCAAGTCTCCCTAGCAGTCGGCCACTCCAACCGACTATACTACATCCATTCGGCCAGCCACCCGCCAGCCGCATACTTCCCTTAGGCATTCCCTTAGACACTCCCTTAGGCTCTACCTTAGTGCCATACTTCCTAACACTACACCCTCCCTTAGTGACCCTACTTAGTCACTTTAGCCCAACACACAAGGCGAGCCCCTTTGCTAAGCGGCCGACCACCTTCAAGGCTCCCTTCCGCGCACCTAAGGCACCCGGCCTGCAGCCCTCTTGCCGTTCAACTCCGCGGAGCTCCCTCTTGCAGCCCAAGGCGAAGGCCAAGCCCACGCTCAAGCAAGGCATCTTCGGACCAGCTATTAGTAAGTGCCTAACTCGGTCCTTAGTTGTATACTTGCTTAAAATTTAATTCGATACGGGGTTGTAATAACGGAGCATAGTCTCCCCCCGCTTGTAATAACGTGGCTTGGCATACCCACACACACGTGCACTCTCTTAGTTGTGCACGATTTTGAACACATACGGGCCTAATCAGCCCCTAATATATAAATAAATATATATATATATATATTTTTTAACTTACGTAGGGTTCTGCTTGAGTTGAGTGTGTTGTCTTTCCATTCAAGCACTCACACACATTGAGCCTTCGCTCTTATTTGAAAGACCCAAGTAAGGGCCATGCTATACTATTTGGTTTTCATTTCATGTCGTGTGTGTAAGTCTTTCAATTCAAGCATGTCGTGTGTGTAAGTCTTTCAATTCAAGCACTCACACACATTGAGCCTTCGCTCTTATTTGAAAGACCCAAGTAAGGGCCGTGTTATACTATTTGGGTTTCATTTCATGTCGTGTGTGTAAGTCTTTCAATTCAAGCACTCACACACATTGAGCCTTCGCTCTTATTTGAAAGACCCAAGTAAGGGCCGTGTTATACTATTTGGGTTTTATTTCATGTTGTGTGCGTAGTACTTCAATTCAATCACTCACACACATTGAGCTTTCGCTCTTATTCCCAAGACCTTAATCAAGGCCATATTGCAAGTTATATTTGGGTTTCATTTCATGTCGTGTGTGTAAGTCTTCCAATTCAAGCACGCACCCACATTGAGCCTTCGCTCTTATTTGCAAGACCCGAGTAAGGGCCCATATATATGCCTTATATACATATCTCCCTTCAGCATTTACATTACAAGTCATTTCCCTTCGATTATTTCCCTTCGGTTATTTCCCTTCGGCATTGTCTTTACATTCGGGTTTTCCCTTTGGAGTAGCATGAGTTTGCATTGCATCTACGCCATACCACGAGGTAGGACGCATATTGCATCAAAGCAAGCCCCGTACTCCCGCTCAAATTCGCTCCATGTAGTGGAGTGTTCATAACACACACCTAGGTGGCCCATAAAGGGATAAAAAGAAAGACTTAGGCACGTGCAAATCCACGTGATCTAAAAACTGCAATCGTATTTAAAAGACCCGAATCAAACATCTCGAACCACTTTCGTAGGCTTTTTCTATCCTAAACTCGATTTTTAAAGCATACAGACTGACCCTTGAGCATCGGTGCAAGAAGGCCTGCGATGACAAGAGCTCACTTGCTCACAGTCGCCACGTTAGAAGTCATATTTTAAATATATCTTCGCTAGCTTAGGTAAGCTAGCTGGCACGCCCTGTTTATACAAATAGGCCTTAGACACACGAGAGGATCCGCTCCACGCCCTAAGAAGCCAAAGGAAAGGTGGGGATTTTCCTGCGTCTACAACCTCAAAACGTTTTCATAGGTTCTCATACTTCAAAAACTCGATTTTTAAGCGTACAGACTGACCCTTGCGCGTCGGTAAAAGAAGGTCTGTGACGAAAAGCGCTTGCTTGCTCACAGTCGCCATGTTAGGAGTCGGATTTAAAATTTTCTCTTTGCTAGCTTAAGTAAGCTAGCTGGCACACCCTTTTGCTTAATTAGAACTTAGACACACGAAAGGATTCGCTTCAGGCCTAAGAACCAGAAGCGGGAGTAGACGCGCGAAAATCCCCGCCCCTTCGCCTCTTTCGTGGCTTGGAGTGGATCTTATCGTGCGTCTAAGGCCTATGTATACAAACAGGGCGTGCCAGCTAGCTTACTTAAGCTAGCGAAGATATTTTTAACACTGACTTCTAAACGTGGCGACTGTGAGCAAGTGAGCTCTTGTCGTCGCAGACCTTCTTGCACCGATGCGCAAGGGTCAGTCTGTACGCTTTTGCAAAAATCGAGTTGTGGGGAGAAAGTCTACGAAACGGTTCGAGGTGTCTATTTCGGGTCTTTAAGATGCGATTGCATGTTTTAGATCACGTGGATTTGCACGTGCCTAAGTCTTTTCTTTTATCCCTTTTTGGGTCGCCTAGTTTGTGTGTTATGAACACTCCACTACATGGGCGAATTCGAGCGGGGGTTGCTTCGATGCAATATGCGTCCTACCTCGTGGTATGGCGTAGATGCAATGCAAACTCACGCTACTCCAAAGGGAAAACCCGAAATGTAAAGACAATGCTGAAGGGAAATAACAGAAGGGAAATAACTGAAGGGGAATAACTGAAGGGAAATAACCGAAGGGAAATAACCGAAGGGAAATATGTATATATCTTATGTATATGAGCCCTTACTCGGGTCTTGCAAATAAGAGCGAAGGCTCAATGTGGGTGCGTGCTTGAATTGAAAGACTTACACACACGACATGAAATGAAACCCAAATAGTATAGGTCGGCCCTTACTTGGGTCTTTCAAATAAGAGCGAAAGCTCAATGTGTGTGAGAGTGTTTAAATTGAAAGACTTACTCACACGACATGAAATGAAACCCAAATAGTATAGGTCGGCCCTTACTTGGGTCTTTCAAATAAGAGCGAAAGCTCAATGTGTGTGAGAGTGTTTAATCGAAAGACAACGCACCCAACTTAAACAAAACCCTTCGGAAATGAAATATATACGTACACTTATATATTAGGGGCTGATTAGGCCCGTGTGTGTTCGAAATTGTGCACGACTAAGAGAGTGCACGTGTGTGGTTGTGCCAAGCCACGTTATTACAAGCGGGGGGAGACTATGCTCCGTTATTACAACCCCGTATCAAATTGAATTTCAAGCAAGTGTATGATTAAAGACCGAGTTTAGAAACTTACAAGTAGCTGGTCCGTAGAGGTCTTGCTTGAGCGTGGCCTTGGCTTTGGGCTGCAAATGGGAGCTCCGCGAAGGTGTGTGACCAAAGGTGCTGGCCGGCTGCAAATGGGGCGCGGGATGGACGCCTCGAAGAGGACCGGTGGCAAGTGGGCGGCGCCTCCAAGTAGGGAGTTTAGAGTGGCTGACTAAGTGGGTCTTAGGGTCACTAGGGAAGTTAGGGACTTAGGGAAACTGGACCTAAAAGGTGAGCTAGTGGGAAGGCCAAAGAGGGCACCTAGGGGGGGGTCGGCCGAATGGGAGATGGTGGCTAAGCGGTGGCCAGCCACTTGGGTTATCCTAGGTTCGGCTAGGCTTAGATGGTGGCGGCAAAGAGGTTGAGCTAAGGGGAAGATGGGTGGCTAAGAGTGGAGGGGTGGTAGAGAGTGGCTTTGAGGGAGTTAGGGGGACTTACCGAATGGGGAGGAGTGGCGGATGGAGTGGGAGAGTGGCGGGCAGGTGGCTGTCGGCTGGTGGAGTTGGGGGAAAGGTGGTGACGTCCAGCTGGGGGGGCAGTGATGGTGACGTGGGAGAGGGAAGGTGGCGGAGCAGGTGGCGGCTGGTGGAGGAGCTGGAGCTGCTGGGAGGACGGATGAGAGATGGGAGAAGGAGAGGGCCCGGCTGGGTGGTGGAGTGGTTCCCACTTTTTAAAACCCGCCCACAATGAGGGGGGGTTTAAATAGGGGATGGGTAGGTCGGTTAGGGCTGGGTTGTGGGTAGTGGTTAGGTGGTTTAGGTAGGGTAGTATGTAGATAAGGTGGGCTGGATGGGGTTGGGCCAGATATTTTAAAACTAGGGGTTTGGGAAAATCGTGGGCTAAGGGTGGTTTAGGGGTTTAGGGCTAGGTTAGGTGGTTGGGTTTTAGGGTGAGGTTTAGTGAGCTAGGCTAGGTGGTTTAGGCTAGGTTTAGGCTAGGATTAGGGAAATTAATCTAGGTTTAGGGAAGGATTAGGGGAGTGGGTTAGGTGATTAGGTTGGGATTAGGCCAGGATTAGGGAAGTGGGTTAGGTGATTAGGTTCAGATTAGGGGTGGATTAGGGGTTTAGGCTAGGTTTAGGCATTTTGGGTTAGGTTTAGGTGAAGGAGCTCCCTTAGCATGACCCATGGACCTTGATCACCCCATGTTGGTGCAGCCCTAGGTTAGGTTTTAGCTAATTACAAGCTTAAACCCACTCAATTAGGCTAACCCACATGATTAACCCAAACTTGACACACAAGTCAAGCTTAATACAACACTCTTGATATTTTTCACCCCCACTCTCTCTCATGCCCAATATCCCACGTGAATTTCAAGTGGGCCCCACCTCCATTTATGAGAAGGTGATGTGGGCCATGGATATGGATATGGGATTGGATCTCTGGATCCAAATCCAAATCCAAGTCCACATATGGGTTTGGATTGGAATCTGGATATATATGGTCCAGATCCAATCCAAACTGAACTCTGACTCCTTCGGGCTGGGTTCGAGACGGACGATTCGTGCGGGGCCTGACAGCATCAGTGCTCCGTCTGCGTTGGGTCTTCGCCAACATGGTCGCCCGCCTCCATTTCTGCCTTCCGGAGATGACTTCAAATGATATTTTGGTAAGAACAGGGTCTTGGACGTTCGAGATCCTGGAATGTGAATTAGATGCAAGAGATGCTGTGCCGGGCTCGACAGGTGCTCCGGTTCCGGGCTCTTCTTGGCTCTCCTGGTCCTGTCTTGATCGAGCCAAGCCACTTTGGGGTTTCAAAACATGTTTTAAAAGGGTTTTCAAAAGCTATATCATATGTTTTTGAAAGATAAAGTTTAAAACATATATACAGGGTTGTTTGGAAGGCTCCTGGGTTTCCAAACTCAAAATGGCCCTTTGGGGCTGCTTGTATAAAACCAGATTTGTTTAAGAAATTCGTGGGATTTCGGGGTGTTTACAGATGCCCCTCTTTGGCCTTGTCCAAATAGATTTGGATAAGGGCAAAGATGACAAACACCCCTTTTAATGTCTCCCTAGATCTAGCCACGAAGAACATGGGATCATCCCATTTTAGCAAAATCTCAATTTTACAAACTCTGGTAGGAGGAGATATCACGCCAAAGGGTTCACTTATGAAATCTGGTCCTAAATGGGATCATGTTTATGCAAGTACCATGCATGGAATGCAGATGACATGGGTGTGGTGCCAAAAAGTGGCGACCTCCCAGAGACCAGGTGTGGTCGAACTCTAGAGACTTACAAGGCCTACTGCTCCAAGTGAGCAAAAACCCTATGCTGTTCGATGTTCGGTTTTTAAAACTTATTTACAAAAGCTATTTACAAAAGGGACAACTGTCTTGAGCCTCGATCCTAAGGATCTCGAGCTCTTCGTGCTTGCCTTTGTTTGAGTCTTAACACTCGCTTATCTAGCGGAGGTTTTATAAGAAAACAAGCTTCATTTCAAATTCCTACGCCTTACTCGAAAGGTCGAATTCTCAAACAAGATGAAATTTAAGTAAGTAAATCCTATTTTTACTTTAGGATTCCTTGAAATGAACCATGCTTTAGCTTGGGATAAGCCAGGGATGGGAAAGAGATACCACGGTCCCTTCTGAAGCGTCCCGTGGTTTGAGGCACAGAAGGTGGAAAACTGCTCTTTTTGAGCTTTTTGGCCTCTTTTTCCTTTTTTCCATAGAGGGTCTCCCTTTGGGAGTATTTTTTTCTTTAATCCCTCTTTTTATAAGAGAATCGATTTTTCTTTTTCAAGTCTGGTTTCTTTCCTTTGGAAAGAGACTTTAAATGGGAAATTCCCTTTTGATTTGGGCCTTTGTTTTCCTTTTGGGAAGGAGAAAAGAAGAGGGGAGGACTTATCCCAAGCCTACACTCTATCCATTCCAGATCAGCCTATTTAGAAATAGCACGTACTACTTGCAAGTATCTTGCTATGTTGAACTAGGCCTTTCTTTGTAAAACGAAGGATTTTGAAATGCAACCATGATTTTGAAAACTCCACTCTTTCACAAGTGCGAATTCTCTCACTTAGGGTCACACGAGTTCGCCTTTGCACCTTATTCACATGTCTCAGGGCAGCTATCCCTCTAAAATTTTTGAAAACTGGAATTTAATCCAGATCCTACACATGATACTTCTTTAAGTATTGAATATTGATAGGATCTGCTAAATTCCTACCTTCTACATCGATCAACCAATACGAATTGTTCGTAGTGGTTGCTCGTACAACATAGGGTCCATCCCAGTTGGGGCGCCACTTGCCTAAGGGGTGTGGGCCACGATGGTGGATGGTTTTCAAGACCAGATCTCCCACTTCAAAGTGGCGAGGTCTCATGTGTTTGCTATAATGTCGGGCTATCCTTTACCGGTATGCACGAGCATGATCCATAGCAAGGAGTCGCCTCTCATCTAGCAAATCTAGTTCGGCCATCCTAGCATGTTGAAGCGTCTCTAGGGGGAGGTCGAGTGCAATGGATGTATGGAATGAATGCAGTTGGGTATGAATGGGAAGAATGGCGTTTGTGCCATAGACCAATTCGAATGGTGTGGCATTCGTGGGAGTCCGGATGGAAGTCCTATAAGCCCATAAGGCTTCATCCAGCTTCTCATGCCACCTCCTACCCTTCTCTAAGGTTTTCTCAATGATACCAATGAGAGTCTTGTTTGTGGCTTCGGCTTAGCCGTTGCCTTGAGGGTAGTAGGGCGAGGAGAAGTGGTGAGTTATGCCATACGTGTTGCACAACTTAACCATCCGCTCGTTCTTGAATGGGGTACCATTATCAGACACAAGGTCTCGTGGAACCCCAAATCGAGCCAAGATATTCCTCCGGATGAAAGCCACCACATGTTGCCCCATTACATTCGTTAGGGAAATGGCTTCCACCCACTTGGAGAAATACTCCGTGGCTGCTAAAATAAAACGATGCCCATTCGAGGCCTTTGGAAATATGGGGCCTACAATGTCAAACGCCCACATGGTAAATGGCCAGGGACTGACCACAAAATGTAATGCCGATGAAGGGATATGAATGGCGTGCCCATGCACTTGACATGGATGACACTTCCTAACATGATCGTGACAATCCCTTTTCAGGGTGGACCAAAAATAACCCCCTCTAAGTATTTTCATTGCCATCATGTTGGCATTAACATGACCTCCACATTCTCCATCGTGGAACTCGTGCATCACTATCCTAGCCTCCTCTAGGTCGATACACCTAAGCAGAATGCCGGTAAAACTCTTTTTGTATAAGACCCCACCCAGAATGGTGTATCGGGTCGAAATCTTACGAATGAATGCCTTATCTTTGGATGTGGCATCCTCGCTGAATCCCCCATTTTCTAAAAATTGTTTTATGTCATAAAACCAGGGTTTTTCAATAGACTCTGGGTTGTTTTGGCAAATATCCAAGTCGTGTGTGGATGGATGGGGCGCATGCCATATTTCCAAAGATCTGGTCCCTGAAATGGGATCGACCTTCAGGGCTGAACCCAAGGAGGAGAGGGCATCGGCGATGCCATTGTCCTCTCTTCCCACGTGTGTGAGCTTACACGACTGGAAGGAGTGGACCAATCGAGTGGCCAACTCGTGATATGGAAGTAGTTTCTCATTACGTACTTGCCAAATTTTTAAAATCTGATTTATGACAAGGAGCGAATCTCCAAAGACCTCGATGCATGATGCCCCTAGAGTTTTCGAAATCCTTAAGCCTTGTATGAGTGCTTCATACTCAGCTACGTTGTTGGAACATTCGAAATCTAAGCGGACCGCTATGGGAATCTCTCCCTTTTCAGGGGAGATTAGGATGATCCCGGCACCAGCCCCTTGTTGGTTTCGTGCCCCGTCGAAGTGCATCTTCCACACTTGGTTTTCAAAAGAATTTGCCAAAATGTGGTTTTGAAAATGGTTTTGCAATATGCCTTCATCAGGCATTTCGACAAGAGTGGGATATGCGTCCTCCAAGGGGAAGTCAGCCACGTAATCTGCTAGGGCTTGTCCTTTAACGGAGATCTGGTGATGGTATTTTAGATCATACTCCATTAGAAGGAGTTGCCATTTGCCCAATCTACCTGTGAGAATGGGTTTTTCGAACAAGTGCTTGATTGGATCAAGCATGGACACTATCCAGATCTCATGATCTAGGAAATAGTGTCTGAACTTCTGGCAGGCCCAGACTAGGGCCAAGCACGTCTTCTCCATGGCTTGATAATTTCGTTCATAAGCCAAGAGAGTTTTCGAAATATAGTAGATGGCATATTCCTTATGGGTATCATCCTCATATTGAGCCAACAGGGCTCCTAAAGCGTTTACATGCACGGAGATGTATAATAAAAGCGGTTTTCCTTGTTTTGGAGGATTCAAAACGGGGGGATTAACCAAGTATGCCTTTAGTCTCTCGAAGGACTTTTGGCATTCGTCATCCCATAAGAATTTCGTGCCCTTCCTCAACAGTTTGTTGAAGGGTTCGCATCTAGTTGCCAGATTCGATATGAATCGGCGCACAGATTGTAATCGACCCTGGAGGCTACGGACTTGGGTGAGATTGGAGGGTGGAGCCATGTCTATGATGGCTCGACACTTAGAGGGGTCGACTTCTATTCCCCTTTGGCTCACCATAAAGCCTAGAAGCTTTCCTGATTCTACCCCGAACACACATTTTTGAGGGTTTAGCTTTACTTTGTAAAGCCTAAGCCTTTCGAAGATTTTTTGTAAACATTCGATATGGGTGCATCGGGTTTTGGATTTTGCCAAGAGATCATCTACATACACTTCTACAAGCTCATGAATTTGATCATGGAAGATCGTGTTCATGGCTCGTTGGTATGTTGCGCCGGCATTTTTCAAACCAAAGGGCATGACTGTATAGCAGTACGTGCCCCATGGGGTTGTGAAGGCGGTCTTACCCTGATCTCGTGGACTTAGTTTGATTTGATTATAGCCTGAATAGCCATCCATAAATGAAAACATTTCATGATTTGCAGTACTATCGACTATCAAATCTATGTTTGGTAAAGGATAATTATCCTTTGGAGTGGCTTTATTCAGGTTTCTGAAATCGATGCATATTCGAATTTTCCCATTGGTTTTTCGAACTACAACGATATTTGACAACCAATCAGAATACGCAATGGGTTTTATAAATCCGGCTTTTAGCAGATCTTCTAAACCCTCTTTGACTTGCGTGTGTACATTCGGGTGTATTTTCCTAAGCTTCTGCTTTATTGGTTTTACACCTATATCTAAGGGAAGACGATGCTCGACTATGCTGGGATCTATGCCCGGCATGTCTTCATACGTCCATGCAAACACATCTAAATAGGTCCGTAGAAATGCAATGAATGCTAACTTTTCAGTTTCATGCAAGCATGCGCCTATTTTGATGGTTTTGGGATCGGAATCATCCCCTAGGTTCACCTCTATGAAATCTCCTCCTACTGATTGGGAAGGTCTTTCAAAATCGAGAATTCTATGAAATTCTGGGAGCTCAGAAGTGGGATCTTCCTCAAGGGGATCCACTTCTGGGCTTCGATCATTCTCGTGGGCTATAGACCCGAGGGAACTTGATGCGTGGTTTTCAAAATAACCTGGTTTTGTACTTGGATTTTCAAGTGATTTCGAAATTTTTGGTCTGGCTATGCAGACAACATTTCTTTCGAAATCCTTTCCTTTCGCCAAAGTCATACCAGGAGCAGGTATGTACAAAATCTTTTTGGTATTTTCCAAATTTTCGATTTTTTTGGGTTTTTGTAAAACAAGAACTTTGGGAACTATACAAAGCACACTTTTTTCGAGTTTTTGCTTTTCCATTGTTTTTGGTTTTTCTTGTTTTCGATTTTTTTTCGATTTTAAGTTTTCAAATGTTTTTGGTATTTTTAGAAAAAGGGATCTTCCGTCATACCTAGAAAGGGAAAATACTATGGGTTAGACTCGGAATAGGAGGTCTAAACCATAGGTTTCTTCTAAGACAGGCTCCGGGGCACCCTTGACCCAGGTGGTCACAGGGGGTGGCTCCGGCGGTATTCGGGGAGTATAGCCGATCCCATATCGGCTTGGGTTGGCCCTAGGAAGGATGGGCTCTAGGAGACCCTGGTTTTGTGCCCCTAGACTTTTGTAGGGCGTGTAGCCCATGTTCAATAACATGTTCCACGACCTTTTGTTTTTTGAAAAGATGGGATATAAGTCGTGGTCTTGGAACATGCTATCGTCCATATTAGGCTCGTAGGGCCTTTTGTCCAGGGGTTTTGGAAATAGGGAACGTTTGGGTTTTCCTAGGAGGATTAGAGTCGGGAGGGGGCCTGCTTTGGGCGGCCCCTTCACACATACAACCTTCCTAGGGTTGTTCAACACGAGCCGAGGTGGCTCAACCATAATTTGCCCCAGGTTAGCCTCATGGGCCTGGGAGCTCGATAAACAAGGGGAGTTTATGATCCCCTGAAGCTGTGGGTGACTCTCACCTAGGATCACTACGACTTGGTCCCTAAAAGGGATCTTGACACACTTGTGGAAGGTGGATGGCACAGCGCACAAACTGTGTATCCAGGGTCTTCCCAGTAACAGGTTATAATGGGGGTGGATGTCCAAGACATGGAACACCCCCGTGTGTTCGATCCCTCCCGTTTCCATTGGGAGCTCGATGGATCCTAAAGGTCTAGACGCATTCCCATCGTATCCAGTGATAACGATGGGGCTTGGGTTCACTGAAGTCAAGGTGACTCCGATTTTGTACGCCACGTGAAGTGGAAGGATGTTGAGCCCTCCTCCACCATCGACTAGGCACCTGTCCAGAGAGTGGTTGTTTAGAACCACCTCGATATGCAGGGCCTGGTTATGGGTTTCGTAGGGTCTATCTACATCATCTTCCAAAAATGTGATGGGCGATTTTGCTCCTAATAAAGCCACTTGGGCAGACAAGGATTCCGGACTTATGTTCGAATCAACCTTGGCCCTTTCTAGAATTTTCTCTAAGACAAGTCTATGCCTAGGCGATGTTTTGATAAGCTCTAGGATAGACATGTGAATAGGAATCTTTGAAAGGTGGTTTTCGAAATCATAAGGGTTTAGGATGATTTTGTCCTTATCTGCTTTTGGCAGACCACTAGGGATACATGCTTTTGAGGGGCCAGGCACACTGACCACCTTTTGAGCACCTTGAAGGTGCGGGGTTGGTAGATCCTCCCGGATCTAGTGACTTCCCCCACGACCAGCCTAGGGTTCGCGCTAAACTTGGCTCTAAGGATGAGCTGAGGAGAACCTTGGATTTTCGAAACTGGTTTTGCCGGGGTTTCCACTTTTGATGGTCCCCGAATGACGACTTGGGCGGGCCTCTTGTATAGTACAAGGATGGGCGCACAAGCAGGTCGACCAGGTTCGGGCTTTCGCGCTAGTTCCTTGGAGATGGTGAGGGTACATACCTCCTTTCCTTTCCCACTGCCACTGGCGTGTTTGGGAAAGGGTTCCTTGAAGATAGCTTGAGGTGGCTCAGATTCCGCAGTGACCTGGAGCCGGCCCTCCGCTATCAAGTTCTCAATTTTATTTAGAAGAGAGAAGCACCGTTTGGTATCATGGCCTTTGAGCCGATGATACTTGCAAAATCGGTTTAAATACCCCCCTTTGGACGTGACTCCTTCGGGGATTTCAGGGAGTTCGATCATGCCCTGGGCAAGTAGGAGGTCTAGGACCTCCGACACAGGTTGCCCCAGCGGAGTATACTCCCGTTTTTCAATTGGTTTTGAAAAATTGCGTTCTCTCTTATTTTCTATTTTTTCAAAATTTTTAGAAGTGCCCGCCATGCCTGGATCCACCCGGACATTGGCGATTTTATGGGGCTTTGCCCCTTTGTCCGTTGTGGGCAGCCCATATGCGATGGGCTTTTCCACACGTGTTTTTGGAACGGCACTTCCTTTCCATAAGTGGTCGTATGTCCCTTTTCGCAAGTTGGTTTCGAAAAGGGAGGCCTTTTTGATCAACTTATGGAAAGTTGAAATCTCATGGAGCGAGAGAAGGGTTTTTAACTCGCTTTTGAAATTATCCAGGATGAGCATTACTGCGCATCCTTCGGATATAGGCTCTCGCACTTGGCCTAAAAGAGACCTCCATCTTATAATGAAGGCATGGACGTCTTCGTTCATGCCTTGTTTTGTATCCCTTAAGGTATTCAGGGTTGGCGTGACTTCCACGTTGTGTGCAAATCTTTGCATGAAGCAGTTTGCTAACTCTTCAAAAGTAGCGAACTGGCTTAAGTCGTAGGAAGCCAGCCATTTGGCAGCTGTGCCTTTAAGGGATAGAGGGAACCAATACACCCATTTCATCGAGTCCTTTTTCTTCTTATGGGCTCGACGTGAAAAAAGCTGCAAGTGAGACCTAGGGTCTCCCATGCCATCATACCGATGGAAGTTCGGTATTTCATCGTCACTGTCTGTTTCGTAATCCATAGGAAGGAAATCAGACAGGGCGTAGCTTCTTTTCTCTTTATTTTGCCCTTTCAGCAGTTGCTGTAGGGCTTTACGGTCCTTTTGTGTGAAGGACTCGTGGTATTGGTTGCCTTCCATTACGGAGGCTTCTTTTTGCTTGCGAGGTTTTTCAATTTTCTTTTTAGGCCTTTGTTCACCGTTTGATGAACACGAATCGCCTACTTCAGCCTCTTGGCTGAGAGCATCGATTTTGGCCTCAAATTCCCTTCTCAAGTCCTCGATTTCATCTAGTTTTATTTTGTTTTTGAAAATCCTCCTAGAGTGAGAACTTGATGCGCATGAGCCTTGGCTCGACACTTCACTTGGATTGGATTTTGACATTCTTTTCAAGCTTTTTCAAAATTTCCTAAGTAAAAGCAAAGAAACAAGTTAAAACGACACCTTTATAAAATTTTCGCAAGACTTCTACAAGTAAACTCGATTTTTGAAAAGGCTCACGTCCCACCGGGCGTGCCAATCTCTGTAGACGCGCGAAAATCCCCGCCCCTTCGCCTCTTTCGTGGCTTGGAGTGGATCTTATCGTGCGTCTAAGGCCTATGTATACAAACAGGGCGTGCCAGCTAGCTTACTTAAGCTAGCGAAGATATTTTTAACACTGACTTCTAAACGTGGCGACTGTGAGCAAGTGAGCTCTTGTCGTCGCAGACCTTCTTGCACCGATGCGCAAGGGTCAGTCTGTACGCTTTTGCAAAAATCGAGTTGTGGGGAGAAAGTCTACGAAACGGTTCGAGGTGTCTATTTCGGGTCTTTAAGATGCGATTGCATGTTTTAGATCACGTGGATTTGCACGTGCCTAAGTCTTTTCTTTTATCCCTTTTTGGGTCGCCTAGTTTGTGTGTTATGAACACTCCACTACATGGGCGAATTCGAGCGGGGGTTGCTTCGATGCAATATGCGTCCTACCTCGTGGTATGGCGTAGATGCAATGCAAACTCACGCTACTCCAAAGGGAAAACCCGAAATGTAAAGACAATGCTGAAGGGAAATAACAGAAGGGAAATAACTGAAGGGGAATAACTGAAGGGAAATAACCGAAGGGAAATAACCGAAGGGAAATATGTATATATCTTATGTATATGAGCCCTTACTCGGGTCTTGCAAATAAGAGCGAAGGCTCAATGTGGGTGCGTGCTTGAATTGAAAGACTTACACACACGACATGAAATGAAACCCAAATAGTATAGGTCGGCCCTTACTTGGGTCTTTCAAATAAGAGCGAAAGCTCAATGTGTGTGAGAGTGTTTAAATTGAAAGACTTACTCACACGACATGAAATGAAACCCAAATAGTATAGGTCGGCCCTTACTTGGGTCTTTCAAATAAGAGCGAAAGCTCAATGTGTGTGAGAGTGTTTAATCGAAAGACAACACACCCAACTTAAACAAAACCCTTCGGAAATGAAATATATACGTACACTTATATATTAGGGGCTGATTAGGCCCGTGTGTGTTCGAAATTGTGCACGACTAAGAGAGTGCACGTGTGTGGTTGTGCCAAGCCACGTTATTACAAGCGGGGGGAGACTATGCTCCGTTATTACAACCCCGTATCAAATTGAATTTCAAGCAAGTGTATGATTAAAGACCGAGTTTAGAAACTTACAAGTAGCTGGTCCGTAGAGGTCTTGCTTGAGCGTGGCCTTGGCTTTGGGCTGCAAATGGGAGCTCCGCGAAGGTGTGTGACCAAAGGTGCTGGCCGGCTGCAAATGGGGCGCGGGATGGACGCCTCGAAGAGGACCGGTGGCAAGTGGGCGGCGCCTCCAAGTAGGGAGTTTAGAGTGGCTGACTAAGTGGGTCTTAGGGTCACTAGGGAAGTTAGGGACTTAGGGAAACTGGACCTAAAAGGTGAGCTAGTGGGAAGGCCAAAGAGGGCACCTAGGGGGGGGTCGGCCGAATGGGAGATGGTGGCTAAGCGGTGGCCAGCCACTTGGGTTATCCTAGGTTCGGCTAGGCTTAGATGGTGGCGGCAAAGAGGTTGAGCTAAGGGGAAGATGGGTGGCTAAGAGTGGAGGGGTGGTAGAGAGTGGCTTTGAGGGAGTTAGGGGGACTTACCGAATGGGGAGGAGTGGCGGATGGAGTGGGAGAGTGGCGGGCAGGTGGCTGTCGGCTGGTGGAGTTGGGGGAAAGGTGGTGACGTCCAGCTGGGGGGGCAGTGATGGTGACGTGGGAGAGGGAAGGTGGCGGAGCAGGTGGCGGCTGGTGGAGGAGCT
Organism: Brasenia schreberi; assembly: GCA_036023115.1. Taxonomy (NCBI): domain Eukaryota; kingdom Viridiplantae; phylum Streptophyta; class Magnoliopsida; order Nymphaeales; family Cabombaceae; genus Brasenia; species Brasenia schreberi. The sequence goes on along the minus strand of JAYKKT010000078.1, from coordinate 14,564,047 downwards.
GGAGCTGCTGGGAGGACGGATGAGAGATGGGAGAAGGAGAGGGCCCGGCTGGGTGGTGGAGTGGTTCCCACTTTTTTAAAAACCCGCCCACAATGAGGGGGGTTTAAATAGGGGATGGGTAGGTCGGTTAGGGCTGGGTTGTGGGTAGTGGTTAGGTGGTTTAGGTAGGGTAGTATGTAGATAAGGTGGGCTGGATGGGGTTGGGCCAGATATTTTAAAACTAGGGGTTTGGGAAAATCGTGGGCTAAGGGTGGTTTAGGGGTTTAGGGCTAGGTTAGGTGGTTGGGTTTTAGGGTGAGGTTTAGTGAGCTAGGCTAGGTGGTTTAGGCTAGGTTTAGGCTAGGATTAGGGAAATTAATCTAGGTTTAGGGAAGGATTAGGGGAGTGGGTTAGGTGATTAGGTTGGGATTAGGCCAGGATTAGGGAAGTGGGTTAGGTGATTAGGTTCAGATTAGGGGTGGATTAGGGGTTTAGGCTAGGTTTAGGCATTTTGGGTTAGGTTTAGGTGAAGGAGCTCCCTTAGCATGACCCATGGACCTTGATCACCCCATGTTGGTGCAGCCCTAGGTTAGGTTTTAGCTAATTACAAGCTTAAACCCACTCAATTAGGCTAACCCACATGATTAACCCAAACTTGACACACAAGTCAAGCTTAATACAACACTCTTGATATTTTTCACCCCCACTCTCTCTCATGCCCAATATCCCATGTGAATTTCAAGTGGGCCCCACCTCCATTTATGAGAAGGTGATGTGGGCCATGGATATGGATATGGGATTGGATCTCTGGATCCAAATCCAAATCCAAGTCCACATATGGGTTTGGATTGGAATCTGGATATATATGGTCCAGATCCAATCCAAACTGAACTCTGACTCCTTCGGGTTGGGTTCGAGACGGACGATTCGTGCGGGGCCTGACAGCATCAGTGCTCCGTCTGCGTTGGGTCTTCGCCAACATGGTCGCCCGCCTCCGTTTCTGCCTTCCGGAGATGACTTCAAATGATATTTTGGTAAGAACAGGGTCTTGGACGTTCGAGATCCTGGAATGTGAATTAGATGCAAGAGATGCTGTGCCGGGCTCGACAGGTGCTCCGGTTCCGGGCTCTTCTTGGCTCTCCTGGTCCTGTCTTGATCGAGCCAAGCCACTTTGGGGTTTCAAAACATGTTTTAAAAGGGTTTTCAAAAGCTATATCATATGTTTTTGAAAGATAAAGTTTAAAACATATATACAGGGTTGTTTGGAAGGCTCCTGGGTTTCCAAACTCAAAATGGCCCTTTGGGGCTGCTTGTATAAAACCAGATTTGTTTAAGAAATTCGTGGGATTTCGGGGTGTTTACAGCGGGGAACTTTCGGCGTCTACAGGATTTGGCACGCCCGGTGGGACGTGAGTCTTTTAAAATCGAGTTACCTTAGGAAATCTTGCGAAAATATTTTTTTCAAAAGGTGTTGTTTTTAACTCTTTTCTTTATACTTCATACGTAGGAAATTTTGAAAAGCTTGAAAGCATGTCAAAATCCAACCCAAGTTAAGTGTCGAGCCAAGGCTCATGCGCATCAAGTTCTCACTCTAGGAGGATTTTGAAAAATAAAATCAAACTAGACGAGATAGAAGACTTAAGAAGGGAATTCGAGGCCAAAATCGATGCTCTCAGCCAAGAGGCTGAAGTAGGTGATTCATGTTCATCGAATGGTGAACAAAGGGCCAAGAAAAAAATTGAAAAACCTCGCAAGCACAAAGAGACCTCCGTAATGGAAGGCAACCCATACCATGAGTCTTTTACACAAAAGGATTGTAAAGCCCTACAGCAGCTGCTGAAAGGGGAAAATAAAGAGAAAAGGAGTTACACCCTGTCTGATTTCCTTCCCATAGATTATGAAACAGACAGTGACGATGAAATACCGAACTTCCATCGGTATGATGGCATGGGAGACCCTAGGTCTCACTTGCAACTTTTCTCACGTCGAGCCCATAAGAAGAAAAAGGACTCGATGAAAGGAGTGTATTGGTTCCCTTGATCCCTTAAAGACATAGCTGCCAAATGGCTGGCTTCCTATGATTTAAGCCAGTTCGTTACTTTTGAAGAGTTAGCGAACTGCTTCATGCAAAGATTTGCACATAACGTAGAAGTCACGCCGACTTTAAACACTTTAAGGGATACGAAGCAAGGCATGAACGAAGACGTACATGCCTTTATTATTCGATGGAGGTCCCTTTTGGGCCAAGTGCGAGAGCCAATATCCGAAGGATGCGCAGTCATGCTCATCCTGGATAATTTTAAAAGTGAGCCAAAGACCCTTCTCTCGCTCCATGAAATCTCAACTTTTCATAAGTTGATCAAAAAAGCATCCCTTTTCGAAACAAACTTAAAAAAGGAGATATACGATCACTTATGGAAAGGAAGTGCCGTTTCCAAAACCCGCTTGGAAAAACCCATCACTTATGGGCTACCCACGATGGACAAAGGGGCAAAGCCCTATAAAATCGCCAATGTCCAGGTGGATCTAGGTCTGGCGGGCACTTCAAAGAAATTTGAAAAATTAGAAAACAAAAGGGAGAGAAATTTTCAAAAGCCTATTGAAAAACGGGAGTACACACCGCTGGGGCAACCTGTGTCAGAGGTCCTAGACCTCCTACTTGCCCAAGGCATGATTGAACTTCCCGAAATCCCCGAGGGAGTCACTTCCAAAGGGGGATATTTAAACTATTTTTGCAAGTATCATCGGCTCAAAGGCCATGATACAAAGTGTTGTTTCTCTCTTTTAAACAAAATCGAGAACTTGATAGCGGAGGGCCGGCCCTAGGTCACTACGGAACCTGAGCCAACTCAAGCTATCTTTAAAGAACCCTTTCCCAAGCACGCCAGTAGCAGTGAGAAAGGAAAGGAGGTATGTACCCTCACCTTTTCGAAAAATCTAGCGCAATCATCAGAGTCTGGTCGACCCACTTGTGCGTCTACTCTTGTACTCTTTACAAGAAGCCCACCCAAGTAGTCATTCGGGGACCACCAAGAGCTGAATCCCCAGCTAAACCAGTTTTAAAACTTCAAGGTGCTCCTAAACTCTCAATTAGAGCCAATTCAAGTGCGAACCCTAGGTTGGTCATGGGGAAAGTGACCAGATCTGGGAGGATCTATCAACCCCCGCACCTACAAAGTGCTAAAAAGGTGGTCAGTGTGCCTGGCCCCTCAAAAGCATGTATTCCTAGAGTTCTGCTGAAAGCAGACAATGGGAAAGTCGTCCTAAACCCTTCTGATTTCGAAAATCATCTTTCAAAGATTCCTATCCACATGTCCATCCTAGAGCTTATACAAACTTCGCCTTGGCATAGACTCGTGCTAGAGAAAATTCTAGAAAGAGCTAAGGTTAGTTCCAACATAAGTCCTGACTCCCTGTCTGACCAAGTGGCATTAATAGGAGCAAAATCGCCCATCACTTTCTCGAAAGATGATGTAGATAGACCCTACGAGTCCCACAACCAGGCCCTGCATATCGAGGTGGTTCTGAATAACCACTCTCTGGACAGGTGCCTAGTCGATGGGAGATGAGGGCTCAACATCCTTCCACTTCATGTGGCGTATAAAATCGGAGTCACCTTGACCTCAGTGAACCCAAGCCCCATCGTTATCACTGGATACGATGGGAATGCGTCTAGGCCATTAGGATCCATCGAACTCCCAATGGAAATGGGAGGGATCGCACACACGGGGGTGTTCCATGTCTTGGACATCCACCCCCATTATAACCTGTTGCTGGGAAGGCCCTGGATACACAGCTTGTGCGCTGTGCCATCCACCTTCCACAAGTGTGTCAAGATCCCTTTTAGGGACCAAGTCATGGTGATCCTAGGTGAGAGTCACCCTCAACTTCAGGGGATCATAAACTCCCCTTGTTTGTCGAGTTCCCATGCCCATGAGGCTAACCTGGGGTAGACCATGGTCGAGCCACCAAGGCTCATGTTAAAAAACCCTAGGAAGGTAGTGTACGTGAAAACACTAGGAAGACCCAAACATCCCTTATTTCCAAAACCCCTGGACAAAAAGCCATATGAGCACAATATGGATGACAGCAAGTTCTAGGACCACGATTTATACCCTAACTTTTTAAAAAATAAAAAATCATGGAACATGCTGTTGAATATGGGATATACGCCCTATAAAAGTCTAGGGGCACAAAACTAGGGTCTCTTAGAGCCCATCTTTCTTAGGGCCAAGCCAAGCTGATTCGAGATCGGCTATACTGCCAAAATACTGCCAGAGCCACCCCTTGTGACCACCTGGGTCAAGGGTGCCCTGGAGCCTACCCTAGAAGAGACCTACGATTTAGACCTCTTATTCCGAGTCTAACCCGTAGTGTTTTCCCTTTGTAGGTATGATGGAAGATCCCTTTTATAAAAATACAAAAACATTTGAAAAACTCGAAATCAAAAAATGGAAAATTCACAAAAACCAAAAACATAGGAAAATCAAAAACTCGAAAATAGAGTGGTTTGTATAGTTCCTAAAGTTCTTGTTTTGCAAAAACCCAAAAAAATTGAAAATCTACAAAATACCAAAAAGATTTTATACATAACTGCTCCTAGTAGGACTTTGGGAAAAGAAAAGGATTTCGAAAGGAACGTTGTCTACATAGCCAGACCAAAAATTTCGAAATCAATTAAAAATCCAAGTACAAAACCAGGTCTTTTGAAAACTCACGCATCAAATTCCCACGGGTCTATAACCCATGAGAATGATCGAAGCCCAGAAGTGGATCCCCTTGAGGAAGATCCCACTTTTGAGCTCCCAGAATTTCATAAAATTCTCGATTTTGAAAGACCTTCCAATTCAGTAGGAGGAGATTTCATAGAAGTAAACCTAGGGAGTGATTCCAATCCCAAACTCATCAAGATAGGCGCATGTTTTCATGAACATGAAAGATCAGCATTCATTGCATTTCTACGAACCTATTTAGATGTGTTTGCATGGACGTATGAAGACATGCCAGGCATAGACCCCAGCATTGTCGAACATCGTCTTCCCTTAGATGCGGATGTAAAACCCATAAAGCAGAAGCTTAGGAAAATACACCCGAATGTACACACGCAAGTTAAAGAGGGTTTAGAAGATCTATTAAAAGCTAGATTTATAAACCCACTGCATATTCTGATTGGTTGTCAAACATTGTTGTGGTTCGAAAAGCCAATGGGAAAATTCGAATATGCATCGATTTCAGAAACCTGAATAAAGCCACTCCAAAGGATAATTATCCTTTACCAAACATAGATTTGATAGTCGATAGTACTGCAAATCATGAAATGTTTTCATTTATGGATGGCTATTCAGGCTATAATCAAATTAAATTAAGTCCACAAGATCAGGGTAAGACCGCATTCACAACCCCGTGGGGCACATACTGCTATACAGTCATGCCCTTTGGTTTGAAAAATGCCGGCGTGACATACCAGAGAGCCATGACCATGATCTTCCATGATCAAATTCATGAGCTCGTAGAAGTGTATGTAGATGATCTCTTGGCAAAATCCAAAACCCGATGCACTCATATCGAATGTTTGCAAAAGATTTTCGAAAGGCTTAGGCTTTACAAAGTAAAGCTAAACCCTCAAAAATGTGTATTCGGGGTAGAGTCTGGAAAGCTTCTAGGCTTTATGGTAAGCCAAAAGGGTATAGAAGTCGACCCCTCTAAGTGTCGAGCCATCATAGACATGGCTCCACCCTTAATTCTCACCCAAATTCGTAGCCTCCAGGGTCGATTACAGTCCATCCGCCGATTTATACCAAATCTAGCGACTAGATGCGAACCCTTCAACAAACTGTTGAGGAAGGGCACAAAATTTTTATGGGATGACGACTGCCAAAGGTCCTTCGAGAGACTAAAGGCATACCTGGTTAATCCCCCCGTTTTGAATCCTCCAAAACAAGGAAAACCACTTTTACTTTACATTTCTGTGCATGCGAATGCTTTGGGAGCCCTATTGGCTCAATATGAGGCTGACACCCATAAGAAGTATGCCATCTACTATATTTCGAAAACTCTCTTGGCTTATGAACGAAATTATCAAGCCATGGAGAAGACGTGCTTGGCCCTAGTCTAGGCCTGCCAGAAATTCAGACACTATTTCCTAGATCATGAGATCTGGATAGTGTCCAAGCTTGATCCAATCAAGCACTTGTTCGAAAAACCCATTCTCACGGGTAGATTGGACAAATGGCAACTCCTTTTAATGGAGTATGACCTAAAATACCACCAACAAATCTCCATTAAGGGGCAAGCCCTACTAGACTACGTGGCTAAGTTCCCCCTAGAAGACGCATATCCCACACTTGATGAAATGCCTGATGAAGGCATATTGCAAAACCATTTTCAAAACCACATTTTGGCAAACTCTTTTGAAAACCAAGTGTGGAAGATGCACTTTGATGGGACACGAAACCCACAAGGGGCTGGTGTTGGGGTCATCCTCATCTCCCCTGAAAAAGGCGAGATTCCCATAGCAATCCGCCTAGATTTCGAATGTCCAACAACATAGCTGAGTATAAAGCACTCATACAAGGCTTAAGGATTTCGAAAACTCTAGGGGCATCATGCATCGAGGTCTTTGGAGATTCGCTCCTTGTTATAAACCAGGTTTTGAAAATTTGGCAAGTACGTAACGAAAAACTACTTCCATATCACGAGTTGGCCACTCGATTGGTTGAGTCATTCCATTCGTGTAAACTCACACACGTAGGAAGAGAGGACAATGGCATTGCCGATGCCCTCTCCTCCTTGGGTTCAGCCCTAAAGGTCGATCCCATTTCAGGGACCCGATCTTTAGAAATATGGCATGTGCCCAACCCATCCACACACGATTTGGATATTTGCCAAAATAACCCAGATTCTGTTGAAAAACCTTGGTTTTACGACATCAAGTATTTTCTAGAAAATGGGGGATTCACCGAGGATGCCACATCCAAAGATAAGGCATTCATCTGTAAAATTTCGACCCGATACACCATTCTGGGTGGGGTTCTATATAAGAAAAGTTTTATCGGCATCCTACTTAGGTGTATCGATCTAGAGGAGGCTAGGATAGTGATGCATGAATTCCACGATGGAGAATGTAGAGGTCATGTTAATGCCAATATGATGGCAATGAAAATACTTAGAGCGGGCTACTTTTGGTCCACCCTACGAAAGGATTGTCATGATCATGTTAGGAAGTGTCATCCATGTCAAGTGCTTGGGCACGCCATTCATATCCCCTCATCTGCATTGCATTCTGTGGTCAGCCCTTGGCCATTCACCATGTGGGCATTTGACATCGTAGGCCCTATATTTCCAAAAGCCTCAAATGGGCATCGATTCATTTTAACAGCCATTGAGTATTTCTCCAAGTGGGTGGAAGCCATTTCCCTGACCAACGTACTGGGGCAACATGTGGTGGCTTTCATTAGGAGGAATATCTTGGCTCGATTTGGGGTTCCACGAGACCTTGTGTCTGATAATGGCACCCCATTCAAGAATGAGCGGATGGTTAAGTTGTGCAACATGTATGGCATAACTCACCACTTCTCTTCGCCCTACTACCCTCAAGGCAACGGCCAACCCGAAGCCACAAACAAGACTCTCATTAGCATAAATGAGAAGACTTTAGAAAAGGGTAGGACATGGCACGAGAAGCTAGATGAAGCCTTATGGGCTAATAGGACTTCCATCCGGACTCCCACGAATGCCACACCATTCGAATTGGTCTATGGCACAAACGCCATTCTTCCCATTCATACTCAATTGCATTCATTCCACACATCCATAGCACTCGACCTCCCCCTAGAGACGCTTCAGCATGCTAGGATAGCCGAACTAGATTTGCTAGATGAGAGGCGACTCCTTGCTATGGATCATGCTCGTGCATATCAGCAAAGGATAGCCCGACATTATGGCAAACACATGAGACCTCGCCACTTTGAAGTGGGAGATCTGGTTTTGAAAATCATCCACTATCGTGGCCCACATCCCCTTGAAAAGTGGCGCCCCAAGTGGGATGGACCCTATGTTGTACATACAACCACCACGAACAACTCGTATTGGTTGATCGATGTAGAAGGTAGGAATTTAGCAGATCCTATGAATATTCAATACTTAAAGAAGTATTATGTGTAGGATTAGGGTTAAATTCCAATTTTCGAAAACTTTAGGGATAGTTGCCCTAAGACCTGAAAATAAGACGCAAAGGCAAAATCGTGTGACCCTAAGTGAGAGAATTCACACTTGTGAAAGAGTGGAGTCTTCCAAAATCGAGGTTACATTTCAAAATCCTTTTTCTTACAAAGAAAGGCCTAGTTCAATATAGCAAGATACTTGCAAGTAGTACGTGCTATTTCTAAATAGGCTGATCTGGAATGGATCGAGTGTGACCTTGGGATAAGTCCTCCCCTCTTCTCTTCTCCTTCCAAAAGGAAAACGTGGCCCAAATAAAGGGAATTTCCCATCCAAAGTCTCTTTCCAAAAGAAAGAAACCAGAATCCAAAAGAAAAATTGATTCTCTTGTAAAAAAAAGAGAGGGATTAAAAAAAAAATACTCCCAAAGGGAGACCCTCCATGAAAAAAAGGAAAAAGAGGCCAAAAGCTCAAAAAGAACAGTTTTTCGCCTTCTATGCCTTAAACCACAGGACGCTTCAAAAGGGACCGTGGTATCTCTTTCCCATCCCTGGCTTATCCCAAGCTAAAGCATGGTTCATTTCGAGGAATCCTAAAGTAAAAATAGGATTTACTTACTTGAATTTCATTTTGTTTGAGAATTCGACGTTTCGAGTAAGACGTTCGAAATATGCCTTGTTTTCTTATAAAACCTCCGCTAGATAAGTGAGTGTCAAGACTCAAGCAAAGGCAAACACGAAGAGCTCGAGATCCTTAGGATTGAGACTCAAGACAGTTGTCCCTTTTGTAAATAGCTTTTGTAAATAAATTTTGAAAAATTGAACATCGAACAGCATAGGATCTGCTCGCTTGGAGCAGCAGGCCTTTTACGTCTCAAGAGTTCGACCATATCTGGTCTCTGGGAGGTCGCCATTCTTGGCGCCCCACCCATGTCATGCATCTGCATACCCACGCATGACATTTGCATAACATGATCCCATTTTAAGACCAGAAACCGTTTTGTATATCCCTTTGGCATGATATCTCCTTCTACCAGGGTTTTAAAAGTGAGATTTTGCTAAGGATAGGGACGATCCCATATTTTCGTGGTTACATCTAGGGAGACATTGAAAGGGGTGTTTTTCATCTTTGCCATTATCCAAATCAATTTGGACAATGCCAAAGAGGGGCATCTGTAAACACCCCGAAATTCCACGAACTTCTCAAATAAACCTGGTTTTGTAAAAGCAGCCCCAAAGGGCTATTTTGAGTTTGGAAACCCAGGAGCCTTGCAGACAAACCCTGTACATATGTTTAAACTATATATGTTTTAAAATATGTATAATATACTTTTAAAACCTTTTAAAATACATTTTGAAACCCCACAAAGCGGCTTAGCCTGATAAAAGCAAGACCAGAAGAGCAGAAGAGAGCCGGAACTGGAGCACATGTCAAGACCGGCACAACAACTCTCGTGTTAGATTCATCCCCAGGATCTTGAACGTCCAAGCCCCTGTTATCAACAAAACTCTTTGAAATCATCTCCGGAAGGTGAAAATAGAAGCGGACGACAATGTTGGCGAAGACCCAACGCAAGACGGAGTACTGATGCTGTGAGGCCCCGTACAAACCGTTCATTTCGAACATACCCTAAAGGAGTCAGAATTCAGTTTGGATTGGATCTGGACCATATATATCTAGATCCCAATCCAAACGTATATGTGGATTTGGATTTGGATTTGGATCCAAAGATCCAATCCAATATCCACATCCATGGCCCACATCACCTTCTCATAAATGGAGGTGGGGCCCACTTGAAATTCACGTGGAACTTGGGCATGAGAGAGAATGCGGAGGTCTACATGTGAGGGAAATGTATTAAGCTTGACTTGTATGTCAAGTTTCGGGTTAATCATGTGGGTTAGCCAAATTAGTGTGGGTTTAAGATTGTATGAACCTACACCTAACCTAGGGCTGCACCAACATGATGCAATGAAGTCCATGTTTTCATGTGGGTTTAAGATTGTATGATATCTCCTCCTACCAGGGTTTTAAAAGTGAGATTTTGCTAAAGATTGGGACGATCCCATATTTTCGTGGATAGATCTAGGGAGACATTGAAAGGGGTGTTGTCGTCTTTGCCATTATCCAAATCAATTTGGATAATGACAAAGAGGGGCATCTGTAAACACCCCAAAATCCCACGAATTTCTCAAATAACCTGGTTTTGCAAAAGCTGCCCCAAAGGGCTATTTTGAGTCTGGAAACCTAGGAGCCTTCCAGACAAACCCTGTACATATGTTTAAACTGTATATACTTTAAAATATATATAATATGCTTTTAAAACCTTTTAAAATACGTTTTGAAACCCCACGAAGCGGCTTGGCCTGATGAAAGAAGGACCAGAAGAGCTAAAGAGAGCCCGAAACCGGAGCACATGTCAAGCCCGGCACAGCAACTCTCGTGTTAGATCCACCCACAGGATCTCGAACATCTAAGTCCCTGTTATCAGCAAAAATCATGTGAAATCATCTTCGGAAAGTGAAAACAGAAGCGGACGACCATGTTGGCGAAGACCCAACGCAAGACGGAGTACTGATGTTGTCAGATCCCGCACAAACCGTTCGTTTCGAACATACATTGAAGGAGTCAGAATTAAGTTTGGATTGGATCTGGACCATATATATCCAGATCCCAATCCAAACGTATGTGTGGATTTGGATTTGGATTTGGATCCAAAGATCCAATCCAATATCCACATCCATGGCCCACATCACCTTCTCATAAATGGAGGTGGGGCCCACTTGAAATTCATGTGGGATTATGGGCATGAGAGAGAATGGGGAGGATAAGCATGAGGGAGATGTATTAAGCTTGACTTGTGTGTCAAGTTTGGGTTAATCATGTGGGTTAGCCTAATTAGTGTGGGTTTAAGCTTGTATGAGCCTACACCTAACCTAGGGCTGCACCAACATGATGCAATGAAGTCCATGGGTTATGCAAAGGGAGACTCTTAACCCAATCCTAAGCCAAAACCCCTAATCCTAGCCATTTACCCTAATCTCGGCCTAATCCTAGCCTAATCACCTAACCCACTTCCCTAATCCTGACCTAATCCCAACCTAATCACCTAACCCACCTCCCTAATCCTTCTCTAAACCTAGCCTAATTCTCCTAATCATAACCTAATCCTAGCCTAAACACCTAACCCACCTCACTAAACCTCACCACAAAACCAACCCACCTAGCTAAGCCCTAAACCACCCCACCTAAACCCTAGCACACCATATCCCTAAAACCACCTAAAACAAAATATCTGCCCCCCCTAAAAAACAGCCCACCTTATCACCACACCACCACCACCTAACCACTAAACCACCCTTTCAAAACCAGCCTAAACCGACTTTTGAAAAACCTATAAAACCCCCTCCCTAGTGGGCGGGTTTTTGAACTTGAGCCCAACCATCTTGGGCCAGCCGATTCTTCTCTCACCCCTTGCTCTCTTCTCCCACCTACACCACCACCACTTCTCGGCCAGCTCCACTCCACGCCGCCACCATCTCCCGGCCTGTATCATTCCACGCCACCATAGTCGCCCGGCCAGCTCCACTTCTTCCACTCGGCTTCCCTCCTTGGACACCAACCTCCCTCTCCTATCCGGTTAGTACCCTATCCTAACTCCACCCTATCTTCACTCCCCCTCCACTCTCAGCCACCCATACCACCACAACACCACACCACCACAACCGTCCTGCCACCCTGCCCCTAGTCGGCCAGCCACAGCCCGCTGCACCTTGTCACCATCCACGGTCTTACACCCTCTTCCGTAGACATCCTCCTTAGTCACCCCTTAGCTCCACCTTCCCTAGGATCCGCCCTATACCTTAGTGACACTCCCTAACTACTTCAGCCCAAGGCGCCACATCCGCCACCCTTGCTTCACCCGGCCAATCACTCCCTTGCCGTGCCATTCCGAGGAGCTCCTTCTTGCAGCCCAAGGCGACGCCCAAGCCCAAGCTCAAGCAAGTCACCTCCGGACCAGCTATACGTAAGTGCCTAACTCGGTCCTTATTTGTAGACTTGCTTAAGTTAAATTAAATTTGATACGGGGTTGTAATAACGGAGCATTGTGTCCCCCCGCTTGTAATAACATGGCTTGGCACACCCACACACACGTGCACTTGAGCCTACCTCGCTCTTAGTTGTGCACGATTTTGAACACACACGGGCCTAATCAGCCCTTAAGATATAAATTTATTTATATATTTTAAGTTGCATGGGGTTTTGCTTAAGTTGTGTGTGTTGTCTTTTAATTCTCGCACTCACACACATTGAGCTTTCGCTCTTATTTGCAAGACCCAAGTAAGGGCCGTGTTATATTTTCCTTGGGTTTAATTTCATGTCGTGTGTGTAGTATTTCAATTATACACTCACACACATTGAGCTTTCGCTCTTACTCCCAAGACCTTAGTTAAGGCCATATTGCAATTTATATTTGGGTTTAATTTCATGTCGTGTGTGTAGTATTTCAATTATACACTCACACACATTGAGCTTTCGCTCTTACTCCCAAGACCTTAGTTAAGGCCATATTGCAATTTATATTTGGGTTTCATTTAAGTCGTGTGAGTTGTCTTTCAATATATACACAACACCCACGCAACACGTTGGCGACCTTCGGGCCCATATATAGTATAAGTATTTCCCTTTCGGCTATGTCTTTAAGATATGGGTTTTAAGGTTCAGCAGTGTGCGTAGTCTTTACATATATACACGGCACACACTTGCACTATTGAGCCTTTCTGCTCTTAAGATATAGCCATATTTCCCTTTTGCAATTTCCCTTCCGCAATTTCCCTTCGGCAATTTACATTACAAGTCATTTCCCTTCGGCATTGTCTTTCAATTTCGGGTTTTCCCTTTGGAGTTGCATGAGTTTGCATTGCATATATGCCATACCACGAGTTAGGACTCATATTGCATCAAAGCAAACCCCATACTCCCATTCAAAGTCACCCCACTTAGGCTACGTGTTCATAACACACACCTAGTTGGCCCGAAAAGGGATAAAAAGAAAGACATAGGCACGTGCAAATCCACGTGAAATAAAAACTGAAAATCATACAAAAACAACCCGAGTCAAAAACCTCAAAACGTTTTCATAGATTCTCATACTTCAAAAACTCGATTTTTAAGCGTACAGACTGACCCTTGCGCGTCGGTGCAAGAAGGTCTGCGACGAAAAGAGCTTGCTTGCTCACAGTCGCCACATTAGGAGTGAGATTTAAAATTTCTCTTCGCTAGCTTAAGTAAGCTAGCTGGCACGTCCTTTTGCTTAATTAGAACTTAGACACACGAAAGGATTTGCTTCAGGCCGAAGAACTAGAAGCGGGGAACTTTTTGCGTCTACAACCTCCTCCCTCATCGACCAAACACTTGTTTAGAGTGTGGTGATTCAAAACCACCTCTACATGCAAGGCTTGGTTATGGGCTATATTTGGTCTCTCTAATTCATCCTCTGTGAACACGATAGGGGCCTTGGTACATATTAGGGAGTCCAAGAAGGATAAGGACTCGAAAGTGATGGATAGGTTAACCTTGGCTCTTTCTAAGATTCCGTCTAAAACTCATGTATGTTTAGGTGAAGTTTGGATCAACTCTAAGATAGACATGTTTATGGGAAGTTTTGAAAGATGAAATTCCAAATCATAAGGATTTAACACCACCTTTACCTTTGTTCATGCCATGAGATGTATTAGGGATGTATGCTTTTCAAGAGCCAGGTAAAATGACTGCTTCCTTGCTAGCATTCTTAGCTAAGTGTGGGGGTTGATAGATCCTTTCGGACCTAGTCGCCTCCCTTACACCTTCCCTAAGGCTTGTTCTTATTTTGACTCTACTTTGATGCTTCGGAGCACCACAAACTTCTACTAAGGCTCTAACCGGGGGCGGGACTCTAAGCACTACTCGGATCACTACTTGCTTGGCTTTTTTTATTGCGATAGGAGGTGGTGTGAGTGTGTACCATATTTAATGCATGTTTCATTACATGAGCCTTGAGTGGGAGAAGACATACCTCTTTTCCTTTCCCGCTTGTGCTTGCATGATTGGGGAAAGGTCCATTTAAAATCGCTTGGGAGGGCTCTGGTTCCTCCATGACGTGGATCCTTCCTTACTTTATAAAGTCCTCGATTTGGTGTAGAAGAACAAAATATTTACTTGTATCTGTCCTTTGAGCCTATGATACTTGCAAAACTCGTTCAAAAATTTTTCCTTGGGGGGTGTCCCTTCGGGAAGAGCCAGGAGAGTGATCAAACCTTGGTCTAAGAGGAGGTCTAGGACTTCTGTGATTCGTTCTCCTAGTTGTGTAAATTCTCTCCTTTCAAAATTCCTTTGAGTTTTTCTAACATGTTTTCGTTCAGAAGCCTTAGAAGGTCCAGCCGAGCTTTGCTCTATACGAACATTTGTGATATTTTGGGGTTTTGCCCCATTGTCAGACACGTGTGGCCCATATGCCCCTTGTTTTTCAAAATGGGGTTTTTAAAAATTCCTCTCCTTCCACAAATCTTCATAAACTCCCTTTTTCAAGTTAACTTTAAAGAGTAAAGCCTTCATTATAAGTTTTTGAAAATTCAAAATTTCGTAAATGGAGAGGAGAGTTTTTAAATCATTTTTAAAATTTTCAAGGATGAGCATTACAGCACATCCTTTAAAGATGGGCTCCCTTACTTACCCCAAGAGTGATCTCCATCTAACGATGAATGCGTGTGCATCCTCGTTAGGTGCTTACTTTGTATCCCTTAAGGTGTTTAAAGTGGGTATCACTTCAACATTATGAGAAAATCGTTGCATGAAACAATTCGCCAATTCCTCGAAGGTAGCGAATTGGCTCAAGTCATATGAAGCCAACCATTTAGAGGCATTTCCCTTGAAAGAGAGGGAGAACCAGTAAATCTATTTCGAAGAGTTCTTCTTCTTTTTATATGCCCTTCGAGAAAAGAGCTGAAAGTGGGATCTAAGATCCCCACTTCCATCATACTGATGGAAATTCGGTATGTCATCCTCACTATCGGTTTGATAACCGGATGATAGAAAATCTGATAGTGCGTATGATCTTTTCTCTTTGATTTGGCCTCTCAACAATTGTTCCAAGGCCTATCTATCTTTCATTGCGAAGGACTCTGATTGTTGTTCCTCCTCTAATCTAGAGGTCACTTTGAGTTTTCTCGTGTGCGAGGGTTTCTTATGAGCCCTTGCTTATTTCCCATGGGAAGAGTATGATTCAACCACTTCGGCCTCTTGGCTCAAGACGACGACTTTCTCTCCTATGATCTTTAAATCCCTCCTTAGGGAAACAAGTGATTCTTCCCGATTTTTGTAATACATTTTTGAAAACCCTTTAGAAACATGACTTGATGAGCGTAAAGCTCGGCTTGACACTTCGCAAAATCCTTCTAAACTAGACATGCCTGAAATTTGTAAAATATGTGCACAAGAAAGGTATTAACACCAAAGTTTTGAAGAATTAGAGTTTGAAAAATCACCTAGGCTTGAAATCCTAAAAACTCGAGTCCCACCAGGTGTGCCAATTCTGTAGACGTGAAAATTTCACTCCAAGCTTATGTAAGACTTGAAGTAATCTTTTTAAAACTACTTATGTGAGCGTGCCAGCTAGTTTCCAAAAACTAGCAAAATTTTATAAATCTAACTTTTTTGACGATTGTGAGTAAGCGAGATCTTTTCACTTTAGGCCTTCTTGAACCAATGCTCAAGAGTCAACCTAAGTGCTTTGAGGATTTCAAATGTAAAGGTGAAGTTCCAAATCCAAGTTGAAAATGAGGTGTTGTCAAGAACAAATTGGTGCACTTTGGTTTCAAGTTTGAAAATCAATAAGTTCTAAAAAATAGAAACTGGTTCTGTTTTCAGAGCTTGTTCCCAAAAATGTTTTGGCAACCTAGGGATCTCCAAAATTCTTAAAAATTTTACAGAATATAGCCTAGAATGTGAGATCCTAAGACACTTTTTGTTTTGAATTTTTAGACAATGGTGATACAAAATTAAATCGGGAAAGTGTCTCTGCTCAAACACTCAAAATTGTTCTGTCATAGAAATATAGAGACCTAAAGATAGGTTAGTATCTCGGTGGTCAAAGATCCTATTTTAATGTACTTAGTCTTGTTGGAAAGATATGGATATCAGCTTTCTAATTAACTAAGTTTTACTGAATTTGGATAACTATAGACAGAGGTATGGGATGATTACCTAGGCTCTTTTGTAGGAAAACAGTTTTGACAGAATATTTCTGAAATTTTTTTGATCTTACACAACTTTTAATACGTGGTTGCACGACCCTAAAATTATTAAACATTTTATTACAAGTGGGCTTATGTACAGTGTGTCAAATTTCAAAATGATCAGAGTAGTAGTTAATCAATGAAAAATAAAGCAATCAACATATGCGGGAATGCTGAAATCCAGAATTTCATTTTAAGAACATACATGATGCAAACTCACCCAAATTTAAATTGTAACAGCACAACATCCCAAAGTAAATTGCTGAAGAAAAAGGAATAGAAATATATAAATTAGCTTAAGCATAGAGGGGATTAGTAGTTATAGGATTTGTATAACATATACAAAGGTAGAATCAAGAACATAAACAATTAGAGTGCGTAAGCAAGAATTGAAAATTTCAGCACATCTACTTCTTATTATATCATGGGGGGAGAGAAAGCTCCATTAATACAACCCCTTTTGAATTGAATATTGTAGACACGAAAAATCCTCACTTCTGGTTCTTAGGCCCGAAGTGAACCTTTTCGTATGTCTAAGTCGTTTTTATAAAAAGAGGGTGTGCCAGCTAGCTTACTCAAGCTAGCGAAGTAAGTTTTGAAAATCTAACTCGTTTGGGGCGACTGTGACCAAGTGAGCTCTTTTCGTCGCAGACCTTCTTACACCGATGTGCAAGGGTCAGTCTGTACGCTTGGCAAAGTCGTTTTTAAACAAGTAACCTCTTTGAAAATACACGAAGTGTTTGATTTGAGTTTTGTTTGTATGATTGCAAATTTTATTTCACGTGGGATTTGCATGTGCCTATGTCTTTCAATTTTATGCTATTTTAGGCCAACTAGGTGTGTGCGCAAGTGACCTAAGTTGGGCGATTTTTGCACAGGAGTATGGAGTTTGCTTTGATGTAATATGCGTCCTAGCTCGTGGTATGGCGAATATGCAATGCAAACTCACACAGGGAAAACCCAAAATTGAAAGACAATGTTTAAGGGAAATTGTGTAATGTAAATTGCAAAAGGAAAATTGCAAAAGGGAAATATGGCTATATCTTAAGAGCGCAAAGGCTCAATTGTGTAAGTGTGTATCGTGTATATATGGAAAGACTACTCACACAGCTGAACCTTAAAACCCAAATCTTAAAGACATAGCAGAAGAGAAATACAACTATATATATATGGGCCCGAAGGTCGCCAACGTGTGCGTGGGTGTTGTGTGCATATGTAAAGACAACTCACACGACTTGTAATGTAAAACCCAAATAGAATTGCAATATGGCCCTTATTAGGGTCTTGGGAGTAAGAGCGAAAGCTCAATGTGTGTGAGTGTAGAATGGAAAGACCACGCACACAACTTGAATGAAAACCCCAAATTAAATTGCAATATGGCCCTTATTAGGGTCTTAGGAATAAGAGCGAAAGCTCAATGTGTGTGAGTGTTGTAGACACGGAAAATCTCCGCCTCCCTGGTTTCTTAGGCCTGGGGCGAACCTTTTCGTGTGTCTAAGTCCTATTTGTATAAATAGGGCATGCCAGCTAGCTTACCTAAGCTAGCGAAGATATATTTTAACCTGACTTCTAACGTGGCGACTGTGAGCAAGCAAGCTCTTGTTGTCGCAGACCTTCTTGCACCGATGCGCAAGGGTCAGTCTGTACGCTTTAAAAATCGAGTTTTGGGTGGAAAAAGCCTACGAAAGCAGTTCGAGGTGTTTTGATTCGGGTCTTTAATACGATTTCCAGATTTTAGATCACGTGGATTTGCACGTGCCTAAGTCTTTCTTTTTATCCCTTTATGGGCCACCTAGGTGTGTGTTATGAACACTCCACTAAATGTGGCGAATTTTGAGCGGGAGTATGGGGTTTACTTCGATGCAATATGCGTCCTAACTCGTGGTATAGCGTATATGCAATGCAAACTCATGCTACTCCAAAGGGAAAACCCGAATGTAAAGACAATGCTGAAGGGAAATGACTTAAGGGAAATGACTTGTAAAGTAAATGCCGAAGGGAAATTGCCGAAGGGAAATATGTATATAAGGTATATATGGGCCCTTACTCGGGTCTTGCCAATAAGAGCGAAGGCTCAATGTGGGTGCGTGCTTGAATTGAAAGACTACACACACGACATGAAATGAAACCCAAATATAACTTGCAATATGGCCCTGATTAAGGTCTTGGGAATAAGAGCGAAAGCTCAATGTGTGTGAGTGCTTGAATTGAAGTACTATGCACACAACATGAAATTAAACCCAAATATAAATTACAGTATGGACTTAACTAAGGTCTTGAGGATAAGAGCGAAAGCTCAATGTGTGTGAGTGCTTGAATTGAAGTACTACGCACACAACATGAAATTAAACCCAAATAGTATAACACGGCCCTTACTTGGGTCTTACAAATAAGAGCGAAGGCTCAATGTGTGTGAGTGCTTGAATTGAAATACTACGCACACAACTTAAGCAAAACCCTACGTAATTTAAAGTATATACATAAATTTATATCTTCGGGGCTGATTAGGCCTGTGTGTGTTCAAAATCATGCACAACTAAGAGAGTGCACGTGTGTGTGGGTGTAACAAGCCACGTTATTACAAGCGGGGGGGGAGACTATGCTCCGTTATTACAACCCCGTATCAAATTGAATTCAAGCAAGTCTACAACTAAGGACTGAGTTAGGCACTTACTTATAGCTGGTCCGGAGGTGACTTGCTTGAGCGTAGGCTTGGCTTCGCCTTGGGTTGCAAGAGGGAGCTCCTCGGAGTTGAACGGCAAGGGGGGCTACTGGTCGGACGCTTTGGGTGCACGGGAAGGGCGCCTTGAAGGTGGCCGGCTGCTAACAAGGGGCTGTCTTGGTGTGTTGGGCTGAGGTGACTAAGTAGGGTCACTAAGAGATGGGCTGGTATTAGGATAGGTAGTGTTAAAAGGGAGCCTAAGGGAGTGGCTAAGGGAGATACATGGATGGCGGGTGGTCGGCCGAGTGGGTTTGATGCAGTCGGTTGGAGTGGCCGACTAAGGGAAGCTTGGTGGTGGCCGGCTGCTAAGGTGGCTAGGTAATGGCGAGGATGGGAAGGGAGCTAGCTAGGGTATGGAGTAATGTGGAGTTAGGGGTTGGTGGGAAGTGATATGGGCAGGTCTTAGGGAGCTAAGTGGAGTGGCCAGGTGTTGCTAGGGGGAGTGGTTCAAGGCGGGTGGTTGGTATGGTTAATGTCTGGCCGAATGGGTAGGATGGCGGGTGGTTGGTGTTGGGATGATGTGGCGGTGGTGTAGGTGGTTGAGAGTGGAGGGGGAGTGAAGAAGAGATAGAATTAGGTTGAGACACTAACCGGGTGGTGATGGGAGGTGGTGGATGGAAGAGGGGCAGTCAGGCAGTTGGAGTGGATGAGGTTCGGCCAGATGGAATGGTGGCGACGTGGAGCTTGGTTGGAGCGGTGGTGGTGGTGGTGGTGCTTGGCTGGGAGGCAGTGGCGTAGGTGGAGCAAGGTTGGAGGCTCGGCTGGAAGGTGGGCTGGAGTCGGTTGGGCCAAGATGGGCTGGAAGGCCAAGGTGAAAAGCTTCTAAAAACCCGCCCCTTGGGGGGGGGTTTATATAGGGCTGAAGAGGGCGGTTAGGGCTGGTATTGGGAGGGTGGTAAGGTGGTCTAGGGGTGGTGGTGTGGTGATAAGGTGGGCTGGTTTTGGGGAGGGGCCAGATATTTTGATTTAGGGGGTATTAGGAATATGGTGTGCTAGGTTTAGGTGGGGTGGTTTAGGGGTTTAGGGTTTAGCTAGGTGGGTTGGTTTTGGGGTGAGGTTTAGTGAGGTGGGT
Organism: Brasenia schreberi; assembly: GCA_036023115.1. Taxonomy (NCBI): domain Eukaryota; kingdom Viridiplantae; phylum Streptophyta; class Magnoliopsida; order Nymphaeales; family Cabombaceae; genus Brasenia; species Brasenia schreberi. The sequence goes on along the minus strand of JAYKKT010000078.1, from coordinate 14,543,841 downwards.
TAGGTGATTAGGCTAGGATTAGGTTAGGTTTAGGGAAATTAAACTAGGTTTAGGGAAGGATTAGGGAAGTGGGTTAGGTGATTAGGTTGAGACTAGGCCGGGATTAGGGAAGTGGGTTAGGTGATTAGACTAGGTTTAGGACAGGATTAGGGTAAAAGGCTGGGATTAGGGCTTTTTGATTAGGGTTGGGTTAAGGAGCTCCCTTTTCATGACCCATAGACCTTGATTGCATCATGTTGGTGCAACCCTAGGTTAGGTTTTGGCTAATTACAAGCTTAAACCCATGCTAATTAGGCTAACCCACATGATTAACCCCAAACTTGACACACAAGTCAAGCTTAATTACAACCACACTTTAATCTTATCCTCCCCCACTCTCTCTCATGCCCATAATCCCACATGAAATTCAAGTGGGCCCCACCTCCATTTATGAGAAGGTGATGTGGGCCATGGATGTGGATATTGGATTGGATCTCTGGATCCAAATCCAAATCCAAGTCCACACGTGGGTTTGGATTGGGATCTGGATATATATGGTCCAGATCCAATCCAAACTGAATTCTGACTCCTTCAGGCTGTGTTCGAAACGAACGGTTTGTGCGGGGTCTAACAACATCAGTACTCCGTCTGCGTTGGGTCTTTGCCAACATGATCGTCCGCCTCTGTTTTCGCCTTTCGGAGATGACTTCAAGTGATATTTTGATGATAACAGGGTCTTGGACGTTCGAGATCTTGGGGGTGGATTCAATACGAGAGTTGCTGTGCCGGGCTCGACTTGTGCTCCGGTTTCGGGCTCTCCTTAGCTTTTCTGGTCCTGTCTTGATCAGGCCAAGCTGCTTCGGGGTTTCAAAACATGTTTTAAAAAGGTTTTTAAAACCATATTATACATATTTAAAACATATAAAGTTTAAAACATATGTACAGGGTTGCCTAGAAGGCTCTTGGGTTTCCAGACTCAAAATGGCCCTTTGGGGCTGCTTTTACAAAACCAGGTTGTTTTGAGAAGTTCGTGGGATTTCGAGGTGTTTACAAGTGTGGAATTGAAAGACAACACCCACGACTTAAATGAAAATACACGCAGCTGAACTTATATAAATAAAATTATATCTTAGGGGCTGTCAAGGCCCGTGTGTGTGCAAAAGGTGTGCAGCTAAGAGCGAAAAGGCTCAAGTGCACGTGGGTGCTTGTGTGTCAAACCACATTATTACATCTTGGGGGGAGACTACGCTCCATTATTACAACCCTATGTCAAAATTTAATTGAATATAAAGCAAGTTCATATAATGGACTGAGTTTAGGCACTTACATGTAGCTGGTCCATCTTCAACTTGCATGGACTTGGCCTTGTGATCCGCCTTGGGCAGTCAAGAGGAGTCCCTTAGATGGATGGTTGCAGCAGGTAGGAGTGCTGGCCAACTTGTGTTGAAGCGTGGTAGGGAAGGTAGGCTAAACTAGGGTATGGTGCTAGGGGTTGGGGAGAGTTTGGGGACAAGTAGGGCTCGGCTGGAAGTGGAGAGGGTTGGGAAATGGGAAAGGAATGCTGGGAAGTGGGCGACTAAGGGTGACAGGTGGATGGGCAGGCGTTGGGTGGTGCTCGGTTGGGAAGAAGGGAGATGCTGGTTGGGTGAAAGGGAGAAGGGTAGGCGGATGGGAGTGGTGGCAGGTGGATGTGCAGGCGTTGGGTGATGCTCGGCTGGGAAGAAGAGGGTGAAGAGAGGAGTCCCGGGAGGTAAAAGGGGAGGTGGTACTAATCGGGAAGGATGGAGCTGCTGGTGGTGTTAGAGTGGTCGGCTGGAAGAGGATGGAAGGAGTGGCAGCTGGGAAGGAGGTGGCATGTGGATGGAAGGTGGCAGGGTGGATGGAAGGTGGCCGGGTGGAGCTCCTTGCCGAAGGTAGAAGGGTGGCCGGTTGATGAAGAGAGGTGTTGGCCGGGTCCCAAGGATGAAGGGATGGATGAAGAGCCAAGAGAGCTGGCTGGGTCCCAAGAGCCTGGAGAGAGAGGGAACCCGCATGAAGGAAGGGGTTTATATAGGCTGGGATTGAGAGCTAGGTCAGTTGGGCCAGATATTTACTTTGGTGGGCTGGAAAATGGTGGGCTAGATCCTTTCATTTAGGTGGGCTGGGACATGGTTTGGGGTAGGTCGGTTAGGTGGGCTGGTTAGTGGTTTGGGGTAGGTCGGTTAGGTGGGCTGGGACATAGTGGTTAGGGACTTAGTTAGGTTAGTTTAGGCTTAGTTGGTTAGGGTCTAGGTGGTCTAGCTAGGTGAGGTCAGCTAGGTGAGGTTGGGGTGGTTTTGGGTGAGAAGGGTTAGGTTTAGGTTAGGTTTGGGTTAGGTTTTAGGGAAAATAGCTAGGTGAGGTGAGCTAGCTTAGGGCTAGGTTTAGGAACCACCCCTTGGCGCCGGTCTATTGCCTTAGTTGCAGCCATGTCCAAGTTGGTGCAGCCCTAGGTCAAGTGTAGGTGCATACAAGCTTGAACCCACACTCTTGGTTAAACCCACAAGGCTAACCCACTCTTGACCAAAAGTCAAGCCTACCAACTTTCTCACTCATACTTTATGGCCCCCTTTCTCTCTCTACCCAAGCCTTCCAAGGCATTTCACGTTAAATATTGTAGGCCCCTCAGCCCCATTTATGGGGAGGTGAAGTGGGCCATGGATACAGGTATTGGATTTGGATCTTGGGATCCAAATCCAAATCCAAATACATTTTGGGTTTGGATCTGGATATATATGGTCCAGATCCGACCCAAATTTGATTTTTTTGATTCCTTCATGGCGTTTCGAGACGGACGGTTTGTGCAGGGCCTGACTTCATCAATACTCCGTCTTGCGTTGGGTCTTCGCCAACATTGTCGTCCGCTCTTTTTCTCACCTTCAGGAGTTCATTCTGACCATTTTTCTGATATTTGGGGCTTGGATGTCTAAGAATTTGGGGGTGCTTTTGACATGAGAGTTGATATGCCAGGCTTGAAGTATGCTTCGGGTCCCGGCTCTCCTTTGCCTTTTCGGTCCTGCTTTTGTCAGGCCAGGAGGCTTTCGGGGCTTCAAAACATTTTTATAGTCTATGAGCTATATGTATAAAGTTTTAAAATATATATATAGGTTCAAAATATGTATAGGGATGTCTGGAAGGCTCCTGGGTTTCCAAACTCAAAATAACCCTTTGGGGCTGCTTTTGTGAAACCAGGCATATTTGAGAAAAATCGTGGGATTTTGGGGTGTTTACAAATACGAAGAAGAGATAAAGATGAATAAGGGAGGAGGAATACTTACACGAATTTCTCCAAGGATCAGCTCCCAATAGCAACTCACGACTCTCACCTTCTCCTTTTTCCTCTCTTCTTTTCTCACTCAAACTCTCTAAGATTTTCAGCACTTTGCCTATTTTCTACACTCTCTTTCCCTTTCTCCACTCTTCCTTAAGGAGACTTGATTAGAGTTAGGTCATAGGTCCCTGTTAGCCTAGGTGGACATGTCTAAGGTAAGTCCAATTTGGTTGAGTTAGGGTCACTTGATTAGAGTTAGGTCATAGGACATGGTTAGCCTAGGTGAATCAAGTCTAGGTCTTAGTCAAATTTGACTAGGTTTAGGTTGGTGAGGCTATCCACTTGACTTGATGAAGATGTGCCTTAACTCGAGCTAATCTGTTTCCTTGCTCCACGGCTTCACTTTCATGAACTTGATCCCGGCTTGAAGCGGGCTTCAACCATCGCCTTAATCTTCGCCTGATTCGTTCATATCCTCTGGGTCTTATCCCTTTAGCTTGAACTTAAACCTCTTTATCTTTAAAATCTTGATTTTAAAGATTTAAAATTCTCATTTTAAAGTAGAGGCTTTAAAATAAGCCGGTTTTCGAAATTGAGAGTATTTTCATAAAATTTTATTTAGGGTGTTTACAAAATCTTCCTTGTAAGGAGTAAGGTCCTTGACATTAAAAGTGTTAGAAAGATTAAATTCTCCAAGCAAATCCAATATATACACATTATTGTTGATTTTCTCTAATATTTTGAAATGTCCCACTACTTGGGGCATGTGTTTGGATCAACGTTTGTGGAGCAAACGCTCTTTGTGTTAGTGTATCCAAACGAGGTCACCTGGTTTGAATGCGGAGGTCCGACACTTCTTGTTAGCCTATTTCTTTTAGATCTCGGTTTGCTTCTTGCTTTACTGTTCAATTTGTTTTTGAAAAACTTGTATGGCTTGAGCACGAGTACTCACAGCTGCATCAACTTTGTTTAAACCCGAAATGGGAGTTAAATCCAAGGGTATTATTGGATTAACACCATTAACACCATAAACAATATTGTTTCCAAGTCTGTAGTGCTCTTATTTGCCAAAGAAGTCCTTTTCATTGGTGAAGTAGTTTAAATGGGCTCTTTTGAGTTTCTCGCAGAAAAATGCTATGGGTTTTCCTCCTTAAACCCTGATGCCTATACCTAAAGCATCACACTACAGTTCAAAGGTTTTGCTAAAATCTAAAAGTGCAAGAATAGGAGTTGAATAAAGTCTAGTCTTGATCTCATCAAAATTATTTTGACATGAAGATGTCCAGTGGAATTCTCGCTCTTACTTGACACAATTAGTTAAAGGGGCAACTATGTTGCTAAAATCATTTACAAATCTACTATAAAACAAAGGCAAACTGTGAAAACTTCATACCTCAGAAATACAAGTAAGAACCGACTAGTCTTGGAGTGTTTTAATCTTCTCTAGATCAACTTCAACTCCACGTTTGAAAACAATGAATCCCAGGAACTAAACTCATGGTTGTCTGAAGCTACACTTCTTTAGGTTACCAAATAAGCATTGCACTTCCAACAATTAAATGCTCTTCCATTCCTTAGCTATAAACCAAATGTCATCGAAATAGACAATGACAAATTAGCCAATGAATTCACATAGAACCTAGTTCATGAGACGCATAAAGGTATTGGGTGCATTAGTAAGTCCAAATGGCATTACCAATCATTCAAACAAACCCATTTTTGTTTTAAATGCTGTCTTCCACTCCTCCCCTTCTTGGATTTGGATTTGATGATAGCCGCTTTTCAAATCAATTTTGGAGAAGACTTGTGATTCATTGAGCTCATCCAACATTTCAATCAATCACGAAATAGGGTAGCGATACTTGACTATAATTTTGATGATAGCTCGGCTATCGATACACATCCACATCGATCCATCTTTCTTAGGTACTAGAAGGGTCGAGACTGCACACACACTCATTGATTCTAGAATGAATCCTTTAGTGACCAGTTCCTCAATTTGGTGTTGTAACTCCTTTGCTTCATTAGGGTTATAACAATAAGGCGGTTTGTTTGGAAGTGGTAAACCCAAAATGAGGTCGATGTGATGTTCTATGTCTCGAATTTGTGGTAGTCTGTCCAAAATCTCTTCTGAAAATACATTTGCAAACTCGGTGAGTAGCTATTCAAATAGGACAAGGTATGAGCTTGGTGAGTTGATTGTTGCCTCTTAACAACTCCATCCTTATTTAAGATCCCATTTAATTCTCTTTTGGAAAGATACAAGCTCTCCTTGGATGATGATACTTCTAAAAGTCTAGGTGCATGAGTTATTTGAGTTGAAAATGGTGTCAATGTGATCTGTTTGCCATTCAACAAGAAGATATATGTATTTTAGTATCCGTTATGTGTGGCCTTTTGATGAAACTGCCATGGGTGCCCCAATAAGAAATGACTAGCACTCATGGGCACTACATCACACAAAATGGTGTCCTTATAGGATTTTTCAATAGTAAAAGAGATCGAGACTTGGTGTTGCACCAGAATCTCTAATTGCTCATTGAGCCACCATAGCTTTTATAGGCAGGGGTGTTCATTGGGAGGTAGTTGCATTTTTTCTATAACTTTTATTGGTGCAACTTTCCCATCAGTGATAAGCAAGCAAACCTTGTTGTTGATTGTAGATGTGAAAATTTTATTCTAAAGCCTATGCAGAGACTTGGAATAATCTATTCAATCTACTTCGTTTTTGTGTGAGCGTGACAGCTAGTTTCACTAAAAACTAGCAAAGTTGTATTTCTGACTTCGTGTAGCGATTGTGGGGAAGTGAGATCTTTCCGTCTTAGGCCTTCTTGAACCGATGCTCAAGGGTCAGCCTAGAGACTTTGAGGATTGATTTAGATCATATATGATTTCAAATTCACTTTAACAAAATGCAAGAGACTTAATCAAATTCGTGAACTAGTGTTTTGAAGACAATTTTTTCTAAGTTCTGAAAAACAAAAACTAGTTCTCTTTTCATACCTTGTTTCTTGATTTTTTTCAATAGCTTTTGGACCTCTAAAAATCATGAAAAATTTACAATGAACAGAAGTCAATGTGTAGATTTGGAAACTATTTTTATTTTATGTTTGAGTGACGTGAATATTCAGAATTAAATCTGGGAAGTACCTTTGCTCAAGCACTCAGAACTGTTCTATTACAGAAATACAGAGACTTAAAGAAAGGTTTGTATCTCAGTGCATAGAGTTTCGATTTTTATTGTTGGAAAGCTATAGATGTCAGCTTTCCAATGAACTAAGTTTCACTGAAATTGGACCACTATAAATAGAGTTATGGAATGATTACCCAAGCTATGTTTTCTGGAAATACAGTTTTAACAAAGTTGGTTTTGGATTTTTCTAATCTTCCGCACTTTTAATTACGTAGTTGAACGACCCTAAAATTCATAAAAATTTTATTATATGTGGGTTTTTGTGTGAAGATTTAGTGTTATAAATTTCAGGTCAATCGGAGCATAGATATGCGAATGAAAAATAAAACATCAGACATATACAAAAATACTTAAAACAGATTTTCTGTGTTTACAACATACGTGATGCATTCATCCGAAATTAAATAACTAATCACAGCAAATTTAAAGTAAATAACTGAAGGAAAATGAATTAAAATATCTTTATAGCTTAAGCATAGAGTGGATTAGGAGATATAAGAGGATATAACGTATATAGAGGTAGAGAAACTTAAAATCAAACATGTAAAATGCATAAATGTAAAGGAATTAAATGGGCAGTATTACTACTCTATTACATCATAGGGGGAGACTAAAGCTCTATTAATACAATCCCTTTTAAATTGAATTAGAAGAAAGAGAGATTTAAATCAGCAAAGGAGAAGAATCACACTTACAATAGCCTCCAAGGGACAACGGCTCAAGGAGGGGTCGGATTTCCCCTTTGCTCTTCTTCCCTCACTCTCTCTTTCTTTCTCTCTTTCTCTCTCTCTTTACAGCACTCCCTCTCTCTCCTAGGCTCTCTACATGTCCTCCCCTATTGCTTGTTAATTCCTTCAATCTAGAAATGAGTCCCCAAGGCCTCTATTTATAGGCCAAGGGGTGGAGGCTCCTAAAGCCTTCCTTGATGTGGATCGGTGGGCTCTTTCTTGGGCCAAACTTGATCCAACTTCATTGCTGGCCACATGGGCTCATGTGGGCCTTAGAGTGGTCTCTCTTGGGTCAAGGTAGGTGGATTAAGTTATGTGTGTCCAGCCAAGTGGGTTCGGTCACAATCAGTTAGCATGTGTTGAGTCAAATGGTGGGTCCGGTCAAGCTTGGCCAAGGCATGTTCGGCCAAGGTTATTTGGTTAGGTAAGGCCATGGTGGCTTAATCAAGATATGTTCAATCAATTAAAGGGAGGATGGATTAGCTATGGTGGGTTCGGTCGGCCATGTGCACTTGGGCATGGTTGACTGAACTTGGTACAAATCGTTGGCTCGATGATGTGGTCTTCGGTCATTTGATTTGAACTTAGGATATATAACATGACTAGCCCACCACTTGTTTGGTTCCATTTGAGCTTCAATTGACTTGTATTTAAACTTGATCTTGAACCTCCTTTGTCCCATTTCAGTCATGATCTACTTCATGCTCTTCTTAGCCATTCGGTTCAAACTTGAAGCTTTGAATGAGTTCTGACCTTCATTTGAATCCACCTTGCATGCTTGAGCCAAGTCCCCTTCTTCATGGAGCTTTGCCTAGATGAGTCCCATTGGTTTGATCAAGGTATGTGAGCTTGGCCATGGCTTGATGCGGACTTGGTTCAACTGTCGCCTTGATCCTCACTCCCATCCTGATTTGTTCTTATCCTTGATTCAATCTGGGCTTTTATCCCTTTTCATTTATAGTTTCAAATATTTCCTTTTTTATTATTTAAAAACATTTCATTTTGAAATAAATTTGAAAATATCAAGTTTTATCGAAATCTTCAAATATTCTTTTCTTCTGAAAACAAATGAGTTCCATTCCCAATGTTTATTTGCATAGGCGACCTGCTTTCGCCCCGTGAATTGGTATTTACCGTTTCAACCACTTTAACCTTTTGTTGGGTATAGGGTGTTGGACCACTTTAACCATTTCGATGGGTGTGGGGTCTCGAACTACTTTAATCCTTTGATGGGTGTAGGGTCCTAGAGTAGGACTATCCTCAATCGGGCGAGTGTTTGAGGCCTGATTTAAATTTTAAAGTTTTTTTATAAATTTATAAATTTGATATTTTGCAAATATTTTATGGGTTTGGTTTCCAATATCTCATTTCTATTTATTTCTTTGAAGAAAATAGTTTGAAATCATCCTTTCTTTAGATGAAATCATTTGAAAAGGCAAAATGCTACCAATTTGGACTTGAGGGAAAAGCAATCATTTTTTTGCTTTTTGTTAAAATTGGATTTTTTTAAGAGGGGTGTCATTTACCCTTATTTTAAGGTTGCCACAAAATTTTTGTGTGGAAATAAATTTGTTTAAGGTGTCTTTATTTGAAAACTCTTAAAAGTCCCAAACAGCAATTTTTTTCTTGAAAAGGCAAAATTTCTAAAAGATCAAATTATTTTGAGAAAATTTTTGGGTGTCTACATTAATGATGCAACAAGTCTAGAAGATAGCCTCCCGCTTTCCCATATCAGATGTGATTTGGGAGTTTAGAAGTAGTCGAATGACGAGCAACTCACCTTCATGAGCATACTCTACATGCTCAAAAAATTTGTCATCGTTGGCATGTATTTCATCATCACTTTCAAGCTCCTTGATGTACTGCGTAGATCCATTGTTCTTTTGTTTGGGCACAACACAAAAATGTGGCCATGCCTAAGACACTTAAAGCATTTAATGCCTCTAATACAGGAGCTAGACTTGCGGGTCTCAATTGACTCCTTGGCTTTACTACCAGATGGTCTGAATATGGGAGAGAATTTCTTTTTGTCCTCCATTGCAGCCTGCATGGTATTGGGGCCAAATTTGATAGGAAACGATTTTAGAGCAACAACTTTGAAAGGGCATTTCGTTCATTGTCTCTCAACTTTGAGTGACAAGGTGACAACATCTTCAATGAACATGAATGGTTGTACTTATGTAATGTTGGCCATCTCTTTGCTTGAACCACCAAGGAAACGAGCAAGTGTTTGTTCCTTTGGTTCTTGAATCTCACAACGTAGCATGAGGGTCTTGAATTCTTTGACATAATCCTCGATGCTAAGTCCCTCCTATCGTAGACTTCGTAACCTTAATATACTTCTTGACAATAGCAATCAGGTACAAATCATCTATGCATGGTTTATTTCATAACACCCCAACTGACGATGTCGTCTTGTCCTTCTCTCCTTTGCCAGTCCCGAAGCCTCTCCCACCAGAGATTAGCATAGTCAGTAAACTCAAGTGCAACCAACCTGCATTTATGCTCTTCAAAGTTCCAATAGTACTCAAAAATTTTATACACATGCTCAACCTAATCAAGAAATTCTTCAAGTGAACTGACCCTGTGAACAGAGAGATTTTGATGTGTATTTGATGGTCTCCTTCTCGTCATTCGGTTCATACATCATAAGGATTCTGGAATGCAAAACCTAGGTCAAAATAGTTCATTTCTTCTTTAAACTCACTATGATGAGATTGGTTGAATGGAGTTGCTTGGTGTCGCAGCAAACTATTAATGGAAAGAGTGAGTTGCGCTACCTATGCCTTCAACTCCTCCTGGATTCACTCTAGCATAATGATTTGGGCTTGCTCTATTGATAATCTGCGCTACACTAGTGGAGGGACAAAATTCTAATATGCTATCCTCTCAATCTCAATGAAAGCACCAAACTAATGTGAAACAGTTTGTCGAACTGGTGAAACTCTAGCATTTCATTGTCATTATCGGTCACAGTCCGTTGGTAATAAGTCTTAAATATCAAAACTCTCCTTATCCTTGTTTTTCATTCATAGAATTTCTTGTTACACCTTTTAGAATTCCTTCGTCTCTAAGTCTTGTGATTTGCCTCCCTCCCCTTGGGCTTGCTTATCTTCTTTGGTTTTTCCTCCTCTTCGGTTTCATTATGTTTATATTCTCAAGAGCTTTCGTTGGAGGTAGAGCAATCCTCATTTTTTCTTTTTGTTCTCTGCTCTTTTTCTAAGTGCATAAATTTGTTGGCTAATGGACCTCTCTTAATTGGTTCCTCAAAACTTCTAGTTTAGTTACATAGTCTTTGGGAGAAGTCTTGAGTATTGGGATTCTAGAGGAGTTATGTTTAGGCTAATCTTGTTAGACAAGTACTCCAGTCTACCCTTAGACTGAGTATTATAATGATGATTGGAAGGCATTTTAGATTAGAGAGGGATTTGCAGTAATCCTAGTCTAAGTGAGTGTGTATAAGTGTTATAAGCAAACATATATGCAAATAACAAGAGCAAATGGTGTATGTGTACAAGTGTGTTTCTACGTAGGTATATAAAGCAATTAATGTTGCTTTACACTATGAGCATAGTGTAGGGGTATAAAGCAATTAATGTTGCTTTACACTATGAGCATAGTGTAGGGGTCTAACGTGTACTAAAATGCTCACTAAATGAAAGCAAATTCAGAATTAAACTAAACAAACGATTTTTGGTAGACTCACTGATGTCCTACCTGGTGTACTAAAAGAGAATTGGGCACATTTTCGATCCTGTAGAATCTCAACCCACAATATAACAGAAATGGACGCAGAGACGATTGAAAGTGAAATTCGAAAAGAAAAATATCTCCTAATGCTCTCTCTTTTGTGCGATGTGGAACATTTGGGTTCTTTTCACCGAAGTTCTTCTTGCTCTATTGAGTAAGCGATCTCCTGTACTACAAAACTACTTGTTTAGGTAAATATGAATTCTTTGGATTTAGGTATTTGGTGAGATTTACGTGAGACTTGCTGTAAAGCTAAAAGGAAGTGGTTTTTGGATTTAAGAGCGAGTGAAATGGAGCGAGCTTGGTTTTAGAAATAGATTTGACTTAGCGCAAGTTGGGGTCGGAAATGGGTTCAATGAGATCCAATTTAAAAGAAGTTTTTTGGTAAGGAGAGAGAATTGGATCCAACCGAAGGGGTTTTTGAGTTATGGATCTTGGAATGGATTGGAGTTCGGATATGGTTGAATCCAATTGCATTCAATGGGATCGGTCAACTTAGATCCAATTTCAAAGGGGTTTGGATTATGGAGTTGTGATTCCGAAGGCTTGGGTCCAAGTTCGAATTTCTGGATTTTAAACTCGAACTGGGCTAAGAACAAGCTCGAGGAAGTTCAAATCATCATAATGGATTGGGTCCTCTTAGTTAAGCCCAATCGAACTAGATCCTTAAGGGGGTTAGGTTTTTGAGTGGGATAGACAAAGAGTGAGACGGGTGGGGTGGGTTAAGGGAGGAGAGTAGGGAGTAGCGACAAGAAAGGTGCTTCTAGGTAGCAGACCTGCCATGTGGCTAGATTTGGGGTGGTTGACGATTGTAGATTCTGTCACAGGCAAAAATCCTATGGCGCACGCACCCGTGCGCATCCTTCATCCGACGGCTTCAGAGGGCACGCGCACCAGGAGATGCTCGGGCGTAGGCGTGCACACCATGCTCACAGGACAGAGCATAAACCCCTCATGGTTCGATGGTTGGGCCTTGGTGTCGTTTGGCATGTGTGGTGTCATGTAAATAAGCACGTCTTGTAAATACACGGGTCTAAAGCATAGACCGTGTGAGTGATGTGAGTGATGTAATCGGGTCATGTGTGTGTGTAACATGTACTCGAGTCATAGTGGTTAGTGTCACTAGGTAGTAGTGAGTCAATGTACCTTGGGTCAGGTATGTTGGGATTGAGTCATGTACTCTGTGTACACGGGGTAATGTAACCACACTTAGGTTAGCCTAACTAGTGTAGTTGGGTTAGATGGAATATTCCTTGGATATTCTAGCTGGGAGTTAGCCTAACCATGTCTATGGGTTAGTCGACTGGAAGAAGAGGTGAGTGGTTAGACGTTAGGGCTACTTGGTTGAGTGAACCAAGGTAGCTAGTCTCACCCGAGTGAGAGTGAGGAGCTTGAGTGGGTCGAGCTTCAGCCTTTGTGAGGGAAAGGGAAGCCTCCCTAGCTAGGCAAGAAGGTGTCTTGCTAGCCCATGTGTGGTCCGTGTGTAGCTAGGTTCCAAGGAGTTCATATCTGAGTGTGTTCAGCCTCTGTTGAGTGTGTTCAGCAGTAGCCGAGTGGAGTGTGCAGTGTGTAACCGAGTGCATTGGGAATTCAATAAAGAGCGATTCTTTCTTCTATTAGCCGTGCAGCCTTTCTGGCCGATCCAGCTTGTGTGAGTGAGTGAGGTCGACAGTGAGATGTGAAGAACTTCCGCAGGATCAAGACGTTGCTGCTGTATGTAGAAAGACGCCGGACAGAAGCAATGCTGCGCAGGAGAATGGGCTGAGGGAGTCGATGCGCGATTCCCTGCCATCACACGTGATCCGTTTTCGATTTGAAAAATAACCTGTGACAGATTCTAAGGGAGGTCTACGACGATCGTGCAATGAATGGGTGGCTTTAGCTATCGCTTTTCCCCTTTTTTTCGTCTTGGGTGTTGATGGCACAGATATGGTGGTGGAGATGCTTGGTGGCAATGGGACGATTGAGGCAACAATGGGTGGCTTTAGCTATCGATGGTGATGGTTGCTGGTTGTATTGTGAGTCGAGGTTTTACATGACCAAAAATCTGTGTACAATTCTTTTTTGGCGTGCTCATTTATAGATTTTCATTTTGATAGAACCTCAACCTGATACAACCCCTTTAATAGGAAATGGAGTGATAAACGATTCGAAAAAGGGTCGATCTATCAAGCTAACAAAACTGCTTGTTTGGGTAAATTTGAATTCTTTTGATTTAGGTATTTGGTAAGCTTCACCTAGGACTTGCCATAAATCTAAGAGAAATTTGGTTTTGAATTTAAGTGTGAGTGGAATGGATTGACCTTGGTTTTAGAAATAGATTTGAGTTAGCGTAAGTTGGGATTGGAAATGTGCACCAAGATCCAATTTAAAAGGGGTTTTTAAGTAGCGAATTGGATCCAATTGAAGGGGTTTGGGGGCTACGGGTCTTGGAATGGATTAGAATTTGAATATGGTTGAATTGGATTCAATGGGATCAACTCATATCCAATTTGGAAGGGTTCGGATTTTGAATTGTGTAAGAGTTTGAATTTACGGATTTTGACCTCGAACTGGGCTAAAAACAAGTTTGACTCGGGGTCCAACAGGGACCGAAAAGGTGCAGTCCTCACTGGAAGCGATTGGGTCGGGTCTGGGTTTGGGATTTCAAGGAACCATGTCAAGGAAGTTAGGATGATCTAGCCATGTCCTTAAGGGGGTTAGGGTTTTCGAGTCGGTGGGGGATTCGGCTCAGGGAGGGGCAACAACTCAGGCGGTAGACCTGCCGTGGGGCTAGATTGAGGACGGCTAGCGGTGGCCAACTCCGAGGGAGGTGTGCGGCGTTCGTGTGGTGAACAGAGATAAGTCCTTCGCTTTTCTCGTTTTTTTCTCTTAGGTGTTGATGACACATAGATGGTAGTAGAGATGATAGGTGGTAATGAGGATGATTGAGGTGGCGATGGGTGGCTGATGGTGATGGCTGATGGTCTTGTCACGGGTCTAGGTTCTACGGGACTAATTGGAGGTTGGCTCGGTCTTTTGGCCCGCCACTAGTTGCAGTTTGAGCCTTTGCCAGGATTTGTTCAGTCTCCACAGCCCATTGAGCCCGCCCATGTGACAGGTTTGCCCGGTTCATTGCCGACCAGTCCTAAGGATGCCTACGTTTTGCAATATTTGATAAGAGGACCCACGCACCAAAACATGAACTTGAATGCACGGCTTCTGTCCACCCACTCATTTTGAATGGAGACTAAAGCAATGAGGTTATGACATCATGTACAACCACTTTTCTGGTCCAATAGACCGAAGAGGAGAAAAATGTGTTTTTCCCAACAAATGCGCACTGTACGCATTTGAGTTTGTCACTTGGGTACCTAGTGTTTCGTGAGAGAAAGCTTTCAGAAACAGTGGGATGGGACAAAAACCCATGGAGTGCCTATTTTGATGCCCAGATTCACTTGCCCTTCGTTTGCCTTTAGGAACGACAAACAGGTACCTAAGCAAGTGCCCTGTACGAGCACCAATCGGCATTATTCTTTCAAAGTGGAAATATAAAGAGGTGGTATTCATGTCTGAGATCCTCTAAAGGTGAGGTAAATAGAGTGGACTAGACACGACCGTTTCGAACAAGACCAGGACCCAGCTAGGACCGGAACTGTCAGAACTGCTGGAATCAGAGAGGATCTGGTTCGGTTCCGGTTTCAGCTTCTCCAGAACCAAAACTGTGCTGGAACTGGGATCAACGGTTTGGAACTGATGGTTTCATAAATTTTTAATATTTTTTGATTTCGAATGATTTAAAACCTAAACCCGAACAGGTGATTTTAAATCAGAACCGGCCCAATTATGATTTCTCGTTTCAAGCAAACCGGAACCCACCATGTCTAGAGAAGACCGGTATGTGGTGGGTGTCTTGATTCAGTGAATGAGATTTAGATAAAGGTAATCTTTTTGTGTGTGTGCACTGAAAAGGCCGATGCCAGGTACGCACGACCCAGGTGTTAAACTCGTGACCTTCATTTTGTGAGTTAAACCCCCTGCCGGGTGAACAAGTAGCCTGAGTGCATCAGGCCTTATTGTCTATAACACACAGTTCCACATTAATTCTCAACTGAACATGTCAATAAAAAAACCAGTTGCTCGATCGGGATCTGTAAGAGCGGGCGGGCGTCACTCAGGTCTCCATCAAGTGAGGTAGAGAGATCTAGAGTGCAGATTGAATATAAAAACACATGGATTAATATATATATATTAAAAGGTAGGCAAACACATGTACAAATATACACGCGTGCACGCACACACATAGATATATATAGTACACAAACATACAGAGAGAGAGAGAGAATATGTAACTTTTCTCAAAAGAAAAAATCTAGATTTGACTTTATCTATTCTAACTTTCGGATGGGTTGTTAAAGGCTAAAGATATGACGCGTACTATGTAATCCACAGTGTGGGCCTCGGTCTAGTGTTATTATTCCCTTTACAGAGATAGGATCATGGAAAGAAAGCTGGTGTATTCCATGCTTTGAATTTTCCCCCTCCAGTGAAAAACTATTCCCCACAATTTAGATTCTTTCACATGGCCTATCGAGTTTGAGAAAAACTTGGCCTTGGGAGGAGAGCTGCTGTAGTTTACGAAATGCTTTTAGAAATCATATGGTTCATATTATTCCTTGGATTTACTGAAACTAAAACAATATAAAAGCAAGAAGTTTCTATTTAATAGGAGCTAAATGCAGGTAATTTTAACTTGTATACATAGAATATACAGTCACAGAGTTAGCTCACCTGACACGGGACCTGACTCACATGATGAAGGTTGTGAGTTCTATACCGAGGGCATACATACCTGTGCATGGCTGATTCATAATCGGCTCGCCAGTTCAAATGGTAACCGTACCACCTGCAGAACCGGTGGTAACTGGAACCGGTCGGACTTGTCCGGAAACTGAGGACCACCTCGGTTAGACTACCGTTCATGATCTTGGAAAATTGGTTTGGAATCAAAACCAAAACTGACAGCTTCAAATCACCAGTAATTATGCTTTAAATATTTTTTTCTAAAACCCTTTCACAAAGCGATCGTTAGCTCAATGGCAAGGCTCTCTCTGTGTAACAAAGGGAAAAAAAAAACTTATATAAAGAGAATGTACTCTGACAAGGTCATTTCGTTCAAATGAACCAGGAATTGGGCTATGCGCTTTCTTCTATAGATAACAAAACTGATCAGACACATTGATTCAGCATCATCAATTTCATGAGTAGGGCACACACTATAAGATATGACAGTCAAATCACCATGAACACGAACCGAAAAGCTAGTCTTCGTGTACACGAAGAGACATGAGATCAAGTCGCTTCCAGTTGACATGCTTTTGACTTGAACCTGAAGTGAAACATGAAGTTACTAGTAATTTCAGGAACGATACCAAAATCCCGAATGGATGGGCATGATCAGAAAAGTCTGCATTCATGTCAACCCAGTGTCATATAAAAAAATCGGGTTGTATTTGGGTTGATATTGTTTCCAATTATGTGAACATGAAATGGCTTGACACGAATGTGTAACCCACAAAACAAAATCACCAGCCCAATCCTAGTTCGGTTCTGATTCCTGGTTCCAGGCAAACCAGAACCGGCCATGTCTATGCATGAAGATTACATCTATAGGGTCAGCTTTGATAAAAGGTACCAAAGAATCTCTACCACAAACCTAGTTTCATCACTCTTTCTTCTTTTCCCAATTTGGAGGGTAAAATCTCATGAATGCAACCTAATGGGGTTTGTATAATCTGTTACAATGAATATGGCCATTCTTGGCTCGGGTAATGGCTGAACTAGCCATCCAGCCGTTACCTGAGGAAAGGTTGGATAGAGTAACGGACAGCCGTTACCGGAAAATCCAGTAACTGCCATCCGTTACAGCTCCCAGACGAGGGAAGCCACAGGTGGATTAAGCCAGACGATTGGGAGAGCGACTGCCTATAAAAAGGCAGCCATATACAGATTTCAGGTGTAGAAAAATACCATAATACATACAATCGTCTGAGTAAGCCCTTGTGAGGAAACTTCGAGTCATCACCATCACCGCTGTGCTCACACAGAGCACCTAAAACCTCTGGCAACCTTCACAAGAAAGGTGAGCACCGTCCTTCATTGGTATCAGGGCCTGGTTCCCTGCAAAACAAAAGAGAGGGAACGGGATAGGTTAGAAACAAAAAAAAAATTAGTAGCAGTCGAAAGTCGGCAATCGGACAAGGAAAGCGGAAGACGGAAGGAGGAAGACAGAGCATATCTGGCCGGCGAGCCGGAGCAGCCGGAAGCCCGAAGGCAGGCAAGCCGGAAAAAGCAAGTCCGGCAAAAAAAGCCCCAAAGGCAAAAACTAGAGGCAAGCCGACGAAAAGCCCCAAAAGCAAAAACCAGCGGCAAGTCGGAAAAAGCCCGAAGGCGAAACAGAAACAGCAAGCGACGAACGGCCAGCGACGAACGGCCAGCGGCCGGCTGGAGTGCTCGGAAGAAGAAGAACCCGCCAACAGCCGACGGCGACGAACGGCCAGCGACCGACCCTCTCCCTCCCCCTCTCTCTTTCTCTCTGGAAAAATCCAGAGTTGTAACCTTGCTTTTTTTATTTTCACTTTTATAACGATATTAATAAAAAAAACCCACGTTTTTCAGAAAACCACGACAGGACTCGGGTTTTGAAAGAAAAGGACAAAACTGCCCCCAGTCTCTTTTTATTATTACGTAGTTGCCACGATAAAAAGACAAGTTTACCCCTTGGCCGTTTTTTAAAATTACAAAAATATTGGGGCTGTTGATTTACGATATTATCCAACCCGGTTTAGAAAATTTCATTTCTGCCATTCAGTTAAAAGACAGGTTTAGCCCTCTTCCTTTTGAAAAAATTACAGATTCACCCTGAGAGTTAAAATTACGATTTTAACACCGATCAGTTACAAATTTTACAAGATACTAAATAGTAATTTTACGAGTTTGTCCTTGTGATTTTACAAAAATACAAAAAGGGACAAATAGGTAAAAAATACAGATTTACCCTTTGGTATTCGTTTAGGGGTTTGGAGGCAGAAAAATGCTTAGAAAAATTGTTTGTTTTTCAACTCTGCATCAAGTTAACATGTTTCTTGCTCTGTATTTTTCCTTATTTCTTTTAGAAAGAGAAAGACCGCTTGATTAATATTTTTGTCAAACAAAAATGAGTTCTAGGATATGCGTGTCCGAACTAGCAAAAATAGAAAAATTAAACGGTCTGAACTTCCAGACATGGAAGAGAAGAATCCCGTTAGATCTAACATTAGAAGGTGTAGAGTATGTGTTAAAGGAAACAGTGCGTCCTCTACCACTAGATGCAAACCAACAACAGTTAGAAATATATAAAATAAAACACATCGAGGAAAGGGTTACTTTATAACCTTTATCGATGATTACTCTAGATATATGTATATATATCTTTTAGCACATAAATCAGAGGCACTTGAAGCATTTAAAGAATATAAGCAAGAAGTGGAAAATCAATTGGGGCATACTATCAAAGTCTTGAGGTCAGACAGAAGAGGTGAGTATACCTCAGGAGAATTTTTAGAATTTTGTAAAGACTTTGATATTACTAAACAAAATACAATGCCTAGAACACCTCAACAAAATGGTGTAGCTGAAAGATATAATAGAACCTTGCTAAATATGAAGGTCTATGATTATTTATACCTCTCTACCAAGGGTCTTTTGGGGAGAAACGGTAAGTATAGTTATTTACGTGCTCAACAGAGTACCATGTAAAGTTGTGTTCACTACACTATTTGAGATGTGGTTTGGAAGAAAACCCAACCTAGGTCATCTCAAGAGGTGGGAAACAATTGCACATGTCAAGATCCTTGATCTGTCTAGAGATAAACTAGACAGTAGGTCCTTGAGGTGTATATTTATTGGATATCCAAAAGGTTCAAAAGGATATCGATTTTATCATAAGGACCAAGGACTCATTGAAAGTAGAGATGTTGAATTCTTAGAAGATTCTAAGAATGACATCCTAGAAAACAATGAAGAGTGTGTTGATGATTTGGTAGATTTAGACCAATCATCTTTTGAGCCCATAGAAGAACTTCCTGAAACTAACAATACCTTAATTGGACATAAGAGGCCAAGAGCCACTCCATCCTATTTAAAGGATTATCATACTTATCTTTCAGAAGAAGTGTGTAATTCAGTAGATTTAGATGAATTGACTGATAACTTGACTTATCAGCAAGCAATGAATTCATCAGAAGCAACAGACTGGGAGAAAGCCATGGATGAGGAAATTGAATCCATTAAGAAAAACCAAGTTTGGGAATTGGCTGATTTGCCAAAAGAAAGAAAAGTTATAGGCTGTAAATGGGTTCTGAAAAGAAAATATAAGGTCGATGGTACAATCGACAAGTTTAAAGCGAGGTTGGTTGCAAAGGTTTTTTGCAAAAGGAGGGGATAGACTATATTGAGACATATTCCTCAGTTGCGAAATTTTCATCCATACGGATAATCCTAGCAATATCTGCATACTATGATTTGAATTTACATCAGTTAGATGTAAAGACAGCCTTTCTAAATGGTGATTTAGAAGAAATCATATACATGCAGCAGCCCGAAGGATTTGTGATTGAAGGCCAAGAAGATAAAGTGTATAGGTTAAAAAACTCTCTATAAAGCCTAAAACAGTCACCTCGCCAATGGTATTTGACTTTTCAAAATGCCATTATAGAACTTGGGTTTGTGGCTAACAAACTTGATCACTGTGTTTATGTTTGGAACAGTGGGAGCCACTTTGTCATCTTATCATTATATGTCGATGACATATTGTTGACTGGAAATGACAATGAAATGATTGTCAAAACCAAGTCATGGTTGAACTCCAAGTTTGAAATGAAGGATATGAGAGAAGCATCCTATATACTGGGTATAAAGATCTCTCGAGATAGAGGATCTAGACTCTTATACCTGAGTCAAGAGAGATATATAGACTATATTCTTAAGAAGTTTAAAATGGATGAATGCAAGTCTGCAGATACACCTATTGCAAAAGGGGTGAAATTAAGTAAGGTTGATTGTCCTAGTGAAGGAGACGATAAGCCTAATGTTCCTTATGCTCAAGCTGTTGGCAGCTTAATATATGTTATGTTGTGTACAAGGCCTGATATCAGCTTTGCTATTGGTCTTGTCAGTAGATATCAAAGTAATCCTGGTTGGCAGCATTGGATAGTTCTAAGATATCTGAAATGAACAAAGGACTTGAAACTATGTTTTCAAGCAAATGAACTGGAAGTGGTAGGATACTGAATGCTGACTTTGCTGGGAGCAAAGATGATAACAAATCAACCTCAGGACAAATATTCTTATTTGGAGGTGATGCTGTTTCTTGGGCATGTAAGAAACAGGGCTGTGTAGCATTGCATACATAGGAAGCTGAGTATATTGCTTGTTGTATGGCTGCAACAAGTGTTGTCTGGTTAAGCCACTTCATACGTGACTTGAAGCTGGAAATAATAGATGAGCCGGTGATTATCTATTGCGATAACAATGCAGTAATTACTCTTATTAAGAGTGGAGCGGATTTCTTAAAAAGCAAGCATATAATGGTAAAATACCACTATGTTCATGATATGGTTATGAGAAAGGAAATATCCATCTCATACATGCCAACGGAAGACATGTTGGCAGACCCCTTAACCAAAGGCATAATAAAAGAACTCTTCTCAAAACATGTTGGAAACATGGGTTTGAGATATGTTTGAGTTGTTGTATAGGTAAATAACCATACAACGGATGACTTGTTATGTAGGGAAATAACCACACAACAGGTTCTGATTATAATAGTAATCAGGAATCGACATAACTAGAAAAAAACCCTGAAAAGTGGGAGGAAAACCAGTATGTCGATACACTTGTCTCGAATGGCCAAGTGGGAGATGTTACAATGAATATGGCCATTCTCGGCTCGGGTAACGGTTTGATTGGCTATCCAGCCGTTACCTGAGGAAAGGCTGGATAGAGTAACGGACAGTCGTTACTGGAAAATCCGGTAATGGCCATTCGTTACAGCTCCCAGACGAGGGAAGCCAAAGGTGGATTAAGCCAGACGATTGGGGGAGCGGCTGCCTATAAAAAGGCAGCCATATACAGATTTCAGGTGTGAAAAAATACCAGAATACATACAATCGTCTGAGTAAGTCCTTGTGAGGAAACCTCGAGTCATCACCATCACCGCTGCGGTCACACAACCTCCGACAACCTTCACAAGAAAGGTGAGCACCGTCCTTCATAATCAAAATCACAAGCACAAGCACAATCCAGTTCGTGTGTAGAACGTTGCTTGTTTATTTTTGAAAGGCAAAGTAGAATTAAGCAGGTCCCTACTAGAAGCAAATCGACAATCGAAGACCTGACCAACTCCCACACGGTTTAATATCTACCTTAGTGCTCCAACGTTTGGTTGGTTCAATTGGTCTGCATTTGCTCCCCTTCAGCAATGTCTCAAGTTTGAGTCTTGCGGATGAAGAAGGCAGTGCTGGGAGAGCTTTAAACCCAAAGTGGGCGTCTTGATGGAAGTACCTACAATACTATCTATTTCAGTCCCTAACTGATCCAACACAATTACGTGTGGAGCCACTTGAGTGAAACTTAATGCTATTGTCTTAGAATGAGTATATCTGCTCAAAGGGCACTGCTTTGTTTTAGCATTTCACATCAGGGGATGTTACTGAACCATGCAGCTGTGGTTATCAAGAGATTCATATGGCCGAAAGTTGTGTTTCTGAAATAACTTTTGTAGACATGATGCTGATTCAAGGTTGCTCCACTCATACTAACGAATGCTTCAACGCCTCTAGCTCGAATGAAGTCTTCCAACCATTTCTATGTAGATTTATTCTAGTTTTTTTGTGATATTCTAGTATGTAGCAAGAGTATGATGGAGCATTTGTGACATTCCATTATTGCTAAAACTTGCTTAAAGAACATGAATTGGGCAGTCAATCATCTCACAGTTATGCCCGGATCATTTCAGTTCATGGGGTTGAAGCTTATCGAAAGAAATTAGTTGTTGTAAAAGATCGGTCCATTCCAGCTAATTCAAACAGTTTATTGCATGTTGGATTGACAAGTTATTAAAAGAGGTTTATTTATGATCACGAATTATTTGCTGCATCAATGAAGATTTTATTGGAAACAAATGCATTCTCTTTGTCTAAATATGCTGAGAATGCAGTCTACACACTAACAGATGTTCTACGAACATTCCCTGTTCTGTTCTTAGCTGAATATACCAAAGATTCTGCTCTGTCCTGGAACATATGCATCTATTCGTAGCATATGTTCGGTGCTTTCATTAGGCATTACTGAAAATCTAGAAAATGTAGCTCCAAATGGTTTATCTAGGAAAATTAGTGATGCTACTGTGAATATATACATTCAAAAGTCAAGATCCATCTCGCAGAAAGAACAATATTTTGTACCTAAAAAAGAGGACCTGCGAAATCTGCATTTGAATTTACAATTCTGATTAATGTCATCACGTGAGATTCGAAATAGGGTTTAGAAAGGACTAACTAACTGGCAACGCAGTTCATAGGAATCTTGTTGCTAGGGCTGAATTATATCAAGAAGGAAAGAACTTTTATGAAGAGAATTGACAATGGCAAACAAATCAAGCTCAATGGCGACTTAGAATCCACGTGATTAACCCCCCCACTTATGTGGAAAGAAGCTTGGTTTTGGTTTTAATAATTGACTATGAGTTCCTGTACTTCCTCATAGTATTTTAATTACACGTGGTAGCTGGACATCAAGGAATGAGTGTTTATATTTTACAGATAAAACCTGAACTGACGGGGGATCTGAAAAACTAAAACCTACTTGAGCTATGGGACCACGTCGAATAGCAGTTTGAATATATCCATGGACCCTGTCGATTCTTTGCCTCCCTCGCAAGGTGAATCTGTCATTTGTGTTGTAGTTGATTGGGTAAAGTAAAAATGCATACTTCATAGTGCTTCTGCATTACAATGCTGCTAGAACAATAGTAGTGAGGAAGTTCCATGGTATGCCTAGGTCCACTGTCAGTGAAAGGAAACTGGCCTAGCTTCCGAAGTCGGTTTTTACATGAATAACGTATGTTATCCAACCCATCCACTATCAGATGGTCATAATGAAATCATCAGTAAATACCTGCCATAAAGAGACCGAACTGCGGTTGAAATACTTATCTTGGGCAGAGAGTATTTACATATACGACAGTACATTCATCAAGTCACTTTTGGTAGCTGTGGAAAAGTAAGCGACGTCTATCAGTCGTTTCAAGACTTTTCTAAATTGGGTACATTGACAAAGGAAAATGATCCGAAAGGCACCTAGTTCTTCTTGCTACAACTCGCTCCAACCCGCCCTGCCACGATATATAGGTGCAGTTGGTAAGGGTTCGGCTTAGAATGATCGGGTGTTCGTTTACAAGAAAGAGATGCATAGTTACAGGTGACCTTTCCACAGACAAAAAGCAAATTAAGAGGATTGGAATTTCAGATTAGTGATTAGGTTTATTCAAATGGACACTTTTACCAACATCTGGAATACTAGAAAGTCACACTGTAATAAACTGTGTCAAGATCATTTGCCTCATATAATTGAGAGGATTACTGCAATGTTCCCTGTAGAGCATATTTACTTGAAGGGTCTGAAATTCATCCAGTTTTCGATATTTATCTCAAATCACACAAGGGATCGATTGCTACAGATACCATTCCTTCTCTGAAGTTTGAAGAAATACACATATTTTACACCAACCCGGAATTCTTATGAAGAGACGATATTCTCAAACTGAGGTTATGGTGGACTGGAGTGATTCAGGTCTTGCTGCAGCTACATGAGAAGGAAGACGCATATTATATATGACAAAGAAGTACGAATTTCTCATTTATGTATCTACCTTGAGGACAAGGTGATATTTGAAGAGGGGCATGCATAGGGGTGCGCATTGTATGGCACCTTAAGGGAGAATTGAAGAACCTAAACCAAACTGAACCGAGAAAATCGGTTTTCGGTTATAATGATTGTTTTTCTAGACCCTTGTCATGGTCCAATGTAAGTTTAATTGTGGGTCCTGGAAAACAACTTGATCAAAATAAGAAGCAAAATTGACATTATAGTAACATGAAAACCAGCTTAAAATGCAGGTGTTGTGATGTACCAAAATGCACAAACTCAAACACCAAAGCCGAACAAACCAAACCCAGATACTATTGTGTGCTATACTAATTTTACTCTAGATACGGATGTAGATATTTCGGTCGGTTAGATTATCTTCAGCTTTGGGCCTCCGAAACCAAATGAAACCGAAATAAATTTTGGTTAAAATTTAAAACAGAAACCAAATTGCAATGAAGTCAATCATGCATAACTAAAGAAGCTTTCGGATTTGGTAGGAGCAATGAAGTCAACTATGGGCAGCTAAAGAAGTATTTGGGATTCTTTTAGCAGTGGTTGATCATGGATGGGCAACTTTTAAAAGTTCTTTTAGAAACTTTGGTAAAGCATTTCATATATAACATATTGTTTTCTGGAACTTTAATGTTCTATTTACATAATCACAAACCAAAAATAAAATTTTTTCTAATTGATTATGATGCCAATAAGTAGGCTTCCGACAGCCAGCGTAAAACTTCGTCGGATTTCTACAACATGGATTACAAAAATTATGAGCATTGCTTTGGGGCGTCCCCGCCTAGCGACGTGCTGCAGAGCCCTAATGCAGTAAGAAGTAAGCAAGGGCCACTACATTTTCGCCCGAATGTAGTGAATCAATTGCAGAGAGGGTTCCCACATCATGGACGGGTGTGGGTAAAGAAGTTAGTCCCGCTACATTACCGCCCGAATGTAGTGAAAAATTTTCAGAGGGTCTCCGCATTTTGATTATGGACGGATGCGGGGGGTAAGGAAGCTAGTCCTAGATAATAAGATTCGTATTGGTTCCTGGAATATTGGAACATTATTGGGTAAGCTAATGGATGTGGTAGATACTATGATTCGGAGAAAGATTCATATTCTATGTTTACAAGAGACAAAATGGGTTGGAGAAAAAGCAAAGGAGATAGAGGATACAGGTTTTAAATTATGGTACTCAGGTAAAGAAAAGGCCCGAAACGGAGTTGGTATTATCATAAATAAAGATTTAAAAGAGAGTGTAGTAGACATACAACGATATGGTGACCGAATCATGACATTGAAATTAGTGTTAGGAGCAGAGGTTTTGAATATAGTTTGTGCTTACGCACCCCAAGTAGGACTAGAAGATAGTATAAAGACAGTTTTTTGGGAAGAGTTGGATAAGGTGTTTCAAAAGATTCCACAAAGGGAGATGATTTGTTTAGGAGGAGATTTAAATGGACATGTCGGTAAAGAGGCATTAGGATATCAAGGGATTCATGGAAACTTTGGTTATGGGGATATAAACGAGAAAGGTAGGGAGATTTTAAATTTTGCTATGTCATTTGATCTCTTTATAGTCAATACAATCTTCAAAAAACGAGATGAACATTTAATTACTTATAAGAGTGGCTTATCACAAACACAAATTGATTACTTTATTTGTAGAAAAAAAGATAGAGCGTGTTGTAAAGATTGTAAGGTAATTCCAGGAGAAAGCTTAACCACCCAACATCGACTTTTAGTTATGGATTTACAAATAAAAAAATGGACAAAGAAGAAAAGAGTGCATCGAGCTATTCGGACTAAATGGTGGAACCTCAAAAGTGAGAAAGAAGATATATTTAAACAGAAAGTCCTTCGAGGAGATGTTTGGAATTATGTTGGTACACCCTATGATATGTGGAACAATATGGCTATACATATTAGGAAAGTGGCGAAAGATGTGTTAGGGGTATCTAAGGGAGGTGTACCGGCACAAAAAGAAGCTTGGTGGTGGAGTGAAGTAGTACAAAATAAAATCAAGGCAAAGAGGGCATGTTACAAATTATATTATGCTAAGAAAACTAGTGAAACTTTAGAGGCTTATAAGAAAGCAAAGAAGGAAGTAAAAAAGGCCGTTAGTGAAGCAAAAGCTAAGATTTGGGAGGACTTATATAAAAAACTCAACTCAAAAGAGGGTGAAAGAGATATTTTTAGGATAGCTAGGGCTAGAGATAAGAAAACTAAAGATCTTAATTATGTTAGATGCATAAAAGACGAAGATAAAAAAATTCTAGTGGCAAATGATGATATAAGAAATAGATGGAAAAACTATTTTTATAATCTTTTTAATGAAAATAAAGATGTTAGTATTAGTTTAGGAGATTTAGCCAAGTCAGAAAAGTATATAAACCACAATTTCTACCGACGTATTCAAAAGAATGAAGTCAAAGAGGCTCTTAAACATATGAAGAGTGGTAAATCGGTAGGACCAGATAATATTCCTATAGAAGTTTGGAAAATACTAGGAGAAATAGGAATCACTTGGCTCATAAGACTATTTAATGAAATATGGAAAAACCAAAAGATGCCCGAGGAATGGAGAGCAAGTACACTTATACCCGTATATAAGAACAAGGGAGACATTCAAAATTGTGCGAATTATCGAGGTATCAAGTTAATGAGTCATACTATGAAATTATGGGAAAGAATTATCGAACGTAGGTTAAGACAAGTATCAAGTACAACAGAGAACCAATTTGGATTTATGCCTGGTAGATCTACTATTGAAGCGATTCACCTTTTGAGATGTCTTATGGAACATTTTAGAGCAAAAAAGAAAGACCTTCACATGATATTTATTGATCTAGAAAAAGCTTATGATAGGGTACCGAGGGATGTTCTTTGGAGAACTTTGGAAAAAAGAGGTATCCCATTGACATATATTAACCTTGTAAGAGACATGGATGATGGTGCAAAAACATGTGTGAGGACTCATGAAGGAACGACAGACTTCTTTGAAGTTAATATTGGGTTACATCAAGGATCAACTTTAAGTCCATACTTATTTATAATGGTGATGGATGAGTTAACAAAACATATTCAAGATGAAGTACCTTGGTGTATGTTATTTGCAGATGACATTGTATTAGTGGAGGAGTCTAAGGAAAAAGTTAATAGAAAATTGGAACTATGGAGAGAAACATTAGAAAACAAAGGCCTCCGACTTAGTAGAACAAAGACAGAATATATGGAATGTAAGTTTGATCATTTGGCTACTTCAGAGGACATAGAAATTAAAATTGGCACACATTGCATTCCGGTCAATTTTTCAAAGTGATGGAAGAATTGATGGAGATGTTACACATAGAATTAATGCTGGTTGGTTAAAATGGAGAGGAGCATCAGGTATTCTTTGTGATAAGAAGATACCATTAAAATTAAAAGGTAAATATTATAGAGCAGCAATTAGGCCTGCCATGTTTTATGGTTCTGAGTGTTGGGCAGTTAATCATCAACATGTACAAAAGATGTCTGTGACAGAAATGAAGATGTTGAGATGGATGAGTGGTCATACAAGAAAAGACCGTATACATAATGAGGTTATTAGAAACAAATTAGGAGTGGCACCAATAGAGGATAAAATGAGAGAACATCGTTTAAGATGGTTTGGACATATAGAAAGAAGATCAAAAGAAGAACCTGTAAGAAGGTTAGAAAAACTAAATTTGGAAAGTATTAAAAGAGGTAGAGGACGACCACAAAAGTGTTGGAAAGAAACAATAAAGAATGATCTAGCTTATTGGGAGTTAACTGCTAACATGGCACACGATAGGGATCTGTGGAAACAAAGAATCCATGTAGCCGACCCCGTCTAGTATGAGAAAAGGCTTAGTTGTTGTTGTTGTTGTTGTTGATGGTGGATATATAATAGTTTATTGCAATTGTTCCTAAAAATTGTAGAAAAAGGTTCCAATAGTTGAAATAGTACTAGCTTATTCCATCTGTTCCTATCGATTGCAAGAAATGCCACCAGTTGAAATAATACTTTTTTTAAACTGTCAAGATAGCTTACTGAAAGGCCAACAGTTGCACCGAGAGTGTTCGCTCGCCGGCAGGGCGCTCTAGTGCAGTTGTTGCTGGTGGGGAGTTCAACTCGCAAAGGATGCATGTGTGGGTGTGTTTGTTAGGCTTGGGCCTCATCTTGTAAAGAAAAACTTAATTGTAACTTCTTAATCGTTGAAATAAATATTCTTTTTTGACTGTCTTAGCAACATACACCTCCTTGAAACTAAAAATGACTGTTTGGGGGTGTTTGTAATTATTAACAACAATAAAATAAGTTTTTTTGCACATATATATAGTGCATTTTCTTTTCATCTTCGTATTCTTTTTACTAATATAAACCAACTTTTCAATGGTATGATTTATGCTTTCTAGTCAGAGATTTATTTCTGGCAATTTGGACAGTTGTCTAAAATGCATTATTTTGGTGGTTTCGACTTGGTGGATTATTTTCAAAGGTTCTTCACATATTTTCGAGGGTTTTAACCTATTCCTGATGGTTTGAACAGCTGGAAAAAGTTATTTTAAGAACCACCGGGAAAACCCGGATTTGTTCTGGTGTTCACTTGTTTTTTTGGGTTTCCAGTATGTTTCCCTCTCTTTTCATCTTTATTGTCAAGACGAAACCAAAGGTCGCTGTCCATTTGCATATTCAAGTTTTACATGCTCAGAATTGCAACTCCATGGCGTCAATATCATCGATTGTCAATCTCATTCACATTCAAGAAATCTAGATCAAAAGTCAACATGGATCCTTGAGTCACACAAAGAATCTAATCCTAAACGTTTATTCCACTTTGGTTCTTCGTTGTCATCAACTTCAAAAGCAAGCCAACCTTTTGTCGAGAGTGGTTGTTAAGTTACGGGATGTTTGGTCTATTTCATATTTGACTTTGGACGCATAGTGGTAGTGCAAGTCAGCAAGGCTCAAATGAAATTCCTACTGTAATACGTTTGGTTCATCCTGTGATTCCTGAACATTCACACAAATCTGAGATTTTCAATACAAAGTTTCACTTTCCCTTTGGTTGTAAAGGAGGCCAAAGCCTAACACCTCCTCCTGGAATCAAACTCCCCACCTATGGCAAGGGCGCCAAAGCACCCTGACGGTTGAACTAACACTCTGGATGCACAATCTTTTACTTTCTCAATAAAGAGCAAGCATCAAGAAATAGAAGCATATACTGTTCAGCTCCATCTAGGATAATTCGACCATCATAAATCTGCAAACTTGAATCACAAGGGAAGGGGTTCGATCTGGATAAGAGGCCCTCTACAAATTGCTAACCTCATTGAGCCATCTGCGGTTTTATCAACTTAACATCAAAATCTGCAAGGACGTTACATAAAAAATTTGTGAGAAGCAAGTGGAAAAAAAAAATACAAGACCTGGCTTCACATAACATACACGGTTTCAATTTGAACAAATTTTAAATATTCAAATGTTCTAAAAGATGACCTAGAAATTCGCTCTAAGAGCTTCTAACGAAAATCTCAACAAAGGAAAGAACAGAAATCCACCTGAGAACAAAGTACTAAATTAAGCACAAAAAGAATTCTGGTACAAATCAAATTATAAGTCCATGTTCCCGTTTGCTGCTCATGCGCGAGAGTATTTGGAGTTGAATTAAACATGTTCTTGAGATTTTGTAGCTTGAGTAATTTCACCCACTATTGGCAGCAAAGAAATCTAGAAATAACCCTGCCCAAAGCTAGAGCCATGCCTGTAGATGTCTGCCACACCCCAACTACAACTAGACAGAGAGAGAGAGAGAGTTTTCAGCATACAGTATCATATACACAACATGAATTTAGGTGATCTGGCAATTCCCTCCAAGAATTTTCAGTAGAAAGTCAAAACAAAGTATCATAAAATGATTTACAATACAAGATAAACTAAAAGTAATGAATCAAAATATATAATATCTTCCAAGGGTCAAGTGAAGAATTGCGATAATCATGAATATAAGTTCCACAACTGCGAATAGTTTCTCTAGTCTTCAGACAAGAGTCTGCACTTCCTATTGAGAGGATGCAACTTGTTTAAAGTTTCACCAACTTAGTACGGTGGCATATGAAGACAACTATATTTTCAACTCATAATTAGCTATTTTTGGTGTGCTATCATACAAAATTCGTAGATAAAACAATGACCTGAGTTGAGTGAATTCCATGAAGTGCTTCATTGGCCAGTTACATTTTCAAAATAAGTTGTGGACTTACACAAAAAAGGGATAAAAGAATAATATATTAAATTATTGATCAGGTGAAAGGACATGACACGTCCTTATACATACTTACATATACAAGGACCACAAATCAGTTAATCGGATCACTTTAATCATTTATACTTGGTTATGAAAATATGCACGAGCATAGTAGCTCAAACGGGCCATAAAAATTAGCCAAGCCAAATTGAAGGTCACTTTTGTACCTTGCTCATGCGACTGTAGTGCAAATGGAAACAACTGAAACTAGCCAGACCACAAGCAACTTGTCTCATTTGGCTAGCTGCCTCTATCATGAGGAATAAGCCGTCATTGACACCATGTCGAGGAGTTTACATACATCACTCAATTACAGAATGATAACCACCCATTTTCTCATGTTTAAGCAATAAACCATCAATAGAACACAATAGAAAACAAGGAGAAAACATAATTGAAAACAAGTATGCAATTCCTTCCGATAAGCAACCCAAATCCCCTAATTTGAGCTTAGAACCTACAACCCACAAATATATACGCAAAATAAAAGAAAAAATAGAAAGCAAATGAAATGGAAGAAGAAACAAACCAAATCCCCTGATCCGAACAAGAACCCGAGAAGCTTGTTTATATGCATTAGTAACAACAACAACAACAACAACAACTAAGCCTTTTCCCATACTAGACGGGGTCGGCTACATGGATTCTTTGTTTCCACAGATCTCTATCGTGTGCCATGTTAGCAGTTAACTCCCAATAAGCTAGATCATTCTTTATTGTTTCTTTCCAACACTTTTGTGGTCGTCCTCTACCTCTTTTAATACTTTCCAAATTTAGTTTTTCTAACCTACTTACAGGTTCTTCTTTTGATCTTCTTTCTATATGTCCAAACCATCTTAAACGATGTTCTCTCATTTTATCCTCTATTGGTGCCACTCCTAATTTGTTTCTAATAACCTCATTATGTATACGGTCTTTTCTTGTATGACCACTCATCCATCTCAACATCTTCATTTCTGTCACAGACATCTTTTGTACATGTTGATGATTAACTGCCCAACACTCAGAACCATAAAACATGGCAGGCCTAACTGCTGCTCTATAATATTTACCTTTTAATTTTAATGGTATCTTCTTATCACAAAGAATACCTGATGCTCCTCTCCATTTTAACCAACTAGCATTAATTCTATGTGTAACATCTCCATCAACTCTTCCATCACTTTGAAAAATTGACCCTAGGTATTTAAAACTTTCCTTTTGGGGAATGCAATGTGTGCCAATTTTAATTTCTATGTCCTCTGAAGTAGCCAAATGATCAAACTTACATTCCATATATTCTGTCTTTGTTCTACTAAGTCGGAGGCCTTTGTTTTCTAATATTTCTCTCCATAGTTCCAATTTTCTATTAACTTTTTCCTTAGACTCCTCCACTAATACAATGTCATCTGCAAATAACATACACCAAGGTACTTCATCTTGAATATGTTTTGTTAACTCATCCATCACCATTATAAATAAGTATGGACTTAAAGTTGATCCTTGATGTAACCCAATATTAACTTCAAAGAAGTCTGTCGTTCCTTCATGAGTCCTCACACATGTTTTTGCACCATCATACATGTCTCTTATAAGGTTAATATATGTCAACGGGATACCTATTTTTTCCAAAGTTCTCCAAAGAACCTCCCTCGGTACCCTATCATAAGCTTTTTCTAGATCAATAAATATCATGTGAAGGTCTTTCTTTTTTGCTCTAAAATGTTCCATAAGACGTCTCAAAAGGTGGATCGCTTCAATAGTAGATCTACCTGGCATAAATCCAAATTGGTTCTCTGTTGTACTTGATACTTGTCTTAACCTACGTTCGATAATTCTTTCCCATAATTTCATAGTATGACTCATTAACTTGATACCTCGATAATTTGAACAATTTTGAATGTCTCCCTTGTTCTTATATACAGGTATAAGTGTACTTGCTCTCCATTCCTCGGGCATCTTTTGGTTTTTCCATATTTCATTAAATAGTCTTGTGAGCCAAGTGATTCCTATTTCTCCTAGTATTTTCCAAACTTCTATAGGAATATTATCTGGTCCTACCGATTTACCACTCTTCATATGTTTAAGAGCCTCTTTGACTTCATTCTTTTGAATACGTCGGTAGAAATTGTGGTTTATATACTTTTCTGACTTGGCTAAATCTCCTAAACTAAAACTAACATCCTTATTTTCATTAAAAAGATTATAAAAATAGTTTTTCCATCTATTTCTTATATCATCATTTGCCACTAGAATTTTTTCATCCTCGTCTTTTATGCATCTAACATAATTAAGATCTTTAGTTTTCTTATCTCTAGCCCTAGCTATCCTAAAAATATCTCTTTCACCCTCTTTTGAGTTGAGTTTTTTATATAAGTCCTCCCAAATCTTAGCTTTTGCTTCACTAACGGCCTTTTTTGCTTCCTTCTTTGCTTTCTTATAAGCTTCTAAAGTTTCACTAGTTTTCTTAGCATAATGTAATTTGTAACATGCCCTCTTTGCCTTGATTTTATTTTGTACTACTTCACTCCACCACCAAGCTTCTTTTTGTGCCGGTACACCTCCCTTAGATACCCCTAACACATCTTCGCCACTTTCCTAATATGTATAGCCATATTGTTCCACATATCAGAGGGTGTACCAACATAATTCCAAACATCTCCTTGAAGGACTTTCTGTTTAAATATATCTTCTTTCTCGCTTTTGAGGTTCCACCATTTAGTCTGAATAGCTCGATGCACTCTTTTCTTCTTTGTCCATTTTTTTATTTGTAAATCCATAACTAAAAGTCGATGTTGGGTGGTTAAGCTTTCTCCTGGAATTACCTTACAATCTTTACAACACGCTCTATCTTTTTTTCTACAAATAAAGTAATCAATTTGTGTTTGTGATAAGCCACTCTTATAAGTAATTAAATGTTCATCTCGTTTTTTGAAGATTGTATTGACTATAAAGAGATCAAATGACATAGCAAAATTTAAAATCTCCCTACCTTCCTCGTTTATATCCCCATAACCAAAGTTTCCATGAATCCCTTGATATCCTAATGCCTCTTTACCGACATGTCCATTTAAATTTCCTCCTAAACAAATCATCTCCCTTTGTGGAATCTTTTGAAACACCTTATCTAACTCTTCCCAAAAAACTGTCTTTATACTATCTTCTAGTCCTACTTGGGGTGCGTAAGCACAAACTATATTCAAAACCTCTACTCCTAACACTAATTTCAATGTCATGATTCGGTCACCATATCGTTGTATGTCTACTACACTCTCCTTTAAATCTTTATTTATGATAATACCAACTCCGTTTCGGGCCTTTTCTTTACCTGAGTACCATAATTTAAAACCTGTATCCTCTATCTCCCTTGCTTTTTCTCCAACCCATTTTGTCTCTTGTAAACATAGAATATGAATATTTCTCCGAATCATAGTATCTACCACCTCCATTAGCTTACCCGATAATGTTCCAATATTCCAAGAACCAATACGAATCTTATTATCTAGGACTAGCTTCCTTACCCCCCGCATCCGTCCATAATCAAAATGCGGAGACCCTCTCTGAAAATTTTTCACTACATTCGGGCGGCAATGTAGCGGGACTAACTTCTTTACCCACACCCGTCCATGATGTGGGAACCCTCTCTGCAATTGATTCACTACATTCGGGCGAAAATATAGTGGCCCTTGCTTACTTCTTACTGCATTCGGGCTCTGCAGCACGTCGCTAGGCGGGGACGCCCCAAAGCAATGCTCATAATTTTTGTAATCCATGTTGTAGAAATCCGACGAAGTTTTACGCTGGCTGTCGGAAGCCTAACACAACCCTCCTCCTTTATCCGGGCTTGGGACCGGCAATGCAAGGGTGATCCCTTACATGGGCGGAGTTGTTTATATGCATTAGTAAAGTAAATTAAAAAGAGAAAAGAGAGGCAGATAGAGCAAAGTTACTCGATTGGCTTGTGGCTAGTGGCTAGTGGTGTTGTTCCTCTATCGGAAGAATGGATGACCAGAGGCTCAGGTACAAGAGAGAGCAAGAGCGGATGGAATTAGAAATAGAGGTCTCTGTTTAGGTGTTTTCCTGACTAACATCATGTGGTTTTCAAGAATATATACTGCTCTTCCTGGTTTTTCGGCTAACAGTCCAGTTCTGAGGAACATACACCATCCCGTTTTAGGATAGTGGTGGTGGTTTTTCGTCTAATAGCGGGTGGCTTCCTGTATTATTTGTTCTCTTCAATAATATATGCTGCTTTTCTCTATCTGTTTAGTCCACAAGGTTCTCCAATTGGCAGGTTCCTCTCGGAAAGCTATCGAGTTAGATTGTATTAAGGTTGTCAACCATACAGCTTGGCGAGAAGCTTGTTTATATACTGCGACAGACAAACTTGTTAGTTAAGGGGAGTCTAGCACCAAATGCAATCTAACAACTCTAATTATATATATATATATATATAGCTTGATGTATCTCGATCTATACTTTAGTATATAAATAGCAAATTTATGAGGGTCTTTGTGTCACGTTGGAAGTTCCATAGGCTCACTCTCACCTTCATGTAATAATTCCACAATTAAGGACTATACTTCAAAATTAAGAAACTTATATCAGCAACACGGGGGAAAACTTAGGAAAACAGAAGTAAGAAATCTATATTAGTAATAAGTTCGATAGGCATTTACGCAACGTGCATTGTTGTGCCAAAGGAAAGGCAATTACAGCTGAAACTACAAAACACTCCACATCTGACAACTACACTACAAAGGTAAATAAGAAATATAATAAGTATGCACGTTGCTTAAATGCCAAAGAATTTGACCACTGTGTTTCAATTGCAATGGCTTGAAAAATTTTGACCTAAAATCTTTCAAAACAGTTGCAGCAGAGAATAATCCCTTGAAACATTTCTAACTTCGTAATGTAATTTCTGTATGTGCTAATAAGTGTCCCTAAATTTGTTGAAATCATCTTAGAGCGATCCTGAAGAAGTCAACTTAAATGGAGCTTGAAGCTTGGAGAAGACTTCAGGTTATGTCCGGAGGTTTGAGTACTGTGATTTTTGCTTCGATTTCTCAAGTAGATTATGTTCATCTCCTTCCCTGATTAGAATTTCATTTAGTCTAGCTTCTTCTCCTGTTCTTTAATCAGCTCCAAATGTATTTTACAGGCTATACTTAATATTGGTCATCATGAAACAAAAGTCTTTGATTGCCATATCTAATGTGGTGTAGGTTAACCTTATCGAAGTCAGTTTGGGGTTCTGTTTTATTTGTGCCATCCTGCCTTCTGTTTATTCCTTGCCATGTAAATGCTGAAGCTAGTGAAAGTTAGAAGTTTTTCATTTACTATCTAGGTCTACCTTGCAGTAACTGTTTCACGAGGGAAGGAGAACATTTTATGGAAAGCTCTAATGGTTTTAAATATTTATTCTGGTCATTTATATCTAAATCTAAGATATTTGCAACAGATTATTTTTGGCTTATATCGTGTAGGACTTAGAGAAAATGCTATTTTAATTCCTTAATGAATGTTGATCGCTTGACTTCTATTCTCCTTTTTTATGCTGCCATAATATATACTTTAATTTTTAAGTATATGTGAAAAAATAAGATAGATGTTAAGTACTTCTAATTAAGTAATTTATTAGGTTGGGATTTGTCATTCAACAAGGGAAATGATCAAACAATGTTTGCGAGCATTCAATTCTCTACGTTTTTACATTATATGGCAGAACAATAGCAACAAAGCAGTTCGAGCTCTAAATTTTCAATGCGGTTTCTTCGTGCAAACAAATCAAGATAATCGCTTGAGGCAAAAGTTACGTTCATCCATGCAAATATCGTTTGATTGATAAACATTGCACAGGAGAAATCAATCAACAAACAAGTAACCCGTTACTTGTTCATACCTGTGACAACTGACAAAATAAGAAAATTTATGAATAGTTTTCAACAAATATTACTGAAATAGTTTACTAAAATAGAACTAAGAAAAGTGGAGAACATCTAAAAGCAGATACTGAAGGACACCTATGACGAGAGGACCCTTTGCTAGGGTAAAAGAGACCAAGTTATTGCTTTCCGATTTGATTAATTCAGAAGTATTAGAACTTGACGTAATTAACGATATCAAGCTATAGTGCATGGGTCATATTCTGCTTTAAACTTTGGACACAATTTAGTATTAAATGCATAATGTCAATATTGCATAAATACTTTTATCGTTCCATCTTGATACCAATGGTAGAAATTTGAATTAAAATTATTATTGTATTTTTGTATGTTGTATTCAACATATCATATGTTTGATATAAAATAATTTATAATTTCATCATAAATCTCAAAAATCAAACAATAAAAATATTTTAGTAAGATGATGTACGCATCTCTTTCTCTTTCTTTATATATATATATATGGAGTGACTAGTTCCTAGCCGGTTACTTTCATCATTTTTTTAATTGTTTTTGAGTACGAATACAATAAAATTATTTCCGACCATTTACAACATCAAAGGTCGAGTATGAATTATTTTTCTCAAAATCGTTAAAACTTTTAAATTACACTGGTGTCATTAAGGTCCAACATGAATGAACAGCGTCAGTAATTGTTAGAAACCGATTTTCCTGTTTTTGGGCGCGTGTGTGAGGTCACGGAATCCGCTATTTTTCTGGCCAAATCCTGGAGTTAGAGCTGAGGTCACTTAGAAAAGTCCAAGTTGGACGAAGTTCCAAAATAGGGCGGTCTCTTCCAAATAACCAACCGACTGTTCACGCACCATTTCTGGAGTTCCACTCAAGTGGCTCAAAACAAGCCTTCATCGGTACCCGTGGTACACGAAAGGAAAATCGTTAATGGTTAGTTCGATGCTATGTTCTCTCTTATCGAAATCCTGAAAATCTGAGTCGAAAATAATTCGTTACTGTCACGAGTAAAATACTAGAACAAAAGAGCAAAGCAGTATCTTCAATTTTTGAGTACGCTAGCTCATCGTTGCTTCGATGTAGAATTAAGAGAGCGTTAGTTCAGATACAAGTTTCATCTTCTGGAAATGACACATCTCATTATTTGTATGTGGCAGTTTAAGAACTTGCATAGGACCTTGCGAGTTGCAATTACTGTGAATTCATTTGAGACTCTTCAGATAACTCTGATTAAGTGGGTGGCAGGTTTAGCGTTTCTGATCCATCGTGCTCTTATCGTTAACAATTCAGTGTATGACAAAGCAAGATGCTAAAGATCAGCTTATGTTTAACTTGTTTAAGCTGGACTCAAGCACGTTTGATCGATAAACTAGACAAGGTCGAACATGTAGATCGAGCTCGATCAAAGTAAATCTCAGCTCAATTAAAAATCTTCAGCTCAAAATTGGGTTGAATGTTTAAACCAGAAACCAACTCTCCACAACCAAAACTAGAGCTCGAGCTCAGGATCGATCTGAACTTCACTACCAAGTTTGAACTGGGGCTGAGCTTCATGTTACGAGATCTAGGAAAGCTTAAGCATGGTTTTCTTAGTCGAACAAAGCTTTCAGTACTCCCACAGGATATCACTGCAAATTTCCAGTTAGAAGACTCTAACATTCATGTAGTCATTTGCTTTATAGAGCGGCCTGCATGGCCCCATTGAAAAGAAAGCAGACTCTAGACAAAACTGAATTCCTATTTATTTTATTCTTTTCTAATGAGGACTTATTCTACTCTTTTTAAACTTTAAGAGTACTGAAACTATATAATTTGTTAGTTGATATTCCTGATGATGTTCTTCGAGAGAAGTTGAAAGGAACATTAGATACTTATTGGGCACTACAGAGGTGATAATTGATCACCTTGAAGGTGAAACAATAGAAGATACAAGAACAGAATCGAACAAATAGCTTAAACCCGTGAATCTTCACCACCATATAATTTCTGTGGCCTTGATAGTTTTGTGGTGCAAGGCAGAAGCAACAAGCAAAAGATCTCTCCTGCAAACGCACATTGGTTTTCGAAGAGTGGACGTTAGCTGCAACGTCAACAGTATTGCTGAAAATCCATGTAACTTCCAACTTTAAGTGTTTTTACTTCTATAACAAAGAAAGGGTCTCTCTTAAAATGAGTGAGTTGAAAAATTGGATTGGACCCCCACCGTGGGTTGCCTGTTTGGCAGAAAAAAACGAAAGCGTTCTTCTTTGGAGAGAGAGAGATTTTCGTTCGGAGGGTAAAAGATGATGTCCATGCATCGGAGGGCATGCATGAAGGGATTGGCTTAAAGTGACCATCAATAAGTGCCTGTCAAAGAGGTTGGCGGATACATACTTTCCGCAGTCAGTTTTAATGTCTGCTCAAATTTAGCACCATCAATAATTTTCCTAATTCTACCCTCAAAAATTAAACCGATTTGATTCTCCAAGAGAAAAGAACAAAGAGAAGAAACCAAACAAAGATCTTTCCTCTGCTGACCATTTATAAACAATTTGATCACTGTTTGTATGAAGATTTTCATTACATATGGGTCTGCTATCCCATAGCTCCACTAATAGGAAATGAGGGTTGCATTAGGTGGCTATTATTTTTTACCACGGATTCTAGAATATGGACTGTTGTGTCATCATGTCACCCTTTATTTTGTAGGGGCTTCGATCATATCACCAGGTCGCAGCAATTCCAAATGATTTTCGTGGCAGATGATCACTTCACAAAGTATGCGACCAAGAGAGTGTCCCGCTAATTAAGGAGGCGGCTCTCCTCTTCTTTCATGATGTTTTGATTCTTTGGGCTGCTGCCTGCCAGAAGGTATAGTGAGTGAATAAATCAACTTCTTCACTGAATTAAAAGCGCGACGGCACGTAGATGGTGAACTAGAAATTAACTTTCGGATTCATCTGGTATTAGCTTCTTATTTTCAGATTAATGAAGGATCTACGGATAGTAGCATATTTAGGAGTCCAGATCTGCGACTAATGTTTATTGAGTCTCTCACTCACTGAGAAAGCCTTTTAGTGAGGAAACTAATGATAAACCTTGCGAAGAAACGCAGTCTCAACCTCGAGATGGGACGGCACTTTCATCACAAGAATAAACTCCTAAAAATCTCTATTATGGCATAATTAATGTACTCTTCCGAAAACGAAGAACTAATTGGCCTTCCAATATTTCAGCAAGATACCTTTTCCTGATTCACTTCTTTCCCACGGCAACAGTGGCGCAAATAACCCATAAAATTTTTAGGTGGGAAGAACTACATATGTATTATAGCTCAATGCTTCAACCACAAGGCTATACATTTCTTTTTCTGTACTCAAGAATTTAGCTTGAATTTCATGAGTTCAATACCATGGCCGTGCAAATTTTGTAAAGGCGTGTGCACCTTGATGATAAAAATGAAAGAATTAATAAGAATCACACACAAGTATATACTAAGTTGTTGGACATATTTAAGCCTTTTAATGACTAATTATAAAGTTGTAGTTTAGTTGCTAATCCTTTAAAGCTTCAGAATCACTAGTTACCATCCTTTGTTAAATAAAACGAAGATATTTATTAATTCAAAAAAATAGGAAAGTATATCCATTACATTTATTAATATGGATCCAGATAAACACACAATTCAGGAACACTTAATTTGAAAACATACTTATAAAATTTGTAATGTCGTTTATTTTTTATATTACTTAACAAAATCATTTACAATTTGTTGATAGATAAATATGTTTCGTATAAATTGGGACGTAGAACTTACGCATCACATAAATTTGAAAAGACAATGGAAGAAAACAATGATAAAGAAAAAAGAAGCGAAGAGAAAGATAAAAAACAATAAGAGACGTAGGTAGAGGAAGAAAAAAAATGAAGAGCAAAAAAGACCAAAGGACGAAAGATGAAATGGAACAAAATGAGAGAAGAAAAATGAGTTGTGTCAACCACCATTAAATGATATAATTTAGCTATCATTTATGAATATTGCAAAATTGTCACCGCTATAGTGGTGAAGGTCCGATACGATGGATAACAAAGATCCATCTGCGATATATCAGATCACACAGCTGCCATAATTATCGATGTTATCTACGTAATTTGAAAATAAATTGATCATACAGCCGCCATGATACACCCTAAGGACGGTTTATTTAGTTAAAAAAAAACAAATTGGTGCATTTTACAGAGCGCATGAAATACTTTTATAAAGTTTAATAACTGGCAATAAATCAAAATGACAATAAACATAAATTCAAAGCATTAATTACATCAATCTATGCTCGTGAGATTATATTAGTTACACAGGAACCCAAAAGAGCAGAGTTATCTGTATCGTACCGTATCGCCCTGGGACCTCAGTCGAATGAAACCCACGATTTTTTGCGGGTTTTCTCTCTTTTTGGGTTTCTCAAGCTCCCTAAGAGTCAGTTTTTGCCTCCTTAGTGTTCAAAGCTCTAAAACGTGCCCTACGGTGTCCGTGCAAGCCTCCTAACTCGGATTATGTATATTTTTAATGTTTTTTCCATTTTTTCCTTTATATTTGTTGTTTTTTTTATTATCGTTTTAGTAAGTGTATCGCACCGTATCACTCGTATCGTACAATACGGGCGATACGCCCTGGGACCCCAGTCGAATGAAACCCACGATTTTTCGCGGGTTTTCTCTCTTTTTGGGTTTCTCAAGCTCCCTAAGAGTCGTTTTTCACCTCCTTAGTGTTTAAAGCTCTAAAACGTGCCCTACGGTGTCCGTGCAAGCCTCCTAACTCGGATTATGTATATTTTTAATGTTTTTTCCATTTTTTCCTTTATATTTGTTATTTTTTTGTATTATTTTATTTTTTTTAATGACAAAATATAAAGTTATTAAGTGTGTGTATACAATTTTTATTGTATTCATGAAGTGGGAGACACTTCATTTAAGTGTTATTTGAAGATTGGGGATTTACGAAGTGCTTTTATTTTCAGGTTTTTGTTTGAATTAAAGTACTTCATTGAGATGGCAGGAAGGGGTGGTAGAGACTCCCATTCTCGGTCTGATGATCCGGCATGGCAGTGGGGTATACCAGTTGAGGGTTCTAGGTTAAAGATCATATACTTATTTTGTGAAAAGGTGGTTAGTAGTAGAATTTCAAGGTTAAAACACCACCTAGCAGGGACCAGGAAAGAAGTTGCTCCATGCATAGGTAGAGTTAGAAGTTTGTCAAAGATGATTGAGAGTATACAGGAAAGGACTAGACAACAAAAAGATGATTTTCAGATGTTTGAAGAAGTTGATGATGCTACTGTCACTAGAGTTGGATTCATTGATAGTTTGCCTTCAGATACTAGAATAGAGATTGATAGTAGTAGTTCACGAGCACCTAGCAGGAGAAAGAGGGTTGTTGAAGACTTTAGAGATGGTAGAAGAGGAAGTTTAGGAAGGAGTATAGGAAGATCTTCTTCTAGCATACATTCATTCTTTTCTCAATCCACTACACCCGATGCTTAACCTAGAATTTGTACTACTATAGCTTCAGAACAACTGCTGGATTAGGCAGACCTTGTAGTGGGGAGATGGTTTTATGATGAATGCATTCCATTTAATGCAGCAAACAGTTTTCATTTTCAAGCAATGGCAGATGCAATTGCTAACATTGGTTCAAGATACAGGATGTCCTCTTATGAGAAGTTGAGAGAAAAGATATTAGATCAGACCGTCATTGAAGTGCAACAATATTATTCGACTTTGAGACAGTCGTGAAAGGAAACGGGATGCACTATCATGACAGATGGATGGACCGATAGGCGAGGAAGGACATTGCTAAACTTTCTTGTATACTGTCCTAAATGACTCATGTTTTTAAGATCTCTAGATATGTTAGAAGAGAGGCACACTATAGAGATCTTACGATAAGAATTTGATAAAGTGATATGCGAGGTTGGGGTAGAGAATGTGGTCCAATTGATTACAGAAATTGTAGCTAACTACAAAGCAGCTGGGAAGGAGTTAGTTGATATTTATGGGACTTTCTACTAGACACCATGTGCAGCCCATTGTTTAGATCTCATCCTTGAGGACATTGGTGAGATTGATGAAATAAAGGCAGCAACTGAGTGTTGCCAAGATATTACAAAATTCATTTACAACCAAGCATTTGTTTTGTGTATGATAAGGAGATATACAGAAAAACTTTTTCGAACAGTTGCAACTCGGTTCGCAACAAACTTTTTATCTGTACAGAGTATTGTGAGACAGAAGCAAGCTTTGAAGATAATGTTCTCCTCAAATGAGTGACAACAATTTGCAGAGTTGCCTCAAAATAGAAGAAATAAAAAGTTGAATGAGATAGCAGAAACAATTTTTAGAAGTTCATTTTAGAATGCATGTGTTAGATTATTAAAAATTACCTATCATTTAGTGAAAGTTTTGAGATTGGCTGATAGAGAGGAGAAACCATATATGCGTTACCTTTATGAAGCCATTGATAGGGCAAAAGAAGCCATCACAAATAACTTTAATAGAAAAAAGATAGATTATGTGTCCGTGTGAAAAATAATTGATAGTAGATGGAATAAACAATTGCATCAGCCTATTCATACAGTAGCCTACTATCTAAACTCATCATTCTGGTACTCAACAACATTCAAAAGGGACGATGAGGTTAATCGAGGAATCATTTATTGTATCGACAGATTAGTCCCTGATGAGAGCATAGCAGATGTGATACATTGAGAGATGGAGATATATGATAATGATTTCACTTGATGGGTTTGCCTATTGCAATTTGTAACCGCACTATGATGCGTCTAGGTAAATTGTTTATTTTCATATTTAAGTTTCATCTTACATTACTGTGGATTATGTCTCTAATGTTTATTTTTTTATAGATGTTTGGTAGAACAGGTTTGGAACTGATTGTCCAAACATTACAGATTTTGCAGTGAGAGTCTTAAGCCAAACCTATAGTGCAATAGGTTGTGAAAGAAATTAGAGTGTTTTAAACACATCCATATAAAGAAGCGCAACAGGTTGGAACACAAAAAACTAAATGATTTAGTTTATATTCATTGTAACATGCGCCTTCGTGAAAGGTAATGTTGTATTATTTTTAAATTTTCAATTCAATATTGTTTAACTTCAGTCTTCAATTGTTAATATTATTTACTAATTGTTTATCTTTGTTTGTTGTATGCAATTAAAAAAAGTAAATAGAAAAAAATCAGTTTGATTCAATAAGTTTGGATAATTTTGATATATTAAAAGATTGGGTTATGAAAGACACTGAAGAAAATATCCTCCTAACTGAAGAAGACGTTACTTGGATTAATTTGGAAGGAGCGCAACAACAACATCAAGGAGATGAAGAATTTGATTTCCAAGAAGAATGTGTCGCTGATGATGATGAGGAGGATCTGCAACAAGGAGAAGA
This sequence comes from Brasenia schreberi, assembly GCA_036023115.1. NCBI lineage: Eukaryota > Viridiplantae > Streptophyta > Magnoliopsida > Nymphaeales > Cabombaceae > Brasenia > Brasenia schreberi. The sequence goes on along the minus strand of JAYKKT010000078.1, from coordinate 14,500,305 downwards.
TGAAGATTATTTAGTTGATGAACCTGATTACAATTTGTAAAATGTATCTGTGTCTGTAATTTGTATTTCATTTTTTAGATTCAAAATATGTAAATTTGGATGCAATTATTCAATGTTGAATGTTCAATCTGTACTAAACTTACAGTATATGAATTTAAAACAATTACCAGATTTTTCCTGATTTTTTTTTCAGATTTTTACTAATTTTTATTGATTTTTAATTAATTTTTATATTATTTTAATATTAAAGTATGATACAATACGATACCATACGCCCGTATCGTAGAGCCCAGCGATACACGATACGATACACGTCATACAACAAAAGAGCATATAGTGCATATCTAGGATCGGTTCCTAAATACCCTGTCTTATTATGATGAGGAAAATGGAAACGATATTGATGTTCGCAAGGGAATCAGGTAAGATGACAATCATCTGCAAGAAGATAGAGGAACATTGTGCACATTACCATCCATTGCGAATCAACTCCCTTTCCTCTAACTGAATTGACAAGGTCGGCTTAGGCAGATCATTTATCATCGTACTCCCTGGGTATCAAACTTGGGACCTTCGTGCGTGCATACAAAAGCCAGATGGCTAACATTCTGGGGAGTAATAGCAAGACGAAACAGATATCTTTTCAGGCTCACAAGCCACTCATCTCGCATCGTTGTAAATGAATGTCTCTGAGTACGTACAGACCTCCCAATATTGTTCTCTTAATGAGAAATAACATCTCGTGAGATATATTAGACTGTAATTGGACATATAGAGTGGTGGCCTAATGGCAATAAAGGGGAAGGAAGAAAATTAAAAAGTTGAATACTTTAAAATCAAGGGACTGAGAATCCATGACGGTGGAGAACCTAGTTAATATGGGATAAGGTTAAACTGAACCATATATATATATATATATATATATATCTTTTTTTCCGCAAAGAAACATATGTGTCTATACAAGAAATTGGGGATTATATATGGTTCAATTTTTATACGATAGAACGCACATAATTCACGACATTTCAAGTACGAATATGGATAACACAATACGTACATGTATATATTCGGTCATATCTGAAAGGCAAAGCATAAATTCCACTAAAAGGGAAAGGAAACCCTAAAAGCCAGACCTACAACTTGTACCATTATAGCTGCCATACCATCATCACTTCAATGTTAACGCATAATTGTTCGTCAATATACAAGGTCATTGACGCTATATGAAACGGGGAAAGATTTAAAAAAAGAAAGAAAATGTCAGTAGGTACCATTTCATCTGTCAAAGCACATCCCTCTCCATTTGAACGTCGTCACTTGTACCACTCCTCTCATTTCAAAACTTGAATTCAAAATCCCATTGTTTCACCTGACAGTACGCTTACAGCAACTTCTGCGAAAAAAAGAGCAGGAAAACATGGTTACTGTACTTGGGATGCCTTTGATTGGAGAAACAACCCAAACATCTTAGTCAGGTATTATTATACCAGGCTATTATTCCAATTTTTTCGTGTTTTATGCTGAAAAGGTAGGTCGGACGTGCGTGTGATTGCAAAAACTGTACGTAGTATCGAACGCCAGTGTGTTTCCATAGGTGCGTGGAGTTCTGCTATTCAAACACAACCTAACATCAAAGCTAGAAAACCAAACCAGGTCATCTTCTATACTAAGTTCGGCTACCTTCTTGGTCGTCATTGTGATCGATCGATCTTGTTTCATATTAACATGAAAATCCGAAGAAGCAACCAAACACTTCCTAAAGACACTGAAATATTTTCTCCATCTCTAATTTTATTTCGCTACTTGGAGAGATGTAAAATAGTTCAAGAGCAACTAAAACTAATGAAATGATAATGGTCATGTTTGGAACTTCTCCCTCTCGAATCACTTGCATAGCGAAGGAAGACAGGGAATGCTGCCATTCAAACACAACCCGAAAGTCCTGAAAACTTTTCCTCCATATCTAGTTTACTCTTATTTTCACGATAGTCTGCATAATGTTTCGAGATTATGTTGAACTTGATTAAGATGATCATGATGGTGGTGGCCATCTTTCACTTGTCCACATCAAACACTGCACAGAAAAGGAACAGTACTGCCCAACAGTTTGTTTTTATGGTAGGTCATTGAAGTCATATCCATCTAGGGAATCGGTAACAAATAGAGATGGTGCAGATAAGGGGGTTGCAAGTGAACGCTTCTCACGAGTTACTGAAACTCGACTCAAGAAAAACTCCAACTCCAGTCGACCTTTCAACTTGTGCTCGATTTACTCAAGAGCCGAGCTTGAGCATACTTTGGTATAAATCATTCATATTTTGAAAATCAGTACAATAAGTGTCACCAACCTGATTCTCGAGCTTAATCGAGTCAATCTTAACCAAGCGAACTGATCATACGAGCCTATCGAGCTGATGAAACATAAGTTGCTCGTGCTAGACTTTGAGCTCGAGCCTGAAGAACAAAGCTCGATCGATCTCAAGCTGGAGCCCTGCATTTTCTTGACGAGTCGAGTTTGCGTATACTTGAACTCCACTCAGCTGGATTACGACTGTGAACGAGGACGCACGCACAGGTATAAGTCATATAAAATGTCTGTGAAGACAAATAATAAAAGCATTTCAAAACCCAAAACAGGGCGGCATGGTAAATATTAAAGAATCGTAGCTGGTTGCCTTTTTGATATTTTCTGTCGCTATCGCCGAGGCAAGTGTCAGAAAATTCGGGTCCTGGACTGCGCTACGCGGAAGTGCACGTCGGCATCAGCATCAAGCACATGCATGTCGTGTCCAATTACATACAACATCATCCATGTACATACCATCATCATCATCATCATCATCAATATCTCCAACATAGCTGTCTCCCTCTACCCTTTTCTTTTCTTTTAATGCCAACGTGAAGGAAAGGCTAACATAAAATACGCATAAAAAGGATGGAAAAAAGATGATGATTAGTGATGCATGTTCAACTGTATGAATGTCCTCTAGTGGTTTAATTTCCTTGTTTTTTAATTAAATAAGTATTAAATTACAAATGAATGCTGCCTCAAGAAAGAAGCGAACTGTACAACTTTATCACAGGCTGTCATGGAGGAAACTTTCGTAAGTAAAGGGAAACGATTCGGTGACACATGCCCACGATGGAGTTGGAATAAACACAAAAGAAATTGATTCTGTGACACTGCTGTAGGACGTCATTAAAATATCATTAGCAGCAACAATCTGTAGGGGATGGCGTTAGGTGGGTCTGTATTGGCAACAAACGAAGGCTATTTTTCATTGGTTTCTGAACCTTTTCGAAAGAAATGCAAACCCGATTATAGGTTGGATTCGTGTGGATCTCTCTAATGACCAATCCAATGTGATCGGATCGTGAATAATGAGTTTTGACTTGAATTTTACTGTATTAAGTCTGTATTTGAATGAAGAGATTCAAACAGATCTCACTCTTAGTTTGAGTTTCGTAGTCTCAAGCCTCGTATTCAAATACCCAAAAAAGGAGAATATCCAGTTCTCCGTATGAGTCATAACGCAAAACCCAAACTGGAGCTACTGATTCTTTATTTATATCATGATTTAAACATTAACCTCAACCTATGGGACTTCAATTTAGAAATAATTCAAGGTTTTCTTTTCTATTTTTATGACAGGAGTCCGAAAACAAGAAAATACACGCACGCGTGCCCCAAGAATCGAACTCATATGAGTCAAAGGCCTTGCCTCATAACTTAAGTTTTATGTGACTCATTGACCATCGGTAGTTCATCATGTTGTTTGGGGGGGCCAACTCAAGAATTAGAGATAAATGGCATTTGGATAATTGATAATTTAAAAATAAGAGGAGGATAAGGGAGTCCATGGGATTTGAAAGTGGGAACGCTAGTGTCTTTTCAGAGATGTAATAGTGACCATCGGTAGTTCATCATGTTGTTTGGGGTGGCTAACTCAAGAATTAGAAATAAATGGCATTTGAATAATTGATAATTTAAAAATAAGAGAGGAGGATAAAGGAGTCCATCGCATTTGAAAGTGGGAACGCTAGTGTCTTTTCAGAGATGTAATAGTGATCACCATTACGCAATTCCTCTCTATTCTCTTACTCTCATGTCGCTTTCTGTCCCATAAATGCCGAGCGAGCGGGAAAATAGAAGAAGGGAAGGAAAGGCATCTGGAGCTCCATCAGCTTTTTTTATCTCCTTCCCATAAATTTCCTCGTAATAAAATAATGGCACAAGAACTCTTCTTTATTGCTATCGTTTTCCCCTCCCCCTCTCTCTAACCTCCTTTTCCTTTCTTCTTCTACCTTTCATCCATCTCACATCTACCCATATCGTTTTCCCCTCCCCCTCTCTCTAACCTCCTTTTCCTTTCTTCTTCTACCTTTCATCCATCTCACATCTACCCATTTCTCTCTCTCTCTACGTTTGATTCTCCTGATTTACTCTCGCTCGCTCGCTCTCTCAAATTTCCGGCGAAGCAGTGGGAAAGAGAACCATGGCTGCAATATCAGAAGGCTTCTGTATTCGGTAGTATTTCGTCTTTCCTCCATCAGATTTACAGTCTCTTTCCATCTTCTTAGTTTCTCGATTCTTCTCTCTCTATCTTCTGTCTGTCTGCCTATCTCTCTCTCTTATATTATCGCTTGTTTCTTCAGAGAGTACGTTTCGAGGATGAGGAGCGTTGACGCCGTGAGGTGCTGGCCGTTTGATGGTGAGATCGCGCGACCGGGGGAGCGTTATGACTGCGTCGGCGTCCTCCCGTCCATGACCTGCCGGAGATTCAGGTGGTGGTCCTTCGAGCGAACCCGTCTCTCCGGCACCCATCAGGAACACGCCACGTGTACGGCATCCGAATCCCCGGAAATGACTCCTGCTGACGTGGAAGCGCAGGATGGCGGTTTTGGGGGGGAAGATGATAGTTGTGTTCTTTCGCCTGATGCATCGGACGGCCAGGATGAAGTGGCACTTGGAGATGGACGGCGGAAGGCGAAGGGAAGGGTCCCCAAGAAGCGATCCATCGTCGAGATCTTCGCAAAGGCGACGGAAGTCGTTGGCTCCCAACAGAGAGCTACCTCCATTAATCTTCAAGAGAACGGCTTTGCAGAAGCGAAGAAGAATATGACGAAGAAGATGACCTTGTTAAAGAGGAAGAATAATAAGATCATGAGGACGACGAAGATTGTCGGTGTTCATGATTTGGGGAAGATAGTGACTAAGAAGAGGAAGCGAAGTGAAGATGCTGATAGAGAGTTTAAGAAGATGAAGACGAAGAAAATGATGATGGTGGAGAGTGTCATGGGGAGTTTCGTGGCTGTGAAACCGTGTTCTAGCGATGCCAAGGTATGTGCTTTTGGGTTTTGTGGTAGTAATGTTTCTCTTGGTTGACTCATGTGATAACGATGATTGTGGTGATTCTATGATTCATGAGCATGAAATATAGTTGATTGTGAATGCAGATTTGGTTTCTGAACTGAATGGTAGAGATTTGTCGTCTAGTGATGCCTTTGATAGTTTTGTTTTGCATGAAGCATAAGCTTAATTTGCTAAATGATTTGATAAGGTGTTGGTTGATGTGTAGCGCCTTTGATCCCCAGTTGTGACCTTAATTACTTCTACTCTAGTTAACTCGGTACCTTATTCACCCCGTTCTCTCTCCCGGGCATTTCGTGGTGAATGTTGTCAAAAAGATGCCGTCAAAGATTCATTAACGACCTCACTGTCTCTTTCTATTTTACTAAAAGATCACCTCTCGGGACATATAACATGTTTCGAAGATATACAGTTTCTACTTCACTGAAATGATTCCAGTCAATACTCGAACAAGCCTAAGTTCAGTTACGACTTTCCTTTTCTGAGCCATCTCTCTCTCTCTTGAGAGGAAAGTGTCTGATCATATAAGAAAAGGATTGGTTTCTCTGATCTCTTGACTTTTCTGTCGTTTTCCACCATCGTCTATTCACTTGTGACAGTGAACGCGTACGGATGTGCACCCCTACCAAGTTTGCTTAGCTTAAGAATGGCCTTCTCTTTATATTGCCAACCGTACCAAGACATTAGCTCGTGCATACTTGCTGCTATTTCTCTCTCTCTCTCTCTGTGTGTGTGTGTGTGGAATCCCATTTAACGTTCCCGGTTGACATGTAGTATATGTTTTCTCATGATTTGAATCCACAGCATTCTAATTTGATGAATTAATGCTTTCTTTGAGCAACTGGTATCTCCATAACACAAATCATTGTACGTACGTACCGTGGAGTTTTAAGAACATTAGACTTACTACCCGGGTTTCTGCTCAAGAATGAAAGAGAGAAAGGCGATGGGTGTAGGTGCGTACTTGGGCAACCAGGAAACAACAGTGCGGAGCTTCAGCAATATGGGTTGCTGCACACTGGGTTGATTTCGTGGTAGATTAACTTTCATTTTCTTCTTCAAAAGAGACGTAAAAGGTATTTTTAGAAACCGAAATATGTATAAGCATTGGAAATGCGTTAAATAACTATAGTTAGGGTATCATACAATGTACACACACCATTTGAACTCCGTGATTCAGTTATTAGTCGACTGCTGAACTGAGTAGTAAGCAAAGTGTAAGCACCCTGCTAAATTTTCTACTACATAATAGAAATACACTTGCAGTAATCGAGGCGTATTCCTGATTTGAAAGGCTGGATAAATGACCTATTTTTAGGGGCGACACGAGTTGACTGGATCCACTTCCGAGTCGGATCAGCGCGTTGGCCAACTTTGCACTGGAGCTGCTTGACAACAAAGAACCCCAACGTCCCGTTTATACAAATGTCTGCCAAACATATATATTAGAAGAATGCAACAGAACAGGTAAGGCTTGGGGCAGATTTGGTGATGGTTCTGTAAAAGCTCAGAAAGAGGAGATAGGCCAACGAGATCAGGATTCACACACACACACTGTATGTCAAAGAATAGATATATTGGTTCCTCTTTCTTCTCACAAGCGAAGAACTAGTTGTCCATTTGTTCTCCATTTCTTCACTTTCCTGCTCTCCTCTCTTTCTCTCTCATCTTCATCCTTTTTTTTTCTCTATATTACATAGACATCAGAATCATTGTAATCACTCGGCGACCTCTTAATGAATTGGGTGAGGAAAAGAAACATAAAATATCACATCAATCAAGTTTCCATAATCCCTTTCACATAAATAGAAAAAGAAAAATCAAATCTCAAACTCTCAAATGAGTGATATCATCACCGTCATGATTCATCATGACAATCATGGTAGCAAATCCTTTCTCTTTGTCTTCACATTTTCTTTTATAGATCCAAAATCTTAAAACATTTCACGTCTTATGAGTTCTGGTCTTAAGCTTTGAATTTATCATAATATTACTTGCAAGACAAAGAGATATTTGAGAGGGAGAAAATTTTATCATTATTTCATATTAGGTCAACCGTCACTTTTAACAAACACAACTAGATGGAAATCCGAAGAAGCTACCAAACACTTCCTAAATGACCTAGATGTCTCATTTTCAAAAGCAATACACATGAGCATACATATATTAAAAAACAAAGGTTACACATGCGAACATATTTTCATGTATGTATGCATGCATGCATGCATGTATATAACTGATATGACAAGTCGACAACCAAGATGTACACTTCAAATTTGCTGTAAAATTTCAAGCATGGAGTACTTTATTCTTAAATAAATTTGCCTCCTCTTTCACTTTCTTTATTTCTATGTACCCTCTTCTTCTTTCTTCATTTGTGTAAACAAATCACCTTTGCAAGTAATCAAATGTTGATCTTGCTTTTCGTAGATGTATTTCTATTTATGAAGATGGAGAATAAAGTAGCACTAGTACCATAAAAAGATCACAAATCACATGAAATTAAACATTTCTATATAATCTTCTTCTTTCTGTGAAATGCTCTAGCCTTCCTTACCTATATGTTCATTTAGATCTCTTGTATAACAAATCATTTCTTTTTGTAGAATTCTTTGTTCCTCCTTTCCTCTTTCTTCTAAATGTATAAACATGAACAATACTAAGTATCTAATTCTCTCCATACTGACTTTGTCATCATAGTTTGATCTTCATATCTCTTTATCTTTACTATATGCTCTTTCAAATCCTTATGTATAATAATATCAACTCCATTTCTAACTTCTTTTTATCTAAATATCATACTGTAAAGCTCATGTTTGCAATTTTTTTACCTTTTTTTCTAACCCACTTTATCTCTTAAATGCATATAATTTAAATCTTTATCTAGGTCCTTGTACCCATCAGCTCCATTAGTTTGTGTATCAAAGTTAAAATTCTTTATCAATTATTAATTTATTCTCTTAGATTACTTTATTTCAACATATATATGTGTTGAAAATACACAAGCCCTCTCTACAATTGGTTCATTATATTAGGGTCTCGATGTAGCATGACTAACATCTATGTCCAAATCGGTTCATGTTGCAAGACAAACTTCATGAGGCTAGGACAACTACCTGATCCTTTTAAAGGTACAATAGGTTCACTATATTAGGGCACGAATCGTTAGGGAGGTTTTGTATGTATTGAACTTGACACTAAAGGACAAGTACCTGATCCTGCTCATAGATACTAGGACATGAGGCTGGGTATCACCAAACTCATATGGTAGAAGAGGATGTGCATGAAAATGAGTTTCTTACTCATACCAGATATTACTACTTTCACATCACTAGTACACTCATAACCTTCCAAAGACTTACAAAAACAGTATATTGGCAGTAGGACAAATTTGTACCTAGTTTTTTTTTAATGGTACACTAATTTACCAAAGAATAAGCATGAGCATTATTCTAGGTGGAAAAGTTCTAGCATTTGTTGTAGATGAGAGAAGTGCTAGGCATTGAAGCATTAACAGATTTAGGATGGGGACAACTGCTCTCACTAGCCCTCACCGACCCTACTAGGATTCGGAGTGATTTAGCCCTACTATCTCATACCGTGCCACTGAGTTTGGTATTTGCTTTTCTCTATCTTAATCAGTATAGTTTCAAACCCATCCCCTTGAAGCATTTTCATTTCTTAAGGATAGATGAGTGTTATATATAACATTTACTAATTAATGAACCTAGAAATAGAAAGATAGAGTTGTTACATCCAGTGTTTGACGCGTATCGTATCGCGTATCGCTGGGCTTCATGATACGGGCGCATCGTATCGTAGTGTACTTTAATATTAAAAAAATAGAAAAATATTTAAAAAAATCAAGAAAATTAGTAAAAATCCAAAAAAAAAAGGTAATTGCTTTAAATTCATATAATGCAAAGTTTAGTATAGATTGAGCATTCAACATCATCCAAATTTACATATTTTGAATAAAAAAAATGAAATACATTTACATTTTACAAATTATAATAAGGATCATCAACTAAATAATCTTCATCTTCTCCTTGCTGAAGATCCTCATCATCATCATCAGCAGCACCTTCTGCCTAGAAATGAAATTCTTCATCTCCTTGATACTGTTGTTGCACTCCTTCCAAATTAATCCATGCAACGTCTTCTTTAGTTAGGAGGGCATTTTCTTCACTGTCTTCTATAATCCAGTCTTCTAATATATCAAAAATATCCAAAGTTATTGGATCAAATTGGCTTTCTTGCTCGAATGTGGCCTCAATTGAGTTCATGCGAAAACTTAAGTTGATTGTGTGGGATCATCCTTATCCGTACAAGATTCATTGTTAAACAATGAAGAGGGTTTGACATCGCCAACTAAGTTAGCATTCCCTTCTCCATTGGAAAGAACTATCGAGATAAAGTATAATGTGATGTAATTTTCATTGAAGCGGGTCACTTACTACACGGGTGGCCATGGCAGTTTGATCGAAGGACCACCTATGAAGGTTTCACAATACCTATTCTTTCATGAAAGACGGAAAGAAAATCACTATCATATCACTTGGGCTAGAGCAGAACGAAAAGGAGCCCGAGAACACTAGTTAGAATTCTAAGCCAAATCTTGTTCTTGAGCAAGAAAAGAAGAAGGATGATCTCGTTTCCCTCAGTGTGAAACAAAATTTTAGGAAAGAGAGTTGCATGTCAGAAGTGACTCAATCTTCTTGCATCATTCTAAGTGACAAAATTGTTGCATTGCATCCGACTAATGAGAAACTAGAGATTATCATTGATCATAAAACCAACGATGCTCTCTTTAAGGAGTTGGATTCTAACCTAACAACAACAACTAAGCCTTTTCCCATACTAGACGGGGTCGGCATGTTGGATTCTAACCTGACCCTCAAAAATAAAGGTGAGAAAAAAATGTAGGATTCGACCTCTTGTTTTCAAGTAAGGTGTCTGAGTTTGAGTTCAATGATGAGGTTCATCTAAGCAAAGACCCTAATGCCAAGAAAGTAATCCAAGCAGTTTTTTCACGATTAAAGTTCAATAATCAAGAATACTACGTTGCACCAAATGATTGAGCGACAAGACTAAATGTTGTTATGGAGTTTGCTTGTTGCATGTGGTAAATGATATATTTGAAATGCATGCTATAACTCTTTGTTCGTAACTCAAGATGAGCTTGTTTATTCCTGACCTTAACCAAGAAGGAAAGGCCACGATAGTGTTGGCCACAAAAGATATCATCATTGTTTTGTAGGATACGATATACTCAATCATCCAAAAGATATCATCATTGTTTTACAGGATACGATATACTGAATCGTACTATTTTGTGTCTCTCTACTTGATATTGTTGCAGGCCTAATGAATTCACTCAAGATGAATGTGTGGAAGTTTTATCATTGTAATGGAGATTCAAACTCTAAGAGTAGCCCTACCATTTTCATTACATAGTACCCAGAGTAGAATAATTTTACTTCTTGCGTCACAATTTTCTCTAGTCTAGCCATAGTAGGTATTTGCTTATGTTATTTCTTCTGGTAATTAAGTGTACTAGGTCTCGAGTCATATAAGTGTGTTGGTAGGAAAACTTTCTAACAAATAGTGGCGAGAACTCTTTGCAATAAGTTGATTGGAGATCACCTTCATATGGAAATTAAAGATCACCAACTACTGGATTTGAGGATAAATCCTTACCAATCCTGAGAATATGATAAGGAATCTAAGAGCAAGCTAAGACTGTTGAAGAGTGAATTAACATTTTATATATTTCTGCATTGTCTTTATGCCTCTGTAAGTAGAAATGTGTGAGTCATCTGGATCCCAATGGATCAGAACCTTCCATTGGGAGTCACGTATAAATAGTAGATAGTGTTTTTAATCAAGGGCAGTTTAGTCTTTCAAGTTAGAATCCTGTATAAATCCTGCCCTAAATGTACTTAGTTGTTTAAGCAAGAAATAAAGAGAGAGGTTGTGGCAACCATGGAGGCGCCGACCCCTTGCTTCAGTGTTTTCTTATGTAGTTAAATGTGTTTGATTTTTCGAGATATGTGGGTTATTTTCTACATAGTATCATAGCCTAATCCAAATGAGTCATACTATGAAATTATAGGAAAGAATTATCGAACTTAGGTTAAGATAAGTATCAAGTACAACGGAGAACCAATTTGGATTCATGCCAGGCAGATCTACTGTTCAAGCGATTCACCTTTTGAGATGTCTTATGGAACATTTTAGAGCAAAAAAGAAAGACCTTCACATGATATTTATTAATCTAGAAAAAACTTATGATAGAGTACTGAGAGAGGTTCTTTAGAGAACTTTGGTAAAAAGAGGTATCCCATTGACATACATTAACCTTATTAGAGACATGTATGATGGTGTAAAAACATATGTGAGGGCTCATGAAGGAATGACAGACTTCTTTAAAGTTAATATTGGGTTATATCAAGGATCAACTTTAAGTCCATATTTATTTATAATGGTGATTGATGAGTTAACAAAACATATTCAAGATGAAGTACCTTGGTGTATGTTATTTGGAGATACATTGTATTAGTGGAGGAGTATAAGGAAATAATTAATAGAAAATTGGAACTATGGAGAGAAACATTAGAAAGCAAAGGCCTCCGACTTAGTAGAACGAAGACAGAATATATAGAATGTAAGTTTGATCATTTGGTTACCTTAGAGGACATAGAAATTAAAATTGGCACACATTGCATCCCCCAAAAGGAAAGTTTTAAATACCTCGGATCAATTTTTCAGAGTGATGGAAGAATTGATTGAGATGTTCCGCATAGAATTAATGATGGTTGGTTAAAATGGAGAGGAGCATCAGGTATTCTTTGTCATAAGAAGATACCACTAAAGTTAAAAGGTAAATATTATAGAGCAGCAATTAGGCCTGTCATGTTTTATGGTTTTGAGTGTTGGGCAGTTAATCATCAACATGTACAAAAGATGTCTGTGACAGAAATGAAGATGTTGATATGGATGAGTGGTCATAGAAGAAAAAACCGTATACATAATGAGGTTATTAGAAACAAATTAGGAGTGACACCAATAGAGGATAAAATGAGAGAATATCGTTTAAGATGGTTTGGACATATAGAAAAGAAGAACCAGAAAGAAGGTATGAAAAAGTAAATTTGGAAAGTATTAAAAGAGCTAGAGGATGACCACAAAAGTATTGGAAAGAAACAATGAAGAATGATCTAGCTTATGAGTTAATTGCTAACATGGCACACGATAGAGATTTGTGGAAACAAAGAATCCATGTAGCCAACCACATATAGTATGGGAAAAGGCTTAGTTGTTGTTGTTATTATTATGGTATCAGAGTCTAATCTAGTGGATTAGCGTGTGTTTAAGCAAGATTCAAGTCTATAATTATCTAGGGCAGCGAAGAAAGTTATTTGGCATAGATTTGGGTCATTTTCAGCAAGTCTGTCTATTGGATATTTTTTTCAAGCTCATTCTTGTTTTAAAACCAAGAAAAAAAGGTTGCAATCAGCCCTAGAGGAAAAGTAGATCATGACCGATAAAGGCAAGATGGGAGATGGTGGTGACAATAATTCCTGAGACAAAAGTGAGGTGTTTCAAATCACCAATCGTAAGTTGGATGGCAAGAACTACCTTCAATGGGCCAGATCTATTGAATTAGCTGTGATGGCAAGGGAGCGTTGGGATTACCTAACTGGAGAATTCCACAACCACCTATAACTGGTCCTCTTTATTCTCGATGGCGGAGAGAAAATGCTTTGATTAGTGCGTAACTTATACAATCAATGGTACCATCGATTGGGAGTACTTTCATGTTTCTAGAATCAATAAAAGATATTTAGTTGGCAGTTTATGAGGCCTATACTTAGAGGAAAAATATAGCAAAGAAATACAATATCATTGAGAGGATTTGTAAGTGTAGACAGGGAGGTAGATCTATAAGTGAGCATTACACAGAACTTAGAGGTTTATGGGAGGAATTACAACTTTATTCTAAAACAAAATGTCAAAGTTGTATGCACGAGCGCAATGAGGAATTTGAAGAGAGGAAAGTGTTTGATCTTTTGTGGGGCATTTCATCTGAATATGAGGCTACGAAAAATAACATCCTTAGTAGAGAAGAACATCCTTCCTTAGTACAGTATATTCTCTTTTACTACGGGAAGAAAATAGGAAACACCTCGAGAAAGAAACCAAGACTAATTCAAAGTCCATTGCTTTTGTGGGCAGGAATTCTTCTACCTCCTCATTCTCTCGTGGTAGAGGAGGATATAGACGTGGCAGAGGTAGATCATCACTTCTAAAGAAAGAGATAAACTGACTTGTTCTCACTGTGAAAAATCAAGACAGGAGAATTGTTGGAAACTAGTAGGCAAACCTACTTATTACCAGAATAGGCTTAATAAAGCCTACTTCAGCAGTGACCCAAGTAAAAAATAAAATACTGAAAGAACTACAAATTCATTGGCAGACGTGAAGAAAGAAATTGAGATGCTTAAAGCTCGTCTAGTTGATTCGCACACTGCTTCCACTTCTAATATTGATTCTCAAGCGATTATGGCATATCCATTCTCATTCATGGCTAAGGGTAACGTAACTATTTCTCATTTCAGGATATGAGTTATTGATTATGGTGCTACAGATCATATGGTTGGTAGACGAGATTTCTTTGATGATTATCAGTTGACTTAGGAAAAATTAATATTAGGCTGGCCGATGGATCATATACTCCTATTGTTGGAAAAGAAAGTATCACTACACCTTTTAGAATATTGAAAAATGTCTTACATGTTCCAAACATTTCAGTAAATTTGTTGTTAGTTTTTGTCATGACACAAGATTTAAAATGTTGAGTAATCTTTGATTCTACTAGGTGTTTCTTTCGGAAACTAAGGACGGGGAGGATCTTTGGTCAGGATAGCATGTGGCGAGGACTCTATGTCTATGAGGAAGTTAAAGGAACAGCTATGCAGTCAATAGTTATTACAGAAAAGCAAAAAGAAGAACTACTTTTATGGTACCAGAGATTACAACATTTACCTTTATAAGAAATTAGAATGTTATTGCATGAATTTTTCCATCGTAATAACTTACAGTTGAACTATGAAACTTGCAAGAAGGCAAAACACCATCGTATTTTATTTCCTTTGAATAAAGAAAAATCTTCTAAACCTTTTGAGCTTGTTTATTCTAATGTTTGGGGCCCATGCTCTGTCACCTCTTTAAATGGTCATAGATACTTTATTTCATTTATTAGTGATTGTACTAGATTCACCATGATATATCTCATGAAAACTAAGGAGGTGAGAAATATTATTCCCATATATTTTCAGTTTGTGCGTACTCAATTCCATAGCACCATTAAAACATTTCAAAGTGATAATGGAGGGGAATTTATGTCTAAATCGCTTAATTCATATTTCTTAGACAATGAAATTTTACACCAAACCTCATGTTCTTATTCTCCACAGCAAAATAGTTTTTCTGAAAGAAAAAACAAACACATTTTAGAGATGGCTAGAACTCTTTTGATTGGTTATGATGTTCCAAAACTCTATTGGGGAGAATATGTCTTAACAGTAGTCTTTCTCATAAATCGTATGCCTATTAGAGTGTTAAATGGCAATACTCCACTTTACTCCTTATGTTCTTCCCAGAAATAGTTTCATCTACTACCAAAAGTGTTTGGGTGCACTTATTTTGTTCATATACACAGTGGCTTGAGAGATAAATTAGATGTTAGGACTGTTAAAATGTATCTTCTTAAGATATTCCTCTACTCAGAAAGGGTATAAATGTTATGATACTGAAAAAAGAAGATCATATATTATGATGGATGTTATATTTCAAGAAGATACACCTTTTTATAGTAAGCAAGATATTCAGGCATCAACTATCTATTCACCTAATGTGATACCTCTTCCACCAATTCAAGATCAACCAAAACTTGAAAGAGAAGAAGAAGACATGCAATCCTTTTAAGAAAAAAAATGACAGGTTTATACTAGAGGTGGAAGGAAAACGCTCTTTCCGCATAAGTCTGCTACCCTAGATCAGAATCCTCACCCCGAATCAGATCCAATTCCTACTCAGGTAACTTCTCGAAATTCTGCTAGTGATCTTGATGATTTACCTATTGCACTTCGGAAAGAAAAACATGAAAATACAAAATATTCACTACAGAAGATATATCATACACTAATTATCCCAAAGAGTATTAGTTGTTTGTGGTGAATGCAGATAATACTTATATTCTCAAGACATTCAAAGAGGCAGACCAACATTCAGAGTGGAAGGCAACCGTAAAAGAAGAAATCCATTGTAACAAATGATCTTTACTTCTAGTATATTTACCACCAGAAAGGAAAACAATGGGTTGCAAATGGGTATATTTAGTGAAGTATAAGGCTGATGAGAATATAGAAAGGTATAAAGTCAAATTAGCAGCTAAATGTTATAGTGAATCATATAGTATTGACTATATAGAAACATTTGTACCAGTGGCAAAAATGAATACTATTAGGATTATTCTAAGTGTGGCCGTCAATCTTGGATGGGACTTATGGCAGTTGAATCTGAAGAATGCCTTTCTTCAACAAGATCTTATGGAAGACATTTACATGAACCTACCACCTGGGTATAACTAAGAGCAAAAAGTAAACAAGGCATGCAAACTAAAGAAATCTATTTATGGTTTAAAACAATCACAAAGATCATGGTTTCAAAAATTCAGGGATGGTATTATGGGTTTGGGTTTTAAACAGTGTGTTAGTAATCATACACTATTTATCAACAGAGGTGAGAAAACTATTATATTATTGGTATATCTAGATGACATCATGATCACAGGTGATTATACAGAAGGTATTGCTATAATAAAAGGACAACTACATGCACTATTTGATTTAAAGGATTTGGGCAACTTCCATTATTTCTTGGGAATCGAATTTATACGGAGTAAAGATTGTTTATTTTTAAGTCAAAGAAAATATATTTTGAACTTGTTTAAAGAAATGAAAATGAAAGATTGCCAGATATGTTCTACTCCCATTGAAATTCCAAAAGAAACAAAGATGAGACAGTTGAATGATATGCAGATGTTGGTAGATACCAAAGATTGGTGAGAAAGCTTATATATATCACTATTACAAGACTTGACATCAGTTTTTCAGTCAGCTATGTGAGTAGATGGATGCATTCCCCATCTAAGCACCACATGAGTATGGTGTTCTACATCATTAGATATCTGAAGTCATCAATTACTTATGGTTTATCATATACCCCACATTCATCTCTTCATCTAGAGATTTATTCAGATGCCGATTGGGTGGGTTGGCTCCAAAGTTGATAAAAAGTCTACATCAAGCTATATAGTATACCTAGGAGGTAATGTGGTGTCTTGGAAGAGTAAAAAGTAATTTGTAGTGGCTAGATGAAGTGTAGAGGTAAAATATTGTGTAATTGTCCTTAGCATGTGTGAAGGTTTATGGATCGTATCACTGTAGAAGAAATTGGTATGAGAAAGATTATTCTAATCAATTTTTTCATCGATAGTAAAGTAACTCTGCAGATGACTTCTAATCCAGTCTTTGATGAGAGGACCAAGCATATTGAAGACGACTATCACTTTATTAGAGAGAAAGTTTCACAAGGAATATTCAATATAATTCATGTTCGTTCTGAAGATCAATTGATAGATATTCTTACAAAACCGGTTGCAACCAATGGATTAAAGAAAACTCTTTGCAAGTTGGGTATTTCAAGTCTTCAAGACCCAACTTAGGGAGCATGTTGAAGATTGAATTAACATTTTATATATTTTTGCATTGTCTTTCTGTATTTTTGCATTGTCTTTATGTCTCTGTAAGTAGAAATGTGTAAGTGAGTCTTTCTTTATAGATAGTAGATAGTGTTTTTAATCAAGGGCAATTTAGTCTTTCAGCTTAGAATCTTGTATAAATCCTACCCTAAATGTACTTAGTTGTTTAAGCACAAAATAAAGAGAGAGAGAGACTGCGGCAACCATGGAGGCGCCGACTTCAGTGTTTTCTTTTGTGATTTTTTGAGGTATGTGGGTTATTTTCTACAAAGATAAGTTGGGCGAAGCCAATCAAGATGTGCAGATTGATCAGGCACCAACTGGTCCAACTCAGTATTTTGGATCAATCCATTTACCCCAACTCGGAACCAGCTCAAGCAACAAAGAATAGGATTCCTGGAGATCTAAGCATCAATTATTATTAGTCAACCTATTGAATTAAAAACAAGAGTTAATTTCCTACCTTTCCAAAAAGCATTAGATTCCCTAGGAGTTTAATGCCCTTTTCATTTTCAATGTAGTCATTAAGTGCTTTAGGCAGCTCCTAGCAACAATAGTTAGTTAGCAGTTTTAAATTAATTAGGTCACAAATTTTAATGTTTTGAAAATTGCAGCATTTAGTTTTACTATTCAGCTTAGAGGGTTGTTCTAAGCTATATAAACCCATCCATATGAATGAAAACGAAAGTGGTGATTTCCTAGGGAGTTTCTGTATTTCAAATCTCTCTTATCCTTAACCAGTGGTAAGTGAGTCGGCCTCTATCACCTTGGTGAGTCACCCATTGTGTGGAAGACCGTGTATGAGTGGGTGAGAGTTGGTGACTTATATCCAACTCGTGAGTGAAAGTGTGTATGGGTGAGTCACATCCAAAAGTGTGAATCAGCCCACTCAAAACATGTTGAGTTACTTCCATGTGCAAGCATATGATGCATTGGTGAGCCCAAATTCAAGAGTGTGTGCATATTGGAGCATCATTTGATGCTTTTCGCTTACCAGGATCCTCTCGACCCACGGTTCACATGAGGGCACTGAACGGATGATATGCATAAAGCTAGCGGTCTCTTTTGCAGATTCTAGCTGTTGGCTTGCTACCTTTGCTGCCCACTGTCTAACAACTAGACTAGCTCATAATTCTCCATAAGGGAAATAGTTTCCATATTGCTAACCATGTAATAAAGTTATATCTTATTATGTTGGCAGCTTCCTCTTTAGCGATCTTGACATGTTGGGTCCTTCGTGTGAACAGTTTGGGTTATAACTTTGGCTGTTTCCTAAGAATCAATGTACCAGATACTCTTCAAAGTCAATTTGGTGAACCTATTTCTTGATCAAGGCCTTGAATTTTTTCCATGAGATTCTGGAAGCATCCTGGTGTCTCACACAAGAACTGCATCATAGGAAAGTGTAACATGTTCTTGAAATGTGGAAAAGATGCTTGTCTGGGCCCATATCGTAGTCACTTATTTGAGGCAATATAGTATGTCCATGCTTGCAATAGTCGGTGAACCAAATCTGCAACAACATATTTGTCCTTCATCAACTGATCATTCACCATGCGACCTCCAGTTCCCAAATGCAAACACTGACTCCAAAATGCAAACTTTGGAAAGAGAATCTGGGACAAGTTATCAGTGGTACACGTTACAATTTTCAGGGTCAGAATGTCAGATAGATACTATCCATACTTTTTTTTTTAGGAAAGTTATCACTAACGTTTCTTAATCCTATAAAGATGACACTTTTCAGTCTCAATATAGCAGAGGCAGTGGTAGAGTTAGAAGTCCTAAAAATGATGCCTTTGTTATGCTTGGGTTCCTTGTCATTATGTTTTAATCTGTTTGTTTCATGACTTTATTCTTCTGTTGTGCCACTCAACTGATCATGATATAATTTTATGATACATTGACATGTTAAATACCTTTTACTGCATTTGACAGTTCCCTTTTTTCTCCTTATTTTAGTCTTCCTCCAAAACATTGATTGATTTTGTGCTTTGTTCAATCATTTCCTAATTTGTGATATAAGTCTTATGTGTCCATTTACTATGTTCAAATAGTTGGCAGTTATCTCATTTCTTTTGTTACACAATATCCACATGTTTTTCGAAGCAAATAATATGCTACACGCTTAACCTTCTGTTTTTAACTGTTTAGCAGACTTGGTAGGATATTTTCCTGGTCCATGATCAAGGCCTTATACCCAATACTGCACTTCACACCTTTTACCTGGAGTTATCAATTCAAAACATAATAATGGATCTAGTTGTTCTGCCTTAAACATATCCAGAGCTAGTTGTTTGCTTACTGTGCAAACAGTGTCGGGGCAAGTAAATCATGTCCCACTTGAAACCTTAACAACCAGGAAAGGTTTTAGAAATGAATCACCAGTTTACCATTGATTTTCTACCTGAGAACTTTCTGACATGTTTGCAGCCTTGGAACCATGATAATACATGATAGATACTTCAGTTGTATTTTCCAAGTATATAAAACTTTATGGACATGGAATCTCTTTGCTGATGTAATATTTTATTTTTTATTAGACCTTTGCTAAGGTCTAATCTTAGTCCAGTTTCATCTGTTAAGATCAACTGATACCAGAGGCCATGAGCCACATTATCTCCGGCTTTATCAGCAATTTATGTTAATATAAAATCATTTGTACAACAACAACTAAACCTTTTCCGATATGGGGTTGGCTACATGGATTCTTTGTTTCTACAAAGCCCTATCATGTGCCATGCTAGCTGTTAACTCAATATAAACTAGATCATTCTTTATTGTTTTTTTCCAACACTTTTGTGGTCGTCCTCTTCCTCTTTTAATATTTTCATAATATAGTTTTTCATATCTTCTTATGGGAGCATCCTTGGGTTGCCTTTTTACATGTTGAAACCATCTTAAACGATATTCTCTCATTTTGTCATCTATTGGTGCTACTCCCAATTTGTTTCTAATAACCTGATTATGTATATAATCTTTCCTTGTGTGACAACTCATCCATCTCAACATCTTTATTTTTGCGACCGACATCTTTTGTAATGTTGACGATTAATTGACCAATACTAAGAACCATAAAATATAGCAGGTCTAATTATTGCT
The DNA here is from genome assembly GCA_036023115.1 of Brasenia schreberi. Taxonomy (NCBI): domain Eukaryota; kingdom Viridiplantae; phylum Streptophyta; class Magnoliopsida; order Nymphaeales; family Cabombaceae; genus Brasenia; species Brasenia schreberi. The sequence goes on along the minus strand of JAYKKT010000078.1, from coordinate 14,480,005 downwards.
CTATAATATTTACCTTTCAACTTTAATGGTATCTTCTTATTACATATAATACATGATGCCCCTCTCCATTTTAACCAACCAGCATTAATTCTATGTGTAACATCTCCATCAATTTTTCTCACTTTTAAAAATTGACCCTAGGTATTTTAAACTTTCCTGGTGAGGGATACGATGTGTGTCAATCTTAATTTCTATGTCCTCGAAAGTACCCAAATGATAAAACTTATATTCTATATATTTTATCTTTGTTTTACTAAGTCGAAAGCCTTTACTTTATAATGTTTCTCTCCATAGTTCTAATTTCCTATTGACTTTTTTTTTAGACTCATCTACTAATACAATGTCATTTGCAAATAATATACACCAAGGTAGTTCATCTTGAATAAGTTTTGTTAACTCATCAATGACCAACATAAATAAATATGGACTTAAAGTTGATCCCTGGTGTAACCCAATATTAACTTCAAAGGAGTTTGTCATTCCTTTATGAGTCTTTATATATGTTTTTGCATCATTTAACATGTCTCTTATAAGATGTATGTATGTCAATGAGATACCTCTCTTTTTCAAGGTTTTTCAAAGAACATCTCTTGATACCTTATCGTAAGCTTTTTCTAGATCAATAATATCATGTGAATGTTCTTCCTTTTTGCTCTAAAATGTTCTATAAGATGTCTCAATAGGTAAATCACTTAAATAGTAGATATGTCGGGCATGAATCCAAATTGATTCTCTGTTGTACTTGATACTTGTCTTAACCTACATTCGATAATTCTCTCCCATAATTTCATAGTATGGCTCATTAACTTGATACCTCGATAATTCACACAATTCTCAATGTTTTCCTTGTTCTTATATATGGGAATAAGTGTACTCGTTCTCCATTCCTCGGGCATCTTTTGGATTCTATAAATTTCGTTAAATAGTCTTGTGAGCCAAGTAAGCCTCATCTCTCATAGTCTTATGAGCCAAGTAACACTAATTTCACTATCATAATTCAATCACCATATCATTGTATGTCTACTACACTATGTTTTAAATTTTTATTTATAATAATATCAACTCTAACTCCGCCTATGTAAGGAATCACCCTTTCATGGCCGGTCCCAAGCCCGGAAAAAGGAGGAGGGTTTAGTTGTAGTTGTAGTAATAATATCAACTCTATTTCGAGCCTTTTCCTTTCCTTTCCTGGGTATCATAATTTAAAACCTGTATTCTCAATCTCCTTTGATTTTTCTCCAACCTACATTGTCTCTTGTAAACATAGAATGTGAATCTTTCTCCGAATCATAGTATCTACCACCTCTATTAACTTACCGATCAATGCTCCAATATTCAAAGTAACCATACGAATCTTATTATCTATTACTAGCTTCCTTACCCCGCATCGATCACGCTAAAAATGCAAGGTCCATTGCTGTAACTTGTTCACTACATTCAGACAATAATGTAACGGGACTAACTTCTTTACCTACACCCATCCATGATATAGGACTCCTCTTTGCAATTGATTCCCTACATCCAGGTGAAGATATAGAGGCCTATGCTTATTTTTCATTGCATTCGGGTTCTACAGTGTGTCACTAAGAGGAAACACCCGGACACAATACTCATAACTTGCAGAATCCATGATAGATAAGTTTGACAAAGTTTTATGCTGGATGTCAGAAACCTAACGCAACCCTCTTCCTTTATCCGGGCTTGAGACCGGCCATGCAAAAGTGGTCCCTTATATGGGTGGAGTTAATATAAAATCTTTTGTTTAAAAAAAAAGAAGCATGGTGATTTATTCTGTGAAATGGACTAACAGATTTTCATTTTTCAGCAAAAGCTTCACACACGTACTCGTTCATCGGAAAATAGTAAGGATGCATCAACTGGTATGCAGTTAGAAAAGAAGGCAGATACTCCCATTGGCACCGGTAAAAGGATTTCACTAGATGCAAGAAAAGTACTGAATAAAGATGGTCTGAAAGAAAATAGATCAGCCAAGGTAGCCATGATGTGTCAGAAAGACAAAGCATCTGTTCTTCCATTCTCCAGCATTTTGAAGACCCAAGCTAGCACTAGAATCCAGAAAGTTTCTACAAAGGGGCACAATAAGGATCACAACATTGGCAGTGCTTCTGGGGTACAACAAAAGGTTAGGTGTGTAAGGTTTTCAGACAAGGATGACATACTCGGCCGGAACACCAGGTCTCATCCATTCATGAACTCGATTCGATCAAGTCCCCAGGAGCTCTCTGAACTCATGGCTGCATCTTCTCTTCATAAGCTTTCTCTTCATAAGCTTTCTTGTGCTGCTACTGAAACTGATAGCACTTCAGAAAAGGTGATCGTGAGCAAGGCTAAGGAAGCTGTTTGCTTTACTCGGGAAGTCAGTGCCAGCATGGTAGATAGTAATGGGAATAGGCCCCAGAATGAGAATAATCAAGTCAAAGACTTCCTAGATGGAATTACAGTAGATGCAGATGACAGCTCTCATTCTAGGAGTTCTGCTGAGCTAACAAAATCATCTGCACTTCAGTGTGTTGACTTAAATGAGACCACCGATATTCTCTGCATGAGTGCATCGCGATGCATTAGTCAACCGGCCATTCAAAGGCAGCTGCATTGCAATTCAATGACGATAACAAATCCAGACGTTGGAATGCAAGCAGAAATCAGCATTCCATGGTTGTCAAATGTTAACAGGAGATTTCAAACACTTGAGAATGCTGACGGATCTGATATATCAGCTCCTATCCCATGTCAAAGAAAAGCCGTTCACTCATGCTTAACAAGTCCTTCCCTGAGAACGGACAAGGAACCAGTCATTGTGAGGCCCCAAACAGTCGAACCAAATTCAGCAAGTTGCTTCTTTCACTATAAATCTGCATCTCCCCCTCCAATTGCCGAGGGACTTTCATCATCAATGCTGACTCAATTGGTTCCAGCAAGGAGGGACTGTTGGATGTCAACAAGTTGCTTTCAACCAGTTTGTAACTCTTCAGTAGTATCTAGAGGAGAAAGATTTTTCAACGAGGATTTTGTTGGCTTACCTCTTGACTCTCGGGGTGGGTTTAGTCAGATGCAGGATCAGATCTTCCGAAGACAAGCAGTAGTTACTGGTTCGACCAATGCCTACTCGCTATGTAATCTTATGGAGACTAGGGATCTTGGTGGTTGCATAAGCTTGCAAGAAAGGCTTTATGGGTCCATAGGTCATTCAACAAATGAACTGAATTTGTTCTCTAAGATGCGTTATACAATGAATTCCTTTGAGCTGAACCATTTGGAAGAAGTGGAAGCAGAGTCAGAATCAATTAACTTTCTAGGATCCAGCAAACTCAACCAGCCTCTAGATCACAAGGGAAAGGAGAAGATTGATGACCTTGACTTCTTGAACAGCAGCGTTCAACCAACTTCCCTTCCCTCAATGCGCTTGATGGGAAAGACTGTCACAGTGGGTAGAAGCAGTGAAATGATTAAAGGTTCAAGAGATCCAATAACGTGGATTGATAAGGGGATAATAACTGAAGAAAGCCCTTCTTTCCCAGTTTCTGCCAACTTGGGAAACGAGTCTTTGCAATTTGAGCAGATTATTCATCCTACACCAGATCCTAGGTTTGCTACTTTGTCATTCAAACATAACCCTCAGTTGGTTTCCAAAGACAGGCTTCCTGTCATTATGGAGAGATATGGAATCGGCAGGCATTCTGTGTCACCACAAGCAGCATCCCACCAACCGCTTCAAATCCTAGGCTGCCAGATTACAGTGAATGAACCTTCTAATATCAGCTATCCAAGGTCAATGCTTATTTCAGGTTCTGCTGAAGCTCCCAACCATCCTGATTATGTTCACAGTGGAACAACTTCTACATTTCGTTTCCCAAACCCAGATTTCCAAAGCTCCATACAATTCTCCTCCTGGGCTGAACCGGATACTCCTGGGGTACCACCATGGCTCTTAAACGCAAGAATTAAGGACACGACAGTGCGGTCTTCTCAAATCTACTGTGATCCTACTTGCAGACAAAACCTTTTTGATCTCCCCAGCTCCAGTCCATCAACATCCAAACCATATCTTGCAGCATCATTTCCATCGGCCTTCATTAATACCAGGCCGGAGTCCTCACCCTCTTCACACTATCATGCCCATTTGACTCCTTTGCCTTCCTCAAACAGGCACAATTCATCTGCCTTTAACTCCACAGGAAAAAACGTCTCCCTGCAAAGTGTTTCTGGTTCAAAGCCTTTGGCATTTAATGGCGGCATCGGCACCAACAGCACCAGAAGAAAGATAAAATCTGGGAATGTATCATTTGCTCGTGGAGACAACATGACATCCGTACCCAACAAACTCAATAGAAAACCAACTGCAAATGAGATCAGGAATGCTGCTGATTTTAGAAGCTTCATGACAGAGACAGCTAAAGCACAGAATGGAGCTGCTAAAGAGAAACAGCCACACGAATACCTCCAGTGCGATGTTTCTGCTGTTTCACATAAAATTGGTAGAGATAAAGCGGTTAATGCTGCCTCGTGTGGTAGTATGAATTGTTCAAAAACAAGTTGTACAAGGCCAGGACCCATCAAACTAAGTGCAGGGGCTAAACATATACTTAAACCTGGTCAAAAGATTGATAAGGTTAGTTCCACAATGACTCGTTCCACCACAACTTTTGCTGGCATGTCTTCAGGAAACAACCTTGATTCGAAGAAGAAAGCTGCTAGGATCTACAGGCTTTGAGAGGAAGTTACTTCCCTGGTAATTCAGGTGTTGATTGAAGAGTGTTGTCAAATATCTGTTCTCCACAGAGATGATATATGGACAGTAACTTCTTAGCCTATGTACCTTGCTCAAACTCATGTTTTGGTTTGGTTTTCTCAGTGTGGAAATAATCTGTAATCGATTACCATGTGCTAGAACTTAATGTCGTTCTAAATCAAGCTTTAGTTAATACGACAGGGAGCAATTTGTCTAGCATATAAGAACCTTTTGTCTTGCTGAGCATAATCTGCTAAAACAAGTTGTATCTATTCCTAGTCTATCCACTTGCATATACTATGAAACAGTCTTGTGTATTGTATTGTGTAGAGCTTATTCTCCCTTGCTTGGATACTACAGGATCTTGTGGTTATCATTGTTCTGCAATGACATTAATATCCAAGGAATGTGCTTCTCTTTTGACGGCTTTTAACACTTATCTGCATAAGCCTTTGTTTTTCACTAAGGAGTTCCACCACTCTGGTTGACAAGCATAAATTGCATCGTAAGCAGCATGATGTCAATAATTCAGCACGTAGCTTTGAGACTGGACCCTTGTGGGTGGCTCCGTGATACTCCTCTGATCCCCACAGCTCTGCTTGTTGCATTTCAGACTGATATGTCCCATAACAGCTATTAAACGATTAACTTGATTATTGGCTAAAACTTGACTAGTCTAACATAGAGTTCTGTTTGTTATGGTCAATTTATTTTTTCTTTTGGTACAATCAGGACGGTGAAGCCAGATGCACACCCAGGTATTGAAGTCATTACATTCAATGTGTGAGCCGACCTCCTATAGATGAGCTAATCTGCTTTGTGCTTATTATATGCATTTTGGTTCGTTTAGTCCGGTACAAAAAAATGACTTTTATACAATAAAAAATTTCAGTAGAAAAGAATGAATCCTACAATCTTAAAATTTCAACACTGTGGCATGTTAAGATGGGAGATACTCAAGAACTACTTATGCATTAAATTCTGCCCACCTAAAACATGCTTTTGACTAAAAAACCGACCACAAAGATTATATTCATAAGGCTTGATTTGAAAGAAATAATTAAGAACCAAAAGAATTGAGTAGTTTCATGAAGAAGGTTAGGTGCACTATAAGCTTTCAGCCATTATAGTTTCTTGTGCTGCCTATCTTTAATTGCATGGACCTAGCCACATTATGCTAAATCCAACTGTATCAGTGTTTTATATTGTCATTTACTATCATAAAAAGTTTATCGAGGATGATGCAACTGGGTTTTGATGGAACCTCCACAAGTTTCTGAGAAAATCGAACTTGCTCTACCTTTGGGGGCGTAAAAAGAAAAAGGCACGCTCAAGCAAAGGCTTTTAGCCAGTCAAAAATCAGGTCTCATAAACAAGGTTGGTAGGGAACATTCATTCTCTACAGTTCCAGAATCAGTAGGACAATGAAATGCACAAAATGCAAAACTTGGATATTGTTAGGAACGCCAGCATTCGTCATAGAGGACAAGCCAAACACTCAACGATATATACCCTGTTGAATACTTTCAAGATTGTTTTTTAGGGTGAAGTGAATCCCTCACAGTTTTACCTGTAGAAGACTGCAACATGGTTTATTGAATTTATAATTTTTTATATTTCAAAATTTAGCTGAGACAAACGCCTTATCTCGTGGTAATGCAGATCTGCCATGGGATCTGTGTGTTTTCATCTTGCAGCTTCAATTCTAGAGGTGTGTACGAGGACCTGAAATGCTGGTCTTATGTCATACTGAAACACTTTGATATGATTGCTATTTACCACCCGCATTAGAATGAAGTCGTTTGATTTTTTTCCATACACATTTTGGAAGCTTGCAATACAATAAATGCACACGAAATATTTGCTTACTAAGAAGTTCATATTTAGAAGGCATAAAAATGAGCAATATCAGAGTACTGAATATAAAACTTGTTCCCTTGTATTTCTAACTAAATTAGAAGCAAGGCAGAATCAGAAAAGAACTTCTCCAGTGACCTCCTTCATTGGTTTTCCTCTAAACACCAATTAACTTCCTTTTGGCAGTTATTCCTTTATAAAACTCAAAAAGCATACACTATTATATCCGGAAACTTCATCGGTACAAATAAGATGATGTTGATTGGTGCTTGTTATATCCTAAACTTTTCACCATTACTGACAAGAGAAAAGGGTTTCAACAACCAAATCACTTAAATGCCCAAACTTGGAATTTCTATTAAAGCAGGCTTCCGGCTTGATGATTCGGAGTTGTCATTCTCAAAGCGGAGCTTAAGGATGAAATTTCTAAAGCTAACGTAGATGACTTTAGCGCGGAGTTCCAACATACTATTTAAAATGTTTGTGCCACTTAATAGTCGTGTCATCTACATAATGGGCAAAGGCACCTTATATTTGATGCTCGATCAATCTTGTGCTTAACCAAGGATATCCAACTGAATGGTTTCCCTCTTCTGAAGGAGGAAATTTCCACAAGGTTGGTAAGCTTATACGTTTCCAGGCTATCAAATAAAAGCTACTCCATGGGCCTGATAGGTTATGGGGCAATAGATCTGTGCGGGTGCTTCACCACCTCCTTTTGCAAGGTCTCCATCAGATTTTGTTAGCACGTTATGATTTAGCTCACGTAATGCTTTAATGTTTCTATACTGGATGTTGCCTGTTTATCCGGATTTCGTCTTCAATAGAAAATCAGCACATAGCGACATTGCCATTAATAACATTAATATTATGTCACTACTTTGTTCCTTTTTGTTGTTATTATTAACAAAGCTCATCATTTTCGTGCAGCATTCTCCAATATAGAATGAAATTCAGAGTTGAAATGGAAAAAATAAAAGAAAGTTGCGTTGTCATTAGGTTGCAATTTGATTCCTCTAACTTGTTAGGTTTTGTAAGGGGAATTAATTAATCAAGTCAGCTATGTCCCTTAGTCACTTGCTAGAGCGAATTGTTGCTTATTTAAATGGTAAACTTTCCAATCCCTTGGTGTCATTAGGCTGAATATAAGAGAGTGGAGATCTTACATCACCTATTTAGTGACTCCAGTAAATTGTTTGATCAACATTTGGCTGGTGGTAGTCATCATGGAAAGCCCAACTCTAAGTTGGAACCCTGACATGGAGCTCAAACAACTGTTGGTCATCATCTGTTGGAGTTGAACTCTTGTAGAAGGCACGATTCTTGAGTAGTTAGCATATGAGAGATTAAATTTAATACTCTGAAAAGTAGGTTAGGATAGTGTTATTCTTTGAGACATGATAAACACTAAACTTTAGGTCTATTTGTTGTCACCGATATCAATAACAGAATGCAATGGCCCCAACAAATGCCTTCAAGATAAAATGAAGACCTCTAGTTCGTCTTTCACGAATGCAACCGAGTCATAGACAATCCGACAAATCAAAGATGATGATGTTGCAATCCCAATTAGTGTTACAATTAAACTTATAAAATCTCTTAAAAAATTAAGTAGGAAAGGAATCATACAATGAGATGAAAGTTGAGATGAATCTTGTTTACAATAAGCATAATCGCCACCCATAATATGCTACTAATAAGCATAATCGCCACTCAAGAAGGTGGTTCTTAATAACATAACATGGTTGTTAAATGCTCAGTAGTTACAACTACTTCATGTGCTACTAATGAGTACATTATCACTCAAATAAGTAGGTCTAAATACCAAAATATAGCTCAAAAATTCTCAAGAGTTATAGTCATTATATGTGCTACTAAAGAGCATAATTATCACTTAAGAAAGTGACCCTTAATGCCACAACATAGTTGAAAAATAATGAAGAGTTACCGTCACTATATGTGTAATGAGTAAAATTATCCTCTTAATGCCACAAACATAGTTGAAAATACTAGTGAGTTTCAGCCACTACATGTACTACTAATGAGCACAATTATCACTTGAGTGGTTATTAATACTGCAACATGGCTGCACCCATAACCTTTACCAAATATATTTTGATATTTTAAAAATCAAGCAACATCATCATGGATTTGATAGATTTATGATGCTTTCAAATCCTTGTTGATTGTTGGATTGAGTTGTACTTTCAAATATTCAACTTCTGGACAGAGGCTTAAATTATTCTGGTTAGCCTTCAATTATATCTTTGACCTTCCTTTCAGATGGATGAAATCTTCTATCTTGGTACATGGTGTAAATTCTTTCTCTAGGCTCTTCAATTCTTGTGGGTTTTGCTAGTTGCTTTGACTTATTTGAATTTTTCAAACCGAATTAGCAACTATTTTATGAATTTTAGTATTCTTCTTTTCTAATTCCTAGTAACGTTTATGCAGTTCTTCGCCATAGGTCCCAACCCGTTTGTTGTTTTTTTTGGGGGGGGGGGGTGACAGATTGAGCTATTGCATGCTTTAAGAGGGTTTTGATTTTAAAGACTCAGACCTTAACCACAACCTTACGGTCATCATCATGACCTCATACTGGTAGAGAAATGAGAATTCGTGATGGTTTTTCTTGTTTCTGACCACTATTCTTCAGGGCCGAGTTTCCCACGGGGTTTGTCTTGACTAAACAGTAAAATAACTGTAGGGAATCCCTTGGATTCCACTAGTGTCAGCCACTTCGATCGATCGCCCATAATTTTCATGTTTGACAGAATCGCCATGGAAAAAGGCAAGGGATGGTTGCCTTTTACCCTTCCCCTCTCTTTCCTTAACAGCACGGTAACGCATCGTGCGTTACTGTGTTTTCATCCTGGGTGGACCTGGATTCGGGTTTGGGTCCAGGTTCAACCCAGGTTATTACACTTTCATTCACATAATGAAGCAATATAACTTTGCTATAACGAAGCAATATAGCATAAATAAACTGGGTCAACTAGCACCGAGAGCGTTAGCTTAAGCACTCTAGTGCCGTTGCTGCTGGTGAAGAGTTCGACTTCCAAAGGGTTCATACACACAGATTTTCGAGGTTCAGCAAGATGCGCCTACTATATTAAATTTCACTAAAATGGCCTAAAATAGACCAATTAACTCTCACAATCTCACAAAAATTCGTTGACTCTAACTTCCATGCAACATCCCTTTATAACCCCTCTCCAAATAAGAATAGGATGTAAACAAAGCCCAAAATGCATCTCTTATTTTCGTGAACATTTCAGGGCGCACTGCAAGCTTTACAGGTCGGATCACTTTCGTGTCGACGTGAATTCAAGCCACACCAACATATGTTACCTTTTACTTGGTGCTTCACATCCTCATTTGATCCAAAACACACCAACGTGCACCAAATGTTTGACACGAATCTGAGTTTAGGGGTACCTTGAACATAAGCTTGTTCATTGAATTTAATTAATTCTGTATAATTTTTATTTGAAAAATAACATACTTGTTTATTTAAGGTTAAATTAGTTTTTCAAAGCTGTCTTCATTTCAAGCTCTTTTACTTGTACACAAGTGGGTTAGCGCGTGATATATATATTGGAGAAAAGTCATATTTTATTAGATGACTTGTGTTTTTCATGTCATTGCACGGATAATACAAATCTAGTCGTTTATTAACATCGACATATGATCAATTTTGTATATAAGTGCATTCAATACAACGCGAAATAGGTACTTTTGATCATCATGGTCCCATTAGCCATACAAACGTGGTAATAATAAAACAATGTTTACTATGAAAGGTTATCTAGTAGAACTCATTCTTTTTATATAATAGTACATTCTTAAATACTTAAATTCACTCAAATATTTTCATTGTTGGATCGATATGATGAATGATAGATATTTGAATTTAAAAAATAAAATACTTTGTTATGCAGTTTAATGATTTACGAAAAGTATAATGATAATATTTATTTTTTTAATTTAAATCTTGAATTATTTTGATAAAATAATGAAAATGTTTGAGTAAATTTAAACATAAATGAAATATAAGTATATATTATTTATTTATTTATATATCGAGAGAGAGTCAACGAGCCTAATCGACCTGATCGATACAGAGGAGACATGTCGTTTGCTCGGTTCGTCCAACCATAAGAGGAAACGGATGGAACTTAGACGAGCTGACGCGAGCTCACCAACAACGGCGGTAGATAAAAGTAAACAATTCAGGAGACAGATAATACCCCAGAAAAACGCTCTAGGTGAACGACGAACTTCCGATAGATTTCGTTTCCTCTCCCAAAAGGATAAATTTCCGATAAATAGTGCCTCTCTCTCTCTCTCTGTGTGTGTGTGTGTGTGTGCGGGGGTTGTGGATTCCCTCAGTCATCTGGGGGATTTTTTGTGTAGGAAAAAGAATATGAGGTCGTCGGGTTCTGTGAATATGAAGATCTGCGCTTTCTAGAGACTCGTGGTTTCACCGGCAGCAAGGTTATCCTCTCTCTCTCACACTCTCTCTGTCTCTCTAGTAGGAAATCTATGTATTTTTCTTCGTACTCTTCAACGAAATTCTTGAATTAGAAAAAGTTTGTAAATCTAGAAAAGGAAACTGGACCAGATCAAGTTTCTAAGGCATTTTCAACAGTTCATACTTTGTAGTTTCAGTAAGACCTTTCTCTACATGCATCACCAATCATCGGCGTCAAAGTTGAAGTTGGATATATAACATGCAATGACCAACTCACCCGTCCCTGCAAATTTGATCTTTTAGATATATTCCGCGATGGGGTTAACAACCTTCCCAACTTCCTGAAGTTAGGAGCAAAGCTATATATGACATTTTAGACTGACAATATATATAGTGTATGTGTGTGTGGCATGGGAATCTTAATTTGAAGGCCTTCAACATTAGAAGAAAGAAAACTGTGCCACTGCTGAGTCCTCCTCACCTGAACGGAAGGATCACAACATTGGTACGATTGCAAATTCTTTCATTTTGGATAACTCATTTTCAAAACCTTGTTGGAACCTGATTTATGAAAAGTATCCCAAGATTCTCCCCTAAGTCAAAATATCGGCAAAGATGTACTAGTCATCTATAAAAGATGTGCAATATGGATACTGAAAAGCATAAGAAATTAATTAGGTCTTTAAGTGAAGCCACTATCTCAACACTAACAAGTTGAATGTGGACATTGTTTATAAATTAAACTTGCTTTATTTATATAATTTCATAGCTTTAGAGTCAATAAATTCTTATTTTATGAGATTTATTGTGTAAGTATTGGGTTTTTTATTACTTGAAAAGGTTTTTTATCAAATGTTGCCCTTAGAAAAGTTGTTAAAATACTAAAAAGTCCGTTAAGTTATACAACTTTTCTAGAGTTCTTTTATTATCTCTACCTATGATCCACGAACCGCCGTTTCGCACTTCGAGACAAAAACCGAAACTTGAAACAGGTCCTAAACGTATATGAAATGTTCCAGTCACGCTTCGGATGACATTAGATGCATCATATAAGAACAACAGTATTAACATGCATAAGATTCACCAAGTGAAAGATCCTTAGGTCGTTTTATTAAAAGTATGTTGTGTTATTTATTCTTCTTTTTGCCATTTATTTTTTATTTTTTACAAAAACACACACACATAAACACATAGACACGCGCAAACACGTACATATATTCACACATAAACGTACATATAAGTGTTCTTTTTCTTTCTTAAAAGAACATAAACAACATCATAAGTTGGCAAACGAGCTGCCATCGATATATCTTATTCAGTTTGTTCAGCTGTTTTAGCAGCGTTATCCGCATCTATGATGGGAAGCATCCAAAAGCGTACGTCGTGAACCTGATCATATTCATTCTCTCTTTCTCTCTCTCTTTGCGATGCATGAATCGGATTTAACATGAATATTTTGCAGCTAGACATGCTTGATTTAGTTCTTCTTTTTGACCTTTTACCTGAACACTTTGCATCTACTCTCACTGTAATCCAAGAGAGAGCGAGAGAGATGATGACGATGGTGTGAGCATGATTCACCTAAGTAAATACTTCTGGTATTGGCAGATTGACCTAAGTAAATATTTTTACACAGAGGGCCACTCAGTGGTCATCCAAGCAAAGAGAAAAAAATGGTAGCCTCCCCTTTGCACCAACTACTCAACCAACTCACCAAAACCAAACAAGTTCAATAAATCCACATACATAGTTTCTGACCTCATCCCTTTTGTGGGTCACAGCAGAAATGGATGGACGTCTTGATCTCCCACCTCTACTTTGCCGGAAAACGGCAGGTGGGGTCAGTTTTCACCGTCTGAACCGGCGAGATAATAATAAGGAATATTATGGCGCCTGTAATCATCAGTCTCCATCGCTGCATTAAAAGCGGGCGACCATCTTAAAGGAAAACTCATCAGTACAAGAAAAGAATATATACCTTTAAAAGGAAAAAATAAACTGAGTAGCATGAGATGCCCTTTTATTTTAACCGTGAATTCACGTGACACTGTAATTTACCGGTGCCCATCGATTTAGAATCTTAGGATGCAAATATAGGGTTGTCAACCGGGCCGGGTTTGACACAAAGTTGGCCCGTGCCAAGCCCGTAAGGGTCACCGTCTGGCGTCTAAGGTTCAATTCTAAAGTAAATGAAATACATAAAGTTTTAGTTAATTTTCCTAAGCTTTAAGAGATAGCTCATAACTCCGCTCATGTAAGGGATCACACTTGCATTGCCGATCCCAAGCCCGGATAAAGGAGGAGGGTTGTGTTAGGCTTCCGACAGCAAGCGTAAAACTTCGTCGGATTTTATAACATGGATTACAAAAATTATGAGCATTACTTTGGAGCGTCCCCGCCTAGTGACGTGCTGCAGAGCCCGAATGCAGTAATAAGTAAGCAAGGGTCACTACATTTTTACCTGAATGTAGTGAATCAATTGCAGAGAGGGTTCCCACATTATGGACGGGTGTGGGTAAAGAAGCTAGTCCCGCTATATTACCGCCCGAATGTAGTGAATAATTTTTAGAGAGGGTCTCCACATTTTGAATATGGACGGATGCGGGAGGTAAGGAAGCAAATCCTAGATAATAAGATTCGTATTGGTTCTTGGAATATCGGAACATTATCTGGTAAGCTAATAGAGGTGGTAGATACTATGATTCGGAGAAAGATTCATATTCTATGTTTACAAGAGACAAAATGGGTTGGAGAAAAAGCAAAGGAGATAGAGGATATAGGTTTTAAATTATGGTACTCGGGTAAAGAAAAGGCCTGAAACGGAGTTGGTATTATCATAAATAAAGATTTAAAGATAGTATAGTAGACATACAATGATATGGTGACCGAATCATGACGTTGAAATTAGTGTTAGGAGCATAGGTTTTGAATATAGTTTGTGCTTATGCACCCCAAATAAGACTAGAAGATAGTATAAAGACAACTTTTTGGAAAGAGTTAGATAAGGTGGTTCAAAAGATTCCACAAAGGGAGATGATTTGTTTAGGAGGAAACTTAAATGGATATGTCGGTAAAGAGGCATTAGGATATCAAGGGATTTATGGAAACTTTGGTTTTGGAGATATAAATGAGGAAGGTAGGGAGATTTTAAATTTTGTTATGGCATTTGATCTCTTTATAGTCAATACAATCTTCAAAAAATGAGATGAACATTTAATTACTTATAAGAGTGGCTTATCACAAACACAAATTGATTACTTTATTTATAGAAAAAAAAGATAGAGCGTGTTGTGAAGATTGCAAGGTAATTCGAGGAGAAAGCTTAACCACCCAACATCGACTTTTAGTTATAGATTTACAAATAAAAAAATGAACAAAGAAGAAAAGAGTGCACCGAGCTATTCGGACTAAATAGTGAAATCTCAAAAGCGAGAAAGAAGATATATTTAAGCAGAAAGTCCTTCAAGGAGATGTTTGAAATTATGTTGGTACACCCTGTGATATGTTGAACAATATGGCTATATACGTGTATCTAAGGGAGGTGTACCGGCACAAAAAGAAGCTTGGTGGTAGAGTGAAGTAGTGCAAAATAAAATCAAGATAAAGAGGGCATGCTACAAATTACATTATACTAAGAAAACTAGTGAAACTTTAGAGGCTTATAAGAAAGCAAAGAAGGAAGTGAAAAAAGCCGTGAGTGAAGTAAAAGCTAAAATTTGGGAGGATTTATATAAAAAACTCAACTCAAAAGAGGGTGAAAGAGATATTTTTAGGATAGCTAGGGCTATATATAAGAAAATTAAAGATCTTAATTATGTTAGATGCATCAAGGACGAGGATCAGAAAATTCTAGTGGCAAATGATGATATAAGAAATAGATGGAAAAACTATTTTTATAAGCTTTTTAATGAAAATAAAGATGTTAGTATTAGCTTATGAGAGTTAGAGCCAAATCAAAAAAATATATAAACCACGATTTCTACTGACGTATTCAAAAAAATGAAGTCAAAGAGGTTCTTAAACATATGAAGAGTGGAAAATCAATAAGACCAGATAATATTCCTATAGAAGTTTGGAAAATACTAGGAGAAAAAGGAATCACTTGGCTCACAAGACTATTTAATGAAATATGGAAAAACCAAAAGATGCCCGAGAAATGGAGAGTAAGTACACTTATACCCATATATAAGAACAAAGAAGACATTCAAAATTGTGTGAATTATTGAGGTATCAAGTTAATGAGCTATACTATGAAATTGTGGGAAAGAATTATCGAACGTAGGTTAAGACAAGTATCAAGTACAACAGAGAACCAATTTGAATTCATGTAAGGCAGATCTACTGTTGAAGCGATTCACCTTTTGAGACGTTTTATGGAATATTTTAGAGCAAAAAAGAAAGACCTTCACATGATATTTATTGATCTAGAAAAAGTTTATGATAGGGTACCGAGGGAGGTTCTTTGGAGAACTTTGGTAAAAAGAGGTATCCCATTTACATACATTAACCTTATTAGATACGTGTATAATGGTGCAAAAACATGTATGAGGGCTCATGAAGGAATGCCAGACTTCTTTGAAGTTAATATTGGGTTATATCAAAGATCAACTTTAAGTCCATATTTATTTATAATGGTGATTGAGGAGTTAACAAAACATATTCAAGATGAAGTACCTTGGTGTATGTTATTTGCAGATGACATTATATTAGTGGAGGAGTGTAAGGAAAAAGTTAATAGAAAATTGGAACTATGGAGAGAAACATTAGAAAGCAAAGACCTCTGACTTAGTAGAACAAAGACAGAATATATGGAATGTAGTTACCTAAGAAGAAATAGAAATTAAAATTGGCACACATTGCATCCCCCAAAAGAAAAGTTTTAAATACTTAGGGTCAATTTTTCAAAGTGATGGAAGAATTGATAGAGATGTTACGCATAGAATTAATGCTGGTTGGTTAAAATGGAGAGGAGCATCAGGTATTCTTTGTAATAAGAAGATACCATTAAAGTTAAAAGTTAAATATTATAGAGCAGCAATTAGGCCTGCCATATTTTATGGTTCTGAGTGTTGGGCAGTAAATCATCAACATGTACAAAAGATGTATGTGACAGAAATGAAGATGATGAGATGGATGAGTGGTCATACAAGAAAAGATCGTATACATAATGAGGTTATTAGAAACAAATTCGGAGTGACACCAATAGAGGATAAAATGAGAGAATATGGTTTAAGATGGTTTGGACATATAGAAAGAAGATCAAAAGAAGAACCTGTAAGAAGGTATGAAAAAGTAAATTTGGAAAGTATTAAAAGAGCTAGAGGACAACCACAAAAGTATTGGAAAGAAACAATAAAGAATGATCTAGCTTATTGTGAGTTAACTGCAAACATGGCACATGATAGGGATTTGTGGAAACAAAGAATCCATGTAGTCGACCCCGTCTAGTATGGGAAAAGGCTTAGTTGTTGTTGTTGTTGTTGTTGTTTAAGAGATGGCTCATATTGGATTCTTCATGATGTGAGATTTGAAATGTCTTAGTTACGCTATTGAATAAAGCACGAGGCAGCCATAATTTCAAGCAAATCAATCTATGTAAATGCTCAGCTCGACCCATTTAAGAGTCATATATACCTGTTGGTAGCGAAAGGATGGATTAATTGTCTGGGTCAAACCTACAGGATCTATGAAGCAAAATGTTGCATACATTAATAAGAACTTGGTTCTGATGAGGGTTTGATGTACAAATTCATAAATAATACTTGCTACTCACAAGTTCAAGATCGTGAGTTCGACCCACAGGGGATGCATCTGACTTCGACCTATTTATTGTACAAATAAGAAATAGTTAAACATAGTAAGAGAAAGAGAAGTGAAGTTCCAAAATTTACATGCTTCTTATAACATTGGGCTTTCTTTTTCCTTTAATTTCTTGTTCTTTAAAAGTGGTAATTATCGAAATTGTCAAAAGTTTTTGCCAATTCATTGTTCAAACCTCACTAAACCTCTGAATCAAAAAGTTCATTAAACTTTTTTTTTTAAATAAGAAAAAGTTGATGAAGAAAAAGGTAACAAGCGCGACACATGTATCATAGCACCACTTCACTAATTATGAGTTTTTTCTTTACAAGAGGAGACCGAATGCTTATTCGTTAAATAAAGCAAGGGTACTAAAACGCCCCTTTGGCATTTAAGCACAGGGCATTCTCCCCCAAAAAGAAAAGTACGCGTAGATCTTCGTGTTCAGGGTCAAGGGCAATTTAGTCTTTCATCATAAATTTAGAGACTTGTTGTATGTTTATTATTTATTGATCTTCATGATTGTTGAGTGCATGCATGTCAATATGCATGGGTCATCAAGAGCATGCATACCCCATTCATATGATATGCTACCATATCTGTAAAGATGTAACCCGGCATGAGACACCATCAGTGTTGTACCTCTTTACAGAGATAGGGTCCGCTGCCTTTATTTCATAAAAGGGCTGTTTTTTTAACAATATATTTTGTTGTCTCTTTTTTTCTTTTGAATAACTTTTCACGTCACCACGACACATCCAAATGACACGAAATCATCATTGTTGTATGTTTTTCTGCAAATTAACAAGCATGATATATGAATAAGAAAAGACTTGTGTAAGTTATTTGGACATATGAGAAGGCGAACATATGAGACAGAAGAAAACAAAGAAGAAAATGATACTAACATGATCTCATTTCTTGGAGTTAAGTTTATATTATAAATATACATACAATTGCAAGGTATATGCAAGTAATAGTACATGCTACTATATTCAAACAAATCTTAATCATATGACGTGAAAGGTTGATGGTTGAGATTTGAATTTAAGAAGTAAAATGTTGGTTTTTTATTTAATTAAATTTGTAAAAAACATAAATATACTACAACAACAACAACTAAGCATTTTCCCATACTAGACGGGGTCGGCTACATGGATTCTTTGTTTCTACAAATCCCTATCATGTGTCATATTAGCAGTTAACTCACAATAAGCTAGATCATTCTTTATTGTTTCTTTCCAACACTTTTGTAGTTGTCCTCTACCTCTTTTAATACTTTCAAAATCTAGTTTTTCATACCTTCTTACAAGTTCTTCTTTTGATCTTCTTTTTATCTGTCCAAACCACCTTAAACAACATTCTCTCATTTTATCCTCTATTGGTACCACACATAATTTATTTTTAATAACCTCATTATGTACACGGTCTTTTCTTGTATAACCACTCATCTAACTCAACATCTTCATTTCTGTCATAGACATCTTTTGTACATGTTGATGATTAATTGAAACACTCAGAACCACAAAACATGACAGATCTAATTGTTGCTTTATAGTATTTACCTTTTAACTTTAATGGTATCTTTTTATCATAAAGAATACTTAATGCTCCCCTCCATTTTAACCAACCAACATTAATTATATGCCTAACAACTCCATCAATTATTTCATCACTTTGAAAAATTGACCCTAGGTATTTAAAACTTTCCTTTTGGGGATGCAATGTGTGCCAATTTTGATTTCTATGTCCTTTGAAGTAACCAAATGATCAAACTTACATTCCATATATTTTGTCTTTGTTCTACTAAGTCAAAAGTCTTTACTTTCTAATGTTTCTCTCCATAGTTCCAATTTTCTATTAACTTTTTCCTTAGACTCCTCTACTAACACAATGTCATCTGCAAATGACATACACCAAGGTACTTCATCTTGAATATGTTTTGTTAACTCATCAATCACCATTATAAAATAGTATGGACTTAAAGTTGATCCTTTATGTAACCCAATATTAACTTTAAAGAAGTCTGTCATTCTTTCATGAGTCCTCACACATGTTTTTGTACCATCGTAAAACCTCCTTTGTACCCTATTGTAAGATTTTTCTAGATCAATAAATATCATATGGAGGTCTTTCTTTTTTGCTCTAAAATATTTTATAAGACATCTCAAAAGGTGAATAGCTTGAACAATAGATCTTTCTAACATGAATCTAAAATGGTTCTCTGTTGTAATCAATACTTGTCCTAACTTACATTCGATAATTCTTTCTCATAATTTCATAGTATGGCTCATTAACTTGATACCCCGATAATTCACACAATTCTAAATGTCTCACTTGTTCTTATATATGAGTATAAGTGTACTCACTCCCTATTCCTTAAGCATCTTTTGGTTTCTCCATATTTCATTAAATAGCCTTGTGAGTCAAGTGATTCTTGTTTCTCCTAGGATTTTCCAAACATCTATGAGAATATTGTTTGGTCCTACTGATTTACCACCCTTCATATATTTAAGAGCCTCTTTGACTTCATTCTTTTAAATACGTCGGTAGAAATTATGGTTTATATACTTTTTTGATTTAGCTAACTCTCATAAGCTAACACTAACATCTTTATTTTAATTAAAAAGCTTATAAAGATAGTTTTTTCATCTATTTCTTATATGATCATTTGCCAATAGATTTTTTTCATCCTTGTCTTTGATGCATCTAACAGAATTAAGATCTTTAGTTTTCTTATCTCTAGCCCTAGTTATCTTAAAAATATGTCTTTCACCCTCTTTTGAGTTGAGTTTTTTATATAAATCCTTCCATTAGCTTTTGGTTACTGACGACCTTTTTCGCTTCCTTCTTTGCTTTCTTATAAGCTTTTAAAGTTTTACTAGTTTTCTTAACATAATGTAATTTGTAACATGCCCTCTTTGCCTTGATTTTATTTTGCACTACTTCACTCCACCACCAAGCTTCTTTTTGTGCCGGTATACTTCCCTTAGATTCACCTAACACATATGTTGCCACTTTCCTAATATGTATAGCCATATTGTTCAACATATCATAAGGTGTACAGACATAATTTCAAGTATCTCTTTGAAGGACTTTGTGTTTAAATATATCTTCTTTCTCACTTTTGAGGTTCCACCATTTAGTCTAAATAGCTCAATGCACTCTTTTCTTCTTTGTCCATCTTTTTATTTATAAATCTATAACTAAAAGTCGATGTTGGGTGGTTAAGTTTTCTCCTTAAATTACCTTGCAATCTTTATAACACACTCTATTTCTTTTTCTAAAAATAAAGTAATCAATTTGTGTTTATGATAAGCCACTCTTATTAGTAATTTAATCTTCATCTCGTTTTTTGAAGTTTGTATTGACTATAAAGATATCAAATGTCATAGCAAAATTTAAAATCTCCCCCTACCTTTCTCATTTATATCTCAAAAACCAAAGTTTTCATGAATACCTTGATATTTTAATGCGTCTTTACCGACATGTCCATTTAAATCTCCTCCTAAACAAATCATCTCTCTTTGTGGAATTCTTTGAATCACCTTATCTAACTCTTTCCAAAAAGCCGTCTTTATATTAACTTTTAGTCCTACTTGGGGTGCGTAAGCACAAACTATATTCAAAACCTCTGCTCCTAGCACTAATTTCAACATCATGATTCAATCACTATATCATTGTATGTCTACTACACTATCCTTTAAATCTTTATTTATGATAATACCAACTTCATTTTAAGCCCTTTTCTTACTTGAGTACCATAATTTAAAAGATGTATCATCAATCTCCTTTGATTTTTCTCCAACCCACTTTGTCTCTTGTAAACATAGAATATGAATCTTTCTCCGAATCGTAGTATCTACCACCTCCATTAGCTTACCGGACAATATTATGATATTCTAAGAATCAATACGAATCTTATTATCTAGGACTAGCTTTCTTACCCCCTACATCCGTCCATATTGAAAATTCGGAGATCCTCTCTGTAATTTATTCACTAACTTCTTTACCCACACCCATTCATGATATGGGAACCCTCTTTGTAATTGATTCGTTACATCAAGGAGAAAATGTAGTGGTTTTTACTTATCACTGCATTTGGGTTTTGCAGCACGTCATTAGGCGGGGACACCCCAAAGCAATGCTCATAATTTATGTAGTCCATGGTATAAAAATCCGACAAAGTTTTACACTGAATGTCGAAAGCCTAACACAACCCTCCTCCTTTATTTGAGGATGCCCGAAAGCATAAATATACTATTACTTTTAAAATTTAAATATCAATCATCCATCTTTTACATTGAATGATTAGATTTATTTAAAGATGTCAGTATATACTAAACTTTATATATATATATATATATATATCTCCTTCCAACAACACGTGCTAGCATATTGAAACAAATCTCCATCATTTGAAATAAAAAAATTGATCATCGAGATTTGAATTAAAACGTAAAAAAATAGTTTTTTAAATTAATTATACCTAAAAAAAATACTATAATTTTACTTTAAAATTTTAAATATCAACATCTATCTTTCAAATTGAATGGTTGAGATTTATTTTTAGATGCTAAGATTTTTATATAATATTACTAACATATATTAAGCTTCCCATATATATATATACATAAAGGAATACCATATTTGGTGCACTATGGTATCAAGGTACCAAATTTGAACCATCCAATCAAAAGATTAAACGACTTACATCTAAATTCAAAAAGCAAAAATAAATATGTACTTTATTTTTAAAATTTAAAAGGTATTATTTTTAAATTCAAAAGAAAACTTGGGTATATTGGTGTATTACTTTTCTATATGCACTAAATCACAATTTTCTATATATATATATATATATATATATATATATATATATATAAAGAGAGAGAAAGATAGGTAGTGGTAAATGCTTAAACCCTATGCACAAATCTACTTTATCATCTCAACCGTTTGATCTTTGAAATGAACGGTTGAAATAACAACAACTAAACCTTTTCTCATGCTAGTCGGGGTCGACAAATGAACGGTTGCAATGATAAAACAAAATATAATAGTGTATCAAGTGCAAATTATAAAAGTATAATTTTACATTTAACTCAAATCTTCACCTTCTGATCATGTAAATCAAATGGTGAATTTGAGTTAAAAGTAATGTTACATTTCTTTTTGTTTTATCACCTCAATTTTAGGTATCGAGTACATGAAGTGGGGTCAGCTTGCTGCTGCTAAACGGGCAGAGCACACAGGCATACTTCCAAACCTCGTCTTGAAGCTAGCATGTGAATAACATACAAGATCAAGGCGCTTACCATACAGCACAAAATCGCTTTCAATGCATTTACTTGCAAAAGCTTCTTTCTTCATTTGCAGCAAGCTAACATAAATTTTGGAATCAAAAGAACCTTCGAGTTGAAGGTCATGGGTTTGATACCAATCACAATATGGTGGCCTCTGCGTTTCCCCACGATGGCTTGCAAAAAGAAAGGATCCTCATAGTGCTGGATGAACACTTGTGATGGAGAAAACCTTATCAAGGAAAGGATCAAGAAGGTAACTTAATGGGTGCAAAAGCGGTCTTGAATTCATTGAAGACTAGGTTCAGATAAATACTACCCTATTTCTTTCCTTGATGATGACTGTGAAAGAAACATGTGCCATATAATGATGAATTTAGGGTTAAAAAACTTATACATATATATATAAACACATGTGATGTCAGAAAATGATGTAAACTCAACTCAATTACATGTCGTAAACAGGTCAAACATTTTCCTTTAAATAAAGTTTGCGTTAGAAATTATGTTTAACCTAAATGTGGAAGAGTTGTCTTGAAAATGAAGAACTAAGTTAATCTTTTAAATCCAATGAGCAAGCTTGCATGGGGATCATCACCTCGGAACTTAATTAGTGTATATGATCCATACAGGGCAGATGAGACGAGAGCGACCAGCATTAGGTCGGCCAATTCACTAACAATAACAACGTTAAACAATCATCAGCTTTGTGTGTGTGTGCGTGTTTGTGTGTGTTGCAAGCAAGGACCTGCTTGCTTCTGACTCAAGTACTGGTTTTAGCTTTCTACACATGAGAGAACGCATGCAAATACAATGACTGGCAAGAGGGGTCACGCCTGGTTTTCTTTTGCTTTGTGCTTTGTGGCTTTATGGACACTAAGTTCCTTTGGCTTGATTTGTGAGAAAAGAAGCCTCCAGTCGCTTCAATGGGTTTAGGAATAAGACAGGTTGGCTTACTTGGTGATCTTGCGAAACTCGTTGACCCCTGGCCTTTTTATAGTGTCTTCTCGGTCTTGGTTCAACTGGTTCTGCATTTCGAGCTGAATCAATAAAAGACACATATTTCACTAGGATTCTTACTCTTTCTCTTTCTGCGTATATATATATATATATATATATATATTGGAAGTATTTTTCTTAAATTAATTGAGCCTATAGATCACTTTGTAATGGTTTAACAGTTGTTAAAGAGATGCTCTTTTATAGTAGAGAATAGCCTAGGATCATCCTCTGCTAGGAGAAAGGAGAGTGGTAGTCATGATTTGCATGTAATTGAACGACACAGTTTCACTTTCCTTTAATGGGAAAAGGACAGCAGGGTGGGATTAGAACCTAACTGATACTCGGGCGGGTATCGAACTCCTGACTTAGCATGTGTCAATGGGGATGCCAGAGCCAGGTATGGGCAGCTTGCCTATCAAACTCACGACCTTCAATTTGCGAGTCGCGCCCTCTTGCCAGGTGAGCTATCGTTCAAAGAGCTTTTATTTTGCTGAACTTAATTAAAGGTGTAAAAGTGTTTAGATTGCTCCACTTTTAATTATATATAATCCAAGCATTACACCATGTTCATGAATGTCCTCGATGGAAGTGATTATCGATCGTTTTATACATATTATCCAAATATTTGGATTACAAAAATGATTAAAATTTTAGGTTCAAAATAGAGTATGCTAAAGCCCTAATGGAGGTTAAGTTAGTGGAAGGTGCCATTGGCTACTAGGCAGGCTGATGAATCTGAATCTGTCGTAATTCATTATCCAGATCCAAACACTAAACTGATATCAGATCAACTTGTATTACTTTTAAATTTGTATTTTTAGATATTTAATTTGTTGATTTCACCCCTTGTTGAAGGGCTAGCTACCAAAAGTAATTAAGCAAGTGGCCCCTTTATAAAATTCTCTGTGCCGTTCAAACGAGGCAAAATTCAGATATTCTGGGTATGAACTCAAAGTTTTCTGTGACTTAACCTAAATTGGTCAAAGGTAGCCAACCCATGGAGACAGCTCGTTCTTTTTCGTGTTCCTTTGGGTGGACACGAACACACATACTTGTTTGGTCATGTTCGTGTTACATGCCATACTGTCAGCAATTTCGTGTTCCCTGTTGCCTTCATGTCATTTCATGTTGACATCAAAAACAGGATGGGGCTGGGCATGTCACGTAAAGGCCTTTGTCCAGCACATTTCTCCGCTTAGAGTCGAGCTAATTAAGTTCATTTCTGCTCAACTCGGGATTCTAACAAGATGGGCTGTGCTTGGCTCAGTTCATATAGGTTAATATGATGAGCTACAAACAGGTCAGATTCATCTTGTCAAATAAGCTAGTGTTATGTGTAAAATTACGTGTGTGTATATATATACATACATACATATACATACACGCGCACACACACACGCACACACACACACACACACACACATATATATATATATATATATCATGCTAATCCAATTAGTCCTGGGCATTGTATTCTGTTTTGCAATACCAAAGTCTTTGCAGAATTCTAAAAATTCTATCAAGGTATATTCACCTCCTCTTTCCAATTGGTTTTCCACTTCTTGCTTATATTCTGTAAAGGCATCAAGTGCCTCAGATTTATGTGCCAAAAGATATAAATACATATATCTAGAATAATCATCGATAAAGGTTATAAAATAACCCTTTCCTCGATGTGACTTTACTCTAAAAGGTCTACATAAATCTGTGTGAATAACGTACAACAAGGTTGTTGCCATTGTTGTTTCCTTGGGAAAAACTTTTCTCGATGTGCAGTGTAACTCCTGAATTTATCCACCAACCTGTCATGGGGCGGTCCAAGTACAAGCATTATGAAATCATACAAATTATGTCCTGCTTCTCCGATTGTCCGCACTATGGGTTGTTTCCTCCACCTTTCTTTTTGCGGCAATCCCTTTTGTAGTGTCTTATCTTTTCGTAGTTGAAACACATGACCCGAGAAGCGGTTTTTCTTGTTATTCTTGCCAAACTTCTTATTTGGTTTTTTCTTCTAGTTGGTTTTGGAGCTAGACGATATCTCATCCTTTATCACTAGCAACTTTTCTTTCTTGTTTTTTTACCATGTGTTCTTGCTCTATTGCTAGCTTTAGGAGCAACTCCAAAAGGTTAATCTCAAGCTCTAATCTTAGAGCAGTAGTGACCATGTTTCATGATGGGGATAGACTATTTAGTATGGTTGATATCTGTATCAGTTCTGGGATGACCGATTTTGCTACGGTTAAGTTTCTAGCCATTACCAGCATGTGGTTTACATGCTATACTACATTATGTCCTTCTTTCATTCTGAAGGAGTTATACTGTTGTAGTAACAATTGCACATGCAATTTTGCAGTCGTATCATACTTAGCTGTTATTAAGTCAAACAACTTTTTAGGGATCTCGAATTCTTTAAAGACCCTGATCAAGTCATCCTCCATGTAAGTTAACATGATTGTCCTTGCTATAATATCATATTTTAGAAATATTTTATACATTTCTACTTGTTGCTTATTTGCGTCTTGGAGTGGTGGACGCATGGTTTCCTTTAACACATACTCAACACCTTAAAGTGTTAAAGCCAGTGGGATTCTCCTCTTCAAAGTTTGGAAGTTAAGACCGTTCAACTTCTCAATTTTTGCTAATTCAGACACATATATCCTAGAACTCATTTTTATGTGTTTGGCAATAGTAACAATTAAACGGTCTAAAAAGGAAACAAATATAAAACAAAGAGCACACATAGCAGGAATCATGTTAGAACAATGCATAATATCATAAAAGTAGACCAACAATAATTTCATAAGTTCTTTGGGACAAATTTGAAAATTTTTCCAAAAAATTTCTGCCTTTATACTCCTTAAATAATACCAAGGGCAAATCCGTAATCTTATCTATTTGTCTCTTTTTGTAATTTTGAAAAATCCTGAGGATAAACTTGTAAAATTACTCTTTGGTATTTCTATAAAATTCGTGATTGATCGGGGTTAAAATTGTAATTTTAATCCTCAGGTCGAAACTGTAATTTTTCAAAAGTATAGGGGTAATTCTGTCTTTTGACAGAATGACAAAACTGAAATTATATAAACCGGGAAGGGCATAAACATAAAGTAAGTATTACGTAATTTTCACAAACTACCAGAGGGTAAAACGAACCTTTTGCACAATAAGGGCAAAATAGTTTTTTTACCCAAAAATATCTAGACAATTTTGTAATTTTGTGCAATGGTAAAATTGTAAATAAGTAAAACTGTTCGGGGCGGAACGGACTTTTTAGTCTGCTGCCTGAGGCGGTTTCCAAAACCGCGGGTGGTTTCGGGAAACCGTTGGGTTTGGCCCACGGTTTTCTAAAACCGCTGGTGATTTTTTTTTTTTATTCAATATTTAATGAGGAGAGAAAGTGTACAGGAAACAAAGGAGAGAGAGTGTACAGGAAACAAGGGCGAGAGAGAGGGAGGAAGGGAGATCAGAGAGAGAGAGAAGGAGGCTCCGGTTGTCGGTAGCCGATGCTTTGGACGAATTTCTCCTACGTTGGCTTGCCCTTTCAGGCCTGTTTCGGCTTTGGTTTCTGTTCAGGCCGTCGCCTTGCTTCGGTTGCTGGCCTAGCCTTCGCCTTGCTCTGACCTTAGTTTTGGTCGCTGCCTTGCTTCGACTTCTGGCCTGGCCGACGTCTTGCTCTAGCCTTAGATGTAGTCGTCACCTTTATCTGGTTGTCGCCTTGCTTCGGTTTCTGGATTCTCTCTTTCTCTTCTTTATCCCTTTTCTGTTCCGTTCTTCTTATTTCTTCTTCTTTTTTTTTATAGGGTTTGATAGGCTGTGATACCAGTGTAGACTCGAATGGAGTTGATAAAGGTCCAGTTGCAGTCGATGAAGACCTAGTTGCAGACGATTTCTTTCTGTAGCGGAAATGGTTGTTGCCTTTTTGTTCGAAGTTTCCCCACAGCGTTTTTTCTCTAGGGAGACTTTTTGTATCTTTTTCTTTTGTATCTTTTTATCTTTCTGTATCATGCACTGCTCACAGTCTCCCTCTTCTGAGCAGCCCAAATTCGGATGGTTACCGTGAAATCCTTAACCGTCAGGCGGTTACACACGGCTCTATCCTGTAACCCCTATCTCTGGTAACGGACTGGATGACCAGTTCAACCGTTACTAGATAAGGTTGCCGAGAATGTCCATTCCTTTTGTAACATTACCATCTACTTAACTCGCTCATCACCCCCAATTCTTGTTGTTCCGCCAACGACTAGGATGGTCTACTCTTTCACCTATTCATTTCTTCTTTTACAAAGAGGAGAAGCCTTACACTCAATCGAGACTCTCATAGAAGATCTAGACAATTCATGTGATGGTATGAATGGTGTAGATCAAGTCACTTGTCAACATCGACATGCATATCGATAGTATTTAATGTACGTGTGCACTTAACCCACATGGTATACAATGTAGATAGGTGACTTAATCTGTGTTGTTCGTGCAATCACATAAAAAGTTTAGATCTTCTAAAAGAGTCTAAGATGAAACCTAATCTAGCAACTCTCATTTTGTTTTTATCTCTCTTAGATCTTCTAAAAGAGTCTAAGATGAAACCCAATCTAGCAACTCTCATTTTGTTTTTATCTCTCTACATACGTACGTATATATATACATATATATATACATACATATATATATATATATACATACATATATATATATACATATATATATAAGGTGTTGTGTGTTATTCAAAAAAAGTATATATATAAAGTTTGGTATTTGCTAGCAACATTATATGTTAGTATATTCAAATAAATTTCAACTATCTAATTTGGAAGATAAATAATTGATATTTTAATTTAAAAGTAAAAAGTATAATTATATTTTTATAAATGTATTTTAATCAAAAACAACATTTTCTTTTCAAAATTAAATTTTAACCATTTCTTTCTCAAATTTAGTGGTTGAGTTTTGTTTGGATATGATATTATATAATATTATTAGCATATACTATATATATATATATATATATATATATATATATATATATATATATCACAACCATCTCATCATGGCAATTGGGTTGTTACTGTTTGCACAGAAAAAACAAATTTTATTCTACTTGCTTGTATGCTAACAGCAAGTACGATATATTTTCTGCATGAATAGTGATCGTCCGATCAGAAGGTTGTGGTTGGCATATCCTCCAGAATACTTTACCATTCTTTATATATATACATACGTATATATACTTTATATATATACATACATATATATATACATATATATATATATATATATATACATATGTATATATGTATATATATATATATATATATATACATATGTATATATATATATATATATATATATGTATATATATATATATATATATATACAACATATGTATATATATATATATACATATATATATATATGTATATATATATATATATATACATATGTATATATATATATATACATATGTATATATATATATATATATATATATATATATATATATATATATATATATATATGTATATATACGCGGCACTATCACAGTTGACAAACCACCATGGCTCCGTGGGAGTAACGGTTGTTGAAGGGTTCAAACCCGAGCCATGCTCCTGCGCCCACGAGGTTGAGAAAAACTAATGCTTATGTTGCAAGCTTCATCTCTGGCCTTACATGAAGCTAGCGATCTCTTTATGGCTGGTGTTACCTATCTTCAATGGAGCAGCTTACATATGTGAGAATATAGTGAGGAAGCGGTTGAAGGTCAGGGACGTAGGTTCGCACCTCACAGAAGGGCAAAGGAAAGTCCTGCGGATGATGAACCTGGACGCAAGGAGGTCGGTTTACATTGATAGACATGGACCCGAAGCCTTCGGAGGAGTCCTCAAAGCGGTATTTTCCTCTACCCTTAAAATTACGCATTAATGTCACAAATATCCAAGTTAAGATATCATATATTTGAAATCATCGGCCCTTTTTAGTGAAGTAGCGCCATCACTGTGGCCTTTTGAATAAATACTATATCATTTAGCTTAAAGTTTATTTAGAAGCATTGTTTAGTTTAAATTTTGGGTACAATGGGTAAGCTGAACCCAACACATGCCGTGTATCTAACTCATGACCTCTAACTTGTGACCCGAACCCCTAGCCAGGTGAGCGATTTCTCTTTCTGCTAATTTGTTTAAAGTTTCACGTAAATATCGCCTGCTCAGCTCTTATTACTCAACTTTAAAATTATGATATTTCATGCATTATACATAATTTCTCACATCAACACCAAAACAAAACCAAGAGGAAGCCTGGTGTTGTTTGTGTCGTGAAAAAATCATTTAACTCAATGAAAGCTATATATAAAACAGTTTCTGCTCACCACAAATGCTACTCACTCATGGTTGAACATTATTTTTCAGTGACGTAAGTATAATTTAAAAGTTTTAAAGGTTTTAAAAAAGTATAAAAATAATGTTATTACACTCATACCCAAAAAACAATGGCAGATATTGAATGTACAACATAAATGATAGATAACAACCAATCATTCTTCTCTCTCTCTCTGTCTCTCTCTCTCTCTCTCTCTATATATATATATATATATATATGTGTGTGTGTGTGTGTGCGCACGTGTGCACGTGCGCACAATTACTTTTGAATCTGTATTTTGAGATAGACGATAAGTTCTTATAAGGAACTTCTTTGCAGGCTGAAAGGGAAGCGAAGAAACGGTAGTCGGTATTGCCATTCTCTCGAGGGGAAGATTTAAGACGTATGCCAATTCTACAGTCTATAAATATGTTTATCAAAAAATTGGTCCTATTATTGCATTTATCTTTAATAATGTAATAATGCATTATCAGCTTCCAGTTTTATTTTTTTTGTTCAATTGCTTTACATAATCAAGATCTGCTTTTTTCTCAATCTCTATCTATTTATATATATACATACACACACACACACACACATATATATATATATATATATGTCCAAAATCGGATCCTTCTCACCAGTGATATGTACACCCATATATTAATCTGATCGCTAATAATTCCAAACATATCTTAGCTCAAAAAGTCATATCCTATGCTATTATGCCACTCTCACACTTGGGTCCATGGACCACACTTTGGTGAATCCTCCCTTTGACTCGTTTGACATGGTAGACAGCTCGAGGTGTCATATGCTAAGAATTCCCAAATAGAGAGAATATTTTCTATTTAAGTTACAATATCAATAGGTTTCAACAAAATTTACAACTGAATGTCTATAAGTTATTAAATTACAAATCAACTACTAACATATTAAATATAAGTTAACAACAACAACAAAGCCTTTTCCCATACTAGATGGGGTCGGCTACATGGATTCTTTGTTTTCACATAACTCTATCATGTGTCATATTAACAGTTAACTTAACATGAGCTTGGTCATTCTTTATTGTTTCTTACTAACACTTTTGTGGTCTTACTTTTTCTTTTTAATATTTTCACAATCTAGTTTTTCATGCCTTCTAATTGGAGCTTACTTTGATCATCTTTCTACATGTCCAAACCATCTTAAATGATTTTCCTTAATCTTATGCTTTATTGGTGTCACTCTCAATTTGTTTTAATAATCTCATTATGTATGCGGTCTTTTTTTGTTTGACTGCTCATCCATCTTGATATCTTTATTTCTACTACAAACATCTTTTGTACATTGTAATGATCAACTCTCCAACACTTACAACTATAAAACATAACATGTCTAATTGTTGCTCTATAATATCTACTTTTTAACTTTAATGGTATCTTCTTATCACATAGAATATGTGATGTCCCTCTCCATTTTAACCAACTTTCATTAATTATAGGCATATCATCTTCATTAATTTTTTCATCACTTTGAAAAATTGACCCTAGGTATTTAAAATTTTTCTTGTGAGTGATGCAATGTATACCAATCTTAATTTTTGTATCCTATGAAGTAACCAAATGATCAAACTTGCATTTCATATATTCTGTCTTTATTTTATTAAGTTGAAAGTCTTTATTTTCTAATGTTCCACTACATGGTTCTAATTTCCTATTTACTTTTTTCTTAGACTCATCCACTAACACAATGTCATATGCAAACAATATACACCAAGGTACTTAATCTAGAATATGTTTTATTAGCTCACTAATAACCAATATAAATAAATATGGACTTAAAGTTGAACCTTGATGGAACTCAATATTAACTTCAATTGCCATTCCTTCATATTAAATATAAGCTAATTCAAACATTTTTAAACTTATGACTGTCTTGCTCTATCACATATATGTTCTTATTACTAAGTCAACATGACATGCATCAACTGGTAATTGGACCTGATAAATGATAATAATAAAGTGATGAGCACAACAATACATGCTCAGTAGAAAAATATACTCCTTGATGGGGGTTAAGTACAAGAAAGTCATTTTATAAGGGTCACACTAACCTGTGAAACCTATTTAAGTACAAAATCAATATGTGTTGCTTATACAATAGTGACACTAATGGTCCGTATCGTGCATGAATAGGAGTATGAATGGCTTCGAGCCAATCAAAATACTCTATAACTGGACCTACTAAAGACCCCCACAACCGATTTTACCCCTTAATAGTATTTAATCTGATCAAATAACATCAATAAATAAAATCCTCATAGTATCATAATTCACAAATCTGACGCATTAACTTGGTCTCAAATCAGATATCAGATGGCCCCGAAATACGCAAATACCTCAACCAGGTCCAAACACTAGATCCAAAAACTATTGGTTGATGTAATGTTTATGTCATGACGGCATCATCATAAGACTTGGACACAATTATGACACAGGGAGAGATGCATACACAAACAATAGGGTGACATCATGAGACTAACTCAGTTTGGTCTGACTTGCTGAGATGAACCGATAGATCGAACCATATCAGCCTCAATGAGCTGGTTATAGTTGGTCCTCTTCTCGGATTTCGAAATGTAAAAATAAATTTTCAAATAAAACGGATTTACGTAACCTGAAAAATCACGTTCTTTCATCTCCTTCTTCCCGTTGGCTTCAGCGCGTTATGTTCGAACTCCAACAAAAAGCTTATCGAAAAACATGAAACAGTGGAAAAACCTAAACCATGGGTTCGATTTTTTTTTTCGTTGATTTCTAACCAAATACTCATCCAAAAGAGTAGATCTTGGTCTTGAAACATCCGTCTCACATCAGCCTACGCTAGCCGGCCCCAAAGGTCGGCGGTTGGCGAGAATTTTTAAGGAAACTAAAATACTTAAAAGCTTTTCTAGAAAGTACACGATTTCCTCAACGATCACTGCCGGTTCTGGTTGCCTCCACTCAATCTCGATAGGATGTTTGATATAATCTGCAAGGACCCCCAAAGCCCCTTATTTATAAGCACGGATGATCTTTGCCGAAAAGATTACAGAAGGTTTTTCCCTAAGCCTTGCATCTTTTTACCTGTGCGGATCTAAATGTGTCCAAAACCCGGATATGACATTGTGATCTTGAAGGATTGGCACTTCTCTACGAATGGAGTCATCTCAGCAGGATGTGGTATCCACCATTAAAAAGTGTCGAAACGCATGCCCCTGAAGAGAAGAATTGCAACAAATCACCACCTAAACTGGTATAAATTGAAATTTTTGGAATGTAAATGGCTACTCAATGATGTTAACTACCTCACGGTGCTACTTACTGATCCTCGATCTAGATTGGAGGGGGGATAAGCCATCAAATCGTCTTCCTCGTTTTGTTTTTCTTTCTTTTCTTTTATATATTACGGACCTATACTTGTTGGAGGTCTACCAAACCCGACCTTGGCTATCGCAACGAGAGCGTTAACTCAGCTATAGGGCGCACGTTGCTGTTGGCGGAGATTTTGACTCCTACGTGGGCAAGCGCATTAGGCTTCGGCCTTCTCCTGCAACCAAAAAAGAAATCAATAATAAACAAAAAGAAAGTGAGCATCTCGTAGGAATCTACCTTAGGAATGGCAATAGACGATGGCAGACGGGTACAACATTCTATACCAGCCCCCATACTGAAACCTCAGTATTATGCCCCATACTTGCTCCGTTACCCAATGGGATGGGTGTGGTTTATGTCCTTGTTTTTGTGCCAAATTCCAATCTTTTATTAAATTTTTAGAATTAAAAAATATGGTTAGATGGTTGAAGTTTTGAAAATTCAACATCATAATATATATACATGCACGTGCATGTGTGTTTATTGAAATATTATATATTTCTTTTATACTTTTAATATAGTTTGGGTTGGGTACAGGTCGGGTGTGTCTTATCCCGTACCCACCCCGTACCTAGTCAAAGATGTTCCCATGCTCGAGTGCAAACCTGAACCCTTTCAAACTCGGATTGGGTCGAGTCTGCTCAATATTGCCATCTCTAGTTTGCCTTTCAACGTGAAAAGAAAGAAAATATAAGTTTTTTTAATTGGTCATTTTGTTTTTGTAATTGCTGCCTACCTGATATGAGCGCCTCAGATATTGAACTCATGACCTTTCACTTGAAAGTTATAATTTGGTGGACTCTTAG
Organism: Brasenia schreberi; assembly: GCA_036023115.1. Classification (NCBI taxonomy): domain Eukaryota; kingdom Viridiplantae; phylum Streptophyta; class Magnoliopsida; order Nymphaeales; family Cabombaceae; genus Brasenia; species Brasenia schreberi. Next base: position 14,446,268 of record JAYKKT010000078.1, on the reverse strand, counting down.
CTAGTAAAGTTCTTATTGTTGGAGCACAAATTATCATGTAAATATATAGATTAGTCATTCATTCGAGCCTCAAAAATTTTCTTTTATATTTTTCATGACAAAGGTGGTGTTAAGGAGACGCCTACCAATGCATCTTTTATGCATGCATGCCCCCAAGAATTGAACTTGCTATCTTCAAGTAGACATCTGAGAGCCCTATAGGTGAGATAACGCTATGGTGCAGTGCATTCGGTGAAACTGTAGAGAGATTACAAAAGATCAAACGGAGGATACTTATCAATTAGCGTATCCAATCCAACGGCAGATCTAGAATGTTTTGTCGGGTGGAACGAATTATCTATTCAACCATTTAAGGTGGGGGCGAACTATGTATAATAGCCATAGACTCAACTCAACCGTGCATACTAACTTTCTAAATTTTTTTGAATTTCAGGTCGGGTTGCTGCCCCACCTTGCTCCAATTTAGATCTGCCACTGAGTGTATCATCATCCTTCCAAAATCCATCGGAACAAGCCAAAGTTATAAGCTTAGGCGCTTTGCTGGTGCTCATAATACAAAACTATACATGGGGCCGGTGACTAGCAGTGGCACACCGAAAAATATTGTTTGGTAGGGTGGGTCGAATAGCTCGAGGGACTTTGATGATTCAACCATGGGCTATACTTTATTTGTCTTTTGATTTTTTGGCTCAATGTCGATCAATCTGCTTTGCAATGATGAGACAGGGACTCGTTGATCAAGAGAGTTAGCAATCCTAGTTTACACATTCATCTTCCATAGCTCTCATCTTCTCTCCTCAACACCTGAAACTTCTCCTCCCCGTAGTTATTAAGGTTGGTAAACGAGCCAAAACGAAACCGTCACGAGATGTTCATGGTTCATCCTAAATTTAAAATGATGTTTGTGTTCAGTCAATGGCTCATTTGAGCTCGGTTAAGCACAAACTAAATGCGTACAAACCCAGTTGGATGATAAGAGAACCCAGTCGCTTGTTAAAGTTAAATCTACAATTCAGCATATATACCTCTTACTTATATATATATATATATATATATATGAAAACTTTGAATTTGGATCAAAATTTTATCTTATTTACCTTTTTTATTATCAATTTGAACTGCTGGACCAGTTGAGTACATGTACATGGGTCCAATGAGCTCGATTGATGTATTATTATATATGTAGTCAGGGTCGGTCGACCTGGGATCAGTAGGCCCTTAAATAAACAAACTTACACCTGAAGCCAGACCAAACCACAACCCATGTTCATGTTCATATTCGAACATGTAAATGCAAATTGTTGTCCTAATCGAATATAAATCAAGAGGAAGCAGAAATCACAACTCCGGATTTGTAAAAGATGGAATGGTCTGTTCTGGCTTCACTGGTGATGTTCTTGTTCCATTGACACAGAGTTGACCACTGCATGTGTAATGGGTGTCCTCAAAACAACAACAACAACTAGCCTTTTCCCATACTAGACGGGGTCGGCTAAATGGGTGTCCTCAAAAGAAAGGGGAAATTGGGGAAATCGGTAGACGCTACCGATTCATTGAATTGAGCCATGGTATCGAAACTCACGAAGTGGTGACTTCCAAATTCAGATCTTTGGTCTTTGTCTTAAGAATAATGATTGTTTTATGAATGAGTTATTGCCATTGTCCGGCCCTTACTGCATGCCCAACCAGAGAGGGCACAGCCAGTACGTTCCACAAAGAGACCATGCATATAGAAAACAGCTTATTCGAAAAGCCAGTAAGCATAAATTCCCAACTGCACACATTCCCTAATCATAAGCTCTATGGGAACCAAGAACACAGAATACAATCACAGTTGAGTGATAACACTCAGAATCTAACTCCATGGGAATCTTACCTGTAGGTCATAAGAAAGGCCAGTAAGCAAGTAGAGAAGAACAAATCCAATTTGTTACTAAGCAAACTTCGAAAGTAAAGCAGATCCATTGCATTGCTAACTGCTTATTCGAAAAGAACACAACAAACCAGAAGAGAGTCGATTGGAAATAGAGGCAACACGAAAACGGCTAGGTCTGGAAAGCACATAAACCACAAACAATCTTCAATCTTTGCTGCAGAGAAAAGCATGAACCGCAGGAAGATTTTATGTCCGGGAGAGAGAGAGAAGGGGAGATCCGAGTGCGAGCAAGAAGGGTTTCTTCTACGTACGAACCGTGGGAGAGAAAGAGACAGAGAAAGGAGGGAAATTATTCCCACGTCCAGGCTAAAATTCATCAAGTCTTCGACAGTCGGAATTTTGAAAACAACAATTTCGTAAATTCGACACAGAGTAAACTCCACCTATGTAAGGAATCACTCTTGCCCGTTCCAAGCTCGGAAAAAAGAAAAGGATTGTGTTAGGCTTCCAACTGCAAGCATAAAACTTTATCGAACTTAACATGAATTCTACAAAAAAAAACAAAGAATCCATATAGCTGACCCCATCTAGTATGGAAAAAGGCTTAGTTGTAGTTGTAGTAGATGCTAGACACACACTAAATTGCCGATTATATTATAGAGTTGGGTACATGAACAAGAAACAACACGAATTAAGACACAAATATCAAGACCTGCACGAAACTAACACATGAAAAATATGAACAGGCTTATGGAAGCAAAATATGGACAGGCTTCATCGAAGAAAGATTGAAGCTACAGCTCTTTTGTGGTCCTTTAGTAACATCTAATGTGATGCGATCTTTCTTTAATGGGTATGGTATCTATCTTGCTTTCTTCTGATGTTCCCATTACTTCTATTACTATGATTACACGATCAATTTCACCTACACTTGACAGCTACCATGAAAATTAACATAAACAAGAAAAGTCCAAATCTTGACCAACCATTCGCAAGATTTTTTTCATCTATTAGATCTAACTTAGTGAAGTAGTTAGTTAGCACAGGTTAGCATATAACTCAGATAGTATATTCCACTTTATTCAATTCTCTTTCGTTGAATTGATTGCTTCCATAGCATGTGCGTTTAGAACTTCAACAAAATTAAATTGAAAAGGAAAAGAGTGCCATCTTTTCTCGGTCAAGTAGACCCATAGGCAAAACCACAATCAAATATCATGTGTTCTTCACGGTCTCCTTTACTGTCTCATAATATTTTAACCATTAATTTTCACTGTAAGTTCCAAGTGCACAACTTTAGATCATTCCTCGGTTTCCTTTTTTTCTTAGAAGAGGGGCCTGGAGCTTTTTCTTTAATTTAACTCTTCAAAAACTCTCCATTAATTAAACATGTCTCACAAATTAAGCCAAAGAACAAAGAAGCCCCAAGGTAAAAACAAGGATGAAAAATAATAGGAAAGGTGCCCAGGGAGTTTTATTGGATTGAGCTTATATATGCAATACCTAGCAGTACAAAACACCCTTTACTCGAGGCTTTCTTATTATAGAATCTGACTAGTCATTTATTTTCTGGTCCTCACATGCAGTCTCTCTCTCTCTCTCTCTCTCTCATTGTGAAAAGCTGATTAGATCGTCTTTTACTCTATTCATTCTCACTGAGTTTGCAATTTACTGCTCTTTTTGAGCAACCAATGAAAACGAGTGAAGTTTATCAGAAAAGCAAAAAAAAAAGGTGAGAGAATTAGTGAAGGGTGTGAATGAATGTACGATGACCTTAAGACCTGGATGATGATCCGCTGGTGTACTTGGAAAGCCCGCTAGACTAAGGGAGTATAGCCCGTTAGATCAAGGTGCTACCCCTTACATTTTCCTTGCCTTCCACAAATTAACAGAAATCTCTCTCTCTCCCCCCACTGTGCGTTGGAGTCCAGTAATATGACAATGACTTTTTCAAGAAAATACCAGCCAATCTCTTCCACAGATCTAAATCTGCTGTTAGTGAGGCATACTTATCCTGAACTCACACCAAGTATCCCTTGTATATGATCATTAGTAGACACTGAGATACCATTAAATAGGGTTTTGTCAAATCTTTTCCTCTCTCTCTTTGTTGGAACCAATCCAAATTGCATCCTACTTTTTACCTATAATTTCCAAATTCAGTCAAAAATACTGACTTTGGTTTTACATACAAGGTAAGAGAAGTAATATGTAGCACCATTCTAATGCACAGCAGTTGAATTTGGCGACCACTGAATCTATAGATTCTCTACTCCTAATTTCATATGAATTGACTTTAAGCCTAAAAGAAAAATAAGAATATCCATCATATATTTTTGTTAACTATGATGTGCCGAACAAAATTACATAATTGTTTTTTGTTAAAGAAATTAAGATATTCAGAAATTAAATCCATTCATAAGATGATTTTACCATTGGGAAGAATAAACTGCAGGTGATCGATAGATTTATACATGCTCTTAATCTACTCTTAAAAGAAGGATGAAAATGACTAATGTTTGCAAACTTAGAGGCATTTTCTAGATCAATTATCCCAAAGTTACCGCCATGAAGCCATGAATTCAAAATGACTAGAATGGGAAGGATCAGTTGGGAAGAAGCAAATGGTCTCATTTAAACAATTAATAGACTAAAACTCAATCTTATATGCCAAGGCTTGGTTGGTTCAAGTGTTTCAGCACTTGTTCCCCTTAAGCAAGGTTTCAAGTTCGAGTTTTGTAAATGTAAAAAATCAACACTGGGAGAGTTTTTACCCCTAAAGTTCGGATTCGGGGTCTTTGTGAGCTTGTGGATAAAGGCGACTTAGAAAAAAAATGTCAATTTTATAGTTATAATGGCAGTCTATAATAGGTTTATGTTAAGCTAACCAAAGGCAACAAAGTAGCATCTTGAGGTCTAGTTAGTTGTTTTCTTTTTATTACAAGAAGAAGCCGAAGCCTAACACACACACACTCACACATGCACCCTCTGAGAGTCGAACTCCCCACCATTAAGCTAACGCTTTGGATGCAACTTACTTTGTTTTAATTTGAACTGCATGAGTGTGTGTGCACGCAGCCACTATGAGAAATCTTTGTTTCAGATTTAGTGCCATAATAAGGATATTAGCGTCCTTGTCACAGACAAGATTGTTAGTCTTATCCTGTGGAAGTGCGTTTCTCTTTGTCATCCCATGAGGGAGGGACGATCCCCTCAGGATTGCAACATCCTATTTATTTACTTTCACAAAGAGACCCTTGATCTTGGTAATTAGTAACTATTTTATCAGCTTGGCCACCTTAATCCTTTTGGAGATCGCGGCTTTAGATTTTCATTTAATTGCATTGTTTGCATTATTAGACCATATCCGTAACAAGGCTATTAAAAAATGTTAAGCAAATCCTTAAGAAAGAAAGTGTGAGAAACTAGATAGTTAGTCTTTCGAAAGAAGTGGAGGAAGGCCTTAAAAGCTTTGCATGAAAATGATAAAACTAGACCTTAATTTTTTATTGAGTACAAGTATGACAAGAGATTGAGTATGATACGGACAATGAGTTCATGTCGTCGACCCCAAGGGAGAGAAGCCTTGGTTATGGTAAAAACCAAGTCTATATCTAAACGACATTTAATCTTGAAAAGCTTCCTTACTAGTTGAACTTCCAAAAAAATTATGGTGAGCAATATAGCTCACCAGGATAAAGGGTTTATCACAAGTTTAAGGTCATGAGTTCGATACCCAGCTTGTGCATGTGGCATTAGCCTCCCTGTCGTACCAAAAAAAGTTGTAGAAATTGTGCAATAAAAAATGAGATTGTTGTCCATATATATAAGTAGAGACTTATTTCTTGTAAAATGGAAGTCTCGACTCCTTGGGATCTGTAAACACTTCTAACTAATTAGTTTAGCATGTATGAATATATACTCAAAGGTTATCATTTGTCCGAATAACATTCCATTTTTTTCTCCCGAACCCAACTCCAACCTTGGGGCAAAACCCGCAACCGAAACACACATAACTTTAGAACCCTACTCGGACTTGCCTTCGGAAAAAAATTATTTGATGGAAGAAAAAATAAATATTCGATAGATAAACTCGGTGGCAACCCGGCGATACGACCCACCCCTGCTCCTATGAGCTCCCAACCAGTAGTACCCATGCGTTGGGTGCATTGCCAAGCCTGTAATCAGGTGGAAATATTTTTTTTTAATTTTAGGTTACAAAAGTGAGGCCGAGGCCAGGTATGCTGACCCTGGGAATCGAACTCACTATCTGCATCGTGTGAACGTTCTTTTTTCGATAAACAACAAAAGTATGTTTCCTAAATTCCTGGTAGTGCTTATTACGATGCAGATTATGCTTAATTTTCTAGTGGAAGAAAGTGATTAATTTTGTGATATCATTTCATTAATTAAGCATATCATACAGTAGTTACATCCTGGCAAGGAGGATTGGTCACAAGAAACCCTAAAAGTTATATATATATATAGATAGGTAGATAGAGAGAGAGAGGGAGATGGTGGGACCATGGTGAGGGTGAATAGCGGGGAAAGAGGGGTACCGCTTTTCTGTAAGAGGCCCACAAGGCCGCCGTCAGGGAAAACGAAAGGCAACGGCCTTGGACCACACGCACCATCGTCCATCTTGGAGATTCCTGGAAACGTCGATATCTTCACCACGATGTCATCTTGGTGGGCTGGGCAAACGGTTCGGGTCGGACCCGAACTATTGATGGTACCGATTTTCTTCAAACCAATATTACAATTATGGGGTAGGACTGCAAAACCTAGTGGGACATGCTAGATGACCTGGTTCGAACGGTTCTAAAACGGATCGGGAGTCCGTGTATCGCAGGCATTCACGTGTATTATAAGGGGTTCCATGGCCCAGATCTATATTTGAAATCTATTCATCGCCCAATCTATTACACATTGCCTTCTCCGAAGCCCTGGTAACCAATGTTTATTTTCTTCATTTATCATTACTTTATTTTGAGTTATTATAATAAAGTTAGATATTTTGTTATTGTGAACACTTAAGTCGCACACGGACATCAAGATCTGGCACGAACAAATCATGTCATTCATGTCATCTAGAAGATGATAGATTTTGTCCTCTCTTTTTTTTGTTTTTTGCAACGGCAAGCTCTGAAACTAACAACAATCTATTAGTTTTTGAACCCTTGACCTGCTGTCTAGAGGGTCCAACGCCTAGCACACACTTTAACACTCGATATTATGGTTTCCCAGACCACATAACCTAACCTTGTGATTGTCCATTTACAAGAAAAGATATATATTAAATCCAATCTAATATAATAGATGGGGCTGAGACCCAAATCCAGAGGTTAACCTTTTCAATACATGAAGTACTCAACACCTCTAGTGAAGAAAAAATAAACCTTTGATGCCAAAGAATATCCCATCCAGTGTTGCTCATCTTCCAAACCGATGCCTAAATGTTCAATTATTCAGCCCACGGACACCCTGGGGCAGCATGCGAAACAAGCCATTCCTTTACCGTAAGGCATCAATAGGTACGCTGGTAGGCCGCCTTGCTACACAAGCCACCCCTACCACTAAGCGGCCCACGGAACGGTCGTGGAAGAGCTATTAGAAACAGCCTCCAACATCGCGATCACAAGGTTAGATGAAGTTATCTAGGAGATCATGATCTAGCTAAAATCCCATATAGATATCATCAGTAGATAGGGGACCTACTCATGCTCATACATCAAAATGTTAACTTCATATTGGATCCATTTGTTGTCATATTAAGTCCCTTACATTTTAATTGTATAAGAAAATGCAGAAAAGTGGTGTATCTCATGTCATTCTAGTTGGTTTTTAAATAAAAAGTACTTTACATTCTTCCACTAATTAGTGTCAAGATTTCGTGATCATAAAAATTACACGATGGTTACTTGTGAAATATCAAAAGCTTATTATTATTCAGAACCTCATTATTGATATGACAAATTCATAGTTCTTATCACCAAAACCTCTGACCCAAACTTCAGCTATGTACTCCCTTTTTCTTGGCAGCACATGGAGAATCATTCAGTATTAATTTGATTATATAATTCATAATTTCTCTCAGCAATAAGAATTTAACGAACCAAATTTCCCACACTAAATGAGGTCAATTATATGGAGTCTTAGTTGCCACAAAGCTTGATCTCGTGCTGTATTAGCATTTAACTCTATGATCATGCTTTATTATTATCTTCAGTACTTGAGAGGAATTCCTATACATCTTTTAAAGTGTTTCTTCTTATCATAGTTGTATAAGGTCGCCTCTCCAAATGTCTAAACCACCTTCATTGTATCTCACTTAGTTTATCTTCTATAATATAACAACCTTGTTACATATCCAACCTTTTGTTACATGGTCACTTCTTCACCTCAATAGTCAAGTTCATTTTTTGCACATGTTGATGATTAACTATGCCGATGCTAGCAATAGAAAGCATAATTGGTCATATAAAAAAGTAAAAAGGGTACTTGCTTCTAACTTATGTCAATCTAGCACTATGATTTTTTTAACTAAGAATGTCTACAATCTATCCTCATTATCGATATGAACGACATAGAATAGGTGTAATGATGCAAGAACTTTAAAAGGTTCATTGACCTTTTATCCTATAATAAGTATTCAAAAATGGATACATACATGTGTTAGAAGATTCATATATTAGGAATGATAGGGTCCACTAGGTTGACATACTCCCTCATCCACACCATCCAATCGCCCTTGATGGATCCTTCATGAGTATATACTCCTGGGCAGCCCTACCATTCCTATATATATAGATAATAGAGAGAGAGCACTATTGTATACCACAACCTTTAAATAATCCAGATTCTTGTATTAGGATATCATAGTTAATTTCGTAGAAGATTCTCAATGCAAAATGTCTTAAGAATTTAAAATTATTAAACCACATTAGGATTGACATCAGAATCCTACAATCTCTTGGTTCAATTATTTAAATATAAGAATCACCAAGTTCTAAGTTTATTCTTTTAATTTGAAAAGATGCAGTGCAGAGATGAGTATAATCTCATAATTGACAGTAAAAGTTCGATATCCATATTGTTGCTATTCTATAAAATCGACAAGTTTTACATGAAGACCAAAAGATAGCACAAAACTGTAGATGGTATTCTGTTCAATGTAGGGAATCAACTACCTCTTTTAATGCCTTTCAGTTTGTCAAAGTAGATTAATTGATGTTTTTAAAGTGAAAGGCTAGGATCATGAAGATTTTCGAATGGAAATAAACATGGATGCGTACTTTTAATTGATAGCTACGTACTTCTAAAGGGGAAGAAGACCATTAAGCATATTGTGAACTCAAGCTTATTTGGGAGTTTTGTGTGGGGCCAGTTTTCTTACTTTTGTTCACCACAATGCGGTCTTAAATTGGTTTAAAACGAATACTTATTTCACAATGATCAGTAAAGGTTGTCCTCTACAAATACTTGAAATTTTCTTAGAGAAATGTTGGTGGGTCTACTCACAAGTTAAAGGTCAATAGTTTGATATCCACTGTCAAGATCATGATATTGACAGAGGGTTTATTGTGCATATATGTTTTATCCTCATAATACCAAGTATTTGAGGAATCTCATGACCATCCAACTTAAATCATTTTTATCATTAAAACACATCACCTCCTATGGGCGTTAAAGAGGATTTATCTTTGCATTCAAGGGTAAAGAACGACTTCGCCCCGAGCCATTAAGCAAGAAAATGTCTTATAAGCCAAAAATCGATAAATAAGCCAAATGTGATCTCAATTCTCACAAGCCACAGCTAGGTTGACCTGAACATGCAACTTCGTAGTGTAATCCTGCACCAAGCCCAAATGTGTGGACCTCTTGAGTCCATTTCGTTGTACTAAATATGCTGCTGGTGTAACTGCCTATGGTCTTCAGTGCTGTAAGAACGCTCTTTTAGATGCCTTAAGCAATGACCTTTTAATGGAATTCACGAGAAAGCTCATTTCCTGCAATGGACTGCACTGAGGGCCATCCTTACTCAAGAATTCAATCTTTTCTGTTGTTTTTCAGTTTCTACTTTGAATTTTTTGTTTATTTGATAGATGGAGTTTTACATGTACAAGCATAATTGTCTAACCAATTAGAAAATTAGCAGTTATTGCTCCTCCACCCTAGGACTGGTAAAGGAAGCAAAAGATTCGATCAGGGGCTGTTCATGGCTTATTCATCAACTGAAAATGCTGTTCTTGCTCACCCTGTAAGATCATCCCGACCGAATCGAATTAGATGAGCTGAATGGGAGCCGCCCTTTAAATTTCAAATGTATATATCCGTTCACATGCAAAAATATTCGAGTAGAAACTTTAGTTTTTGGTTTTAAATTAAGCCAAAATAATATTTTTAGTAAAAGGTTGCTCTAAAAACTGAAATTTTGTATCACTTAGTTGGGTTGTATCAACCCAATTTTTTGAATTAACTTGTTTTTATCTATACATACACGTAAAAATTCTATATACTTACATAAACGAGCTAATGCAAGAGAGACCCAACTGAAAATACATCACTCATGTTCAGCTCACCTAGTTAAATAAGTTCAGCTCATGTTTGGTTCATCTCTATCATGAACTAAACATAAATGATCTTGCAAATCATGAGCATCCTTGATTCATTTACTAGTCCTAATTTTCCATCCTTTGCAGACAAAGAGGGCGCCAACTAATACTGTCACCAAGTACATTAGAGAAAACTACAACTCTAGTAAATTGATGAGGAGACGCATGATAGATGAAATAGATGCCAAAGGAAAAACACATCAAAGATGGCGTTTTTACTTCTTTGCAAGTAGAAAGACGACTAAAGGGAAATTCAGTAAGAAAGAAAGTATGAGAAATTAGATGGTGAAAATATTAAAAGAAGAAGAAGAACATCAAGAAACAATAAAAATGATCTATCTTATATTGAATGAATTATTAGCATGTCAAGTAATCAAGCTCTATGTCAACAAAAAATCTATATAGCTTACCCCATCTAGAATGGTAAAAGCCTTAGTTGTTATATATTTCTGCATCATGGTATAGTAAGACAATGTGTTCATCTCACACATGTCTACAGATATAGACACACATGCACAGACTTGCATTCACACACATAAGCGCACACACGCAGAGATTTAAAAGAAAAAAGGCTTGCTGCCTTTTTCTTGACATTGATATGAAACCCTAGCTGCAGCGGGGTGACCTGTGATGAAGATGGTGACAAAGCCACTTCCTACACCCTAACACATCAAGTGCATCCGCTTTCCAACTATACATAAATGAATGCTGTGGACGTAGCAATGTCACATGGAAGTCACAGTCACAGCACTCCACGCCCATAACATAACCCCATAAACAGCATAGTACAGCCTATAGAAGTCTGATAAATCAAATCTCTACATCTAAGACCATATATTTCCTAAAGCACCATTTACTATAAATTAACCTATTCTATTAATATGCACCAAAGAAAAGGAAAATAGAAAATATTTAAGAATAATATCCAACACTTGTATAAAGTATGTGGAGAATAATGCTGATTCTTAGCTAGATGAGAATAATACAAACTTTTGCATGTGCCAATATCCTCGTTAGTTGATCACAAGTGTGTGCCACAAAAATAACAAATCTCATGAAGAAAGCAAGAAATTAGTCAGAAATTCTTATTTGGAAAAAAAAAGAAAAAATTAAGCAATTGAGATAATATTCGTCATCACTGTACTTGAGCTAGATCATAGAGAGATGTACTTTGAAACTCATTTAATTATGGTCTTCCATTTTAAGTATGTTCTTCTCCTCCACAGTGCCACTCATACGAATGATGTATACAAGCAAACCCTAAGCCTAGAAAAAGACTTATATACATATATAAAAGAAATATATAGAAGCACTACAGTCACAAAAGGCTAAAGGTTTCGCAAACTATATATCTCCAAATTCCCAGCGAAAAGAATACATAGTAACATCACAACAGAAAGAATAGAATCACTAGAACCACCAGCAAGCACAGAAAAGAACAACAGTCCTCAAAAATCATATCCTGAAAAGGACCAATTAAAACACAATAAAAAGAATGAAAAATGAGACAGCCTCTCTGTGTGTGTATATGTAACCGTATCTTGCTTGTGAGAGAGAGGCAATCTACATATTTGCTGTTTCTCTCTCTCTCTCTCTCTCTCTCTCCATTTCTGCAGGCCAGTAAGCTAAAAATCAGTATCTTTCCCAAATAATTTTCTCTCTTTTTCTGTTTCTTTGTGTCCATTCTCCTTAATGTAAAAAAGCTGACAAGTCCTCATTTGGTCATTCTTCCCAAACAGAGGAAAGGGAAAAACGAACGGAAGGCAAGGAAAGATAGAATTTTTGGGGAGGATGGGAAGAGGAAAGATTGAGATCAAGCGCATCGAGAACACTACCAACAGGCAGGTCACCTTCTGTAAGCGCCGAGGGGGTCTTCTCAAGAAAGCTTACGAGCTCTCTGTGCTTTGTGATGCTGAGGTGGCCCTCATCATCTTCTCCACACGCGGTCGACTGTATGAATACGCCAACAACAGGTGCGGCTCCCTCTACCCCCGCCCTCTCTCTCTCTCTCTAGCTTTTGTCCACCATCTATCTTTCAGAATGATTTGGACCGGATCTATCCTTCTCTCACATTTCTTTTGCACCATCTTTGTTTCTGAGATTGATTAAGAAGGAAGAGTTCTTTTAGTTCTTCCTTTTCTATATAATTTCTTTCAGAAAATGGTAGTGCTTTCCTCTCAAAAGAATTAATGGTGGTATTCTTTGTGGAACTTCTAAGCATATCCTACGATTTGAGTGGTTTTCATTTCCTTTTAGCTTTATCTGAACAAAGAAAAAGCTAATTATCACCTTTGAATTTGTACTTCGATATGTGATGATTCTTGATTTCCTTAGCCTCGTGGGTTTAACAGAGATTGCCATCCTTTTGGAAAGAAAGGAAGACTTTTTAGTTCTTCCTTTTCTATATGATTTTTTCCACAGCACGGTAGTGTTTTTCTTCTGAAAATAATGGTAGTATTCTTCGTGGGAAAGTGGTTTTCATTGTTTTCAGCCTGATTTGCACAAAGAAGAAGCTAATTGTCGCATTTTTGTTTGTACTTCAATATGTACGATCCTTGATTTCTTGTATCTTCATGGATATCATACAAACAGCCATTTTTCGTTGTGAACCGGCATCCTGAGAGTACTTCTACATCGTTCATTGCATTTCAACTCTCAGATTTCTAGTGAATAAATTATCAAATTTAAGCCATCCAAATTAGGTTGCTGAATATTTGACTCGACATTGACTAGATGTAACAAAGTGAAATATTTCAAGAGAATTTCTCATTCTTCATCTGCTACTCACTAGTTCAGCCTCCAAAGTGCCTCTTTTTCTTTTCTTTTTTCCATTTTCTTTAATTATGTTACAGTTAAATAAAATATGTATCACAATGATCTCCTCTTAGATGAAATTGTCCGGATTCAAACTAGATCGTGCTGAATTCTAGGCTTTCAGGGATGAGTTTGTGATGTTTGATCTGTTTCCTGTATAACCTTCTTTTTCACTTGCAGATTCAACCATTTGTGCCTCATCTTTCTTCAGCTTCATTCATTTTCCTGTTTACTTCTTTCCTTTCACTAGATCTTGACTCTCAATCAGAATCTCCCACTCTTGTTTCTTGTCCCTCCAATTTCAGAAACGGTTTGCCTGCAGAAATTTCGGCTGATACCTCTACTCTTTAGGGTTTTCGCAATAGTATCTTCTCTCTCTCTATACCACAAAATAGGAATAGAGACAAGATGGAGGTTTCTCTCTTTCTACACGTTTGATTTGATCCGCTGGAAAGAAAACGAGAGCAATCCATTGCAGTTGTTCACCGCGTCAGCTGTCCGAATATAAAAAGATAAAGAGCGTTAAATGTGTCGTTCTCCTATTTGTCCATCCTTTATGAATCACTCACCCCTCACGTATTCTCTCCATTTTGACTCTTCCTTAATCCTACCTCGCCTTTTCTTCTTCCAACAACCGCCCCATGGGATTCCTTCGTATGTGGAGCCGAAATCTTGCTTCTGCCAATCACCAAGTTAGGTTTTTAATTTTAGTGTGTGTCCATGTGTGCGCGTGTGTGAATATACATATTATATGAAGAGAGAGAGGCCATTTCTTAAAAGATCAGTGATTGATTACTGTTGGGAGTTCAAACAAGGTCAGTTGCTCCGCCGGAATAAGAAACCTAACAAGATGAGAGGGCATGGGTTTATAGATTGGCAAGACCAATTTTGAATGTATTAGGCTCGTTTTACCTTTGCGATCTAGACTCGTTTCGGGAAAGATGTGCTAGCTCAATTAGTTCAATCATTTTACTACAAAGATTGCTTTAAGAAGCTATCGTTTTCTAACTTAGAAATAACAATATTTTTGACTTTGCAGTGAAAATTGCGAAATTTTGAATTGAAAATTTTTAGAAGTAAGGTCTTCACTTCATGGATGGATTTGTCATACTTCTTACACATAACAGCTCTGCAGATCCAACTCCTTTTCGATAGATTCTTGCTCCTTTGCTCACACTGATACAGACAGTATGAACTACTCTATGTCGTGCAAATCTCTGAGAAAATTTTTGTTATTTTTGGTGCTAAATTCTTCTAATGTCAAGCACTTTGACTAAGATTTTGAGAGCCCACTTGCTGAAATAAATACATCAATATCATGTGTTCATGTATAGTTAGGAAAACTTTTCCTGTTTTATAATGCATGAGCTCATTAATCCGAGTCACGGTTTTTCCTAAAGCAGTGACAATCATAGGTTGCATTGTTGCTATACTTGGCATGAATTTAGTGCAGTCTTCTTAGTTCCCCATTCTAAATTTGAGTTCAGCAATCAAATCTTCCTCCTTATATTACGTGAATCTGATCGAGTTCTACGAAAATTCAGCACGCCTTCAGAAAGAGAAATCATCGTTTCCATTTCCTCGCATTAGGTAGCAGATTGCGGATTCATTCCATCCCTTAGAAAGATCTGAAGGGTTGCTTTAATTAACCGAAACCCAAAGGAGAGATGGCTGTGCTTGTTGTGTTTGGATAGAAACTAGCAAAGTTTTACAGTACTTGTGACCAGCCTATGAGGTATCACATCACACCACACCACCCTTTTCCTCCCCTCTGCACTGTCTCTCAGAGAGAGGGGGAAAGAGAGAGAGAAGTACACGCTAGGTATAGGAAAGAGATGGGGGAGAAGAGGAAACAGGAGGTGAGCCAATTGGATGATTGTACGAGAGGTCTTCTCTGCATGGATAGTCTTCGTCTTTAGCTCTGTCAAAAACCAGCAGCAGGGTGACACTGTACGTAAACATTATTTAACCGTACTTTTTAATATAAAAAGTAAGTGTTCTCTCTCTCTCTCTTGTTTACACCATAATATGCCCATCTATATATATCTTTAATATAAGCCCTTCTCGGTCTATATCTTTTTAATATATACACAAATATATATATATATATATATAAGTCTCTCTTACTCCTGTTTAATTTCCTTATTTTTTGACGAACGATCATAATTTCCCCATTCCAAACTGAAAGAAAGAACTTAGTCTTAAAAGTAACGATTAATTCCGTAAAGAAATCTATTCAAAATACTTCTCTCTCTCTCTCTCTGACGAGAGAAAGTAGGAGGAAACGATACTTAGAACCTGCCTACACTTGTAGAAAACCTATCCTCAAGCACCGCAACTGGTCTCTTGTAGAGAACCTATCTTCAAGCACTGAAGCTCGTCTAAGAAGAAATTGGTTTAAATGGTTATTTGAAAGTTGATAGCGTCTTCCCGTCGTGGGTCATCTAAGATTCGATGGTTTCTTAGTGTTTGCGAACGTTGAGGCATTGCTTCCTCGAGCCCAACCCGTCCTTACCTCGTGTCAGCCGAGACCCCTCATCCAATCATATCGTCGGATCACGTGCCAGCGTGGCAACCCCCAGCCAATAATAGCTCGGGGAGTTTAAGGTAGTACCACTCCTTCTGCCGCGTACTCTTCACTCCCTGACTTGCTCTTCATCCCTTGGGCATTCACCGTTTTATATTTCAATTTTTACTAAGAAAAATTTCAGACCTTTAGTTAATGAAAAAAGAATAATTTGCTATAGATTTCGAAAATAGTGAGAGATAACGATAATACTGACTTTGATTATCTTGACGTGCTGTATTCTTTCGATAATTTGGGATAATACGTGAATTTTCTCTTGCAAGTTATCCTGGTTACCAAGATAAGTAAATATCCTGATCACCAAGGAAAGGCCTTCGACATGAATAATCTATGCAGTTTAATCTTGCTTCCAAAGATCATATCGACGATTAGGAACCCATGTAACTGTGCCACTCCAATAAGGGCAAGGCTTGGTGTTGGGTTTTGGTTCGCATCATATGGAACAGAAAAACCTGCTTAATAGGAGCTGATTTTGATACATTCAGAACAAGGACTTCTTGCATCTAATCGGACAGAAGCGTCATGAAACTTCTTCCTAATTTCTTCCATAACTGCATTTGACGATAAACATGGTTTTGAAATGACTGATTTGATGTTTATACTTTCTCCAGACGGGGAGTAGAAATGGATGCTGATGGATTTTCTGATGCAATGTCGTAGACGACCTCAAATTTGAATGATCTTCAGAATAATGCATCATTTCGATTTCGTACAGAAGATTTTCTGAAATCACGTACTTCGTACTGGGTCACCTTCAACAGGTGGAGAAGTCCACTGTTTTCTCTTTGTTTTCTGAAAGAAATGGTCCTCCCATCATGAATATCCCCTATAAACTAACAATTTCTACTGCCACACATAGTTTTTTGCGGACCATTTTGGTGACAACTTCCTCACATCTGCAGACCATCTCTCTCTCTCTCTCTGTGTGTGTGTGTGTGTGTGTGTGTGTGTGAGAGAGAGAGAGAGAGAGAGAGAGAGAGAGAGAGAGAGAGAGAGAGAGAGAGAGAGAGAGAATGCAAAATGGCATGAGCTGCTTGATCTCGAGTTCATCTTGAAAGACAAGCCTTGACTTGGTTCATACACTTGGAAGAGACGAACGGTGAACATGTCTACTTTGTCTTGGCTTGGCTTCTACAGGCTGTGCAACTTATATGTAATATTTATAGGCATATCTGTTAGAAAAACTTGCTAATCAAATTAGTTAGACCGGTTTAAATGTCTTGAATGGAGCAAGACTTACTTTTCACAATAAATAATGCATTAAAAAAGCGAATGGTAACTTAAACGAGCTTGAATTTCATCCTTAAGTTAATATATTTAAAAAATTAAGTTCAATGCTCAAGCCCATTTTCAGGTCATTTAACTGGCTGCTGCTCATGATACGAACTTGGGTTTCCTCTAAAAAAAACGAGAAAAGCCACGAATTTGAGAATAATCTAATGGTTTATAGAATCCTTTAAGAGATCCAATTTGCCTGGTTTTTGACTTGTTTTAAACCTTGTTCTTTTTGAAGCTGTCTGTCTTATCAGCATGATACTGACGTGATGATTGTGTGGGCGGATGTGCGCAGCGTTAAAGCTACTATTGAGAGGTATAAGAAGGCATGTGCAGATAGCTCAAACCCAGAAACTGTCACTGAAGCAAATGCTCAAGTATGTTCCCTGATTTTCTTCTCTTACATATGCTTGAACACTGACCAAATTATCTGGGAGATAATGATCGGATCATGTTGGCAACGAAATGACATGAATGCGTGCTTTGGTGTTTGATCATGATCTCCCTAATTACTTGATCCAACCCCCTTCCTCTGGTGAAAATGGTAACATGTGGCCCAAATCTAGCTAATCTTATTCCACTAGATAATAATTCTAAACTGTTTTTTTTGTGACAACTTGTTCATGCACCAATTCTATACGCACACCTGATATATATATATATATATATATATATATATATATATATATATATATATATAGAGAGAGAGAGAGAGAGAGAGAGAGAGGTGATTGGATGCTCCTCACCTTTGGCATGCATTCTCATGACTGCCCTTTATTTATTTTAGGCATGAATACAATAAAAGTGTCTTTTATATTTTTAAATATTCTTATAGCTTCTCATATTTATACCTTTCAAAAGTAAAGGGTGTGCAACATTCAGTTTTCATATATATATATATATATATATAGAGAGAGAGAGAGAGAGAGAGAGAGATAGATATATAGATATATATGGGGACACTAATCTGTGCTCAATCCTCCTCAAACATCTTCATGGCTTGATGGCCACGATTAATAGTGGAGATTTGAATCTCAAAAAACAAGTGTATTATTGTACTTGTTGTATTGAGAATATACCTCTCTCTCCCTATATATATATATATATATATATATATATATATATATATATATATATATATGTACGAATTTATGCGATTTAAAAACACGAGCGTTTATCTTGTTGAGAGCTATTCATTAATTAGACGTAAGAAAGGAAAAGAACAACGATAAAGCAGTTTCCTTACTAAATAATAGGCAAAGGACTTCAATTATTTGACAAAAAGAACCAATCTTTCACCAATAATTCGTTATATATCAAATCATTGAGTGATGTTTCTATGCTTCAAAGCCACTTTAGAGGTCTCTGTTTTATAGAAACGGCAATAATAAATTCAAGAAATAGTTGGATCCATCACCATGTGGCGCTTTGAATGACAATTAACAAGCCTGCATACTTATCAGTAAGGAAATAATTTGCCCAATACAGCATAAAAGATTCATGTATGTAGTTATTGGGGTCACTACTGTACATTGATAATGCTTGCCATGATACAAACTGAAGAACTAAGAAAATTATAACAAGAATGTAAACAGATCGTGACTTAGAAATAAACATAAGAAAGTGCCTTCTTTTCTTATTAAATTTTTGGCAATTGTTTTCTTAAACAAGAGCATTACTTAGATGATGGATTTATAAAATAGTCAAAGAAAATCGTTGAATGAATAATGATGGTTTCAACGAATGAGCAGTGCACACTGAAGTACATCTTTAACCACATTTCACTAACAAAGGAGGATTTATCTTCATGAATCTTAACATTTTTACTGTACGAAGTACTGCAGAGAGGAGTTGTTTCTAATCATAAGATGTGCCTACAAGGGCTTCATTGCTACAACAAAGCCTAGTAATTGGCAATACTGAGTTCAACTACTTAATTTGAAAGAAACTCGGAACATATTTGGCTATGTTGCTGGTTGATTTTACCACTTAACCTGTTACTCGGGAATAGTTGTGTATTGGGAAAAATTGATTACTTCGATTTGTTGATTCATTGGTTGTTGGAGTTAGCTCATCCTTTCGGGATCCCAAAATCATTTCATAGAAGTTCATTGATATCTTCTTTTTGGGCTTTCATGAAATTCATTCTCAAGGTAGAGCATGTGTGTGAGGGCTCTCAGCCACATGGATAGTTCATTAAAAAATGAATATTTTTGAACAATTGAATGCCTCATTGGATCAAGTGAATTGATAGATCATCATATAGTCCAAAACTACATGACATTATTGTCATGTTGATACTACCATATCTAGACAAGGCCGGTTCCGGAACAGCCCAGCAGAACCGCCCGTATCCTTATTCGGTTCCGGTTCTGATTTATCCAAACTGGCTATGTCTAACCATGTCATCAAGATATCATGCATAACAAGAGACTCACTCTTAAAACATGATAAGCAACATCACTTTATCTGTTGCTACATATTGCTAGGTGTCACAAGAGACTGAATGACATGATAACAATGCCTTAAATCCTTAAATCCTAGCTTCTATCATGCAAGGTTTCAATGATGCTTATTTTCTCGATCTAACAACCTCAACAGTAAGCTAATTCGTTTTTGGTACAATGACGAGCTTGAAGCCACATGGACTCCTCAATACCAAACTCAAGACCTTGAACATGTGAGTTGATCTAACCATGTTAGTTATTTGCTTGTTCTCGTAAGGTGCTTTATTAGAAAAAATCAATCTAATTGACAAAAGTATATCTAACCCAACAACATGTGGTTTTCAACATGTACAAAAGATGTCCATGACAGAAATGAAGATATTTAGATTGTTGAGTAGTCTCATAAAGAAATACACTACATATAATGAAGTGTTTAGAAACAAATTAGAATTACACCAATAGATGATAAAATGAGAAAAAGCATTTAAGATGGTTTAGACACATAAAAAGATGACCAAAGAAAGCTCCATTAAGAATTTATGAGAAACTAAATTGTGAAAATGTTAAAGAAGAAGAAAAAGCTATAAAACTATGGAAAGAAAACATAAAGAATGATTTTGTTAGCATGGCATATAATCAGGCCGTATAAAAATAAAAAATCAATGTACCCGATCCCATCTAGTATAGAAAAGGCTTAGTTGTTGTTGATGATCCAATAGTACGAGGTTTATATAGTGATCATAAGTCCTTTATTATATCATACATTATGATATGCTAGCTTTTCTCATATAAACACCAAAAACTACTTACAAAATATGGGAGGATAAAAGGAAGTGAGAATTAGAAAGGGCACTAGGTTGTTAACGTCCTAATAATGCACGATCTCTAAAATCATTGATAACAAGTAAAATAATAAATGAGTAAAAATTACTCAAAATTTTAAACTTTGAAAAACAACAAAACATCAATCATATAATAGTTTTACCATGCCATCTTCTCACATACTTATAACACGTGTGGTCTATAAACTTGTCAAAAATTATAATCATCTTTATTATCATCATAGTCAATAACATTTTCATCCTCCAAAAGATGGTTCAATTCTACCTCATTGAGACCATCTACGTCTTCTTTAGTTGCAATTTCAACTTCTACCTATATTTTTTCTCCCTTTCATTCTATGAGGATAGATTGTTCAACTCATTCATTTAAAATGTGAATGTCCTTATATCGATAGGGGCACATAGAGTCATTATTTACCTCTTGCTTTCTTTGTGTTTGTGTATAAAACAAATGGAAATTAAAAGTATAAGAAATATATATAGATATATAGATATGGGTATATATATAACTTCTAATTGATCAAATACAATTTGTCAGTGTTCTGATTTGGTTATATTTGCTTGTCTCGCCTAAATGCACTTAAAGAAGCTTCGAGTGCGTTGACATCTGTTAGAGTTACAAGTTTAGCTTTACTTTCATTGAACAAAACCTTAATAGGATTGGTCTTTCAAGCCAACAAAAACATACATGAGGTAACAAAATAAAATCAAATTGAAAACCACTATTACAGAAAATCTATCTCAAAAAAGATGGATTTTGCACTTTTTTAGCAAAAAACATACATGAGGTATATTGATCTTCAAAGGCATGTTGAACTTTTAAAAGTTATTGTTAAATACTATATTGTTTGTAATCAATTCCAATTATTCAATCATACTAGTAAACTCCATTAATCAAAATAAAATGTTTGTTTATACATTTTGTATATTACAAGGTCTTGAACAAATAATATTTGTAACACACCTTATCAATATATATTGAATTTTTCACCAAGCTAATATTTTTTGTATGACTAAACACTCAAACTAATCTTACACATCTAGTCGATGACCTCATGAATCAAATCAACACAATGTAAAACACATGGGTCCAAATAGAAAACAATTTTTTTTTAGCATCTTAGGGGTTACTTTATAATTTAGAATAACAAATAACAACTAAGCCTTTTTCCATACTAGATGGGTCGGCTACATGGATTCTTTGTTTCCACATAGCCCTATCATGTGCCACGCTAGCAATTAACTAAAAAAAACTAGATTATTCTTTATAGTTTCTTTCCAATACTTTTGTGGTTGTCCTCTTTCTCTTTTAACATTTTCATGATCTATTTTTTCATATCTTCTTATGGGAGCATCCTTTGGTAGTCTTTCTATATATTCAAACAATCTTAAACGATTTTTCCTTATTTTATCTTCTATTGGTGCTACTCCCAATTTGGTTTATAATAAGCTCATTATATATATGGTCTTTTCTCGTGTGACCACTCATTCATCTCAACATCTTCATTTCGGCTACAGACATCTTTTGCACACATTGATAATTAACTGCCCAATACTCAGAACCATAAACATAAAAGGTTTAATTGTTGTTCTATAATATTTACTTTTAACTTGAATGGCATCTTCTTATCATACAGAATACCTGATGCCCCTCTCCATTTTAACCAACGGCATTAATTCTATGCATCACATCATATTTTTTTCTATTACTTTGAAAAATTAACCCTGGGTATTTAAAATTTTCGTTGTGAGGAATGCATTGTATGTCAATTTTAATTTTTGTGTCTTCTGAAGTACTAAAATGATCAAACTTACATTTCATATATTATGTCTTTGTTTTACTAAGTCGGAAGCCTTTACTTTCTAACGTTTCTCCCATAGTAACAATTTTTTATTCACTTTTTTCTTAAGCTCATCCACTAATACAATATCATCTCCAAATAACATACACCAAAGTACTTCATCTTGAATATGTTTTGTTAACTCATAAATGACCAATATAAATAAATATGGACTTAAACTTGATCCCTGATGTAACTTAATATTAACTTCAAAGGAGTTTGTCATTCTTTCATGAGTCATCACATGAGTTTTTGTACCATTGTACATGTCTCTTATAAGATTTATGTATGTTAATAGGATATCTCTCTTTTTCAAGGTTCTTTAAAGAACATCTCTTAGTACCCTATCATAAATCTTCTACATCATTAAATATCATGTGAAGGTTCTTCTTTTTTGCTCTAAAATATTTTATAAGACGTTTCAATAGGTGAATCACTTCAATAGGAGGTTGTCGGGCATGAATCCGAATTGGTTCTCTGTTGTACTCGACATTTGTCTTAACTTACGTTCGATAATTCTTTATTATAATTTCATAGTACGACTCATTAATTTGATACCTCGATAATTTGAAATTCTAAATATATCTCAAGTTCTTATATATATGGGTATAAGTATATTTGGTCGTCGTTCCTCGAGTATCTTTTGGGTTTTCTACCCTATCTCTCTTAGAATTTTCTATAGTTCTATAGGAATATTGTTTGTTCTTACAAATTTACCAACCTTCATATATTTAAGAGCATCTTTAACTTTTTTTTTAATATGGTGATAAAAATTATGGTTTATATACTTTTCTAATTTGGCTAACTCTCTTGAGCTAATACTAACATCTGTTTTCATTAAAAAACTTATAAAATTAATTTTTCATCTATTTTTGATATCAGCATTCATTACTAAAATCTTCTCATCCTCATCTTTTATGCACCTAACAAAAGTAAGATCTTTAGTTTTCTTATCTCTAGCCCTAGCTATTCTAAAAATATCTCTTTCACCTTCTTTTAAGTTAAACTTTTTATATAAATCATCTCAAATTTTGTCTTTTGCTTCACTAATGACTTTTTTCTCTTTTTTCTTTGTTTTCTTATAAACCTCAAAGTTTCACTAGTCTTCTTAGCATAATGCAATTTGTAATATGCCTTCTTTGCCTTGATTTTATCTTACACCACTTCACTCCACCACCAAGCTTTTATTTGTGCTTGTATACCTCTTTTAGATATGTCTAATACATCTTTTGTCACTTTCCTAATATATATAGTCATATTATTTCACATAGGAGAAGGTGTACCTATATAATTCAAAAATCTCCTTGAATAACTTTTTGTTAAAATATATATGCTTTCTCACATTTGAGGTTCCACCATCTAGTCCGAGTAGCTTTATGTGCTCTATTATTATTTGCCCATTTTTTTACGTACAAATCCATTATTAAAAGTCTATATTAAGTAGTTAAGCTTTCTCTTGGAATTATCTTGTAATCTTTACAACACGATCTATCTTTTTTTCTACAAAAGAAATAATCAATTTGTGTTTGTGATAAGTCACTTTTATAAGTAGTTAAATGTTCATCTCGTTTTTTGAAAATTGTATTGGTTATAAAGAGATCAAAAGTCATAGCAAAATTTAAAATCCCCTACCCTCCTCATTTATATCTCCAAAACCATAGTTTTCATGAATACCTTGATATCCTAATGCATCTTTACCGACATGTTCATTTAAGTCTCTTCTTAAACAAATCATCTCTCTTTGTAGAATTATTTGAATTACCTTATCTAACTCCTCTCAAAAAGCCTTTTTTATGCTATCTTCTAATCCTACTTAGGGTGCACAAGCACCAACTATATTTAAAGCTTCTATTCATAACACTAATTTCACCATCATAATTTGATCACCATATTATCATATGTCTACTACATTATCCTTTAAATCTTTATTTATAATAATACCAACTCCATTTCGAGTCTTTTTATTTTCCGAGTACCACAATTTAAAACATGTATTATCAATCTCCTTTGCTTTTTCTCCAACCCACTTTATCTCTTGTAAACATAAAATATGAATCTTTCTCCGAATCATAGTATCTACCACCTCCATTAATTACCAATCAATGTTTCGATAACTTAATTACCAATATAAATCTTATTATCTAGGACTAGCTTCCTTATCCCATGTATCTGTCTATTTTGAAAATGTAAAGACCCTTGTTGTAACTTGTTCACTACATTCGAGTGACAATGTAGTGGGACTACTTCTTTACCCACACCCGTTCATGATGTGGGAACCCTCTGTGCAATTGATTCACTATATTTGGATAAAGATGTAGTGACCCTTGCTTACTTTTTATTACATTCGGGCTCTGCAGTACATCGGTAAGAGAGAACGCCCTAACGCAATGCTCATAATTTATAGAATTCATAGTAGATAAGTCCGACGAAGTTTTACACTAGCTATCGGAAGCCTAACGCAACCCTCCTCCTTTATTCGAGCTTGGGACCGGCCATGCAAGGATGATCTCTTACATGAGCAAAGTTATAATTTAGAATGTTGTTTTATAATAAATAAAGTTACACTAGTGGGCCCTATTTTCTTTTAAAAGAAAGGACGTATTTCAATGGTTTCATTTATATTGAATAAAATTTTGACCCTATCTATATGTCCATCAAATAGAAAGTTATGAGGTCCTTTGTTACTTTCTAAATTCATTGATCTATCCTAGAAGCACGCAAACTCATATTTCAACAATTTACGGTAAACGGGCACCTTATCGTCCACTCCTATAAAATCATACATTGCAAAGAAAATGAATTTCTAACATCAAGAGAATGTTGTAAAGGAATTAGTGCATTTTATATCAACCTTAGATACCATCTCCTTAGAAGTCCACCGTGATCTTAGCTTGGTTGAACCCTAGGGGTCATCTTTCGTGAAAAGAAAAGCAAAGAAAGCATCACCTCAAACTAGATTGACGCTTCTAAGAAGGGTTTATAATTGTTAAGCCAACTCCACCATTGTTGTCAAAAGGTACATCTTTTCCATACCTCAGTTGCTTGACGTTCTCCTCAATCTCTTTAAGATTGACATATAAACATTATGATTAGCCTCCACTCTTGCTCCATATAACCCACAAGAGGCGCTTTGTCAAGGCTTGTCATTTCTCTCTCAATCTTTTTCTCTCTTGTGTATCTCCCAAAGCATAAACAGTCTCATACATTATGAGCGCATGTACAAGCGCGACACAACTATTTTCAAATATCATGGGTTCATGGATAAGGCTGTCTTTTTGAATGACTTAGATACATTTATATATAATAATATAAAGAAAAACATCATTTTTCATATGTTACTTCCCCAAAGAAGCAGCAATTGGAGTTCATGGTTTTCTTCCTTCCTCTATTAACCTTAACCTCTAATATTGAGTACAACAACTACAACAAAATTTTAAAAATTATTTAGGTTTAGGGGAATAGCCTACTCAATTTTTTACGCTGGTGCAAACTATATATGCATTGTAGCCCACGGCCTCAACTGTGGTAACATCGTTTTATTAATTTTCCAATTTCTCGATGGAATTGATGCCCCAACTTGGTGTAGTGCTACAACAAAACCGTCTATTAGCATTAGACTTTTTATCGAATTATCTAATTTTATTGTCTTGCATTGCAGTATTATCAACAGGAAGCGCAAAAGCTACGCCAGCAGATCAGCAAAATCCAAAAAGAAATCAAGTGAATTTTTTCGACTTTTTCCTTCTTTGTATGTTATTACTGTCTAACCTACTAATAAGTATGCACGCTTTTGTAGCGAAACGCTGGGCGAACGCGTCAGTGAAATGGAAGTGAAGAACCTCAGGAACTTGGAATCGAAGTTGGAGAAAAGCATTAACAAAATAAGAACCAAGAAGGTACGCAGACTGAACTTCCAATAACTAAAGTCAGTTCTTCATTGCCCTTATAGATTTTCCTTTGAATGATATGATTATCTTAGTACCTACTACTAATACCCTCATTGTGTCGATGAATACCGTCACTAAATAGAGTGCATGCACCACACTTTTTAGACAAACATTTTAGAGAATCCTTTTCTTGGAAAAACAAATACTGCACGAGTCGTGATCTCCATATATATATATATATATATATATATATATATATATATATATATATATATATATATATATATACTCTAATTGTCCACTATTTATCTACGTAATGTTTAGGTGAACAGGTTGAATTATTTAGCAAGGTTGTGAATAGCAGCATATCAAGAACATACTACTCATGACAATCTTAATATACGTAGCCTATTGTATATAGTTTACTTCGTTTGTTTTTTTTGGACCAGTTGATGTTTGTTTTTATATTTGACAGAATCGTGTAGTTTTCTGCACCTGTTGATGTTTGTTTATATTTGACAGAATGAGTTGCTGAATGCTGAAATCCAGTACATGAAGAAAAGGGTAATCATTCTTCATTTAGTCACACTTTTCATAGCCTTAAGTACTGTTTCGCTAAGGATCCCTTAACCGAATCTAATGCTATTTTATTACGAAACTGCAGGATGACGATCTGCAGAAAGAGAATACGTATCTTAAAGCACGGGTAAAGAAAGTTTTCACAAACTACAGATGACATTTTCTGGAATATTTGCTTGCAATCAGCGTTATGATCTTCTTAAAAGATCTTGTTGGTTCATCACGTAAATCATAGTCATTCTCACGGTCGCCTCTCATCGAACAGGGCTCCAACTTTTAAAAACATTAAAATACGACAGTTTTAATGCAGTGATTATAGTAATTAAACCGCCAGTGATGGTTGACATTCTACTTATAAGCATGTACAAGCATTCTAAATACCGCCTCTATCGTAATGGAAACCACCACCATCACCTCTACTTAAGGTTAGGCATTGCAGTTGGTAGTAAATAGCCTATAATATGTTGCCTCCAGCGGATGAACAACTCCATGATGATTTATTGCAGTTTTCGTACTGGATGCAGCATGTTAGTTGAATTGATTATTGTAAATTTAGTTTATCAACTGAAAATCTTTTGATGGATAATTGCTTTGAGTTTTCTACTTGTTTCTTATTGTCATTGTGTGTGTTCGGCCACTTTGTTTTTCTTATTAGAGCTGTACTTCATATGATTCCTTTCTTTTTCGTGATTTTGCCATCAATTACTAGATTGCTGAAAATGAAAGAGCACTCCATCAGCGTGCAAGTCTGATGGCTGGGGCATCTCAGTATGACGTGTTGCCAGCCACCTTTCAGCATGTCAACCTATTGGAGCCCGCACACCACCATTACTCCCACCAAGAAAGGACAACTCTTCAACTTGGGTACTCTCTCTCTCGCTCTCTCATTTTCAAGAACACCGATATAGAGAGAGAGGGCATAGTCCACATGTACACCAGTCCATGCTAAAATCCATTTAAGCATTGTTACCGTTCGATTGATAAGATGAACTGTTGAAATTTGAATTTAAAAAGTATTTAATGCATTAGGTTGACCTAATCTCTACCGTTAATCATTTTGATCAAACGATGAAATTGTTTACATAGATTTTGAATGGGTGTACATATTTACCTCGTTCTCTCTCTATTATATATATATATATATAGCTAAACCATTAGAACCAAGGAAAGCTTCTTATCTACCAAAATTTCATTTTTGCGTTCTTGCAATCAGTTCTTCGAATTTCACTAGTTTCCAAAATGTATATATGGTTCGATATATTGTCACATAAGGCTTACTTTTGCTTATACACATATCTCTGTGTGTCTGTTGATCTTGCGCTACTGTATCATGGTGGGTCGACTTTCATCATTCACGGCATATTTAAGATTACTCATTCATATTAATCATGAAATCCATTCCTCGGTGTGATGATTTCTTATTATATATTTTGTATTCAGTATAGAAGGCAAGGTAGTTAAAATGCACTGCGATGTAGGCATGCACAAACAAAAATTCAAACAAATACACATCCATACAAATACGCATGGGCTAATAGAACTTCAAAGTTCAGTTGCATAAAATTGATTGAAATTCAGAAGTTTTTTTCGTTACCTCTCCGACAAGAATATGATCACTCTCCATAGTACGACTTCGAATTTAAACAGTCTAGCTTTCTTGGAGTTGGATGGAGTCGATTGAATTGGAGTCTCGAAACTGAATCCAAGGATGGTACGAGAAGCCTGACTTGTATCAACCTATTTATGGTTTATCAACCCGAACCCATCCAATTCAAGATGAATGGGTTCAGTTTTGAAATCTTTTGAGTGATTTTTCTATTTTGTATGCAAAAACAACTAAGCCTTTTTCTCGTACTAGACGGGGTTGACTAGATGAATTCTTTGTTTTCAAAGAGCACCATCACGATCATACTAAGCCTTTATTATTTCTTTCAAACACTTTTGTTATCTTCTCTTTTCACATTTTTACAATTTAATTTTTCATATCTTCTTATCAAAGTTTCTTATAGTCGTCTTTTTACGTGTTCAAACCATATTAAATGATTTTCTCATTTTATCATGTATTGGTGTCACTACTAATTTGTTTCTAATAACCCATTATGTATACGGCCTTTTTATGTGTGACTACTCATCCTTGTCAATATCTTTACTTCTGTCATTAATATATTTTCTACATGTTGATAGTAACTATTGAACACTCAAAAATATTTAATATAATGGTATAATTGTTACTTTATAATATTTACTCTTGAATTTTAATGGTATCTTCTTATCACATAAAATACCTAATGTACCTCTCTATTTTAATATAGATAACATCTCCATAAAGTCTTTTCTATTTTTCTAATATTAATTTTCTTCTAGTAACATTTTGTCTCTCCATTCATTTACATGTTTGCTTTTGTTTCTTTAAGCAGATGAGATTTTGGCAAAGATCCAAGATTCTCAAGATGGTTTCTCGTGCAATATCTATGTTTTACCTTGCAACTATGTATTTGAAGGTACGTAACTTGGTTAACCGGAAATGGAGAACCAAGAATTGGAAATTGAGATTGTGGCGAGGCCTTACACATTTGCCTTAGTATTGAAACCATCATAAAAAGTTTGTCATATGCTTGTAATTTTATTTAAATTATCTAACTTATTCGACCTCTTATCTTGACCTGCTATCCTTTTCCTTGTTTTGGTGCTCACATGCCATATGTTTGTAGTTAATCTCTCTCTCTCTCTCTCTCTCTCTCTCTCTCTCTCTCTCTCTCGATACGCCAGATTATAATGATTACATGACAGTAATCATGTATCTCTAAAATGTATTTGTTGATATACAGAGAACACAGACGCACACATATATGTATGTGTATATGTATATATTATTTATATAGTTCCACAAATAAATGCAGAAAAATCGCAAATAAGAGTTTAAGCTTGGGGATGATCCGACATATTGAATGAGTTCAGTATTGTCAACCCAAACTGCATGCAGTGATAGGAAGTTACTATGTTGAGTAATGCTGGTTGAGTCATTTGGTTTGCTTTCGATTATTAATCCAACACATTTATTTTATAATTCACAAGAAAAAAAAAGAAAATCTAATTACTTCTGCATGAGCGTGGTGCCTTATTCCAATAGTTGGCATACATCATACATACATTTACAGCTGCTCTTTGGCGTCCAATTTCTTGTCGAGCTCATCGATCAACTGAATGTGAAGAATGAGTGGTTCCAACCTTTTCTTTGTATTTGCAGTGAACAATTTAAATTGTATAAACCTCCACAGTTGCATCTATCAGTAGTTTCAGCATTTCCTCAGATACTTGGCTACACCCACTCTAAGAGAAATGACATTACATCTTCAGAAGAATTTTCATATAAAATATGCAATGGAAACAATCGAAATGCGAAATAAAAGCTGACAGGACAGTGGTTCCGAAAGCATCCATTATTTGTCAAAAGTTCGAACACACGCGCGCGCACACACACGCACCTCAGTCCCACCATCCTTTTGTGAGCCAAGCTCTGAGAGAGAGAGAGAGAGAGAGAGAGAGAGAGAGAGAGAGAGAGAGAGAGAGAGATTTCCTTACATATCCTAAATAAAATTGCTCCATTTGCCTAAAGGTAAAAAAGCTAAAAGAAAAGTTTTCCTATATTTACTTTAAATAACTCATGATTTAAATGAAAATTAAGATTGATGTGCATTGTATTCTTTATAAAGAAAATTTTAAATTCTCATAATCATTTTTCATAATGATGAAAAAAATTGATAAAGATGTTACATATGAAATTAATGCAAGTTGGTTATAATAGAAAGGAGAATCATGTATTGTAATAAGAATATACAATTAAAGTTGAAAGGTAAATATTATAGTAGCAATTAGGCAAATTATATTATATGGTTCTAAGTATTGCAGTTAATCATCAACATGTATAAAAGGTGGTTATGACCAAAATGAAGATGATAAAATGGATGTATAATTATACAAAGAAGGATCATATATCTAATAAGGTTATCAGAAATAATCTATCGTTGAAAAGTGTGAGAAATTAGGTGATAAAAATATTAAAAGAGAAAGATAAAAACTACAAAAGTGTTGGAAAAAACAATAAAAATGATTTAGTTTATGTTAAGTTAACCGACACAGGTTCAAACTTTATGAAAACAAAGAATCAATGTAGCCATCCTTATTTAGTACGAGAAAAGACTTTTTGTCAGTTGAAAGCCACCTACCTTTCTTTTGAAAACAGGCAATTCCTTTACTCGTCCAAAAATGACACAAAAGACATGCATTGCATGCCTCGATTATATCATATCACTGGAGACAAAAAATCTGACACAGCCATGACCTGAAAAATCTGCATTCTAATCCATCCAGCATGATACGCAAAAATTTGGTCGTGTTTGGGTTGGCCCGTTTCTTACACAAACACGAATATGACCTAGCCCCTATAGACAGGTGCACAACGAGATTCATCTGGACTTTAATACTTGACTTAGGTCCGAACTAATCTTTTAATGTTCATGGCCATAGGAAACGTTTGATTAGGCCTGACTTGGATTTTGGTTCCTGTCAGATCTACAATGGCAGGTAATAACTATTTTCTGTTCTATTAGTTTCAGATACAAACCACCTAAAACAAAATCCGTCCAACGAACTATTTAGATCTAGAATGGGCAGATACAACTACTTGGACTCGGATCCAGATTCACGTAACAATAGCAGAAAGGTGATTGAGGTGTTGGATACTTGGCTCAACTTTGCCCCAAGCCACATCTAGGGTCCGAATGCAGAGAAATATGAAATGCCAAAATTATACTCAAAAGGTACAACTTAATTTGATTCAGTTCAAATATCCACTTGATATATTGCATGAACCAAAAAAACAATTATGGACAATAATTAGTATGTATTCAAATATTGCTTTGGATATTTGGATTCAGAGATGAATCGGTATTGGAGAATTTGGACCCCCCCAAAGAACCCATAAAAAAGTAATTTTAGGGGACCAAAGTCATCACAAATTGATGAATGCAGATCGGGTACTCCAAATGTTGAGCAGTCGGGTTTTACCCAAGATTTCAGGGTTACTCAAGATTCGGGTACGGAATTGACTCCTAAAATGTAGTCCCCCAAGAGGGTCCAGTGGCCCAATTACTCACATTGCTTTTTGTTGGTCTAGGATCCGCCCAACTTGCGTCTCTATGTCAGTGGAGTTAATAAGAAACTTCATTCGGAGCACTTTGTGATAGAGATGTTTATACGGGACGGGACGGGACGGAACGCACAGCCCTGGCCCTTGTGGGCACTGCCAGCCCACACCTCTAAAATGCTAGCCCGACCTTGAAGGGCTACTGGCCAGGCTCCACAGGTTGGACCGGGTCGGCTCCTCGGGCAAGGCTCATTTTGATATATATATATATATGTGCGTGTGTGTGTATAATAATCCGGGCCTGCGGCCAAGCCAGCGTTGGCCCCCATGGACAGACGGGCCGGGCATTCGGCCCTGCTCTTAAGATTGGCCAGAAATTTCTGTCCCTGCTCTTAAGATTGACATCTCTTCTTTGTGGGAAGAAAAGGATTTGGATCTGGATCATTTTAAGATCTCATTAGAAGTGGAAAAGGATGTTGCACCATCTACGATCCATATCCAGCTAAGGGGTTTACTCAGACAAGATCCTGAATCCTGGTGGCGAGTTTGGGTCAGGAGTACTGGATCCAATGCTGCATATTTTATATATATCAGCTGTAAACAGCAACCCGAACTCTAATATCCATTTTCTATTACTAGCAGAAAAACGACAAATGTTTACTAATCGAGGTCGAGTTTGAGTAGGCCTTTTTCTTGCACAAACACGAGCCAATTTATGGGATCCGAATCTCTCAATCGTGGGCGCGTATCTTGCTGTTTGAAATTTGATTTCGGAAAACAGAGAAGGGAGATCGAAAATGGAAGGATGCCGTTGGTGCCCGTTGCTTATCTTTACACGTAACTTCTCCAGACATCATTTTCTTTTCTCTTGCAGCCGGGGTGTGAGGAAATGCTGAAACAATTGGTAGAAGCAACAGACAAGGTCGTGAGATTTACATATTCCGTTGCAAGAACAAAAATGATGTTGGCCACACTTGTTCATCACATCCAGTTGATCGATGAGCTCGATAAGAAATTCGACGCGACACCCAAGTTGTATAGGTATCATCTACTCCCAATATTGGAAGAAGGCAACACGCTCATGAAGAAGTCTGAGAGGTTCCCGCTCTGAAGTTCTGGAAAGGTACACATACACGAGCAAGCTTTTAAAACTTGAAGATGACATACTGAGGTTCTATGAACTAGACATACGATCAGAGATTTTCGTGAACGTAAGGGAGCTGTGTTATCTTTTGAAGGAGAGGAAGAGACAAATATATAACCATGTACTTGACTCACTCGGTCAACACATGCATATTGACTTCAGAGTTGAAGTGCTTGATTCGATGGTTCTTAAGATGTATGCATTCTTAATCCTTTCTGTGAATATTTGATGTACAAATGAAATGATGTGAATTTGTGTAAATATTGGGTTGTATATGATTTCACGTTATCCATTTAAGGAATCAATGTACAGAGAATTTCCTTTCACCTTAATTATCATATATGGTTGTGGTTTTCCATATTTTTCATTATTGAAGGTCTCAAGCTTACAAGTTTTATGAGCCTTCGTTACCAGCCATTTGCTGTAAACATTACGAACTCAGATACAAGCAGTTTTCCTAAATCGTCCATGTTCTTATATGTTTGGTACTGTGAGACTTAATTGCTAATAGTAAAGCTCTGCTTCTGTTCCCTTGTTTACTCTATCGATATGTAGCTGAACCATACCGACTTGTTTCTTGTTTCTTCTGATTCACAATATTGACTGGCATCGCATAATTTCTTCTCTTTGTTGGACCTTGCTCCCAGTTATTTTCCGACAACTGCAGGAATCATGAATATATAGGACTTGTATTGGTAATACCACCTACGGGAAAGTTTTGTGTTTAGCGCAGCATTTTGAGAGAATTTCCAAAACCACATCTCTGAAACTGCAAAAAAGAATGGCACTCGCGAAGGTCAGTCCAAAAGTAGTGGTTCAACAGACAAGCGGATTAAAATGAGACAACTAATTATTTTATGAGATTCATTAGACAAAAGTAAAGTTAACCCAGACAGAACAACAAACTGTGTTATATCGTTAGTGGATTCACCAATAGCGTCTAAACAGTCGGCATGAAGAGGGTTTACTAAGGATTATCAAGTATCGTTGAAGGCTTGAGATTGGTTTTTGCTTTTCTCACACGATGACCAAACAAGAAGAGATTCACTCTAACAGCAGGATCTTCTATACCGATGAACATGATGTCATTTACTCCCTTCTTTTGGTTTATTTATACACATGATTCATCTCCGAAGTTTGACTTTCACTTGTACTCGCAAGCTAGGTTCAGGCTGACTTTTACCAGATTCACATCCCAGCTCCATGGTTTAACTCTTTTCCTATTCACAAGCTGGGATTCTTTGGAGAGCTGCTAGATGCGCATTCCGTGCATCAAACTTGTGATGAAGGACTTTTGAGCCCACCATCAAGCTACATGAGCTATGGAGTATAATACGTAGAACACCAAAAGCTTCCTATGCAATTCATCACGTAATATTTCAACTAATACTGACAGTTTCTAAGAGCTGCATGTCTTCAAATATAATACAGTAAGAGAAAGAAGAATG
Source organism: Brasenia schreberi (assembly GCA_036023115.1). Taxonomy (NCBI): domain Eukaryota; kingdom Viridiplantae; phylum Streptophyta; class Magnoliopsida; order Nymphaeales; family Cabombaceae; genus Brasenia; species Brasenia schreberi. The sequence continues at coordinate 14,411,767 of JAYKKT010000078.1, read as the reverse complement.
GTTAATGTATAGTCAAACCTATTGCTTGCAACTTATTCAAGAGCAGCATAACTTTCAGTACCCATAACTTGTTTGGACGTATGTATTTTCTCACCAGTAGGATCATCTTTTGCAACCCTAAAAAAGAAAACTTTGTGTTAGAATCCTACTTGTGAAAATCAGATTAGTAGTTGACATTTGTCTTGGAGTTGCAAGTGGAGTTTCCAGGTCCATCTTGTTCTAATTGATGTTAATTATGAATTAATTCGAACCAACCCTTTTTGGTCTTTGTTTTTCTCCTGGAAGAGAAGAGTAGCTTCAAGTTTCTTGGTACGCAATGATCTTATTGTCAGGCTGCTTCATGTGCTGAACTTATAATAAACAGCATACCAAGTAACTATATGCATTCCCTAAAATAAAATAAAAATTCACCTCTACGCTGAACACATTCTTATGCAAGTTCTTCCATGAGTTTGGACTCTTATTCCCTATTTCTCTACTTATTTGTATGTGATAATGCAAATAATATTAACTCAGGACTTTCTTTATTTGATCTCAACGTAGTGCTGATCTTCTGAGTCTCAGGATAGGTTCACCCTTCATATGCTCATTAGAGAGATGGCCGATCAACTACCAAGAGATTCTCTCTCTCCGTTTGTGTGTGTGTCTCTATGTGTATATTTTATGTATATATATGTATATGTGTATGTGTATATATATGCGTATATATGTGTGTGTGAGTGGTCTTCGGGACAAACACTACTATGCTATATCTAATGCTTTCCTTTGTAATTTACTGTTAGCATGTATACTGTTATATGTGGTGTTAGCACACATTCCACGATCAAGTTCTTTTTTATCCTTGTTAGGGAAATCATCTTGACAAATCATTGACACTTCAATTTTAGATTCATCATTGACTCATCTAGTATATTGTTCCCTTCAATATCCACAACTACCAGATAACCTCATACTCATGTACTGGTTATGAGACGTGCAAATCTCTTTTTTATACTAAATGAATTTTCTCCTCTTTCTATATGTTATGTTTGAATTGGTAGTGCACATGGAACAAAGTTGTGCCTCACGGATCTTGGCAATGGCATCAATAATGCATTGTCATATCTTCCGAAAGTTGATCAAGTTAAGAAGAGGACAAAGGAGCAGACACATCTTTGTTTTCAGTCAATTGTTTATGCTGATCAATAATGCGTCAACTGATATTATTCTAGATGCATTCAGTCAATTGTTTTCTGGTCAATTTGATTGCAGGTTACTGGTTCGAATATCAGTTGTAACTGGTAGGATACTGCCAAACCACAACTTACAAATTAGAAAAATATAAAAAAGAGAAAGAAAAGTAGCTTGCATTATATACTCATGTTAATAAAGTGAAGGTCCAAAGGCAGTTTATGCTTTGGGGCCCAAATAAATGGTGTAGCCATGTTCGAGTAGTGCAAGCCACTCTTCACTCTTAGTGAAAGGTATGCCTTCAAGGCGTAGCCATTGCCAATATTTTAGCTACGCGTAATACCTTTTTTTGTCTGTGTGTGCGTGTGTTCTAGATTTACTAGAATACAAGTACATAAAAGTTTCTAGCTTTCCTTTTTGGATTCTCCAGTATACAAAAAGAATAGTTATATGTAATGGAAAAGGGCCCCTTCTTTATAAAAGAAAAAGAATAAACAGGTTGTCTCACTCCTGCAATCAGGATTAGCAGAGACACCTATTCGAAGAAAAAAGAAAGGAACAGTAACGTCAGAGAAGTTAGCCAAAGAAGAACCTCTTATAAGCTGGGCTTTTTGACATCAATTGTTAATACCAACAAGTCTGCGATCCACGTAGTGATACGTTTGTGCAGAGTGTTTTGTTCTTGTTTCTAGCTTGCCTCGATCAAGAAGATCATAACAGTTTTAGCGCCAAAAGTCTATATCTTCCTAGTGTAACAGAGTTGCAGTTTTCTGCATTTACAGTGAAGAAGAACCTTCCAAAGTGCGGCATGATGGTAGCAATTACCAATCCCACCAGTAACGTCTTGGCTGCAATTAAACACATCGTTGACATGCAGATCGCAACCAGCATCTCCCAAAGCCGTGCTTCTACACAGATGGGCATGTGCTGATATGGTTACATATCTCGTTATTGTTGTTGTTACATATCTCGTGTATATGTAACAGCCCGTTATAGGTTACACCAGAACATCAAGAGCAAGTATAACATAGTAAATCAGCCTGCTTGCATCTCTTGATTGTGCAGAGACTGTTGCATAGCTTCTATGGTTAGGAAGCAACGCTGCTTGAGCGGGGTCTGTGATAGCTAGTGGACTATGTGAACCTACCACTCAGTGGAAGAACTCCTGGGGGATCATAACATTGGAATCCAATTTACAATGAAGCCCCACAAATTGCTTGAAGAAGTCTTGAATGTTAGCTTCCATTTTATGTCATAAACCTGGTACTAATCACCCTATTGAGTCTTGTAACAATGTCAATTGGTGGTGGTTCAATAACTGTTCTCTCTTTATCAAAGTCTCTAACAACTTGCATCCCCCATTACCATTCCTTTACATGCACCTTAAGATCTTAAGCAATCTAAGCTACATTGTGAAAGTTTCTTATTTCTAAACTCGTTATGATGTGAAAAACTAGATTGTAAAAATGTTAAAAGAGGAAGAGCATGACCACAAAAGTGTTGGAAATGACCAATAAAGAATGAACTAGTTTATATTGAGTTAATCGGTAGTATTGTACATGATAGGCCTCCGTGGAAATAAATAATAATCTATATAGCCAACCCCATCTAGTATGGGAAAAGGTTTAGTTATTGTTATTATTGTTGTTATGATGTGTAACTAGTTTGCTATTATAACTCCATGAATAGTGAGAATTTCCTTTACATGCTATCACTATCCATAAGGACAATCCTATTAATATTAAAATCTGTGAAACTTAGTCAAAACTCAGGAGAGATCTAGGTTGGTAAAAGTTTTACCATGACTCAAGCCTACCTCTTTACCATAGTTAGATGACGACAACTGACAACAACAACAATAAGTAAGCCTTTTCTCATACTCATACTAGATGGGGTTAACTCAATATAATCTAATCATTCTTTATTGCTTCGTTCAAATATTAATGTGGTCTTCCTCTTCTTATTTTAACACTTTCACCATCTATTTTTCATATTTTCTTAATAGAGCCTCCTTTTGTTATCTTTCTATATACTTAAAGTCATATTAAACAATTTCCTCTCATTTTATCATCTATTAGTGTCACTCTTAATTTTTTAATAATCTTATTACATGTACAATTCTTCTTTGTTTGATCAAACATCCATTTTAGCGTCTTCATTCTTAATGTAGACATTTTTATAAATGCTTATAAATGTAAATGATTAACTGCCCAATACTCTAAACCTCTAAATTCTATTATATAATTTTACCTTTTAATTCTAATGATATCTTCTTTTCACATAAACTATATGATTCACCTCTCTATTTTAACCAACCTACATTAATATGTAGTTATCTTAATTTCTCTATTATCTGAATTAACTAAATGATCAAATGCGCATTTTGTAAATTATCTTTGTTCTACTAACTCATAAGCATTTATTTTTTAATGTTTCTCTCTATAATTCTAATTTCCTATTAACTTTTTCCTTAGACTCATCTACTAATAAATAATATACACTAAGATACTTCATCTTAAATATGCCTTGTTATCTCATCTATAGACTTAAAATTGTTCATTGATTTAATTCAATATTAACTTCAAAGAAATTCATAATTCTTTTAGGAGTCTATACACATGTTTGTGCATCATCATACATGTCTCTTATAAGATTAATATATGTCATAAGATATCACTCTTTTATAAGATTCTCCAATGAATATCTCTTAATAATCTATCATAATCTTTTTCTAAATCAATAAATACCATGTGTTGGTTTTTCATTTTTTCCTCTAAAATATTCAATAGGATGTCTCAATAGGTGAATAACCTTAATAGTAGACCTTCTTAACATGAATCCAAATTTGTTTTCTATTGTATTAGATATTTTTTCAACCTATGTTCAATGATTCTTTCCTATAATTTTATAGCATGACTTATTAACTTAATACCACAATAATTCATATAATTCTTAATGTCCCTCTTGTTCTTGTATATAGGTGTAATTATACTTTTCTTCCATTCTTCAAGTATCTTTTTGTTTTCTTTATTCATTAAATAATATTATAATATAAGTGATATTGTCTGGTCCTATCAATTTATCAACTTATAATAAGTTTAAAAACCTTAGTTTTCATATATCTAGTCGTATCTATTGTAAAAATATCTCTTTCAACTTTTTTTAGTTGAACTTTTTACATAAATTTTTTTAAGTTTGGGTTTTTGCTTCATTGTTGATCTTTTTTATTTTTTTACCTTCTTATAAGTCTTTCAAGTTTCATTAGTCTTGTTGGTACAATATAATTTATAATATACTCTTTTTACATTAATTTTATCTTACAACACTTCACTCCACTACCAAGTTTCTTTTGAAGTTAGTATGTCTCTCTTAGTCACCTAACATTTTTTGCCACTTACACTTGATCATATCATTCTATACGTTACAAGTTCTACCTCCATAATTCTAATCTAATTGAAAGACTTTCTTTTCAAATACATCTTTTGATTATTGGGTCAGGGTAGCTCTATGTAGTATTGCTTATTTATCCATTTTCTTATGTGCAAACCTATAACTAAAAGTCAATATTGAGATTTACTATAATGGATCATGACTTATTAGAAACAAATTAGGAGTGGTACCAATAGAGGATAAAATGAGAGAACATCGTTTAAGATGGTTTGGACATATAGAAAGAAGATCAAAAGAAGAACCTGTAAGAAGGTTAGAAAAACTAAATTTAGAAAGTATTAAAAGAGGTAGAGGACGACCACAAAAGTGTTGGAAAGAAACAATAAAGAATGATCTAGCTTATTGGGAGTTAACTGCTAACATGGCACATGATAGGGATCTGTGGAAACAAGGAATCCATGTAGTTGACCCCGTCTAGTATGGAAAAAGGCTTAGTTGTTATTGTTGTTGTTGTATGCTGAAGAAGAAGTGTTCTGGCTACCTCAAATATGTGATAATTTTTTCTCTCGACTATGCCATCTTGCTGAGGTGTGTAAGAACAATAAGTTTAATGAAGTATACCATTTGTATGTAGGTATTCTTGTAAATGTCTACAGGTATATTCTCTTCCATTATGAGAACGAAGAACTTTCACAGAAGTATTAAATTGAGTAAGAATAAATTTATGAACAATCGAAAAAATAGAAGACACTTCTGATTTTGATTTCATTAAGTAAACAATTGTAAGACATATATAATCATCAATAAAGGAGACAAAATATTTCTGACCAAACAAAGAAGTAACTAGACTGAGAGCCCATATATCAGAATGAAGAAGTTCAAAAGGTTGAGATCTCCTAGATTCACTTGAGGGATAGGGTACTCATTGGTATTTCCTTAGTTGGCACACTTCACATTCAAAATGAGATTTATTTGACTCGACTCTAAGATGACTGTAGACATGGAAAATCCTCACTTCTGGTTCTTAGGCCCAAAGTGAACCTTTTCGTGTGTCTAAGTCATATTTTAGCAAAAGGGCATGCCAGCTAGCTTCCTTAAGCTAGCGAAGAAAGTTTTCGAAATCTGACTTCTATCGGGGCGACTGTGAGCAAGTGAGCTCTTTTCGTCGCAGACCTTCTTGCATCGATGCGCAAGGGTCAGTCTGTACTCTTGGCAAAGTTTTTTTAATTAAACCTCTTTGAAAAATACCCTAAGTGTTTGGGCTTTGTATGTACGATTTCAGATTTTATTACACGTGGGATTTTCACGTGCCTATGTCTTTCTTTTTATCTTTTTAGGGCCAACTAGGTGTGTGCATAAGTGACCTAAGTTGGGCGATTTTTGAGCGGGAGTGTGGGGTTTGCTTTGATGCAATTTGCGTCCTAACTCGTGGTATGGCGTATATGCAATGCAAACTCACACAACTCCAAAGGAAAAACCCGAATTGAAAGACAATGCGGAAGGGAAATGACTTAATGTAAATTGCAAAAGGGAAATATGGTTATATCTTAAGAGCAGAAAGGCTCAATTGTGCAAGTGTGTGTCGTGTATATATGTAAAGACTACGCACACTGCTGAATCTTAAAACCCAAATCTTAAAGACATAGCCGAAGGGAAATACTTATAATATATATGGGCCCGAAGGTCGCCAACGTGTGCGTGGGTGTTGTGTGTATATTGAAAGACAACTCACATGTCTTGTAATGAAACCCAAATATAATTGCAATAGGCCTTGACTAAGGTCTTGGGAGTAAAAGCGAAAGCTCAATGTGTGTGAGTGTAGAATTGAAATGCTACGCACACAACTTGAATTTAAACACCCAAAGGAAATTGCAATACGGCCCTTACTAGGGTCTTGGGAATAAGAGCGAAAGCTCAATGTGTGTGAGTGTGAAAATTGAAAGACAACACACACAACTTAATGAAAACCCACGCAACTTAAATATACATAAGTATAGCTATATCTTAAGGGCTGATTAGGCCCATGTGTGTGCCAAAATCATGTGCAGCTAAGAGCGGAATAGGCTCAAGTGCACGTGTGTGTGGGTGTGCCAAACCACATTATTACAAGCGGAGGGAGACAACACTCCATTATTACAACCCCGTATCAAATTTAATCAAATGTAAGGAAGTTCATAACAAGGACCGAGTTAGGCACTTACATATAGCCGGTCTGGGTGTGACTTGCTTGGCTTTGGCCTAGTGAGTCGCCTTGGATAGCCGAAGGGGAGCTCCTTTGGTGCGTATGGGCGCCAAGTAGGGTCTTAGCCGAGTGGATGCCTTGATGAAGGCCGGGTGTAAGGTGCAGCAAAGGGGGATGTCGAGTGTAGTTGGGGGAGGTTAGGGTGTTAGCTAGGTGGTGGCAGGTTAAGGGTGAAGGCTTAGCTAGGGGCTGAGATGGGTGGCTAAGGGAAAGTGGGGGATATAGGGTATGAAGTGGTCGGGTGTAAGGAAGATGGCAAGGCGACTGTGGTGGCGGGTGATGGATGGTATGGTTGCGTAAGAGAAGGGTGGAAGGGAGGTTAGATAGGACTGAGGTGGGGGTACTAACCGGATGGAGTGGATGTTGTGGTGGCCGGAGGTGGTGGAAGGAGGTGGCAGTTGGAAGAAGGTGGCAGCCGGGTGAAAAGATGCAGTCGGGTGGGGTGTGTAGGTGACAGGTGCAGCAGGGTGGAGTGGCGGTGGAGGTGGCGCAACTAGTGGAGAATGGGAGTGAAGTGGGATGTTAGAGAGGGCAGGTGAGAGAGGAGAGAGAGGGATAAGAGCTGCCCAAAACCTGCCTCAAAAGGTTTTTTTTTATAGGCATGAGCTGGGGTCGATTGGGTAGATATTTAGGATATGGTGGGGTGGTGGTGGGGTGGTTTGGGTAGGTCGGCTAGGGAGGAGCGGTATGGTGGTTTAGGTTAGGTCGGTTAGGGTGGCTGGGAATTAGGGGTTAGGGTTTAATTAGGTGGGTTAAGGTGGGATTAGGTTTAGTCTAGCTAGGGTCTAGGTGGTCTAGTTAGGTGGGGGTGAGCTAGGTGAGGTCGGCTAGGTATGGTTAGGGTGGTTTTGGGTGAGGGTGGCTAGGATTAGGTTAGGTTTAGGGGGGAGTGGCTAGGTGAGGTGGGTTAGCTTAGGGCTAGGTTTTAGAAGTATCCCCTTGGCCTTGATCCATGGACCTAGTTGCAGCATGTTGGTGCAGTCCCAGGTTAGGTGTAGGTGCATACAAGCTTAAACCCACATGATTAACCCAAAACTTGACTAAAAAGTCAAGCCCACCAACTTTCTCACTCATACTTTATCCCCCTTCTCTCTCTACCCAAGCTTTTCACGTGAATTCTTTGTGGGCCCCACCTCCATTTATGAGAAGGTGATGTGGGCCATGGATGTGGGTATTGGATTGGATCTTTGGATCCAAATCCAAATCCAAATGCATGTTTGGGTCTGGATCTGGATATATATGGTCCAGATCCGGCCCAAATATGATTTTAAGACTCCTTCATGGTATATCAAAATGAACGATTTGTGAGGGGCCTAACAGCATCAGTACTCTGTCTTGCGTTGGGTCTTCGCCAACATTGTCGTCCGCTCTTCTTCTCACCTTTTGGAGATCATTTTGATAAATTTGTTGATAATAGGGGCTTGGATGTCCGAGATTTTGGGGATGATTCTGATACGAGAGTTGATGTGCCGGGCTTGAAATATGCTCCGGTTCTAGGCTCTCCTTTGCTTCTTCGGTCCTGCTTTCATCAGGCCAAGTCGCTTTCCGGGGTTTTAAAATACCTTTTTAAAGGTTTTAAAACTGTATAACACATATTTTAAAACATATATGATTTAAACATATGTACAGGGTTGCTTGGAAGGCTCTTGGGTTTTCAGACTCAAAATAGCCCTTTGGGGTTGCTTCTGCAAAACCAGGTGTTTTAGGAAAATCGTGGGATTTTGGGGTGTTTACAGATGCCCCTCTTTGGCATTATCCAAATTCATTTGAATAATGGCAAAGATGACAACACCCCTTTCGATGTCTCCCTAGATCTATCCATGAAAATATGGGATCGTCCCAACTTTTAGCAAAAATCTCTCTTTTAGACCCTACTAGGAGGAGATATCATGCCAAAGGGATATATAAATGGTTCCTGATCCTAAATGGGATCATGTTTATATAAGTGTCCATGCGTGGATATGTAGATGCATGACATGGATGGGACGCCAAGAATGGCGACCTCCCAGAGACTAGATATGGTTGAACTCTTGAGACTTACGAAGGCCTGCTGCTCCAAGTGAGCAGACCCTATGTTGCTCGATGTTCGATTTTTTAAAATCTATTTACAAAAGGGAAAACTGCTTTAAGCCTCAATCCTAAGGATCTCGAGCTCTTCGTGTTTGCCTTTATTTGAGTCTTGACACTCGCTAATCTAGCAGAGGTTTTATAAGAAAACAAGTTACATTTTAAGATTCCTATGTCTTACTCGAAACGTCGAATTCTCAAACAAAATAAAGTTCAAGTAAGTAAATCCTATTTTTTACTTTAGGATTCCTCGAAATGAACCATGTTTTACTTTGGGATAAGCCAGGGATGGGAAAGAGATACCACGGTTCCTTCTGAAGCGTCCCGTGGTTTAAGGCATAGAAGGCGGAAGGGTCAGTCTGTACGCTTTAAAAACCGAGTTTAGGGTAGAAAAAGCCTACGAAAGCGGTTCGAGGTGTTTGATTCGGGTCTTTTTAGTGTGATTGCAGTTTTTAGATCACATGGATTTGCACGTGCCTAAGTCTTTCTTTTTATCCCTTTATGGGCCACCTAGGTGTGTGTTATGAACACTCCACTACATGGGGCGAATTTGAGCGGGAGTATGGGGTTAGCTTTGATGCAAGATGCGCCCTAACTCGTGGTATGGCGTAGATGCAATGCAAACTCACGCTACTCCAAAGGGAAAACCCGAATGTAAAGACAATGCCAAAGGGAAATGACTTAAGGGAAATGACTTGAAATGTAAATGCCGAAGGGAAATAACCGAAGGGAAATACGTATATAAGGTATATATGTGCCCTTACTTGGGTCTTGCCAATAAGAGCGAAGGCTCAATGTGGGTGCGTGCTTGAATTGAAAGACTACACACACGACATGAAATAAAACCCAAATATAACTTGCAGTATGGCCTTAACTAAGGTCTTGGGAATAAGAGCGAAAGCCCAATGTGTGTGAGTGCTTGAATTGAAGTACTATGCACACAACATGAAATTAAACCCAAATAGTATAACATGACCCTTACTTGGGTCTTACAAATAAGAGCGACGGCTCAATGTGTGTGAGTGCTTGAATTGAAGTACTACGCACACAACATGAAATTAAACCCAAATAGTATAACACGTCCCTTACTTGGATCTTACAAATAAGAGCGAAGGCACAATGTGTGTGAGTGCTTGAATTGAAGTACTACGCACACAACATGAAATTAAACCCAAATAGTATAACACAACCCTTACTTGGGTCTTGCAAATAAGAGCGAAGGCTCAATGTGTGTGCGTGCTTGAATTGAAAGACAACACACTCAACTTAAGCAAAACCCTACGTAATTTAAAGTCTATATATAGATTTATATCTTAGGAGCTGATTATGCCCGTGTGTGTTCAAAATCGTGCACGACTAAGAGAGTGCACGTGTGTGTGGGTGTGCCAAGCCACGTTATTACAAGCGGGGGGAGACTATGCTCCGTTATTACAACCCCGTATCGAATTTAATTCAAGCAAGTCTACAACTAAAGACCGAGTTAGGCACTTACTTATAGCTGGTCCGAAGATGCCTTGCTTGAGCGTGGGCTTGGCTTTGCCTTGGGCTGCAAGAGGGAGCTCCGCGGAGTTGAACGGCAAGGGGGGCTGCTGGTCGGATGCTTTGGGTGCGCGGGAAGGGCGCCTTGAAGGTGGCCGACTGTTATGAAGGGGGCTGCCTTGGCGTGTTGGGCTAAAGCGACTAAGTAGGGTCACTAAGGGAGGGTGTAGTATTAGGAAAGATGGCACTAAGTGGGAGCCTAAGGGAGTGTCTAAGGTTGGCGGGTGGCTGGCCGAGTGGATGTGTACAGTCGGTGGGAGTGGCCGACTAAGGGAGACTTGGTGGTGGCCGACTGCTAGGGTGGTTAAGGATGTGGTGGATGGGAAGGGAGCTAGCTAGGGTATGGGGTAAGGTGGAGTTAGGGGCTGATGGGAGGTAATAGGGGCAGGTCTTAGGGAGCTAAGTGGAGTGGCCGGGTGTTGCTAGGGGAAGTGGTTCAAGGCGGGTGTTTGAAGTGGCTAAGGCCTGGCCGAATGGGTAGGATGGTGGGTGGCTGGTGTTGGGATGATGTGGCGGTGGTGTAGGTGGTTGAGAGTGGAGGGGGAGTGAAGAAGGGGTAGAGTTTAAGGCTAGGGTGCTAACCGAAAGGGGAAGAAGGCGGTGGATGGAAGAGGGGCAGCCGGGTGTCTTGGATGTGCAGGATGGGGTTCGGCCGGATGGAATGATGGCAACGGGAAGCTGGGCTGGAGCGGTGGTGGTGGTGGTGCTTGGCTGGGAGGCAGTGGCGCAGGTGGAGCAAGGTGGTGGCCGGCTGTGGCGCAGGTGGAGGACTCGGTTGGGATCGGCTGGGCTGGAAAAGGATGAAAAACCCGCCCCTTGGGGAGGGGTTTATATAGGGCTGAAGAGGGCGGTTGGGGCTGGTATTAGGAGGGTGGTAAGGTGGTCTAGGGGTGGTGGTGTGGTGATAAGGTGGGCTGGTTTTGGGGAGGGGCCAGATATTTTCATACAAGGGGTTTTGGGTAGATGGTGTGCTAGGTTTAGGTGGGGTGGATTAGAGGTTTTGGGTTTAGCTAGGTGGGTTGGTTTTGGGGTGAGGTTTAGTGAGGTGGGTTAGGTGATTAGGCTCAGATTAGGTTAGGTTTAGGGAAGGATTAGGGAAGTGGGATAGGTGATTAGGTTGGGATTAGGCCGGGATTAGGGAAGTGGGTTAGGTGATTAGGCTAGGTTTAGGACAGGATTAGGGTAAAAGGCTAGGATTAGGGCTTTTTGATTAAAGTTAGGTTAAGGAGCTCCCTTTGCATGACCCATATACCTTGATTGCATCATGTTGGTGCAGCCCTAGGTTAGGTTTTGGCTAATTACAAGCTTAAACCCACTTTAATTAGGCTAACCCACATGATTAACCCCAAACTTGACACACAAGTCAAGCTTAATTACAAACACACTCTAATCTTATCCTCCCCCACTCTCTCTCATGCCCATAATCCCACGTGAAATTCAAGTGGGCCCCACCTCCATTTATGAGAAGGTGATGTGGGCCATGGACATGGATATTGGATTGGATTTCTGGATCCAAATCCAAATCCAAGTCCACACATGGGTTTGGATTGGGATCTGGATATATATGGTCCAGATCCAATCCAAACTGAATTCTGACTCCTTCAGGCTGTGTTCAAAATGAACGATTTGTGTGGGGTCTGACAGCATCAGTACTCCGTCTACGTTGGGTCTTCGCCAACATGATCGTCCGCTTCTGTTTTCACCTTCCGGAGATGACTTCAAGTGATGTTTTGATGATAACAGGGTCTTGGACGTTCGAGATCCTGGGGGTGGATTCAATATGAGAGTTGCTGTGCCGGGCTCGACTTGTGCTCCAGTTTCGGGCTCTCTTTAGCTTTTCTGGTCCTGTCTTGATTAGGCCAAGCTGCTTCGGGGATTCAAAAATGTGTTTTAAAAGGTTTTTAAAACCATATTATACATATTTAAAATATATAAAGTTTAAAATATATGTACAGGGTTGCCTAGAAGGCTCTTGGGTTTCCAGACTCAAAATGGCCCTTTGGGGCTGCTTTTACAAAACCAGGTTGTTTTGGGAAATTCGTGGGATTTCGGGGTGTTTATAGTGTTGCACAACTTAACCATCCGCTCGTTTTTGAATGGGGTGCCATTATCGGACACAAGGTCTCTTGGAACCCCAAATTGAGCCAAGATATTCCTCCTAATGAAAGCCACCACATGTTGCCCCTGTACATTAGTCAGGGAGACGGCTTCCACCCATTTGGAGAAATACTCAGTGGCTGCTAAAATGAATCTATGCCCATTCGATGCCTTTGGAAAGATCGGGCCTACAATATCAAACGCCCACATGGTAAATGGCCAGGGGCTTACTACGGAATGCAATGAAGATGATGGGATATGAATGGCGTGCCCATGCACTTGACATGGATGACACTTCCTAACATGATCGTGACAGTCCTTTTTCAAGGTGGACCAAAAATAGCCCGCTCTAAGTATTTTCATTGTCATCATGTTGGCATTAACATGACCTCCACATTCTCCATCGTGGAACTCATGCATAACAGTCCTAGCCTCCTCTAGATTGACACATTTTAGTAGGATGCTGGTCAAACTTTTTTTGTATAAAACCCTACCCAGAATGGTGTATCGGGTAGAAATTTTTTGGATGAATGCCTTATCTTTGGATGTGGCATCCTCGACGAATCCCCCATTTTCTAGAAAATGTTTGATGTCATAAACCAAGGTTTTTCAACAGAATCTGGGTTATTTGGGAAAATATCCAAATCGTGTATGGGGTTGGGCGCATGCCATATCTCTAAGGATCGAGTCCCTGAAATGGGATCGACCTTTAGGGCTGAACCCAAGGAGGAGAGGGCGTCGGCAATGCCATTATCCTCTCTTCCTACGTGTGTGAGTCTACACGATTGGAATGACTCGACCAATCGAGTGGCCAACTCGTGATATGGAAGAAGTTTTTCATTTCATACTTGCCAAAGGTTTATAACAAGGAGCGAATCTCCAAAGACCTCGATGCATGATTGTAGACACAGAAAGTTCCCGCTTCTGGTTCTTAGGCCTGAAGCGAACCTTTTCGTGTGTCTAAGTCCTATTTAAGCAAAAGGGCATGCCAGCTAGCTTACTTAAGCTAGCGAAGAGATATTTTTAAATCTGACTCCTAACGTGGCGACTGTGAGCAAGCAAGCTCTTTTCGTCGCAGACCTTCTTGCACCGATGCGCATGGATCAGTTTGTACACTTTAAAAATCAAGTTTTTTGAATATGAGAACCTACGAAAACGTGTTTGAGGTGTTCGATTCGGGTTGTTTTTGTATGATTTTCAAGTTTTATTTCACGTGGATTTGCACGTGCCTATGTCTTTATTTTTATCCCTTTTCGGGCCAACTAGGTGTGTGTTATGAACACGTGACCTAAGTGGGGCGACTTTGAGCAGGAGTATGGGGTTTGCTTTGATGCAATATGCGTCCTAACTCGTGGTATGGCATATATGCAATGCAAACTCACGCAACTCCAAAGGGAAAACCCGAAATTGAAAGACAATGCGGAAGGGAAATGACTTGAAATGTAAATTGCAAAAGGGAAATTGCGAAAGGGAAATTGCGAAAGGGAAATATGGCTATATCTTAAGAGCGGAAAGGCTCAATAGTGCAAGTGTGTGCCGTGTATATATGTAAAGACTATGCACACTGTTGAACCTTAAAACCCAAATCTTAAAGACATAGGCAAAAGGGAAATACTTATAATATATATGGGCCCGAAGGTCGCCAACGTGTTGCGTGGGTGTTGTGTGTATATTGAAAGACAACTCACATGACTTAAATAAAACCCAAATATAAATTGCAATATGGCCTTAACTAAAGTCTTGGGAGTAAGAGCGAAAGCTCAATGTGTGTGAGTGCGAGAATTGAAGTACTACGCACACGACATGAAATTAAACCCAAATATAAATTGCAATAGGCCTTGACTAAGGTCTTGGGAATAAGAGCGAAAGCTCAATGTGTGTGAGTGCGAGAATTGAAAGACAACACACACAACATGAAATTAAACCCAAGGGAAATAATAACACGACCCTTACTTGGGTTTTGCAAATAAGAGCGAAAGCTCAATGTGTGTGAGTGCGAGAATTGAGAGACAACACACACAACTTAAGCAAAACCCCACGCAACTTAAATTATATAAATAAGTTTATATCTTAAGGGCCGATTAGGCCCGTGTGTGTTCAAAATCGTGCACAACTAAGAGCGAGATAGGCTCAAGTGCACGTGTGTGTGGGTGTGCCAAGCCACGTTATTACAAGCGGGGGGAGACAATGCTCCGTTATTACAACCCCGTATCAAATTTAATTAAGCTTAAGCAAGTCTATAAACAAGGACCGAGTTAGACACTTACGTATAGCTGGTCCGGAGGTGACTTGCTTGAGCTTGGGCTTGAGCATCGCCTTGGGCTGGAAGAGGGAGCTCCTCGGAAAGGCACGGCAAAGGAGGGTGCTGGCCGGGTGAAGCAAGGTGCTGCGGGTGTGGCACCTTAGCGCTAGCCGGGTGATGGAAGGGGGTGTCACTAAGGTGTAGGGCAGGTCCTAGGGAAGGTGGAGCTAAGGGTCTTGACTAGGGGCTTGTAAACACCCCAAATCTTCTATTTTTTCAAAAACTCTCAAAACACCAAAAAGCTCATTTGAGCCAAAACGACGACCTATTTTGAAATGTGAAAACAGGTACAGAAGGCAAAAGAAGACCCTAGGCCCGAAGAGGATTCAAGCCCAGAGCTTCAGAAGCCACTCCCTGATAAAAAAACAAAAGAAAGCTGAGCCCGTTTGATGAAAAGCTCAACGGAGTTCAGAACGGCGAGACGGAGTCCGGACGACAAAGTTGGGGAAAACCCAGCACCAGACGGAGCGCTGATGAAGCCAGTGCCCACACAGATCGTTCGCCTCGAGAAGCCAAGAAGGACTGTCCGAAGAAATTTTGATTTGGATCTGGACCATATATATCCAGATCCAAATCCATGTAATGAATAGTGTTTGGATTTGGGCCAATCCAAATAGTGTTTGGGTCGATCCAAATAGTGTTTGGATTTGGATTGGATCCAAATAGTGTTTGGATTGGATCGGATCTGGACCAAAATATCCATATCCGTATCCATAAAAATATTGGGTTTGGATCGGATACGGATCTCAAAATATCCGAGATCCAATATCCAGATCCAAATAGTGTTTGGATTTGGGTATGGATCCAAACCCAAACCCAAACCCAAATCCAAGACCCACCTCAAATCTCTATAAATAGAGGTGAGGGGGTCCATGTAAAGGGTTTATGCAAATATTTGGGAGGAGAGAGAGGGAGTGATAGACCTAGCCATGTGGGCTCATTGGGTGAGGTGGGTTCAAGCCATGTGGGCTAAGTGGGTGTAGACCAAGGGGCTGCAACCAAGGTGGGCTGGACCAAGTGGCTGCAACCGTGGAGACGTGGGCTCAAGCCAAGAAGGACCGGCTCCAAGAGGTAAGCCTAACCTAACCTAGCCATTCTCTCTACACACCTCTAAACCTAACCCCAACCTAGCCTAGGTTCGAACCTACCTAACCCCAACTGAACCTAACCCTAACTAAACCTAGCCCTAACCCAACCTAGGTTCGACCAAACCTAACCCTAGACTTGAACCAACCTAAACCTAACCGGACCGCGCCTGCCGTGCGCCCCGCGCCCTGTCCGCGCACCCTGACGCTGTCCGCGCGCCCTGACGCTATCTCGCGCCCTGACGCCATCCCGCGTCCTGACGCCCTCCTAGCGCCAGACGCCCGCCAGCGCCCAGCGCCCAGCGCCAGGCGCCCGATTGCTGCGCCCGACTCCTTCTTGCCGACCTGACCACCTTCCTACCGACCTGACCACCCCCCTGGCCGTGACCTGCACCTCTTCCAGCCACCTAGGACAGACCCTAGATAGCCCCATCTTTGCCGAACCTTAGTTCCCCTAAGGCCCTAACCATGCCCCATAGAACCTCCCTCAAAGCCCCCTAGGATAACCCCCTCTTGGCTGCCCAAGGTGAACCGTGAGCCCACATGCAAGCAAGTTGAACATGGACCGGCTATTTGTAAGTGTCTAAACTTGGTCTATTACATTAACTTGCTTTATATTCAATTAAATTTTGATACGAGGTTGTAGTAAAGGAGCTTCGTCTCCCCCCGATTGTAATAACATGGTTTGACACACCCACACACACGCGCACTTGAGCCTTTCCGCTCTTAGTCGTACACTTTTTGCACACACATGGGCCTAACAAGCCCTTAATATATAGTTATATTTATATATTTTAAGTCAAGGGGGTTTTTAATTAAGTCATGTGTGTTGTCTTTCCATTTTCCACACGCACACACATTGAGCCTTCGCTCTTACTCCCAAGACCTTAGTAAAGGCCTTATTGCAGTTATATTTGGGTTTCATTTATGTCGTGTGCGTAGTACTTCAATTCTACACTCACACACATTGAGCTTTCGCTCTTACTCCCAAGACCTTAGTCAAGGCATACTGCAATTTATATTTGGGTTTCATTTCATGTCGTGTGTGTAAGTCTTTCAATTCAAGCACGCACACACATTGAGCCTTCGCTCTTATTTATAAGACACAAGTAAGGGCCCCTACATATACTCTATATAAATTATTTCTTTCGGCTACGTCTTTAAGATTCGGGTTTTAAGGTTCAAGTCGTGTGCGTTGTCTTTCAATATATACACGACACACACTTACACAATTGAGCCTTTCCGCTCTTAAGATATAGCCATATTTCCCCTTCCGCTATTTACTTTACAAGTCATTTCCCTTCGGCTATTTACTTTACAAGTCATTTCCCTTCGGCTATTTACTTTACAAGTCATTTCCCTTCGGTTATTTCCCTTCGGCAATTTCCCTTCGGCATTGTCTTTTAATTTCGGGTTTTCCCTTTGGAGTAGCGTGAGTTTGCATTGCATCTACGCCATACCATGAGATAGGATGCATATTGCATCGAAGCAAGCCCCGTACTCCCGCTCAAATTCGCCCCATGTAGTGGAGTGTTCATAACACACACCTAGGTGGCCCATAAAGGGATAAAAAGAAAGACTTAGGCACGTGCAAATCCACGTGATCTAAAATCTGAAAATCGTACAAACCCGAATCAAATCGTGCAAGACTTAGCCTATTTCGATGCACGCCCATCGTGACTAAGTAGATTAAAATTTGAAAGACTTAGGGTCGTCCAACCCTTACAAAGTCAAAATCGCCCAAATGCATGGTTTTCAAAAGGTTTTAAAATACTTCTTCATTCAAAATATATTTTGAGTTAAACTTGTTTCAAAACGAAGTCTCTAAGCATACAGACTGACCCTTGCGCATCGGTGCAAGAAGGTCTGCGACGTAAAAATCCCGCTTGCCTACAATCGCCTTTCAAAAGTCAGATTATTTTCAAAACATACTTTGCTAGTTAAAGTAAACTAGCTGGCACACCCATAAAGCGAAGTAGATTGCAAAAAGGTTCACTTCAGGCCTAAGAACCCATAAGTGAAAATTTTCGGTGTCTACAGGGCTGTCTAAGGGAGAGGATGGAAGGCTGCGGGTGTGGCAAGGTGCAATTGATTGTGGCTGGCCGACTAGTGGCAGGTTAGGTGGTAGCCGGCTAGGGTAACTAGGGGTGCTTAGGAATGGCAAAGGGGAGCTAGCTAGGGTGTTGGCTAAGGGGTGGTTTAAGGGAAGAGGTAAGGTTGAGGGTGACTAACTAGGGGCTGTCTAGGGGATGAAGCAAGGTGGCGGGTGTGATGCAGTTGGGCAGAGGTTGGCCGAATGGTGAAGGGTGGCGGATGGTGGCCGGGAAGTGATGGTGGTGTGGGGGCTGAGAGTGGAGGGGGAGTGAAGATAGGGTGGAGTTAGGATAGGGTACTAACTGAAGAGGAAGAGGAAGGTGGCGGGTGTCCAAGGAAGGCAGCCGGGTGGAAGGAGTGGAGCTAGCCGAGAGGTTGTGGTGGAGTTGGCCGGGAGGTAGCGGTGGCGTGGAATGGTTAGGTGCAGTCGGGCAGAGGTTGGCCGAATGGAGAAGGGTGCTAGATGGCGGCCGGGCGGTTGTGGTGGTGTGGTGACTGAGAGTGGAGGAGGAGTGAAGATAGGGTGGAGTTAGGATAGGGTACTAACCGGAGAGGAAGGGGAGGTTGGCGGGTGTCCAAGGAAGGCAGCCGAGTGGAAGGAGTGGAGCTGGCCGGGCAATTGTGGTGGCATGGAATGGTGCAGGCCGGGAGATGATGGCGGCGTGGAGTGGTGCAGGCCGGGAGGTGGTGGTGGAGCAGGTGAGAGAAGAGAGCAAGGGGTGAGAGAGGGCTCGACTGGCTCAAGGTGGCTGAGGAAAACTTGAAAAACCCACCCACTAGGGGCCGGGTGGAAGGAGTGGATCTAGCCGAGAGGTTGTGGTGGAGTTGGCCGGTTGGTAGCGGTGGCGTGGAGTGGTGCAGGCCGGGATTCCAAGGTGGAGCAGGTGAGAGAAGAGAGCAAGGGGTGAGAGAGGAGAGGAAGGGCTCGGCTGGCCCAAGGTGGTTGGAAAAAATCGGAAAACCCGTCCACTAGGGGGGGGTTTATAGGTTTTTAAGAGGTCGGTTGGGCTGGTTTTGAAGGGGTGGTGGTGTGGTTAGGTAGTGGTGGTGTGGTGATAAGGTGGGCTAGATATTTAGGGGGAGGCCAGATATTTAGTTTAGGTGGTTTTAGGGATATGGTGTGCTAGGGTTTAGGTGGGGTGGTTTAGTGGTTTAGGGCTTAGCTAGGTGGGTTGGTTTTAGGGTGAGGTTTAGTGAGGTGGGTTAGGTGTTTAGGCTAGGATTAGGTTGGGATTAAGGGAATTAGGCTAGGTTTAGGGAAGGATTAGGGAGGTGGGTTAGGTGATTAGGTTGTGATTAGGGAAGGATTAGGGAAGTAGGTTAGGTGATTAGGCTAGGATTAGGCCAGGATTAGGGCAAATGGCTAGGATTAAGGGTTTTGGCTTAGGATTGGGTTAGGAGCATCCCTTTGCATAGCCCATGGACTTCATTGCATCATGTTGGTGCAGCCCTAGGTTAGGTGTAGGTTCATAGAAGCTTAAACCCACACTAATTAGGCTAACCCACATGATTAACCCGAAACTTGACATATAAGTCAAGCTTAATACACTTCCCTCACATGTAAACCTCCCCATTCTCTCTCATGCCCAAAATCCCACATGAATTTCAAGTGGGCCCCACCTCTATTTATGAGAAGGTGATGTGGGCCATGGATGTGGATATTGGATTGGATCTTTGGATCCAAATCCACATATACGTTTGGATTGGGATCTGGATATATATGGTCCAGATCCAATCCAAAGCTGAATTCTGACTCCTTCAGGGTATGTTCGAAACGAACGGTTTGTGCGGGGTCTGACAGCATCAGTACTCTATCTTGCGTTGGGTCTTCGCCAACATGGTTGTCCGCTTTTGTTTTCACCTTCCGGAGATGATTTCAAATGATTTTTGTTGATAGCAGGGGCTTGGACGTTCGAGATTCTGGGGGTGGATCTAACACGAGAGTTGCTGTGCCGGGCTCGACATGTACTCCGGTTCCGGGCTCTCTTTTGCTCTTCTGGTCCTGCTTTCATCAAGCCAAGCCGCTTTGTGGGGTTTCAAAACGTTTTTTAAAAGGTTTTAAAACTATATTATACATATTTTAAAACATATACAGTTTAAACATATGTACAAGGTTTGTCTGGAAGGCTCCTGGGTTTCCAGACTCAAAATAGCCCTTTGGGGCTGCTTTTATAAAACCAGGTTATTTGAGAAGTTCGTGAGATTTTGGGGTGTTTACAGATGCCCCTCTTTGGCATTGTCCAAATTAATTTGGATAATGGCAAAGACGACAAACACCCTTTTCAATATCTCCCTAGATCTAACCACGAAAATATGGGATCGTCCCAATCTTTAGCAAAATCTCACTTTTAAAACCCTGGTAGGAGGAGATATCATGCCAAAGGGATATATAAAACGGTTTCTGGTCCTTACGAAGGCCTGTTGCTCCAAGTGAGCAGACCCTATGCTGTTCGATGTTCGATTTTTCAAAATCTATTTACAAAAAGGGACAACTGTCTTGAGTCTCAATCCTAAGGATCTCGAGCTCTTCGTATTTGCCTTTGCTTGAGTCTTGACACTCGCTTATCTAGCGGAGGTTTTGTAAGAAAACAAACTATATTTCAAATTCCTACGTCTTACTTGAAACATCGAATTCTCAAGCAAAATGAAATTCAAGTAAGTAAATCCTATTTTTACTTTAGGATTCCTCGAAATGAACCATGTTTTAGCTTGAGATAAGCCAGGGATGGGGAAGAGATACCACGGTCCCTTCTGAAGCGTCCCGTGGTTTAAGGCATAGAAGGCGGAAAATTGCTCTTTTTGAGCTTTTGGCCTCTTTTTCCTTTTTTTCATAGAGGGTCTTCCTTTGGGAGTATTTTTTCCTTAATCCCTCATTTTTTTCACAAGAGAATCGATTTTCTTTTGGATTCTGGTTTCTTTCTTTTGGAAAGAGACTTTGGATGGGAAAATTCTCTTTATTTTGGCCACGTTTTCCTTTTGGAAGGAGAAGAGAAGAGGGGAGGACTTATCCCAAGCTCACACTCGATCCATTCCAGATCAACCTATTTAGAAATAACACGTACTACTTGCAAGTATCTTGCTATATTAAACTAGGCCTTTCTTTGTAAGAAGAAGGATTTTGAAATGTAACCTCGATTTTGAAAGACTCCACTCTTTCACAAGTGCGAATTCTCTTACTCAGGGTCACACGATTTTGCCTTTGCAACTTACTTTCAAGTCTCAGGGCAGCTATCCCTAAAGTTTTTGAAATTTGGAATTTAACCCAAATCCTACACATAATACTTCTTTAAGTATTGGATATTTATAGGATCTGCTAAATTCCTACCTTCTACATCGATCAACCAATACGAGTTATTCGTGGTGGTTACACGTACAACATAGGGTCCATCCCATTTGGGGCGCCACTTTCCAAGGGAATGTGGGCCACGATAGTGGATGATTTTCAAAATCAGATCTCCCACTTCAAAGTGGCGAGGTCTCATGTGTTTGCCAAAGTGTTGGGCTATCCTTTGCCGGTATGCACGAGCATGATCCATAGCAAGGAGTCGCCTCTCATCTAGCAAATCTAGTTCGCCCATCCTAGCATGCTGAAGTATCTTTAGGGGGTGGTCGAGTGCTATGGATGTATGGAATGAATGCAATTGAGTATGAATGGGAAGAATGACGTTTGTGCCATAGACCAATTCGAATGGTGTGGCATTCGTGGGAGTCCGGATGGAAGTCCTATAAGCCCATAAGGCTTCATCCAGCTTCTCGTGCCACGTCCTACCCTTCTCTAAAGTCTTCTCAATTATGCTAATGAGAGTCTTATTTGTGGCTTCGGCTTGGCCGTTGCCTTGAGGGTAGTAGGGCGAAGAGAAGTGATGAGTTATGCCATACGTGTTGCACAACTTAACCATCCGCTCGTTCTTGAATGGGGTGTCATTATCAGACACAAGGTCTCGTGAAACCCCAAATCGAGCCAAGATATTCCTCCTAAAGAAAGCCACCACATGTTACCCCAGTACGTTGGTCAGGGAGATGGCTTCCACCCACTTAGAGAAATACTCAGTGGCTGCTAAAATGAATCGATGCCCATTCGAGGCTTTTGGAAAGATCGGGCCTACGATATCAAACGCCCACATGGTAAATGGCCAGGGGCTGACCACGGAATGCAATGCAGATGAGGGGATATGAATGACATGCCCATGCACTTGACATGGATGAACTTCCTAACTTGATCGTGACAATCCTTTTTCAGGGTGGACCAAAAATAGCCCGCTCTAAGTATTTTCATTGCCATCATGTTGGCATTAACATGACCTCCACATTCTCCATCGTGGAACTCATGCATCACTATCCTAGCCTCCTCTAGATCGATACACCTAAGTAGGATGCCGGTAAAACTTTTCTTATATAGAACCCCACCTAGAATGGTGTATCGGGTCGAAATTTTACGGATGAATGCCTTATCTTTGGATGTGGCATCCTCGGTGAATCTCCTATTTTCTAGAAAATGCTTGATGTCGTAAAACCAAGGTTTTTCAATAGAATCTGGGTTATTTTGGTAAATATCCAAATCATGTGTGGATTGGTTGGGCGCATGCCATATTTCTAAAGATCGGGTCCCTGAAATGGGATCGACCTTTAGGGTTGAACCCAAGGAGGAGAGGGCATCGGCAATGCCATTATCATCTCTTCCTACGTGTGTGAGTTTACACGATTGGAATGACTCAACCAATCGAGTGGCCAACTCGTGATATGGAAGTAGTTTTTCGTTACGTACTTGCCAAAATTTCAAAACCTAGTTTATAACAAAGAGCGAATCTCCAAAGACCTCGATGCGTGATGCTCCTAGTGTTTTCAAAATCCTTAAGCCTTGTATGAGTGCTTCATACTCAGCGGTGTTGTTGGAACATTCGAAATCTAGGCGGATTGCTATGGGAATCTCGCCCTTTTTAGGGGAGATGAGGATGACCCCAGCACCAACCCCTCGTTGGTTTCATGCTCCATCGAAGTGCATCTTCCACACTGGGTTTTCGAAAGAGTTTGCCAAAATGTGGTTTTGGAAATGGTTTTGCAATATGCCTTCGCCAGGCATTTCATCAAGTGTGGGATATGCGTCTTCCAAGGGGAACTCAGCCACATAGTCAGCTAGGGCTTGCCCCTTAATGGAGATCTGGTGATGGTATTTCAGGTCATATTCCATTAGAAGGAGTTGCCATTTGCCCAATCTACCAGTGAGAATGGGTTTTTCGAACAAGTGCTTGATTGGATCAAGCTTGGATACTATCCAGATCTCATGATCTAGGAAATAGTGTCTAAATTTTTGGCAGGCCCAGACTAGAGCCAAGCACGTCTTCTCCATGGCTTGATAATTTCTTTCATAAGCCAAGAGAGTTTTCGAAATGTAGTAGATGGCATACTCCTTATGGGTGTCATCCTCGTATTGAGCCAATAGGGCTCCTAAATTTTTGGCAGGCCCAGACTAGGGCCAAGCACGTCTTCTCCATGGCTTGATAATTTCTTTCGTAAGCCAAGAGAGTTTTCGAAATGTAGTAGATGGCATACTCCTTATGGGTGTCATCCTCGTATTGAGCCAATAGGGCTCCTAAAGCATTCGCATGCACGAAAATGTAAAGTAAAAGCGGTTTTCCTTGCTTCGGAGGATTCAAAACAGGGGGATTAACCAGGTATGCCTTTAGTCTTTTGAAGGACTTTTGGCAATCGTCATCCCATAAAAATTTCATGCCCTTCCTCAATAGTTTGTTGAAGGGTTCACATGTAGTCGCCAGATTTGATATAAATCGGCGAACGGACTGTAATCGACCCTGGAGGCTACGAATTTGTGTGAGATTGGAGGGTGGAGCCATGTCTATGATGGCTCGACACTTAGAAGGGTCGACTTCTATACCCCTTTGGCTTACCATAAAGACTAGAAGCTTCCCGGATTCTACCCCGAATACACATTTTTTAGGGTTTAGCTTTACTTTGTAAAGCCTAAGCCTTTCGAAAATCTTTTACAAACATTCGATATGAGTGCATTGGGTTTTGGATTTTGCCAAGAGATCATCTACATACACTTCTACGAGCTCATGAATCTGATCATGGAAGATCGTGGTCATGGCTCTCTGGTATGTCGCGTCGACATTTTTCAATTCAAAGGGCATGACTGTATAGCAGTACGTGCCCCACGGGGTTGTGAATGCGGTCTTACCCTAATCTCGTGGACTTAATTTAATTTGATTATAGCCTGAATAGCCATCCATAAACGAAAACATTTCATGATTTGCAGTACTATCGACTATCAAATCTATGTTTGGTAAAGGATAGTTATCCTTTGGAGTGGCTTTATTCAGGTTTCTGAAATCGATGCATATTCGAATTTTCCCATTGGTTTTTCAAACTACAACGATGTTTGACAACCAATCAGAATATGCAATGGGTTTTATAAATCCGGCCTTTAGCAGATCTTCTAAACCCTCTTTGACTTGCGTGTGTACATTCGGATGTATTTTCCTAAGCTTCTACTTTATGGGTTTTACATCCGCATCTAAGGGAAGACGATGTTCGACAATGCTGGGGTCTATGCCTGGCATGTCTTTATACGTCCATGCAAACACATCTAAATAGGTTCGTAGAAATGCAATGAATGCTGATCTTTCATGCTCATGCAAACATGCGCCTATCTTGATGAATTTGGGATTGGAATTGTAGACGCGCGAAAATCCCCGCCTCTTCGCCTCTTTCGTGGCTTGGAGTGGATCTTATCGTGCGTCTAAGGCCTATATATATAAACAGGGCGTGCCAGCTAGCTTACTTAAGCTAGCGAAGATATATTTAACACTGACTTCTAAACGTGGCGACTGTGAGCAAGTGAGCTCTTGTCGTCGCAGACCTTCTTGCACCGATGCGCAAGGGTCAGTCTGTACGCTTTTGCAAAAATCGAGTTTTTGGGAGAAAGTCTACGAAACGGTTCGAGGTGTCTAGTTCGGGTCTTTAAGATGCGATTGCATGTTTTAGATCACGTGGATTTGCACGTGCCTAAGTCTTTTCTTTTATCCCTTTTTGGGTCGCCTAGTTTGTGTGTTATGAACACTCCACTACATGGGCGAATTCGAGCGGGGGTTGCTTCGATGCAATATGCGTCCTACCTCGTGGTATGGCGTAGATGCAATGCAAACTCACGCTACTCCAAAGGGAAAACCCGAAATGTAAAGACAATACGGAAGGGAAATAACAGAAGGGAAATAACCGAAGGGAAATAACCGAAGGGAAATACGTATATATCTTATGTATATGAGCCCTTACTCGGGTCTTGCAAATAAGAGCGAAGGCTCAATGTGGGTGCGTGTTTGAATTGAAAGACTTACTCACACGACATGAAATGAAACCCAAATATAAATTGCAGTATGGCCTTGACTAAGGTCTTGGGAGTAAGAGCGAAGGCTCAATGTGTGTGAGAGTGCTTGAATTGAAGTACTACACACACGACATAAATGAAACCCAAATATAACTGCAATAAGGCCTTTACTAAGGTCTTGGGAGTAAGAGCGAAGGCTCAATGTGTGTGAGAGTGCTTGAATTGAAAGACTACTCACACGACAAGAAATGAAACCCAAATAGTATAGGTCGGCCCTTACTTGGGTCTTTCAAATAAGAGCGAAAGCTCAATGTGTGTGAGAGTGTTTAAATTGAAAGACAACACACCCAACTTAAACAAAACCCTTCGGAAATGAAATATATACGTACACTTATATATTAGGGGCTGATTAGGCCCGTGTGTGTTCAAAGTTATGCATGACTAAGAGAGTGCACGTGTGTGGTTGTGCCAAGCCACGTTATTACAAGCGGGGGAGACTAGGCTCCGTTATTACAACCCCGTATCAAATTGAATTTCAAGCAAGCGTATGACTAAAGACCGAGTTTAGAAACTTACAAGTAGCTGGTCCGTAGAGGTCTTGCTTGAGCGTGGCCTTGGCTTTGGGCTGCAAATGGGAGCTCCGCGAAGGTGCGTGACCAAGAGTGCTGGCCGGCTGCAAATGGGCGTGGGATGGACGCCTCGAAGGGGACCGGTGGCAAGTGGGCGGCGCCTCCAAGTAGGGAGTTTAGAGTGGCTGACTAAGTGGGTCTTAGGGTCACTAGGTAAGTTAGGGACTTAGGGAAACTGGACCTAAAAGGTGAGCTAGTGGGAAGGCCAAATAGGGCACCTAGGGGAGTCGGCTGAATTGGAAATGGTGGCTGAGCAGTGGCCAGCCACTTGGGTTATCCTAGGTTCGGCTAGGCTTAGGTGGTGGCGGCAAAGAGGTGGAGCTAAGGGGAAGATGGGTGGCTAAGAGTGGAGAGGTGGTAGAGAGTGGTTTTGAGGGAGTTAGGGGGACTTACCGAATGGGAAGGAGTGGCGGATGGAGTGGGAGAGTGGCGGGCAGGTAGCTGTCGGCTGGTGGAGTTGGGGGGAAGGTGGTGACGTCCAGCTGGGGGGGGGCAGTGGTGGTGGACGGAAGAGGGAAGGTGGCGGAGCAGGTGGCGGCTGGTGGAGCTGGAGCTGCTGGGAAGACGGGTGAGAGATGGGAGAAGGAGAGGGCCCGGCTGGGTGGTGGAGTGTGGTTCCCACTTGGAAAACCCGCCCACAATGAGGGGGGTTTAAATAGGGGATGGGTAGGTCGGTTAGGGCTGGGTTGTGGGTAGTGGTTAGGTGGTTTAGGTAGGGTAGTATGCAGATAAGGTGGGCTGGATGGGGTTGGGCCAGATATTTTAAAACTAGGGGTTTGGGAAAATCGTGGGCTAAGGGTGGTTTAGGGGTTTAGGGCTAGGTTAGGTGGTTGGGTTTTAGGGTGAGGTTTAGTGAGCTAGGTTAGGTGGTTTAGGCTAGGTTTAGGCTAGGATTAGGGAAATTAATGTAGGTTTAGGGAAGGATTAGGGGAGTGGGTTAGGTGATTAGGTTGGGATTAGGCCGGGATTAGGGAAGTGGGTTAGGTGATTAGGTTCAGATTAGGGGTGGATTAGGGGTTTAGGCTAGGATTAGGCATTTTGGGTTAGGTTTAGGTGAGGGAGCTCCCTTAGCATGGCCCATAGACCTTGATCACCCCATGTTGGTGCAGCCCTAGGTTAGGTTTTAGCTAATTACAAGCTTAAACCCACTCAATTAGGCTAACCCACATGATTAACCCAAACTTGACACACAAGTCAAGCTTAATACAACACTCTTGATATTTATCACCCCCACTCTCTCTCATGCCCAATATCCCACGTGAATTTCAAGTGGGCCCCACCTCCATTTATGAGAAGGTGATGTGGGCCATGGATATGGATATTGGATTGGATCTCTGGATCCAAATCCAAATCCAAATCCACATATGGGTTTGGATTGGAATCTGGATATATATGGTCCAGATCCAATCCAAACTGAACTCTGACTCCTTCGAGCTGGGTTCGAGACGGACGATTCGTGCGGGGCCTGACAGCATCAGTGCTCCGTCTGCGTTGGGTCTTCGCCAACATGGTCGCCCGCCTCCGTTTCTGCCTTCCGGAGATGACTTCAAATGATATTTTGGTAATAACAGGGTCTTGGACGTTCGAGATCCTGGGATGTGAATGAGATGCAAGAGTTGCTGCGCCGGGCTTGACAGGTGCTCCGGTTCCGGGCTCTTCTGGGCTCTCCTGGTCCTGTCTTGATCGGGCCAAGCCACTTCGGGGTTTCAAAACATGTTTTAAAAGGGTTTTTAACAGCTATATTATTTGTTTTTGAAAGATAGAGTTTAAAACATATATACAGGGTTTTGTTTGGAAGGCTCCTGGGTTTCCAAACTCAAAATGGCCCTTTGGGGCTGCTTGTATAAAACCAGATTTGTTTAAGAAATTCGTGGGATTTCGGGGTGTTTACAGATGCCCCTCTTTGGCCTTGTCCAAATGGATTTGGATAAGGGCAAAGACGACAAACACCCCTTTTAATGTCTCCCTAGATCTAGCCACGAAGAATATGGGATCGTCCCATTTTAACAAAATCTCAATTTTACAAACTCTGGTAGGAGGAGATATCACGCCAAAGGGTTATACTATGGAATCTGGTCCTAAATGGGATCATGTTTATGCAAGTACCATGCGTGGAATGCAGATGACATGGGTGTGGTGCCAAAAGTGGCGACCTCCCAGAGACCAGGTGTGGTCGAACTCTAGAGACTTACAAGGCCTACTGCTCAAAGTGAGCAAAAACCCTATGCTGTTCGATGTTCGGTTTTCAAAACTTATTTACAAAAGCTATTTACAAAAGGGACAACTGTCTTGAGTCTCGATCCTAAGGATCTCGAGCTCTTCGCGCTTGCCCTTGTTTGAGTCTTAACACTCGCTTATCTAGCGGAGGTTTTATAAGAAAACAAGCCTCATTTCAAATTCCTACGCCTTACTCGAAAGGTCATTTTCTCAAACAAGATGAAATTCAAGCAAGTAAATCCTATTTTTACTTTAGGATTCCTCGAAATGAACCATGTTTTAGCTTGGGATAAGCCAGGGATGGGAAAGAGATACCACGGTCCCTTCTGAAGCGTCCCGTGGTTTGAGGCACAGAAGGCGGAAAACTGCTCTTTTTGAGCTTTTTGGCCTCTTTTTCCTTTTTTTCATAGAGGGTCTCCCTTTGGGAGTATTTTTTCTTTAATCCCTCTTTTTATAAGAGAATCGATTTTTCTTTTTCAAGTCTGGTTTCTTTCTTTTGGAAAGAGACTTTAAATGGGACATTCCCTTTTGATTTGGGCCTTTGTTTTCCTTTTGGAAGGAGAAGAGAAAAGGGGAGGACTTATCCCAAGCCTACACTCGATCCATTCCAGATCAGCCTATTTAGAAAT
Organism: Brasenia schreberi; assembly: GCA_036023115.1. Taxonomy (NCBI): domain Eukaryota; kingdom Viridiplantae; phylum Streptophyta; class Magnoliopsida; order Nymphaeales; family Cabombaceae; genus Brasenia; species Brasenia schreberi. The sequence goes on along the minus strand of JAYKKT010000078.1, from coordinate 14,382,964 downwards.
AGCACGTACTACTTGCAAGTATCTTGCTATGTTGAACTAGGCCTTTCTTTGTAAAACGAAGGATTTTGAAATGCAACCATGATTTTGAAAACTCCCCTCTTTCACAAGTGCGAATTCTCTCACTCAGGGTCACACGAGTTGCTTTTGCACCTCATTCACATGTCTCAGGGCAGCTATCCCTCTAAAATTTTCGAAAACCGGAATTTAACCCAGATCCTACACATGATACTTCTTTAAGTATTGAATATTGATAGGATCTGCTAATTCCTACCTTCTACATCGATCAACCAATACGAATTGTTCGTAGTGGTTGCTCGTACAACATAGGGTCCATCCCAGTTGGGGCGCCACTTGCCTAGGGGGTGTGGGCCACGATGGTGGATGGTTTTCAAGACCAGATCTCCCACTTTAAAGTGGCGAGGTCTCATGTGTTTGCTATAATGTCGGGCTATCCTTTGCCGGTATGCACGAGCATGATCCATAGCAAGGAGTCGTCTTTCATCTAGCAAATCTAGTTCGGCCATCCTAGCATGCTGAAGCGTCTCTAGGGGGAGGTCGAGTGCAATGGATGTATGGAATGAATGCAGTTGGGTATGAATGGGAAGAATGGCGTCTGTGCCATAGACCAATTCGAATGGTGTGGCATTCGTGGGAGTCCGGATGGAAGTCCGATAAGCCCATAAGGCTTCATCCAGCTTCTCATGCCACCTCCTACCCTTTTCTAAGGTCTTCTCAATGATACCAATGAGAGTCTTGTTTGTGGCTTCGGCTTGGCCGTTGCCTTGAGGGTAGTAGGGCGAGGAGAAGTGGTGAGTTATGCCATACGTGTTGCACAACTTAACCATCCGCTCGTTCTTGAATGGGGTACCATTATCAGACACAAGGTCTCGTGGAACCCCAAATCGAGCCAAGATATTCCTCCGGATGAAAGCCACCACATGTTGCCCCATCACATTCGTTAGGGAAATGGCTTCCACCCACTTGGAGAAATACTCCGTGGCTGCTAGAATAAAACGATGCCCATTCGAGGCCTTTGGAAATATGGGGCCTACAATGTCAAACGCCCACATGGTAAATGGCCAGGGGCTGACCACGGAATGCAATGCAGATGAAGGGATATGAATGGCGTGCCCATGCACTTGACATGGATGACACTTCCTAACATGATCGTGACAATCCTTTTTCAGGGTGGACCAAAAATAACCCCCTCTAAGTATTTTCATCGCCATCATGTTGGCATTAACATGACCTCCACATTCTCCATCGTGGAACTCGTGCATCACTATCCTAGCCTCCTCTAGGTCGATACATCTAAGCAGAATGCCGGTAAAACTCTTTTTGTATAAGACCCCACCCAGAATGGTGTATCGGGTCGAAATCTTACGAATGAATGCCTTATCTTTGGATGTGGCATCTTCGGTGAATCCCCCATTTTCTAAAAATTGTTTTATGTCATAGAACCAGGGTTTTTCAATAGACTCTGGGTTGTTTTGGCAAATATCCAAGTCGTGTGTGGATGGATGGGGCGCATGCCATATTTCCAAAGATCTGGTCCCTGAAATGGGATCGACCTTCAGGGCTGAACCCAAGGAAGAGAGGGCATCGGCGATGCCATTGTCCTCTCTTCCCACGTGTGTGAGCTTACACGATTGGAAGGATTGGACCAATCGAGTGGCCAACTCGTGATATGGAAGTAGTTTTTTATTACGTACTTGCCAAATTTTTAAAACCTGGTTTATGACAAGGAGCGAATCTCCAAAGATCTCGATGCATGATGCCCCTAGAGTTTTCGAAATCCTTAAGCCTTGTATGAGTGCTTCATACTCAGCTATATTGTTGGAACATTCGAAATCTAAGCGGACTGCTATGGGAATCTCGCCCTTTTCTGGGGAGATTAGGATGATCCCGGCACCAGCCCCTCGTTGGTTTCGTGCCCCGTCGAAGTGCATCGTCCACACTTGGTTTTCAAAAGAATTTGCCAAAATGTGGTTTTGAAAATGGTTTTGCAATATGCCTTCATCAGGCATTTCGACAAGAGTGGGATATGCGTCCTCCAAGGGGAAGTCAGCCACGTAATCTGCTAGGGCTTGCCCCTTAACGGAGATCTGGTGGTGGTATTTTAGATCATACTCCATTAGAAGGAGTTGCCATTTGCCCAATCTACCTGTGAGAATGGGTTTTTCGAACAAGTGCTTGATTGGATCAAGCTTGGACACTATCCAGATCTCATGATCTAGGAAGTAGTGTCTGAATTTCTGGCAGGCCCAGACTAGGGCCAAGCACGTCTTCTCCATGGCTTGATAATTTCGTTCATAAGCCAAGAGAGTTTTCGAAATATAGTAGATGGCATACTCCTTATGGGTGTCATCCTCGTATTGAGCCAACAGGGCTCCTAAAGCGTTTACATGCACGGAGATGTATAATAAAAGCGGTTTTCCTTGCTTTGGAGGATTCAAAACGGGGGGATTAACCAAGTATGCCTTTAGTCTCTCGAAGGACTTTTGCATTCGTCATCCCATAAGAATTTCGTACCCTTCCTCAACAGTTTGTTGAAGGGTTCGCATCTAGTTGCCAGATTCGATATGAATCGGCGCACAGATTGTAATCGACCCTGGAGGCTACGGACTTGGGTGAGATTGGAGGGTGGAGCCATGTCTATGATGGCTCGACACTTAGAGGGGTCGACTTCTATTCCCCTTTGGCTCACCATAAAGCCTAGAAGCTTCCCTGATTCTACCCCGAACACACATTTTTGAGGGTTTAGTTTTACTTTGTAAAGCCTAAGCCTTTCGAAAATCTTTTGTAAACATTCGATATGGGTGCATCGGGTTTTGGATTTCGCCAAGAGATCATCTACATACACTTCTACAAGCTCGTGAATTTGATCATGGAAGATCGTGTTCATGGCTCGTTGGTATGTTGCGCCGGCATTTTTCAAACCAAAGGGCATGACTGTATAGCAGTACGTGCCCCATGGGGTTGTGAAGGCGGTCTTACCCTGATCTCGTGGGCTTAGTTTGATTTGATTATAGCCTGAATAGCCATCCATAAATGAAAACATTTCATGATTTGCAGTACTATCGACTATCAAATCTATGTTTGGTAAAGGATAATTATCCTTTGGAGTGGCTTTATTCAGGTTTCTGAAATCGATGCATATTCGAATTTTCCCATTGGTTTTTCGAACTACAACGATATTTGACAACCAATCAGAATACGCAATGGGTTTTATAAATCCGGCTTTTAGCAAATCTTCTAAACCCTCTTTGACTTGCGTGTGTACATTCGGGTGTATTTTCCTAAGCTTCTGCTTTATTGGTTTTACACCTACATCTAAGGGAAGACGATGCTCGACTATGCTGGGATCTATGCCCGGCATGTCTTCATACGTCCATGCGAACACATCTAAATAGGTTCGTAGAAATGCAATGAATGCTAACTTTTCAGTTTCATGCAAGCATGCGCCTATTTTGATGGTTTTGGGATTGGAATCATCCCCTAGGTTCACCTCTACGAAATCTCCTCCTACTGATTGGGAAGGTCTTTCAAAATCGAGAATTCTATGAAATTCTGGGAGCTCAGAAGTGGGATCTTCCTCAAGGGGATCCACTTCTGGGCTTCGATCATTCTCGTGGGCTATAGACCCGAGGGAACTTGATGCGTGGTTTTCAAAATAACCTGGTTTTGTACTTGGATTTTCAAGTGATTTCGAAATTTTTGGTCTGGCTATGCAGACGACGTTTCTTCGAAATTCTTTTCTTTCGCCAAAGTTAAACCAGGAGCCGCTATGTACAAAATCTTTTTGGTATTTTCCAAATTTTCGATTTTTTTGGGTTTTTGTAAAACAAGAACTTTGGGAACTATACAAAGCACACTTTTTTCGAGTTTTTGCTTTTCCATTGTTTTTGGTTTTTCTTGTTTTTTCGATTTTTTTGGATTTTAAGTTTTCAAATGTTTTTGGTATTTTTAGAAAAAGGGATCTTCCGTCATACCTACAAAGGGAAAACACTATGGGTTAGACTCGGAATAGGAGGTCTAAACCATAGGTCTCTTCTAAGACAGGCTCCGGGGCACCCTTGACCCAGGTGGTCACAGGGGGTGGCTCCGGCGGTATTCGGGGAGTATAGCCGATCCCATATCGGCTTGGATTGGCCCTAGGAAGGATGGGCTCTAGGAGACCCTGGTTTTGTGCCCCTAGACTTTTGTAGGGCGTGTAGCCCATGTTCAATAACATGTTCCACGACCTTTTGTTTTTTGAAAAGATGGGATATAAGTCGTGGTCCTGGAACATGCTATCATCCATATTAGGCTCGTAGGGCCTTTTGTCCAGGGGTTTTGGAAATAGGGAACGCTTGGGTTTTCCTAGGAGGATTAGAGTCGGGAGGGGGCCTGCTTTAGGCGGCCCCTTCACACATACAACCTTCCTAGGGTTGTTCAACACGAGCCGAGGTGGCTCAACCATAATTTGCCCCAGGTTAGCCTCTTGGGCCTGGGAGCTTGATAAACAAGGGGAGTTTATGATCCCCTGAAGTTGTGGGTGACTCTCACCCAGGATCACTACGACTTGGTCCCTAAAAGGGATTTTGACACACTTGTGGAAGGTGGATGGCATAGCGCACAAACTGTGTATCCAGGGTCTTCCCAGCAACAGGTTATAATGGGGGTGGATGTCCAAGACATGGAACACCCCCGTGTGTTCGATCCCTCCCGTTTCCATTGGGAGTTCGATGGATCCTAAAGGCCTAGACGCATTCCCATCGTATCCAGTGATAACGATGGGGCTTGGGTTTACTGAAGTCAAGGTGACTCCGATTTTGTACGCCACATGAAGTGGAAGGATGTTGAGCCCTCCTCCACCATCGACTAGGCACCTGTCCAGAGAGTGGTTGTTTAGAACCACCTCGATATGCAGGGCCTGGTTATGGGTTTCGTAGGGTCTATCTACATCATCTTCCGAAAAGGTGATGGGCGATTTTGCTCCTAACAAAGCCACTTGGGCAGACAAGGATTCCGGACTTATGTTCGAATCAACCTTGGCCCTTTCTAGAATTTTCTCTAAGACAAGTCTATGCCTAGGCGAGGTTTTGATAAGCTCTAGGATAGACATGTGAATAGGAATCTTTGAAAGGTGGTTTTCGAAATCATAAGGATTTAGGATGATTTTGTCCTTATCTGCTTTTGGCAGACCACTAGGGATACCTGCTTTTGAGGGGTCAGGCACACTGACCACCTTTTGAGCACCTTGAAGGTGCGGGGGTTGGTAGATCCTCCCGGATCTAGTGACTTCCCCCACGACCAGCCTAGGGTTTGCGCTAGACTTGGCTCTAAGGATGAGCTGAGGAGAACCTTGGATTTTCAAAACTGGTTTTGGGGTTTCCACTTTTGATGGTCCCCGAATGACGACTTGTGCGGGCCTCTTGTATAATACAAGGATGGGCGCACAAGCAGGTCGACCAGGTTCGGGCTTTTGCGCTAGTTCCTTGGAAATGGTGAGGGTACATACCTCCTTTCCTTTCCCACTGCCACTGGCGTGTTTGGGAAAGGGTTCCTTGAAGATAGCTTGAGGTGGCTCAGATTCCGCAGTGACCTGGAGCCGGCCCTCCGCTATCAAGTTCTCAATTTTATTTAGAAGAGAGAAGCACCATTTGGTATCATGGCCTTTGAGCCGATGATACTTGCAAAACCGGTTTAAATACCCCCCTTTGGACGTGACTCCTTCGGGGATTTCAGGGAGTTCGATCATGCCCTGGGCAAGTAGGAGGTCTAGGACCTCCGACACAGGTTGCCCTAGCGGAGTGTACTCCCGTTTTTCAATTGGTTTTGAAAAGTTGCGTTCTCTCTTATTTTCTATTTTTTCAAAATTTTTAGAAGTGCCCGCCATGCCTGGATCCACCCGGACATTGGCGATTTTATGGGGCTTTGCCCCTTTGTCCGTTGTGGGCAACCCATATGCGATGGGCTTTTCCACACGTGTTTTGGGAATGGCACTTCCTTTCCATAAGTGGTCGTATGTCCCTTTTCGCAAGTTGGTTTCGAAAAGGGAGGCTTTTTTGATCAACTTATGGAAAGTTGAAATCTCATGGAGCGAGAGAAGGGTTTTTAACTCGCTTTTGAAATTATCCAGGATGAGCATTACTGCGCATCCTTCGGATATAGGCTCTCGCACTTGGCCTAAAAGAGACCTCCATCTTATAATGAAGGCATGCACGTCTTCGTTCATGCCTTGCTTTGTATCCCTTAAGGTATTCAGGGTTGGCGTGACTTCCACGTTGTGTGCAAATCTTTGCATGAAGCAGTTCGCTAACTCTTCAAAAGTAGCGAACTGGCTTAAGTCGTAGGAAGCCAGCCATTTGGCAGCTGTGCCCTTAAGGGATAGAGGGAACCAATACACCCATTTCATCGAGTCCTTTTTCTTCTTATGGGCTCGACGTGAGAAAAGCTGCAAGTGAGACCTAGGGTCTCCCATGCCATCATACTGATGGAAGTTCGGTATTTCATCGTCACTGTCTGTTTCGTAATCCATAGGAAGGAAATCAGACAGGGCGTAGCTTCTTTTCTCTTTATTTTGCCCTTTCAGCAGCTGCTGTAGGGCTTTACGGTCCTTTTGTGTGAAGGACTCGTGGTATTGGTTGCCTTCCATTACGGAGGCTTCTTTTTGCTTGCGAGGTTTTTCAATTTTCTTTTTAGGCCTTTGTTCACCGTTTGATGAACACGAATCGCCTACTTCAGCCTCTTGGCTGAGAGCATCGATTTTGGCCTCAAATTCCCTTCTCAAGTCCTCGATTTCATCTAGTTTTATTTTGTTTTTCAAAATCCTCCTAGAGTGAGAACTTGATGCGCATGAGCCTTGGCTCGACACTTCACTTGGATTGGATTTTGACATGCTTTTCAAGCTTTTTCAAAATTTCCTAAGTGAAAACAAAGAAAACAAGTTAAAACGACACCTTTATAAAATTTTTCGCAAGACTCCTACAAGTAAACTCGATTTTTTTGAAAAGGCTCACGTCCCACCGGGCGTGCCAATCCCTGTAGACGCGCGAAAATCCCCGCCTCTTCGCCTCTTTCGTGGCTTGGAGTGGATCTTATCGTGCGTCTAAGGCCTATATATATAAACAGGGCGTGCCAGCTAGCTTACTTAAGCTAGCGAAGATATATTTAACACTGACTTCTAAACGTGGCGACTGTGAGCAAGTGAGCTCTTGTCGTCGCAGACCTTCTTGCACCGATGCGCAAGGGTCAGTCTGTACGCTTTTGCAAAAATCGAGTTTTTGGGAGAAAGTCTACGAAACGGTTCGAGGTGTCTAGTTCGGGTCTTTAAGATGCGATTGCATGTTTTAGATCACGTGGATTTGCACGTGCCTAAGTCTTTTCTTTTATCCCTTTTTGGGTCGCCTAGTTTGTGTGTTATGAACACTCCACTACATGGGCGAATTCGAGCGGGGGTTGCTTCGATGCAATATGCGTCCTACCTCGTGGTATGGCGTAGATGCAATGCAAACTCACGCTACTCCAAAGGGAAAACCCGAAATGTAAAGACAATACGGAAGGGAAATAACAGAAGGGAAATAACCGAAGGGAAATAACCGAAGGGAAATAACCGAAGGGAGATACGTATATATCTTATGTATATGAGCCCTTACTCGGGTCTTGCAAATAAGAGCGAAGGCTCAATGTGGGTGCGTGTTTGAATTGAAAGACTTACTCACACGACATGAAATGAAACCCAAATATAAATTGCAGTATGGCCTTGACTAAGGTCTTGGGAGTAAGAGCGAAGGCTCAATGTGTGTGAGAGTGCTTGAATTGAAGTACTACACACACGACATAAATGAAACCCAAATATAACTGCAATAAGGCCTTTACTAAGGTCTTGGGAGTAAGAGCGAAGGCTCAATGTGTGTGAGAGTGCTTGAATTGAAAGACTACTCACACGACAAGAAATGAAACCCAAATAGTATAGGTCGGCCCTTACTTGGGTCTTTCAAATAAGAGCGAAAGCTCAATGTGTGTGAGAGTGTTTAAATTGAAAGACAACACACCCAACTTAAACAAAACCCTTCGGAAATGAAATATATACGTACACTTATATATTAGGGGCTGATTAGGCCCGTGTGTGTTCAAAGTTGTGCACGACTAAGAGAGTGCACGTGTGTGGTTGTGCCAAGCCACGTTATTACAAGCGGGGGGAGACTAGGCTCCGTTATTACAACCCCGTATCAAATTGAATTTCAAGCAAGCGTATGACTAAAGACCGAGTTTAGAAACTTACAAGTAGCTGGTCCGTAGAGGTCTTGCTTGAGCGTGGCCTTGGCTTTGGGCTGCAAATGGGAGCTCCGCGAAGGTGCGTGACCAAGAGTGCTGGCCGGCTGCAAATGGGCGTGGGATGGACGCCTCGAAGGGGACCGGTGGCAAGTGGGCGGCGCCTCCAAGTAGGGAGTTTAGAGTGGCTGACTAAGTGGGTCTTAGGGTCACTAGGTAAGTTAGGGACTTAGGGAAACTGGACCTAAAAGGTGAGCTAGTGGGAAGGCCAAATAGGGCACCTAGGGGAGTCGGCTGAATTGGAAATGGTGGCTGAGCAGTGGCCAGCCACTTGGGTTATCCTAGGTTCGGCTAGGCTTAGGTGGTGGCGGCAAAGAGGTGGAGCTAAGGGGAAGATGGGTGGCTAAGAGTGGAGAGGTGGTAGAGAGTGGTTTTGAGGGAGTTAGGGGGACTTACCGAATGGGAAGGAGTGGCGGATGGAGTGGGAGAGTGGCGGGCAGGTAGCTGTCGGCTGGTGGAGTTGGGGGGAAGGTGGTGACGTCCAGCTGGGGGGGGGGCAGTGGTGGTGGACGGAAGAGGGAAGGTGGCGGAGCAGGTGGCGGCTGGTGGAGCTGGAGCTGCTGGGAAGACGGGTGAGAGATGGGAGAAGGAGAGGGCCCGGCTGGGTGGTGGAGTGTGGTTCCCACTTGGAAAACCCGCCCACAATGAGGGGGGTTTAAATAGGGGATGGGTAGGTCGGTTAGGGCTGGGTTGTGGGTAGTGGTTAGGTGGTTTAGGTAGGGTAGTATGCAGATAAGGTGGGCTGGATGGGGTTGGGCCAGATATTTTAAAACTAGGGGTTTGGGAAAATCGTGGGCTAAGGGTGGTTTAGGGGTTTAGGGCTAGGTTAGGTGGTTGGGTTTTAGGGTGAGGTTTAGTGAGCTAGGTTAGGTGGTTTAGGCTAGGTTTAGGCTAGGATTAGGGAAATTAATGTAGGTTTAGGGAAGGATTAGGGGAGTGGGTTAGGTGATTAGGTTGGGATTAGGCCGGGATTAGGGAAGTGGGTTAGGTGATTAGGTTCAGATTAGGGGTGGATTAGGGGTTTAGGCTAGGATTAGGCATTTTGGGTTAGGTTTAGGTGAGGGAGCTCCCTTAGCATGGCCCATAGACCTTGATCACCCCATGTTGGTGCAGCCCTAGGTTAGGTTTTAGCTAATTACAAGCTTAAACCCACTCAATTAGGCTAACCCACATGATTAACCCAAACTTGACACACAAGTCAAGCTTAATACAACACTCTTGATATTTATCACCCCCACTCTCTCTCATGCCCAATATCCCACGTGAATTTCAAGTGGGCCCCACCTCCATTTATGAGAAGGTGATGTGGGCCATGGATATGGATATTGGATTGGATCTCTGGATCCAAATCCAAATCCAAATCCACATATGGGTTTGGATTGGAATCTGGATATATATGGTCCAGATCCAATCCAAACTGAACTCTGACTCCTTCGAGCTGGGTTCGAGACGGACGATTCGTGCGGGGCCTGACAGCATCAGTGCTCCGTCTGCGTTGGGTCTTCGCCAACATGGTCGCCCGCCTCCGTTTCTGCCTTCCGGAGATGACTTCAAATGATATTTTGGTAATAACAGGGTCTTGGACGTTCGAGATCCTGGGATGTGAATGAGATGCAAGAGTTGCTGCGCCGGGCTTGACAGGTGCTCCGGTTCCGGGCTCTTCTGGGCTCTCCTGGTCCTGTCTTGATCGGGCCAAGCCACTTCGGGGTTTCAAAACATGTTTTAAAAGGGTTTTTAACAGCTATATTATTTGTTTTTGAAAGATAGAGTTTAAAACATATATACAGGGTTTTGTTTGGAAGGCTCCTGGGTTTCCAAACTCAAAATGGCCCTTTGGGGCTGCTTGTATAAAACCAGATTTGTTTAAGAAATTCGTGGGATTTCGGGGTGTTTACAGATGCCCCTCTTTGGCCTTGTCCAAATGGATTTGGATAAGGGCAAAGACGACAAACACCCCTTTTAATGTCTCCCTAGATCTAGCCACGAAGAATATGGGATCGTCCCATTTTAACAAAATCTCAATTTTACAAACTCTGGTAGGAGGAGATATCACGCCAAAGGGTTATACTATGGAATCTGGTCCTAAATGGGATCATGTTTATGCAAGTACCATGCGTGGAATGCAGATGACATGGGTGTGGTGCCAAAAGTGGCGACCTCCCAGAGACCAGGTGTGGTCGAACTCTAGAGACTTACAAGGCCTACTGCTCAAAGTGAGCAAAAACCCTATGCTGTTCGATGTTCGGTTTTCAAAACTTATTTACAAAAGCTATTTACAAAAGGGACAACTGTCTTGAGTCTCGATCCTAAGGATCTCGAGCTCTTCGCGCTTGCCCTTGTTTGAGTCTTAACACTCGCTTATCTAGCGGAGGTTTTATAAGAAAACAAGCCTCATTTCAAATTCCTACGCCTTACTCGAAAGGTCATTTTCTCAAACAAGATGAAATTCAAGCAAGTAAATCCTATTTTTACTTTAGGATTCCTCGAAATGAACCATGTTTTAGCTTGGGATAAGCCAGGGATGGGAAAGAGATACCACGGTCCCTTCTGAAGCGTCCCGTGGTTTGAGGCACAGAAGGCGGAAAACTGCTCTTTTTGAGCTTTTTGGCCTCTTTTTCCTTTTTTTCATAGAGGGTCTCCCTTTGGGAGTATTTTTTCTTTAATCCCTCTTTTTATAAGAGAATCGATTTTTCTTTTTCAAGTCTGGTTTCTTTCTTTTGGAAAGAGACTTTAAATGGGACATTCCCTTTTGATTTGGGCCTTTGTTTTCCTTTTGGAAGGAGAAGAGAAAAGGGGAGGACTTATCCCAAGCCTACACTCGATCCATTCCAGATCAGCCTATTTAGAAATAGCACGTACTACTTGCAAGTATCTTGCTATGTTGAACTAGGCCTTTCTTTGTAAAACGAAGGATTTTGAAATGCAACCATGATTTTGAAAACTCCCCTCTTTCACAAGTGCGAATTCTCTCACTCAGGGTCACACGAGTTGCTTTTGCACCTCATTCACATGTCTCAGGGCAGCTATCCCTCTAAAATTTTCAAAACCGGAATTTAACCCAGATCCTACACATGATACTTCTTTAAGTATTGAATATTGATAGGATCTGCTAAATTCCTACCTTCTACATCGATCAACCAATACGAATTGTTCGTAGTGGTTGCTCGTACAACATAGGGTCCATCCCAGTTGGGGCGCCACTTGCCTAGGGGGTGTGGGCCACGATGGTGGATGGTTTTCAAGACCAGATCTCCCACTTTAAAGTGGCGAGGTCTCATGTGTTTGCTATAATGTCGGGCTATCCTTTGCCGGTATGCACGAGCATGATCCATAGCAAGGAGTCGTCTTTCATCTAGCAAATCTAGTTCGGCCATCCTAGCATGCTGAAGCGTCTCTAGGGGGAGGTCGAGTGCAATGGATGTATGGAATGAATGCAGTTGGGTATGAATGGGAAGAATGGCGTCTGTGCCATAGACCAATTCGAATGGTGTGGCATTCGTGGGAGTCCGGATGGAAGTCCGATAAGCCCATAAGGCTTCATCCAGCTTCTCATGCCACCTCCTACCCTTTTCTAAGGTCTTCTCAATGATACCAATGAGAGTCTTGTTTGTGGCTTCGGCTTGGCCGTTGCCTTGAGGGTAGTAGGGCGAGGAGAAGTGGTGAGTTATGCCATACGTGTTGCACAACTTAACCATCCGCTCGTTCTTGAATGGGGTACCATTATCAGACACAAGGTCTCGTGGAACCCCAAATCGAGCCAAGATATTCCTCCGGATGAAAGCCACCACATGTTGCCCCATCACATTCGTTAGGGAAATGGCTTCCACCCACTTGGAGAAATACTCCGTGGCTGCTAGAATAAAACGATGCCCATTCGAGGCCTTTGGAAATATGGGGCCTACAATGTCAAACGCCCACATGGTAAATGGCCAGGGGCTGACCACGGAATGCAATGCAGATGAAGGGATATGAATGGCGTGCCCATGCACTTGACATGGATGACACTTCCTAACATGATCGTGACAATCCTTTTTCAGGGTGGACCAAAAATAACCCCCTCTAAGTATTTTCATCGCCATCATGTTGGCATTAACATGACCTCCACATTCTCCATCGTGGAACTCGTGCATCACTATCCTAGCCTCCTCTAGGTCGATACATCTAAGCAGAATGCCGGTAAAACTCTTTTTGTATAAGACCCCACCCAGAATGGTGTATCGGGTCGAAATCTTACGAATGAATGCCTTATCTTTGGATGTGGCATCTTCGGTGAATCCCCCATTTTCTAAAAATTGTTTTATGTCATAGAACCAGGGTTTTTCAATAGACTCTGGGTTGTTTTGGCAAATATCCAAGTCGTGTGTGGATGGATGGGGCGCATGCCATATTTCCAAAGATCTGGTCCCTGAAATGGGATCGACCTTCAGGGCTGAACCCAAGGAAGAGAGGGCATCGGCGATGCCATTGTCCTCTCTTCCCACGTGTGTGAGCTTACACGATTGGAAGGATTGGACCAATCGAGTGGCCAACTCGTGATATGGAAGTAGTTTTTTATTACGTACTTGCCAAATTTTTAAAACCTGGTTTATGACAAGGAGCGAATCTCCAAAGATCTCGATGCATGATGCCCCTAGAGTTTTCGAAATCCTTAAGCCTTGTATGAGTGCTTCATACTCAGCTATATTGTTGGAACATTCGAAATCTAAGCGGACTGCTATGGGAATCTCGCCCTTTTCTGGGGAGATTAGGATGATCCCGGCACCAGCCCCTCGTTGGTTTCGTGCCCCGTCGAAGTGCATCGTCCACACTTGGTTTTCAAAAGAATTTGCCAAAATGTGGTTTTGAAAATGGTTTTGCAATATGCCTTCATCAGGCATTTCGACAAGAGTGGGATATGCGTCCTCCAAGGGGAAGTCAGCCACGTAATCTGCTAGGGCTTGCCCCTTAACGGAGATCTGGTGGTGGTATTTTAGATCATACTCCATTAGAAGGAGTTGCCATTTGCCCAATCTACCTGTGAGAATGGGTTTTTCGAACAAGTGCTTGATTGGATCAAGCTTGGACACTATCCAGATCTCATGATCTAGGAAGTAGTGTCTGAATTTCTGGCAGGCCCAGACTAGGGCCAAGCACGTCTTCTCCATGGCTTGATAATTTCGTTCATAAGCCAAGAGAGTTTTCGAAATATAGTAGATGGCATACTCCTTATGGGTGTCATCCTCGTATTGAGCCAACAGGGCTCCTAAAGCGTTTACATGCACGGAGATGTATAATAAAAGCGGTTTTCCTTGCTTTGGAGGATTCAAAACGGGGGGATTAACCAAGTATGCCTTTAGTCTCTCGAAGGACTTTTGGCATTCGTCATCCCATAAGAATTTCGTACCCTTCCTCAACAGTTTGTTGAAGGGTTCGCATCTAGTTGCCAGATTCGATATGAATCGGCGCACAGATTGTAATCGACCCTGGAGGCTACGGACTTGGGTGAGATTGGAGGGTGGAGCCATGTCTATGATGGCTCGACACTTAGAGGGGTCGACTTCTATTCCCCTTTGGCTCACCATAAAGCCTAGAAGCTTCCCTGATTCTACCCCGAACACACATTTTTGAGGGTTTAGTTTTACTTTGTAAAGCCTAAGCCTTTCGAAAATCTTTTGTAAACATTCGATATGGGTGCATCGGGTTTTGGATTTCGCCAAGAGATCATCTACATACACTTCTACAAGCTCGTGAATTTGATCATGGAAGATCGTGTTCATGGCTCGTTGGTATGTTGCGCCGGCATTTTTCAAACCAAAGGGCATGACTGTATAGCAGTACGTGCCCCATGGGGTTGTGAAGGCGGTCTTACCCTGATCTCGTGGGCTTAGTTTGATTTGATTATAGCCTGAATAGCCATCCATAAATGAAAACATTTCATGATTTGCAGTACTATCGACTATCAAATCTATGTTTGGTAAAGGATAATTATCCTTTGGAGTGGCTTTATTCAGGTTTCTGAAATCGATGCATATTCGAATTTTCCCATTGGTTTTTCGAACTACAACGATATTTGACAACCAATCAGAATACGCAATGGGTTTTATAAATCCGGCTTTTAGCAAATCTTCTAAACCCTCTTTGACTTGCGTGTGTACATTCGGGTGTATTTTCCTAAGCTTCTGCTTTATTGGTTTTACACCTACATCTAAGGGAAGACGATGCTCGACTATGCTGGGATCTATGCCCGGCATGTCTTCATACGTCCATGCGAACACATCTAAATAGGTTCGTAGAAATGCAATGAATGCTAACTTTTCAGTTTCATGCAAGCATGCGCCTATTTTGATGGTTTTGGGATTGGAATCATCCCCTAGGTTCACCTCTACGAAATCTCCTCCTACTGATTGGGAAGGTCTTTCAAAATCGAGAATTCTATGAAATTCTGGGAGCTCAGAAGTGGGATCTTCCTCAAGGGGATCCACTTCTGGGCTTCGATCATTCTCGTGGGCTATAGACCCGAGGGAACTTGATGCGTGGTTTTCAAAATAACCTGGTTTTGTACTTGGATTTTCAAGTGATTTCGAAATTTTTGGTCTGGCTATGCAGACGACGTTTCTTTCGAAATTCTTTTCTTTCGCCAAAGTTAAACCAGGAGCCGCTATGTACAAAATCTTTTTGGTATTTTCCAAATTTTCGATTTTTTTGGGTTTTTGTAAAACAAGAACTTTGGGAACTATACAAAGCACACTTTTTTCGAGTTTTTGCTTTTCCATTGTTTTTGGTTTTTCTTGTTTTTTCGATTTTTTTGGATTTTAAGTTTTCAAATGTTTTTGGTATTTTTAGAAAAAAGGGATCTTCCGTCATACCTACAAAGGGAAAACACTATGGGTTAGACTCGGAATAGGAGGTCTAAACCATAGGTCTCTTCTAAGACAGGCTCCGGGGCACCCTTGACCCAGGTGGTCACAGGGGGTGGCTCCGGCGGTATTCGGGGAGTATAGCCGATCCCATATCGGCTTGGATTGGCCCTAGGAAGGATGGGCTCTAGGAGACCCTGGTTTTGTGCCCCTAGACTTTTGTAGGGCGTGTAGCCCATGTTCAATAACATGTTCCACGACCTTTTGTTTTTTGAAAAGATGGGATATAAGTCGTGGTCCTGGAACATGCTATCATCCATATTAGGCTCGTAGGGCCTTTTGTCCAGGGGTTTTGGAAATGGGGAACGCTTGGGTTTTCCTAGGAGGATTAGAGTCGGGAGGGGGCCTGCTTTAGGCGGCCCCTTCACACATACAACCTTCCTAGGGTTGTTCAACACGAGCCGAGGTGGCTCAACCATAATTTGCCCCAGGTTAGCCTCTTGGGCCTGGGAGCTTGATAAACAAGGGGAGTTTATGATCCCCTGAAGTTGTGGGTGACTCTCACCCAGGATCACTACGACTTGGTCCCTAAAAGGGATTTTGACACACTTGTGGAAGGTGGATGGCATAGCGCACAAACTGTGTATCCAGGGTCTTCCCAGCAACAGGTTATAATGGGGGTGGATGTCCAAGACATGGAACACCCCCGTGTGTTCGATCCCTCCCGTTTCCATTGGGAGTTCGATGGATCCTAAAGGCCTAGACGCATTCCCATCGTATCCAGTGATAACGATGGGGCTTGGGTTTACTGAAGTCAAGGTGACTCCGATTTTGTACGCCACATGAAGTGGAAGGATGTTGAGCCCTCCTCCACCATCGACTAGGCACCTGTCCAGAGAGTGGTTGTTTAGAACCACCTCGATATGCAGGGCCTGGTTATGGGTTTCGTAGGGTCTATCTACATCATCTTCCGAAAAGGTGATGGGCGATTTTGCTCCTAACAAAGCCACTTGGGCAGACAAGGATTCCGGACTTATGTTCGAATCAACCTTGGCCCTTTCTAGAATTTTCTCTAAGACAAGTCTATGCCTAGGCGAGGTTTTGATAAGCTCTAGGATAGACATGTGAATAGGAATCTTTGAAAGGTGGTTTTCGAAATCATAAGGATTTAGGATGATTTTGTCCTTATCTGCTTTTGGCAGACCACTAGGGATACCTGCTTTTGAGGGGTCAGGCACACTGACCACCTTTTGAGCACCTTGAAGGTGCGGGGGTTGGTAGATCCTCCCGGATCTAGTGACTTCCCCCACGACCAGCCTAGGGTTTGCGCTAGACTTGGCTCTAAGGATGAGCTGAGGAGAACCTTGGATTTTCAAAACTGGTTTTGGGGTTTCCACTTTTGATGGTCCCCGAATGACGACTTGTGCGGGCCTCTTGTATAATACAAGGATGGGCGCACAAGCAGGTCGACCAGGTTCGGGCTTTTGCGCTAGTTCCTTGGAAATGGTGAGGGTACATACCTCCTTTCCTTTCCCACTGCCACTGGCGTGTTTGGGAAAGGGTTCCTTGAAGATAGCTTGAGGTGGCTCAGATTCCGCAGTGACCTGGAGCCGGCCCTCCGCTATCAAGTTCTCAATTTTATTTAGAAGAGAGAAGCACCGTTTGGTATCATGGCCTTTGAGCCGATGATACTTGCAAAACCGGTTTAAATACCCCCCTTTGGACGTGACTCCTTCGGGGATTTCAGGGAGTTCGATCATGCCCTGGGCAAGTAGGAGGTCTAGGACCTCCGACACAGGTTGCCCTAGCGGAGTGTACTCCCGTTTTTCAATTGGTTTTGAAAAGTTGCGTTCTCTCTTATTTTCTATTTTTTCAAAATTTTTAGAAGTGCCCGCCATGCCTGGATCCACCCGGACATTGGCGATTTTATGGGGCTTTGCCCCTTTGTCCGTTGTGGGCAACCCATATGCGATGGGCTTTTCCACACGTGTTTTGGGAATGGCACTTCCTTTCCATAAGTGGTCGTATGTCCCTTTTCGCAAGTTGGTTTCGAAAAGGGAGGCTTTTTTGATCAACTTATGGAAAGTTGAAATCTCATGGAGCGAGAGAAGGGTTTTTAACTCGCTTTTGAAATTATCCAGGATGAGCATTACTGCGCATCCTTCGGATATAGGCTCTCGCACTTGGCCTAAAAGAGACCTCCATCTTATAATGAAGGCATGCACGTCTTCGTTCATGCCTTGCTTTGTATCCCTTAAGGTATTCAGGGTTGGCGTGACTTCCACGTTGTGTGCAAATCTTTGCATGAAGCAGTTCGCTAACTCTTCAAAAGTAGCGAACTGGCTTAAGTCGTAGGAAGCCAGCCATTTGGCAGCTGTGCCCTTAAGGGATAGAGGGAACCAATACACCCATTTCATCGAGTCCTTTTTCTTCTTATGGGCTCGACGTGAGAAAAGCTGCAAGTGAGACCTAGGGTCTCCCATGCCATCATACTGATGGAAGTTCGGTATTTCATCGTCACTGTCTGTTTCGTAATCCATAGGAAGGAAATCAGACAGGGTGTAGCTTCTTTTCTCTTTATTTTGCCCTTTCAGCAGCTGCTGTAGGGCTTTACGGTCCTTTTGTGTGAAGGACTCGTGGTATTGGTTGCCTTCCATTACGGAGGCTTCTTTTTGCTTGCGAGGTTTTTCAATTTTCTTTTTAGGCCTTTGTTCACCGTTTGATGAACACGAATCGCCTACTTCAGCCTCTTGGCTGAGAGCATCGATTTTGGCCTCAAATTCCCTTCTCAAGTCCTCGATTTCATCTAGTTTTATTTTGTTTTTCAAAATCCTCCTAGAGTGAGAACTTGATGCGCATGAGCCTTGGCTCGACACTTCACTTGGATTGGATTTTGACATGCTTTTCAAGCTTTTTCAAAATTTCCTAAGTGAAAACAAAGAAAACAAGTTAAAACGACACCTTTATAAAATTTTTCGCAAGACTCCTACAAGTAAACTCGATTTTTTTTGAAAAGGCTCACGTCCCACCGGGCGTGCCAATCCCTGTAGACGCGCGAAAATCCCCGCCTCTTCGCCTCTTTCGTGGCTTGGAGTGGATCTTATCGTGCGTCTAAGGCCTATATATATAAACAGGGCGTGCCAGCTAGCTTACTTAAGCTAGCGAAGATATATTTAACACTGACTTCTAAACGTGGCGACTGTGAGCAAGTGAGCTCTTGTCGTCGCAGACCTTCTTGCACTGATGCGCAAGGGTCAGTCTGTACGCTTTTGCAAAAATCGAGTTTTTGGGAGAAAGTCTACGAAACGGTTCGAGGTGTCTAGTTCGGGTCTTTAAGATGCGATTGCATGTTTTAGATCACGTGGATTTGCACGTGCCTAAGTCTTTTCTTTTATCCCTTTTTGGGTCGCCTAGTTTGTGTGTTATGAACACTCCACTACATGGGCGAATTCGAGCGGGGGTTGCTTCGATGCAATATGCGTCCTACCTCGTGGTATGGCGTAGATGCAATGCAAACTCACGCTACTCCAAAGGGAAAACCCGAAATGTAAAGACAATACGGAAGGGAAATAACAGAAGGGAAATAACCGAAGGGAAATAACCGAAGGGAAATACGTATATATCTTATGTATATGAGCCCTTACTCGGGTCTTGCAAATAAGAGCGAAGGCTCAATGTGGGTGCGTGTTTGAATTGAAAGACTTACTCACACGACATGAAATGAAACCCAAATATAAATTGCAGTATGGCCTTGACTAAGGTCTTGGGAGTAAGAGCGAAGGCTCAATGTGTGTGAGAGTGCTTGAATTGAAGTACTACACACACGACATAAATGAAACCCAAATATAACTGCAATAAGGCCTTTACTAAGGTCTTGGGAGTAAGAGCGAAGGCTCAATGTGTGTGAGAGTGCTTGAATTGAAAGACTACTCACACGACAAGAAATGAAACCCAAATAGTATAGGTCGGCCCTTACTTGGGTCTTTCAAATAAGAGCGAAAGCTCAATGTGTGTGAGAGTGTTTAAATTGAAAGACAACACACCCAACTTAAACAAAACCCTTCGGAAATGAAATATATACGTACACTTATATATTAGGGGCTGATTAGGCCCGTGTGTGTTCAAAGTTGTGCACGACTAAGAGAGTGCACGTGTGTGGTTGTGCCAAGCCACGTTATTACAAGCGGGGGGAGACTAGGCTCCGTTATTACAACCCCGTATCAAATTGAATTTCAAGCAAGCGTATGACTAAAGACCGAGTTTAGAAACTTACAAGTAGCTGGTCCGTAGAGGTCTTGCTTGAGCGTGGCCTTGGCTTTGGGCTGCAAATGGGAGCTCCGCGAAGGTGCGTGACCAAGAGTGCTGGCCGGCTGCAAATGGGCGTGGGATGGACGCCTCGAAGGGGACCGGTGGCAAGTGGGCGGCGCCTCCAAGTAGGGAGTTTAGAGTGGCTGACTAAGTGGGTCTTAGGGTCACTAGGTAAGTTAGGGACTTAGGGAAACTGGACCTAAAAGGTGAGCTAGTGGGAAGGCCAAATAGGGCACCTAGGGGAGTCGGCTGAATTGGAAATGGTGGCTGAGCAGTGGCCAGCCACTTGGGTTATCCTAGGTTCGGCTAGGCTTAGGTGGTGGCGGCAAAGAGGTGGAGCTAAGGGGAAGATGGGTGGCTAAGAGTGGAGAGGTGGTAGAGAGTGGTTTTGAGGGAGTTAGGGGGACTTACCGAATGGGAAGGAGTGGCGGATGGAGTGGGAGAGTGGCGGGCAGGTAGCTGTCGGCTGGTGGAGTTGGGGGGAAGGTGGTGACGTCCAGCTGGGGGGGGGCAGTGGTGGTGGACGGAAGAGGGAAGGTGGCGGAGCAGGTGGCGGCTGGTGGAGCTGGAGCTGCTGGGAAGACGGGTGAGAGATGGGAGAAGGAGAGGGCCCGGCTGGGTGGTGGAGTGTGGTTCCCACTTGGAAAACCCGCCCACAATGAGGGGGGTTTAAATAGGGGATGGGTAGGTCGGTTAGGGCTGGGTTGTGGGTAGTGGTTAGGTGGTTTAGGTAGGGTAGTATGCAGA
The DNA here is from genome assembly GCA_036023115.1 of Brasenia schreberi. Classification (NCBI taxonomy): domain Eukaryota; kingdom Viridiplantae; phylum Streptophyta; class Magnoliopsida; order Nymphaeales; family Cabombaceae; genus Brasenia; species Brasenia schreberi. The sequence continues at coordinate 14,362,754 of JAYKKT010000078.1, read as the reverse complement.
TAAGGTGGGCTGGATGGGGTTGGGCCAGATATTTTAAAACTAGGGGTTTGGGAAAATCGTGGGCTAAGGGTGGTTTAGGGGTTTAGGGCTAGGTTAGGTGGTTGGGTTTTAGGGTGAGGTTTAGTGAGCTAGGTTAGGTGGTTTAGGCTAGGTTTAGGCTAGGATTAGGGAAATTAATGTAGGTTTAGGGAAGGATTAGGGGAGTGGGTTAGGTGATTAGGTTGGGATTAGGCCGGGATTAGGGAAGTGGGTTAGGTGATTAGGTTCAGATTAGGGGTGGATTAGGGGTTTAGGCTAGGATTAGGCATTTTGGGTTAGGTTTAGGTGAGGGAGCTCCCTTAGCATGGCCCATAGACCTTGATCACCCCATGTTGGTGCAGCCCTAGGTTAGGTTTTAGCTAATTACAAGCTTAAACCCACTCAATTAGGCTAACCCACATGATTAACCCAAACTTGACACACAAGTCAAGCTTAATACAACACTCTTGATATTTATCACCCCCACTCTCTCTCATGCCCAATATCCCACGTGAATTTCAAGTGGGCCCCACCTCCATTTATGAGAAGGTGATGTGGGCCATGGATATGGATATTGGATTGGATCTCTGGATCCAAATCCAAATCCAAATCCACATATGGGTTTGGATTGGAATCTGGATATATATGGTCCAGATCCAATCCAAACTGAACTCTGACTCCTTCGAGCTGGGTTCGAGACGGACGATTCGTGCGGGGCCTGACAGCATCAGTGCTCCGTCTGCGTTGGGTCTTCGCCAACATGGTCGCCCGCCTCCGTTTCTGCCTTCCGGAGATGACTTCAAATGATATTTTGGTAATAACAGGGTCTTGGACGTTCGAGATCCTGGGATGTGAATGAGATGCAAGAGTTGCTGCGCCGGGCTTGACAGGTGCTCCGGTTCCGGGCTCTTCTGGGCTCTCCTGGTCCTGTCTTGATCGGGCCAAGCCACTTCGGGGTTTCAAAACATGTTTTAAAAGGGTTTTTAACAGCTATATTATTTGTTTTTGAAAGATAGAGTTTAAAACATATATACAGGGTTTTGTTTGGAAGGCTCCTGGGTTTCCAAACTCAAAATGGCCCTTTGGGGCTGCTTGTATAAAACCAGATTTGTTTAAGAAATTCGTGGGATTTCGGGGTGTTTACAGGAATCACTCCCTAAGTTCACCTCTATGAAATCTCCTCCTACTGAATTGGAAGGTCTTTCAAAATCAAGAATTTTATGAAATTCTAGGAGCTCAGAAGTGGGATCTTCCTCAAGGGGATCCACTTCTGGGCTTCGATCATTCTCGTGGGTTATAGACCCGAGGGAATTTGATGCGTGAGTTTTGAAAAGACCTGGTTTTATACTTGGATTTTCAATTGATTTCGAAATTTTTGGTCTGGCTATGTAGACGACATTCCTTTCGAAATCCTTTTCTTTTTCCAAAGTCCTACCAGGAGCAACTATGTACAAAATCTTTTTGGTATTTTGTAGATTTTCGATTTTTTTGGGTTTTTGCAAAACAAGAACTTTAGGAACTATACAAACTACTCTATTTTCGAGTTTTTGATTTTCCAATGTTTTTGGTTTTTGCGAATTTTTCATTTTTTTGATTTCGAGTTTTTCAAATGTTTTTGTATTTTTATGAAAGGGATCTTCCATTATACCTACAAAGGGAAAACACTACGAGTTAGACTCGGAATGAGAGGTCTAAATCGTAGGCCTCTTCTAGGGTAGGCTCCAAGGCACCCTTGACCCAGGTGGTCACAGGGGATGGCTCTGGCAGTATTTTGGGAGTGTAGCCGGTCCCGTATCGGCTTGGGTTGGCCCTAGGAATGATGGGCTCTAGGAGACCCTGGTTTTGTGCCCCTAGACTTTTATAGGGCGTATAGCCCATGTTCAACCGCATGTTTCATGATTTCTTGTTTTTTGAAAAGTTATGATACAAATCGTGGTCCTGGAACTTGCTGTCGTCCATATCGTGCTCGTGTGGCTTTTTGTCCAGGGGGTTTTGGAAATAAGGGATGTTTGGGTCTTCCTAGAAGGGTCAGGATTGGGAGGGGGCCTGCTTTGGGCAGTCCTCTGACGTATACGACCTTCCTAGGACTTGTTAACACGAGCCTTGGCGGCTCAACCATTGTCTACCCCAAGTTAGTCTCATGGGCCTAGGAACTCGACAAACAAGGGGAGTTTATGATCCTCTGAAACTGAGGGTGACTCTCACCTAGGATCACCACGACTTGGTCCCTGAAAGGGATCTTTACATACCTGTGGAAGGTGGATGGCACAGCGCACAAGCTGCGTATCCAAGGCCTTCCCAACAACAGGTTATAATGGGGGTGGATGTCCAAAACATGGAACACCCCCGTGTGTGTGACCCCTCCCGTTTCCATAGGGAGTTCGATCGATCCTAAGGGTCGAGACGCATTCCCATCATATCCAGTGATAACGATGGGACGTGGGTTCACAGAAGTCAAGGTGACTCCGATTTGATACGCCACATGAAGTGGAAGGATGTTGAGCCCTCCTCCCCCATCGACTAGGCACCTATCCAGAGAGTGGTTATTCAAAACCACCTAGATATGCAGGGCCTGGTTGTGGGACTCGTAGGGTCTATCTACATCATCTTCCGAGAAAGTGATGGGCGATTTTGCTCCAATTGACGCCACTTAGTTAGACAAGGATTCAGGACTTATGTTCGAACTAACCTTAGCTCTTTCTAGAATTTTCTCTAGCACGAGTCTATACCTAGGCGAAGTTTGTATAAGCTCTAGGATGGACATGTGGATAGGAATCTTTGAAAGATGGTTTTCGAAATCATAAGGGTTTAAGACGACTTTCCCATTGTCTGCTTTTGGCAGAACTCTAGGAATACATGCTTTTGAGGGGCCAGGCACACTGACCACCTTTTTAGCACTTTGTAGGTGCGGGGGTTGATAGATCCTCCCGGATCTTGTCACTTTCTCCATGACCAACCTAGGGTTCGCACTTAAACTGGCTCTAATCGTGAGTTTTGGAGCACCTTGGAGTTTTAAAACTGGTTTAGCAGGGGATTTAGCTCTTGGTGGTCCCCGAATGACTACTTGGGTGGGCTTCTTGTAAAGTACAAGAGTAGACGCACAAGTGGGTCGACCAGACTCTGATGAATGCGCTAGATCTTTCAAAAAGGTGAGGGTACATACCTCCTTTCCTTTCCCACTGCTACTGGCGTGCTTGGGAAAGGGTTCTTTAAAGATAGCTTGAGTTGGCTCAGGTTCTTCAGTGACCTGGAGCCGGCCCTCCGCTATCAAGTTCTCGATTTTGTTTAAAAGGGAGAAACAATGCTTGTATCATGGCCTTTGAGCCGATGATACTTGCAAAAATGGTTTAAATATCTCCCTTTGGAAGTGACTCCCTTGGGGATTTCGGGAAGTTCAATCATGCCCTGGGCAAGTAGGAGGTCTAGGACCTCCGACATAGGTTGCCCCAATGGTGTGTACTCTAATTTTTCAATAGTTTTTTGGAAGTTTTTCACCCTTTTGTTTTCTGGTTTTTCAAAATTTTTCGAAGTGCTCACCGGACCTGGATCCACCCGGACATTGGCGATTTTATGGGGCTTTGCCCCTTTGTCGATCGTGGGTAGCCCATAAGTGATGGGCTTTTCCAAGCTAGTTTTGGAAATGACACTTCCTTTCCATAAGTGATCGTATATCTCCTTTTTCAAATTGGTTTCGAAAAGGGATGCCTTTTTGATCAACTTATGGAAAGTTGAGATTTCATGAAGCGAGAGAAGGGTCTTTAGCTCACTTTTAAAATTATCCAGGATGAGCATGACTGTGCATCCTTCAGATATTGGCTCTCGCACTTGCCCTAAAAGGGACCTCCATCGAATAATGAAGGCATGCACGTCTTTATTCATGCCTTGCTTTGTATCCCTTAAGGTGTTTAAAGTCGGCGTGACTTCTACGTTATGTGCAAATCTTTGCATAAAGTAGTTCGCTAACTCTTCAAAAGTAGTTGTAGACGTAGAAAGTTTCCGCTCCTGGTTTTTAGGCCTGAAGCGAACCTTTTCGTGTGTCTAAGTCCTATTTAAGCAAAAGGGCATGCCAGCTAGCTTACTTAAGCTAGCGAAGAGATATTTTTAAATCTGACTCCTAACGTGGCGACTGTGAGCAAGCAAGCTCTTTTCGTTGTAGACCTTCTTGCACCGATGCGCAAGGGTCAGTCTGTACGCTTTAAAAATCGAGTTTTGGAATATGAGAACCTACGAAAAAAGTGTTTGAGGTGTTTGATTCGGGTTGTTTTTGTATGATTTTCAGATTTTATGTCACGTGGATTTGCGCGTGCCTATGTCTTCCTTTTTATCCCTTTCCGGGCCAACTAGGTGTGTGTTATGAACACGTGACCTAAGTGGGGCGACTTTGAGCAGGAGTATGGGGTTTGCTTTGATGCAATATGCGTCCTAACTCGTGGTATGGCGTATATGCAATGCAAACTCACGCAACTCCAAAGGGAAAACCCGAATTGAAAGACAATGCGGAAGGGAAATGACTTGAAATGTAAATTGCAAAAGGGAAATTGCGGAAGGGAAATTGCGAAAGGGAAATATGGCTATATCTTAAGAGCGGAAAGGATCAATAGTGCAAGTGTGTGCCGTGTATATATGTAAAGACTACACACACTGCTGAACCTTAAAACCCAAATCTTAAAGACTACTGTAAACACCCCGAAATCCCACCAATTTCTTAAACAAACCTGGTTTTGTACAAGCAGCCCCAAAGGGCCATTTTGAGTCTGGAAACCCAGGAGCCTTCCAGACAACCCTGTATATATGTTTTAAACTTCATATTTCAAAAATATATAATATGGCTTTTGAAAACCTTTTAAAACACGTTTTGAAACCCCAAAGCAGCTTGGCCTAATCAAGACAGGACCAGCGAAGTCAAAGAGAGCCCGGAACCGGAGCACATGTCGAGCCCGGCACAACAACTCTCGTATCAAATCCATACCCCCAGGATCTCGAACGTCCAAGACCCAGCTATTATCAAAATGTCATTTGAAGTCATCTCTGGAAGGCAGAAACAGAGGCGGACGATCATGTTGGCGAAGACCCAACGCAGACGGAGTGCTGATGATGTCAGACCTCGCACAAGTCGTCCGTTTCGAACACAGCTCGAAGGAGTCAGAGTTCAGTTTGGATCGGATCTGGACCATATATATCCAGATCCCAATCCAAACCCATATGTGAACTTGGATTTGGATTTGGATCTAGAGATCCAATCCAATATCCATATCCATGGCCCACATCACCTTCTCATAAATGGAGGTGGGGCCCACTTGAATTTCACGTGGGATCATGGGCATGAGAGAGAGTGGGGGTGGATAAGATCAAGAGTGTTGTAATTAAGCTTGACTTGTGTGTCAAGTTTGGGGTTAATCATGTGGGTTAGCCTAATTGAGTGGGTTTAAGCTTGTAATTAGCCAAAACCTAACCTAGGGCTGCACCAACATGAGGTGGTTAAGGTCTATGGGCCATGCAAAGGGAGCTCCTTCACCTAAACCTAACCCAAAACACCTAATCCTAGCGTTCCACCCTAATCCATCCCTAATCTGAGCCTAATCACCTAACCCACTTCCCTAATCCCGGCCTAATCCCAACCTAATCACCTAACCCACTTCCCTAATCCTTCCCTAAACCTAGGTTAATTTCCCTAAACCTAGCCTAATCCTAGCCTAATCACCTTACCTAGCTCACTAAACCTCACCCTAGAACCCAACCACCTAACCAAACCCTAAACCCCTAAACCACCCCTAGCCCACAATCTACCCAAACCACTAGTATTTAAAATATCTGGCCCTACCCTTTCCAGCCCACCTTATCTTCATACCACCCTACCTAAACCACCTAACCACTACCCCAAACCCAGCCCTAACCGACCTACCCATCCCTATATAAACCCCCCCCCCCTTTGGGGGCAGGTTTTCCTGGCTAGAGGCCATCTCCAAGCCAGCCGGGTCCTCTCCTTCCTCCACTTCCCCAAGCTCCATCTGCTCCACATCCCACCAACACCAGCACCACCACCGCCACCACCATCCCAGCCAAAGCCACCTCCATCGTCATCTTCTTCACCCGACCGAACCAGCCGAGCCCCCACATCCGGCTGCTCCTCAACCACTTCATCCGGTTAGTACCCCACACTCTACCTAGCTCCTTCTCCACTCCCTCTCCACTCCCAGCCACCCACCATACCACCACCTTACCCTAATATCAGCCACTTGCCGCCACCACTCCCACTCGGCCAAGCCTTAGTCACCCTAGCTACCCGCCACTACCTAACTACACTAGCTATCCCCGGCCACCGTATTCGACTTCCTAAGACCTGCCCCTAGCACTCCCTTACACCCACTACCCCCACAACCACCTATCCCCATCACCTATCTAGCTTCCTTCCCATACTCCACCCATAGCTATCCTAGCAGCCCGCCACCACCACATTCTCCTAGTCGGCCACTCCAATCGATCATCCCTTCCATTCGGCCAGCCACCTCCTTTCCCCTAGGTTTCCCATTCGGTCTTCCCTTAGGCTCCCCTTAGGGCCATACTCTCTAACACTATATCCTCTCCTAGTGACCCTATATACTCACCTTGTCCCGCCCCTTTAATCCCCCACATCAAGGCGACACCCTTGCTTGCAGCCAGCCACCTTCAAAGCACCCGGCCAGCACCCCTTGTCGCTCAACCTCGCGGAGCTCCCGTTTGCAGCCCAAGGCGAAGGCCAAGCCCACGCTCAAGCAAGGCCTCTACGGACCAGCTACTAGTAAGTGCCTAACTCGGTCTTTAGTTGTATACTTGCTTGAGATTCAATTCGATACGGGGTTGTAATAACGGAGCATAGTCTCCCCCCGCTTGTAATAACGTGGCTTGGCACACCCACACACGTGCACTCTCTTAGTTGTGCACGATTTTGAACACACACGGGCCTAATCAGCCCCTAATACATAAGTATATACATATACTTTCATTTTTGAAGGGTTTTGCTTAAGTTGGGTGCGTTGTCTTTCAATTCAAGCACTCACACACATTGAGCTTTCGCTCTTATTTGGAAGACCCAAGTAAGGGCCGACCTATACTATTTGGGTTTCATTTCATGTCGTGTGGGTAAGTCTTTCAATTCAAGCACTCACACACATTGAGCTTTCGCTCTTATTTGAAAGACCCAAGTAAGGGCCGACCTATACTATTTGGGTTTCATTTCATGTTGTGTGGGTAAGTCTTCCAATTCAAGCACTCTCAGGCACATTGAGCCTTCGCTCTTACTCCCAAGACCTTAGTAAAGGCCTTATTGCAGTTATATTTGGGTTTCATTTATGTCGTGTGCGTAGTGCTTCAATTCAAGCACTCACACACATTGAGCTTTCGCTCTTATTCCCAAGACCTTAGTTAAGGCCATACTGCAATTTATATTTGGGTTTAATTTCATGTCGTGTGTGTAAGTCTTTTCAATTCAAGCACGCACCCACATTGAGCCTTCGCTCTTATTTGCAAGTGTAGACGTGCGAAAATCCCCGCCTCTTCGCCCCTTTCGTGGCTTGGAGTGGATCTTATCGTGCGTCTAAGGCCTATGTATACAAACAGGGCGTGCCAGCTAGCTTACTTAAGCTAGCGAAGGATTTAGGGGAGTGGGGCTTGGAGTGGATCTTGAGCTAGGTTAGGTGGTTTAGGCTAGGTTTAGGCTAGGATTAGGGAAATTAATCTAGGTTTAGGGAAGGATTAGGGGAGTGGGTTAGGTGATTAGGTTGGGATTAGGCCGGGATTAGGGAAGTGGGTTAGGTGATTAGGTTCAGATTAGGGGTGGATTAGGGGTTTAGGCTAGGTTTAGGCATTTTTGGCTAGGTTTAGGTGATGGAGCTCCCTTAGCATGGCCCATAGACCTTGATCACCCCATGTTGGTGCAGCCCTAGGTTAGGTTTTAGCTAATTACAAGCTTAAACCCACTCAATTAGGCTAAACCACAAGATTAAACCCAAACTTGACACACAAGTCAAGCTTAATACAACACTCTTGATATTTATCACCCCCACTCTCTCTCATGCCCAATATCCCACGTGAATTTCAAGTGGGCCCCACCTCCATTTATGAGAAGGTGATGTGGGCCATGGATATGGATATTGGATTGGATCTCTGGATCCAAATCCAAATCCAAGTCCACATATGGGTTTGGATTGGGATCTGGATATATATGGTCCAGATCCAATCCAAACTGAACTCTGACTCCTTCGAGCTGGGTTCGAAACGGACGATTCGTGCGGGGCCTGACAGCATCAGTACTCCGTCTGCGTTGGGTCTTCGCCAACATGGTCGTCCGCCTCCGTTTCTGCCTTCCGGAGATGACTTCAAATGATATTTTGGTAAGAACAGGGTCTTGGACGTTCGAGATCCTGGGGTGTGAATCAGATGCAAGAGTTGCTGCGCCGGGCTCGACAGGTGCTCCGGTTCCGGGCTCTTCTTGGCTCCCCTGGTCCTGTCTTGATCGGGCCAAGCCACTTCGGGGTTTCCAAAACATGTTTTAAAAGGGTTTTCAAAAGCTATATTATATGTTTTTGAAAGATAAAGTTTAAAACATATATACAGGGTTTGTTTGGAAGGCTCCTGGGTTTCCAAACTCAAAATGGCCCTTTGGGGCTGCTTGTATAAAACCAGATTTGTTTAAGAAATTCGTGGGATTTCGGGGTGTTTACAGATGCCCCTCTTTGGCCTTGTCCAAATGGATTTGGATAAGGGCAAAGACGACAAACACCCCTTTTAATGTCTCCCTAGATCTAGCCACGAAGAATATGGGATTGTCCCATTTTTAGCAAAATCTCAATTTTACAAACTCTGGTAGGAGGAGATATCACGCCAAAGGGTTTACTTATGGAATCTGGTCCTAAATGGGATCATGTTCATGCAAGTACCATGCGTGGAATGCAAATGACATGGGTGTGGTGCCAAGAGTGGCGACCTCCCAGAGACCAGGTGTGGTCGAACTCTAGAGACTTACAAGGCCTACTGCTCAAAGTGAGCAAAAACCCTATGCTGTTCGATGTTCGGTTTTCAAAACTTATTTACAAAAGCTATTTACAAAAGGGACAACTGTCTTGAGTCTCGATCCTAAGGATCTCGGGCTCTTCGCGCCTGCCCTTGTTTGAGTCTTAACACTCGCTTATCTAGCAGAGGTTTTATAAGAAAACAAGCCTCATTTCAAATTCCTACGCCTTACTCGAAACGTCGAATTCTCAAACAAGATGAAATTCAAGTAAGTAAATCCTATTTTTACTTTAGGATTCCTCGAAATGAACCATGCTTTAGCTTGGGATAAGCCAGGGATGGGAAAGAGATACCACGGTCCCTTCTGAAGCGTCCCGTGGTTTAAGGCATAGAAGGCGGAAAACTGCTCTTTTTGAGCTTTTTGGCCTCTTTTTCCTTTTTTTTATCGAGGGTCTCCCTTTGGGAGTATTTTTTCTTTAATCCCTCTTTTTATAAGAGAATCGATTTTTCTTTTTCAAGTCTGGTTTCTTTCTTTTGGAAAGAGACTTTAAATGGGAAATTCCCTTTTGATTTGGGCCTTTGTTTTCCTTTTGGAAGGAGAAAAGAAGAGGGGAGGACTTATCCCAAGCCTATACTCGATCCATTCCAGATCAGCCTATTTAGAAATAGCAGGTACTACTTGCAAGTATCTTGCTATGTTGAACTAGGCCTTTCTTTGTAAGAAGAAGGATTTTGAAATGTAACCACGATTTTGAAAACTCCACTCTTTCACAAGTGCGAATTCTCTCACTCAGGGTCACACGAGTTCGCCTTTGCACCTTATTCACATGTCTCAGGGCAGCTATCCTTATAAAATTTTCGAAAACTGGAATTTAATCCAGATCCTACACATGATACTTCTTTAAGTATTGAATATTGATAGGATCTGCTAAATTCCTACCTTCTACATCGATCAACCAATACGAATTGTTCGTAGTGGTTGCTCGTACAACATAGGGTCCATCCCAGTTGGGGCGCCACTTGCCTAGGGGGTGTGGGCCACGATGGTGGATGGTTTTCAAGACCAGATCTCCCACTTCAAAGTGGCGAGGTCTCATGTGTTTGCTATAATGTCGGGCTATCCTTTGCCGGTATGCACGAGCATGATCCATGGCAAGGAGTCGCCTTTCATCTAGCAAATCTAGTTCGGCCATCCTAGCATGCTGAAGCGTCTCTAGGGGAAGGTCGAGTGCAATGGATGTATGGAATGAATGCAGTTGGGTATGGATGGGAAGAATGGCGTTTGTGCCATAGACCAATTCGAATGGTGTGGCATTCGTGGGAGTCCGGATGGAAGTCCTATAAGCCCATAAGGCTTCATCCAGCTTCTCATGCCACCTCCTACCCTTCTCTAAGGTCTTCTCAATGATACCAATGAGAGTCTTGTTTGTGGCTTCGGCTTGGCCGTTGCCTTGAGGGTAGTAGGGCGAGGAGAAGTGGTGAGTTATGCCATACGTGTTGCACAACTTAACCATCCGCTCGTTCTTGAATGGGGTACCATTATCAGACACAAGGTCTCGTGGAACCCCAAATCGAGCCAAGATATTCCTCCGGATGAAAGCCACCACATGTTGCCCCATCACATTCGTTAGGGAAATGGCTTCCACCCACTTGGAGAAATACTCAGTGGCTGCTAAAATAAAACGATGCCCATTCGAGGCCTTTGGAAATATGGGGCCTACAATGTCAAACGCCCACATGGTAAATGGCCAGGGGCTGACCACGGAATGCAATGCAGATGAAGGGATATGAATGGCGTGCCCATGCACTTGACATGGATGACACTTCCTAACATGATCGTGACAATCCTTTTTCAGGGTGGACCAGAAATAACCCCCTCTAAGTATTTTCATCGCCATCATGTTGGCATTAACATGACCTCCACATTCTCCATCGTGGAACTCGTGCATCACTATCCTAGCCTCCTCTAGGTCGATACATCTAAGCAGAATGCCGGTAAAACTCTTTTTGTATAAGACCCCACCCAGAATGGTGTATCGGGTCGAAATCTTACGAATGAATGCCCTATCTTTGGATGTGGCATCCTCGGTGAATCCCCCATTTTCTAAAAATTGTTTTATGTCATAGAACCAGGGCTTTTCAATAGACTCTGGGTTGTTTTGGCAAATATCCAAGTCGTGTGTGGATGGATGGGGCGCATGCCATATTTCCAAAGATCTGGTCCCTGAAATGGGATCGACCTTCAGGGCTGAACCCAAGGAAGAGAGGGCATCGGCGATGCCATTGTCCTCTCTTCCCACGTGTGTGAGCTTACACGACTGGAAGGATTGGACCAATCGAGTGGCCAACTCGTGATATGGAAGTAGTTTTTCATTACGTACTTGCCAAATTTTTAAAACCTGGTTTATGACAAGGAGCGAATCTCCAAAGACCTCGATGCATGATGCCCCTAGAGTTTTCGAAATCCTTAAGCCTTGTATGAGTGCTTCATACTCAGCTATGTTGTTGGAACATTCGAAATCTAAGCGGACTGCTATGGGAATCTCGCCCTTTTCAGGGGAGATTAGGATGATCCCGGCACCAGCCCCTCGTTGGTTTCGTGCCCCGTCGAAGTGCATCTTCCACACTTGGTTTTCAAAAGAATTTGCCAAAATGTGGTTTTGAAAATGGTTTTGCAATATGCCTTCATCAGGCATTTCGACAAGAGTGGGATATGCGTCCTCCAAGGGGAAGTCAGCCACGTAATCTGCTAGGGCTTGCCCCTTAACGGAGATCTGGTGATGGTATTTTAGATCATACTCCATTAGAAGGAGTTGCCATTTGCCCAATCTACCCGTGAGAATGGGTTTTTCGAACAAGTGCTTGATTGGATCAAGCTTGGACACTATCCAGATCTCATGATCTAGGAAGTAGTGTCTGAATTTCTGGCAGGCCCAGACTAGGGCCAAGCACGTCTTCTCCATGGCTTGATAATTTCGTTCATAAGCCAAGAGAGTTTTCGAAATATAGTAGATGGCATACTCCTTATGGGTGTCATCCTCGTATTGAGCCAACAGGGCTCCTAAGGCGTTTATATGCACGGAGATGTATAATAAAAGCGGTTTTCCTTGCTTTGAAGGATTCAAAACGGGGGGATTAACCAAGTATGCCTTTAGTCTCTCGAAGGACTTTTGGCATTCGTCATCCCATAAGAATTTCGTACCCTTCCTCAACAGTTTGTTGAAGGGTTCGCATCTAGTTGCCAGATTCGATATGAATCGGCGCACAGATTGTAATCGACCCTGGAGGCTACGGACTTGGGTGAGATTGGAGGGTGGAGCCATGTCTATGATGGCTCGACACTTAGAGGGGTCGACTTCTATTCCCCTTTGGCTCACCATAAAGCCTAGAAGCTTTCCTGATTCTACCCCGAACACACATTTTTGAGGATTTAGCTTTACTTTGTAAAGCCTAAGCCTTTCGAAAATCTTTTGTAAACATTCGATATGGGTGCACCGGGTTTTGGATTTTGCCAAGAGATCATCTACATACACTTCTACAAGCTCGTGAATTTGATCATGGAAGATCGTGTTCATGGCTCGTTGGTATGTTGCGCCGGCATTTTTCAAACCAAAGGGCATGACTGTATAGCAGTACGTGCCCCATGGGGTTGTGAAGGCGGTCTTACCCTGATCTCGTGGGCTTAGTTTGATTTGATTATAGCCTGAATAGCCATCCATAAATGAAAACATTTCATGATTTGCAGTACTATCGACTATCAAATCTATGTTTGGTAAAGGATAATTATCCTTTGGAGTGGCCTTATTCAGGTTTCTGAAATCGATGCATATTCGAATTTTCCCATTGGTTTTTCGAACTACAACGATATTTGACAACCAATCAGAATACGCAATGGGTTTTATAAATCCGGCTTTTAGCAGATCTTCTAAACCCTCTTTGACTTGCGTGTGTACATTCGGGTGTATTTTCCTAAGCTTCTGCTTTATTGGTTTTACACCTATATCTAAGGGAAGACGATGCTCGACTATGCTGGGATCTATGCCCGGCATGTCTTCATACGTCCATGCAAACACATCTAAATAGGTTCGTAGAAATGCAATGAATGCTAACTTTTCAGTTTCATGCAAGCATGCGCCTATCTTGATGGTTTTGGGCTTGGAATCATCCCCTAGGTTCACCTCTACGAAATCTCCTCCTACTGATTGGGAAGGTCTTTCAAAATCGAGAATTCTATGAAATTCTGGGAGCTCAGAAGTGGGATCTTCCTCAGGGGGATCCACTTCTGGGCTTCGATCATTCTCGTGGACTTTAGACCCGAGGGAACTTGATGCGTGGTTTTCAAAATAACCTGGTTTTGTACTTGGATTTTCAAGTGATTTCGAAATTTTTGGTCTGGCTATGCAGACGACGTTTCTTTCGAAATTCTTTTCTTTCGCCAAAGTTAAACCAGGAGCAGCTATGTACAAAATCTTTTTGGTATTTTCCAAATTTTCGATTTTTTTGGGTTTTTGTAAAACAAGAACTTTGGGAACTATACAAAGCACACTTTTTTCGAGTTTTTGCTTTTCCATTGTTTTTGGTTTTTCTTGTTTTTCGATTTTTTTGATTTTAAGTTTTTAAATGTTTTTGGTATTTTTAGAAAAAGGGATCTTCCGTCATACCTACAAAGGGAAAACACTATGGGTTAGACTCGGAATAGGAGGTCTAAACCATAGGTCTCTTCTAAGACAGGCTCCGGGGCACCCTTGACCCAGGTGGTCACAGGGGGTGGCTCCGGCGGTATTCGGGGAGTATAGCCGATCCCATATCGGCTTGGGTTGGCCCTAGGCAGGATGGGCTCTAGGAGACCCTGGTTTTGTGCCCCTAGACTCTTGTAGGGCGTGTAGCCCATGTTCAATAACATGTTCCACGACCTTTTGTTTTTTGAAAAGATGGGATATAAGTCGTGGTCCTGGAACATGCTATCGTCCATATTAGGCTCGTATGGCCTTTTGTCCAGGGGTTTTGGAAATAGGGAACGCTTGGGTTTTCCTAGGAGGATTAGAGTCGGGAGGGGGCCTGCTTTGGGCGGCCCCTTCACACATACAACCTTCCTAGGGTTGTTCAACACGAGTCGAGGTGGCTCAACCATAATTTGCCCCAGGTTAGCCTCATGGGCCTGGGAGCTCGATAAACAAGGGGAGTTTATGATCCCCTGAAGTTGTGGGTGACTCTCACCTAGGATCACTACGACTTGGTCCCTAAAAGGGATCTTGACACACTTGTGGAAGGTGGATGGCACAGCGCACAAACTGTGTATCCAGGGTCTTCCCAGCAACAGGTTATAATGGGGGTGGATGTCCAAGACATGGAACACCCCCGTGTGTTCGATCTCTCCCGTTTCCATTGGGAGTTCGATGGATCCTAAAGGCCTAGACGCATTCCCATCGTATCCAGTGATAACGATGGGGCTTGGGTTTACTGAAGTCAAGGTGACTCCGATTTTGTACGCCACGTGAAGTGGAAGGATGTTGAGCCCTCCTCCACCATCGACTAGGCACCTGTCCAGAGAGTGGTTGTTTAGAACCACCTCGATATGCAGGGCCTGGTTATGGGTTTCGTAGGGTCTATCTACATCATCTTCCGAAAAGGTGATGGGCGATTTTGCTCCTAATAAAGCCACTTGGGCAGACAAGGACTCCGGACTTATGTTCGAATCAACCTTAGCCCTTTCTAGAATTTTCTCTAAGACAAGTCTATGCCTAGGCGAGGTTTTGATAAGCTCTAGGATAGACATGTGAATAGGAATCTTTGAAAGGTGGTTTTCGAAATCATAAGGATTTAGGATGATTTTGTCCTTATCTGCTTTTGGCGGACCACTAGGGATAGATGCTTTTGAGGGGCCAGGCACACTGACCACCTTTTGAGCACCTTGAAGGTGCGGGGGTTGGTAGATCCTCCCGGATCTAGTGACTTCCCCCACGACCAGCCTAGGGTTCGCGCTAAACTTGGCTCTAAGGATGAGCTGAGGAGAACCTTGGATTTTCGAAACTGGTTTTGCCGGGGTTTCCACTTTTGATGGTCCCCGAATGACGACTTGGGCGGGCCTCTTGTATAGTACAAGGATGGGCGCACAAGCAGGTCGACCAGGTTCGGGCTTTCGCGCTAGTTCCTTGGAAATGGTGAGGGTACATACCTCCTTTCCTTTCCCACTGCCACTGGCGTGTTTGGGAAAGGGTTCCTTGAAGATAGCTTGAGGTGGCTCAGATTCCGCAGTGACCTGGAGCCGGCCCTCCGCTATCAAGTTCTCAATTTTATTTAGAAGAGAGAAGCACCGTTTGGTATCATGGCCTTTGAGCCGATGATACTTGCAAAACCGGTTTAAATACCCCCCTTTGGACGTGACTCCTTCGGGGATTTCAGGGAGTTCGATCATGCCCTGGGCAAGTAGGAGGTCTAGGACCTCCGACACAGGTTGCCCCAGCGGAGTGTACTCCCGTTTTTCAATTGGTTTCGAAAAATTGCGTTCTCTCTTATTTTCTATTTTTTCGAAATTTTTAGAAGTGCCCGCCATGCCTGGATCCACCCGGACATTGGCGATTTTATGGGGCTTTGCCCCTTTGTCCGTTGTGGGCAGCCCATATGCGATGGGCTTTTCCACACGTGTTTTGGGAACGGCACTTCCTTTCCATAAGTGGTCGTATGTCCCTTTTCGCAAGTTGGTTTCGAAAAGGGAGGCTTTTTTGATCAACTTATGGAAAGTTGAAATCTCATGGAGCGAGAGAAGGGTTTTTAACTCGCTTTTAAAATTATCCAGGATGAGCATTACTGCGCATCCTTCGGATATAGGCTCTCGCACTTGGCCTAAAAGAGACCTCCATCTTATAATGAAGGCATGCACGTCTTCGTTCATGCCTTGCTTTGTATCCCTTAAAGTATTCAGGGTTGGCGTGACTTCCACGTTGTGTGCAAATCTTTGCATGAAGCAGTTCGCTAACTCTTCAAAAGTAGCGAACTGGCTTAAGTCGTAGGAAGCCAGCCATTTGGCAGCTGTGCCTTTAAGGGATAGAGGGAACCAATACACCCATTTCATCGAGTCCTTTTTCTTCTTATGGGCTCGACGTGAGAAAAGCTGCAAGTGAGACCTAGGGTCTCCCATGCCATCATACCGATGGAAGTTCGGTATTTCATCGTCACTGTCTGTTTCGTAATCCATAGGAAGGAAATCAGACAGAGCGTAGCTTCTTTCTCTTTATTTTGCCCTTTCAGCAGCTGCTGTAGGGCTTTACGGTCCTTTTGTGTGAAGGACTCGTGGTATTGGTTGCCTTCCATTACGGAGGCTTCTTTTTGCTTGCGAGGTTTTTCAATTTTCTTTTTAGGCCTTTGTTCACCGTTTGATGAACACGAATCGCCTACTTCAGCCTCTTGGCTGAGAGCATCGATTTTGGCCTCAAATTCCCTTCTCAAGTCCTCGATTTCATCTAGTTTTATTTTGTTTTTGAAAATCCTCCTAGAGTGAGAACTTGATGCGCATGAGCCTTGGCTCGACACTTCACTTGGATTGGATTTTGACATGCTTTTCAAGCTTTTTCAAAATTTCCTAAGTGAAAAACAAAGAAAACAAGTTAAAACGACACCTTTATAAAATTTTCGCAAGACTCCTACAAGTAAACTCGATTTTTGAAAAGGCTCACCTCCCACCGGGCGTGCCAATCTCTGTAGACGCGCGAAAATCCCCGCCTCTTCGCCCCTTTCGTGGCTTGGAGTGGATCTTATCGTGCGTCTAAGGCCTATGTATACAAACAGGGCGTGCCAGCTAGCTTACTTAAGCTAGCGAAGATATATCAATACTGACTTCTAAACGTGGCGACTGTGAGCAAGTGAGCTCTTGTCGTCGCAGACCTTCTTGCACCGATGCGCAAGGGTCAGTCTGTACGCTTTTGCAAAAATCGAGTTTTTTTAGGGAGAAAGTCTACGAAACGGTTCGAGGTGTCTATTTCGGGTCTTTAAGATGCGATTGCATGTTTTAGATCACGTGGATTTGCACGTGCCTAAGTCTTTTCTTTTATCCCTTTTTGGGTCGCCTAGTTTGTGTGTTATGAACACTCCACTACATGGGCGAATTCGAGCGGGGGTTGCTTCGATGCAATATGCGTCCTACCTCGTGGTATGGCGTAGATGCAATGCAAACTCACGCTACTCCAAAGGGAAAACCCGAAATGTAAAGACAATGCTGAAGGGAAATAACAGAAGGGAAATAACCGAAGGGAAATAACCGAAGGGAAATAACCGAAGGGAAATAACCGAAGGGAAATATGTATATATCTTATGTATATGAGCCCTTACTCGGGTCTTTCAAATAAGAGCGAAAGCTCAATGTGGGTGCGTGTTTGAATTGAAAGACTTACACACACGACATGAAATTAAACCCAAATATAGATTGCAGTATGGCCTTGACTAAGGTCTTGGGAGTAAGAGCGAAGGCTCAATGTGTGTGAGAGTGCTTGAATTGAAGTACTACACACACGACATAAATGAAACCCAAATATAACTGCAATATGGCCTTGACTAAGGTCTTGGGAGTAAGAGCGAAGGCTCAATGTGTGTGAAAGTGCTTGAATTGAAAGACTACTCACACGACAATAAATGAAACCCAAATAGTATAGGTCGGCCCTTACTTGGGTCTTTCAAATAAGAGCGAAAGCTCAATGTGTGTGAGAGTGTTTAAATTGAAAGACTTACTCACACGACATGAAATGAAACCCAAATAGTATAGGTCGGCCCTTACTTGGGTCTTTCAAATAAGAGCGAAAGCTCAATGTGTGTGAGAGTGTTTAAATTGAAAGACTTACTCACACGACATGAAATGAAACCCAAATAGTATAGGTCGGCCCTTACTTGGGTCTTTCAAATAAGAGCGAAAGCTCAATGTGTGTGAGAGTGTTTAAATTGAAAGACAACACACCCAACTTAAACAAAACCCTTCGGAAATGAAATATATACGTACACTTATATATTAGGGGCTGATTAGGCCCGTGTGTGTTCAAAGTTGTGCACGACTAAGAGAGTGCACGTGTGTGGTTGTGCCAAGCCACGTTATTACAAGCGGGGGGAGACTAGGCTCCGTTATTACAACCCCGTATCAAATTGAATTTCAAGCAAGTGTATGATTAAAGACCGAGTTTAGAAACTTACAAGTAGCTGGTCCGTAGAGGTCTTGCTTGAGCGTGGCCTTGGCTTTGGGCTGCAAATGGGAGCTCCGCGAAGGTGTGTGACCAAGAGTGCTGGCCGGCTGCAAATGGGGCGCGGGATGGACGCCTCGAAGGGGAACGGTGGCAAGTGGGCGGCGCCTCCAAGTAGGGAGTTTAGAGTGGCTGACTAAGTGGGTCTTAGGGTCACTATGTAAGTTAGGGACTTAGGGAAACTAGACCTAAAAGGTGAGCTAGTGGGAAGACCAAAGAGGACGCCTAGGGGGAGGTCGGCCGAATGGGAGATGGTGGCTGAGCAGTGGCCAGCCACTTGGGTTATCCTAGGTTCGGCTAGGCTTAGGTGGTGGCGGCAAAGAGGCTGAGCTAAGGGGAAGATGGGTGGCTAAGAGTGGAGAGGTGGTAGAGAGTGGTTTTGAGGGAGTTAGGGGGACTTACCGAATGGGAAGGAGTGGCGGCAAAGGTGGCTGTCGGCTGGTGGAAGATGGGAGAAGGAGAGGGCCCGGCTGAGTGAGGTGGTGGCGTCCGGCTGGTGGGGCAGTGATGGTGGATGGAAGAGGGAGAGTGGCGGAGCAGGTGGCGGCTGGTGGGGCTGGAGCTGCTGGGAAGACGGGTGAGAGATGGGAGAGGAAGAGGGCCCGGCTGGGAGTGGAAAGTGGTTCCCACTTGGAAAACCCGCCCACAATGGGGGGGGGGTTTAAATAGGGGATGGGTAGGTCGGTTAGGGCTGGGTTGTGGGTAGTGGTTAGGTGGTTTAGGTAGGGTAGTATGTAGATAAGGTGGGTTGGATGGGATTGGGCCAGATATTTTAAAACTAGGTGTTTGGGAAAATCGTGGGCTAAGGGTGGTTTAGGGCTAGGTTAGGTGGTTGGGTTTTAGGGTGAGGTTTAGTGAGCTAGGTTAGGTGGTTTAGGCTAGGTTTAGGCTAGGATTAGGGAAATTAATCTAGGTTTAGGGAAGGATTAGGGGAGTGGGTTAGGTGATTAGGTTGGGATTAGGCCGGGATTAGGGAAGTGGGTTAGGTGATTAGGTTCAGATTAGGGGTGGATTAGGGGTTTAGGCTAGGTTTAGGCATTTTTGGCTAGGTTTAGGTGATGGAGCTCCCTTAGCATGGCCCATAGACCTTGATCACCCCATGTTGGTGCAGCCCTAGGTTAGGTTTTAGCTAATTACAAGCTTAAACCCACTCAATTAGGCTAAACCACAAGATTAAACCCAAACTTGACACACAAGTCAAGCTTAATACAACACTCTTGATATTTATCACCCCCACTCTCTCTCATGCCCAATATCCCACGTGAATTTCAAGTGGGCCCCACCTCCATTTATGAGAAGGTGATGTGGGCCATGGATATGGATATTGGATTGGATCTCTGGATCCAAATCCAAATCCAAGTCCACATATGGGTTTGGATTGGGATCTGGATATATATGGTCCAGATCCAATCCAAACTGAACTCTGACTCCTTCGAGCTGGGTTCGAAACGGACGATTCGTGCGGGGCCTGACAGCATCAGTACTCCGTCTGCGTTGGGTCTTCGCCAACATGGTCGTCCGCCTCCGTTTCTGCCTTCCGGAGATGACTTCAAATGATATTTTGGTAAGAACAGGGTCTTGGACGTTCGAGATCCTGGGGTGTGAATCAGATGCAAGAGTTGCTGCGCCGGGCTCGACAGGTGCTCCGGTTCCGGGCTCTTCTTGGCTCCCCTGGTCCTGTCTTGATCGGGCCAAGCCACTTCGGGGTTTCCAAAACATGTTTTAAAAGGGTTTTCAAAAGCTATATTATATGTTTTTGAAAGATAAAGTTTAAAACATATATACAGGGTTTGTTTGGAAGGCTCCTGGGTTTCCAAACTCAAAATGGCCCTTTGGGGCTGCTTGTATAAAACCAGATTTGTTTAAGAAATTCGTGGGATTTCGGGGTGTTTACAGCAAGACCCGAGTAAGGGCTCGTATACATACTCTATATACATATCTCCCTTCAGCACTTACTTTACAAGTCATTTCCCTTCGGTTATTTCCCTTCGGTTATTTCCCTTCAATATTGTCTTTACATTCGGGTTTTCCCTTTGGAGTAGCGTGAGTTTGCATTGCATCTACGCCATACCACGAGGTAGGACGCATATTGCATCGAAGCAAGCCCCGCTCGAATTCGCCCATGTAGTGGAGTGTTCATAACACACAAACTAGGTGGCCCGAAAAGGGATAAAAGAAAAGACTTAGGCACGTGCAAATACACGTGATCTAAAACATGCAATCACATTTAAAAGACCCGAAATAGACACCTCGAACTGCTTCGTAGGCTTTCTATCCCAAAACTCGATTTTTGCAAAGCGTACAGACTGACCCTTGCGCATCGGTGCAAGAAGGTCTGCGATGACAAGAGCTCACTTGCTCACAGTCGCCACGTTTAGAAGTCAGTGTTAAATATATCTTCACTAGCTTAGGTAAGCTAGCTGGCATGCCCTGTTTGCATAAATAAGGCCTTTGACGCACGAGAGGATCCGCTCCAAGCCCTGAAAAGGTGAGAGGCGGGGATTTTTCGCGCGTCTACAGAGATTGGCATGCCCGGTGGGACTTGAGCCTTTCAAAAATCGAGTTTTAAGTAGAAATCTTGCAAAAATTTTGTAAAAAGGTGTCATTTTAAACTTGTTTTCTTTGCTTGTACTTAGGACATTTTGAAAAAGCTTGAAAAGCATGTCAAAATCCAATCCAAGTGAAGTGTCGATCCAAGGCTCATGCGCATCAAGTTCTCACTCTAGGAGGATTTTCAAAAACAAAATAAAACTAGATGAAATCGAGGACTTGAGAAGGGAGTTTGAGGCCAAAATCGATGCTCTCAACCAAGAGGCTGAAGTAGGCGATTCATGTTCATCAAACGGTGAACAAAGGCCTAAAAAGAAATCTGAAAAACCTCGTAAGCACAAAGAGGCCTCCGTAATGGAAGGCAACCAATACCACGAGTCCTTCACACAACAGGACCGTAAAGCCCTACAACAGTTGCTGAAAGGGCAGAATAAAGAGAAAAGGAGCTACGCCCTGTCTGATTTCCTTCCTATGGATTACGAAACAGACAACGACGATGAAATACCAAACTTCCATCGGTATGATGGCATGGGAGACCCTAGGTCTCACTTGCAGCTTTTCTCGCGTCGAGCCCATAAGAAGAAAAAGGACTCGATGAAATGGGTGTATTGGTTCCCCTTATTCCTTAAAGGCACAACTGCCAAATGGCTGGCTTCCTACGACTTAAGCCAGTTCGCTACTTTTGAAGAGTTAGCGAACTGCTTCATGCAAAGATTTGCACAGAACGTAGAAGTCACGTCGACTCTGAATACCTTAAGGGATACAAAGCAAGGCATGAATGAAGACGTACATGCCTTCAATATAAGATGGAGGTTGCTTTTGGGCCAAGTGCGAGAGCCCATATCCGAAGGATGCGCAGTAATGCTCATCCTGGATAATTTTAAAAGCGAGTTAAAAACCCTTCTCTCGCTCCATGAGATTTCAACTTTCCATAAGTTGATCAAAAAGGCCTCTCTTTTCGAAACCAACTTGCGAAAAGGGACATACGTTCACTTGTGGAAAGGAAGTGCCGTTCCAAAAACCCGCTTGGAAAAGCCCATCGCACATGGGTTGCCCACGACGGACAAAGGGGCAAAGCCCCATAAAATAGCCAATGTCCGGGTGGATCCAAGCGTGGCAGGCACTTCCAAAAATTTTGAAAAATTAGAAAATAAGAGGGAGCGAAATTTTTAAATACCGGTTGAAAAACGGGAGTATATTCCGCTGGGGCAGCCTGTATCGGAGGTCCTAGACCTCCTACTTGCCCAGGGCATGATAGAACTCCCTGAAATCCCCGAAGGAGTCACTTCCAAAGGGGGGTATTTAAACCGATTTTGTAAGTATCATCGGCTCAAAGGCCATGATACCAAACGCTGCTTCTCCCTCTTAAATAAAATTGAGAACTTGATAGTAGAAGGCCGACCCTAGGTCACTGCGGAACCTGAGCCACCTCAAGCTATCTTCAAGGAACCCTTTCCCAAACACGCCAGTGGCAGTGGGAAAGGAAAGGAGGTATGTACCCTCACCATTTCTAAGGAACTAGCGCAAAAACCAGAACCTGGTCGACCTACTTGTGCGCCCATTCTTGTACTATACAAGAAGCCCGCCCAAGTCGTGACTCGGGGACCACCAAAAGTGGAAACCCCGGTAAAACCAGTTTTAAAAATCCAAGGTTCTCCTCAGCTCATCCTTAGAGCCAAGTTTAGCGCGAACCCTAGGCTGGTCGTGGGGGAAGTCACTAGATCTTGGAGGATCTATCAACCCCCGCACCTTCAAGGTGCTCAAAAGGTGGTCAGTGTGCCTAGCCCCTCAAAAGCATGTATCCCTAGTGTTCTGCCAAAAGCAGATAAGGACAAAGTCATCCTAAATCCTTATGACTTCGAAAACCACCTTTCAAAGATTCCTATTCACATGTCTATCTTAGAGCTTATAAAAACCTCGCCTAGGCATAGACTTGTATTAGAGAAAATTCTAGAAAGGGCCAAGGTTGATTCGAACATAAGTCCGGAATCCTTGTCTGCCCAAGTGGCTTTATTAGGAGCAAAATCGCCCATCACTTTTTCGAAAGATGATGTAGATAGACCCTATGAAACCCATAACCAGGCCCTGCATATCGAGGTGGTTCTGAACAACCACTCTCTGGACAGGTGCCTAGTCGATGGTGGAGGAGGGCTCAACATCCTTCCACTTCATGTGGCATACAAAATCGGAGTCACCTTGACTTCAGTGAACCCAAGCCCCATCGTTATCATTGGATACGATGGGAATGCGTCTAGACCTTTAGGATCCATCGAACTCCCAATGGAAACGGGAGGGATCGAACACACAGGGGTGTTCCATGTCTTGGACATCCACCCCCATTATAACATGTTGCTGGAAAGGCCCTGGATACACAGTTTGTGCGCTGTGCCATCCACCTTCCACAGGTGTGTCAAGATCCCTTTTATGGACCAGGTCATAGTGATCCTAGGTGAGAGTCACCCACAGCTTCAGGGGATCATAAACTCCCCTTGTTTATCAAGCTCCCAGGCCCATGAGGCTAACCTGGGGCAAATTATGGTTGAGCCACCTCGGCTCGTGTTGAACAACCCTAGGAAGGTTGTATGTGTGAAGGGGCCGCCCAAAGCAGGCCCCCTCCTGACTCTAATCCTTTTAGAAAAACCCAAGCGTTCCCTATTTCCAAAGCCCCTAGACAAGAGGCCATATGAGCACAATATGGACGATAGCATGTTCCAAGACCACGACTTGTATCCAACTTTTTCGAAAAACAAAAAGTCATGGAACATGTTGTTGAACATGGGCTACACGCCCTACAAGAGTCTAGGGGCGCAGAACCAGGGTCTCCTAGAGCCCATCCTTCCTAGGGCCAACCCAAGCCGATATGGGATCGGCTATACTCCCCGAATACCGCCGGAGCCACCCCCTGTGACCACCTGGGTCAAGGGTGCCCCGGAGTCTGCCTTAGAAGAGACCTACTATTTAGACCTCCTATTCCAAGTCTAACCCGTAGTGTTTTCCCTTTGTAGGTATGACGGAAGATCCCTTTTCTAAAAATACAAAAACATTTGGAAAACTTAAAATCAAAAAAATTGAAAAACAAGAAAAACCAAAAATAATGGAAAAACAAAAACTCGAAAAAAGAGTACTTTGTATATTTCCCAAAGTTCTTGTTTTACGAAAACCCAAAAAAATCGAAAATTTGGAAAATACCAAAAAGATTTTGTACATAGCTGCTCCTGGTAGGACTTTGGCAAAAGAAAAGGATTTCGAAAGAGACGTCGTCTGCATAGCCAGACCAAAAATTTTGAAATCACTTGAAAATCCAAGTACAAAACCAGGTCATTTTGAAAACCACGCATCAAATTCTCTCGGGTCTATAGCCCACGAGAATGATCAAAGCCCAGAAGTGGATCCCCTTGAGGAAGATCCCACTTCTGAGCTCCCAGAATTTCATAGAATTCTCGATTTTGAAAGACCTTCCCAATCAGTAGGAGGAGATTTCATAGAGGTGAACCTAGGGGATGATTCCAATCCCAAAACCATCAAAATAGGCGCATGCTTGCATGAAACTGAAAAGTTAGCATTCATTGCATTTCTACGAACCTATTTAGATGTGTTTGCATGGACGTATGAAGACATGCCGGGCATAGATCCCAGCATTGTTGAGCATCGTCTTCCCTTAGATGCAGGTGTAAAACCCATAAAGCAGAAGCTTAGGAAAATACACCCGAATGTACACACGCAAGTCAAAGAGGGTTTAGAAGATCTGCTAAAAGTTGGATTTATAAAACCCATTGCGTATTCTGATTGGTTATCCAATATCGTTGTAGTTCGAAAAACCAATGGGAAAATTCGAATATGCATCGATTTCAGAAACCTGAATAAAGCCACTCCTAAGGATAATTATCCTTTACCAAACATAGATTTGATAGTCGATAGTACTGCAAATCATGAAATGTTTTCATTCATGGATGGCTATTCAAGCTATAATCAAATCAAACTAAGCCCACGAGATCAGGGTAAGACCGCCTTCACAACCCCATGGGGCACGTACTGCTATACAGTCATGCCCTTTGGTTTGAAAAATGCCGGCGCAACATACCAACGAGCCATGACCACGATCTTCCATGATCAAATTCATGAGCTTGTAGAAGTGTATGTAGATGATCTCTTGGCAAAATCCAAAACCCGATGCACCCATATCGAATGTTTACAAAAGATTTTCGAAAGGCTTAGGCTTTACAAAGTAAAGCTAAACCCTCAAAAATGTGTGTTCGGGGTAGAATCAGGGAAGCTTCTAGGCTTTATGGTGAGCCAAAGGGGAATAGAAGTCGACCCCTCTAAGTGTCGAGCCATCATAGACATGGCTCCACCCTCCAATCTCACCCAAATCCGTAGCCTCCAAGGTCGCTTACAATCCGTTCGCCGATTCATATCGAATCTGGCAACTAGATGCGAACCCTTCAACAAATTGTTGAGGAAGGGCACGAAATTCTTATGGGATGACGAATGCCAAAAGTCCTTTGAGAGACTGAAGGCATACCTGGTTAATCCCCCCGTTTTGAATCCTCCAAAGCAAGGAAAACCGCTTTTATTATACATCTCCATGCATGCAAAGGCTTTAGGAGCCCTGTTGGCTCAATACGAGGATAACACCCATAAGGAGTATGCCATCTACTATATTTCGAAAACTCTCTTGGCTTATGAACGAAATTACCCAGCCATGGAGAAGACGTGCTTGGCCCTAGTTTGGGCCTACCAGAAATTCAGACACTATTTCCTAGATCATGAGATCTGGATAGTGTCCAAGCTTGATCCAATCAAGCACTTGTTCGAAAAACCCATTCTCACGGGTAGATTGGGCAAATGGCAACTCCTTCTAGTGGAGTATGATCTGAAATACCATCACCAGATCTCCATTAAGGGGCAAGCCCTAGCAGATTACGTGGCTGAGTTCCCCTTAGAGGACGCATATCCCACTCTTGTCGAAATACCTGATGAAGGCATATTGCAAAACCATTTTCAAAACCACATTTTGGCAAACTCTTTCGAAAACCAAGTGTGGGAGATGCACTTCGATGGGGCACGAAACCAACGAGGGGCTGGTGCTGGGGTCATCCTAATCTCCCCTGAAAAGGGTGAGATTCCCATAGCAGTCCGCTTAGATTTCGAATGTTCCAACAACGTAGCTGAGTATGAAGCACTCATACAAGGCTTAAGGATTTCGAAAACTCTAGGGGCGTCATGCATCGAGGTCTTTGGAGATTCGCTCCTTGTCATAAACTAGGTTTTAAAAATTTGGCAAGTACGTAATGAGAAACTACTTCCATATCACGAGTTGGCCACTCGATTGGTCCAATCCTTCCAGTCGTGTAAACTCACACACATAGGAAGAGAGGACAATGGCATTGCCGACGCCCTCTCCTCCTTAGGTTCAGCCCTGAAGGTCAATCCCATTTCAGGGACCAGATCTTTGGAAATATGACATGCGCCCCACCCATCCACACACGACTTGGATATTTGCCAAAACAACCCAGAGTCTATTGAAAAACCCTGGTTTTATGACATAAAACAATTTTTAGAAAATGGGGGATTCACCGAGGATGCCACATCCAAAGATAAGGCATTCATTCGTAAGATTTCGACCCGATACACCATTCTGGGTGGGGTCTTATACAAAAAGAGTTTTGTTGGCATTCTGCTTAGGTGTATCGACCTAGAGGAGGCTAGGATAGTGATGTACGAGTTCCACGATGGAGAATGTGGAGGTCATGTTAATGCCAACATGATGGCGATGAAAATACTTAGAGGGGGCTATTTTTTGTCCACCCTGAAAAAGGATTGTCACGATCATGTTAGGAAGTGTCATCCGTGTCAAGTGCATGGGCACGCCATTCATATCCCTTCATCTGCATTGCATTCCGTGGTCAGCCCCTGGCCATTTACCATGTGGGCGTTTGACATCATAGGCCCAATATTTCCAAAGGCCTCGAATGGGCATCGATTTATTTTAGCAGCCACGGAGTATTTCTCCAAGTGGGTGGAAGCCATTTCCCTAACCAATGTAATGGGGCAATATGTGGTGGCTTTCATCCGGAGGAATATCTTGGCTCGATTTGGGGTTCCACGAGACCTTGTGTCTGATAATGGCACCCCATTCAAAAACGAGCCGATGGTTAAGTTGTGCAACACGTATGGCATAACTCACCACTTCTCCTCACCCTACTACCCTCAAGGCAACGACCAAGCCGAAGCCACAAACAAGACTCTCATTAGTATTATTGAGAAAACCTTAGAGAAGGGTAGGACGTGGCATGAGAAGCTGGATGAAGCCTTATGGGCTTATAGGACTTCCATCCGGACTCCCATGAATGCCACACCATTCGAATTGGTCTATGGCACAAACGCCATTCTTCCCATTCATACTCAACTGCATTCATTCCATACATCCATAGCACTCGACCTCCCCCTAGAGACGCTTCAGCATGCTAGGATGGCCAAACTAGATTTGCTAGATGAGAAGCGACTCCTTGCCATGGATCATGCTCGTGCATACCGGCAAAGGATAGCTCGACATTATAGCAAACACATGAGACCTCGCCACTTTGAAGTGGGAGATCTGGTCTTAAAAACCATCCACCATCGTGGCCCACACCCCCTAGGCAAGTGGCGCCCCAACTGGGATGGACCCTATGTTGTACGAGCAACCACTACGAACAACTCGTATTGGTTGATCGATGTAGAAGGTAGGAATTTAGCAGAACCTATAAATATTCAATACTTAAAGAAGTATCATGTGTAGGATCTGGATTAAATTCCATTTTTCGAAAATTTTTAGGGATAGCTGCCTTGAGACATGTGAATAAGGTGCAAAGGTAAACTCGTGTGACCCTAAGTGAAGAGAATTCGCACTTGTGAAAGAGTGGAGTTTTCAAAATCGTGGTTACATTTCAAAATCCTTCTTCTTACAAAGAAAGGCCTAGTTCAACATAGCAAGATACTTGCAAGTAGTACGTGCTATTTCTAAATAGCCTGATCTGGAATGGATCGAGTGTAGGCTTGGGATAAGTCCTCCCCTCTTCTCTTCTCCTTCCAAAAGGAAAACAAAGGCCCAAAACAAAAGGGAATTTCCCATTCAAAGTCTCTTTCCAAAAGAAAGAAACCAGAATTTAAAAGAAAAATCGATTCTCTTATAAAAAAGAGGGATTAAAGAAAAAATACTCCCAAAGGGAGACCCTCGATGAAAAAAAAGGAAAAAGAGGCCAAAAAGCTCAAAAAGAGCAGTTTTTCGCCTTCTATGCCTTAAACCACGGGACGCTTCAGAAGGGACAGTGGTATCTCTTTCCCATCCCTGGCTTATCCCAAGCTAAAGCATGGTGCATTTCGAGGAATCCTAAAGTAAAAATAGGATTTACTTACTTGAATTTCCTCTTGTTTGAGAATTCGACGTTTCGAGTAAGGCGTAGGAATTTGAAATACAGCTTGTTTGCTTATAAAACCTCCGCTAGATAAGCGAGTGTTAAGACTCAAACAAGGGCAAGCACGAAGAGCTCGAGATCCTTAGGATCAAGGCTCAAGACAGTTGTCCCTTTTGTAAATAGCTTTTGTAAATAAGTTTTGAAAATCGAACATCGAACAGCATAGGATCTGCTCACTTGGAGCATTAGGCCTTGTAAGTCTCTAGAGTTCGACCACATCTGGTCCATGGGAGGTCGCCACTTTTGGCACCACACCCATGTCATTTGCATTCCATGCATGGTACTTGCATGAACATGATCCCATTTAGGACCAGATTCCATGTAAAACCCTTTGGCGTGATATCTCCTCCTACCAGAGTTTGTAAATTGAGACTTTGCTAAAAATTGGAACGATCCCATATTCTTCATGGCTAGATCTAGGGAGACATTGAAAGGGGTGTTTGTCATGTTTGCCCTTATCCAAATCGATTTGGACAAGGCCAAAGAGGGGCATCTGTAAACACCCTGAAATCCCACCAATTTCTTAAACAAACCTAGTTTTGTACAAGCAGCCCTAAAGGGCCATTTTGAGTCTGGAAACCCAGGAGCCTTCCAGACAACCCTGTATATATGTTTTAAACTTCATATTTTAAAAATATATAATATGGCTTTTGAAAACCTTTTAAAACACGTTTTGAAACCCCAAAGCAGCTTGGCCTAATCAAGACAGGACCAGCGAAGTCAAAGAGAGCCCGGAACCGGAGCACATGTCGAGCCCGGCACAGCAACTCTCGTATCAAATCCATACCCCCAGGATCTCGAACGTCCAAGACCCTGCTATTATCAAAATGTCATTTGAAGTCATCTCCGGAAGGCAGAAACGGAGGCGGACGATCATGTTGGCGAAGACCCAACGCAGACGGAGTGCTGATGCTGTCAGACCCCGCACAAGTCGTCCATTTCGAACACAGCTCGAAGGAGTCAGAGTTCAGTTTGGATCGGATCTGGACCATATATATCCAGATCCCAATCCAAACCCATATGTGGACTTGGATTTGGATTTGGATCCAGAGATCCAATCCAATATCCATATCCATGGCCCACATCACCTTCTCATAAATGGAGGTGGGGCCCACTTGAATTTCACGTGGGATCATGGGCATGAGAGAGAGTGGGGGTGGATAAGATCAAGAGTGTTGTAATTAAGCTTGACTTGTGTGTCAAGTTTGGGGTTAATCATGTGGGTTAGCCTAATTGAGTGGGTTTAAGCTTGTAATTAGCCAAAACCTAACCTAGGGCTGCACCAACATGAGGTGGTTAAGGTCTATGGGCCATGCAAAGGGAGCTCCTTCACCTAAACCTAACCCAAAACACCTAATCCTAGCGTTCCACCCTAATCCATCCCTAATCTGAGCCTAATCACCTAACCCACTTCCCTAATCCCGGCCTAATCCCAACCTAATCACCTAACCCACTTCCCTAATCCTTCCCTAAACCTAGGTTAATTTCCCTAAACCTAGCCTAATCCTAGCCTAATCACCTAACCTAGCTCACTAAACCTCACCCTAGAACCCAACCACCTAACCAAACCCTAAACCCCTAAACCACCCCTAGCCCACAATCTACCCAAACCACTAGTATTTAAAATATCTGGCCCTACCCTTCCCAGCCCACCTTATCTTCATACCACCCTACCTAAACCACCTAACCACTACCCCAAACCTAGCCCTAACCGACCTACCCATCCCTATATAAACCCCCCCCCCTTTGGGGTGGGTTTTCCTGGCTAGAGGCCATCTCCAAGCCAGCCGGGTCCTCTCCTTCCTCCACTTCCCCAAGCTCCACCCGCTCCACCTGCTCCACATCCCACCACCACCAGCACCACCACCGCCACCACCATCCCAGCCGAAGCCACCTCCATCGTCATCTTCTTCACCCGACCGAACCAGCCCAGCCCCCACATCCGGCTGCTCCTCAACCACCCGCCGCCTCTTCATCCGGTTAGTACCCCACACTCTACCTAGCTCCTTCTCCACTCCCTCTCCACTCCCAGCCACCCACCATACCACCACCTTACCCTAATATCAGCCACTTGCCGCCACCACTCCCACTCGGCCAAGCCTTAGTCACCCTAGCTACCCGCCACTACCTAACTACACTAGCTACACCCGGCCACCCTATTCGACTTCCTAAGACCTGCCCCTAGCACTCCCTTACACCCACTACCCCCACTACCACCTAGCCCCATCACCTAGCTAGCTTCCTTCCCATACTCCACCCATAGCTATCCTAGCAGCCCGCCACCACCACATTCTCCTAGTCGGCCACTCCAACCGATCATCCCTTCCATTCGGCCAGCCACCTCCTTTCCCCTAGGTGTCCCATTCGGTCTTCCCTTAGGCTCCCCTTAGGGCCATACTCTCTAACACTATATCCTCTCCTAGTGAGTCTATATACTCACCTTGTCCCGCCCCTTTAATCCCCCACATCAAGGCGACACCCTTGCTTGCAGCCGGCCACCTTCAAAGCAACCGGCCAGCACCCCTTGTCGCTCAACCTCGCGGAGCTCCCGTTTGCAGCCCAAGGTGAAGGCCAAGCCCACGCTCAAGCAAGGCCTCTACGGACCAGCTACTAGTAAGTGCCTAACTCGGTCTTTAGTTGTATACTTGCTTGAGATTCAATTCGATACGGGGTTGTAATAACAGAGCATAGTCTCCCCCCGCTTGTAATAACGTGGCTTGGCACACCCACACACATGCACTCTCTTAGTTGTGCACGATTTTGAACACACACGGGCCTAATCAACCCCTAATACATAAGTATATACATATACTTTCATTTTTGAAGGGTTTTGCTTAAGTTGGGTGCGTTGTCTTTCAATTCAAGCACTCACACACATTGAGCTTTCGCTCTTATTTGAAAGACCCAAGTAAGGGCCGACCTATACTATTTGGGTTTCATTTCATGTCGTGTGGGTAAGTCTTTCAATTCAAGCACTCACACACATTGAGCTTTCGCTCTTATTTGAAAGTCCCAAGTAAGGGCCGACGTATACTATTTGGGTTTCATTTCATGTCATGTGGGTAAGTCTTTCAATTCAAGCACTCTCACGCACATTGAGCCTTCGCTCTTACTCCCAAGACCTTAGTAAAGGCCTTATTGCAGTTATATTTGGGTTTCATTTATGTCGTGTGCGTAGTACTTCAATTCAAGCACTCACACACATTGAGCTTTCGCTCTTATTCCCAAGACCTTAGTTAAGGCCATACTGCAATTTATATTTGGGTTTAATTTCATGTCGTGTGTGTAAGTCTTTTTAATTCAAGCACGCACCCACATTGAGCCTTCGCTCTTATTTGCAAGACCCGAGTAAGGGCTCGTATACATACTCTATATACATATCTCCCTTCGGCACTTACTTTACAAGTCATTTCCCTTCGGTTATTTCCCTTCAGTATTGTCTTTACATTCGAGTTTTCCCTTTGGAGTAGCGTGAGTTTGCATTGCATCTACGCCATACCACGAGGTAGGATGCATATTGCATCAAAGCAAGCCCCGCTCGAATTCGCCCATGTAGTGGAGTGTTCATAACACACAAACTAGGTGGCCCGAAAAGGGATAAAAGAAAAGACTTAGGCACGTGCAAATCCACGTGATCTAAAACATGCAATCGCATTTAAAAGACCCGAAATAGACACCTCGAACCGCTTCGTAGGCTTTCTATCCCAAAACTCGATTTTTGCAAAGCGTACAGACTGACCCTTGCGCATTGGTGCAAGAAGGTCTGCGACGACAAGAGCTCACTTGCTCACAGTCGCCACGTTTAGAAGTCAGTGTTAAATATATCTTCGCTAGCTTAGGTAAGCTAGCTGGCACGCCCTGTTTGCTTAAATAAGGCCTTAGACGCATGAGAGGATCCGCTTCAAGCCCTGAAAAGGTGAGAGGCGGGGATTTTTCGCCGTCTACAACTACACATACTTATAATATATATGGGCCCGAAGGTCGCCAACGTGTTGTGTGGGTGTTGTGTGTATATTAAAAGACAACTCACACGACTTAAATGAAACCCAAATATAAATTGCAATATGGCCTTGACTAAGGTCTTGGGAGTAAGAGCAAAAGCTCAATGTGTGTGAGTGCGAGAATTGAAAGACAACACACACAACATGAAATTAAACCCAAATATAAATATAACCTGGCCCTTACTTGGGTCTTACAAATAAGAGCGAAAGCTCAATGTGTGTGAGTGCGAGAATTGAAAGACAACACACACAACTTAAGGAAAACCCTATGCAACTTAAATTATATAAATAAATTTATATCTTAAGGGTTGATTAGGCCCGTGTGTGTTCAAAATCGTGCACGACTAAGAGCGAGATAGGCTCAAGTGTATGTGTGTGTGGGTGTGCCAAGCCACGTTATTACAAGCGGGGGGAGACAATGCTTCGTTATTACTACCCCGTATCAAATTTAATTTAGCTTAAGCAAGTCTATAAACAAGGACCGAGTTAGGCACTTACGTATAGCTAGTCCGGAGGTGACTTGCTTGAGCTTGGGCTTGGGCGTCGCCTTGGGCTGCAAGAGGGAGCTCCTCAGAAAGGCATGGCAAGGGAGTGTTGGCCGGGTGACAAGAGAATGATTGGGGCGCCTTGGCGCTAGCCAGGTGATGGAAGGGAGAGGGGGTGCTACTGTGGTGCTTCGGGCTAGGGTAGTTAGGGAGTGTCACTAAGATGTAGGGCAGGTCCTAGGGAGGGTGGAGCTAAGGGGTGACTAGGGGCTGGTTCAAAGGAAAGGATGGAAGGCTGCGGATGTGGCAAGGTGTAGCCGGCTGTGGCTGGCCGACTAGTGGTAGTTTAGGTGGTGGCCGGCTGGGGTAATTAGGGGTGTTTAGTAATGGTAAAGGGGAGCTAGCTAGGGTGTTGGCTGAGAGATGGTTTAAGGGGAAAAAGGTGAGGTTAAGGATAACTAACTAGGGGCTATCTAGGGAAGAGGCAAGGTGGCGGGTGGTTAGGTGCAGTCGGGCAGAGGTTGGCCGAATGGAGAAGGGTGCTAGATGGTGGCCGGGCAGTTGTGGTGGTGTGGTGGCTGAGAGTGGAGGGGGAGTGAAGATAGGGTAGAGTTAGGATAGGGTACTAACCGGAGAGGAAGGGGAGGTTGGCGGGTGTCCAAGGAAGGCAGCCGAGTGGAAGGAGTGGAGCTGGTTGGGCAATTGTGGTGGTGTGGAATGGTGCAGGCCGGGAGATGATGGCAGTGTGGAGAGGTGCAGGCTGGGAGGTGGTGGTGGAGCAGGTGAGAGAAGAGAGCAAGGGGTGAGAGAGGGCTCGGCTGGCCCAAGGTGGCTGAGAAAAACTTGAAAAACCCTCCCATTAGGGGCCGGGTGGAAGGAGTGGAGCTAGCCGGGAGGTTGTGGTGGAGTTGGCCCGTTGGTAGCGGTGGCGTGGAGTGGTGCAGGTCGGGATTCCAAGGTGGAGCAGGTGAGAGAAGAGAGCAAGGGGTGAGAGAGGAGAGGAAGGGCTTGGCTGGCCCAAGGTGGTTGGAAAAAATCTGAAAAACCCGTCCATTACGGGGGGGGTTTATATGTTTTTAAGAGGTCGGTTGGGCTGGTTTTGAAGGGGTGGTTTAGTGGTTAGGTGGTGGTGGTGTGGTGATAAGGTGGGCTAGATATTTAGGGGGAGGCCAGATATTTAGTTTAGGTGGTTTTAGGGATATGGTGTGCTAGGGTTTAGGGGGAGGCCAGATATTTAGTCAAGCTTAATACACTTCCCTCACATGTAAACCTCCCCATTCTCTCTCATGCCCAAAATTCCACGTGAATTTCAAGTGGGCCCCACCTCCATTTATGAGAAGGTGATGTGGGCCATGGATGTGGATATTGGATTGGATCTTTGGATCCAAATCCAAATCCAAATCCACATATACGTTTGGATTGGGATCTGGATATATATGGTCCAGATCCAATCCAAAGTTGAATTCTGACTCCTTTAGGGTATGTTTGAAATGAACGGTTTGTGCGGGGTCTGACAGCATCAATACTCCATCTTGCATTGGGTCTTCGCCAACATGGTCGTCCGCTTCTGTTTTCACCTTTCGGAGATGATTTCAAATGATTTTTGTTGATAGCAGGGGGTTGGACGTTCGACATTCTGGGGGTGGATCTAACACGAGAGTTGCTGTGCCGGGCTCGACATGTGCTCCGGTTTCGGGCTCTCTTTTGCTCTTCTGGTCCTGCTTTCATCAGGCGAAGCTGCTTTGTGGGGTTTCAAAATGTATTTTAAAAGGTTTTAAAACTATATTATACATATTTTAAAATATATACAGTTTAAACATATGTACAGGGTTTGTCTGGAAGGCTCCTGGGTTTCCAGACTCAAAATAGCCCTTTGGGGCTGCTTTTATAAAACCAGGTTATTTGAGAAGTTCGTGGGATTTCGGGGTGTTTACAATGATGCCCCTAGGGTTTTCGAAACCCTTAAGCCTTGTATGAGTGCTTCATACTCAACTATGTTGTTGGAACATTCGAAATCTAGGCGAATTGCTATGGAAATCTGACCCTTTTCAGGGGATATGAAGATGACCCCAGCACCAGCCCCTCATTGGTTTCGTGCCCCATCGAAGTGTATTTTCCACACTTGGTTTTCGAAAGAGTTTGCCAAAATGTGGTTTTGAAATTGATTTTGCAATATGCTTTCATCAGGCATTTCATCATGTGTAGGATATGCATCCTCTAGGGGGAACTCAGCCACATAGTCAGCTAGGGCATGCCCCTTAATGGAGGTCCGATGATGGTATCTCAGGTCATACTCCATTAGAAGGAGTTGCCATTTACCCAATCTACCAGTGAGAATGGGTTTTTCGAATAAATACTTGATTGGATCAAGTTTGGACACTATCCAGATCTCATGATCTAGGAAATAGTGTCTAAATTTCTGGCAGGCCCAAACTAGGGCCAAGCACGTCTTCTCCATGGCTTGATAATTACTTTCATAATCCAAGAGAGTTTTCGAAATATAATAGATGGCATACTCCTTATGGGTGTCATCCTCGTATTGAGCTAGCAATGCTCCCAAGGCATTTGCATGCACGGAAATGTAAAGCAAAAGACATTTTCCTTGCTTCGGAGGATTCAAAACAGGGGGATTAACTAGGTATGCCTTTAGTCTTTCGAATGACTTTTGACAGTCATCATCCCATGAAAATTTCGTGCCCTTCCTCAACAATTTGTTGAAGGGTTCACATCTAGTTGCCAGGTTTGATATAAACCTGCGAATGGATTGTAATCGACCCTGGAGGCTACGAATCTGTGTGAGATTAGAGGGTGGAGCCATGTCTATGATGGCTCGACACTTAGAGGGGTCAACTTCTATATCCCTTTGGCTCACCATAAAGCCTAGAAGCTTTCCGGACTCTACTTCGAATACCCATTTTTGAGGGTTTAGCTTTACTTTGTAAAGTCTAAGCCTTTCGAAAATCTTTTGCAAACATTCGATGTGAGTGTATCGAGTTTTGGATTTTGCCAAGAGATCATCTACATACACTTCTACGAGCTCATGAATCTGATCATGGAAGATCGTGGTCATGGCTCTCTGGTATGTTGCGCCGGCATTTTTCAAACCAAAGGGCAAGACTATGTAGCAGTACGTGCCCCATGGGGTTGTGAATGCGGTCTTACCCTGATCATGTGGACTTAATTTGATTTGATTATACCCTGAATAGCCATCCATAAACGAAAACATCTCGTGATTTGCAGTACTATCGACTATCAAATCTATGTTTGGTAAAGGATAATTATCCTTTGTAGTGGCTTTATTCAGGTTTCTGAAATCGATGCATATTCGAATCTTCCCATTGATTTTTTCGAACAACAACGATATTGGATAACCAATCAGAATACGCAATGGGTTTTATAAATCTGGCTTTTAGCATATCTTCTAAACCCTCTTTGACTTGTGCGTGTACATTCGGATGTATTTTCCTAAGCTTCTGCTTTATGGGTTTCACATCCGCATCTAAGGGAAGACGAAGTTCGACAATACTGGGGTCTATGCCCGGCATGTCTTCATACGTCCATGCAAACACATCTAAGTAGGTTTGTAGAAATGCAATGAATGTTGATCTTTCATGCTCATGCAAACATGCGCCTTTGGGATTTGAATCACTCCCTAGGTTTACTTCTATGAAATCTCCTCCTACTGAAGTGGAAGGTCTTTCAAAATCGAGAATTTTATAAAATTCAAGGAGCTCAGAAGTGGGATCTTCCTCAAGGGGATCCACTTCTGGGCTTCGATCATTCTCATGGGTTATAGACCCGAGGGAATTTGATGCGTGGATTTTCAAAAGAACTAGTTTTACACTTGGAATTTCTATTGATTTCGAAATGTTTGGTCTGGTTATGCAGACAACGTTTCTTTCGAAATCCTTTTCTTTTTCCAAAGCCTTACCAGGAGGAGCTATGTACAAAATCTTTTTGGAGTTTTGTAAATTTTCGATTTTTTTGTGCTTTTGCAAAACTAGAACCTTAGGAACTATACAAACTACTCTTTTTTTCGAGTTTTTGATTTTCTAATGTTTTTGGTTTTTGCAATTTTTTTATTTTTTCGATTTTGAGTTTTTCAAATGTTTTTGTATTTTTGTAAAAGGGATCTTCCATCATACCTACAAAGGGAAAACACTATGGGTTAGACTCGGAATAAGAGGTCCAAATCGTAGGTTTCTTCTAGGGTAGGCTCCAGGGCACCCTTGACCCAGGTGGTCACAAGGGGTGGCTCTGGCGGTATTTTGGGAGTATAGCCGATCCCATATCGGCTTGGATTGGCCCTAGGAAGTATGGGTTCTAGGAGACCCTGATTTTGTGCCCCTAGACTCTTATAAGGCACATAGCCCATGTTCAACAGCATGTTCCATGATTTCTTGTTTTTGGAGAAGTTTGAATACTGTAGACGCGCGAAAATCCCCGCCTCTTCGCCCCTTTCGTGGCTTGGAGTGGATCTTATCGTGCGTCTAAGGCCTATGTATAAAAACAGGGCGTGCCAGCTAGCTTACTTAAGCTAGCGAAGATATATTTAACACTGACTTCTAAACGTGGCGACTGTGAGCAAGTAAGCTCTTGTCGTCGCAGACCTTCTTGCACCGATGCGCAAGGGTCAGTCTGTACGCTTTTGCAAAAATCGAGTTTTTGGGGAGAAAGTCTACGAAACGGTTCGAGGTGTCTATTTCGGGTCTTTAAGATGCGATTGCATGTTTTAGATCACGTGGATTTGCACGTGCCTAAGTCTTTTCTTTTATCCCTTTTTGGGTCGCCTAGTTTGTGTGTTATGAACACTCCACTACATGGGCGAATTTGAGCGGGGGTTGCTCCGATGCAATATGCGTCCTACCTCGTGGTATGGCGTAGATGCAATGCAAACTCACGCTACTCCAAAGGGAAAACCCGAAATGTAAAGACAATGCTGAAGGGAAATAACCGAAGGGAAATAACCGAAGGGAAATAACCGAAGGGAGATACGTATATATCTTATGTATATGAGCCCTTACTCGGGTCTTGCAAATAAGAGCGAAGGCTCAATGTGGGTGCGTGCTTGAATTGAAAGACTTACACACGACATGAAATTAAACCCAAATATAAATTGCAGTATGGCCTTGACTAAGGTCTTGGGAGTAAGAGCGAAGGCTCAATGTGTGTGAGAGTGCTTGAATTGAAGTACTACACACACGACATAAATGAAACCCAAATATAACTGCAATAAGGCCTTTACTAAGGTCTTGGGAGTAAGAGCGAAGGCTCAATGTGTGTGAAAGTGCTTGAATTGAAAGACTTACTCACGACATGAAATTAAACCCAAATATAAATTGCAGTATGGCCTTGACTAAGGTCTTGGGAGTAAGAGCGAAGGCTCAATGTGTGTGAGAGTGCTTGAATTGAAGTACTACACACACGACATAAATGAAACCCAAATAGTATAGGTCGGCCCTTACTTGGGTCTTTCAAATAAGAGCGGAAGCTCAATGTGTGTGAGAGTGTTTAAATTGAAAGACAACGCACCCAACTTAAACAAAACCCTTCGGAAACGAAATATATATGTACACTTATATACTAGGGGCTGATTAGGCCCGTGTGTGTTCGAAAATGGTGCACGACTAAGAGAGTGCACGTGTGTGGTTGTGCCAAGCCACGTTATTACAAGCGGGGGGAGACTATGCTCCGTTATTACAACCCCGTATCAAATTGAATTTCAAGCAAGCGTATGACTAAAGACCGAGTTTAGACACTTACGAGTAGCTGGTCCGTAGAGGTCTTGCTTGAGCGTGGCCTTGGCTTTGGGCTGCAAACGGGAGCTCCGCGAAGGTATGTGCTCAAGGGTGCTGGCCGGCTGCAAATGGGGCGCGGGATGGACGCCTCGAAGGGGACCGGTGGCAAGTGGGCGGCGCCTCCAAGTAGGGAGTTTAGAGTGGCTGACTAAGTGGGTCTTAGGGTCACTAGGGAAGTTAGGGACTTAGGGAAACTGGACCTAAAAGGTGAGCTAGTGGGAAGGCCAAAGAGGACACCTAGGGGGGGTTGGCCGAATGGGAGATGGTGGCTAAGTAGTGGCCAGCCACTTGGGTTATCCTAGGTTCGGCTAGGCTTAGGTGGTGGCGGCAAAGGTGCTGAGCTGAAGGGGAGATGGGTGGCTAGGAGTGGAGAGGTGGTAGAGAGTGGCTTTGAGGGAGTTAAGGGGACTTACCGAATGGGGAAGAGTGGCGGATGGAATGGGAGAGTGGCGGGCAGGTGGCTGTCGGCTGGTGGAGTTGGGAAGATATGGTGGCGTCCGGCTGGGGGGCAGTGGTGGTGGACGAAAGAGGGAAGGTGGCGGAGCAGGTGGCGGCTGGTGGAGGAGCTGGAGCTGCTGGCTGTCGGCTGGTGGAAGATGGGAGAAGGAGAGGGCCCGGCTGGGAGTGGAGAGTGGTTCCCACTTGGAAAACCCGCCCACAATGAGGGGGGTTTAAATAGGGGATGGGTAGGTCAGTTAGGGCTGGGTTGTGGGTAGTGGTTAGGTGGTTTAGGTAGGGTAGTATGTAGAGAAGGTGGGCTGGATGGGGTTGGGCCAGATATTTTAAAACTAGGGGTTTGGGAAAATCGTGGGCTAAGGGTGGTTTAGGGGTTTAGGGCTAGGTTAGGTGGTTGGGTTTTAGGGTGAGGTTTAGTGAGCTAGGTTAGGTGGTTTAGGCTAGGTTTAGGCTAGGATTAGGGAAATTAATCTAGGTTTAGGGAAGGATTAGGGGAGTGGGTTAGGTGATTAGGTTGGGATTAGGCCGGGATTAGGGAAGTGGGTTAGGTGATTAGGTTCAGATTAGGGGTGGATTAGGGGTTTAGGCTAGGTTTAGGCATTTTGGGTTAGGTTTAGGTGAAGGAGCTCCCTTAGCATGGCCCATAGACCTTGATCACCCCATGTTGGTGCAGCCCTAGGTTAGGTTTTAGCTAATTACAAGCTTAAACCTACTCAATTAGGCTAACCCACATGATTAACCCAAACTTGACACACAAGTCAAGCTTAATACAACACTCTTGATATTTTTCACCCCCACTCTCTCTCATGCCCAATATCCCACGTGAATTCCAAGTGGGCCCCACCTCCATTTATGAGAAGGTGATGTGGGCCATGGATATGGATATTGGATTGGATCTCTGGATCCAAATCCAAATCCAAGTCCACATATGGGTTTGGATTGGAATCTGGATATATATGGTCCAGATC
This sequence comes from Brasenia schreberi, assembly GCA_036023115.1. Taxonomy (NCBI): domain Eukaryota; kingdom Viridiplantae; phylum Streptophyta; class Magnoliopsida; order Nymphaeales; family Cabombaceae; genus Brasenia; species Brasenia schreberi. The sequence goes on along the minus strand of JAYKKT010000078.1, from coordinate 14,322,812 downwards.
CAATCCAAACTGAACTCTGACTCCTTCGAGCTGGGTTCGAGACGGATGATTTGTGCGGGGCCTGACAGCATCAGTACTCCGTCTGCGTTGGGTCTTCGCCAACATAGTCGTCCGCCTCCGTTTCTGCCTTCCGGAGATGACTTCAAATGCTTTTTTGATAAGAACAGGGTCTTGGACGTTCGAGATCCTGGGATGTGAATCAGATGCAAGAGTTGCTGTGCCGGGCTTGACAGGTGCTCCGGTTCCGGGCTCTTCTTGGCTCTCCTGGTCCTGTCTCGATCGGGCCAAGCCACTTTGGGGTTTCAAAACATGTTTTAAAAGGGTTTTCAAAAGCTATATTATATGTTTTTGAAAGATAAAGTTTAAAACATATATACAGGGTTGTTTGGAAGGCTCCTGGGTTTCCAAACTCAAAAATGGCCCTTTGGGGCTGCTTGTATAAAACCAGATTCGTTTAAGAAATTCGTGGGATTTCGGGGTGTTTACAAATACAAATCGTGGTCCTGGAACTTGTTGTCATCTATATCGTGTACATAGGGCTTTTTGTCTAGGGGTTTTAGAAATAAGGGATGTTTGGGTCTTCCTAGAAGGGTCAGAACCTTGAGGGGGCCAACTTTGGGCGGCCCCTTCACATACACGACCTTCCTAGGGTTGCACAGAGTGAGCCTTGGTGGCTCGAGCATGGTTTGCCCCAGTTTTACCTCATGGGTCTGGGAGATTGACAAGCAAGGGGAATTTATGACCCCCTGAAGTTGAGGGTGACTCTCACCTAGGATCACAACGACTTTGTCCCTGAAAGGGATCTTGACACACCTGTGGAAGGTGGATGGCACAGCGCACAAGCTGTGTATCTAAGGCCTTCCCAACAACAGGTTATAATGGGGGTGGATGTCCAAGACATGGAACACCCCCGTGTGTGCTGTCCCTCTCATTTCCATGGGGAGTTCGATAGATCCTATGGGTCTAGATGCATTCCCATCATATCCGGTGATAACGACGGGACTTGGATGAACGGATGTCAAGGTGACTCCGATTTGATTCGCCACATGAAGTGGAAGGATGTTGAGCCCTCCTCCCCCATCGACAAGGCACCTATCCAGAGAGTGGTTATTCAGAACCACCTCGATATGCAGGGCCTGGTTATGGGCTTCGTAGGCTCTATCTACATCATCTTCCGAGAATATGATGGGCATTTTCGCTCCTATAGAGGCCACATGTTTGGACAAAGATTAAGGGGTAATGTTTAAACTAACCCTTGCTCTTTCTAGAATTTTCTCTAACACTAGTCTATGCCTAGGCGAAGTTTGTATTAGCTCTAGGATGGACATATTGATAAGAATCTTTGAAAGATGGTTTTCGAAATCATACACCTTCAAAACAACATTTCCTTTGTCCATTTTTTATAGAACTCTAGAATACATGCTTTTGAGGGGCCAGGCACACTGACCACCTTTTTAGCACTTTGTAGATGTGGGGGTTGGTAGATCCTCCCGGACCTTGTCACCTCCCCCACGATCAACCTAGGTTTCGTACTAGTCATGGCTCTAATCGAGAGATTTGGAGCACCTTAAATGATTAACACTGGTTTAACCGGGGACGAAACTCTTGGTGGTCTCCGGATGACTACTTGGACGGGTTTCTTATGCAGTATGAGAGTAGACGCATAAGTAGATGAACCAGACTCACATGCATGCGCTAGATCTTTTGAAATTGAAAGAGCACATACCTCTTTTCCCTTCCCACTGGTACTTGCGTGCTTGGGGAGGGGTTCTTTGAAGATAGCTTGGGCAGGCTCAGGTTCTTCAGCGACCTAGAGCCGGCCTTCTGCTATCAAGTTCTCAATTTTATTGAGGAGGGAGAAGTACCACCTTGTATCATGGCCTTTGAGCCGATGATACTTACAGAACTTGTTTAAAAACCCTCCCTTCGAAGTGACTCCTTTGGGAATCTCGGGGAGTTCGATCATGCCTTGGGCAAGTAGGAGGTCTAGGACCTCCGTCACAAGTTGCCCCAGCGGAGTATACTCCCGTCTTTCGAGGGGTTTTTGAAAACTCCTCTCCTTTTTATTTTCGGGTTTTTCAAAAGCTCTTGAAGCACTTGCCGGGCTTGGATCCACCCGGACATTGGCAATTTTATGGGGTTTTGCCCCTTTGTCCGCGATGGAGGGCTCATAAGTGATGGGCTTTTCCAAGCGAGTTTTTGAAATGGGATTTCCTTTCCATAAGTGGTCATACACCCCCTTTTTCAAGTTTGTTTCGAAAAGGGATGCTTTTTTTATTAACTTATGGAAAGTAGAGATTTCATGAAGCGAGAGAAGGGTTTTCAGCTCGTTTCTAAAATTATCGAGGATGAGCATGACTACACATCCTTCTGATATGGGCTCTCGCACTTGACTCAAGAGAGACCTCCAACGAACGATGAACGTATGTACGTCCTCGTTCACACCTTGTTTTGTATCTCTCAAGGTGTTTAAAGTCGGCGTGACTTTTACGTTATACGAGAATCTCTACATAAAGCAATTCGCTAACTCTTCAAAAGTTGCGAACTGGCTAAGATCGTAGGAAGCCAGGCATTTGGCAGCAGTGCCCTTGAGGGACAGAGGGAACCAATACGCATACTTCATCGAGTCGTTCTTTTTCTTATGGGCTCGACAAGAGAAAAGCTGCAAGTGAGACCTAGGGTCTCCCATGCCATCATACCGATGGAAGTTCGGTATTTCATCGTCACTGTCTGTTTCGTAGTCTACAAGCAAGAAATTAGATAGGGCGTAGCTCATTTTCTTTTTATTTTGCCTTCTCAGCAACTGCTGTAGGGCTTTACGGTCCTTGTGTGTGAAGGACTCGTGGTATTGGTTACCTTCCATCGTGGAAGTCTCTTTGTGTTTGCGAGGTTTTTAAATTTCTTCTTGGCCTTTGGTTCACCATTGGACGAACATGAATCACCTGCTTCAGCCTCTTGGCTAAGAGCGACGATTTTGGCCTCGAAGTCCCTTCTCAAATCTTCAATCTCTTGTTTTTTCGAAAACCTTCGAGATTGAGAACTTGATGCATAGGAGCCACGGCTAGATACCTCTTGGGAGCATGGACTCGACATGCTTCAATGTGCTTTTCAAAACAAATCCTAAGTATGAAAATGCAAACAAGCAAAGTTAAAACACTTTAAAAAAAAATTTCATGAGGTTTTTCTACATGAGACGACTCTGCACAAGGCCCAGGTCCCACCGGGCATGCCAATCCTGTAGACATGGAAAATCCTCACTTTTGGTTCTTAGACCCAAAGTGAACCCTTTCATGTGTCTAAGTCGTATTTTAGCAAAAGGGTGTGCCAGCTAGCTTGCTTAAGCTAGCGAAGAAAGTTTTCGAAGTCTGACTTCTATCGGGGCAACTGTGAGTAAGTGAGCTCTTTTCGTCGCAGACCTTCTTGCACCGATGCGCAAGGGTTAGTCTGTACGCTTGGCAAAGTCTTTTTAATTAAACCTCTTTAAAAAATACCCTAAGTGTTTGGGCTTTGTATGTACGATTTCAGATTTTATTACACGTGGGATTTTCACGTGCCTATGTCTTTCTTTTTATCTTTTTAGGGCCAACTAGGTGTGTGCATAAGTGAACTAAGTTGGGCGATTTTTGAGCGGGAGTGTGGGGTTTGCTTTGATGCAATATGCGTCCTAACTCGTGGTATGGCGTATATGCAATGCAAACTCACACTCCAAAGGGAAAACCCGAATTGAAAGACAATGCAGAAGGGAAATGAATTAATGTAAATTGCAAAAGGGAAATTGCAAAAGGGAAATATGGCTATATCTTACGAGCGGAAAGGCTCAATTGTGCAAGTGCGTGTCGTGTATATATGTAAAGACTACGCACACTGCTGAACCTTAAAACCCAAATCTTAAAGACATAGCCGAAGGGAAATACTTATAATATATATGGGCCCGAAGGTCGCCAACGCGTACGTGGGTGTTGTGTGTATATTGAAAGACAACTCACACGACTTGTAATGAAACCCAAATATAATTGCAATAGGCCTTGACTAAGGTCTTGGGAGTAAGAGCGAAAGCTCAATGTGTGTGTATAGAATTGAAATGCTACGCACACAACTTGAATTTAAACACCCAAAGGAAATTGCAATATGGCCCTTACTAGGGTCTTGGGAATAAGAGTGAAAGCTCAATGTGTGTGAGTGTGAAAATTGAAAGACAACACACACAACTTAATGAAAACCCATGCAACTTAAATATACATAAGTATAGTGTAGACGTGATTTTATTTCAATTCGTTTGGGATTCGAAATCAAACCCTCGAACTACGTCGGGTTGCGCGAGCGTGCCAGTTAGTTTACCAAAACTAACAAATTATGTTTTTCTGACTTCTTAGAGCGATTGTGGACAAGTGAGATCTTTTCGACTTAGGCCTTCTTGAACCGGCGCTCAAGGGTCAGCCTAGACGCTTGAAACTTGTTTGAATCCGTTAATTCGAGAAAGCAAAAACCAGATTTTCCAAAGTTTCAGATTTGTGTTTAAGTTCTTGATTTCTGAAAAATTTCAGATTCTTAGATTTGCAGAACCTATTCAGTTTCAGAGGCCTGTTATCTGAATTTTTAAAAATATTTCTAATTCTCCAAAAATTCTAAAACTTTTACAGAATAGAGACACGTATGTGTAGAATCCGAATATATTTTTATTTTATAATTTAGTTCTTTATTTTCTGAGAATTAAATACAGAATCAGAAACTGTTATAAAATTCAGAACAGCCCTGTTTCTGTGGATCAGAAGCTCAGAAAAACAGAAATATCTCAGTGCTTAGTCATCCAATTTCGATGAAATTTGTTGTGTTAGAAAGATACGGATGTTAGGTTTTTAAAGAATCAAATTTCATCCAATTTCACTCAGTGGTTGCAGAGATATGGGCAAAAGAACAAAGGTCTGTTACTGAACATTTTGTTTCTGTAAAACGCAATCTGGATTTTGTATAAACTTCACGGATATAATTGGCTAGGCAACAGTTCATAACAATTCCTCAAAATTTTATCTAAGAACTTCTGATATGTCTAGATTATTCATGCAAAATTTCGAAGCAATTAGCTTATCCGTTTGTCTATAAAAATTCCGTGATCAGACGCGTGTGCACAGACAATTTCAAAAGGTTCCTAACGTGATTCTAGAACGAAGTTCAACCTGTATCAGTCCTAATAAATCATGGAAATCATCTAAACATGGATTTTAATTTCGTTCATGAAGGAATCATGCATGTTTGTATCGATATAAATGAAGAACATGGGCTCAAAGCCTTGATTCATGTACAAATTTCCAGAATTTGTACTTTTTCAGATTCTCAGGAATTAAAACCAATTTGTGCAAGAATTCCAACCTGTGTGAGTGAGAAGGGACGTAGGAGCACTTCGCTGGACGATCATCGGACGTCGGAACCAGGCCGGACTTCCTTCTTCTCCTTCTTCTCTTCCTTTCTCTCTCTCTCTCTCTATTTCTCTGAATTTTCGGACTGAATGTTCCTGTTTTCTTGGTTTTCCCAGATTGGTGCTTTGTGGTGACTGGAGGATGCCTTTGCAGCATCCTTGAAGCTCCTTTTATAGGCCGAAGGGTGCCTCTTTGGTATGGTATTGGACAAGGCAAGTTGCCTTGCTGAATTTAACGTAAAAGGCAGGGGTGTGCATGTTGGAAACTTCCCAGAATCATCATCTGTTGCTGAAGGTAAGTGGGTGGCCTTGCTTCCAATTCTGCTCTAGTTGATTAGGATGGTGTTTCCTTTGTTGCTGTCTACTTGTTCAAATCGATCATCGTGCTATTTGGTAAGTGGAGCTGCTGTGGAATTCATTTGGCTTGTTTTTGTCAAGAGGCTGGCTTTTGCAATTGTTTGAAGGATTTACCAAATCCAAACAATGAAAGACCAGGGCTGTAATGGACTGAAGTTAATTCTAGCTGAAAAAGATAAGTTGGTGCCGTTGTCCACCTTGCTGCTGTCGATGGGAGCTGGACTTGGTAAGTGGTGATCGTTGGCTGCCTGTATCCGTTCAATAAGGTAAGTAACGTTGGTCGTTCAGCCAATATCGTAGGTGGTTCTTGGTGTGGAAGCAAATTTCCAATCTAACGCTGGGATTTCCAACTTATGATATCGATCCACCATGGTGTTGTAACGAGAGCGCTTTTAATTCTTATGACAACTATGGTCTTTTGAAAATACTTTCCAATTCCATGTTCTGCACATTCACGTTTTGTATTTTCCAGCATCTTGAACCATCTTCTCAATCTCATGCGTATCTTTCTTGAGGAAGTGTTTAATTCCGTGAGGAACCCGGCCTTTAAGATGAGGCCTGGAACTGTGAACTTGGAGTAGCAGACAATGATCTCCTTCCACCAAAGTTTGCAACAACATCATGAGATTTTGTAGGCTGTTTATGGCATCAACGTTGCTCTTCGGTGACTCATACCTCCTTGGCCCTCTGCCTTTAACAATCTTCTGTCGTCCTTCCATATAAAGGATTTTGTTCCTCTTGAAAGAAACTAATATGGTTTTTCATCTGTGGAGATGGCTTATGGCAGAGACAGCTTTCCGCAGAGAAGGTTGCTGCATCTGTTGCAGTTGTTCAGCAACTGGCTGACGATCTGCTACAACGCCTTGAGTTGATCATCTATACAGCGTGCTACTACATCCTGAGGAGCCAGTTCCGCTTGTTCCTCATATAATGGCATGAATCTTTCCATGGATTGGTTGTAGAGGATTCTGCATCACCTCGGACAGCTTCTGTATGATCGAGATGGATTTTCACGATTTGGTTTAGTAGGCAGCCCTTCATCAGCCAAAGCTGTGAGATGGAATTGTATAAATTCCATGTTGGATATGACTGCATGAACCATTCTACGATGTGAATGACCTCCTTCTCGTGCTAGATGTATTTCTCATGACTTGCTCAGGCAGTGCTTCTTGTTCAGCATCGATACCAACCCATGTCATAAACGAACGTGCAACTTTCAGGCCACTATTGACATAATATGCCCCAATCAGTTCCTCTAAACAATCAGGAGTCGTTTTGGAAAACAATCACCTATGTCCCTGATCACCATCAGTAACATGAACTGCATTTACTTTTGCAGCAGTAAATGTGCTGTGCTGCAGATTTTCCAGCAATTGTCCTTACTGCACGTTTGCTATGAAAGTGGTTATGCAAACCCATGTTACATGCCTTACTACGAAAGTGTTCTAGTAAGCCCATGTTACGTTTTTTTTTTTTTTTTTTTTTGAAGACCAACCATCATGGTCGCTAGATTTCTTCCATGAGTGTTGGAACATTAACATTATTCTTGACATAACATTAACAGATGACAATGCAAAACTGATGCATATCAATACACTAATTACCTCAACAACCAACCATAACATAGACATGTTACGAAAGGTGTTTGATACCAAACCTTTGTTTTCAGAAGCGTTCGTTCTTGCTTCCATCTTTCCTTTCCTTTGATAACATCAACTTTTCCCTCGGGCAACTGATTTCTTTCCGAATATGAACTTTTCTTTTTGGGAAGCTCACTTTCCCTTTTTGATGCCCGCTCTCCTTTTTGGGCACCCACCTGCCTTTTCAGGTGTCAAATTATCTTATACATGCCTGTATCTTTTCAAAAGGCAAGCTTTCAACATATTTTTTTTGTCATAAATCTTTTAAGAAAACGAAATCCAGCTTTTCCATGCCAGGGGCAAAATCGTCATTTTTTCCAATTTTGTCAAAATTCGAATTTTTCAGAAAGGAAAGTATTCTTTCATCATTTTAAAGCTTTTATAAAATTTTGGTACCAAAAAAAACTCGTTTAGTACCTTTTTCCTTCGAAAACCCAAAATTACCAAAAATGGACACTTTCCTAAAAAGGTAAGAATTAAAAGAAAATTTTGGGTGTCTACATATAGCTATATCTTAAGAGCTGATTAGGCCCATGTGTGTGCCAAAATTGTGTGCAGCTAAGAGCGGAATAGGCTCAAGTGCACATGTGTGTGGGTGTGCCAAACCACATTATTACAAGCGGGGGGAGACAACGCTCCATTATTACAACCCCGTATCAAATTTAATCAAATGTAAACAAGTACATAACAAGGACCGAGTTAGGCACTTACGTATAGCCGGTCTGGGTGTGACTTGCTTGGCTTTGGCCTAGTGAGTCGCCTTGGACAGCCGAAGGGGAGCTCCTTTGGTGCGTATGGGCTCCAAGTAGGGTCTTAGCCGAGTGGATGCCTTGATGAAGGCCGAGTGTAAGGCGCAGCAAAGGGGGATGTCGAGTGTAGTTGGGGGAGGTTAGGGTGTTAGCTAGGTGGTGGCAGGTTGAGGGTGAAGGCTTAGCTAGGGGCTGAGATGGGTGGCTAAGGGAAAGTGGGGGATGTAGGGTATGAAGTGGCCGGGTGTAAGGAAGATGGTAAGGCGGCTGTGGTGGCGGGTGATGGATGGTATGGTTGCGTAAGAGAAGGGTGGAAGGGAGGTTAGATAGGACTGAGGTGGGGGTACTAACCGGATGGAGTGGATGTTGTGGTGGCCGGAGGTGGTGGAAGGAGGTGGCAGCTGGAAGAAGGTGGCAACCGAGTGAAAAGATGCAGTCGGGTGGGGTGTGTAGGTGACAGGTGCAGCCGAGTGGAGTGGCAGTGGAGGTGGCGCAGCTGGTGGAGAATGGGAGTGAAGTGGGATGGAAGAGAGGGCAGGTGAGAGAGGAGAGAGAGGGATAAGAGCTGCCCAAGACCCACCCAAAAGGGGTTTTTTTATAGCCATGGGCTGGGGTCGGTTGGGTAGATATTTAGGATATGGTGGGCTGGTGGTGGGGTGGTTTGGGTAGGTCGGCTAGGGGGGAGTGGTATGGTGGTTTAGGGTAGGTCGGTTAGGGTGGTTGGGAATTAGGGGTTAGGGTCTAATTAGGTGGGTTAAGGTGGGATTAGGTTTAGTCTAGCTAGGGTCTAGGTGGTCTAGTTAGATGTGGTGAGCTAGGTGAGGTCGGCTAGGTATGGTTAGGGTGGTTTTGGGTGAGGGTGGCTAGGATTAGGTCAGGTTTAGGGGGGAGTGGCTAGGTGAGGTGGGTTAGCTTAGGGCTAGGTTTTAGAAGCAACCCCTTGGCCTTGATCCATGGACCTAGTTGCAGCATGTTGGTACAGCCTCAGGTTAGGTGTAGGTGCATACAAGCTTAAACCCACACTCTTAGGCTAAACCCACATGATTAACCCAAAACTTGACTAAAAAGTCAAGCCCACCAACTTTCTCATTCATACTTTATCCCCCTTCTCTCTCTACCCAAGCTTTTCACGTGAATTCTTTGTGAGCCCCACCTCCATTTATGAGAAGGTGATGTGGGCCATGGATGTGGGTATTGGATTGGATCTTTGGATCCAAATCCAAATCCAAATGCATGTTTGGGTCTGGATCTGAATATATATGGTCCAGATCCGACCCAAATATGATTTTCTGACTCCTTCATGGTATTTCAAAACGGACGGTTTGTGCGGGGCCTGACAGCATCAGTACTCCGTCTTGCGTTGGGTCTTCGCCAACATTATCGTCCGCTCTTCTTCTCACCTTCCGGAGATCATTTTCACAAATTTGTTGATAACAGGGGCTTGGATGTCCGAGATTTTGGGGATGATTCTGATACGAGAGTTGATGTGCTGGGGTTGAAATATGCTCCGGTTCTGGGCTCTCTTTTGCTTCTTCGGTCTTGCTTTCATGAGGCCAAGTCGCTTTCCAGGGTTTCAAAATACCTTTTTAAAGGTTTTAAAACTGTATAACACATATTTTAAAACGTACATGATTTAAACATATGTACAGGGTTGCCTGGAAGGCTCCTGGGTTTCCAGACTCAAAATAGCCCTTTGGAGCTGCTTTTGCAAAACCAGGTGTTTTGGAAAAATCATGGGATTTTGGGGTGTTTACAATGACGTAAAACATAATGATGTTTTGACACAGGCAAATAACCAAGTCGATAATGCCAAAGGTGGATCTTCGGATCTTGAGTAACTGCGGCAGGAGTACTATAGGAAATAGTACGTTGAAATTGATTTTTCAAGATATATAAGCCCCACTGTATACTACCATGACCAAAGATTTTTCCAGTCTTCAGATCCTAAAACACACAACCATTTGGATTAAAGGTTACATTATAATTTGATGTACATGTCAAATGTGTAAAACATGTGGGTACACTTCTCTATCCAATCATATAAGAATGTGAGCCATCGGCCAACTTAATTGGCTCTCTTTTTTAAGAAGACGATACTCAAAAAAATATGATGGCTCTTGTAAACACCCCAAATCTTCTATATTTCAAAAACTCTCAAAACACCAAAAAGCTCGTTTGAGCCAAAACGACGACCTACTTTGAAATGTGAAAACAGGTACAGAAGGCAAAAGAAGACCCTAGGCCCGAAGAGGATTCAAGCCTAGATCTTTAGAAGCCACTCCCTGATAAAAAAACAAAAGAAAGCTGAGCCCGTTTGATGAAAAGCTCAACGGAGTCCAGAACGGCGAGACGGAGTCCGGACGACAAAGTTGGGGAAAACCCAACACCAGACGGAGCGCTGATGAAGCCAATGCCCGCACAGATCGTTCGCGTCGAGAAGCCAAGAAGGACTGTCCGAAGAAATTTTGATTTGGATCTGGACCATAAATATCCAGATCCAAATCCATGTAATGAATAGTGTTTGGATTTGGGCCAATCCAAATAGTGTTTGGGTCGATCCAAATAGTGTTTGGATTTGGATTGGATCCAAATAGTGTTTGGATTGGATCGGATCTAGACCAAAATATCCAGATCCGTATCTATAAAAATATTGGGTTTGGATCGGATACAGATCTCAAAATATCCGAGATCCAATATCCAGATCCAAATAGTGTTTGGATTTGGGTATGGATCCAAACCCAAACCCAAACCCAAATCCAAGACCCACCTCAAATCTCTATAAATAGACCAAAATACCTTGACGCTATCCCGCTCCCTGACGCCATCCCGCGCCCTGACGCCCTCCTAGTGCCAGACGCCCGCCAGCGCCCAGCGCCCAGCGCTAGGCGCCCGATTGCTACGCCCGACTCCTTCCTGCCGACCTGACCACCTTCCTGCCGACCTGACCACCCCCCTGGCCGTGACCTGCACCTCTTCCAGCCACCTAGGACAGACCCTAGACAGCCCCATCTTTGCCGAACCTTAGTTCCCCTAAGGCCCTAACCGTGCCCCATAGAACCTCCCTCAAAGCCCCCTAGGATAACCCCCTCTTGGCTGCCCAAGGTGAACCGTGAGCCCACGTGCAAGCAAGTTGAACATGGATCGGCTATTTGTAAGTGTCTAAACTTGGTCTATTACATTAACTTGCTTTATATTCAATTAAATTTTGATATGGGGTTGTAGTAAAGGAGCTTCGTCTCCCCCCGATTGTAATAACGTGGTTTGATACACCCACACACACGCGCACTTGAGCCTTTCCGCTCTTAGTCGTACACTTCTTGCACACACACGGGCCTAACAAGCCCTTAATATATAGTTATATTTATATATTTTAAGTCAAGGGGGTTTTTAATTAAGTCGTGTGGGTTGTCTTTCCATTTTCCACACGCACACACATTGAGCCTTCGCTCTTACTCCCAAGACCTTAGTAAAGGCCTTATTGCAATTATATTTGGGTTTCATTTATGTCGTGTGCGTAGTACTTCAATTCTACACTCACACACATTGAGCTTTCGCTCTTACTCCCAAGACCTTAGTCAAGGCATACTGCAATTTATATTTGGGTTTCATTTCATGTCGTGTGTGTAAGTCTTTCAATTCAAGCACGCACACACATTGAGCCTTCGCTCTTATTTACAAGACCCAAGTAAGGGCCCCTACATATACTCTATATAAAGTATTTCTTTCGGCTACGTCTTTAAGATTCGGGTTTTAAGGTTCAAGTCGTGTGCATTGTCTTTCAATATATACACGACACACACTTACACAATTGAGCCTTTCCGCTCTTAAGATATAGCCATATTTCCCCTTTTGCTATTTACTTTACAAGTCATTTCCCTTCGGCTATTTACTTTACAAGTCATTTCCCTTCGGTTATTTCCCTTCGGCAATTTCCCTACGGCATTGTCTTTTAATTTCGGGTTTTCCCTTTGGAGTAGCGTGAGTTTGCATTGCATCTATGCCATACCACGAGGTAGGACACATATTGCATCGAAGCAAGCCCCGTACTCCCGCTCAAATTCGCCCCATGTAGTGGAGTGTTCATAACACACACCTAGGTGGCCCATAAAGGGATAAAAAGAAAGACTTAGGCACATGCAAATCCACGTGATCTAAAATCTGAAAATCGTACAAACCCGAATCAAATCGTGCAAGACTTAGGCTATTTCGATGCACGCCCATCGTGACTAAGTAGATTAAAATTTGAAAGACTTAGGGTCGTCCAACCCTTACAAAGTCAAAATCGCCCAAATGCATGGTTTTCAAAAGGTTTTAAAACACTTCTTCATTCAAAATATATTTTGAGTTAAACTTGTTTCAAAACGAAGTCTCTAAGCGTACAGACTGACCCTTGCGCATCGGTGCAAGAAGGTCTGCGACGTAAAAATCCCGCTTTCCTACAATCGCCTTTCAAAAGTCAGATTATTTTCAAAACATACTTTGCTAGTTAAAGTAAACTAGCTGGCACGCCCATAAAGCGAAGTAGATTGCGAAAAGGTTCACTTCAGGCCTAAGAACCCGTAAGTGAAAATTTTCGGTGTCTACAGCTCTTCAAACAATGTGATCTGTAGCACCAGAATTAATAGTCCAAGTTTTTGAATGAAAGGAAGAAGAATTGTTACCCTTCACAAAATGTTTAGCCTGTGCTAAAGTAGCTTGAGAAGTTGAAGGATGAGAATTTTTAGATAATTTTGTTTCTAGACCCTCGATCATCTTAATAAGTTTGAATACCATTTGTACTCGGTAGTAAATTTTTAGCAACATGAGCAGAGTTGTTTCGAGGTCTAGGAAAGTCAGGTCGTCCATGTAATTCTTAACAGTTTTCTTTTGAGTGTCTGGACTCTCCATAGTGAGAACACACAATTTTATCCTTCTCATTAGAATAGAAACGACCACACACTCGTCCACGATGTTGTTGTCCACCTCTTCCACGGTAATGTGAGTTTTCTCCTATAGTCTAAAGTGCATCGTAGTAGAACTATCCTTCTCAAGATTTCTGTGATCTTCTTCTCGAATCAATAAAGAATATACAATGTCAAGTGAGGGAAGTTCTTCTCGACCTAAAATATTGATCTTTATCGACTCGAATTATGGATTTACACCCCAAAGTAAATCAAAGACTTTCTTCTTTTCAAGTTCAGCGTTCCTTTCAATGTAACACGATGAACACTTAATATTTGTATAGAAAAGTAGTTCATCCCATAATCCCCGAAGATCCGCATAATAATCACTAATAGAACAAATTTTTTGTTTGCATTTCCTGATTCTTTCCAATATTTCGTATTCCTTAGTTACATTCTTTTTTTTTGAGTATGCTTCTGAGACAACACACCAGATTTCATTGGCTAATCCCAAAAACATGAAGGTTTTTGCAATGGAAGGGATCATAGACTGTAGTAGCCACGAGGATATCAAGGTGTCTTCTCTTCTCCAATTTGAAAGTTGTCCACTTTTTCATAAGTAGAATGTTGAGACATCACAAAGGGATTTTCAATTCCCTTTCCTTTACCAGCCATTTAGCAAGTAAGATAACAAGCCTTCCTGATTACAATTTGTTTTATATCAAACCTTTGATATTCTTCATGTCTGCAGTCACATGAATAGATTGGTGCATTCAATCTGAATAAAATCAACCAAAAAAATAAGATTACTGTCAAGTACTGAATCAACCACGTGTGATATCTGATTACTGTCACAGAAAAATCTTTTTGTTAATTATTGTTTCAAATATTAACCATTTTTAGAGAGTCTCCTTGAGAGTTTTTAGCCTCTTTTTGGCCTTTTTGAAATCAACCTTGAAGGTTCCAGATTTGATCTATATGGAGATATGCCTATGTTGGCTCGATACTTAGGGGGTTGACTCTCATGCCTCTTTGGCTTGACATATGCCCTGAACTCGAGTTCTAAGATGATGTCTAGACCTGATATTGTTTATGCATATGTATGATTTCAAAATGTAATGCATGATGCTTATGTAAACATGCACATACTATGGGTTAGACTTACTTCTACAAATCCCCAATTTCTCCAAGTTAAGGATTCTACGAATTTCAGGAAAGCTCGGAGGTGATTATTCTTCCTTGCTTTGATGGTTCTTAAGCTTTTCAATTTTTGAGGAAGCTCTAGGCAAAAAGGGGTTATATCAAACTTGGACGACTTTTTGGTTTTTGGAGTATATACAATTTTTGGAAAGTATTTTAAAACTTTCGAGAATGGGCTTTGTACATGGCCGTTGTTTTGAAAATTTTCAATTTTTTTGTCTTTTCCGAAATACCAATTCAAGGATTTAGTATAAAGGCTTTCTTTTTGAAAAGTTTTTGAAATAAATTTATTTTTGGAATTTTCAGATTTTCAAATGTTTTTCGGATTTTGAAGGTTTTCAAATTTTTTTTTTGGTTTTTAGCAATATTTGATTTTTTTTGGATTTTTAAAAAGCAGGGATCTTCCGTCGAACCTACAAAGAAAACTTCATGAATTAGACTTTAATAACAAGGTCTAAGCCATGGGTTTAGATTTTAGGAGGTTCTAAAGGGCACACTTGACCCAGGTGGTCTTAGGTGGTGGCTCAGGGAGTATGGGTGGGTTGTAGCCCAATCCATATCGATTTGAGCTGGCCTTAGGTAGGATAGGTTCCAGCCTACCATGATATTTGGCTCCTAAGCCCTTGTAGTGTTTATATCCCATGTTTAGAATCATGTTCCAAGGCTTTTTGATTTTCGAAAATGTTTTATAAAGTTCATGCCCCTGAAACATGGAATCGTCCATATCATGGGTATATCCATGTTTTATTTTGGATTGTGGGAGTTTGGATTTTAGGGTGGTGGAAGACTTGGGCTTCCACACTACCCTGGGTTGGGAGCTATATTTTTCAAGGGAAGCCATGCTCGGTCCCTTGAGGGTTTTTGAATGTTTTGGGGTGGTGGAAGACTTGGGCTTCCACACGACCCTGGTTTGGGGAATATGTTTTTCAAGGGAAGCCATGCTCGGTCCCTTGAGTGTTTTGACCTACTCCCTAGATGCATCTCGTGGTGCCCCTAGGGATGGATTTTTTTGTTTCAAGGCTGTAGGCTTGCGTTCAGGGTACAAGACTAGGCTTGAAGAAGTGGGTTCTTTTATGGTAGGGTTATGAGTTCCTAGGATGTCGATGCATGCCTTAGGGGTCTCCATGTCTACCATATTTTGAACTTTTTGGTTTTGAAATTCTTTTTTGTGGTGCGGGAAATTTGGCGCACCTTGAAAATCTTCCTTTCCGGGCACATTTTGTGGGTTTGTGTGTGTATGGGTCTGATCCAATGCACTTGATGACCCTATTTCGAGGAGAGAGTTGAGAGGAGGATGGGTTTCAAGCATACCTCTTTTTGGCTTGTCTACCTTTTCATGGTGAGAGCAGGCCGTGTTCCCGGGTGATTCTGTTTTGAGCTCCCGTGACTTTTTGAGGCATTCCTTTTGAAATCCTATTTTTTGTGACTCTCGTCTTTTTGTGGGGTGTGGATTTTGTGTCCCACCTTGTGTGTGTGCCCTGAGTCAGGGATTTCATTTGTTTTTAGAATTTCAAAGTTTTGCTTTTCAATTTTTTTATCCTTTTGAAAATTTTCCAGATTTTTTTGAGTTTTTGAAATAGGAAAATCTTTTTTTGATTTTTCTTGGGAGTTTTAGAGCTTGGAGGCTTGGGAATGGATGACTTGTCTCGCTTTCGGGTTTCATCTTTGACCTCATACCCTTCATCGAGTTTAAGATCGGTTTTCTTTTCGTGATCTCTATGTGCCCGAGATGAGCTACTATGTGATTTATGTGCTTTAAGCTCAAGACTTAAAGCATCCAACTTTTTTGAAAATTTCTTTGATAGCAGCCAACTCTTTTTGGGCTTTAGCTGATTTGAAAACCTGCTTTGATTTACTCGACAAGGATTTCCTTGGCTTTTCCTCCATTTCTTGCAAATTTTGGATGCACGAGTTTTGAAATCACTTTTTTGAAAGTTTTAAAGTATAACTTGTTTGATTTGAAGTTCACTTAAGACCCGGGTCCCACCGGGTGTGCCAAACCTGTAAACATGAAAATTCCCACTCCCAGTTTATAAAACCTAAAGTGAACCTT
This sequence comes from Brasenia schreberi, assembly GCA_036023115.1. NCBI lineage: Eukaryota > Viridiplantae > Streptophyta > Magnoliopsida > Nymphaeales > Cabombaceae > Brasenia > Brasenia schreberi. The sequence goes on along the minus strand of JAYKKT010000078.1, from coordinate 14,306,520 downwards.
TTCGTGCCTACGTCTTTTTGCGAGCGTGCTAGCTAGCTTACTCAAACTAGTGAAGGTTTTTGAAATATTTCTGACTTTTTGGTGATTGTGGTAAAGCGGGATCTTTTCGCTTAAACCTTCTTGAACCGACGCTCAAGGGTCAGTTTAAGTGCTTAGGAACTTCTATTTCAAACAAGTACTGGTTCAAACTAACTTGAATGACAAGTGTTTTTGAAAGGATTTGATTTTGTGCATTTTTACCAAGTCTTTGTGAGTTTTATCTATTTAGGCCTGCTGTGTGTGGAATGTGTGGCCTAATTTCAGCGTTGTGTGAGAGAGGATTTGAGGGCTTTTGAAAGCGAGCGAATGCAGGGATGCTAAAATCCTTTTTGGGCTTTTCGAGAGCAATGATGCGAACTTACCCAAATTAAAATTGCAACTCACTCGACATTAAGTAAACCCACACAAATTGAAGTGCAACTCTACTTTCATAAAAGTAAACTCACACAAATTAAAGTGCAACTCTACTTTCTCAAAAGTAAACTCACACCAATTGAAATGCGACTCTACTTTCACAAAAGTAAACTCACACAAATTGAAGGATATATATATATATATATATATATATATATATATGTTTATCCTAAGAGCAGAAAGGCTCAATGTGTGTGAGTGTAAAGAGCGGAAAGGCTCGAGTGCTCGTGGGTGTTCTTGTGCGGAATTTAAATTGCAACTCACACAACTTGAAAGTAAATCCACCCGAATGTAATTGCAACTCACACAACTTTCACAAAGTAAATTTACCCGAATGTAAGTGCAACTCATACTGCTTTTTGGTTCTTTCATCGAGATTTAGAGGATGGCAGGACAAGATTTCGATGGCCCCCAATACCACAAGGAATGTCTCTTGACCAAGTTTAGACCATGGCACTACAACGTGGACAGAAGGTACTTGCAGCTCAGGTTGCACAACTGACCCAAATCCTTGAGGAATTGCTACGAGAAAGAGCTCCTCCTAACCGATCCAAAACCAGTCACCATGATGTAGAGGCAAACCCCCTGGGTTGGGCTCAACTATATGAATGCACCAGGAGGAAAGAATGAATTGAAGAGACAGTCATCACCAAGTTCGAATCAAAATTCACTCTTTTGCCGAAATAAGCTCACCTGAAGAGTTTCTCGACTAGGAGCAGCCTGTGGATAAGATCTTCGTGTATTATCAATACTTCGATGAATGAAAATGTTGCCTGACTACTTTGGAGTTTGCCAATTATGCTAATCTCTGGTTGAGCAAAATTAAAGATCAGCGATGCAGGGAAGGAGATGGGGATATAACGAGTTGGGGTATGATGAAACGGATCATGCGTAAGAGATTTGTTCCTGACTACTACTGACAATATCTATTGGTAAAACTTACCAGGACTCCATTGTATATGATGTAGTTCCAATGAATGCTGGTCATCTCCTATTGGGCTGACCATGATAGTTTGACCAGCTAGCCTTCCATGATGGCTATAGGAACCCATACACATTTACAAAGGATGGAAAGAAAATAACTTTGGCCCCTTTAGCACCATAGCATCTCACTCCAACATCCACTACCAAGGAGTTGTAGGCCTAGAAAATTCGGTACTCACCAGAAGAGAGGTTGAGTTAGCCATCGTGGAAGCTGACATGGTATACTTGGTTGTAGCTAAGGTAGTGGAAACCAGCTATTAAGGGAATTCACTGATGTGTTTCTTGACGAGCTTCCCAATGGTTTGCCTCCAATTTGTGGTATTGAGCACCATATTGATCTACTACTTGGATCGACTCTTCCAAACAAGTTGGCCTATCGCCACAATTCCAATATTGCTAATGAGATGCAACACCACATAAGAAAACTGGTTGCCAATGACTTCATGTGGGAGGCCATAAAAGTGTGCAAGTACCTGCCCTTCTGGATGAACTGAAGGGATCAAGACTGTTTTCATACGTTGGTCTCAAGAGTGGTTAGCTCCAGATTTAAATCAAGGAAGGAGATGAATGAAAAACAACCTTCAAAATGAAGTTAGATCTACTCAAATGGCTCGTGATGTCATTTGGTCTATCAAATGCACCGAGCACCCTTATGCAACTCATGAACCATGTATTGCAACAGTTTATTGGAAACTTTCTCATCGTATATTTTGACAACATCCTGATTTTTGGATGAACATATTATCCACATTCGGAAGGTTCTAGAGGTCCTGTGCTATCAGTGACTCTATGGTAACCTTAAAAGTGTGAGCTTTGCCAATCACAGGTGCAGTTCTTGGGCTTGATGATCTCTAGTTAAGGAGTTGAGGCTGATTCAGAAGAAGGGAAAGCCATCAAAGACTGGCCACCTAGCCAACGTGTTCGAGGTACGTAGTTTTCACTGGTTGGCCTCGTACTACCAAAGATTCATAAGGAATTTCAGCAGTATTGTAGCACCAGTAATTGTTTTTATAAGAAAAACTGACAAATTTTCTGGACAGTAGCATTCTAGCATGCCTTTAATGAGATCAATGTCTAGCTGAGTGGTACACAACCTTTGGCTCTTCCTAACTTCAACAAAACTTTTGAAGTTGAATGTGATACTTCAGGAGTAGGAATTGGAGCTGTGTTGATGCAGGTGCAACGACCCATTGCATTTTTCAGTGAAAAATTAAGAGGACCTAGTTTAAGCTACTAAAAAAAATGGAAAACTGAAAATGACCCAGAATCAAGCCTTAATCAGCTTACATCTAAAGAAAAGATATAGGACAAGTCAAGGACAATTCTAAGTTGAACAAGATAAAGAACAAGATATACATCCAAGCTGAACCTCGGGACCAATAACACAATTCTAAGTCCAGGACAAGTCAAGTAGTGGCAGATCCGACCCAGGAAAATTTCATAAATATTCGTCCAAATCAGTACCAGTTGATTACTATGCTCATTAATGAGTCCATTGAACATTAAATCTGGCTCATTTCCATTGGAGTTCTGTTTGGAGGCATTTTGCTGTGTGAAAGTATCTCTCTTCTCTGTATCTCATCTAAACACGTCTAGCTTTGTTATAGTGGCGATTACCAGGTTCATTGTCCATATCAGTCCTCATCTAAACTCGTCTGACTCGCCACTATTTGTTACAAAATTTTCCTACCAAGACACTTACATGACTAGAGGCCTACTACACTTAACTATTGAAAGATGCAACATAAACAAATACCTAAAATGACTTAAGATATAAATTTATTCTACTCTAGGTATTATGTACCAGAAGCGGTTGTAATAGTTTCTAGCCTTCCAGGAATTCTCTGCCACAAACGGAACTGATACAGACAATGAACCTAGTAATTGCCACTAAACCGAAGGTAGACGAGTTTAGATGAGATAACGAGAAGAGAGAAACTTCCAAATAGCAAAATGCCTCTAAACAAAACTGTAATTCATTTCATTCAAATGGCTTAAATAGAGATTACTGTGCAGTAATGACACGCATTAAAACAAGTTGGAAATAACACCTAGGAACTAATACTACATTGTTATCCTGCAAGCTAAGGGAAACGAGTCTGATTTAATGGTCAACCAGCTCTTTAATGAGCGTAGTAATCAATTGGTGCTGGTTTGGATGACCATTTATGAAATCTTCTTGGGTTAGATTTGTTACTGATTAACTTGTCCTGGACTTAGAATTGTGTTACTGGTCCCGGGGTTCGACTTGAGATGTGAGCATATTAAATTGATTTCGGGGCATTTTCAGTTTCCTGTTTTCTCAGCCTTAATGTCTGCATTAGGTTGTTTTCTAGCATTTGCTTCAAATCTCTCTCTTATCCTTAACTGGTGTTGAGTGAATATGTTTTTATCACTTTGGTGAGTCATATCCATCGTGTGGCAGACCGCGTGAGTGTAAGGAAATCTGTAGGCATGCGTGAATCCTATGAACTCAAGTTTCATATCAGTAGCTAACCTTTTCAACAGGAAATCATATTCGAATGAACCTATAATCAAATTAATGATGAGGTTCAGATGGATCCGGGGCCTTTAAAACAGTGGTAGGTCATTTTTCCAAGACGAATCAATATCCAAATGGACATATAATTATATTTGTTAGAGGTTCAATCAGATTTGGGCATTTAAAACTATGGTATCTAACCTTTTCAATAGGAAACAAAATTTTAATGAACCTATAATCAAATTAATAATTAGGTTTAAAAGGATGTAGGGCCTTTAAAACCATGGGAGCCAAGGTTTTTAATATTCATGATGAGGTTCTAATGGATTTCAGGCCTTTAAAACAGTGGTAGCTAACATTTCCAACAGAAAATAAAACTACAATGAACCTATAATCAAATTCATGATGAAGTTTAAACGGATCTATGGCCTTTAAAACCATGATAGTTAATTTTCCAACACGAAGCAAAATCCAAATAGACATATAATCATATTAATGATAAGGTTCAGATCGACCGAGGGCCTTTAAAACCATGGTAGCTAAGCTTTCTAATGCATTCCCATGCAACAATAGGATCTCTTGATTATGAATGAGCCGAGACACTATTCACGAACAAGTTGGTTTATGGGGAATTCTTGTTCACTCACCATAGATTTAACTAATAAGAGAACTAACAAAATGGACGTTGTCTCCTTCATTCCACATCATTCTGAACTGAATTCTGAACTGTCTCACCACTAATTCTGAACTGAATTAGATAAGAGAACACAATTTTGTCGGAAAATGGATGCTGCCTCCTTCATTCCACATCATTCTCTTTGGAGGTCAATATTGTAGGCATTTTCATTGACCTTGATGAGAACTTTGAAAGGACCATCTCCTCTTAGCTCTAGCTAGGAAGATCTTTGTTCACAAAACCGTTCTTAGCGAAGGTGTATCCAGACCAAATCCCTGGCTGAAACTGAATGTCTTTCTAGTGCCTGTTGAAAGCCTCTGTATATTTTGTGGAGTTGACTTCTATCTTCTTCTTTATATCTTCATGAAACTTTTGAACATCTTTAGCACGCTGCTTTCCTTTGAAGTCTTCTAGATGACCTGTATTGAGACTAAATAGATCTAAAGGAGTGACCCCATATGCAACTTCAAAATGAGTCAGTCCTGTAGTGCGATGGGGATTTCTATTGTACGGGAATTCTACCCATGCCAGTTGTTCATCCCAGGATTTGTTTTGCTTGGGCATAATAGTTCGTAGGAGGGTTGAGAGAGTACGGTTGACGACCTCTGTTTGCCCATTTGTTTGAGGGTGGCAAATTGAGCTGAACATGAGCTTTGTTAAAATCTGAGAGAGCTAGAACTGGTGCGGAGCTCAGCTTCTTCTAAATATCTTCGAATCGTACCTGGGCTAAAGTCGTCCAGCAAAAATGATCCTTTTTCATGCAATCCATGATGGGAGCCATGATAGTGCTAAAATCTATGATAAAATGCCAAAAAATGGATGCGAGCCCATGGAAACTTCTGATCTTCCTAAGCTTTGTAGGAACCGACCAATTCGTAATAGACTTTATCTTCTCTTCGTCCACTTTGATGCCGTGTTGGGACACCACATACCGAAGGAAGATGACTTGTTATTCACAGAAATGAGGTGTCTTAAGGTTGCCAAATAGTTGTTCCCCTAAATTGTAGAAGACTGAATACAAGTGTTGTTCATGGTCTTGTATAGTCCTGCTATAGACTAGAATATCATCAAAATAGACAACAACGAATTTTCCAATGTAACGCGCAAAACTTCATTAGTCTCATGAAGTTGCTTAGGGCATTTGTTAATCCAAATGGCATAACTAGCCATTCATATAACTCAACCTTGGTTTTAAAAGCCATCTTCCATTCATCCCTGTAAACAACGAAACTTTTCACTTCTGGTTTTGAAGCTGGAAATGAACCTTTTCATATCTACGTCATTTCTATGGGCGTGCCAGCAAGCTTGCTCAAGCTAGTGAAGATTTTTGAAATATTTGACTTTTGACGCAATTGTGAGCAAGCGGGATCTTTTCGCTTTAAACCTTCTTGAAGCAATGCTCAAGGGTCAGTTTAAGTGCTTATGGACTTTGATAAAACAATTTTGGACTCTGGAAAAGAGACAAGTGTTTTGAAAAACTCGAGTTATGCCTATGTTTGCAAGTTTTATATATGGGGGCTATACGATTCCAAGTCTTTGAGTTTTAGCTATTTAGTCCGGATATGTGTGTGCACAAGTGGCCTAATTTCAGCGTGTTTGAGCATAGATTCGGGGTTTCTTTGAAAACTCAAGAATGCAAGGATGCACAAATATTTTTCGGGTTGAGATGATGATGTGAGCTAGGCTCGAATTGAAAGTAACTCACACAACTTAATGTAAATACCCGAAATTGAAAGTGCAACTCACGCAGCTTAAGGGAAATACCCGAAATGTAAAGCAACTCACATGACTTGAATGTAAATTCTAAAATTGAAATATACTTATATCTTAAGAGCGGAAAGGCTCAATTGTGAGTGAGTGCTTTTGGTGTGTAAATGGAAAAGACAACTCACACGACTTGAATTGAACTTGCCGAAATTGAAATATAAGTATATAGTAAGAGCGGAAAGGCTCAATTGTGAGTGAGTGCTTTTGATGTGTAAATGTAAATCACAACTCACACAACTTAAATTAAACCCACCCGAAATGTAAGTGCGTACACGACTTGAATGTAAAACTCATGCAGCTTGAAAGTATATAAGTATGTTATATCTTATGAGCAACAAAGGCTCAAAATGTGCGTGAGAGTGTAGAGCAAAGTCTCTAGTGCTTTTGTGTGCGAGTGTGAAATTTAAATGATAAACTCACACGACTTGAATGTAACAACCCAAATTGAATTGCAACTCAAATAACTTTCACTAAAGTAAATACCCAAAGGGAAATATATACTTTAGCTTAAGAGCGGAAAGGCTCAATGTGTGTGCAATTAAGAGCGGAAAGGCTCAAGTACACATAGGTGTTCCTTGTGTATGACTAAGAGCAATAAGACTCAAGTGTGCATATGTGGCTTGTGTATCAAGCACGAATATTACATTTCGGTGGGAGACTACGCTCCATTATTACAACCCCGTATCGAATTGAGTTGAATTTCAAATGAGTAAGGTAAAAACCGAATTTAAACACTTACAAGTGGTCGGCTTTTCCTCTCAACTTGCTCGGGTCCATCCACCTTGGTAGCCAATAGATAGGTCTCCCTAGGTGGGTTTAGACGCGAGAGTTTAGGCTCAGGGTGTGCTTGGGGGTAGTCGGGTGCTTGAGGCTTAGGAGGGGCTAAGTTCGGCCAAGACGTGGGTTGGCTAAGGGGGTCACGGTAGGTAGGGTGTGGTCCTAGTTAAGTGGGTATGGTCTTAGGTAGTGGGATGGTTTGGGATGGGAGCTAGGTAGGTCACGACTAAAGTGGGGCTGGGTGCTAGTCGGCACTAAGGAGATGGGTGTGCGGGACAGGCTGGGGGAGGACAACAAGTGCGCAGGACTTAGGGAATGTCCTGATAGGTGCTAGGGCACTACGGCAAAGGCCGTGGCGGGGGTTGTGGTAGGCGGTAGGGATAGGGTGCAGGCCCTGGGAGAGGTGTGGTGTGGCACTAGGGCGCTGGAGTGGTGCGCGGGTCGGTAGGGAGCAGCCGGGTGGTTGGCTGGGGCGTGTGAGTGGCAGGTCGGGTGATTGTGGAAGGCGGGTGGTCACGATGTGGAGGGTGTAGCAGGTGGGTGAGTGGTGTGACAAAGGGGAGAAGGTTGGGGTTGAATGGGAGTTGGGCGTTGCTGAGGTGCAGGCCGGGGGTTTGTGAGGCGAGGTGTTGGTGTATGGTAGGTGAGATGGGGTAAGGGACAGCCGGGTGATATAGGTGGGGCAGCAAGGAGATGGGAGTCGGATGGGGTTTGAACTAGCCTCAAACCGAGTGCAGCTACACTCTTTTAGGTTTAGACTAGGTCGGTGGGGAAGTGGGTTAGGTTAGGTTTGTTAGATGGGTCGACTAGGGCTCGATTATGGCAAGGTGAGTGAGTCGATTTGGGGTATGTGGGCTAGGTCGGTTGGGTCTAGGGTGGTCCAGCCAAGGGACAAAAGAGAGTCAGTTTGGGGCAGGTAGGCTAGGTTGGGGGAGTTGGGGTTAGGTTTAGTGGCTAGGTTAGGTGAGTTGGGCGGCTAGTTTGGGGTTAGGTTGAGAGACCTACCTCTTGAAGCTGGTCCACCTCGTGTAGCCATTTGTCCACGCCTTGTTGCAGCCATCCTGCATGTTGGTGCAACCCTAGGTTGAGTCTAGGTCCATACAAGGCTTGAGCCCACCCTCTTAATCAAGCCCACAAGGCTAGCCCACCTTGACCAAAGTCAAGCCTACCAACCTTCTCTTTCCTACTTTATGGCCTCTCTCTCTCTCTCCAAGCCTCCCAAGGGAATTCACGTGAACTTTTTATGCCCCCCCTCACCTCTATTTATAGGCAAGGGGTTGGGTCTTGGGTTTGGATCTTGGATTTGGATTTTGATATCCAAATCCGATCCAAACACTATTTGGGTCTGGATCTGGATATTTGAGTCTAGATCCAATCCAATTTTTCATTTCTTAAGTCCTTCTTGGCATTTCGAGGCGGATAATTTTCGTGGGCCCTAGCTTCATCAGTGCTCTGTCTTGGGCTGGGTCTTCTCCAACCTTTTCGTCCGAACTCCTTCTCACCTTTCTGGACTCCGTTTCAATTGACTTTTGATGTTTTAGGCTTGGGTTTAGATTTCTGATGATTTGGTTAATGCTTTTGACTTTTGTAGACGCGCGAAAATCCCCTCCTCTCGCCTTTTCAGGGCTCGGAGCGGATCCTCTCGTGTGTCTAAGGCCTATATATGCAAACAGGGCATGCTAGCTAGCTTACCTAAGCTAGCGAAGATATTTTTAACACTGACTTCTAAACGTGGCGACTGTGAGCAAGTGAGCTCTTTTCGTCGCAGACTTTCTTGCACCGATGCACAAGGGTCAGTCTGTACACTTTGCAAAAATCGAGTTTTGGAGAGAAAGTCTACGAAGCGGTTCGAGGTGTCTATTTCGGGTCTTTAAAATGCGATTGCATGTTTTAGATCACGTGGATTTGCACGTGCCTAAGTCTTTTCTTTTATCCCTCTTCGGGCCACCTAGTTTGTGTGTTATGAACACTCCACTACATGGGCGAATTCGAGCGGGGCTTGCTTTGATGCAATATGCGTCCTACCTCGTGGTATGGCGTAGATGCAATGCAAACTCACGCTACTCCAAAGGGAAAACCCGAAATGTAAAGACAATACTGAAGGGAAATAACCGAAGGGAAATAACCGAAGGGAAATATGTATATAGAGTATGTATATGAGCCCTTACTCGGGTCTTGCACATAAGAGCGAAGGCTCAATGTGGGTGCGTGCTTGAATTGAAAGACTTACACACACGATATGAAATTAAACCCAAATATAAATTGCAGTATGGCCTTGACTAAGGTCTTGGGAATAAGAGCGAAGGGTCAATGTGTGTGAGAGTGCTTGAATTGAAAGACTTACACACACGACATGAAATGAAACCCAAATAGTATAGGTCGGCCCTTACTTGGGTCTTTCAAATAAGAGCGAAAGCTCAATGTGTGTGAGAGTGCTTGAATTGAAAGACTTACTCACACGACATGAAATGAAACCCAAATAGTATAGGTCGGCCCTTACTTGGGTCTTTCAAATAAGAGCGAAAGCTCAATGTGTGTGAGAGTGCTTGAATTGAAAGACTTACTCACACGACATGAAATGAAACCCAAATAGTATAGGTCGGCCCTTACTTGGGTCTTTCAAATAAGAGCGAAAGCTCAATGTGTGTGAGTGTTTGAATTGAAAGACAACGCACCCAACTTAAGCAAAAACCCTTCGAAAATGAAAGTATATATATATACTTATGTATTAGGGGCTGATTAGGCCCGTGTGTGTTCAAAATCGTGCACAACTAAGAGAGTGCACGTGTGTGGGTGTGTCAAGCCACGTTATTACAAGCGGGGGGAGACTATGCTCCGTTATTACAACCCCGTATCAAATTGAATCTCAAGCAAGTATACGACTAAAGACCGAGTTTAGGCACTTACGAGTAGCTGGTCCGTAGAGGCCTTGCTTGAGCATGGGCTTGGCCTTCGCCTTGGGCTGCAAACGGGAGCTCCGCGAGGGTGGATGACAAAGGGTGCTGGCCGGCTGCAAGTGGGGCGCGGGATAGGCGCCTTGAAGGTGGCCGGCTGCAAGTGGGTGTCGCCTTGATGTGGGGGATTAAAGGGGCTGGGCCAAGTGAGTGTGTAGGGTCACGAATGGAGAGTATAGAGTGTTAGGGAATATGGACCTAAGGGGAGTTTAAGGGAAGGCCGAATGGGAGTCTTAGGGGAAAAGAGATGGCTGGCCAGGTGTAGTTAGGGTAGTTAGGTAGTGGCCGGTGGTTTAAGTTGTGATATGTTCGGCTAAGTGAGAATGGTGGCAGCAAAGGGCTGATGTGTAGGTAAGGTGGTGGTATGGTGGGTGGCTAGGAGTGGAGAGGGAGTAGAGAAGGAGCTAGGTAGAGTGGGGGGGGGGTACTTACCGAATGGGGAGAAGGTGGTGCTCGGCTGGGCTTGGGGAAGGCAGTGAGGCTTGGGCGGGAGGTGGTGGAGATGGCGGTGCAAGCTGTGGTGGGATGGAAGGATGGTGGTGGTGCAGGCGGCACAGGTGGAGCAGTTGGGGCAGGTTCGGCTGGGCTGGGAAGTGGGGGAAAGACAGGGCCCGGTTGGGATTGGTGAGGGGTTCTAGCTTGGAAAACCCGCCCCAAGAGGGGGGGGGTTTATATAGGGATGGGTAGGTCGGTTAGGGCTGGGCTTGGGGTAGTGGTTAGGTAGGGTGGTATGAAGATAAGGTGGGCTGGAAAGGGTTGGGCCAAATATTTTAAAAACTAGTGGTTTGGGTAGATTGTGGGCTAGGGGTTGTTTAGGGGTTTAGGGCTAGGTTAGGTGGTTGGGTTTTAGGGTGAGGTTTAGTGAGCTAGGTTAGGTGATTAGGCTAGGTTTAGGCTAGGTTTAGGGAAATTAACCTAGGTTTAGGGAAGGATTAGGGAAGTGGGTTAGGTGATTAGGTTGGGATTAGGCCGGGATTAGGGAAGTGGGTTAGGTGATTAGGTTCAGATGACGGGTGGATTAGGGTGGTAGGCTAGGATTAGGTGTTTTGGGTTAGGTTTAGGTGAGGGAGCTCCCTTTGCATGGCCCATAGACCTTAACCACCTCATGTTGGTGCAGCCCTAGGTTAGGTTTTGGCTAATTACAAGCTTAAACCCACTCAATTAGTCTAACCCACATGATTAACCCCAAACTTGACACACAAGTCAAGCTTAATTACAACACTCTTGATATTTTCCATCCCCACTCTCTCTCATGCCCATAATCCCACGTGAATTTCAAGTGGACCCCACCTCCATTTATGAGAAGGTGATGTGGGCCATGGATATGGATATTGGATTGGATCTCTGGATCCAAATCCAAATCCAAGTCCACACATGGGTTTGGATTGGGATCTGGATATATATGGTCCAGATCCAATCCAAACTGAACTCTGACTCCTTCGAGCTAGGTTCGAAATGGACGATTTGTGCGGGGCCTGATAGCATTAGTACTCCGTCTGCGTTGGGTCTTTGCCAACATGGTCGTCCGCCTCCGTTTCTGCCTTCCGAAGATGACTTCAAATGATATTTTGATAAGAATAGGGTCTTGGACGTTCGAGATCCTAGGGGTGTGGATGTGATACGAGAGTTGCTGTGCTGGGCTTGACATGTGCTCCGGTTTCGGGCTCTCTTTGTCTTTGCTGGTCCTGTCTTGATTTGGCCAAGCTGCTTTGGGGTTTCAAAAACGTGTTTTGAAATGTTTTCAAAAGCTATATTACATATTTTTGAAATATGAAGTTTAAAACGTATATACAGGGTTGTCTGGAAGGCTCCTGGGTTTCCAGACTCAAAAATGGCCCTTTGGGGCTGCTTGTACAAAACCAGATGAATTTGAGAAATTCGTGGGATTTCGGGGTGTTTACAGATGCCCCTCTTTGGCCTTGTCCAAATCGATTTGGATAAGGGCAAAGATGACAAACACCCCTTTCAATGTCTCCCTAAATCTAGCCACGAAGAATATGGGATCGTCCCAATTTTTTTTGCAAAATCTCAATTTACAAACTCTGGTAGGAGGAGATATCACGCCAAAGGGTTTTACTATGGAATCTGGTCCTAAATGGGATCATGTTCATGCAAGTATCATGCGTGGAATGCAAATGACATGGGTGTGGTGCCAAGAGTGGCTACCTCCCAGAGACCAGATGTGGTCGAACTCTAGAGACTTACAAGGCCTATTGCTCCAAGTGAGCAAAATCCTATGCTGTTCGATGTTCGGTTTTCAAAACTTATTTACAAAATCTATTTACAAAAGGGACAACTGTCTTGAGTCTCGATCCTAAGGATCTCGAGCTCTTCGTGTTTGCCCTTGTTTGAGTCTTAACACTCGCTTATCTAGCGGAGGTTTTATAAGAAAACAAGCTTCATTTCAAATTCCTACGCCTTACTCGAAACGTCGAATTCTCAAACAAGATGAAATTCAAGTGAGTAAATCCTATTTTTACTTTAGGATTCCTCGAAATGAACCATGCTTTAGCTTGGGATAAGCCAGGGATGGGAAAGAGATACCACGGTCCCTTCTGAAGCGTCCCGTGGTTTAAGGCACAGAAGGCGGAAAACTGCTCTTTTTGAGCTTTTTGGCCTCTTTTTCCTTTTTTTCATCGAGGGTCTCCCTTTGGGAGTATTTTTTCTTTAATCCCTCTTTTTTATAAGAGAATCGATTTTTCTTTTGAATTTTGGTTTCTTTCTTTTGGAAAGATACTTTGAATGGGAAATTCCCTTTTGTTTGGGCCTTCGTTTTCCTTTTGGGAAATAGAAGAGAAGAGGGGAGGACTTATCCCAAGCCTACACTCGATCCATTCCAGATCAGCCTATTTAGAAATAGCACGTACCACTTGCAAGTATCTTGCTATGTTGAACTAGGCCTTTCTTTGTAAGAAGAAGGATTTTGAAATGTAACCACGATTTTGAAAACTCCACTCTTTCACAAGTGCGAATTCTCTTTACTTAGGGTCACACGATTTTGCTTTTGCACCTTATTCACATGTCTCAGGGCAGCTATCCCCTAAAAATTTTCGAAAACTGGAATTTAATCCAGATCCTACACATGATACTTCTTTAAGTATTGAATGTTGATAGGATCTGCTAAATTCCTACCTTCTACATCGATCAACCAATACGAATTGTTCGTAGTGGTTGCTCGCACAACATAGGGTCCATCCCAATTGGGGCGCCACTTGCCTAGGGGGTGTGGGCCACGATGGTGGATGGTTTTTAAGACTAGATCTCCCACTTCAAAGTGGCGAGGTCTCATGTGTTTGCTATGATGTCGAGCTATCCTTTGCCTGTATGCACGAGCATGATCCATGGCAAGGAGTCGCCTCTCATCTAGCAAATCTAGTTCGGCCATCCTAGCATGCTGAAGCGTCTCTAGGGGGAGGTCGAGTGCTATGGATGTATGAAATGAATGCAGTTGAGTATGAATGGGAAGAATGGCGTTTGTGCCATAGACCAATTCGAATGGTGTGGCATTCGTGGGAGTCCGGATGGAAGTTCTATACGCCCATAAGGCTTCATCCAGCTTCTCGTGCCACATCCTACCCTTCTCTAAGGTTTTCTCAATAATACTAATGAGAGTCTTGTTGGTGGCTTCGGCTTGGCCGTTGCCTTGAGGGTAGTAGGGCGAGGAGAAGTGGTGAGTTATGCCATACGTGTTGCATAACTTAACCATCCGCTCATTCTTGAATGGGGTACCATTATCAGACACAAGGTCTCGTGGAACCCCAAATCGAGCCAAGATATTCCTCCGGATGAAAGCCACCACATGTTGCCCCATTACATTGGTTAGGGAAATGGCTTCCACCCACTTGGAGAAATACTCCGTGGCTGCTAAAATAAATCGATGCCCATTCGAGGCCTTTGGAAATATTGGGCCTACAATATCAAACGCCCACATGGTAAATGGCCAAGGGCTGACCACGGAATGCAATGCAGATGATGGGATATGAATGGCGTGCCCATGCACTTGACACGGATGACACTTCCTAACATGATCGTGACAATCCTTTTTCAGGGTGGACCAAAAATAGCCCCCTCTAAGTATTTTCATCGCCATCATGTTGGCATTTACATGACCTCCACATTCTCCATCATGGAACTCATGCATCACTATCCTAGCCTCCTCTAGGTCGATACACCTAAGCAAAATGCCGATAAAACTCTTTTTGTATAAGACCCCACCCAGAATGGTGTATCGGGTCGAAATCTTACGAATGAATGCCTTATCTTTGGATGTGGCATCCTCGGTAAATCCCCCATTTTCTAAAAATTGTTTTATGTCATAGAACCAGGGTTTTTCAATAGACTTTGGGTTGTTTTGGCAAATATCCAAGTCGTGTGTGGATGGGTGGGGCGCATGCCATATTTCCAAAGATCTGGTCCCTGAAATGGGATCGACCTTCAGGGCTGAACCCAAGGAGGAGAGGGCATCGGCGATGCCATTGTCCTCTCTTCTATGTGTGTGAGTTTACACGACTGGAAGGATTGGACCAATCGAGTGGCCAACTCGTGATATGGAAGTAGTTTTTCATTATGTACTTGCCAAAATTTCAAAACCTGGTTTATGACAAGGAGCGAATCTCCAAAGACCTCAATGCATGATGCCCCTAGAGTTTTCGAAATCCTTAAGCCTTGTATGAGTGCTTCATACTCAGCTACGTTGTTGGAACATTCGAAATCTAAGCGGACTGCTATGGGAATCTCACCCTTTTCAGGGGAGATTAGGATGACCCCAGCACCAGCCCCTCGTTGGTTTCGTGCCCCATCGAAGTGCATCTTCCACACTTGGTTTTCGAAAGAATTTGCCAAAATGTGGTTTTGAAAATGGTTTTGCAAGATGCCTTCATCAGGCATTTCAACAAGAGTGGGATATGCGTCCTCTAAGGGGAACTCAGCCACGTAATCTGCTAGGGCTTGCCCCTTAATGGAGATCTGGTGATGGTATTTCAGATCATACTCCATTAGAAGGAGTTGCCATTTGCCCAATCTACCCGTGAGAATGGGTTTTTCGAATAAGTGCTTGATTGGATCAAGCTTGGACACTATCCAGATCTCATGATCTAGGAAATAGTGTCTGAATTTCTGGCAGGCCCAGACTAGGGCCAAGCACGTCTTTTCCATGGCTTGATAATTTCGTTCATAAGTGTAAACACCCCAAATCTTCTATTTTTCAAAAACTCTCAGAACACCAAAAAGCTCGTTTGAGCCAAAACGACGACCTGTTTTGAAATGTGAAAACAGGTACAGAAGGCAAAAGAAGACCCTAGGCCCGAAGAGGATTCAAGCCCAGAGCTTCAGAAGCCACTCCCTGATAAAAAAACAAAAGAAAGCAGAGCCCATTTGATGAAAAGCTCAACGGAGTCCAGAACGGCGAGACGGAGTCCGGACGACAAAGTTGGGGAAAACCCAGCACCAGACGGAGCGCTGATGAAGCCAGTGCCCGCACAGATCGTTCGCCTCGAGAAGCCAAGAAGGATTGTCCGAAGAAATTTTGATTTGGATCTGGACCATATATATCCAGATCCAAATCCATGTAATGAATAGTGTTTGGATTTGGGCCAATCCAAATAGTGTTTGGGTCGATCCAAATAGTGTTTGGATTTGGATTGGATCCAAATAGTGTTTGGATTGGATCGGATCTGGATCAAAATATCCATATCCGTATCCATAAAAATATTGGGTTTGGATCGGATACAGATCTCAAAATATCCGAGATCCAATATCCAGATCCAAATAGTGTTTGGATTTGGGTATGGATCCAAACCCCAAACCCAAACCCAAATCCAAGACCCACCTCAAATCTCTATAAATAGAGGTGAGGGGGTCCATGTAAAGGGTTCATGCAAATATTTGGGAGGAGAGAGAGGGAGTGATAGACCTAGCCATGTGGGCTCATTGGGTGAGGTGGGTTCAAGCCATGTGGGCTAAGTGGGTCTAGACCAAGTGGCTGCAACCAAGGTGGGCTGGACCAAGTGGCTGCAACCGTGGAGACGTGGGCTCAAGCCAAGAAGGACCGGCTCCAAGAGGTAAGCCTAACCTAACCTAGCCATTCTCTCTACACCCCTCTAAACCTAACCCCAACCTAGCCTAGGTTCGAACCTACCTAACCCCAACTGAACCTAACCCTAACTAAACCTAGCCCTAACCCAACCTAGGTTCGACCAAACCTAACCCTAGACTTGAACCAACCTAAACCTAACCGGACCGCGCCTGCCGTGCGCACCCTGACGCTGTCCGCGCGCCCTGACGCTATCCCGCGCCCTGACGCCATCCCGCGCCCTGACGCCATCCCGCGCCCTGACGCCATCCCGCGCCCGTCTGCTGCGCCAGGCGCCCAACAGCCGCGCCAGCCACCCGACCACCTTCCTGCCGACTTGACCACCCTCCTGCCGACCCAACCTGCACCCTGGCCGTGACCTGTACCCTAGGACAGACCCTAGGACATACCCTACACAGCCCCCGTCTTGGCCGAACCTTAGTTCCCCTAAGACCCTAATCGTGCCCCATAGAACCTCTCTCAAAGCCACCTAGGATAACCCCCTCTTGGCTGCCCAAGGTGAACCGTGAGCCCACGTGCAAGCAAGTTGAACATGGACCAGCTATTTGTAAGTGTCTAAACTTGGTCTATTACATTAACTTGCTTTATATTCAATTAAATTTTGATACGGGGTTGTAGTAAAGGAGCTTCGTCTCCCCCCGATTGTAATAACGTGGTTTGACACACCCACACACACGTGCACTTGAGCCTTTCCGCTCTTAGTCGTACACTTTTTGCACACACACGGGCCTAACCAGCCCTTAATATATAGTTATATTTATATATTTTAAGTCAAGGGGGTTTTTAATTAAGTCGTGTGTGTTGTCTTTCCATTTTCCACACGCACACACATTGAGCCTTCGCTCTTACTCCCAAGACCTTAGTAAAGGCCTTATTGCAGTTATATTTGGGTTTCATTTATGTCGTGTGCGTAGTACTTCAATTCTACACTCACACACATTGAGCTTTCGCTCTTACTCCCAAGACCTTAGTCAAGGCATACTGCAATTTATATTTGGGTTTCATTTCATGTCGTGTGTGTAAGTCTTTCAATTCAAGCACGCACACACATTGAGCCTTCGCTCTTATTTACAAGACCCAAGTAAGGGCCCCTACATATACTCTATATAAAGTATTTCTTTCGGCTACGTCTTTAAGATTCGGGTTTTAAGGTTCAAGTCGTGTGCGTTGTCTTTCAATATATACACGACACACACTTACACAATTGAGCCTTTCCGCTCTTAAGATATAGCCATATTTCCCCTTCGGCTATTTACTTTACAAGTCATTTCCCTTCGGCAATTTCCCTTCGGCATTGTCTTTTAATTTCGGGTTTTCCCTTTGGAGTAGCGTGAGTTTGCATTGCATCTACGCCATACCACGAGGTAGGACGCATATTGCATCGAAGCAAGCCCCGTACTCCCGCTCAAATTCGCCCCATGTAGTGGAGTGTTCATAACACACACCTAGGTGGCCCATAAAGGGATAAAAAGAAAGACTTAGGCACGTGCAAATCCACGTGATCTAAAATCTGAGAATCGCATAAACCCGAATCAAATCGTGCAAGACTTAGGGTCGTCCAACCCTTACAAAGTCAAAATCGCCCAAATGCATGGTTTTCAAAAGGTTTTAAAACACTTCTTCATTTAAAATATTTTGAGTTAAACTTGTTTCAAAACGAAGTCTCTAAGCGTACAGACTGACCCTTGCGCATCGGTGCAAGAAGGTCTGCGACGTAAAAATCCCGCTTGCCTACAATCGCCTTTCAAAAGTCAGATTGTTTTCAAAACATACTTTGCTAGTTAAAGTAAACTAGCTGGCACGCCCATAAAGCGAAGTAGATTGCGAAAAGGTTCACTTCAGGCCTAAGAACCCGCAAGTGAAAATTTTCGGTGTCTACAATTTGGCACGCCCGGTGGGACCCGGGACTTAAGCAGACTTCAAACAAACGAGTTATACTCAAATTTTCGAAAAAAAGAGTGTTTTTTAAAAATCGTGCATACTTAGGAAAATTGCATGAAAATGGATAGAAAGCTACAAAAATCTTCGTTGAGTAAACTAAAAGAGGTTTTCAAATCAGATAAAGCCCAAAGAGAGCTCGATGAGATTGAAAAAATATTTCAAAAGATGGATGCTTTAAGCAAGGAGCTTAAAGCCCATCGAACACATAGCAGCTCTTCGAGGGCACATACAGATCGTGAATTGAAAACCGATCTCAAACTCAACGAAGGATTGGAGATTAGAGACAAATCCCGGCAAAGGGATAAGTCGTCCACTCCTACAACTTCAAGCTTTTCAAAATCCATAGAAAAACCAAAAAAAGATTTTTCTATTTCAAAAAATCAAAAAAATCTTGAAAATTTGGAAAAAGACCAAAAAATTGAAAAACAAAATTTTGGAATTTCGAAAACTTCAAGTAAAAGTCCTAAGTCTAGGCACACACATACAGTGGGACATGAAGTCCACACCCTACAAAGGAATGAGAGTGAAAAACTGGAAGGTTTCGAAAGGAAACGCCTCGTTAAACCCCGGGGGCTCAAAACAGAGTTACCCGGGAAATCGGCTTGCTCTCACCCTGAAAAGGTAGACAAGCCACAAAGAGGTATGCCTGAAACCCATCCTTCTCAAGACTCTCTTCTTCATGTAGGGTCATCAGATGCATTGGATAACCCCTTTGCACACACAAACCCACAAACTGTGCCAAAACTTGAGGATTTTCAAGGTGCGCCAACTATCGCGCACCATTCAAAGGAATTTCAAAAACAAAAAGAAGTTTCGAAAATGGTAGACATGGAGACCCCTAATGCATGCATCGACATCTTAGGAGCTCATAACCCTACCATAGAAAAACCCACTTCTTCGAGCCTAGTCCTGTGCCCTGGAGCCAAGGCTATGGCTTTGAAACAAAAAAATCAATCCCTAGGGGCACCACGAGTTGAACCTAGGGACCAAGTCAAAAACTTCAAGGGACCTTGCATGGCTCCCCTTGAAGTAAATCTTTCCCAAAATGGGGTATGGAACCATAAGTTTTCCATAACCCTGCTATGTCCAAAACTCCTCAAGGAACCAAGCTTGGCTTTCCTTGAGGGCAAAGTCTCCCAAACCAAGTTTGTATGGAAGCCCAAGTCTTCCATCACCCCGGAATCCAAACTCCCGATATCCAAAAGAGTATATATCCCCAACATGGACGATTCCATGTTCCAAGACCATGATTTATACCAAAACTTTTCGAAAAGCAAAAAGTCTTGGAACATGATTCTGAATATGGGATATAAACCCTACGCGGGCCTGGGAACCCGAAACCAAGGTAGGCTTGAGCCTGTCCTACCTAAAACCAATAGGGAACGATATGGACTGGGCTACAGCCCACCCATACCACCAGAGCCGCCACCTAAGACCATCTGGGTCAAGGGTGCCTTGTAGAACCTCTAAAACCGAAACCCATGTCTTAGACCTATCTGATTAGAGTCTGATTCATGAATGTTTTCTTTGAAGGTTCAATGGAAGATCCCTACTTTTGAAAAAGACAAAAAAAGTTGAAAACTCTCAAAATCTCAAAAACATTTGGAAAAACGAAAATTCCAAAAAGAAATTTTGTTTCAAAAGCCTTTGGCCATGTACAAAGCCCATTTTCGAAAAATTGTAAAAATGCTTTCAAAAACATGTATATACTCCCTGAAACCAAGTATCCAAAAAGTTGGTCCCATCCACCCTTTTGCCTAGAGCTTTTTCAAAAATGAAAAGCTCAAGAATCACCAAAGCAAGGAGGAATAAACACCTCCAAGCTTCCTGAACTTCGCAAAAATCCTTAACTTATGAAAAATTGGGGATTTTTAGAAATAAGTTAACCCATAGTGTGTGCATAAGCATCATGCATTACACTTTGAAATCATTCATATGCATCGAGTCTAGACATCATTCTAGAAATCGAATTCAGGGTTTTGCAAAATCAAAGGGGCAATAAAGTCGACCCCCTAAGTATCGAGCCTTCATAGGCATGTCTCCATACAAATCAAAACCAACACCTTCGAGGCAAATTTTAAAAAAGGAAATGAGAATCTTGAAAAAGGGTTACACATTTCACAAAAACCTTTCATGGCTTTGAAAAGAAAGATTTTCTTCAACTTCTGGTTTATATAAAAACCTTGATTGTGTTAGGATAAAGAACATGAATCTCACGATGAAATATGGAGACCATGTCAAAACTAAAACCTGATGGCCATGACGATCACTTAGGGCTGGTTATGTTTCCCATCCTTGAGCAAAAAGTATCATGATCATGTTAGAAAAACCATGGAAGTGCATGGACATGAACATACCATTGTCCATCCAAAATCCCTTTGAAAAACCATGTCCCTTCACCATATGGCCATGCGAAATTCCCATCAAGCTAGGGGCATTTTTAAACACAGCCCCTAGACACTTTCCATGGATAAGCGAATGCATCTCCTTCGTGATTTGTGAGATACATTTCATGTGTTCATCGTTGCATAAAAACATGTATTTCCATTTTAAAATCACATGGAGTGCATAGCATGCATCATATTACCCCGAAGAAAGCCCAAAATTATGGGAAACTCGAGTAGGAATGTCCCCATGTCTTCGAAAGGGCAACAAAAGTTAGAAATTTGTTGATATTGTGGGTAGAAATTAGCAAAACCCCGAAAATGCCCGAATATTCAAAAGGGTTTATGCTGAATTCTTTTTCAAAAAGATTTTGAAAAATCGAACTCCTTTGAAACTTCTTGAAAGAAGGATCGAAGTAGATTATATAACCCCGAATGGAGGAATCTATACTTTTCGAAAAGTAGAGTCTTCCAAAAATGAATTGGCTATATTTCAAAGAACCCTGGCTTACAAGATTAAGCCTTGTTCAAAATATCAAAATATTTTCGAAAAGCAGATGCTATTAAGAAATAGGACAATCTCGTTTGAATCGAGTAACCAAAGGGATAAGCCCTCCCCCATCCTACTTTCTCTCCGAAAAGGAAAATTGGCTATTTTCAAAAGAAAGAAAAAAATCGAGAATACAAAAACTCCTCCGAAAGTGGTCTTCCCTTCATAAACAGGGAATACAAAAACTCCTCCGAAAGAGGTCTTCTCGTTCAAAAGAAAAAGGAGATATAAAAACACTCCTCCCAAAGAGGTCTTCCCTTCATAAACAGGGAATACAAAAACTCCTCCAAAGAGCTGCTCTCCTTTAAAGAAAAGAGGGATTAATGAAAAAATACTCCCAAAGGGAGACCCTCTATGAAAAAGAAACAAAAAGCCAAAGCTCCAAAGAGCGATTTTCCGATTCTTTGCCTAAAACCACGGGACGCTTCAGATTAGAGACAAATCCCGGCAAAGGGATAAGTCGTCCACTCCTACAACTTCAAGCTTTTCAAAATCCATAGAAAAACCAAAAAAAGATTTTTCTATTTCAAAAAATCAAAAAAATCTTGAAAATTTGGAAAAAGACCAAAAAATTGAAAAACAAAATTTTGGAATTTCGAAAACTTCAAGTAAAAGTCCTAAGTCTAGGCACACACATACAGTGGGACATGAAGTCCACACCCTACAAAGGAATGAGAGTGAAAAACTGGAAGGTTTCGAAAGGAAACGCCTCGTTAAACCCCGGGGGCTCAAAACAGAGTTACCCGGGAAATCGGCTTGCTCTCACCCTGAAAAGGTAGACAAGCCACAAAGAGGTATGCCTGAAACCCATCCTTCTCAAGACTCTCTTCTTCATGTAGGGTCATCAGATGCATTGGATAACCCCTTTGCACACACAAACCCACAAACTGTGCCAAAACTTGAGGATTTTCAAGGTGCGCCAACTATCGCGCACCATTCAAAGGAATTTCAAAAACAAAAAGAAGTTTCGAAAATGGTAGACATGGAGACCCCTAATGCATGCATCGACATCTTAGGAGCTCATAACCCTACCATAGAAAAACCCACTTCTTCGAGCCTAGTCCTGTGCCCTGGAGCCAAGGCTATGGCTTTGAAACAAAAAAATCAATCCCTAGGGGCACCACGAGTTGAACCTAGGGACCAAGTCAAAAACTTCAAGGGACCTTGCATGGCTCCCCTTGAAGTAAATCTTTCCCAAAATGGGGTATGGAACCATAAGTTTTCCATAACCCTGCTATGTCCAAAACTCCTCAAGGAACCAAGCTTGGCTTTCCTTGAGGGCAAAGTCTCCCAAACCAAGTTTGTATGGAAGCCCAAGTCTTCCATCACCCCGGAATCCAAACTCCCGATATCCAAAAGAGTATATATCCCCAACATGGACGATTCCATGTTCCAAGACCATGATTTATACCAAAACTTTTCGAAAAGCAAAAAGTCTTGGAACATGATTCTGAATATGGGATATAAACCCTACGCGGGCCTGGGAACCCGAAACCAAGGTAGGCTTGAGCCTGTCCTACCTAAAACCAATAGGGAACGATATGGACTGGGCTACAGCCCACCCATACCACCAGAGCCGCCACCTAAGACCATCTGGGTCAAGGGTGCCTTGTAGAACCTCTAAAACCGAAACCCATGTCTTAGACCTATCTGATTAGAGTCTGATTCATGAATGTTTTCTTTGAAGGTTCAATGGAAGATCCCTACTTTTGAAAAAGACAAAAAAAGTTGAAAACTCTCAAAATCTCAAAAACATTTGGAAAAACGAAAATTCCAAAAAGAAATTTTGTTTCAAAAGCCTTTGGCCATGTACAAAGCCCATTTTCGAAAAATTGTAAAAATGCTTTCAAAAACATGTATATACTCCCTGAAACCAAGTATCCAAAAAGTTGGTCCCATCCACCCTTTTGCCTAGAGCTTTTTCAAAAATGAAAAGCTCAAGAATCACCAAAGCAAGGAGGAATAAACACCTCCAAGCTTCCTGAACTTCGCAAAAATCCTTAACTTATGAAAAATTGGGGATTTTTAGAAATAAGTTAACCCATAGTGTGTGCATAAGCATCATGCATTACACTTTGAAATCATTCATATGCATCGAGTCTAGACATCATTCTAGAAATCGAATTCAGGGTTTTGCAAAATCAAAGGGGCAATAAGAGTCGACCCCCTAAGTATCGAGCCTTCATAGGCATGTCTCCATACAAATCAAAACCAACACCTTCGAGGCAAATTTTAAAAAAGGAAATGAGAATCTTGAAAAAGGGTTACACATTTCACAAAAACCTTTCATGGCTTTGAAAAGAAAGATTTTCTTCAACTTCTGGTTTATATAAAAACCTTGATTGTGTTAGGATAAAGAACATGAATCTCACGATGAAATATGGAGACCATGTCAAAACTAAAACCTGATGGCCATGACGATCACTTAGGGCTGGTTATGTTTCCCATCCTTGAGCAAAAAGTATCATGATCATGTTAGAAAAACCATGGAAGTGCATGGACATGAACATACCATTGTCCATCCAAAATCCCTTTGAAAAACCATGTCCCTTCACCATATGGCCATGCGAAATTCCCATCAAGCTAGGGGCATTTTTAAACACAGCCCCTAGACACTTTCCATGGATAAGCGAATGCATCTCCTTCGTGATTTGTGAGATACATTTCATGTGTTCATCGTTGCATAAAAACATGTATTTCCATTTTAAAATCACATGGAGTGCATAGCATGCATCATATTACCCCGAAGAAAGCCCAAAATTATGGGAAACTCGAGTAGGAATGTCCCCATGTCTTCGAAAGGGCAACAAAAGTTAGAAATTTGTTGATATTGTGGGTAGAAATTAGCAAAACCCCGAAAATGCCCGAATATTCAAAAGGGTTTATGCTGAATTCTTTTTCAAAAAGATTTTGAAAAATCGAACTCCTTTGAAACTTCTTGAAAGAAGGATCGAAGTAGATTATATAACCCCGAATGGAGGAATCTATACTTTTCGAAAAGTAGAGTCTTCCAAAAATGAATTGGCTATATTTCAAAGAACCCTGGCTTACAAGATTAAGCCTTGTTCAAAATATCAAAATATTTTCGAAAAGCAGATGCTATTAAGAAATAGGACAATCTCGTTTGAATCGAGTAACCAAAGGGATAAGCCCTCCCCCATCCTACTTTCTCTCCGAAAAGGAAAATTGGCTATTTTCAAAAGAAAGAAAAAAATCGAGAATACAAAAACTCCTCCGAAAGTGGTCTTCCCTTCATAAACAGGGAATACAAAAACTCCTCCGAAAGAGGTCTTCTCGTTCAAAAGAAAAAGGAGATATAAAAACACTCCTCCCAAAGAGGTCTTCCCTTCATAAACAGGGAATACAAAAACTCCTCCAAAGAGCTGCTCTCCTTTAAAGAAAAGAGGGATTAATGAAAAAATACTCCCAAAGGGAGACCCTCTATGAAAAAGAAACAAAAAGCCAAAGCTCCAAAGAGCGATTTTCCGATTCTTTGCCTAAAACCACGGGACGCTTCAGAAGGGACCGTGGTATCTCTTTCCCATATCCCTACGGCTTATCCCTGAGGAAAAAGATTCAAATTTGCAAAAATCCTAAAGTACGAATAAAATCGGCTTATTTGGATTTCATTTTGTTTGAGAACTCGACTCTGTTTTGTAGGAAATGGAACTTTGAAATGTTTTCCAAGTTTTTCCTACCCAAAAACCTCTACTGAGTAGCAGGTATTGAAACCCGAATGAAGGGAAGTATGAAAAATGGAAGTCCTTTTCGATACAAGTTAAAAGGAGTTCCTTTTCAAAAAGAAATTTTCGAAAAACCCACGAATGTCAAAAAGACATGGGTAAAACCCTGCTCGGAGCAACCAGCCTCAAAAGGCTCTCTTCGGGCTTAAAAACAAAAAATAAAATTTTTCTCATGCATGCATTCAAAGAGTCATTCGTGCATGATCATACATATAGGGAAATAGCTAGGAAAAGCCCCCTTTTGCTGAAAATCCCCACTTGTGGAAAAAGAAAACAGGGTTTTTGCAAAATAAATGGTGTATTCTCGAGAAAATTTGAGAGAATGGGGTGTTTCTTCTTTGCCATTATCCAAATACATTTGGATAATGCCAAAGAGGGGCATCTGTAAACACCCCAAATCTTCTATTTTTCAAAAACTCTCAGAACACCAAAAAGCTCGTTTGAGCCAAAACGACGACCTGTTTTGAAATGTGAAAATAGGTACAGAAGGCAAAAGAAGACCCTAGGCCCGAAGAGGATTCAAGCCCAGAGCTTCAGAAGCCACTCCCTGATAAAAAAACAAAAGAAAGCAGAGCCCATTTGATGAAAAGCTCAACGGAGTCCAGAACGGCGAGACGGAGTCCGGACGACAAAGTTGGGGAAAACCCAGCACCAGACGGAGCGCTGATGAAGCCAGTGCCCGCACAGATCGTTCGCCTCGAGAAGCCAAGAAGGACTGTCCGAAGAAATTTTGATTTGGATCTGGACCATATATATCCAGATCCAAATCCATGTAATGAATAGTGTTTGGATTTGGGCCAATCCAAATAGTGTTTGGGTCGATCCAAATAGTGTTTGGATTTGGATTGGATCCAAATAGTGTTTGGATTGGATCGGATCTGGATCAAAATATCCATATCCGTATCCATAAAAATATTAGGTTTGGATCGGATACAGATCTCAAAATATCCGAGATCCAATATCCAGATCCAAATAGTGTTTGGATTTGGGTATGGATCCAAACCCCAAACCCAAACCCAAATCCAAGACCCACCTCAAATCTCTATAAATAGAGGTGAGGGGGTCCATGTAAAGGGTTCATGCAAATATTTGGGAGGAGAGAGAGGGAGTGATAGACCTAGCCATGTGGGCTCATTGGGTGAGGTGGGTTCAAGCCATGTGGGCTAAGTGGGTCTAGACCAAGTGGCTGCAACCAAGGTGGGCTGGACCAAGTGGCTGCAACCGTGGAGACGTGGGCTCAAGCCAAGAAGGACCGGCTCCAAGAGGTAAGCCTAACCTAACCTAGCCATTCTCTCTACACCCCTCTAAACCTAACCCCAACCTAGCCTAGGTTCGAACCTACCTAACCCCAACTGAACCTAACCCTAACTAAACCTAGCCCTAACCCAACCTAGGTTCGACCAAACCTAACCCTAGACTTGAACCAACCTAAACCTAACCGGACCGCGCCTGCCGTGCGCACCCTGACGCTGTCCGCGCGCCCTGACGCTATCCCGCGCCCTGACGCCATCCCGCGCCCTGACGCCATCCCGCGCCCGTCTGCTGCGCCAGGCGCCCAACAGCCGCGCCAGCCACCCGACCACCTTCCTGCCGACTTGACCACCCTCCTGCCGACCCAACCTGCACCCTGGCCGTGACCTGTACCCTAGGACAGACCCTAGGACATACCCTACACAACCCCCGTCTTGGCCGAACCTTAGTTCCCCTAAGACCCTAATCGTGCCCCATAGAACCTCTCTCAAAGCCACCTAGGATAACCCCCTCTTGGCTGCCCAAGGTGAACCGTGAGCCCACGTGCAAGCAAGTTGAACATGGACCAGCTATTTGTAAGTGTCTAAACTTGGTCTATTACATTAACTTGCTTTATATTCAATTAAATTTTGATACGGGGTTGTAGTAAAGGAGCTTCGTCTCCCCCCGATTGTAATAACGTGGTTTGACACACCCACACACACGTGCACTTGAGCCTTTCCGCTCTTAGTCGTACACTTTTTGCACACACACGGGCCTAACCAGCCCTTAATATATAGTTATATTTATATATTTTAAGTCAAGGGGGTTTTTAATTAAGTCGTGTGTGTTGTCTTTCCATTTTCCACACGCACACACATTGAGCCTTCGCTCTTACTCCCAAGACCTTAGTAAAGGCCTTATTGTAGTTATATTTGGTTTCATTTATGTCGTGTGCGTAGTACTTCAATTCTACACTCACACACATTGAGCTTTCGCTCTTACTCCCAAGACCTTAGTCAAGGCATACTGCAATTTATATTTGGGTTTCATTTCATGTCGTGTGTGTAAGTCTTTCAATTCAAGCACGCACACACATTGAGCCTTCGCTCTTATTTACAAGACCCAAGTAAGGGCCCCTACATATACTCTATATAAAGTATTTCTTTCGGCTACGTCTTTAAGATTCGGGTTTTAAGGTTCAAGTCGTGTGCGTTGTCTTTCAATATATACACGACACACACTTACACAATTGAGCCTTTCCGCTCTTAAGATATAGCCATATTTCCCCTTCGGCTATTTACTTTACAAGTCATTTCCCTTCGGCAATTTCCCTTCGGCATTGTCTTTTAATTTCGGGTTTTCCCTTTGGAGTAGCGTGAGTTTGCATTGCATCTACGCCATACCACGAGGTAGGACGCATATTGCATCGAAGCAAGCCCCGTACTCCCGCTCAAATTCGCCCCATGTAGTGGAGTGTTCATAACACACACCTAGGTGGCCCATAAAGGGATAAAAAGAAAGACTTAGGCACGTGCAAATCCACGTGATCTAAAATCTGAGAATCGCATAAACCCGAATCAAATCGTGCAAGACTTAGGGTCGTCCAACCCTTACAAAGTCAAAATCGCCCAAATGCATGGTTTTCAAAAGGTTTTAAAACACTTCTTCATTTAAAATATTTTGAGTTAAACTTGTTTCAAAACGAAGTCTCTAAGCGTACAGACTGACCCTTGCGCATCGGTGCAAGAAGGTCTGCGACGTAAAAATCCCGCTTGCCTACAATCGCCTTTCAAAAGTCAGATTGTTTTCAAAACATACTTTGCTAGTTAAAGTAAACTAGCTGGCACGCCCATAAAGCGAAGTAGATTGCGAAAAGGTTCACTTCAGGCCTAAGAACCCGCAAGTGAAAATTTTTCGGTGTCTACAATAAGCCAAGAGAGTTTTCGAAATATAGTAGATGGCATACTCCTTATGGGTGTCATCCTCGTATTGAGCCAACAGGGCTCCTAAAGTATTTACATGCACGGAGATGTATAATAAAAGCGGTTTTCCTTGCTTTAGAGGGTTCAAAACAGGGGGATTAACCAAGTATGTCTTCAGTCTCTCGAAGGACTTTTGGCATTCGTCATCCCATAAGAATTTCGTACCCTTCCTCAACAGTTTGTTGAAGGGTTCACATCTAGTTGCCAGATTCGATATGAATCGGCGAACGGATTGTAAGCGACCCTGGAGGCTACGGATTTGGGTGAGATTGGAGGGTGGAGCCATGTCTATAATGGCTCGACACTTAGAGGGGTCGACTTCTATTCCCCTTTGGCTCACCATAAAGCCTAGAAGCTTCCCTGATTCTACCCCGAACACACATTTTTGAGGGTTTTGCTTTACTTTGTAAAGCCTAAGCCTTTCGAAAATCTTTTGTAAACATTCGATATGGGTGCATCGGGTTTTGGATTTTGCCAAGAGATCATCTACATACACTTCTACAAGCTCATGAATTTGATCATGGAAGATTGTGTTCATGGCTCGTTGGTATGTTGCGCCGGCATTTTTCAAACCAAAGGGCATGACTGTATAGCAGTACGTGCCCCATGGGGTTGTGAAGGCGGTCTTACCCTGATCTCGTGGACTTAGTTTGATTTGATTATAGCCTGAATAGCCGTCCATGAATGAAAACATTTCATGATTTGCAGTACTATCAACTATCAAATCTATGTTTGGTAGAGGATAATTATCCTTTGGAGTGGCTTTATTCAGGTTTCTGAAATCGATGCATATTTGAATTTTCCCATTGGTTTTTCAAACTACAACGATATTTGACAACCAATCAGAATACGCAATGGGTTTTATAAATCCGGCTTTTAGCAGATCTTCTAAACCCTCTTTGACTTGCGTGTGCACATTTGGGTGTATTTTCCTAAGCTTCTGCTTTATGGGTTTTACACCTGCATCTAAGGGAAGACGATGCTCGACAATGCTGGGATCTATGCCCGACATGTCTTCATACGTCCATGCAAACACATCTAAATAGGTTCGTAGAAATGCAATGAATGCTAACTTTTCAGTTTCATGCAAGCATGCGCCTATTTTGATGGTTTTGGGATTGGAATCATCCCCTAGGTTCACCTCTATGAAATCTCCTCCTACTGATTGGGAAGGTCTTTCAAAATCGAGAATTCTATGAAATTCTGGGAGCTTAGAAGTGGGATCTTCCTCAAGGGGATCCACTTCTGGGCTTTGATCATTCTCGTGGGCTATAGACCCGAGGGAACTTGATGCGTGTTTTTCAAAATGACCTGGTTTTGTACTTGGATTTTCAAGTGATTTCGAAATTTTTGGTCTGGCTATGCAGACGACGTTTCTTTCGAAATCCTTTTCTTTTGCCAAAGTCCTACCAGGAGCAGCTATGTACAAAATATTTTTGGTATTTTCCAAATTTTCTATTTTTTTGGGTTTTTGTAAAACAAGAACTTTGGGAACTATACAAAGCACTCTTTTTTCGAGTTTTTGTTTTTCCATTGTTTTTGGTTTTTCTTGTTTTTCGATTTTTTTGATTTTAAGTTTTTCAAATGTTTTTGTATTTTTAGAAAAGGGATCTTCCGTCATACCTACAAAGGGAAAACACTACGGGTTAGACTCGGAATAGGAGATCTAAATCGTAGGTCTCTTCTAAGGCAGGCTCTGGGGCACCCTTGACCCAGGTGGTCACAGGGGGTGGCTTCGGCGTTATTCGGGGAGTATAGCCGATCCCATATCGGCTTGGGTTGGCCCTAGGAAGGATGGGCTCTAGGAGACCCTGGTTCTACGTCCCTAGACTTTTGTAGGGCGTGTAGCCCATGTTCAACAACATGTTCCACGACTTTTTGTTTTTTGAAAAAGTAGGATACAAGTCGTGGTCCTGGAACATGCTATCGTCCATATTAGGCTCAGATGGCCTCTTGTCCAGGGGCTTTGGAAATAGGGAACGCTTGGGTTTTCCTAGGAGGATTAAAGTTGGGAGGGGGCCTGCTTTGGGCGGCCCCTTCACACATACAACCTTCCTAGGGTTGTTCAACACGAGCCGAGGTGGCTCAACCATAATTTGCCCCAGGTTAGCCTCATGGGCCTGGGAGCTTGATAAACAAGGGGAGTTTATGATCCCCTGAAGCTGTGGGTGACTCTCACCTAGGATCACTACGACCTGGTCCCTAAAAGGGATCTTGACACACCTGTGGAAGGTGGATGGCACAGCGCACAAACTGTGTATCCAGGGCCTTCCCAGCAACATGTTATAATGGGGGTGGATGTCCAAGACATGGAACACTCCCGTGTGTTCGATCCCTCCCGTTTCCATTGGGAGTTCGATGGATCCTAAAGGTCTAGACGCATTCCCATCGTATCCAGTGATAACGATGGGGCTTGGGTTCACTGAAGTCAAGGTGACTCCGATTTTGTACGCCACATGAAGTGGAAGGATGTTGAGCCCTCCTCCACCATCGACTAGGCACCTGTCCAGAGAGTGGTTGTTTAGAACCACCTCGATATGCAGAGCCTGGTTATGGGTTTCGTAGGGTCTATCTACATCATCTTTCGAAAAAGTGATGGGCGATTTTGCTCCTAATAAAGCCACTTGGGCAGACAAGGATTCCGGACTTATGTTCGAATCAACCTTGGACCTTTCTAGAATTTTCTCTAATACAAGTCTATGCCTAGGCGAGGTTTTTATAAGCTCTAGGATAGACATGTGAATAGAAATCTTTGAGAGGTGGTTTTCGAAGTCATAAGGATATAGGATGACTTTGTCCTTATCTGCTTTTGGCAGACCACTAGGGATACATGCTTTTGAGGGGCCAGGCACACTGACCACCTTTTGAGCACCTTGAAGGTGTGGGGGTTGATAGATCCTCCCGGATCTAGTGACTTCCCCCACGACCAGCCTAGGGTTCGCGCTAAACTTGGCTCTAAGGATGAGCTGAGGAGAACCTTGGATTTTTAAAACTGGCTTTACCGGGGTTTCCACTTTTGGTGGTCCCCGAATGACGACTTGGGCGGGCCTCTTGTATAGTACAAGGATGGGCGCACAAGTAGGTCGACCAGGTTCTGGCTTTCGCGCTAGTTCCTTGGAAATGGTGAGGGTACATACCTCCTTTCCTTTCCCACTGCCACTGGTGTGTTTGGGAAAGGGTTCCTTGAAGATAGCTTGAGGTGGCACAGGTTCCGCAGTGACCTGGAGTTGGCCTTCTGCTATCAAGTTCTCAATTTTATTTAAGAGAGAGAAGCAGCGTTTGGTATCATGGCCTTTGAGCCGATGATACTTACAAAATCGGTTTAAATACCCCCCTTTGGAAGTGACTCCTTCGGGGATTTCAGGGAGTTCTATCATGCCTTGGGCAAGGAGGAGGTCTAGGACCTCCGACACAGGTTGCCCCAGCGGAGTATACTCCCGTTTTTCAATCGGTTTTTGAAAATTGCGCTCCCTCTTATTTTCTAATTTTTCAAAATTTTTGGAAGTGCCCGCCACGCCTGGATCCACCCGGACATTGGCGATTTTATGGGGCTTTGCCCCTTTGTCCGTCGTGGGCAGCCCATATGCGATGGGCTTTTCCAAACGGGTTTTTGGAATGGCACTTCCTTTCCACAAGTGATCGTATGTCCCTTTTCGCAAGTTGGTTTCGAAAAGGGAGGCCTTTTTGATCAACTTATGGAAAGTTGAAATCTCATGGAGCGAGAGAAGGGTTTTTAACTCGCTT
Source organism: Brasenia schreberi (assembly GCA_036023115.1). Lineage (NCBI taxonomy): Eukaryota > Viridiplantae > Streptophyta > Magnoliopsida > Nymphaeales > Cabombaceae > Brasenia > Brasenia schreberi. The sequence goes on along the minus strand of JAYKKT010000078.1, from coordinate 14,274,759 downwards.
TTAAAATTATCCAGGATGAGCATTACTGTGCATCCTTCGGATATGGGCTCTCGCACTTGGCCCAAAAGCGACCTCCATCTTATAATGAAGGCATGCACGTCTTCGTTCATGCCTTGCTTTGTATCCCTTAAGGTATTCAGAGTCGGCATGACTTCTACGTTGTGTGCAAATCTTTGCATGAAGTAGTTCACTAACTCTTCAAAAATAGCGAACTGGCTTAAGTCGTAGGAAGCCAGCCATTTGGCAGCTGTGCCTTTAAGGGATAGAGGGAACCAATACACCCATTTCATCGAGTCCTTTTTCTTCTTATGGGCTCGACGTGAGAAAAGCTGCAAGTGAGACCTAGGGTCTCCCATGCCATCATACCGATGGAAGTTCGGTATTTCATCGTCACTGTCTGTTTCGTAATCCATAGGAAGGAAATCAGACAGGGCGTAGTTTCTTTTCTCTTTATTCTACCCTTTTAGCAACTGCTGTAGGGCTTTACGGTCCTTTTGTGTGAAGGACTCGTGGTATTAGTTGCCTTCCATTACGGAGGCCTCTTTTTGCTTGCGAGGTTTTTCAGATTTCTTTTTAGGCCTTTGTTCACCGTTTGATGAACATGAATCGCCTACTTCAGCCTCTTGGCTGAGAGCATCGATTTTGGCCTCAAACTCCCTTCTCAAGTCCTTGATTTCATCTAGTTTTATTTTGTTTTTGAAAATCCTCCTAGAGTGAGAACTTGATGCGCATGAGCCTTGGCTCGACACTTCACTTGGATTGGATTTTGACATGCTTTTCAAGCTTTTTCAAAAATGTCCTAAGTACAAGCAAAGAAAACAAGTTAAAATGACACCTTTTACAAAATTTTCGCAAGACTCCTACTTAAAAACTCGATTTTTGAAAGGCTCACGTCCCACCGGGCGTGCCAATCCCTGTAGACGCGCGAAAATCCCTGCCTCTCGCCTTTTCAGGGCTTAGAGAGGATCCTCTCGTGTGTCTAAGGCCTATATATGCAAACAGGGTGTGCCAGCTAGCTTACCTAAGCTAGCGAAGATATTTTTAACACTGACTTCTAAACGTGGCGACTGTGAGCAAGTGAGCTCTTGTCGTCGCAGACTTTCTTGCACCGATACGCAAGGGTCAGTCTGTACGCTTTGCAAAAATCGAGTTTTGGAGAGAAAGTCTACGAAGCGGTTTGAGGTGTCTATTTCGGGTCTTTAAAATGCGATTGCATGTTTTAGATCACGTGGATTTGCACGTGCCTAAGTCTTTTCTTTTATCCCTCTTCGGGCCACCTAGTTTGTGTGTTATGAACACTCCACTACATGGGCGAATTCGAGCGGGGCTTGCTTTGATGCAATATGCGTCCTACCTTGTGGTATGGCGTAGATGCAATGCAAACTCACGCTACTCCAAAGGGAAAACCGGAAATGTAAAGACAATACTGAAGGGAAATAACCGAAGGGAAATAACCGAAGGGAAATATGTATATAGAGGATGTATATGAGCCCTTACTCGGGTCTTGCAAATAAGAGCGAAGGCTCAATGTGGGTGCGTGCTTGAATTGAAAGACTTACACACACGACATGAAATTAAACCCAAATATAAATTGCAGTATGGCCTTGACTAAGGTCTTGGGAATAAGAGCGAAGGGTCAATGTGTGTGAGAGTGCTTGAATTGAAAGACTTACACACACGACATGAAATGAAACCCAAATAGTATAGGTCGGCCCTTACTTGGGTCTTTCAAATAAGAGCGAAAGCTCAATGTGTGTGAGAGTGCTTGAATTGAAAGACTTACTCACACGACATGAAATGAAACCCAAATAGTATAGGTCGGCCCTTACTTGGGTCTTTCAAATAAGAGCGAAAGATCAATGTGTGTGAGAGTGCTTGAATTGAAAGACTTACTCACACGACATGAAATGAAACCCAAATAGTATAGGTCGGCCCTTACTTGGGTCTTTCAAATAAGAGGGAAAGCTCAATGTGTGTGAGTGTTTGAATTGAAAGACAACACACCCAACTTAAGCAAAAACCCTTCGAAAATGAAAGTATATATATATACTTATGTATTAGTGGCTGATTAGGCCCGTGTGTGTTCAAAATCGTGCAAGAGTGCACGTGTGTGGGTGTGCCAAGCCACGTTATTACAAGCGGGGGGAGACTATGCTCCGTTATTACAACCCCGTATCAAATTGAATCTCAAGCAAGTATACGACTAAAGACCGAGTTTAGGCACTTACGAGTAGCTGGTCCGTAGAGGCCTTGCTTGAGCGTGGGCTTGGCCTTCGCCTTGGGCTGCAAACGGGAGCTCCGCGAGGGTGGATGACAAAGGGTGCTGGCCAGCTGCAAGTGGGGTGTGGGATAGGCGCCTTGAAGGTGGCCGGCTGCAAGTGGGTGTCGCCTTGATGTGGGGGATTAAAGGGGCTGGGCCAAGTGAGTGTGTAGGGTCACGAATGGAGAGTATAGAGTGTTAGGGAATATGGACCTAAGGGGAGTTTAAGGGAAGGCCGAATGGGAGTCTTAGGGGAAAAGAGATGGCTGGCCGGGTGTAGTTAGGGTAGTTAGGTAGTGGCCGGTGGTTTAGGTTGTGATAGGTTCGGCTAGGTGAGAATGGTGGCAGCAAAGGGCTGATGTGTAGGTAAGGTGGTGGTATGGTGGGTGGCTAGGAGTGGAGAGGGAGTAGAGAAGGAGCTAGGTAGAGTGGGGGGGGTACTTACCGAATGGGGAGAAGGTGGTGCTCGGCTGGGCTTGGGGAAGGCAGTGAGGCTTGGCCGGGAGGTGGTGGAGATGGCGGTGCAAGCTGTGGTGGGATGGAAGGATGGTGGTGGTGCAGGCGGCGCAGGTGGAGCAGCTGGGGCAGGTTCGGCTGGGCTGGGAAGTGGGGGAAAGAGAGGGCCCCGACTGGGATTGGTGAGGGTTTCTAGCTTGGAAAACCCGCCCCAAGAGGGGGGGGGGTTTATATAGGGATGGGTAGGTCGGTTAGGGCTGGGCTTGGGGTAGTGGTTAGGTAGGGTGGTATGAAGATAAGGTGGGCTGGAAAGGGTTGGGCCAGATATTTTAAAAACTAGTGGTTTGGGTAGATTGTGGGCTAGGGGTGGTTTAGGGGTTTAGGGCTAGGTTAGGTGGTTGGGTTTTAGGGTGAGGTTTAGTGAGCTAGGTTAGGTGATTAGGCTAGGTTTAGGCTAGGTTTAGGGAAATTAACCTAGGTTTAGGGAAGGATTAGGGAAGTGGGTTAGGTGATTAGGTTGGGATTAGGCCAGGATTAGGGAAGTGGGTTAGGTGATTAGGTTCAGATTAGGGGTGGATTAGGGTGGTAGGCTAGGATTAGGTGTTTTGGGTTAGGTTTAGGTGAGGGAGCTCCCTTTGCATGGCCCATAGACCTTAACCACCTCATGTTGGTGCAGCCCTAGGTTAGGTTTTGGCTAATTACAAGCTTAAACCCACTCAATTAGGCTAACCCACATGATTAACCCCAAACTTGACACACAAGTCAAGCTTAATTACAACACTCTTGATATTTTCCATCCCCACTCTCTCTCATGCCCATAATCCCACGTGAATTTCAAGTGGGCCCCACCTCCATTTATGAGAAGGTGATGTGGGCCATGGATATGGATATTGGATTGGATCTCTGGATCCAAATCCAAATCCAAGTCCACACATGGGTTTGGATTGGGATCTGGATATATATGGTCCAGATCCAATCCAAACTGAACTCTGACTCCTTCGAGCTGGGTTCGAAACGGACGATTTGTGCGGGGCCTGACAGCATCAATACTCCGTCTACGTTGGGTCTTCGCCAACATGGTCGTCCACCTCCGTTTCTGCCTTCCGGAGATGACTTCAAATGATATTGTGATAAGAACAGGGTCTTGGACGTTCGAGATCCTGGGGGTGTGGATGTGATACGAGAGTTGCTGTGCCGGGCTTGACATGTGCTCCGGTTCCGGGCTCTCTTTGACTTTGCTGGTCCTGTCTTGATTAGGCCAAGCTGCTTTGGGGTTTCAAAAACGTGTTTTGAAAGGTTTTCAAAAGCTATATTACATATTTTTGAAATATGAAGTTTAAAACGTATATACAGGGTTATCTGGAAGGCTCCTGGGTTTCCAGACTCAAAAATGCCCTTTGGGGCTGCTTGTATAAAACCAGATGAATTTGAGAAATTTGTGGGATTTCGGGGTGTTTACAACTTTGTATTTCATGTTCCGGGCTTGAAGTCTGCTTCTGGCCTAGGCTCTCCTTTTGCCTTTTGATCCTGCTTTTATCAGGCCAAGTTGAATTCTGGGCTTTTGAACCTGCTTTTGGAGCTGCTTTTGATCAGGCTCTACTTGTTTGTTTTGGCTTTTTACAAAATGGGGACTTGGCCCGAGTTTAAGAAATTTACATTTTGAATGGGTTTTCAATAGAAGTTTAAAGCTTCTTGGAACTCTTGGGTTTTCCAAAACTCAAAATTTGGTTTTGAAATGGATTTTCAAACCAGGTGTTTGTTTTGGAAAATCATTTGATTTTGGGGTGTTTACAGATGCCCCTCTTTGGCATTATAAAGAAGACAACACCCTTGTTTGCTTTCTCCCTAGATTCGTCCTCAAGAATATGGGATCGTCCCAATTTTGAGAAAAACGTTTCCTTTGTGCCCAATAAGAGGGAATTTTTGCCAAAGGGGACTTTACCTAATGCGGTTCTGGTCCAAATTGGGACTGTGTAGATGTCCATGCATGCACATATGAGTGAATGACATGGAATGATATGCAAGAAAGTATGGTTTTCTAGAGACTTAATGGAATGGTCGAACTTGGGAGTCGTATGAAGACCTGCTGCACCAAGTGAGCTGGTTTTATGTTGCTCGATGTTCGAGGTTTTCTCAATTCGTTTAGAGAGAGGAAAACTCTTTTAGCTTCAATCCTAAGGATTTTCAACTTCTCGTGTTTCCCTTTACTTGAGTCTTAACCCTTGCTAATCTAGCAGAGGTTTTATAAGAAAATCAAGTAGCATTTCATAATTTTTACGCCTTACCCAACAATGTCTAATTCTCAAACAAAATGAGATTCAAGTAAGTAAATCCTATTTTTACTTTAGGACTCCTTGAAATGAACCTTTCCTCACTTGGGATAAGTCGCAAGGATGCGGAAAGAGTTACCATGATCCCTTCTTGAGCGTCCCGTGGTTTTAGGCAAAGAGGAGGAAAACTGTTCTTTTGAGCTTTTGGTTGCTTTTTTCCTTTTTTCATAGAGGGTCTCCCTTTGGGAGTATTTTTTCTTTGTTCCCTCTTTCCCATAGAAGAAACGATTTTTTTCTTTTCAATTCAGCTTTCTTTTGGAAAGAGACTTTTGTAGGGATTTCCCTTTTTGCTTTTTGCCATGTTTTCCTTTTGGGAAAGAGAAGAGAATAGGGGAAGGACTTATCCCAATGATCTACTCAATTCATCCCAGATCAGCCTATTTAGAAATAGCACGCACTACTTGCAAGTATCTTGCTATTTTGAACCAGGCCTTTTTTTGTAAGAAGGATTTTGAAATGTAACCCATTGTTTTGAAAACTCCGTTTTTTCACAAGCATCGAGTTTCTCATTCAGGGTTGCACAATCTGCCTTGATCCTCACTCGCGAAGTTTCAAAGGAGATTTTTCTCAAAATATTTTCGAAATAAGACTTAGCTTAGACCCTACACGTGGTATTTTTTCAAATATTGAGCATTCATAGGGTTTGCTAAGCTCCTATCCTCAACATCGACTAACCAGTAGGTGTTGTTCGTGGTGGTTCCACGTACAACATAAGGACCATCCCACTTAGGCCGCCACTTTTCAAGTGGATGTGGGCCATGATGTTGGATGATTTTTAGCATAAGGTCTCCCACTTTGAAGTGGCGAGGTCTCATATGTTTCTCATAGTGTCGGGCTACCCTTTAACGGTATGCATGTGCATGATCCATGGCAAGGAGCCTTCTCTCGTCTAATAAATCAAGATCGGCTATTATAGCATGCTGTAGCGTCTCTAGGGGGAGGTCGAGTGTAAGTGATGTATGAAATGAATGCAGTTTGGTATGAATGGGGAGAATGGTGTTTGTGCCATAGACCAACTCAAATGGTGTGGCATTTGTGGGAGTTTGGATGGAAGTCCTATAAGCCCATAAGGCTTGATCCAACTTCTCATGCCACGTCCTACCCTTCTCTAAGGTTTTCTCAATAATACTTATGAGAGTCTTGTTGGTGGCTTCAGCTTGGCCGTTGCCTTGAGGGTAATAGGGCGATGAGAAGTGGTGAGTTATGCCATACGTGTTATATAACTTTACCATCCTCTCGTTCTTGAAGGGGGTGCCATTATCAGACACTAGGTCTCTTGAAACTCCAAATCGAGGCAAAATATTTTTCCTAATGAACGCCACTACATATTGCTCCTTAATATTAGTCAAGGAGGTAGCTTCAACCCATTTGGAAAAATACTTAGTGGCTGCTAGGATAAACCTATGCCCGTTTGATGCATTTGGAAAAATTGGTCCTATGATGTCAAACGCCCACATGGTGAATGGCCATGGGTTAACCACGGAATGTAGGGTGGATGACGGGATATGAATGGTGTGTCCATGCACTTGACAAGGGTGACACTTCCTAACATGGTCATGACAATCCTGCTTTAGAGTGGACCAAAAGTAACCAGCTCTAAGTATTTTCATTACCATCATGTTTGCATTTACATGCCCTCCACATTCTCCATCGTGGAATTCATGCATTATAATCCTAGCCTCCTCAAGGTCGACACACCTCAATAAGATGCCAGTAAAACTCTTTTTATAAATAATCCCTCCCAAAATTATGTATTTGGTTGAAATCTTTCGAATAAAAGCTTTTTCTTTAGACGAAGTGAACTTTGAAAATCCTCCATTTTCTAAGATCTTTAATGTCTTGAAACCAGGGTTTTTCAGTAGAAGTTGGGTTGTTTTGGCAAATCTCCAAATCGTGAGTGGATGGAGTGGTGAGTGCCATATTTCTAAGGATCGAGTTCCCAAGATGGGATCGACCCTTAGGGCTGAGCCTAAGGATGAGAGGGCATTGGCTATGCCATTGTCCTCTCTTCCTACGTGTGTGAGTGTGCATGATTGGAACGACTCGACCAGTTTGGTGGCCAATTTGTGGTACGAAAGAAGTTTTCATTTTTTATTTGCCAAATTTTCAACACTTGGTTTATGACAAGTAAAGAGTCTCTAAAGACTTCGATGCGTGATGCCCCTAGAGTTTTCAAAATTTTCAAGCCTTGTATGAGTGCTTCATACTTGGCTATATTTTTAGAACATTTGAAATCTAGGTGAATAGCGATGGGAATTTCTCCCTTTTAAGGAGATATGAGGATGATTCCTGCCCCAACCCCTCTTTGATTTCATGCTCCATCGAAGTGCATCTTCCACACTTGGTTTTCGTTTAAGCAGTTTGCTAAAATATGGTTTTGAAATTGATTTTGAAAGATGCCCTCGTCAGGCATTTCATCAAGTGTGGGATATGAATCCTCTAAAGGGAAATCAGCCACATAGTCAGCTAGGGCTTGCCCCTTAATGGAGGTTTGATGGTAGAACTTTAGGTCATACTCCATTAAGAGGAGCTGCCATTTACCCAGCCTACCCGTGAGGATAGGTTTTTCAAATAAGTGCTTGATTGGATCAAGCCTAGACACTATCCAGATCTCATGGTCTAGGAAGTAATGTCAAAATTTCTGGCAGTCCCATACCAAAGGCAAGCATGTTTTCTCCATGGCTTGATAGTTTCTTTCATAAGCCAATAGAGTTTTCGAAATATAGTAAATAGCATACTCTTTATGGGTATCATCCTCATATTGAGCTAATAAGGCACCCAAGGCATTCGTATGCACAGAAATATAAAGCAAAAGCGGTTTTCCTTGCTTTGGAGGGTTTAAAACCGGAGGATTAACCAAATACGCTTTTAATCTTTCGAAAGCTTTTTGGCAATCGTCGTCCCATACAAATTTCACCCCTTTTCTCAAAAGCTTGTTGAAAGGTTTGCATCTCATTGCGAGGTTTGAAATAAACCTTCTAATTGATTGGAGGCGACCTTGGAGGCTTCGGATTTGAGTTAAATTGGAGGGTGGAGGCATATCTATGATGGCTCAACACTTAGAGGGGTCGACTTCAATGCCCCTTTGGCTTACCATAAAACCTAAAAGCTTGCCGGATTCTACTCCGAAGATGCACTTTTGAGGGTTTAGTTTCACTTTATAAAGCCTCAGTCTTTCGAAAACTTTTTGCAAAGATTCGATGTGTGTGCATCGGGTTTTTGATTTCACCAAGAGATCATCCACATACACTTCCAAGAGCTCGTGAATTTGATCGTGAAAGATCGTAATCATGGCTCTTTGATATGTGGTACCAGCGTTTTTCAAACCAAAGGGCATGACTGTATAGCAGTACATGCCCCAGGGTGTGGTGAAAGCAGTTTTAGCCTCGTCTCTTGGGGCTAATTTGATTTGATTATAGCCCGAGTAGCCATCCATAAAGGAAAAACGTCAAGGTAGGCTTCAAGAATGCAATGAATGATGCTTTTTCATGCTCATGCAGACATGTGCCTATCTTAACACACTTTGGTTTTTCTTTACTCCCTAGGTCAATTTCTATGAAATCCCCTCCTACAAAATTTGAAGGTTTTTCCAAATCGAGAATTTTGTTAAACTCGGGAAGCTCAGAGGTTTGATCCTCCTCAAGGAGAAGGGGATCCTCCTCCGTGCTTTGATCATTCTCGAGAATTTTAAATCCTAGGGAATTTGGATTTGATGCATGGTTTTTACAAACACCTGGTTTTGGTTTTAGAATTTCTACAGGTTTTGAAGATTTTGGTCCTTTTATGAAGATGATTTTTTCTTCAAAATCCTTGGTTTTTTCCAAATTTCTACTAGGAGCTGGTATGTACACGATTTTTTTGGTATTTTCACAAATTTTTAATGTTTTTGGGTTTTTGCAAATTTGTAATTTTTTTGGTTTTTTGTTAAAAGAGGGGTCTTCCATCACACCTACAAAGAAAACACCACGTATTAGTCTCTAAACAGGAGATATAAACCGTAGGTCTCGGTTTTAGTAGGCTCCACGGCACCCTTGACCCAAGTGGTCGTGGGTGGTGGCTCTAGGGGTATGGTGGGAATATAGCCTATCCCATACCTATTTGGATTTGGATTTGGGAAGACAGGCTCTAGACGCCCATTGTTTTTATTCCCTACACTTTGGTAGGGCATGTAGCCCATGTTGAGCATCATGTTCCTAGGTTTTCTTATTTTAGAAAACTCTTTGTACAAAGGATGACCTTGGAACTTGCTGTCATCCATGGCATGCTCAAAGGGTTTTTGGTTTAGGGTTTTCTTTAGAAACATAGTGTAGACACGCGAAAATTTTCACTCTGGGTTCTTAGGCCTGAAGTGAACCTTTTTCGTGTCTAAGTCACTTTAGGGCGTGCCAGCTAGCTTACTCAAACTAGCGAAGTATTTTTGAAATATCTGACTTATGGGGCGACTGTGCACAAGTGGGATCTTTTCGTTGTAAACCTTGGGTCGGTTTAAACGCTTTAGAAAATATTGATTTTAAACAAGCATGGACTTTTGAAAAGAGTATGAAAGTACTTGATCGATTTGTATGCCTATTTACAGATTTTATTTACGTGGGGTTGCACGTATCTAAGTCTTTCGATTTTATCTACTTAGGCGGGATGTGTGTGCATCAAGTGGCCTAAGATTGGCATGTTTGAAGGGGGTATTTGGGGCTTCTTTAAATGCAAGTATGCGCAATATCTCGAGTTTGGTGGATATGCTATGCAACTCACACAACTTGAATGTAAAACCCGAATTTGAAAGATGTAGCTGAAGGGAAATACCCAAATTGAATGCAACTCACACGACTTGAATGTAAATTGCAGAAGGGAAATTGCGGAAGGGAGATATAGATATAAGAGCGGAAAGGCTCAATGTGTGCGTGTGTGTTTGTGTATAAATTGAAAGACAACTCACGCAACTTGGAATGTAAAACCCCGCTCGACTTAATTATAAAGTGCAGAATGGGAAATACGTATATATATATGAGCCCGAAGGTCGTCAACGTGTGCGTGTGTGTTGTGTATAAATGTAAAGACAACTTACATGACTTTGAAATGTAAAACCCAGCCGAAAGGGAGATCTATATATATGAGCCCGAAGGTCATCAACGTGTGCGTGTGTGTTGTGTATAAATGTAAAGACAACTCACACGACTGAATTTTAACAACCCAAAATGTAAAGACGTATACAGTTGAACCGGGAAAACTCACACAGCTGAAAGTATATAGATATGTCTATATCTTAGGGGCTGCCAAGGCCAAAAGGTGCGTGAGTGCTTGAGCAAGTGCTCGGGTGTCCCTTGGGTGCGAGTGTGGAATTGAAATGACAAACTCACATGACTTTTAAAGTAACAATCCGAATGAAATTGCAGCTTATATGGCTCTTACTAGAGTCTTTGGAGAAAGAGCGAAGGCTCAATTGTGTACGTGGGTGCTTGGTATACAAGATAAGAGCTAAGGCTCAAGTGCACTTATGTGTCTCGTGTACGAGATAAGAGCTAAGGCTCAAGTGCACGTATGTGTCTCGTGTGTCAAGCATCAATATTACATCCTGGGGGGAGACAACGCTCCGTTAATACAACCCCGTATCAAATTGAATTGGATATAAAGCAAGTTAACGTAAGAGACCAAGTTTATACACTTACAAGTGGCTGGTCCATCTTCACTTGCTCGTGCTTGGGCTTGTGTCCACCTTGGGCAGCCAAGAGGGGTCTCCCTAGGTGGGTTTGTGAGAGAGAGGTGGCTTTGAAGAGGCGCGTGGGCTTGGGGCTTAGGAGGTCCTAGGTTCGGCCAAGAGGGTAGGGTTATAGTCCTAAGGGGTCACGGCCTAAAGCAAGATCACGGCAACAAGGGTGGTTTGCCTAAGGTTGGTCCTAGGGTAGGAAGGTTTAGCCAAGAGAGTGGGGCAGTCGGGGCACGCAGGCAGGTGCTGCAAGGCGTTGTGGACGGCCAGGGCACACAGAAAGCGCAGGGCGCGTTGGGGGCGCGGGGCGCATGACAGGCGTCCGAGGGGACATGGGTAGCACGCTGTTGGCGCGCAATGCTCACGGCTGGTCGGGGATGTGAGGGTGGTTTGTTAGGGATAGTTTGAGTCGGTTGAGTTAGGTTAGGTTCAGTTAGGGTGAGTTAGGGTTCAGTTAAGGTTAGGTTGGTTCGAGTCTAGGCTAGGTTAGGGCTAGGTTGACCTCTTGGAGTCGGTCCTCCTTGGTTGAGCCCACTTCCATGCGCGGTTGCAGCCTCCCTTGATCGAGCCCACCTTGTTGCAGTCCACTTAGCCCACAATGGCTTGAACCCACACTCACCCTTGAGCCCACATGGCTAGGTTTATCACTCACTCTCTCTCCTCCCCAAGCAAGTTCACGTGTGATTTTTGGGGACCCCCTCACTCCTATTTATAAGCAAATGAGGTGGGTCTTGGATATGGGTTTTGGATTTGGGTCTTGGAATCCAGATCCAATCAAAACACTATTTGGGTCTAGATCTCAGATCTCGGATATTTTGGATCCATATTCGACCCAAATCCAAACATTTATATGGATACGGATCTCGATATTTTGGTCCAAATCTGATCCAATCCAAACACTATTTGGATCTAATCCAAATACTATTTGGATATGGATCTGGATATATATGGTCCAGATCCAATCCAAATTTTCTCTAGATGGTCCTTCCTAGCTTTTTGAGGTGGACATTTTGTGCGGGTCCTGGCTTCATCAGCGCTCCGTCTTATACTGGGTTTTCCCTAGTTTTGTCATCCGAACTCCATCTCACCGTTATGGATTCCATTTTTGCTCAATTTTGCCATTTCTGGCCCAAGTTTATGTTGCTTGGGTGGATGCATTTGATTTGGCTTCTGGGTATGCCGGGCTTGCATTCTGCATCGGGCCTAGGCCTTCCTTTCTCCTTTTGACCCTAGCTTTCATCAGGCTAGGGTGCTGCTTTTGGGCTTCTTCACCGGTTTCTGAGGCTGCTTTGGATTTGGCCCCTTTTGAGCTGTTTTATGGGCTGCTTCTTGATCAGGCATCACCCTCCATGCTTCACCTGTTCGTCTTTGGCTTTTGGCAAAATGGGACTTGGCCCGATGTTAAGAAATCTATATTGGATATGGGGTTTTAAAACAGAATTTACAAGCTTCTGGAAGCTCCTGGGTTTTCAAAAATCTCAAATTTAGCCTTTTGGATTAATTTTCAAATCAGGTGTATGTTTTTGCAAAATCGTGGGATTTTGGGTTGTTTACAGATGCCCCTCTTTGGCAAATGGCAAAGACGACAACACCCCTGTTTGCTTTCTCCCTGGATTTGTCCTCGAGAATATGGGATCGCCCAGTTTTGAGAAAATATTTTCTTTAAGACCCGTAAGAGGGGATTTTCGCCAAAGGAGACTTTGTCTAAGATGGTGCTAGTCCTAAATGGCATTGATACAAGTGTCCATGCGTGGATATGAATGAGTGGCATGGGATGATATGTTAGGAAGTATGGTCTCCTAGAGACTTAGTGTAATAGTCAAACTTGGGAGTCTTATGAAGACCTATTGCACCAAGGGAGCTAGTCTTATGTTGCTCGATGTTCGAGGATTTTCTAAACTCGTTTTTGAAAGAGGGAAGTTCCCTTTTAGCTTCAATCCTAAGGATCTAAGCTTTTCGTGTTTTTCCTTTAATCGAGTCTTGATACTGGCTAATCTAGCGGAGGTTTTATAAGAAAATCAAGCCCTATTTCAAAATTCCTATGCCTTACTCACACGTCTAACCCTCAAACAATATGAGATTCAAGTAAGCAAATCCTATGTTTATTTTAGGATTCCCTACAATGAACCTTTCTTCACCTTGGGATAAGTCACAGGGATGGGAAAGAGTTTACCACGGTCCCTTCTGGAGTGTCCCGTGGTTTAAGGCATAGAGGCGGAAAACTGTTCTTTTTGAGCTTTTTGGCCTTTTTCTGTTTTTTGTAGAGGGTCTCCCTTTGGGAGTATTTTTTCTTTATTCCCTCTTTTCCATAGAATACACGATTTTCCTTTTGATTCACTGTTCTTTTGGGAAAGAGATTTTGTAGGGGTTTCCCTTTTTCTTTTTGGCCAAGTTTTCCTTCTAGAGAAGAGAAGAGAAACGGGGAAGGACTTATCCCAAAGATCTACTCGATTCATCCCAGATCAGCCTATTTAGAAATAGCACGTACTACTTGCAAGTATCTTGCTATTTAAACCAGGCCTTCGTTCGTAAGAAGAAGGGTTTTTGAAATGTGACCCATTGGTTTTGGAAAACTCTGCTTTTTCATAAGTAATCGAGTCTCTCATTTAGGGTTTCCATGATTTGCTTTGATCCTTACTCACGAAGTGTTAAAGGAGGTTTTCAAAACTATTTTCGAAATGGGGCTTAGCTTAGACCCTACACATGGTATTTTTTCAAAAATTGAGCATTCATAGGGTCAGCTAAGTTCCTACCCTTAACATCGACTAGCCAGTAGGCGTTGTTCGTGGTGGTTTCATGCACAACATAAGGGCCATCCCACTTGGGCCGCCACTTTCCAAGTGGATGTGGGCCACGATATTTGATGACTTTGAGCACAAGGTCTCCCACTTTGAAGTGGCAAGGTCTCATATGCTTCTCATAGTGTCGGGTTATCCTTTGCCGGTATGCATGTGCATGATCCATGGCAAGGAGCCTTCGCACATCTAACAAGTCAAGTTCGGTCATTCTAGTATGCTGAAGCATCTCTAGGGGAAGGTCGAGTGCAATGGATGTATGAAATGAATGAATTTTGGTATGAATGGGGAGAATGGCGTTTGTGCCATAGACCAACTCAAATGGCGTGGCATTTGTGGGAGTTCGGATGGAAGTCCTATAAGCCCATAAGGCTTGATCCAACTTCTCATGCCACGTCCTACCCTTCTCTAAAGTCTTCTCAATAATGCTTATGAGAGTCTTATTGGTGGCTTCGGCTTGGTTGTTGCCTTGAGGGTAGTAGGGCGATGAGAAGTGGTGAGTTATGCCATACGTGTTACATAACTTAACCATCCTCTCGTTTTTGAAGGGGGTACCATTGTCGGATACTAAGTCCTTTGGAACCCCAAAGCGAGCCAGAATATTTTTCCTAATGAACGCCACTACATGTTGCCCCTGAACATTTGTCAGGGAGGTAGCTTCAACCCATTTGGAAAAGTATTTGGTGGCTGCTAGTATAAACCTATGCCCATTTGAAGCATGCGGAAATATTGGTCCTATGATGTCAAACGCCCACATGGTGAATGGCCAGGGGTTGACCACGGAATGCAATGAAGATGACGGGGTATGGATGGCGTGTCTATGCACTTGACATGGGTGACACTTCCTAACATGGTCATGGCAATCCTGCTTTAAGGTGGACCAACAATAACCCGCTCTAAGTATTTTTATTGCCATCATATTGGCATTTACATGCCCTCCACATTCTCCATTGTGGAATTCATGCATTACTATCCTAGCCTCCTCCAGGTTGACATACCTTAGTAAGATGCTAGTGAAGCTTTTTTTGTAAAGAACCCCTCCCAAAATCGAATATCGGGTTGAAATTCTTTGTATAAAAGCTTTGTCTTTGGACGAAGTGTATTCTGAAAATCCTCCGTTTTCTAAGAACTCTTTAATGTCTTGAAACCAAGGTTTTTCAGTATCAGTTTGGTTGTTTTGGCAAATCTCAAGATCGTGTGTGGATGGAGTGGGCGAGTGCCATATTTCCAAGGGTCTAGTTCCTAGAGTGGGATCGACCCTTAGGGCTGAGCCCAAGGATGAGAGGGCATTGGCTATGCCTTTATCTTCTCTTCCTACGTGTGTGAGAGTACACGATTTAAACGACTCGACCAGCTTGGTGGCCATCTTGTGGTATGGAAGAAGTTTTTCGTTTTTAACTTGCCAAATCTTTAACATTTGGTTTATGACAAGTAAAGAATCTCCAAAGACTTCGATGCATGATGCCCCTAGAGTTTTCGAAAATTTTAAGCCTTGTATGAGTGCTTCATACTCGGCTGTGTTGTTGGAACACTCGAAATCCAGGCGAATGGCTATGGGTATTTCTCCCTTTTCAGGGGATATGAGGACGATGCCTGCCCCAGCCCCTCTTTGGTTTCATGCCCCATCGAAGTGCATTTTCCACACTTGGTTTTCCCTTAAATAGTTTGATAAAATATGATTTTGAAATTGGTTTTGAAATATGCCTTCATCGGGCATTTTGTCAAGTGTGGGATATGAATCCTCTAAGGGGAAGTCAGCCATATAGTCGGCTAGGGCTTGCCCCTTGATGGTATTTTGATGGTGGAATTTTAGGTCATACTCCATCAAGAGGAGCTGCCATTTACCCAGCCTACTCGTGAGGATAGGTTTTTCAAACAGATGCTTGATTGGATCAAGCCTAGACACTATCCAGATCTCATGATCTAGGAAGTAGTGTCAAAATTTCTGGCAAGCCCACACCAAGGCCAAGCAAGTCTTCTCCATGGCTTGATAATTTCATTCATAAGCCAATAGAGTTTTCCAAATATAGTAGATGGTATACTCTTTATGGGTATCATCCTCATATTGAGCTAACAATGCACCCAAAGCATTCGCATGCACAGAAATATAAAGTAAAAGAGGTTTTCCTTGCTTTGGAGGGTTTAAAATAGGAGGATTAACCAAATACGCTTTTAGTCTTTCAAAAGCCTTTTGGCAATCATCGTCCCATACGAATTTTACCCCTTTTCTCAAAAGTTTGTTGAAAGGTTCGCATCTTGTAGCGAGGTTTGAAATATACCTGTGAATTGATTGGAGGCGATCTTGGAGGCTATGGATTTGGGTAAGATTGGAGGGTGGAGACATGTCTATGATGGCTCTACACTTAGAGGGGTCAACTTCTATGCCCCTTTGGCTTACCATAAAGCCCAAGAGCTTATCGGATTCTACTCCAAAAACACATTTTTGAGGGTTTAGCTTTACTTTGTAAAGCCTAAGCCTTTTGAAAAATTTTTGTAAACATTCGATATGGGTGCATCGAGTTTTTGATTTAGCCAAAAGATCATCCACATATACCTCTACGAGCTCATGAATTTGATCGTGAAAGATCGTAGTCATGGCTCTTTGGTATGTGGCTCCGGCATTTTTCAAACCAAAGGGCATGACTGTATAGCAGTATGTGCCCCATGGTGTGGTGAAAGCAGTTTTAGCCTGATCTCTTGGGGCTAATTTGATTTGGTTATACCCTGAATAGCCATCCATGAATGAAAACATTTCATCATTTGCAGTACTATCGACTATCAAATCAATGTTAGGTAAAGGAAAGTTATCCTTTGGAGTGGCTTTGTTCAGGTTTCTAAAATCGATGCATATTCGAATTTTCCCATTGGATTTTCGAACTACAACAATATTTGACAACCAATCAGAATACGCAATGTGTTTTATAAAACCGGCTTTTAGCAGATCTTCTAAACCCTCTTTAACCTGCGCATGCACGTTCGGATGAATCTTTCTAAGCTTTTGCTTTATGGGTTTCAAATCCAAATCTAGGGAAAGACAATGCTCTATGACTCTTGGGTCTATACCCCGCATGTCTTCATATATCCATGCAAACACATCGATGTAGGTTTTCAAGAATGCAATGAATGATGATTTTTCATGCTCATGCAAACATGCGCCTATCTTAATGTGTTTGGGATTTGTTTCACTCCCTAGGTTGATCTCTATGAAATCCCCTCCTACAGAATTCGAAGGTTTTTCAAAATCGAGAATTTTATGAAACTCGGGGAGATCAGAAGTTGAATCCTCCTCAAAGAGAAGGGGATCTTCTTTTGTGCTTCGATCATTCTCGAGAATATTGAATCCTAGGGAATTTGAACTCGATGCATGGGTTTTGAAATCACTTGGTTTTTGTTTTGGAATTTCTACAGGTTTCGAAGTTTTTGGTCTTGTTATGAAGATAATTTTCTTTTCGAAATCCTTGACCTTTTCAAAACATTTACCAGGAGTTGGTATATACAGGATTTTGTTTTTGGAGATTTCTAAATTTTCGATTTTTTTGGATTTTTGTAAAGAAAGGATTTTGGGAACTATACAAACAACCCTTTTTTTGATTTTTTTATTTTTTTAAGTGTTTTTGGGTTTTGGGTTTTTCCAAATTGTTTTTGAATTTCGAGATTTTTCAATTTTTTTGATTTTTGGTTTAAGAAGGGACCTTCCATCATACCTACAAAGGAAAACGCCACAAATTAGACTCAAAATAAGAGGTCTAAATCGTAGGTTTCTGCTTCACTAGGTTCCAAGGCACCCTTGACCCAGGTGGTCATAGGTGGGTGGTTCTGGTGGTATTTTGGGAGTATAGTCGATCCCATATCGGCTTGGGTTGGCTCTAGGCAGTATGGGCTCGAGGAGACCTTGGCTTTGTGTCCCTAGACTTTGGTAGGGCATATATCCCATGTTCAATAGCATGTTCCACGATTTTTTATTTTTTGAAAAGTTTTGATATAATTCGTGGTTTTGGAACTTGCTATCGTCCATGTTATGCTCGTATGGCTTTTTATCTAGGGTTTTTTGGAATAGGTGACACTTGGTCTTTCCTAGGATCGTGATGGTTTTGGGTGGGCGAGCCTTGGGCTGCCCCTTGATACACAACACCTTCCTAGGGTTTTGAAGGACGAGCTTGGGTGGCTTGACCAAGACTTGCCCCAGATTATCCTCAAAGGCTGGGTGACCTGATAAACATGGGAAATTTTGTATTTCCTGAAGCTGAGGGTGGCTCTCGCCTAGAATTACCACGACTTGGTCTTTAAAGGGGATTTTTATACACCTATGGAAGGTGGATGGCACAGCTCGTAGGTTGTGTATCCATGGCCTTCCAAGCAATAGGTTGTAATGGGGGTGTATGTCTAAGACGTGGAATACCCCTATGTGAGTTATCCTCCCATTTCCATGGGTAATTCTATGGCTCCTAGAGGTCTAGATGCATTCCCATCATATCCAGTGATTACGATGGGGCTTGGGATTATAGATGTCAAGATGACTCCGATTTGATACGCTACGTGGAGCGAAAGGATGTTGAGACCTCCGCCCCCATCAACTAGGCACCTGTCTAGAGAATGGTGATTCAATACAACCTCGATATGTAGGGCTTGGTTATGGGCTTCGTAAGGTCTTTCGATATCCTCTTCCGAGAACACGATGGGCGTTTTTACACCTATAGACGCCACTTGGGTTGACAAGGACTCAGAGGTTATATTTGAGCTAACCTTGGCTCTTTCTAGGTGTAAACACCCCGAAATCCTACGAATTTCTCAAATCCACCTGGTTTTGTAAAAGCAGCCCCAAAGGGCCATTTTGAGTCTGGAAACCCAGGAGCCTTCCAGACAACCCTGTACATATGTTTTGAACTTTACATATTTCAAAAATGTATAATACAGCTTTAAAAACCTTTTAAAACACGTTTTTGAAACCCCGAAGCAGCTTGGCCTCATCCAGACAAGACCAGGAAAGCTAAGAAGAGCCCGGAACCGGAGCACATGTCAAGCCCGGCATAGCAACTCTTACATTGAACCCACCCCCAGGATCTCGAACGTCTAAGACCCTATTATCATCAAAACATCATTTGAAGTCATCTTCAGAAGGCAAAAACAGAGGCGTACGATCATGTTGGCGAAGACCCAACGCAGACGGAGTACTGATGCTGTCAGACCCCGCACAAACCGTTCGTTTCGAACACAACCCGAAGGAGTCAGAATTCAGTTTGGGTTGGATTTGGACCATATATATCCAGATCCCAATTCAAACCCATGTGTGGACTTGGATTTGGATTTGGATCCAGAGATCCAATCCAATATCCACATCCATGGCCCACATCACCTTCTCATAAATGGAGGTGGGGCCCACTTGAATTTCACGTGGGATTATGGGCATGAGAGAGAGTGGGGGAGGATAAGATCAAAGAGTGTTGTAATTAAGCTTGACTTGTGTGTCAAGTTTGGGGTTAATCATGTGGGTTAGCCTAGTTAACATGGGTTTAAGCTTGTAATTAGCCAAAACCTAACCTAGGGCTGCACCAACATGATGTGATTAAGGTCCATGGGTTATGCAAAGGGAGCTCCTTATTCTAATCCTAACCAAAAACACCTAATCCTAGCCTTTTACCCTAATCCGGTCCTAATCCTAGCCTAATCACCTAACCCACTTCCCTAATCCCGACCTAATCCTAACCTAATCACCTAACCCACCTCACTAAACCTCACCCCAAAACCCACCCACCTAGCTAAACCCTAAACCTCTAAACCACCCCACCTAAGCCTAGCACAGAACCTACCCAAAACCCCTTGTATTTAAAATATCTGGCCCTACCCTAATACCAGCCCACCTTACCACCATACCACCACCCCTAGACCACCTAACCACTACCCTAATACCAGCCCCAACCGCCTCTTGCAGCCCTATAAACCCCCCCCCCCCCCCCAAAGGGGCGGGCTTTCCCATCTCCCATCATCATCTCTCACCCCCTTTCCAGCCCAACCGAACCCAGCCACCTGCACCACTTCCAGCCGGCTCTTCCACCTGCACCACCACCCACCACCACCGTGCTCCACCTGCTCCACCACACCCCAGCCGAACAACCACCCGTCGCCATCCTCTTCATCCAATCGAACCAGTCACTCCACCACACCCGGCTGCTCCCCTTCCATCCGCCACCGCCTCTTCATCTGGTTAGTACCCCATACTCCACTCCACTTCTTCTCCGCTCCCCCTCCACTCTCAGCCACCTGTACCACCACCATCTTCCCCTAACACCAGCCACTTATCGCCCCCACACCCATTCAGCCAAGCCTCAACTACTCTAACTACCCGCCACTACCTAGACACCCTAGCTACACTCGACCACTCCATTTAACCCCCTAAGACCTACCCATACCATTTCCCCTCAGCCCCTAAACTCCACCTTACCACGTACCCTAGCTAGCTCCCTTCCCATCCACCATTGCCTAGCCACCATAGCAGCCTGCCACCACCAAGTCTCCCTAGCAGTCGGCCACTCCAACTGACTGCCATCTACCCATTCGGCCAGCCACCCGCCAACCATATCCTTCCTTTAGACACTCCCTTAGGCTCCCCCTTAGTGCCATACTCCCTAACCTTACAACCTCCCTTAGTGACCCTACATAGTCACCTTAGCCCCATTTAACCCTAGCTACACCCGACCACTCCATTTAACCCCCTAAGACCTACCCATACCATTTCCCCTCAGCCCCTAAACTCCACCTTACCACGTACCCTAGCTAGCTCCGTTCCCATCCACCATTGCCTAGCCACCCTAGCAGCCCGCCACCACCAAGTCTCCCTAGCAGTCGGCCACTCCAACTGACTGCCATCTACCCATTCGGCCAGCCACCCGCTAGCCATATCCTTCCTTTAGACACTCCCTTAGGCTCCCCCTTAGTGCCATACTCCCTAACCTTACAACCTCCCTTAGTGACCCTACATAGTCACCTTAGCCCCACACACAAAACCAGCCCTTCGCTATGCAGCCGACCATCTTCAAGGCGCCTTTCCCGCGCCCCATTTGCAGCCGGCCAATAGCCCCTCTTGTTGATCAACTTCATGGAGCTCCCTCTTGCAGCCCAAGGTGAAGGCCAAGCCCACGCTCAAGCAAGGCTTCTTCGGACCAGCTATTAGTAAGTGCCTAACTCGGTCCTTAGTTGTATACTTTCTTAAAATTCAATTCGATACGGGGTTGTAATAACGGAGCATAGTCTCCCCCCGCTTGTAATAATGTGGCTTGGCACACCCACACACACGTGCACTCTCTTAGTCATGCACGATTTTGAACACACACGGGCCTAATCA
The DNA here is from genome assembly GCA_036023115.1 of Brasenia schreberi. Classification (NCBI taxonomy): domain Eukaryota; kingdom Viridiplantae; phylum Streptophyta; class Magnoliopsida; order Nymphaeales; family Cabombaceae; genus Brasenia; species Brasenia schreberi. The sequence continues at coordinate 14,253,878 of JAYKKT010000078.1, read as the reverse complement.
GCCCCTAATACATAAATATATATATATACTTTAACTTTCGTAGGGTTTTGCTTAAGTTGGGTGTGTTGTCTTTCAATTCAAGCACTCACACACATTGACCTTCGCTCTTATTTGAAAGACCCAAGTAAGGGCTGAGCTATACTATTTGGGTTTCATTTCATGTCGTGTGTGTAAGTCTTTTAATTCAAACACTCACACACATTGAGCCTTCACTCTATTTTGAAAGACCCAAGTAAGGACCGAGCTATACTATTTGGGTTTCATTTCATGTCATGTGTGTAAGTCTTTTAATTCAAGCACTCACACACATTGAGCCTTCGCTCTTATTTGAAAGACCCAAGTAAGGGCCGTGCTATACTATTTGGGTTTCATTTCATGTCGTGTGTGTAAGTCTTTCAATTCAAGCACTCACACACATTGAGCCTTCGCTCTTATTTGAAAGACCCGAGTAAGGGCCGTGTTATACTATTTGGGTTTAATTTCATGTTGTGTGCGTAGTACTTCAATTCAAGCACTCACACACATTGAGCTTTCGCTCTTATTCCCAAGACCTTAGTCAAGGCCATACTGCAAGTTATATTTGGGTTTTATTTCATGTCGTGTGTGTAAGTCTTTCAATTCAAGCACGCACCCACATTGAGCCTTCGCTCTTATTTGCAAGACCCGAGTAAGGGCCCATATATATACCTTATATACATATCTCCCTTTGGCATTTACATTACAAGTCATTTCCCTTCGGTTATTTCCCTTCGGCATTGTCTTTATTCGGGTTTTCCCTTTGGAGTAGCGTGAGTTTGCATTGCATCTATGCCATACCACGAGGTAGGATGCATATTGCATCAAAGCAAGCCCCGCTCAAATTCGCCCATGTAGTGGAGTGTTCATAACACACAAACTAGGTGGCCCATAAAGGGATAAAAGGAAAGACTTAGGCTCGTGCAAATCCACGTGATCTAAAATCTACCATCGTATTAAAAACCTGAAAAAAAACACCTTGAACCACTTTCGTAAGCTTTTTCTATCCCAAAACTCGATTTTTAAAGCGTACAGACTGACCCTTGCACATCGGTGCAAGAAGGTTTGCGACGACAAGAGCTCACTTGCTCACAGTCGCCATGTTAGAAGTCAGATTAAAATATATCTTCGCTAGCTTAGGTAAACTAGCTGGCACGCCCTATTTATACAAATAGGCCTTAGACGCAAGAGAGGATCCACTCCAGGCCCTGAGAAGCCAGAGGCGGGGATTTTCCTGCGTCTACAGAGATTGGCACGCCTGGTGGGACGTGAGCCTTTCAAAAATCGAGTTTTAAGTTAGAAGCTTGCGAAATTTTTTGTTAAAAAGGTATCATTTTTAACTTGTTTTCTTTGTTTGTACTTAGGAAATTTTGAAAAAGCTTGAAAAGCATGTCAAAATCCAATCCAAGTGAAGTGTCGAGCCAAGGCCCATGCGCATCAAGTTCTTACTCTAGGAGGATTTTTAAAAACAAAATAAAACTAGATGAAATCGAGGACTTGAGAATGGAGTTTGAGGCCAAAATCGATGCTCTCATCCAAGAGGCTGAAGTAGGCGATTCGTGTTCATCAAACAGTGAACAAAGGCCTAAGAAAAAATCTGAAAAACCTCGCAAGCACAAAGAGGCCTCCGTAATGGAAGGCAACCAATACCACGTGTCCTTCACAGAAAAGGACCGTAAAGCCCTACAGCAGTTGCTGAAAGGGCAAAATAAAGAGAAAAGAAGCTACGCCCTGTCTGATTTCCTTCCTATGGATTACGAAACAGACAGTGACGATGAAATACCGAACTTCCATCGGTATGATGGCATGGGAGACCCTAGGTCTCACTTGCAGCTTTTCTCGCGTCGAGCCCATAAGAAGAAAAAGGACTCGATGAAATGGGTGTATTGGTTCCCTTTATCCCTTAAAGGCACAGCTGCCAAATGGCTGGCTTCCTACGACTTAAGCCAGTTCACTACTTTTGAAGAGTTAGCGAACTGCTTCATGCAAAGATTTGCACACAACGTAGAAGTCACGCCGACTCTGAATACCTTAAGGGATACAAAACAAGGCATGAACGAAGACGTACATGCCTTCATTATAAGATGGAGGTCACTTTTGGGCCAAGTGCGAGAGCCCATATCCGAAGGATGCGCAGTCATGCTCATCTTGGATAACTTTAAAAGCGAGTTAAACCCTTCTCTCGCTCCATGAGATCTCAACTTTCCATAAGTTGATCAAAAAGGCATCTTTTTTCGAAACCAACTTGAGAAAAGGGACATACGATCATTTGTGGAAAGGAAGTGCCGTTTCTAAAACCCGCTTGGAAAAGCCCATCACATACGGGCTACCCACGATGGACAAAGGGGCAAAGCCCCATAAAATCGCCAATCTCCGGGTGGATCCAGGCATGGCAGGCACTTCTAAAAATTTTGAAAAACTAGAAAATAAAAGGGAGCGAACCTTTCAAAAACCGATTGAAAAACGAGAGTATACACCGCTGGGGCAACCTGTGTCGGAGGTCCTAGACCTCCTACTTGCCCAAGGCATGATAGAGCTTCCCAAAATCCCTGAAGGAGTCACTTCCAAAGGGGGATATTTAAATCGATTTTGTAAGTATCATCGGCTCAAAGGCCATGATACCAAACGTTGTTTCTCCCTTTTAAATAAAATTGAGAACTTGATAGCGGAGGGCTAGCTCCAAGTCACTGCAGAACCTGAGCCACCTCAAGCTATCTTCAAAGAACCCTTTCCCAAACATGCCAGTGGCAGTGGGAAAGGAAAGGAGGTATGTACCCTCACCTTTTCTAAGGAACTAGTGCAAAAACCAGAGTCTAGTCGACCCACTTGTGCGCCCACTCTTGTATTATACAAGAAGCCAGCCCAAGTCGTCATTCGGGGACCACCAAAAGTGGAATCCCCGGCAAAACCAAATTTGAAACTCCAAGGTTCTCCTCAACTCATCCTTAGAGCCAAAATTAGCGCAAACCCTAGGCTGGTCGTGGGGGAAGTGACTAGATCCGGGAGGATCTATCAACCCCCGAACCTATAAGGTGCTAAAAAGGTGGTCAGTGTGCCTAGCCCCTCAAAAGCATGTATCCCTGGTGTTCTGCCAAAAGTAGATAAGGATAAAGTCATCCTAAATCCTTATGACTTCGAAAACCACCTTTCAAAGATTCCTATCCACATGTCTATCCTAGAGCTTATACAAACCTCGCCTAGGCATAGACTCGTGCTAGAGAAAATTCTAGAAAGGGCCAAGGTTGATTCGAACATAAGTCCGGAATCCTTGTCTGCCCAAGTGGCTTTATTAGGCCCTACAAATCCCACAACCAGGCCCTGCATATCGAGGTGGTTCTGAATAACCACTCTCTGGACAGGTGCCTAGTCGATGGGGGAGGAGGGCTCAACATCCTTCCACTTCATGTGGCGTATAAAATCGGAGTCACCTTGACTTCAGTGAACCCAAGCCCCATCGTTATTGTAGACGCGCGAAAATCCCCGCCTCTTCGTCTCTTTCGGGGGCTTGGAGTGGATCTTCTCGTGTGTCTAAGGCCTATGTATACAAATAGGGCGTGCCAGCTAGCTTACTTAAGCTAGCGAAGATATTTTTAACACTGACTTCTAAACGTGGCGATTGTGAGCAAGTAAGCTCTTGTCGTCGCAGACCTTCTTGCACTGATGCGCAAGGGTCGGTCTGTACGCTTTGCAAAAATCGAGTTTTGGAGAGAAAGTCTACGAAGCGGTTCGAGGTGTCTATTTCGGGTCTTTAAGATGCGATTGCATGTTTTAGATCACGTGGATTTGCACGTGCCTAAGTCTTTTCTTTTATCCCTTTTCGGGCCACCTAGTTTGTGTGTTATGAACACTCCACTACATGGGCGAATTCGAGCGGGGCTTGCTTTGATGCAATATGCGTCCTACCTCGTGGTATGGCGTAGATGCAATGCAAACTCACGCTACTCCAAAGGGAAAACCCGAAATGTAAAGACTATAATACTGAAGGGGAAATAACAGAAGGGAAATAACCGAAGGGAAATAACCGAAGGGAGATATGTATATAGATTATGTATATGAGCCCTTACTCGGGTCTTGCAAATAAGAGCGAAGGCTCAATGTGGGTGCATGCTTGAATTGAAAGACTTACACACATGACATGAAATTAAACCCAAATATAAATTGCAGTATGGCCTTGACTAAGGTCTTGGGAGTAAGAGCGAAGGCTCAATGTGTGTGAGAGTGCTTGAATTGAAAGACTTACACACACGACATGAAATTAAACCCAAATATAAATTCCAGTATGGCCTTGACTAAGGTCTTGGGAGTAAGAGCGAAGGCTCAATGTGTGTGAGAGTGCTTGAATTGAAAGACTACCCACACGACATAAATGAAACCCAAATATAACTGCAATAAGGCCTTTACTAAGGTCTTGGGAGTAAGAGCGAAAGCTCAATGTGTGTGAAAGTGCTTGAATTGAAAGACTTACTCACACGACATGAAATGAAACCCAAATAGTATAGGTCGGCCCTTACTTGGGTCTTTCAAATAAGAGCGAAAGCTCAATGTGTGTGAGAGTGCTTGAATCGAAAGACTTACTCACACGACATGAAATGAAACCCAAATAATATAGGTCGGCCCTTACTTGGGTCTTTCAAATAAGAGCGAAAGCTCAATGTGTGTGAGGGTGCTTGAATTGAAAGACTTACTCACACGACATGAAATGAAACCCAAATAGTATAGGTCGGCCCTTACTTGGGTCTTTCAAATAAGAGCGAAAGCTCAATGTGTGTGAGAGTGCTTGAATTGAAAGACAACGCACCCAACTTAAACAAAAACCCTTCGAAAATGAAAGTATATATGTGCACTTATATATTAGGGGCTGATTAGGCCCGTGTGTGCTAAAAATCGTGCACGACTAAGAGAGTGCACATGTGTGGTTGTGCCAAGCCACGTTATTACAAGCGGGGGGAGACTATGCTCCATTATTACAACCCCGTATCAAATTGAATCTCAAGCAAGTATACAACTAAGGACCGAGTTTAGGCACTTACGAGTAGCTGGTCCGTAGAGGCCTTGCTTGAGCATGGGCTTGACCTTCGCCTTGGGCTGCAAATGGGAGCTCCACGAAGATAGGTGATAAAAGGTGCTGGCCGGCTGCAAGTGGGGCGCGGGATAGGCCCCTCAAAGGTGGCCGGTGGCAAGTAGATGTCGCCTCGAGGTGGGGGGTTAAAAGGGCTGAACAAGTGAGGTCTTAGGATCACTAGGGGAGTTGAGTTCTTAGGGAAAACTGGCCCTAAGGGAGAGTTTGTGAGAAGGCCGAATGGGACACCTAGGGGAAGGTAGTGGCCGGCGGTTTGGGTTGTGCTAGGTTCGACTAAGTTAAAGTGGTGGTGGCGTCCGGCTGGGTGAGATGGTGATGGTGTGGTGGGTGGCTGGGAGTGGAGAGGGAGTAGAGAAGGGGGCTAGGTAAGGTGCAGGGTACTTACCGAATGGGGAGAGGCGGTGGAAGGCAATGAGAAGCAGGCGGGCAGGTGGGCTCTTGGCTGGTTCGGTTGGATGAAGATGGTGGCGTCCGGCTGGGTGAGATGGTGGTGGATGAAAGAGGGAAGGTGGCGGTGCAGGTGGAGCTGGTGGAGCAGGTGGAGCTGGTGGAGGTGATGGAGAGTGGTCCCGGCTGGGTGAGATATGGGAGAAGGAGAGGGCCCGGCTGGGTGAGATGGTGGATCCCACTTGCAAAACCCGCCCCAAAGGGGGGGGGTTTAAATAGGGGATGGGTAGGTCGGTTAGGGCTGGGCTGAGGGTAGTGGTTAGGTGGTTTAGGTAGGGTGGTATGTAGATAAGGTGGGCTGGAAAGGGTTGGGCCAGATATTTTAAAACTAGGGGTTTGGGTAGATTGTGGGCTAAGGGTGGTTTAGGGGTTTAGGGCTAGGTTAGGTGGTTGGGTTTTAGGGTGAGGTTTAGTGAGCTAGATTAGGTGATTAGGCTAGGTTTAGGCTAGGATTAGGGAAATTAATCTAGGTTTAAGGAAGGATTAGGGAAGTGGGTTAGGTGATTAGGTTTAGATTAGGGGTGGATTAGGGGTTTAGGCTAGGATTAGGCATTTTGGGTTAGGTTTAGGTGAAGGAGCTCCCTTAGCATGGCCCATAGACCTTGATCACCCCATGTTGGTGCAGCCCTAGGTTAGGTTTTAGCTAATTACAAGCTTAAACCCACTCAATTAGGCTAACCCACATGATTAAACCCAAACTTGACACACAAGTCAAGCTTAATACAACACTCTTGATATTTTTCACCCCCACTCTCTCTCATGCCCAATATCCCACGTGAAACTCAAGTGGGCCCCACCTCCATTTATGAGAAGGTGATGTGGGCCATGGATATGGATATTGGATTGGATCTCTGGATCCAAATCCAAATCCGAGTCCACATATGGGTTTGGATTGGAATCTGGATATATATGGTCCAGATCCAATCCAAACTGAACTCTGACTCCTTCGAGCTGGGTTCGAAACGGACGATTCGTGTGGGGCCTGACAGCATCAGTACTCTGTCTGCGTTGGGTCTTCGCCAACATGGTCATCCGTCTCCGTTTCTGCCTTCCGGAGATGACTTCAAATGCTATTTTGATAAGAACAGGGTCTTGGACGTTCGAGATCCTGGGGTGTGAATCAGATACAAGAGTTGCTGTGTCGGGCTCGACGTGTGCTCCGGTTTCGGGCTCTTTTTAGCTCTCCTGGTCCTGTCTTGATCGGGCCAAGCCGCTTCGGGGTTTCAAAACATGTTTTAAAAGGGTTTTAAAAGCTATATTGTACATTTTCGAAGGACAAAGTTTTTTAAAACATATATACAGGGTTGTTTGGAAGGCTCCTAGGTTTCCAAACTCAAAAATGGCCCTTTGGGGATGCTTTTACAAAACCAGATTTGTTTAAGAAATTCGTGGGATTTCGGGGTGTTTACAGATGCCCCTCTTTGGCCTTGTCCAAATCGATTTGGATAAGGGCAAAGATGACAAACACCCCTTTCAATGTCTCCCTAGACCTAGCCACGAAGAATATGGGATCGTCCCATTTTTAGCAAAATCTCAATTTACAAACTCTGGTAGGAGGAGATATTACGCCAAAGGGTTTACTTATGGAATCTGGTCCTAAATGGGATCATGTTCATGCAAGTACCATGCGTGGGATGCAAATGACATGGGTGTGGTGCCAAGAGTGGCGACCTCCCAGAGACCAGATGTGGTCGAACTCTAGAGACTTACAAGGCCTATTGCTCCAAGTGAGCAAATCCTATGCTGTTCGATGTTCGGTTTTCAAAACTTATTTACAAAAGCTATTTACAAAAGGGACAACTGTCTTGAGCCTCGATCCTAAGGATCTCGAGCTCTTCGTGCTTGCCCTTGTTTGAGTCTTAACACTCGCTTATCTAGCGGAGGTTTTATAAGAAAACAAGCTTCATTTCAAATTCCTACGTCTTACTCGAAACGTCGAATTCTCAAACAAGATGAAATTCAAGTAAGTAAATCCTATTTTTACTTTAGGATTCCTCGAAATGAACCATGCTTTAGCTTGGGATAAGCCAGGGATGGGAAAGAGATACCACGGTCCCTTCTGAAGCGTCCCATGGTTTAAGGCATAGAAGGCGGAAAACTGCTCTTTTTGAGCTTTTTGGCCTCTTTTTCCTTTTTTCATAGAGGGTCTCCCTTTGGGAGTATTTTTTCTTTAATCCCTCTTTTTTATAAGAGAATCGATTTTTCTTTTTGAAGTCTGGTTTCTTTCTTTTGGAAAGAGACTTTAAATGGGAAATTCCCTTTTGATTTGGGCCTTTGCTTTCCTTTTGGAAATAGGAGAGAAGAGGGGAGGACTTATCCCAAGCCTACACTCGATCCATTAGCCTATTTAGAAATAGCACGTACTACTTGCAAGTATCTTGCTATGTTGAACTAGGCCTTTCTTTGTAAGATGAAGGATTTCGAAATGCAACCACGATTTTGAAAACTCCACTCTTTCACAAGTGCGAATTCTCTCACTTAGGGTCACACGAGTTCGCCTTTGCACCTTATTCACATGTCTCAGGGCAGCTATCCCTATAAAATTTTTCAAAAACTGGAATTTAATCCAGATCCTACACATGATACTTCTTTAAGTATTGAATATTGATAGGATCTGCTAAATTCCTACCTTCTACATCGATCAACCAATACGAATTGTTCGTAGTGGTTGCTCGTACAACATAGGGTCCATCCCAGTTGGGGCGCCACTTGCCTAGGGGGTGTGGGCCACGATGGTGGATGGTTTTCAAGACCAGATCTCCCACTTCAAAGTGGCGAGGTCTCATGTGTTTGCTATAATGTCGGGCTATCCTTTGCCGGTATGCACGAGCATGATCCATGGCAAGGAGTCGCCTCTCATCTAGCAAATCTAGTTCGGCCATCCTAGCATGCTGAAGCGTCTCTAGGGGGAGGTCGAGTGCTAGGGATGTATGGAATGAATGCAGTTGGGTATGAATGGGAAGAATGACGTTTGTGCCATAGACCAATTTGAATGGTGTGGCATTCGTGGGAGTTCGGATGGAAGTCCTATAAGCCCATAAGGCTTCATCCAGCTTCTCGTGCCACGTCCTACCCTTCTCTAAGGTTTTCTCAATAATACTAATGAGAGTCTTGTTTGTGGCTTCTGCTTGGCCGTTGCCTTGAGGGTAGTAGGGCGAGGAGAAGTGGTGAGTTATGCCATACGTGTTGCACAACTTGACCATCCGCTCGTTCTTGAATGGGGTACCATTATCAGACACAAGGTCTCGTGGAACCCCAAATCGAGCCAAAATATTCCTCCGGATGAAAGCCACCACATGTTGCCCCATTACATTTGTTAGGGAAATGGCTTCTACCCACTTGGAGAAATACTCCGTGGCTGCTAGAATAAAACGATGCCCATTCGAGGCCTTTGGAAATATTGGGCCTACAATGTCAAACGCCCACATGGTAAATGGCCAGGGGCTGACCACGGAATGCAATGCCGATGAAGGGATATGAATGGCGTGCCCATGCACTTGACACGGATGACACTTCCTAACATGATCGTGACAATCCTTTTTCAGGGTGGACCAAAAATAGCCCCCTCTAAGTATTTTCATTGCCATCATGTTGGCATTAACATGACCACCACATTCTCCATCGTGGAACTCATGCATCACTATCCTAGCCTCCTCTAGGTTGATACACCTAAGCAGAATGCCGGTAAAACTCTTTTTGTATAAGACCCCACCCAGAATGGTGTATCGGGTCGAAATCTTTCGAATGAATGCCTTATCTTTGGACGTGGCATCCTCGGTGAATCCCCCATTTTCTAAAAATTGTTTTATGTCATAGAACCAGGGTTTTTCAATAGACTCTCGGTTGTTTTGGCAAATATCCAAGTCGTGTGTGGATGGATGGGGCGCATGCCATATTTCCAAAGATCTGGTCCCTGAAACGGGATCGACCTTCAGGGTTGAACCCAAGGAGGAGAGGGCATCGGCGATGCCATTGTCCTCTCTTCCCATGTGTGTGAGCTTACACGACTGGAAGGATTGGACCAATTGAGTGGCCAACTCGTGATATGGAAGTAGTTTCTCATTACGTACTTGCCAAACTTTTAAAACCTGGTTTATGACAAGGAGCGAATCTCCAAAGACCTCGATGCATGATGCCCCTAGAGTTTTCGAAATCCTTAAGCCTTGTATGAGTGCTTCATACTCAGCTACGTTGTTGGAACATTCGAAATCTAAGCGAACTGCTATGGGAATCTCGCCCTTTTCAGGGGAGATTAGGATGATCCCGGCACCAGCCCCTCGTTGGTTTCGTGCCCCGTCGAAGTGCATCTTCCATACTTGGTTTTCGAAAGAATTTGCCAAAATATGGTTTTGAAAATGGTTTTGCAATATGCCTTCATCAGGCATTTCGACAAGAGTGGGATATGCGTCCCCTAAGGGGAATTCAGCCACGTAATCTGCTAGGGCTTGCCCCTTAATGGAGATCTGGTGATGGTATTTCAGATCATACTCCATTAGAAGGAGTTGCCATTTGCCCAATCTACCCGTGAGAATGGGTTTTTCGAACAAGTGCTTGATTGGATCAAGCTTGGACACTATCCAGATCTCATGATCTAGGAAATAGTTTCTGAATTTCTGGCAGGCCCAGACTAGGGCCAAGCACGTCTTCTCCATGGCTTGATAATTTCGTTCATAAGCCAAGAGAGTTTTCGAAATATAGTAGATGGCATACTCCTTATGGGTGTCATCCTCGTATTGAGCCAACAGGGCTCCTAAAGCATTTACATGCACGGAGATGTATAATAAAAGCGGTTTTCCTTGTTTTGGAGGATTCAAAACGAGGGGATTAACCAGTTATGCCTTCAGTCTCTCGAAGGACTTTTGGCATTCGTCATCCCATAAGAATTTCGTACCCTTCCTCAACAGTCTGTTAAAGGGTTCGCATCTAGTTGCCAGATTCGATATGAACTGGCGCACGGCTCGTGTTAAACAACCCTAGGAAGGTTGTATGTATGAAGGGGCCGCCCAAAGCAGGCCCCCTCCCGATGTTAACCCTTCTAGGACGATTCAAGCATTCCCTATTTCCAAAGCCCCTAGACAAGAGGCCATATGAGCACAATATGGACGACAGCAAGTTTCAGGACCACGACCTGTACGAAATTTTTTCAAAAAATAGAAAGTCGTGGAACATGTTGTTAAACATGGGCTACACGCCCTACAAGAGTCTAGGGGCGCAGAACCAGGGTCTCCTAGAGCCCATCCTTCCTAGGGCCAACCCAAGCCGATATGGGATCGGCTATACTCCCCGAATATCGTCGGAACCACCCCCTGTGACCACTTGGGTCAAGGGTACCCTGGAACCTATCTTAGAAGAGACCACTTAGGGGATTTAGATCTCCTATTCCGAGTCTAACCCGTAGTGTTTTCCCTTTGTAGGTATGACGGAAGATCCCTTTTATAAAAATACAAAAACATTTGAAAAGCTTAAAATCAAAAAAATCGAAAAAGAAGAAAAACCAAAAATAATGGAAAAACAAAAACTCGAAAATAGAGTGCTTTGTATAGTTCCTAAAGTTCTTGTTTTACAAAAACCCAAAAAAATCGAAAATTTGGAAAATACCAAAAACATTTTGTATATAGCTGCTCCTGGTAGGACTTTAGCAAAAGAAAAGGATTTCGAAAGAAACGTCATCTGCATAGCCAGACCAAAAATTTCAAAATCACTTGAAAATCCAAGTACAAAACCAGGTCTTTTTGAAAATCATGCATCAACTTCCCTCGGGTCTATAGCCCACGAGAATGATCGAAGCCCAGAAGTGGATCCCCTTGAGGAAGATCCCACTTCTGAGCTCCCAGAATTTCATAAAATTCTCGATTTTGAAAGACCTTCCCAATCAGTAGGAGGAGATTTCATAGAGGTAAACCTAGGGGATGATTCCAATCCCAAATCCATCAAAATAGGCGCATGCTTGCATGAACATGAAAAGTTAGCATTCATTGCATTTCTACGAACCTATTTAGATGTGTTTGCATGGACGTATGAAGACATGCCGGGCATAGATCCCATCATTGTTGAGCATCGTCTTCCCTTAGATGCGGATGTAAAACCTATAAAGCAGAAGCTTAAGAAAATACACCCGAATGTACACACGCAAGTCAAAGAGAGTTTAGAAGATCTGCTAAAAGTTGGAATTATAAAACCCATTGCGTATTCTAATTGGTTGTCAAATATCGTTGTAGTTCGAAAAACCAATGGGAAAATTTGAATATGCATCGATTTCAGAAACCTGAATAAAGCCACTCCAAAGGATAATTATCCTTTACCAAACATAGATTTGATAGTCGATAGTACTGCAAATCATGAAATGTTTTCATTTATGGATGGCTATTCAGGCTATAATCAAATCAAACTAAGTCCACGAGATCAGGGTAAGACCGCCTTCACAACCCCATGGGGCACGTACTGCTATACAGTCATGCCCTTTGGTTTGAAAAATGCTGGCGCAACATACCAACGAGCCATGACCACGATCTTCCATGATCAGATTCATGAGCTCGTAGAAGTGTATGTAGATGATCTCTTGGCGAAATCCAAAACCCGATGCACCCATATCGAATATTTGCAAAAGATTTTTGAAAGGCTTAGGCTTTACAAAGTAAAGCTAAACCCTCAAAAATGTGTATTCGGGGTAGAATCAGGGAAGCTTCTGGGCTTTATGGTGAGCCAAAGGGGTATAGAAGTCGACCCCTCTAAGTGTCGAGCCATCATAGACATGGCTCCACCCTCCAATCTCACTCAAATCCGTAGCCTCCAAGGTCGTTTACAATCCGTTCGCCGATTCATATCGAATCTGGCGACTAGATGCGAACCCTTCAACAAGCTGTTGAGGAAGGGCACGAAATTCTTATGGGATGATGAATGCCAGAAGTCCTTCGAGAGACTAAAAGCATACTTGGTTAATCCCCCCGTTTTGAATCCTCCAAAGCAAGGAAAACCGCTTTTACTTTACATCTCGGTGCATGCGAATGCTTTAGGAGCCCTGTTGGCTCAATATGAGGATGACACCCATAAGGAGTATGCCATCTACTATATTTTGAAAACTCTCTTGGCTTATGAATGAAATTATCAAGCCATGGAGAAGACGTGCTTGGCCCTAGTCTGGGCCTGCTAGAAATTCAGACACTATTTCCTAGATCATGAGATCTGGATAGTGTCCAAGCTTGATCCAATCAAGCACTTGTTTGAAAAACCCATTCTCACGGGTAGATTGGGCAAATGGCAACTCCTTCTAATGGAGTATGACCTGAAATACCATCACCAGATCTCCATTAAGGGGCAAGCCCTAGCAGACTATGTGGTTGAGTTCCCCTTAGAGGACGCATATCCCACACTTGTTGAAATGCCTGACGAAGGTATATTACAAAACCATTTTCAAAACCATATTTTGGCAAACAATTTCGAAAACCAAGTATGGAAGATGCACTTCGATGGGGCACGAAACTAACGAGGGGCTGGTGCTGGGGTCATCCTCATCTCCCCTGAAAAGGGTGAGATTCCCATAGCAGTCCGCCTAGATTTCGAATGTTCCAACAACGTAGCTGAGTATGAAGCACTCATACAAGGCTTAAGAATTTCGAAAACTCTAGGGGCATCATGCATCGAGGTCTTTGGAGATTCGCTCCTTGTCATAAACCAGGTTTTGAAATTTTGGCAAGTACATAATGAAAAACTACTTCCATATCACGAGTTGGCCACTCGATTGGTCCAGTCCTTCCAATCGTGTAAACTCACACACGTAGAAAGAGAGGACAATGGCATCGCCGATGCCCTCTCCTCCTTGGGTTCAGCCCTAAAGGTCGATCCCATTTCAGGGACCCGATCTTTAGAAATATGGCATGTGCCCAACCCATCCACACACGATCTGGATATTTGCCAAAATAACCTAGACTCTATTGAAAAACTCTGGTTTTATGACATAAAACAATTTCTAGAAAATGGGGGATTCGCCGAGGATGCCACATCCAAAGATAAGGCATTCATTCGTAAGATTTCGACCCGATACACCATTCTGGGTGGGGTTTTATACAAAAAAAGTTTTACCGGCATTCTGCTTAGGTGTATCGACCTAGAGGAGGCTAGGATAGTGATGCATGAATTCCACGATGGAGAATGTGGAGGTCATGTAAATGCCAACATGATGGCGATGAAAATACTTAGAGGGGGCTATTTTTGGTCCACCCTGAAAAAGGTTAAGTTGTGCAACACGTATGGCATAACTCACCACTTCTCTTCGCCGTACTACCCTCAAGGCAACGGCCAAGCCGAAGCCACAAACAAGACTCTCATTAGCATAATTGAGAAGACTTTAGAGCAGGGTAGAATGTGGCACGAGAAGCTGGATGAAGCCTTATGGGCTTATAAGACTTCCATCCGGACTCCCACGAATGCCACACCATTCGAATTGGTCTATGACACAAACGCCATTCTTCCCATTCATACTCAACTGCATTCATTCCATACATCCATTGCACTCGACCTCCCCCTAGAGATGCTTCAGCATGCTAGGATGGCCGAACTGGATTTGCTAGATGAGAGGCGACTCCTTGCCATGGATCATGCTCGTGCATACCGGCAAAGGATAGCCCGACACTATGGCAAACACATGAGACCTCGCCACTTTGAAGTGGGGGATTTGGTCTTGAAAATCATCCACTATCATGGCCCACATCCACTCGGAAAGTGGCGCCCCAAGTGGGATGGACCCTTTGTTGTATGAGCAACCACCACGAATAATTCGTATTAGTTGATCGATGTAGAAGGTAGGAATTTAGCAGATCCTATCAACATTCAATACCTAAAGAAGTATCATGTGTAGGATTTGGATTAAATTCCAGTTTTCAAAAATTTTAGGGATAGCTGCCCTGAGACATGTGAATAAGGTGCAAAGGCAAAATCGTGTGACCCTGAGTGAGAGAATTTGCACTTGTGAAAGAGTGGAGTCTTCAAAATCGTGGTTACATTTCAAAATCCTTCTTCTTACAAAGAAAGGCCTAGTTCAATATAGCAAGATACTTGCAAGTAGTACGTGCTATTTCTAAATAGGCTGATCTGGAATGGATCGAGTGTGACCTTGGGATAAGTCCTCCCCTCTTCTCTTCTCCTTCCAAAAGGAAAACGTGGCCCAAATAAAGGGAATTTCCCATCCAAAGTCTCTTTCCAAAAGAAAGAAACCACAATCCAAAAGAAAAATTGATTCTCTTGTGAAAAAAAGAGAGGGATTAAAAAAAAATACTCCCAAAGGGAGACCCTCTATGAAAAAAAGGAAAAAGAGGCCAAAAGCTAAAAAAGAGCAGTTTTCCGCCTTCTATGCCTTAAACAACAGGACGCTTCAGAAGGGACTGTGGTATCTCTTTCCCATCCCTGGCTTATCCCAAGCTAAAGCATGGTTCATTTCGAGGAATCCTAAAGTAAAAATAGGATTTACTTACTTGAATTTCATTTTGTTTGAGAATTCGACATTTCGAGTAAGGCGTAGAAATTTGAAATATAGCTTGTTTTCTTATAAAACCTCCGCTAGATAAGCGAGTGTTAAGACTCAAACAAGGGCAAGCACGAAGAGCTCGAGATCCTTAGGATTGAGACTCAAGACAGTTGTCCCTTTTGTAAATAGCTTTTGTAAATAAGTTTTGGAAATCGAACATCAAACAGCATAGGATCTGCTCACTTGGAGCAACAGGCCTTGTAAGTCTCTACAGTTCGACCACATCTGGTCTTTGGGAGGTCGCCACTCTTGGCACCACACCCATGTCATGCATATGCATTCCACGCATGATACTTGCATAAACATGATCCCATTTAGGACTAGATTCCATAGTAATTCCCCTTTGGCGTGATATCTCCTCCTACTAGAGTTTGTAAATTGAGATTTTGCTAAAAATTGGGACGATCCCATATTTTCGTGGTTAGATCTAGGGAGACATTGAAAGGGGTGTTTGTCATCTTTGCCCTTATCCAAATCAATTTGGACAAGGCCAAAGAGGGGCATCTGTAAACACCCCGAAATCCCACGAATTTCTCAAATCCACCTGGTTTTGTAAAAGCAGCCCCAAAGGGCCATTTTGAGTCTGGAAACCCAGGAGCCTTCCAGACAACCCTGTACATATGTTTTGAACTTTACATATTTCAAAAATGTATAATACAGCTTTAAAAACCTTTTAAAACACGTTTGTGAAACCCCGAAGCAGCTTGGCCTCATCTAGACAAGACCAGGAAAGCTAAGGAGAGCCCGGAACCGGAGCACATGTCAAGCCCGGTACAACAACTCTTACATTGAACCCACCCCTAGGATCTCGAATGTCCAAGACCCTATTATCATCAAAACATCATTTGAAGTCATCTCCGAAAGGCGAAAACAGAGGCGAACGATCATGTTGGCGAAGACCCAACGCAGACGGAGTACTGATGCTGTCAGACCCCGCACAAACCGTTCATTTCGAACACAGCCCGAAGGAGTCAGAATTCAGTTTGGGTTGGATCTGGACCATATATATCCAGATCCCAATCCAAACCCATGTTTTGACTTGGATTTGGATTTAGATCCAGAGATCCAATCCAATATCCACATCCATGGCCCACATCACCTTCTCATAAATGGAGGTGGGGCCCACTTGAATTTCACGTGGGATTATGGGCATGAGAGAGAGTGGGGGAGGATAAGATCAAAGAGTGTTGTAATTAAGCTTGCCTTGTGTGTCAAGTTTGGGGTTAATCATGTGGGTTAGCCTAGTTAACATGGGTTTAAGCTTGTAATTAGCCAAAACCTAACCTAGGGCTGCACCAACATGATGTGATTAAGGTCCATGGGTCATGCAAAGGGAGCTCCTCAATCTAATCCTAACCAAAAACACCTAATCCTAGCCTAATAACCTAACCCACTTCCCTAATCCTTCCCTAAACCTAGGTTAATTTTCCTAAACCTAACCTAATCCTAGCCTAATCACCTAACCCACCTCACTAAACCTCACCCCAAAACCCACCCACCTAGCTAAACCCTAAACCTCTAAACCACCCCACCTAAGCCTAGCACACAACCTACCCAAAACCCCTTGTATTTAAAATATCTGGCCCTACCCTAATACCAGCCCACCTTACCACCATACCACCACCCCTAGACCACCTAACCACTACCCTAATACCAGCCCCAACCGCCTCTTGCAGCCCTATAAACCCCCCCCCCAAAGGGGCGGGTTTTCCCATCTCTCATCATCATCTCTCACCCCCTTTCCAGCAAAACCGAACCCAACCACCTGCACCACTTCCAGCCGGCTCTTCCACCTGCACCACCACCCGCCACCACCGTGCTCCACCTGCTCCACCACACCCCAGCCGGCCAACCACCCGTCGCCATCCTCTTCATCCAACCGAACCAGTCACTCCACCACACCCGGCTGCTCCCCTTCCATCCGCCACCGCCTCTTCATCCGGTTAGTACCCCATACTCCACTCCACTTCTTCTCCGCTCCCCCTCCACTCTCAGCCACCTGTACCACCACCATCTTCCCCTAACACCAGCCACTTATCGCCCCCACTCCCATTCAGCCAAGCCTCAACTACTCTAACTACCCGCCACTACCTAGACACCCTAGCTACACCCGGCCACTCCATTTAACCCCCTAAGACCTACCCATACCATTTCCCCTCAACCCCTAAACTCCACCTTACCACGTACCCTAGCTAGCTCCCTTCCCATCCACCATTGCCTAGCCACCCTAGCAGCCCGCCACCACCAAGTCTCCCTAGTAGTTGGCCACTCCAACCGACTGCCATCTACCCATTCGGCCAGCCACCCGCCAGCCATATCCTTCCTTTAGACACTCCCTTAGGCTCCCCCTTAGTGCCATACTCCCTAACCTTACAACCTCCCTTAGTGACCCTACATAGTCACCTTAGCCCCACACACAAAACCAGCCCTTCGTTAAGCAGTCGACCATCTTCAAGGCGCCTTTCCCGCGCCCCATTTGCAGCCGGCCAGCAGCCCCTCTTGTTGATCAACTTCGTGGAGCTCCCTCTTGCAGCCCAAGGCAAAGGCCAAGCCCACGCTCAAGCAAGGCTTCTTCGGACCAGCTATTAGTAAGTGCCTAACTCGGTCCTTAGTTGTATACTTGCTTAAAATTCAATTCGATACGGGGTTGTAATAATGGAGCATAGTCTCCCCCCGCTTGTAATAACGTGGCTTGGCACACCCACACACACGTGCACTCTCTTAGTCGTGCATGATTTTGAACACACACGGACCTAATCATCCCTAATACATAAATATATATATATATATATATATATATATATATATATATATATATATATATACTTCAACTTTCGTAGGGTTTTGCTTAAGTTGGGTGTGTTGTCTTTCAATTCAAGCACTCACACACATTGAGCCTTCGCTCTTATTTGAAAGAAACAAGTAAGGGCCGAGCTATACTATTTGGGTTTCATTTCATGTCGTGTGTGTAAGTCTTTTAATTCAAACACTCACACACATTGAGCCTTCGCTCTTATTTGAAAGACCCAAGTAAGGACCGAGCTATACTATTTGGATTTCATTTCATGTTGTGTGTCTAAGTCTTTTAATTCAAGCACTCACACACATTGAGCCTTTGCTCTTATTTGAAAGACCCAAGTAAGGGCCGTGCTATACTATTTGGGTTTCATTTCATGTCGTGTGTGCAAGTCTTTCAATTCAAGCACTCACACACATTGAGCCTTCGCTCTTATTTGAAAGACCCGAGTAAGGGCCGTGTTATACTATTTGGGTTTAATTTCATGTTGTGTGCGTAGTACTTCAATTCAAGCACTCACACACATTGAGCTTTCGCTCTTATTCCCAAGACCTTAGTCAAGGCCATGCTGCAAGTTATATTTGGGTTTTATTTCATGTCGTGTGTGTAAGTCTTTCAATTCAAGCACGCACCCACATTGAGCCTTCGCTCTTATTTGCAAGACCCGAGTAAGGGCCCATATATATACCTTATATACATATCTCCCTTCGGCATTTACATTACAAGTCATTTCCCTTCGGTTATTTCCCTTCGGCATTGTCTTTACATTTGGGTTTTCCCTTTGGAGTAGCTTGAGTTTGCATTGCATCTACGCCATACCACGAGGTAGGATGCATATTGCATCAAAGCAAGCCCCGCTCAAATTCGCCCATGTAGTGGAGTGTTCATAACACACAAACTAGGTGGCCCATAAAGGGATAAAAGGAAAGACTTAGGCACGTGCAAATCCACGTGATCTAAAATCTTCCATCGTATTAAAAACCCGAATAAAAACACCTCGAACCGCTTTCGTAAGCTTTTTCTATCCCAAAACTCGATTTTTAAAGCGTACAGACTGACCCTTGCGCATCAGTGCAAGAAGGTCTGCGACAACAAGAGCTCACTTGCTCACAGTCGCCACGTTAGAAGTCAAATTAAAATATATCTTCGCTAGCTTAGGTTAGCTAGCTGGCATGCCCTGTTTATACAAATAGGCCTTAGACGCAAGAGAGGATCTGCTCCAGGCCCTGAGAAGCCAGAGGCGGGGATTTTCCTGCGTCTACACTAGGATTTTTTCTAAAACAAGTCTATGCCTAGGCAAAGTTTGTATCAGCTCTAGGATGGACATGTTAATTGGAATGCTTGAAAGATGATTTTCAAAATCATACAAGGTTAAAACATTTTTTCCTTTGTCCGTTTTTGGCGAAATCCCAGGAATACATGCTTTTGAAGGGCCAGGAACACTGACCACTTTCTTAGCACTTTGTAGATGTGGGGGTTGATAGATCATTCCGGACCTAGTCACTTCGCCCACAACCTGCCTAAGGCTCACGCCTATGGTGGCTCTACTTGTGTGCTTTGGAGCACCTTGGATTTGTAAAATGGTTCTAACCGGGGGCGGGACTCTGGGCGCTCCCTAGATTACTACTTGGGCGATTTTCCTATGAAGGATTAGAGATGGTGCGGAAGTAGTCAAACCAGAATGAAATGCATGCACTAGACTCTTTGAAATCGAGAGAACACCTACCTCTTTGCCCTTCCCACTTGTGCTTGCGTGATTTGGGAAGGGTTCTTTGAAAATAGCTTAGGCAGGCTCTGGTTCCTCAGTGACCTGGAGCCGGCCCTACTCTATCAAGTTCTCAATATTGTTTAAAAGGGAGAAACACTGTTTCGTATCATGGCCCTTAAGCCGATGATACTTGCAAAATTGATTCAGAAACCTCCCTTTGGAAGTGGTTCTCTCGAGAATTTCGGGGAGTGTGATCATTTCTTGGGCAAGTAGGACATCCAGGACCTCCGAAATAGGTTGCCCCAATGGAGTGTACTCCCGTTTTTCAAAAGGTTTTTGTAATTTTTTCTCTTTCTTGTTTTCAAAATTCTCAAAATTTTTAGAAGTGCTCACCGGGCTTGAATCCACTCGGACGTTTGTAACTTTGTGGGGCTTTGCCCCTTTGTCCATTGTGGGTAACCTGTAAGTTCTGGGTTTTTTCAAGTGAGTTTTTGGAACAACACTCCCTTTCCACAAGTGATCGTAGACTCCTTTCTTTAGATTTGTTTCGAAAAGAGAAGCTTTTTTGATCAACTTGTGAAAAGTTTAGATTTCATGTAGGGAGAGAAGAGTTTTTAACTCAGGTTTAAAATTATCAAGGATGAGCATTGTTGCACATCCTTCAGATATTGGCTCTCTCACTTGCCCCAGGAGGGACCTCCATCGAACGATAAATGCATGTACATCTTCTTTCACAGCTTGTTTTCTATCCCTCAAAGTGTTTAAAGTCGGCGTGACTTCTACATTATGCGAAAACCTTTACATAAAGCAGTTCGCTAACTCTTCAAAAGTCACAAACTGGCTCAAATCGTAAGAAGCCAACCATTTTGAAGCCGTGCCTTTGAGAGATAGGGGAAACCAATAAATCCATTTCATCGAGTCCTTCTTTTTCTTGTGGGCTCGACGAGAAAAGAGTTGCAGGTGGTATCGAGGATCCCTCGTGCCATCATACCGATGGAAATTCAGTATTTCACGTCACTGTCTGTTTCGTAATCCAAAGGAAGGAAATCAGACAGGGCGTACATTCTTTTCTCTTTATTCTGCCCTTTTAGCAACTACTGTAGGGCTTTACGGTCCTTGTGAGTGAAGGACTCGTGGTATTGGTTTCCCTCCATAGCGGAGGTTTCCTTGGGTTTGCGAGTTTTTTCAAATTTCTTCTTAGCCTTTGCTGGTTCGCTGTGAGACGAACAATGTAGACGCGCGAAAAATCCCTGCCTCTCACCTTTTCAGGGCTCGGAGTGGATCCTCTCGTGCGTCTAAGGCCTTATTTATGCAAACAGGGAGTGCCAGCTAGCTTACCTAAGCTAGCGAAGATATAT
This sequence comes from Brasenia schreberi, assembly GCA_036023115.1. Taxonomy (NCBI): domain Eukaryota; kingdom Viridiplantae; phylum Streptophyta; class Magnoliopsida; order Nymphaeales; family Cabombaceae; genus Brasenia; species Brasenia schreberi. Next base: position 14,232,953 of record JAYKKT010000078.1, on the reverse strand, counting down.
TTAACACTGACTTCTAAACATGGCAACTGTGAGCAAGTGAGCTCTTATCGTCGCAGACCTTCTTGCACCGATGCGCAAGGGTCAGCCTGTACGCTTTGCAAAAATCGAGTTTTGGGAGAGGAAGTCTACGAAGCGGTTCGAGGTGTCTAATTCGGGTCTTTTAAATGCGATTGCATGTTTTAGATCACGTGGATTTGCACGTGCCTAAGTCTTTTCTTTTATCCCTTTTCGGGCCACCTAGTTTGTGTGTTATGAACACTCCACTACATGGGCGAATTCGAGCGGGGCTTGCTTTGATGCAATATGCGTCCTACCTCGTGGTATGACGTAGATGCAATGCAAACTCACGCTACTCCAAAGGGAAAACCTGAATGTAAAGACAATACTGAAGGGAAATAACCGAAGGGAAATAACCGAAAGGAAATAACCGAAGGGAAATGACTTGTAAAGTAAGTGCCGAAGGGAGATATGTATATAGAGTATGTATATGAGCCCTTACTGGGGTCTTGCAAATAAGAGCGAAGGCTCAATGTGGGTGCGTGCTTGAATTGAAAGACTTACACACACGACATGAAATTAAACCCAAATATAAATTGCAGTATGGCCTTAACTAAGGTCTTGGGAATAAGTGCGAAAGCTCAATGTGTGTGAGTGCTTGAATTGAAGTACTACGCACACGACATAAATGAAACCCAAATATAACTGCAATAAGGCCTTTACTAAGGTCTTGGGAATAAGAGCGAAGGCTCAATGTGTGTGAGAGTGCTTGAATTGAAAGACTTACATACACGACATGAAATGAAACCCAAATAGTATAGGTCGGCCCTTACTTGGGTCTTTCAAATAAGAGCGAAAGCTCAATGTATGTGAGAGTTCTTGAATTGAAAGACTTACCCACACGACATGAAATGAAACCCAAATAGTATAGGTCGGCCCTTACTTGGGTCTTTCAAATAAGAGCGAAAGCTCAATGTGTGTGAGAGTACTTGAATTGAAAGACTTACCCACACGACATGAAATGAAACCCAAATAGTATAGGTCGGCCCTTACTTGGGTCTTTCAAATAAGAGCGAAAGCTCAATGTGTGTGAGTGCTTGAATTGAAAGACAACGCACCCAACTTAAGCAAAACCCTTCAAAATGAAAGTATATGTATATACTTATGTATTAGGGGCTGATTAGGCCCGTGTGTGTTCAAAATTGTGCACAACTAAGAGAGTGCACGTGTGTGGGTGTGCGAAGCCACGTTATTACAAGCGGGGGGAGACTATGCTCCGTTATTACAACCCCGTATCGAATTGAATCTCAAGCAAGTATACAACTAAAGACCGAGTTAGGCACTTACTAGTAGCTGGTCCGTAGAGGCCTTGCTTGAGCGTGGGCTTGGTCTTCGCCTTGGGCTGCAAACGGGAGCTCCGCGAGGGTGAACGACAAAGGGTGCTGGCCGGGTGCTTTGAAGGTGGCCGGCTGCAAGCAAGGGTGTCGCCTTGATGTGGGGGATTAAAGGGGCTGGACAAGGTGAGTATATAGGGTCACTAGGAGAGGATATAGTGTTAGGGAGTATGGCCCTAAGGGGAGCCTAAGGGAAGACCGAATGGGACACCTAGGGGAAAAGAGATGGCTGGCCGAATGGAAGGGATAGTCGGTCGGAGTGGCCGACTAGGGAAATATGGTGGTGGCGGGCTGCTAGGATAGCTATGGGTGGAGTATGGGAAGGAAGCTAGCTAGGTGATGGAGCTAGGTGGTAGTGGGGGCAGTGGGTGTAAGGGAGTGCTATGGGCAGGTCTTAGGAAGTCTAATAGGGTGGCTGGGTGTAGCTAGGGTAGTTAGGTAGTGGCGGGTAGTTAGGGTGACTAAGGCTTGGCCGAGTGGGAGTGGTGGAAGCTAGTGGTTGATATTAGGGTAAAGTGGTGGTATGGTGGGTGGCTGGGAATGGTGCAGGGGGATGGGAGTGGATTGGTTGGTTGAGAATGGAGAGGGAGTGAAGAGGGAGTAAGGTGGAAGGCAGGGCACTTACCGAGTGAAGAGAAGGTGGCGCTCGGCTGGAAGGGAGTTGGGCAGGTGATGATGTTCGGCCGGGAGGTGGTGGAGATGGCGGTGCAAGTGGTGGTGGGATGGAGAGTAGGTGGTGGTGCAGGCGGAGCAGGTGGAGCAGGTGGGGAAGTGGAGGACTCGGCTGGACTTGGGGAAGGAGAGGACCCGGCTGGGATTGGTGAGGGGTTCTAGATAGGAAAACCCGCCCCCAAGGGGTGGGGTTATATAGGGATGGGTAGGTCGGTTAGGGCTGGGTTTGGGGTAGTGGTTAGGTGGTTTAGGTAGGGTGGTATGAAGATAAGGTGGGCTGGAAAGGGTAGGGCCAGATATTTTAAATACTAGTGGTTTGGGTAGATTGTGGGCTAGGGGTGGTTTAGGGGTTTAGGGTTTGGTTAGGTGGTTGGGTTCTAGGGTGAGGTTTAGTGAGCTTGGTTAGGTGATTAGGCTAGGATTAGGCTAGGTTTAGGGAAATTAACCTAGGTTTAGGGAAGGATTAGGGAAGTGGGTTAGGTGATTAGGTTGGGATTAGGTCGGGATTAGGGAAGTGGGTTAGGTGATTAGGCTCAGATTAGGGGTGGATTAGGGTGGAAGGCTAGGATTAGGTATTTTGGGTTAGGTTTAGGTGAAGGAGCTCCCTTGGCATGGCCCATAGACCTTAACCACCTCATGTTGGTGCAGCCCTAGGTTAGGTTTTGGGTAATTACAAGCTTAAACCCACTCAATTAGGCTAACCCACATGATTAACCCCAAACTTGACACACAAGTCAAGCTTAATTACAACACTCTTGATCTTATCTACCCCCACTCTCTCTCATGCCCATGATCCCACGTGAAATTCAAGTGGGCCCCACCTCCATTTATGAGAAGGTGATGTGGGCCATGGATATGGATATTGGATTGGATCTCTGGATCCAAATCCAAATCCAAGTCCACATATGGGTTTGGATTGGGATCTGGATATATATGGTCCAGATCCGATCCAAACTGAACTCTGACTCCTTCGAGCTATGTTCGAAATGGACGACTTGTGCGGGGTCTGACAGCATCAGCACTCCGTCTGCGTTGGGTCTTCGCCAACATGATCGTCCGCCTCTGTTTCTGCCTTCCGGAGATGACTTCAAATGACATTTTGATAATAACAGGGTCTTGGACGTTCGAGATCCTGGGGGTATGGATTTGATACGAGAGTTGTTGTGCCGAGCTCGACATGTGCTCCAGTTCCGGGCTCTCTTTGACTTCGCTAGTCCTGTCTTGATTATGCCAAGCTGCTTTGGGGTTTCAAAAATGTGTTTTAAAAGGTTTTCAAAAGCCATATTATATATTTTTGAAATACGAAGTTTAAAACATATATACAGGGTTGTCTGGAAGGCTCCTGGGTTTCCAGACTCAAAAATGGCCCTTTGGGGCTGCTTGTACAAAACCAGGTTTGTTTAAGAAATTCGTGGGATTTCGGGGTGTTTAGAAACACGAATCAGCTGCCTCCGCCTCTTGGCTACGTGCAGCGATCTTGGCTTCAAAGTCTTTTCGCAAATCCTCGATTTCTTATCTCCTATTTCTATTTTTTGAAAATCTCTTTGAGTGAGAACTTGATGTGCGTGAGACCTGACTGGTCACCTCATTGGAGTCTGAACTCGACATGACTCCAATGCTTTTTAAAAACCAACTATGAAATGCACAAAAAGGTAAAGAGTTAAATACTTTTCTGGAAAATTTTTCAAAAGGTTTGCTTGTTTTTATCGATTTTTCTTAAGACCCAAGTCCCACCGGGAGTGCCAAATCTGTAGACACGTGAAAATTTTCACTCTGGGTTCTTAGGACTGAAGTGAACCTTCTTCGTGTCTAAGTCACTTTAGGGCGTGCCAGCTAGCTTAGTCAAACTAGCGAAGTATTTTTGAAATATCTGACTTATGGGGCGACTGTGGACAAGTGGGATCTTTTCGTTATAAACCTTCTTGAACCGATGCTCAAGGGTCAGTTTAAACGCTTTAGAAAATATTGATTTTAAACAAGCATAGACTTTTGAAAAGAGTATGAAAGTACTTGATCGATTTGTATGGCTATTTGCATATTTTATTTACGTGGGGTTGCACGTATCTAAGTCTTTCGATTTTATCTACTTAGGCGGGATGTGTGTGCATCAAGTGGCCTAAGATTGGCATGTTTGCACGGGGTATTTGGGTTTCTTTGAATGCTATGCAACTCACACAACTTGAATGTAAAACCCGAATTTGAAAGACATAGCTGAAGGGAAATACCCAAATTGAATGCAACTCACACGACTTGAATGTAAATTACGGAAGGGAAATTGCGGAAGGGAGATATAGATATAAGAGCGGAAAGGATCAATGTGTGCGTGTGTGTTTGTGTATAAATTGAAAGACAACTCACGCAACTTGGAATGTAAAACTGTAAACACCCCGAAATCCCACGAATTTCTCAAATTCATCTGGTTTTGCAAAAGTAGCCCCAAAGGGCCATTTTGAGTCTGGAAACCCAGGAGCCTTCCAGACAACCCTGTACATACGTTTTGAACTCTATATTTCGAAAACATACATTATAGCTTTTAAAACCTTTTTAAAACATGTTTTGAAACCCCGAAGTGGGTTGGCCTGATCAAGACAGGACCAGGAGAGCTAAGAAGAGCCCGGAACCGGAGCACACGACGAGCCCGGCACAGCAACTCTTGTATCTGATTCACACCCCAGGATCTCGAACGTCCAAGACCCTGTTCTTATCAAAATATCCTTTGAAGTCATCTCCGGAAGGCAGAAACGGAGGCGGACGACTATGTTGGCGAAGACCCAACGCAGACGGAGTACTGATGCTGTCAGACCCCGCACGAATCGTCCGTTTCGAACCCAGCTCGAAGGAGTCAGAGTTCAGTTTGGATTGGATCTGGACCATATATATCCAAATTCCAATCCAAACCCATCTGTGGACTTGGATTTGGATTTGGATCCAGAGATCCAATCCAATATCCATATCCATGGCCCACATCACCTTCTCATAAATGGAGGTGGGGCCCACTTGAAATTCACGTGGGATATTGGGCATGAGAGAGAGTGGGGATGGAAAATATCAAGAGTGTTGTATTAAGCTTGACTTGTGTGTCAAGTTTGGGTTTAATCATGTGGGTTAGCCTAATTGAGTGGGTTTAAGCTTGTAATTAGCTAAAACCTAACCTAGGGCTACACCAACATGAGGTGATCAAGGTCTATGGGCCATGCTAAGGGAGCTCCTTCACCTAAACCTAACCCAAAATGCCTAATCCTAGCCTAAACCCCTAATCCACCCCTAATTTGAACCTAATCACGTAACCCACTTCCCTAATCCCAACCTAATCACCTAACCCACTTCCCTAATCCTTCTCTAAACCTCGATTAATTTCCCTAATCCTAGCCTAAACCTAGCCTAATCACCTAACCTAGCTCACTAAACCTCACCCTAAAACCCAACCACCTAACCTGGCTCTAAACCCCTAAACCACCCTTAGCCCACAATCTACCCAAACCCCTAGTTTTCAAAATATCTGGCCCAACCCTTTCCAGCCCACCTTATCTACATACCACCCTACCTAAACCACCTAACCACTACCCTCAGCCCAGCCCTAACCGACCTACCCATCCCCTATTTAAACCCCTCCCCTTTGGGGGCGGGTTTTGCAAGTAGAAGGCCCTCACCTCAGCCCAGCCGGCTCCACTCTCCACCTGCCCGCCTGTTCCACTCTCCACCTGCTCCACTCTCCACCTGCTCCACCAACTCTACCTACACCGCCACCTTCCCTCTTCCATCCACCACCATTCCCCAGCCGGACGCCACCACCTTCACCCAATCGAACCAGCCGAGCTCCCATCCACACCCGGCTTCTCCTTGCCTTCCACCGCCTCTCCCCATTCGGTAAGTACCCTGCACCTTACCTAGCCCCTTCTCTACTCCCTCTCCACTCCCAGCCACCCACCACACCATCACCTTACCCACCCAACAGCCCCTCGCCGCCATCACTCCCACTCGGCCAAACCTTAGCCGCCCCAACCGCTTGCCCCTACCTAACTCCCCTCAACTATACCCGGCCACCCTATAAGATTTCCTAAGACCTGCCCGTGGCACTCCCTTAAACCTACTATTCCCACTATCACCTAGCCCCATCCCCTAACTAGCTACCTTCCCATACTCCAGCCTTAGTCACCCTAGCAGCCCGCCACCACCACATCTTCCTAGTCGGCCACTCCAACCGACTATTCTTTCATTCGGCCAGTCATCACCCTTCCCCTAGGTTTCCCATTCGGCCTTCCCACAAACTCTCCTTTAGGTCCAGTTTCCCTAAACATTCAACTCCCCTAGTGACCCTAAAAAAATCACTCGTTCAGTCCCTCTAACCCCCCACCTCGAGGCGACATCCACTTGCAACCGGCCACCTTCGAGGCGCCTATCCCGCGCCCCACTTGCAGCCGGCCAGCACCTTTGGTCACCTATCTTCGCGGAGCTCCCATTTGCAGCCCAAGGCGAAGGTCAAGCCCACGCTCAAGCAAGGCCTCTACGGACCAGCTACTCATAAGTGCCTAAACTCGGTCCTTAGTTGTATACTTGCTTGAGATTCAATTTGATACGGGGTTGTAATAACGGAGCATAGTCTCCCCCCGCTTGTAATAACGTGGCTTGGCACAACCACACACGTGCACTCTCTTAGTCGTGCATGATTTTGAACACACACGGGCCTAATCAGCCCCTAATACATAAGTGTATATATATACTTTCATTTTCGAAGGGTTTTGTTTAAGTTGGGTGCGTTGTCTTTCAATTCAAGCACTCACACACATTGAGCTTTCGCTCTTATTTGAAAGACCCAAGTAAGGGCCGACCTATACTATTTGGGTTTTATTTCATGTCGTGTGAGTAAGTCTTTCAATTCAAGCACTCACACACATTGAGCTTTCGCTCTTATTTGAAAGACCCAAGTAAGGGCCGACCTATACTATTTGGGTTTCATTTCATGTCGTGTGAGTAAGTCTTTCAATTCAAGCACTCACACACATTGAGCTTTCGCTCTTATTTAAAAGACCCAAGTAAGGGCCGACCTATACTACTTGGGTTTCATTTCATGTCGTGTGAGTAAGTCTTTCAATTCAAGCACTCTCACACACATTGAGCCTGCGCTCTTACTCCCAAGACCTTAGTAAAGGCCTTATTGCAGTTATATTTGGGTTTCATTTATGTCGTGTGTGTAGTACTTCAATTCAAGCACTCTCACACACATTGAGCCTTCGCTCTTACTCCCAAGACCTTAGTCAAGGCCATACTGCAATTTATATTTGGGTTTAATTTCATGTCGTGTGTGTAAGTCTTTCAATTCAAGCACGCACCCACATTGAGCCTTCGCTCTTATTTGCAAGACCCCAGTAAGGGCTCATATACATAATCTATATACATATCTCCCTTCGGTTATTTCCCTTCGGTTATTTCCCTTCAGTCATTTCCCTTCAGTATTGTCTTTACATTTCGGGTTTTCCCTTTGGAGTAGCATGAGTTTGCATTGCATCTACGCCATACCACGAGGTAGGACGCATATTGCATCAAAGCAAGCCTCGCTCGAATTCGCCCATGTAGTGGAGTGTTCATAACACACAAACTAGGTGGCCCGAAAAGGGATAAAAGAAAAGACTTAGGCACGTGCAAATCCACGTGATCTAAAACAAGCAACCGCATCTTAAAGACCCGAAATAGACACCTCGAACCGCTTCGTAGACTTTCTCTCCAAAAACTCGATTTTTTGCAAAGCGTACAGACTGACCCTTGCGCATCGGTGCAAGAAGGTCTGCGACGACAAGAGCTTACTTGCTCACAGTCGCCACGTTTAGAAGTCAGTGTTAAAAATATCTTCGCTAGCTTAAGTAAGCTAGCTGGCACGCCCTATTTGCATACATAGGCCTTAGACACACGAGAGGATCCGCTCCAAGCCCCGAAAGAGGCGAAGAGGCGGGGATTTTTCGCGCGTCTACAAAAACCCCGCTCGACTTAAATGTAAAGTGCGGAATGGGAAATACATATATATATATGAGCCCGAAGGTCGTCAACGTGTGCGTGTGTGTTGTGTATAAATGTAAAGACAATTCACACGACTTTGAAATATAAAACCCAGCTGAAAGGGAGATATAGATATATATATATATATATGAGCCCAAAGGTCGTCAACGTGTGTGTGTGTGTTGTGTATAAATGTAAAGACAACTCACACGACTGAATTTTAACAACCTGGAATGTAAAGGCGTATACAGCTGAACAGGGAAAACTCACGCAACTGAAAGTATATAGATATGTCTATATCTTAGGGGCTGCTAAGGCCAAAAGGTGCGTGAGTGCTCGAGCAAGTGCTCGGGTGTTCTTTGGGTGCGAGTGTGGAATCAAAATGACAAACTCACACGACTTTTAAAGTAACAACCCGAATGAAATTGCAGCTTATAAGGCTCTTACTAGAGTCTTTGGAGTAAGAGCGAAGGCTCAATGTGTGTAAGTGTGGAATTGAAATACGACGCACACAACTTGAACGTAACAACCCCAAATCAAATTGCAATTAATATGGCTCTTATTAGAGTCATGGGAGCAAGAGCGAAAGCTCAATGGTGTACATGGGTGCTTGGTGTACAAGATAAGAGCTAAGGCTCAAGTGCACTTGTGTGTCTCATGTACGAGATAAGAGCTAAGGCTCAAGTGTACGTATGTGTCTCGTATGTCAAGCACCAATATTACATCCTGGGGGGAGACAACGCTCCGTTAATACAACCCCGTATCTGAATTGAATTAAGTATAAAGCAAGTTAATGTAAGAGACTGTAGACACCGAAAATTTTCACTTGCGGGTTCTTAGGCCCGAAGTGAACCTTTTCGCAATCTACTTCGCTTTATGGGCGTGCCAGCTAGTTTACTTTAACTAGCAAAGTATGTTTTGAAAATAATCTGACTTTTGAAAGGCGATTGTAGGCAAGCGGGATTTTTACGTCGCAGACCTTCTTGCACCGATGCGCAAGGGTCAGTCTGTACGCTTAGAGACTTCGTTTTGAAACAAGTTTAACTCAAAATATATTTTGAATGAAGAAGTGTTTTAAAACCTTTTGAAAACCATGCATTTGGGCGATTTTGACTTTGTAAGGGTTGGACGACCCTAAGTCTTGCACGATTTGATTCGGGTTTGTACGATTCTCAGATTTTAGATCACGTGGATTTGCGCGTGCCTAAGTCTTTCTTTTTATCCCTTTATGGGCCACCTAGGTGTGTGTTATGAACACTCCACTACATGGGGCGAATTTGAGCGGGAGTACGGGGCTTGCTTCGATGCAATATGCGTCCTACCTCGTGGTATGGCGTAGATGCAATGCAAACTCACGCTACTCCAAAGGGAAAACCCGAATTTAAAAGACAATGCCGAAGGAAAATTGCCGAAGGGAAATGACTTGTAAAGTAAATAGCCGAAGGGAAATGACTTGTAAAGTAAATAGCGGAAGGGGAAATATGGCTATATCTTAAGAGCGGAAAGGCTCAATTGTGTAAGTGTGTGTCGTGTATATATTGAAAGACAACGCACACGACTTGAACCTTAAAACCCGAATCTTAAAGACGTAGCCGAAAGAAATACTTTATATAGAGTATATGTAGGGGCCCTTACTTGGGTCTTGTAAATAAGAGCGAAGGCTCAATGTGTGTGCGTGCTTGAATTGAAAGACTTACACACACGACATGAAATGAAACCCAAATATAAATTGCAGTATGCCTTGACTAAGGTCTTGGGAGTAAGAGCGAAAGCTCAATGTGTGTGAGTGTAGAATTGAAGTACTACGCACACGACATAAATGAAACCCAAATATAACTGCAATAAGGCCTTTACTAAGGTCTTGGGAGTAAGAGCGAAGGCTCAATGTGTGTGCGTGTGGAAAATGGAAAGACAACACACACGACTTAATTAAAAACCCCCTTGACTTAAAATATATAAATATAACTATATATTAAGGGCTTGTTAGGCCCGTGTGTGTGCAAGAAGTGTACGACTAAGAGCGGAAAGGCTCAAGTGCGTGTGTGTGTGGGTGTGTCAAACCACGTTATTACAATCGGGGGGGAGACGAAGCTCCTTTACTACAACCCCGTATCAAAATTTAATTGAATATAAAGCAAGTTAATGTAATAGACCAAGTTTAGACACTTACAAATAGCCGGTCCATGTTCAACTTGCTTGCACGTGGGCTCACGGTTCACCTTGGGCAGCCAAGAGGGGGTTATCCTAGGTGGCTTTGAGAGAGGTTCTATGAGGCACGGTTAGGGTCTTAGGGGAACTAAGGTTCGGCCAAGACGGGGGCTGTGTAGGGTCTGTCCTAGGGTCTGTCCTAGGGTGCAGGTCACGGCCAGGGTGCAGGTTAGGTCAGTAGGGGGGTGATCAAATCAGCAGGGAGGTGGTCGGGTGGCTGGCGCGGCTGTTGGGCGCCTGGCGCAGCAGACGGGCGCCTGGCGCGGCTGCAGTGGCGCGGGGCGTGCAGGCAGGCGAGGGGGCGCGCGGCAGGCAGCAGGGAGCGCTGTGGCGCGTGGCGCGGCAGGCAACAGGGGCGCGCGGCAGCAGAAGGGGTGCGCGTGGCGCGGCAGGCAACAGGGGCGCGCGGCAGCAGAAGGCGCGCGCGGCAGGCGCTGTTTACTCACGGCCGGCCGGGGTGAAGTTGTTGGGGTTTGTTAGGGATGGTTTGAGGCGGTTGGGGTTAGGTTAGGTCTAGTTAGGGTTCAGTTAGGGTTAGGTTGGTTCAGTTAGGGTTAGGTTCAGTTAGGGTTAGGTAGGTTCGAACCTAGGCTAGGTTGGGGTTAGGTTTACCTCTTGGAGCCGGTCCTTCTTGGCTTGAGCCCACGTCTCCACGGTTGTAGCCACTTGGTCCAGCCCACCTTGGTTGCAGCCACTTGGTCTAGACCCACTTAGCCCACATGGCTTGAACCCACCTCACCCAATGAGCCCACATGGCTAGGTCTATCACTCCCTCTCTCTCCTCCCAAATATTTGCATGAACCCTTTACATGGACCCCCTCACCTCTATTTATAGAGATTTGAGGTGGGTCTTGGATTTGGGTTTGGGTTTGGGGTTTGGATCCATACCCAAATCCAAACACTATTTGGATCTGGATATTGGATCTCGGATATTTTGAGATCTGTATCCGATCCAAACCCAATATTTTTATGGATACGGATCTGGATATTTTGATCCAAATCCGATCCAATCCAAACACTATTTGGATCCAATCCAAATCCAAACACTATTTGGATCGACCCAAACACTATTTGGATTGGCCCAAATCCAAACACTATTCATTACATGGATTTGGATCTGGATATATATGGTCCAGATCCAAATCAAAATTTCTTCGGACAGTCCTTCTTGGCTTCTTGAGGCGAACGATCTGTGCGGGCACTGGCTTCATCAGCGCTCCGTCTGGTGCTGGGTTTTCCCCAACTTTGTCGTTCGGACTCCGTTTTGCCGTTCTGGACTCCGTTGAGCTTTTCATCAAATGGGCTCTGCTTTCTTTTGTTTTTTTATCAGGGAGTGGCTTCTGAAGCTCTGGGCTTGAATCCTCTTCGGGCCTAGGGTCTTCTTTTGCCTTCTGTACCTGTCTTCACATTTCAAAACAGGTCGTCGTTTTGGCTCAAATGAGCTTTTTGGTGTTTCGAGAGTTTTTGAAAAATAGAAGATTTGGGGTGTTTACAGAGACCAAGTTTAGACACTTACAAATAGTTGGTCTGTCTTCACTTGCTCGCACTTGGGCTTGTGGTCCACTTGGGGTAGCCAAGAGGGGTCTCCCTAGGGGGCCTTTAGAGAGGTTGAGTGGGCTTAGGGAAGGTCACGACAACAAGGGGGTTTGCCTAAGGTAGGTCCTAGGGATGGTCACGGTCCAAAGGGGCAGCTAGCTAAGGTTGGGCCATGGGTATAAGGGCAGCAAGACAGTCGGTGCTGCAGGCCGGGGTGTATGGCGTTGGATAGGGCGCACAGCAGGTCGGCGCACGCAGCGGGGCGGCGCCTGGCGCTAAGGCGTTGGGCACTAGCCCGGGGCGCGATGGGCGTCAGGGGGGCGGTAGGGCTCACGACCGACCGAGGTCGTGAGGGTGGTCTTGTTAGGGATAGTTTGAGGCAAATGGGTTAGTTTAGGTTCAGTTAGGGTGAGGTTTAGTGATGTAGGTTAGGTGATTAGGCTAGGATTAAAAGGGATTAGGCTAGGATTAGAAAGGGGTTAGGCTAGGATTAGGGGACCTACCTCTTGGAGCCAGTCCTTCTTGGATGAGCCCACTTCCATGCACGGTTGCAGCCTCCCTTGATCGAGCCCACCTTGTTGCAGCCCACTTAGCCCACTAGGCTTGACCCACACTCACCCTTGAGCCAACATGGCTTGAACCACTCTCTCACTCTCTCTCCTCCCCAAGCAAATTCACGTGAACTCTTTTGGGACCCCCTCACTCCTATTTATAGGCAAATGAGGTGGGTCTTGGATATGGGTCTTGGGTTTGGATCGTGGAATCCATTTCCGATCCAAATACTATTTGGATCTAGATCTTGGATCTCAGATATTTTGAGATCCAAATCCAACATTTTTATGGACATGGATCTAGATATTTGGTCCAGATCCGATCCAATCCAAACACTATTTGGATCAACCTAAATCCAAACACTATTTGGATATGGATTTGGATATTTATGGTCCAGATCCAATCCAAATTTTCTCTGGATGATCCTTCTTGGCTTTTTAAGGCGGACGTTTTGTGCGGGTACTATCTTCATCAGCGCTCCGTCTGGTGCTGGGTTTTCCCCAACTTTGTCGTCCACACTCCATCTCATAATTCTGGACTCTGTTTCTACTCAATTTCACCATTTTTGGCTCAGGTTTATGCTGCTTGGGTGAATGTATTCGATTTGGCTTCTAGGTGTGCTGGGCTTGCATTCTGCATCGGGCCTGGGCCTTCCTTTCACCTTTTGACCATTGCCTTTATCAGGCTAGGGTGCTGCTTTTGGGCTTCTATACCTGTTTCTGAGGCTGCTTTGGATTTGGCCCTTTTGAGCTGCTTTATGGGTTGCTTTTCGATCAGGCGTCGTCTTCCATGCTTCACCTGTTCATCTTTGGCTTTTTGGCAAAATGGGACTTGACCCGAGTTTAAGGCATTCATACTGGATATGGGGTTCAAAACAGTATTTACAAGCTTTTTGGGAAGCTCCTAGGTTTTCGAAAATGCAAAATGGCCTTTTGGGTTGATTTGCAAACCAAGGATTTGTTTTCTAAAATCGTGGGATTTTGGGGTGTTTACACAACTCACACAGCTTTCACTAAAGTAAATACCCAAAGGGAAATATATACTTTAGCTTAAGAGCGGAAAGGCTCAAGTGCACGTGGGTGTTCCTGTAGACACGCGAAAATCCCCGCCTCTTTGCCTTTTTCAGGGATTGGAGCGGATCCTCTCGTGTGTCTAAGGCCTATGTATGCAAACAGGGCGTGCCAGCTAGCTTACCTAAGCTAGCGAAGATATTTTTAACATTGACTTCTAAACGTGGCGACTGTGAGCAAGTAAGCTCTTGTCGTCGCAGACCTTCTTGCACCGATGCGCAAGGGTCAGTCTGTACGCTTTGCAAAAATCGAGTTTTTGGAGAGAAAGTCTACGAAGCGGTTCGAGGTGTCTATTTCGGGTCTTTAGAATGCGATTGCATGTTTTAGATCACGTGGATTTGCACGTGCCTAAGTCTTTTCTTTTATCCCTTTTCGGGTCACCTAGTTTGTGTGTTTATGAACACTCCACTACGTGGGCGAATTCGAGCGGGGCTTGCTTTGATGCAATATGCATCCTACCTCATGGTATGGCGTAGATGCAATGCAAACTCACGCTACTCCAAAGGGAAAACCCGAAATGTAAAGACAATACTGAAGGGAAATGACTGAAGGGAAATAACCGAAGGGAAATAACCGAAGGGAAATATGTATATAGATTATGTATATGAGCCCTTACTTGGGTCTTGCAAATAAGAGCGAAGGCTCAATGTGGGTGCGTGCTGGAATTGAAAGACTTACACACACGACATGAAATTAAACCCAAATATGAATTGCAGTATGGCCTTGACTAAGGTCTTGGGAGTAAGAGCGAAGGCTCAATGTGTGTGAGAGTGCTTGAATTGAAGTACTACACACACGACATAAATGAAACCCAAATATAACTGCAATAAGGCCTTTACTAAGGTCTTGGGAGTAAGAGCGAAGGCTCAATGTGTGTGAGAGTGCTTGAATTGAAAGACTTACTCACACGACATGAAATGAAACCCAAATAGTATAGGTCGGCCCTTACTTGGGTCTTTCCAATAAGAGCGAAAGCTCAATCTGTGTGAGAGTGCTTGAATTGAAAGACTTACTCACACGACATGAAATGAAACCCAAATAGTATAGGTCGGCCCTTACTTGGGTCTTTCCAATAAGAGCAAAAGCTCAATGTGTGTGAGTGCTTGAATTGAAAGACAACGCACCCAACTTAAACAAAACCCTTCGAAAATGAAAGTATATATATACACTTATGTATTAGGGGCTGATTAGGCCCGTGTGTGTTCAAAATCGTGCACGACTAAGAGAGTGCACGTGTGTGGTTGTGCCAAGCCACGTTATTACAAGCGGGGGGAGACTATGCTCCGTTATTACAACCCCGTATCAAATTGAATCTCAAGCAAGTATACAACTAAAGACCGAGTTTAGGCACTTACGAGTAGCTGGTCCGTAGAGGCCTTGCTTGAGTGTGGGCTTGGCCTTCGCCTTGGGCTGCAAACGGGAGCTCCGCGAGGATACGTGACCAAGGGTGCTGGCCGGCTGCAAGTGGGGCGCGGGATTGGCGCCTCGAAGGTGGCCGGCTGCAAATGGGTGTCGCCTTGATGTGGACGATCAAAGGGGTGGGCCAAGTGAGTGTTTTAGGGTCACGAATGGGGAGTATAGAGGGTTAGGGAATATAGACCTAAGGGGAGTTTATGGGAAGGCTGAATGGGAGTCCTATAGGGTTGAAGGAATGGCTGGCCGGGTGCAAAGGGGATGGTTATGTAGTGGCCGGTAGTTTAGGTTGTGCTAGGTTCGGCTAAGTGAAAAGGGTGGTGACAAAGGGCTGAGATGATGATAGGGTGGGTGGCTAGGAATGGAGAGGGAGTAGAGAAGGGTTTAGGTAGAGTTGGGGAAGGCTTACCGAATGGGGAGAGGCGGTGGATGGAAGAGAGGAGCAACCGGATGTGGGAGCTCGGCTGGTTCGGTTGGGTGAAGAGAATGATGATGGAGGGGGCTTCGGCTGGAACGGTGGCGGCGGTGGTGGTGCTGGTGGTGCTGCAGGTGGAGCTTGGGGAAGTGGAGAGTGGTCCCGGCTGGGTGAGGAAATGGGAGGAAGAGAGGGCCCGGTTGGGTGAGGTGAGGGTTCTAGCTTGAAAACCCGCCCCCAAGGGGGGGGGTTTAAATAGGGATGGGTAGGTCGGTTAGGGCTGGGCTTGGGGTAGTGGTTAGGTGGTTTAGGTAGGGTGGTATGTAGATAAGGTGGGCTGGAAAGGGTTGGGCCAGATATTTTGAAAACTAGGGGTTTGGGTAGATTGTGGGCTAGGGGTGGTTTAGGGGTTTAGGGCTAGGTTAGGTGGTTGGGTTTTAGGGTGAGGTTTAGTGAGCTAGGTTAGGTGATTAGGCTAGGTTTAGGCTAGGTTTAGGGAAATTAACCTAGGTTTAGGGAAGGATTAGGGAAGTGGGTTAGGTGATTAGGTTGGGATTAGGCCGGGATTAGGGAAGTGGGTTAGGTGATTAGGTTCAGATTAGGGATGGATTAGGGGTTTAGGCTAGGATTAGGCGTTTTGGGTTAGGTTTAGGTGAGGGAGCTCCCTTAGCATGGCCCATAGACCTTAACCACCTCATGTTGGTGCAGCCCTAGGTTAGGTTTTAGCTAATTACAAGCTTAAACCCACTCAATTAGGCTAACCCACATGATTAAACCCAAACTTGACACACAAGTCAAGCTTAATTACAACACTCTTGATATTATCCATCCCCACTCTCTCTCATGCCCAATATCCCACGTGAATTTCAAGTGGGCCCCACCTCCATTTATGAGAAGGTGATGTGGGCCATGGATATGGATATTGGATTGGATCTCTGGATCCAAATCCAAATCCAAGTCCACATATGGGTTTGGATTGGGATCTTGATATATATGGTCCAGATCCAATCCAAACTGAACTCTGACTCCTTCGAGCTGGGTTCGAAACGGATGATTCGTGCGGGGTCTGACAGCATCAGTACTCCGTCTTCGTTGGGTCTTCGCCAACATGGTCGTCCGTCTCCGTTTCTGCCTTCCGGAGATGACTTCAAATGATATTTTGATAAGAACAGGGTCTTGGACGTTCGAGATCCTGGGGGTGTGAATCAGATACAAGAGTTGCTGTGCCGGGCTCGACATGTGCTCCGGTTCCGGGCTCTTCTTAGCTCTCCTGGTCCTGTCTTGATCGGGCCAAGCCGCTTCGGGGTTTCAAAACGTGTTTTAAAAAGGTTTTCAAAAGCTATATTATATGCTTTTGAAATATAAAGTTTAAAACATATATACAGGGTTGTCTGGAAGGCTCCTGGGTTTCCAGACTCAAAATGGCCCTTTGGGGCTGCTTTTACAAAACCAGGTTTGTTTTGCAGAAATTCATGGGATTTCGGGGTGTTTACAGTTCCTTGTGTATGACTAAGAGCAATAAGGCTCAAGTGTGCATGTGTGACTTGTGTATCAAGCACGAATAATATATTTTGGGGGGAGACTATTGTAGACATGGAAAATCTTCAACTCCGGGTTGCTTAGGCCTGGAGTGAATCTTTTCACAATCTACGTTCGCTTTTAGGGCGTGCCAGCTAGCTTACTCAAACTAGCGAAGTAAATTTTGAAAATATCTGACTTTTGGGGTGACTATGGACAAGTGGGCACTTTTCGTCGCAGACCTTCTTTCACCGATGCACAAGGGTTAGTCTGTACGCTTAGAAAAGCTCGATTTTGAACAAATACGACCTTTTTGAAAAATATAAAAGTGTTTGATCAATTGGCTTTTGTCAAATTGCAGATTTTATTCATGGGATCCACACGTTCCTATATCTTTGGGTTTTAGCAAATTTTGGCGTGTAATTGTGTGCATCAAGTGCTCGATTTTGTTAGATTCTACACGAGTTTGCTTGGGATTGTTTGATGCAAGTATGCTCCCTATCTCGAGTGTGGCGTATATACGATGCAACTCACACAACTTGAAGGGAAAACCCAGAATTTAAAGACATAGCAGAAGGGAAATTGCAGAAAGGAAAATATGGCTATATCTTAGATGCGGAAAGAAAATATATAGCTATATCTTAAGAGCGAGAAGGCTCAATGTGAGTGAGTGCTTTGAGTGTATAAATTGAAAGGCAACTCATGCAACTTGAATTTAAAACCTAGCTGAAAGGGAAATACTTATATATACGTAAGAGCGGAAAGGCTCAATGTGAATGAGTGCTTTGAGTGTATAAAATGAAAGACAACTCACACGACTTGAACCTTAAAACCCAACTGAATGTATATAAATAGAGCTATATCCTATGGGCTGTTGAGCCCCGTTTGTGTGCAAAAGTGTGCAGATAAGAGCGGAAAGGCTCGAGTGTATGTGTGTGATTCGTGTTTCAAACCACAATATTACATCTCGGGGGGAGACTACGCTCCATTATTACAACCCCGTGTCGAATTTAATTGAACTTGAAGCAATGTAAAAGACCATATTCGAGCACTTACACTTCGTCTGCTTGGGCTTTCTTTATCAATGAGATCCGACCTTGGATATAGCGGTTGGATGGACCTCTCACTGCGAATCGATCAGATGCATGGGGTTTTGATCCTAGTTCATGATCTAGGCTATGTCAACATGCGAAGATGCTATGGTTTTGGGTAGGACATGAGCAGATCTAAGGCGAGGGGTAAGGGATCTAAGGAGAGATCTAAGGTGAAGGGCTTAGGTAAGGTTTGAGTCAAGATCCTAAGGGGATACTCGGCCAGCTAATGGCCGAGTTGGGTGATGTTTCATGGGTAGATTTGGGCAGGATCCTAAAGGAATGCTCGGCCAACTAATGGCCGAGCTTGGTTGGTGTGTTGAGGATGATCCTAGGCGAAATCCTAAGGAAAGGGCCTAAGGGAATGCTCGACCAAATGGTGGCCGAGCTGGGTAGGTTTAGGAGATGGTTTTTGGTAGGATCTAAGGGATGGTTCTTAAAGGGATGCTCGGCCAGCTAATGGCCGAGCTTGGTTGATGTTATGTGGTTGATCTTGGGTGAGATCTTAAGGAAATGGCTCAGCCAAATGGTGGCCGAGCTGGGTAGGTTTAGAAGTTCGTCTTAGGTGGTGTAAACACCTCGAAATCCCACGAATTTCTCAAATTCATCTAGTTTTGTAAAAGCAGCCCCAAAGGGCAATTTTGAGTCTGTAAACCCAGGAGCCTTCCAGACAACCCTGTACATATGTTTTAAACTCTGTATTTCGAAAACATATAATATGGCTTTTAAAACCTTTGTAAAATATGTTTTAAAACCCCAAAGCAGCTTGGCCTAATCAAGACAGGACCAGCGAAGAGCTAAGAAGAGCCCGGAACCGGAGCACATGTCAAGCCCGGCACAGCAACTCTTGTATCACATCCATAACCCCAGGATCTCGAATGTCCAAGACCCTGTTATTATCAAAATGTCATTTGAAGTCATCTCCGGAAGGCAGAAACGGAGGCGGACGATCATGTTGGCGAAGACCCAACGCAGACGGAGTGCTGATGCTGTCAGACCCCGCACAAGTCGTCCGTTTCGAACATAGCTCGAAGGAGTCAGAGTTTAGTTTGGATCGGATCTGGACAAAATATATCCAGATCCCAATCCAATATCCATATCCATGGCCCACATCACCTTCTCATAAATGGAGGTGGGGCCCACTTGAATTTCACGTGGGATCATGGGCATGAGAGAGAGTGGGGGTAGATAAGATCAAGAGTGTTGTAATTAAGCTTGACTTGTGTGTCAAGTTTGGGGTTAATCATGTGGGTTAGCCTAATTGAGTGGGTTTAAGCTTGTAATTAGCCAAAACCTAACCTAGGGCTGCACCAACATGAGGTGGTTAAGGTCTATGGGCCATGCAAAGGGAGCTCCTTCACCTAAACCTAACCCAAAACACCTAATCCTAGCCTACCACCCTAATCCACCCCTAATCTGAGCCTAATCACCTAACCCACTTCCCTAACCCTTCCCTAAACCTAGGTTAATTTCCCTAAACCTAGCCTAAACCTAGCCTAATCACCTAACCTAGCTCACTAAACCTCACCCTAGAACCCGACCACCTAACCTAGCCCTAAACCCCCAAACCACCCCTAGCCCACAATCTACCCAAACCACTAGTTTTTAAAATATCTGGCCCTACCCTTTCCAGCCCACCTTATCTTCATACCACCCTACCTAAACCACCTAACCACTACCCCAAACCCAGCCCTAACCGACCTACCCAACTCCCTATATAAACCCCCCCTCTTGGGGCGGGTTTTCCTAGCTAGAACCCCTCACCCATCCCAGCCGGGTCCCCTCCTTCCCCAAGTCCAGCCGAGTCCCACCATCTCCCACCTGCTCCACCTGCTCCACCTGCACCGCCACCTGATCTCCATCCCACCACCACCTGCATCGCCATCTACACCACCATCTCCCAGTCGAACGCCACCACTTGCACTTCTTCCCAACCACCCGGCTTCTCTCTTCCATCCACCGCCTCCCTCCATACGGTTAGTACCCCTTTCTTCGTCTTACCTTCTCTACTCCCTCCCCACTCTCAGCCACCTAAACCCTACCACAACACCCTACCACCACTTACACCGCCATCTCCACCACCCCTCAGCCGAACCTATCACAACCTAAACCACCGGCCACTACCTAAGTACCCTAACTACACCCGGCCAGCCATCTCTTTTCCCCTAGGTGTCCCATTCGGCCTTCCCTTAAACTCCCCTTAGGTCCATACTCCCTAACACTCTACACTCTCTTAGTGACCCTACATATTCACTTGGCCCAGCCCCTTTAATTCCCCACATCAAGGCGACACCCACTTGCAGCCGGCCATCTTCAAGGTGCCTATCCCACGCCCCACTTGCAGCCGGCCAGCACCCTTTGTCGCTCACCCTC
This sequence comes from Brasenia schreberi, assembly GCA_036023115.1. Classification (NCBI taxonomy): domain Eukaryota; kingdom Viridiplantae; phylum Streptophyta; class Magnoliopsida; order Nymphaeales; family Cabombaceae; genus Brasenia; species Brasenia schreberi. The sequence continues at coordinate 14,212,723 of JAYKKT010000078.1, read as the reverse complement.
GCGAAGCTCCCGTTTGCAGCCCAAGGCGAAGGCCAAGCCCACGCTCAAGCAAGGCCTCTACGGACCAGCTACTCGTAAGTGCCTAAACTCGGTCTTTAGTTGTATACTTCCTTGAGATTCAATTTGATACGAGGTTGTAATAACGGAGCGTAGTCTCCCCCCGCTTGTAATAACGTGGCTTGGCACACCCACACACGTGCACTCTCTTAGTTGTGCACGATTTTGAACACACACGGGCCTAATCAGCCCCCAATACATAAGTATATATATATACTTTCATTTTCGAAGGGTTTTGCTTAAGTTGGGTGCGTTGTCTTTCAATTCAAGCACTTTCACACACATTGAGCTTTCGCTCTTATTTGAAAGACCCATGTAAGGGCCGACCTATACTATTTGGGTTTCATTTTATGTCGTGTGTCTAAGTCTTTCAATTCAAGCACTCTCACACACATTGAGCCTTCGCTCTTATTCCCAAGACCTTAGTAAAGGCCTTATTGCAGTTATATTTGGGTTTCATTTATGTCGTGTGTGTAGTACTTCAATTCAAGCACTCACACACATTGAGCCTTCGCTCTTACTCCCAAGACCTTAGTCAAGGCCATACTGCAATTTATATTTGGGTTTAATTTCATGTCGTGTGTGTAAGACTTTCAATTCAAGCACGCACCCACATTGAGCCTTCGCTCTTATTTGCAAGACCCGAGTAAAGGCTCATATACATATTCTATATACATATCTCCCTTCGGTTATTTCCCTTCGGTTATTTCCCTTCGGTTATTTCCCTTCAGTATTGTCTTTACATTTCGGGTTTTCCCTTTGGAGTAGCATGAGTTTGCATTGCATCTACGCCATACCACAAGGTAGGACGCATATTGCATCAAAGCAAGCCCCGCTTGAATTCGCCCATGTAGTGGAGTGTTCATAACACACAAACTAGGTGGCCCGAAAAGGGATAAAAGAAAAGACTTAGGCACGTGCAAATCCACGTGATCTAAAACATGCAATCGCATTTTACAGACCTGAAATAGACACCTCGAACTGCTTCGTAGACTTTCTCTCCAAAACTCGATTTTTGCAAAGCGTACAGACTGACCCTTGCGCATCGGTGCAAGAAGGTCTGCGACGACAAGAGCTTACTTGCTCACAGTCGCCACGTGTAGAAGTCAGTGTTAAAAATATCTTCGCTAGCTTAGGTAAGCTAGTTGGCACGCCCTATTTGCATACATAGGCCTTAGACAAACGAGAGGATCCGCTCCGAGCCCTGAAAAAGGCGAGAGGCGGGGATTTTCGCACGTCTACAGGTGGGAACTAGGGAGAGATCCTAAGGAAATGGCTCGGCCAATGGTGGCTGAGCTGGGCAGTTCTTAGAGCTGGTTTTGGTTGGGATCTAAGGCGAGATCCTAAAGGAAATGGCTCGGCCAATGGTGGCCGAGCTGGGTAGTTTTGGGGATTAGTTTAGGTTGGGTTTAAACTAAGGTGGAGGTTTAGGACTTAGGAGCTTAATGGGGCAGATCTAGGGTGAGATCGGCCAGCTAATGGCCGAGCTTGGGATGGTCTTAGGTGGGGACGGTCTTGGGTAGTACTAGGCTTTTATTTTCAGCCAGGTTTGATCATTTCTTGTGCTGAACGTTGCTGGATTTTAGAGATGGTATTGGGTGGCTTAGAGGGTCAAAAGAAGAATCGGTTTAGGCCAGCTCTAGAGACTCACCTTAGCCTTGGTTCGACCATGGTTCTCTTGGTTTCCACGCAGCCAATCTCCACAACGAGGGAGCCATCCAATGCTGTCAGATCTCACTTGTGCAACACTGTAGACGCGCGAAAATCCCCGCCTCTTCGCCTCTTTCGTGGCTTGGAGTGGATCTTATCGTGCGTCTAAGGCCTATGTATACAAATAGGGCGTGCCAGCTAGCTTACTTAAGCTAGCGAAGATATACTTTAACACTGACTTCTAAACGTGGAGATTGTGAGCAAGTGAGCTCTTGTCGTCGCAGACCTTCTTGCACCGATGCGCAAGGGTCAGTCTGTACGCTTTTGCAAAAAATCGAGTTTTGGGGAGAAAGTCTACGAAACGGTTCGAGGTGTCTATTTCGGGTCTTTAAGATGCGATTGCATGTTTTAGATCACGTGGATTTGCACGTGCCTAAGTCTTTTCTTTTATCCCTTTTTGGGTCGCCTAGTTTGTGTGTTATGAACACTCCACTACATGGGCGAATTCGAGCGGGGGTTGCTTCGATGCAATATGCGTCCTACCTCGTGGTATGGCGTAGATGCAATGCAAACTCACGCTACTCCAAAGGGAAAACCCGAAATGTAAAGACAATACTGAAGGGAAATAGCGGAAGGGAAATAACCGAAGGGAAATAACCGAAGGGAAATAACCGAAGGGAAATAACCGAAGGGAAATAACCGAAGGGAAATATGTATATATCTTATGTATATGAGCCCTTACTTGGGTCTTGCAAATAAGAGCGAAGGCTCAATGTGGGTGCGTGCTTGAATTGAAAGACTTACACACACGACATGAAATTAAACCCAAATATAAATTGCAGTATGGCCTTGACTAAGGTCTTGGGAGTAAGAGCGAAGGCTCAATGTGTGTGAGAGTGCTTGAATTGAAGTACTACACACACGACATAAATGAAACCCAAATATAACTGCAATAAGGCCTTTACTAAGGTCTTGGGAGTAAGAGCGAAGGCTCAATGTGTGTGAAAGTGCTTGAATTGAAAGACTTACTCACACGACAAGAAATGAAACCCAAATAGTATAGGTCGGCCCTTACTTGGGTCTTTCAAATAAGAGCGAAAGCTCAATGTGTGTGAGAGTGTTTAAATTGAAAGACTTACTCACACGACATGAAATGAAACCCAAATAGTATAGGTCGGCCCTTACTTGGGTCTTTCAAATAAGAGCGGAAGCTCAATGTGTGTGAGAGTGTTTAATCGAAAGACAACGCACCCAACTTAAACAAAACCCTTCGGAAATGAAATATATACGTACACTTATATATTAGGGGCTGATTAGGCCCGTGTGTGTTCGAAATTGTGCACGACTAAGAGAGTGCACGTGTGTGGTTGTGCCAAGCCACGTTATTACAAGCGGGGGGAGACTATGCTCCGTTATTACAACCCCGTATCAAATTGAATTTCAAGCAAGTGTATGATTAAAGACCGAGTTTAGAAACTTACAAGTAGCTGGTCCGTAGAGGTCTTGCTTGAGCGTGGCCTTGGCTTTGGGCTGCAAACGGGAGCTCCGCGAAGGTATGTGACCAAGAGTGCTGGCCGGCTGCAAATGGGCGCGGGATGGACGCCTCGAAGGGGGCCGGTGGTAAGTAGGCGGCGCCTCCAAGTAGGGAGTTTAGAGTGGCTGACTAAGTGGGTCTTAGGGTCACTAGGGAAGTTAGGTACTAAGGGAAAACTGGCCCTAAAAGGTGAGTTAGTGGGAAGGCCAAATAGGGCACCTAGGGGGGGGTCGGCCGAATGGGAGATGGTGGCTAAGCGGTGGCCAGCCACTTGGGTTATCCTAGGTTCGGCTAGGCTTAGATGGTGGCGGCAAAGAGGTTGAGCTAAGGGGAAGATGGGTGGCTAAGAGTGGAGGGGTGGTAGAGAGTGGCTTTGAGGGAGTTAGGGGGACTTACCGAATGGGGAGGAGTGGCGGATGGAGTGGGAGAGTGGCGGGCAGGTGGCTGTCGGCTGGTGGAGTTGGGGGAAAGGTGGTGACGTCCAGCTGGGGGGGGGGCAGTGATGGTGACGTGGGAGAGGGAAGGTGGCGGAGCAGGTGGCGGCTGGTGGAGGAGCTGGAGCTGCTGGGAAGACGGATGAGAGATGGGAGAAGGAGAGGGCCCGGCTGGGTGGTGGAGTGGTTCCCACTTGGAAAACCCGCCCACAATGAGGGGGGTTTAAATAGGGGATGGGTAGGTCGGTTAGGGCTGGGTTGTGGGTAGTGGTTAGGTGGTTTAGGTAGGGTAGTATGTAGATAAAGTGGGCTGGATGGGATTGGGCCAGATATTTTAAAACTAGGGGTTTGGGAAAATCGTGGGCTAAGGGTGGTTTAGGGGTTTAGGGCTAGGTTAGGTGGTTGGGTTTTAGGGTGAGGTTTAGTGAGCTAGGTTAGGTGGTTTAGGCTAGGATTAGGCTAGGATTAGGGAAATTAATCTAGGTTTAGGGAAGGATTAGGGGAGTGGGTCAGGTGATTAGGTTGGGATTAGGCCGGGATTAGGGAAGTGGGTTAGGTGATTAGGTTCAGATTAGGCCGGGATTAGGGGTTTAGGCTAGGTTTAGGCATTTTGGGTTAGGTTTAGGTGAGGGAGCTCCCTTAGCATGGCCCATAGACCTTGATCACCCCCTGTTGGTGCAGCCCTAGGTTAGGTTTTAGCTAATTACAAGCTTAAACCCACTCAATTAGGCTAACCCACAAGATTAAACCCAAACTTGACACACAAGTCAAGCTTAATACAACACTCTTGATATTTTTCATCCCCACTCTCTCTCATGCCCAATATCCCACGTGAATTTCAAGTGGGCCCCACCTCCATTTATGAGAAGGTGATGTGGGCCATGGATATGGATATTGGATTGGATCTCTGGATCCAAATCCAAATCCAAATCCACATATGGGTTTGGATTGGAATCTGGATATATATGGTCCAGATCCAATCCAAACTGAACTCTGACTCCTTCGGGCTGGGTTCGAGACGGACGATTCGTGCGGGGCCTGACAGCATCAGTGCTCCGTCTGCGTTGGGTCTTCGCCAACATGGTCGCCCGCCTCCGTTTCTGCCTTCCGGAGATGACTTCAAATGATATTTTGGTAAGAACAGGGTCTTGGACGTTCGAGATCCTGGGATGTGAATTAGATGCAAGAGATGCTGTGCCGGGCTCGACAGGTGCTCCGGTTCCGGGCTCTTCTTGGCTCTCCTGGTCCTGTCTTGATCGAGCCAAGCCACTTCGGGGTTTCAAAACATGTTTTAAAAGGGTTTTCAAAAGCTATATCATATGTTTTTGAAAGATAAAGTTTAAAACATATATACAGGGTTGTTTGGAAGGCTCCTGGGTTTCCAAACTCAAAAATGGCCCTTTGGGGCTGCTTGTATCAAAACCAGATTTGTTTAAGAAATTCGTGGGATTTCGGGGTGTTTACAGATGCCCCTCTTTGGCCTTGTCCAAATAGATTTGGATAAGGGCAAAGATGACAAACACCCCTTTTAATGTCTCCCTAGATCTAGCCACGAAGAATATGGGATCGTCCCATTTTAGCAAAAATCCCAATTTTACAAACTCTGGTAGGAGGAGAAATCACGCCAAAGGGTTTACTTATGGAATCTGGTCCTAAATGGGATCATGTTCATGCAAGTACCATGCGTGGAATGCAGATGACATGGGTGTGGTGTCAAGAGTGGCGACCTCCCAGAGACCAGATGTGGTCGAACTCTAGAGACTTACAAGGCCTACTGCTCCAAGTGAGCAAAAACCCTATGCTGTTCGATGTTCGGTTTTTTTAAAACTTATTTACAAAAGCTATTTACAAAAAGGGACAACTGTCTTGAGCCTCGATCCTAAGGATCTCGAGCTCTTCGTGCTTGCCCTTGTTTGAGTCTTAACACTCGCTTATCTAGCGGAGATTTTATAAGAAAACAAGCTTCATTTCAAATTCCTACGTCTTACTCGAAACGTCGAATTCTCAAACAAGATGAAATTCAAGTAAGTAAATCCTATTTTTACTTTAGGATTCCTCGAAATGAACCATGCTTTAGCTTGGGATAAGCCAGGGATGGGAAAGAGATACCACGGTCCCTTCTGAAGCGTCCCGTGGTTTGAGGCACAGAAGGCGGAAAACTGCTCTTTTTGAGCTTTTTGGCCTCTTTTTCCTTTTTTAGAGAGGGTCTCCCTTTGGGAGTATTTTTTCTTTAATCCCTCTTTTTATAAGAGAATCGATTTTTCTTTTTAAAGTCTGGTTTCTTTCTTTTGGAAAGAGACTTTAAATGGGAAATTCCCTTTTGATTTGGGCCTTTGTTTTCCTTTTGGAAGGAGAAAAGAAGAGGGGAGGACTTATCCCAAGCCTACACTCGATCCATTCCAGATCAGCCTATTTAGAAATAGCACGTACTACTTGCAAGTATCTTGCTATGTTGAACTAGGCCTTTCTTTGTAAGATGAAGGATTTTGAAATGCAACCACGATTTTGAAAACTCCACTCTTTCACAAGTGCGAATTCTCTCACTTAGGGTCACACGAGTTTGCCTTTGCACCTTATTCACATGTCTCAGGGCAGCTATCCCTCTCAAATTTTCGAAAACTGGAATTTAATCCAGATCCTACACATGATACTTCTTTAAGTATTGAATATTGATAGGATCTGCTAAATTCCTACCTTCTACATCGATCAACCAATACGAATTGTTCGTAGTGGTTGCTCGTACAACATAGGGTCCATCCCAGTTGGGGCGCCACTTGCCTAGGGGGTGTGAGCCACGATGGTGGATGGTTCTCAAGACCAGATCTCCCACTTCAAAGTGGCGAGGTCTCATGTGTTTGCTATAATGTCGGGCTATCCTTTGCCGGTATGCACGAGCATGATCCATGGCAAGGAGTCGCCTCTCATCTAGCAACTCTAGCTCGGCCATCCTAGCATGCTGAAGCGTCTCTAGGGGGAGGTCGAGTGCAATGGATGTATGGAATGAATGCAGTTGGGTATGAATGGGAAGAATGGCGTTTGTGCCATAGACCAATTCGAATGGTGTGGCATTCGTGGGAGTCCGGATGGAAGTCCTATAAGCCCATAAGGCTTCATCCAGCTTCTCATGCCACCTCCTACCCTTCTCTAAGGTCTTCTCAATGATACCAATGAGAGTCTTGTTTGTGGCTTCGGCTTGGCCGTTGCCTTGAGGGTAGTAGGGCGAGGAGAAGTGGTGGTTTATGCCATACGTGTTGCACAACTTAACCATCCGCTCGTTCTTGAATGGGGTACCATTATCAGACACAAGGTCTCGTGGAACCCCAAATCGAGCCAAGATATTCCTCCGGATGAAAGCCACCACATGTTGCCCCATTACATTCGTTAGGGAAATGGCTTCCACCCACTTGGAGAAATACTCCGTGGCTGCTAAAATAAAACGATGCCCATTCGAGGCCTTTGGAAATATGGGGCCGACAATGTCAAACGCCCACATGGTAAATGGCCAGGGGCTGACCACGGAATGCAATGATGATGAAGGGATATGAATGGCGTGCCCATGCACTTGACATGGATGACACTTCCTAACATGATCGTGACAATCCTTTTTCAGGGTGGACCAAAAATAACCCCCTCTAAGTATTTTCATTGCCATCATGTTGGCATTAACATGACCTCCACATTCTCCGTCGTGGAACTCGTGCATCACTATCCTAGCCTCCTCTAGGTCGATACACCTAAGCAGAATGCCGGTAAAACTCTTTTTGTATAAGACCCCACCCAGAATGGTGTATCGGGTCGAAATCTTACGAATGAATGCTCTATCTTTGGATGTGGCATCCTCGGTGAATCCCCCATTTTCTAAAAATTGTTTTATGTCATAGAACCAGGGTTTTTCAATAGACTCTGGGTTGTTTTGGCAAATATCTAAGTCGTGTGTGGATGGATGGGGCGCATGCCATATTTCCAAAGATCTGGTCCCTGAAATGGGATCGACCTTCAGGGCTGAACCCAAGGAGGAGAGGGCATCGGCGATGCCATTGTCCTCTCTTCCCACGTGTGTGAGCTTACACGACTGGAAGGAGTGGACCAATCGAGTGGCCAACTCGTGATATGGAAGTAGTTTCTCATTACGTACTTGCCAAATTTTTAAAATCTGATTTATGACAAGGAGCGAATCTCCAAAGACCTCGATGCATGATGCCCCTAGAGTTTTCGAAATCCTTAAGCCTTGTATGAGTGCTTCATACTCAGCTACGTTGTTGGAACATTCGAAATCTAAGCGGACCGCTATGGGAATCTCGCCCTTTTCAGGGGAGATTAGGATGATCCCGGCACCAGCCCCTCGTTGGTTTCGTGCCCCGTCGAAGTGCATCTTCCACACTTGGTTTTCAAAAGAATTTGCCAAAATGTGGTTTTGAAAATGGTTTTGCAATATGCCTTCATCAGGCATTTCGACAAGAGTGGGATATGCGTCCTCCAAGGGGAAGTCAGCCACGTAATCTGCTAGGGCTTGCCCCTTAACGGAGATCTGGTGATGGTATTTTAGATCATACTCCATTAGAAGGAGTTGCCATTTGCCCAATCTACCTGTGAGAATGGGTTTTTCGAACAAGTGCTTGATTGGATCAAGCTTGGACACTATCCAGATCTCATGATCTAGGAAGTAGTGTCTGAATTTCTGGCAGGCCCAGACTAGGGCCAAGCACGTCTTCTCCATGGCTTGATAATTTCGTTCATAAGCCAAGAGAGTTTTCGAAATATAGTAGATGGCATACTCCTTATGGGTGTCATCCTCGTATTGAGCCAACAGGGCTCCTAAAGCGTTTATATGCACGGAGATGTATAATAAAAGCGGTTTTCCTTGCTTTGGAGGATTCAAAACGGGGGGATTAACCAAGTATGCCTTTAGTCTCTCGAAGGACTTTTGGCATTCGTCATCCCATAAGAATTTCGTACCCTTCCTCAACAGTTTGTTGAAGGGTTCGCATCTAGTTGCTAGATTCGATATGAATCGGCGCACAGATTGTAATCGACCCTGGAGGCTACGGACTTGGGTGAGATTGGAGGGTGGAGCCATGTCTATGATGGCTCGACACTTAGAGGGGTCGACTTCTATTCCCCTTTGGCTCACCATAAAGCCTAGAAGCTTTCCTGATTCTACCCCGAACACACATTTTTTGAGGGTTTAGCTTTACTTTGTAAAGCCTAAGCCTTTCGAAATTTTTTTGTAAACATTCGATATGGGTGCATCGGGTTTTGGATTTTGCCAAGAGATCATCTACATACACTTCTACAAGCTCGTGAATTTGATCATGGAAGATCGTGTTCATGGCTCGTTGGTATGTTGCGCCGGCATTTTTTAAACCAAAGGGCATGACTGTATAGCAGTACGTGCCCCATGGGGTTGTGAAGGCGGTCTTACCCTGATCTCGTGGGCTTAGTTTGATTTGATTATAGCCTGAATAGCCATCCATGAATGAAAACATTTCATGATTTGCAGTACTATCGACTATCAAATCTATGTTTGGTAAAGGATAATTATCCTTTGGAGTGGCTTTATTCAGGTTTCTAAAATCGATGCATATTCGAATTTTCCCATTGGTTTTTCGAACCACAACGATATTTGACAACCAATCAGAATACGCAATGGGTTTTATAAATCCGGCTTTTAGCAGATCTTCTAAACCCTCTTTGACTTGCGTGTGTACATTCGGGTGTATTTTCCTAAGCTTCTGCTTTATTGGTTTTACACCTACATCTAAGGGAAGACGATGCTCGACTATGCTGGGATCTATGCCCGGCATGTCTTCATACGTCCATGCAAACACATCTAAGTAGGTTCGTAGAAATGCAATGAATGCTAACTTTTCAGTTTCATGCAAACATGCACCTATTTTGATGGTTTTGGGATTGGAATCATCCCCTAGGTTCACCTCTACGAAATCTCCTCCTACTGATTGGGAAGGTCTTTCAAAATCGAGAATTCTATGAAATTCTGGGAGCTCAGAAGTGGGATCTTCCTCAAGGGGATCCACTTCTGGGCTTCGATCATTCTCGTGGACTTTAGACCCGAGGGAACTTGATGCGTGGTTTTCAAAATAACCTGGTTTTGTACTTGGATTTTCAAGTGATTTCGAAATTTTTGGTCTGGCTATGCAGACGACGTTTCTTTCGAAATCCTTTTCTTTCGCCAAAGTTATACCAGGAGCAGCTATGTACAAAATCTTTTTGGTATTTTCCAAATTTTCGATTTTTTTGGGTTTTTGTAAAACAAGAACTTTGGGAACTATACAAAGCACACTTTTTTCGAGTTTTTGCTTTTCCATTGTTTTTTGGTTTTTCTTGTTTTTCGATTTTTTTTGGATTTTAAGTTTTCAAATGTTTTTGGTATTTTTAGAAAAAGGGATCTTCCGTCATACCTACAAAGGGAAAACACTATGGGTTAGACTCGGAATAGGAGGTCTAAACCATAGGTCTCTTCTAAGACAGGCTCCGGGGCACCCTTGACCCAGGTGGTCACAGGGGGTGGCTCCGGCGGTATTCGGGGAGTATAGCCGATCCCGTATCGGCTTGGGTTGGCCCTAGGAAGGATGGGCTCTAGGAGACCCTGGTTTTGTGCCCCTAGACTTTTGTAGGGCGTGTAGCCCATGTTCAATAACATGTTCCACGACCTTTTGTTTTTTGAAAAGATGGGATATAAGTCGTGGTCCTGGAACATGCTATCGTCCATATTAGGCTCGTAGGGCCTTTTGTCCAGGGGTTTTGGAAATAGGGAATGTTTGGGTTTTCCTAGGAGGATTAGAGTTGGGAGGGGGCCTGCTTTGGGCGGCCCCTTCACACATACAACCTTCCTAGGGTTGTTCAACACGAGCCGAGGTGGCTCAACCATAATTTGCCCCAGGTTAGCCTCATGGGCCTGGGAGCTCGATAAACAAGGGGAGTTTATGATCCCCTGAAGTTGTGGGTGACTCTCACCTAGGATCACTACGACTTGGTCCCTAAAAGGGATCTTGACACACTTGTGGAAGGTGGATGGCACAGCGCACAAACTGTGTATCCAGGGTCTTCCCAGCAACAGGTTATAATGGGGGTGGATGTCCAAGACATGGAACACCCCCGTGTGTTCGATCCCTCCCGTTTCCATTGGGAGTTCGATGGATCCTAAAGGCCTAGACGCATTCCCATCGTATCCAGTGATAACGATGGGGCTTGGGTTTACTGAAGTCAAGGTGACTCCGATTTTGTACGCCACGTGAAGTGGAAGGATGTTGAGCCCTCCTCCACCATCAACTAGGCACCTGTCCAGAGAGTGGTTGTTTAGAACCACCTCGATATGCAGGGCCTGGTTATGGGTTTCGTAGGGTCTATCTACATCATCTTCCGAAAAGGTGATGGGCGATTTTGCTCCTAATAAAGCCACTTGGGCAGACAAGGACTCCGGACTTATGTTCGAATCAACCTTGGCCCTTTCTAGAATTTTCTCTAAGACAAGTCTATGCCTAGGCGAGGTTTTGATAAGCTCTAGGATAGACATGTGAATAGGAATCTTTGAAAGGTGGTTTTCGAAATCATAAGGATTTAGGATGATTTTGTCCTTATCTGCTTTTGGCAGACCACTAGGGATACATGCTTTTGAGGGGCCAGGCACACTGACCACCTTTTGAGCACCTTGAAGCTGCGGGGCTTGGTAGATCCTCCCGGATCTAGTGACTTCCCCCACGACCAGCCTAGGGTTCGCGCTAAACTTGGCTCTAAGGATGAGCTGAGGAGAACCTTGGATTTTCAAAACTGGTTTTGCCGGGGTTTCCACTTTTGATGGTCCCCGAATGACGACTTGGGCGGGCCTCTTGTATAGTACAAGGATGGGCGCACAAGCAGGTCGACCAGGTTCGGGCTTTCGCGCTAGTTCCTTGGAAATGGTGAGGGTACATACCTCCTTTCCTTTCCCACTGCCACTGGCGTGTTTGGGAAAGGGTTCCTTGAAGATAGCTTGAGGTGGCTCAGATTCCGCAGTGACCTGGAGCCGGCCCTCCGCTATCAAGTTCTCAATTTTATTTAGAAGAGAGAAGCACCGTTTGGTATCATGGCCTTTGAGCTGATGATACTTGCAGAATCGGTTTAAATACCCCCCTTTGGACGTGACTCCTTCGGGGATTTCAGGGAGTTCGATCATGCCCTGGGCAAGTAGGAGGTCTAGGACCTCCGACACAGGTTGCCCCAGCGGGGTGTACTCCCGTTTTTCAATTGGTTTTGAAAAGTTGCGTTCTCTCTTATTTTCTATTTTTTCAAAATTTTTAGAAGTGCCTGCCATGCCTGGATCCACCCGGACATTGGCGATTTTATGGGGCTTTGCCCCTTTGTCCGTTGTGGGCAGCCCATATGCGATGGGCTTTTCCACACGTGTTTTGGGAACGGCACTTCCTTTCCATAAGTGGTCGTATGTCCCTTTTCGCAAGTTGGTTTCGAAAAGGGAGGCCTTTTTGATCAACTTATGGAAAGTTGAAATCTCATGGAGCGAGAGAAGGGTTTTTAACTCGCTTTTGAAATTATCCAGGATGAGCATTACTGCGCATCCTTCGGATATAGGCTCTCGCACTTGGCCTAAAAGAGACCTCCATCTTATAATGAAGGCATGCACGTCTTCGTTCATGCCTTGCTTTGTATCCCTTAAGGTATTCAAGGTTGGCGTGACTTCCACGTTGTGTGCAAATCTTTGCATGAAGCAGTTCGCTAACTCTTCAAAAGTAGCGAACTGGCTTAAGTCGTAGGAAGCCAGCCATTTGGCAGCTGTGCCTTTAAGGGATAGGGGGAACCAATACACCCATTTCATCGAGTCCTTTTTCTTCTTATGGGCTCGACGTGAGAAAAGCTGCAAGTGAGACCTAGGGTCTCCCATGCCATCGTACCGATGGAAGTTCGGTATTTCATCGTCACTGTCTGTTTCGTAATCCATAGGAAGGAAATCAGACAGGGCGTAGCTTCTTTTCTCTTTATTTTGCCCTTTCAGCAGTTGCTGTAGGGCTTTACGGTCCTTTTGTGTGAAGGACTCGTGGTATTGGTTGCCTTCCATTACGGAGGCCTCTTTTGCTTGCGAGGTTTTTCAATTTTCTTTTTAGGCCTTTGTTCACCGTTTGATGAACATGAATCGCCTACTTCAGCCTCTTGGCTGAGAGCATCGATTTTGGCCTCAAATTCCCTTCTCAAGTCCTCGATTTCATCTAGTTTTATTTTGTTTTTGAAAATCCTCCTAGAGTGAGAACTTGATGCGCATGAGCCTTGGCTCGACACTTCACTTGGATTGGATTTTGACATGCTTTTCAAGCTTTTTCAAAATTTCCTAAGTGAAAGCAAAGAAAACAAGTTAAAACGACACCTTTATAAAATTTTCGCAAGACTTCTACAAGTAAACTCGATTTTTGAAAAGGCTCACGTCCCACCGGGCGTGCCAATCTCTGTAGACGCGCGAAAATCCCCGCCTCTTCGCCTCTTTCGTGGCTTGGAGTGGATCTTATCGTGCGTCTAAGGCCTATGTATACAAATAGGGCGTGCCAGCTAGCTTACTTAAGCTAGCGAAGATATACTTTAACACTGACTTCTAAACGTGGAGACTGTGAGCAAGTGAGCTCTTGTCGTCGCAGACCTTCTTGCACCGATGCGCAAGGGTCAGTCTGTACGCTTTTGCAAAAAATCGAGTTTTGGGGAGAAAGTCTACGAAACGGTTCGAGGTGTCTATTTCGGGTCTTTAAGATGCGATTGCATGTTTTAGATCACGTGGATTTGCACGTGCCTAAGTCTTTTCTTTTATCCCTTTTTGGGTCGCCTAGTTTGTGTGTTATGAACACTCCACTACATGGGCGAATTCGAGCGGGGGTTGCTTCGATGCAATATGCGTCCTACCTCGTGGTATGGCGTAGATGCAATGCAAACTCACGCTACTCCAAAGGGAAAACCCGAAATGTAAAGACAATACTGAAGGGAAATAGCAGAAGGGAAATAACCGAAGGGAAATAACCGAAGGGAAATAACCGAAGGGAAATAACCGAAGGGAAATATGTATATATCTTATGTATATGAGCCCTTACTTGGGTCTTGCAAATAAGAGCGAAGGCTCAATGTGGGTGCGTGCTTGAATTGAAAGACTTACACACACGACATGAAATTAAACCCAAATATAAATTGCAGTATGGCCTTGACTAAGGTCTTGGGAGTAAGAGCGAAGGCTCAATGTGTGTGAGAGTGCTTGAATTGAAGTACTACACACACGACATAAATGAAACCCAAATATAACTGCAATAAGGCCTTTACTAAGGTCTTGGGAGTAAGAGCGAAGGCTCAATGTGTGTGAGAGTGCTTGAATTGAAGTACTACACACACGACATAAATGAAACCCAAATATAACTGCAATAAGGCCTTTACTAAGGTCTTGGGAGTAAGAGCGAAGGCTCAATGTGTGTGAAAGTGCTTGAATTGAAAGACTTACTCACACGACAAGAAATGAAACCCAAATAGTATAGGTCGGCCCTTACTTGGGTCTTTCAAATAAGAGCGAAAGCTCAATGTGTGTGAGAGTGTTTAAATTGAAAGACTTACTCACACGACATGAAATGAAACCCAAATAGTATAGGTCGGCCCTTACTTGGGTCTTTCAAATAAGAGCGGAAGCTCAATGTGTGTGAGAGTGTTTAATCGAAAGACAACGCACCCAACTTAAACAAAACCCTTCGGAAATGAAATATATACGTACACTTATATATTAGGGGCTGATTAGGCCCGTGTGTGTTCGAAATTGTGCACGACTAAGAGAGTGCACGTGTGTGGTTGTGCCAAGCCACGTTATTACAAGCGGGGGGAGACTATGCTCCGTTATTACAACCCCGTATCAAATTGAATTTCAAGCAAGTGTATGATTAAAGACCGAGTTTAGAAACTTACAAGTAGCTGGTCCGTAGAGGTCTTGCTTGAGCGTGGCCTTGGCTTTGGGCTGCAAACGGGAGCTCCGGGAAGGTATGTGACCAAGAGTGCTGGCCGGCTGCAAATGGGCGCGGGATGGACGCCTCGAAGGGGGCCGGTGGTAAGTAGGCGGCGCCTCCAAGTAGGGAGTTTAGAGTGGCTGACTAAGTGGGTCTTAGGGTCACTAGGGAAGTTAGGTACTAAGGGAAAACTGGCCCTAAAAGGTGAGTTAGTGGGAAGGCCAAATAGGGCACCTAGGGGGGGGTCGGCCGAATGGGAGATGGTGGCTAAGCGGTGGCCAGCCACTTGGGTTATCCTAGGTTCGGCTAGGCTTAGATGGTGGCGGCAAAGAGGTTGAGCTAAGGGGAAGATGGGTGGCTAAGAGTGGAGGGGTGGTAGAGAGTGGCTTTGAGGGAGTTAGGGGGACTTACCGAATGGGGAGGAGTGGCGGATGGAGTGGGAGAGTGGCGGGCAGGTGGCTGTCGGCTGGTGGAGTTGGGGGAAAGGTGGTGACGTCCAGCTGGGGGGGGGGGCAGTGATGGTGACGTGGGAGAGGGAAGGTGGCGGAGCAGGTGGCGGCTGGTGGAGGAGCTGGAGCTGCTGGGAAGACGGATGAGAGATGGGAGAAGGAGAGGGCCCGGCTGGGTGGTGGAGTGGTTCCCACTGGAAAACCCGCCCACAATGAGGGGGGTTTAAATAGGGGATGGGTAGGTCGGTTAGGGCTGGGTTGTGGGTAGTGGTTAGGTGGTTTAGGTAGGGTAGTATGTAGATAAAGTGGGCTGGATGGGATTGGGCCAGATATTTTAAAACTAGGGGTTTGGGAAAATCGTGGGCTAAGGGTGGTTTAGGGGTTTAGGGCTAGGTTAGGTGGTTGGGTTTTAGGGTGAGGTTTAGTGAGCTAGGTTAGGTGGTTTAGGCTAGGATTAGGCTAGGATTAGGGAAATTAATCTAGGTTTAGGGAAGGATTAGGGGAGTGGGTCAGGTGATTAGGTTGGGATTAGGCCGGGATTAGGGAAGTGGGTTAGGTGATTAGGTTCAGATTAGGCCGGGATTAGGGGTTTAGGCTAGGTTTAGGCATTTTGGGTTAGGTTTAGGTGAGGGAGCTCCCTTAGCATGGCCCATAGACCTTGATCACCCCCTGTTGGTGCAGCCCTAGGTTAGGTTTTAGCTAATTACAAGCTTAAACCCACTCAATTAGGCTAACCCACAAGATTAAACCCAAACTTGACACACAAGTCAAGCTTAATACAACACTCTTGATATTTTTCATCCCCACTCTCTCTCATGCCCAATATCCCACGTGAATTTCAAGTGGGCCCCACCTCCATTTATGAGAAGGTGATGTGGGCCATGGATATGGATATTGGATTGGATCTCTGGATCCAAATCCAAATCCAAATCCACATATGGGTTTGGATTGGAATCTGGATATATATGGTCCAGATCCAATCCAAACTGAACTCTGACTCCTTCGGGCTGGGTTCGAGACGGACGATTCGTGCGGGGCCTGACAGCATCAGTGCTCCGTCTGCGTTGGGTCTTCGCCAACATGGTCGCCCGCCTCCGTTTCTGCCTTCCGGAGATGACTTCAAATGATATTTTGGTAAGAACAGGGTCTTGGACGTTCGAGATCCTGGGATGTGAATTAGATGCAAGAGATGCTGTGCCGGGCTCGACAGGTGCTCCGGTTCCGGGCTCTTCTTGGCTCTCCTGGTCCTGTCTTGATCGAGCCAAGCCACTTCGGGGTTTCAAAACATGTTTTAAAAGGGTTTTCAAAAGCTATATCATATGTTTTTGAAAGATAAAGTTTAAAACATATATACAGGGTTGTTTGGAAGGCTCCTGGGTTTCCAAACTCAAAAATGGCCCTTTGGGGCTGCTTGTATCAAAACCAGATTTGTTTAAGAAATTCGTGGGATTTCGGGGTGTTTACAAACACCTTTTATTTGGCATGAAATGGAGAAGCTATCTTGCCCACAACATCAACCCACATCTTGCCCACAACATCAGCCCACGTTTTAAAAAAAGGGGAGAGGTCCAGCCCCCTTTGTTGACCTCTCTCCTCTCTCTCTCTCTCTCTCCCTCTCTCTCTCTCTCTCTCTCTCTCTCTCTCTCTCTCTACAAAATGGAATGCGTGAAAGTGAATATCGTGAACCCCTTGCCAGCCAGCCCCTCACGTCCTTTTCTATAGCTTGAACTTGGACATGGATCCTGGTTTGGTTCTGAAATCCGGATCCAATCCAAGTCTTGTTTGGATCTGGATCTGGATATTTGGATCCTGTTTGGGCGCGCGAAAATCCCCGCCTCTCGCCTTTTTCAGGGCTTGGAGCGGATCCTCTCGTGTGTCTAAGGCCTATGTATGCAAACAGGGCGTGCCAGCTAGCTTACCTAAGCTAGCGAAGATATTTTTAACACTGACTTCTAAAACGTGGCAACTGTGAGCAAGTAAGCTCTTGTCGTCACAGACCTTCTTGCACCGATGCGCAAGCAAAAATCGAGTTTTGGAGAGAAAGTCTACGAAGCGGTTCGAGGTGTCTATTTCGGGTCTTTAAAATGCGATTGCATGTTTTTAGATCACGTGGATTTGCACGTGCCTAAGTCTTTTCTTTTATCCCTTTTCGGGCCACCTAGTTTGTGTGTTATGAACACTCCACTACATGGGCGAATTCGAGCGGGGCTTGCTTTGATGCAATATGCGTCCTACCTCGTGGTATGGCGTAGACGCAATGCAAACTCACGCTACTCCAAAGGGAAAACCCGAAATGTAAAGACAATACTGAAGGGAAATAACCGAAGGGAAATAACCGAAGGGAAATAACCAAAGGGAAATAACCGAAGGGAGATATGTATATAGACTATGTATATGAGCCCTTACTCGGGTCTTGCAAATAAGAGCGAAGGCTCAATGTGGGTGCGTGCTTGAATTGAAAGACTTACACACACGACAAGAAATTAAACCCAAATATAAATTGCAGTATGGCCTTGACTAAGGTCTTGGGAGTAAGAGCGAAGGCTCAATGTGTGTGAGAGTGCTTGAATTGAAGTACTACACACACGACATAAATGAAACCCAAATATAACTGCAATAAGGCCTTTACTAAGGTCTTGGGAATAAGAGCGCAGGCTCAATGTGTGTGAGAGTGCTTGAATTGAAAGACTTACACACACAACATGAAATGAAACCCAAATAGTATAGGTCGGCCCGTACTTGGGTCTTTCAAATAAGAGCGAAAGCTCAATGTGTGTGAAAGTGCTTGAATTGAAAGACTTACTCACACGACATGAAATGAAACCCAAATAGTATAGGTCGGCCCTTACTTGGGTCTTTCAAATAAGAGCGAAAGCTCAATGTGTGTGAAAGTGCTTGAATTGAAAGACTTACTCACACGATATGAAATGAAACCTAAATAGTATAGGTCGGCCCTTACTTGGGTCTTTCAAATAAGAGCGAAAGCTCAATGTGTGTGAGTGCTTGAATTGAAAGACAACGCACCCAACTTAAGCAAAACCCTTCGAAAATGAAAGTATATATATGCACTTATGTATTAGGGGCTGATTAGGCCCGTGTGTGTTCAAAATCGTGCACAACTAAGAGAATGCACGTGTGTGGGTGTGCCAAGCCACGTTATTACAAGCGGGGGGAGACTATGCTCTGTTATTACAACCCCGTATCAAATTGAATCTCAAGCAAGTATACAACTAAAGACCGAGTTTAGGCACTTACGAGTAGCTGGTCCGTAGAGGCCTTGCTTGAGTGTGGGCTTGGCCTTCGCCTTGGGCTGCAAACGGGAGCTCCGCGAGGGGGAATGACAAAGGGTGCTGGCCGGCTGCAAGTGGGGCGCGGGATAGGCGCCTCGAAGGTGGCCGGCTGCAAATGGGTGTCGCCTTGATGTGGGGAATTAAAGGGGCTGGGCCAAGTAAGTGTGTAGGGTCACGAATGGAGAGTATAGAGTGTTAGGGAATATGGACCTAAGGGAGTTTAAGGGAAGGCCGAATGGGAGTCTAAAGGGAAAAGAGATGGCTGGCCGAGTGTAGTTAGGGTAGTTAGGTAGTGGCCGGTGGTTTAGGTTGTGCTAGGTTCGGCTAAGTGAGAATGGTGGCAGCAAAGGGCTGATGTGTAGGTAAGATGGTGGTATGGTGGGTGGCTAGGAGTGGAGAGGGAGTAGAGAAGGAGTTAGGTAGAGTTGGGGGGGTACTTACCGAATGGGGAGAAGGTGGTACTCGGTTGGGAGGAAGATGGGCAGGCTGTGAAGCTCGGCCGGGAGGTGGTGGAGATGGCGGTGCAAGCTGTGGTGGAATGGAGGGATGGTGGTGGTGCCGGTGGAGCAGCTGGGGCAGGTGGAGCAGCTGGGGAAGTGGAGGAAAGAGAGGGCCCGGTTGGGATTGGTGAGGGGTTCTAGCTTGGAAAACCAGCCCCAAAGGGGGGGGGGGGTTATATAGGGATGGGTAGGTCGGTTAGGGCTGGGTTTGGGGTAGTGATTAGGTGGTTTAGGTAGGGTGGTATGAAGATAAGGTGGGCTGGAAAGGGTAGGGCCAGATATTTTGAAAACTAGTGGTTTGGGTAGATTGTGGGCTAGGGGTGGTTTAGGGGTTTAGGGCTAGGTTAGGTGGTTGGGTTTTAGGGTGAGGTTTAGTTGTAAACACCCCGAAATCCCACGAATTTCTTAAACAAATCTGGTTTTATACAAGCAGCCCCAAAGGGCCATTTTGAGTT
Organism: Brasenia schreberi; assembly: GCA_036023115.1. Classification (NCBI taxonomy): domain Eukaryota; kingdom Viridiplantae; phylum Streptophyta; class Magnoliopsida; order Nymphaeales; family Cabombaceae; genus Brasenia; species Brasenia schreberi. The sequence continues at coordinate 14,193,384 of JAYKKT010000078.1, read as the reverse complement.
TGGAAACCCAGGAGCCTTCCAAACAACCCTGTATATATGTTTTAAACTTTATCTTTCAAAAACATATGATATAGCTTTTGAAAACCCTTTTAAAACATGTTTTGAAACCCCAAAGTGGCTTGGCTCGATCAAGACAGGACCAGGAGAGCCAAGAAGAGCCCGGAACCGGAGCACCTGTCGAGCCCGGCACAGCATCTCTTGCATCTAATTCACATTCCAGGATCTCGAACGTCCAAGACCCTGTTCTTACCAAAATATCATTTGAAGTCATCTCCGGAAGGCAGAAACGGAGGCGGGCGACCATGTTGGCGAAGACCCAACGCAGACGGAGCACTGATGCTGTCAGGCCCCGCACGAATCGTCCGTCTCGAACCCAGCCCGAAGGAGTCAGAGTTCAGTTTGGATTGGATCTGGACCATATATATCCAGATTCCAATCCAAACCCATATGTGGACTTGGATTTGGATTTGGATCCAGAGATCCAATCCAATATCCATATCCATGGCCCACATCACCTTCTCATAAATGGAGGTGGGGCCCACTTGAAATTCACGTGGGATATTGGGCATGAGAGAGAGTGGGGGTGATAAATATCAAGAGTGTTGTATTAAGCTTGACTTGTGTGTCAAGTTTGGGTTAATCATGTGGGTTAGCCTAATTGAGTGGGTTTAAGCTTGTAATTAGCTAAAACCTAACCTAGGGCTGCACCAACATGGGGTGATCAAGGTCTATGGGCCATGCTAAGGGAGCTCCCTCACCTAAACCTAACCCAAAATGCCTAAACCTAGCCTAAACCCCTAATCCACCCCTAATCTGAACCTAATCACCTAACCCACTTCCCTAATCCTGGCCTAATCCCAACCTAATCACCTAACCCACTCCCCTAATCCTAGATTAATTTCCCTAATCCTAGCCTAAACCTAGCCTAAACCACCTAGCCTAGCTCACTAAACCTCACCCTAAAACCCAACCACCTAACCTAGCCCTAAACCCCTAAACCACCCTTAGCCCACGATTTTCCCAAACCCCTAGTTTTAAAATATCTGGCCCAACCCCATCCAGCCCACCTTATCTACATACTACCCTACCTAAACCACCTAACCACTACCCACAACCCAGCCCTAACCGACCTACCCATCCCCTATTTAAACCCCCCTCATTGTGGGCGGGTTTTTAAAAAGTGGGAACCACTCCACCACCCAGCCGGGCCCTCTCCTTCTCCCATCTCTCATCCGTCCTCCCAGCAGCTCCAGCTCCTCCACCAGCCGCCACCTGCTCCGCCACCTTCCCTCTCCCACGTCACCATCACTGCCCCCCCAGCTGGACGTCACCACCTTTCCCCCAACTCCACCAGCCGACAGCCACCTGCCCGCCACTCTCCCACTCCATCCGCCACTCCTCCCCATTCGGTAAGTCCCCCTAACTCCCTCAAAGCCACTCTCTACCACCCCTCCACTCTTAGCCACCCATCTTCCCCTTAGCTCAACCTCTTTGCCGCCACCATCTAAGCCTAGCCGAACCTAGGATAACCCAAGTGGCTGGCCACCGCTTAGCCACCATCTCCCATTCGGCCGACCCCCCCCTAGGTGCCCTCTTTGGCCTTCCCACTAGCTCACCTTTTAGGTCCAGTTTCCCTAAGTCCCTAACTTCCCTAGTGACCCTAAGACCCACTTAGTCAGCCACTCTAAACTCCCTACTTGGAGGCGCCGCCCACTTGCCACCGGTCCTCTTCGAGGCGTCCATCCCGCGCCCCATTTGCAGCCGGCCAGCACCTTTGGTCACACACCTTCGCGGAGCTCCCATTTGCAGCCCAAAGCCAAGGCCACGCTCAAGCAAGACCTCTACGGACCAGCTACTTGTAAGTTTCTAAACTCGGTCTTTAATCATACACTTGCTTGAAATTCAATTTGATACGGGGTTGTAATAACGGAGCATAGTCTCCCCCCGCTTGTAATAACGTGGCTTGGCACAACCACACACGTGCACTCTCTTAGTCGTGCACAATTTCGAACACACACGGGCCTAATCAGCCCCTAATATATAAGTGTACGTATATATTTCATTTCCGAAGGGTTTTGTTTAAGTTGGGTGCGTTGTCTTTCGATTAAACACTCTCACACACATTGAGCTTTCGCTCTTATTTGAAAGACCCAAGTAAGGGCCGACCTATACTATTTGGGTTTCATTTCATGTCGTGTGAGTAAGTCTTTCAATTTAAACACTTTCACACACATTGAGCCTTCGCTCTTACTCCCAAGACCTTAGTAAAGGCCTTATTGCAGTTATATTTGGGTTTCATTTATGTCGTGTGTGTAGTACTTCAATTCAAGCACTCTCACACACATTGAGCCTTCGCTCTTACTCCCAAGACCTTAGTCAAGGCCATACTGCAATTTATATTTGGGTTTAATTTCATGTCGTGTGTGTAAGTCTTTCAATTCAAGCACGCACCCACATTGAGCCTTCGCTCTTATTTGCAAGACCCGAGTAAGGGCTCATATACATAAGATATATACATATTTCCCTTCGGTTATTTCCCTTCGGTTATTTCCCTTCAGTTATTCCCCTTCAGTTATTTCCCTTCTGTTATTTCCCTTCAGCATTGTCTTTACATTTCGGGTTTTCCCTTTGGAGTAGCGTGAGTTTGCATTGCATCTACGCCATACCACGAGGTAGGACGCATATTGCATCGAAGCAACCCCCGCTCGAATTCGCCCATGTAGTGGAGTGTTCATAACACACAAACTAGGCGACCCAAAAAGGGATAAAAGAAAAGACTTAGGCACGTGCAAATCCACGTGATCTAAAACATGCAATCGCATCTTAAAGACCCGAAATAGACACCTCGAACCGTTTCGTAGACTTTCTCCCCACAACTCGATTTTTGCAAAAGCGTACAGACTGACCCTTGCGCATCGGTGCAAGAAGGTCTGCGACGACAAGAGCTCACTTGCTCACAGTCGCCACGTTTAGAAGTCAGTGTTAAAAATATCTTCGCTAGCTTAAGTAAGCTAGCTGGCACGCCCTGTTTGTATACATAGGCCTTAGACGCACGATAAGATCCACTCCAAGCCACGAAAGAGGCGAAGGGGCGGGGATTTTCGCGCGTCTACAGAGATTGGCACGCCCGGTGGGACGTGAGCCTTTTCAAAAATCGAGTTTACTTGTAGAAGTCTTGCGAAAATTTTATAAAGGTGTCGTTTTAACTTGTTTCTTTGCTTTTACTTAGGAAATTTTGAAAAAGCTTGAAAAGAATGTCAAAATCCAATCCAAGTGAAGTGTCGAGCCAAGGCTCATGCGCATCAAGTTCTCACTCTAGGAGGATTTTCAAAAACAAAATAAAACTAGATGAAATCGAGGACTTGAGAAGGGAATTTGAGGCCAAAATCGATGCTCTCAGCCAAGAGGCTGAAGTAGGCGATTCGTGTTCATCAAACGGTGAACAAAGGCCTAAAAAGAAAATTGAAAAACCTCGCAAGCAAAAAGAAGCCTCCGTAATGGAAGGCAACCAATACCACGAGTCCTTCACACAAAAGGACCGTAAAGCCCTACAGCAACTGCTGAAAGGGCAAAATAAAGAGAAAAGAAGCTACGCCCTGTCTGATTTCCTTCCTATGGATTACGAAACAGACAGTGACGATGAAATACCGAACTTCCATCGGTATGATGGCATGGGAGACCCTAGGTCTCACTTGCAGCTTTTTTCACGTCGAGCCCATAAGAAGAAAAAGGACTCGATGAAATGGGTGTATTGGTTCCCTCTATCCCTTAAAGGCACAGCTGCCAAATGGCTGGCTTCCTACGACTTAAGCCAGTTCGCTACTTTTGAAGAGTTAGCAAACTGCTTCATGCAAAGATTTGCACACAACGTGGAAGTCACGCCAACCCTGAATACCTTAAGGGATACAAAACAAGGCATGAACGAAGACGTCCATGCCTTCATTATAAGATGGAGGTCTCTTTTAGGCCAAGTGCGAGAGCCTATATCCGAAGGATGCGCAGTAATGCTCATCCTGGATAATTTCAAAAGCGAGTTAAAAACCCTTCTCTCGCTCCATGAGATTTCAACTTTCCATAAGTTGATCAAAAAGGCCTCTCTTTTCGAAACCAACTTGCGAAAAGGGACATACGACCACTTATGGAAAGGAAGTGCCATTCCAAAAACACGTGTGGAAAAGCCCATCGCATATGGGCTGCCCACAACGGACAAAGGGGCAAAGCCCCATAAAATCGCCAATGTCCGGGTGGATCCAGGCATGGCGGGCACTTCTAAAAATTTTGAAAAAATAGAAAATAAGAGAGAACGCAATTTTTCAAAACCAATTGAAAAACGGGAGTATACTCCGCTGGGGCAACCTGTGTCGGAGGTCCTAGACCTCCTACTTGCCCAGGGCATGATCGAACTCCCTGAAATCCCCGAAGGAGTCACGTCCAAAGGGGGGTATTTAAACCGATTTTGCAAGTATCATCGGCTCAAAGGCCATGATACCAAACGGTGCTTCTCTCTTCTAAATAAAATTGAGAACTTGATAGCGGAGGGCCGGCTCCAGGTCACTGCGGAATCTGAGCCACCTCAAGCTATCTTCAAGGAACCCTTTCCCAAACACGCCAGTGGCAGTGGGAAAGGAAAGGAGGTATGTACCCTCACCATCTCCAAGGAACTAGCGCGAAAGCCCGAACCTGGTCGACCTGCTTGTGCGCCCATCCTTGTACTATACAAGAGGCCCGCCCAAGTCGTCATTCGGGGACCATCAAAAGTGGAAACCCCGGCAAAACCAGTTTCGAAAATCTAAGGTTCTCCTCAGCTCATCCTTAGAGCCAAGTTTAGCGCGAACCCTAGGCTGGTCGTGGGGGAAGTCACTAGATCCGGGAGGATCTACCAACCCCCGCACCTTCAAGGTGCTCAAAAGGTGGTCAGTGTGCCTGGCCCCTCAAAAGCATGTATCCCTAGTGGTCTGCCAAAAGCAGATAAGGACAAAATCATCCTAAACCCTTATGATTTCGAAAACCACCTTTCAAAGATTCCTATTCACATGTCTATCCTAGAGCTTATCAAAACCTCGCCTAGGCATAGACTTGTCTTAGAGAAAATTCTAGAAAGGGCCAAGGTTGATTCGAACATAAGTCCGGAGTCCTTGTCTGCCCAAGTGGCTTTATTAGGAGCAAAATCGCCCATCACCTTTTCGGAAGATGATGTAGATAGACCCTACGAAACCCATAACCAGGCCCTGCATATCGAGGTGGTTCTAAACAACCACTCTCTGGACAGGTGCCTAGTCGATGGTGGAGGAGGGCTCAACATCCTTCCACTTCACGTGGCGTACAAAATCGGAGTCACCTTGACTTCAGTGAACCCAAGCCCCATCGTTATCACTGGATACGATGGGAATGCGTCTAGACCTTTAGGATCCATCGAGCTCCCAATGGAAACGGGAGGGATCGAACACACCGGGGGTGTTCCATGTCTTGGACATCCACCCCCATTATAACCTGTTACTGGGAAGACCCTGGATACACAGTTTGTGCGCTGTGCCATCCACCTTCCACAAGTGTGTCAAGATCCCTTTTAGGGACCAAGTCGTAGTGATCCTAGGTGAGAGTCACCCACAGCTTCAGGGGATCATAAACTCCCCTTGTTTATCGAGCTCCCAGGCCCATGAGGCTAACCTGGGGCAAATTATGGTTGAGCCACCTCGGCTCGTGTTGAACAACCCTAGGAAGGTTGTATGTGTGAAGGGGCCGCCCAAAGCAGGCCCCCTCCCAACTCTAATCCTCCTAGGAAAACCCAAACGTTCCCTATTTCCAAAACCCCTGGACAAAAGGCCCTACGAGCCTAATATGGACGATAGCATGTTCCAGGACCACGACTTATATCCCATCTTTTCAAAAAACAAAAGGTCGTGGAACATGTTATTGAACATGGGCTACACGCCCTACAAAAGTCTAGGGGCACAAAACCAGGGTCTCCTAGAGCCCATCCTTCCTAGGGCCAACCCAAGCCGATATGGGATCGGCTATACTCCCCGAATACCGCCGGAGCCACCCCCTGTGACCACCTGGGTCAAGGGTGCCCCGGAGCCTGTCTTAGAAGAAACCTATGGTTTAGACCTCCTATTCCGAGTCTAACCCATAGTATTTTCCCTTTGTAGGTATGACGGAAGATCCCTTTTTCTAAAAATACCAAAAACATTTGAAAACTTAAAATCGAAAAAAATCGAAAACAAGAAAAACCAAAAACAATGGAAAAGCAAAAACTCGAAAAAAGTGTGCTTTGTATAGTTCCCAAAGTTCTTGTTTTACAAAAACCCAAAAAAATCGAAAATTTGGAAAATACCAAAAAGATTTTGTACATACCTGCTCCTGGTATGACTTTGGCGAAAGGAAAGGATTTCGAAAGAAACGTTGTCTGCATAGCCAGACCAAAAATTTCGAAATCACTTGAAAATCCAAGTACAAAACCAGGTTATTTTGAAAACCACGCATCAAGTTCCCTCGGGTCTATAGCCCACGAGAATGATCGAAGCCCAGAAGTGGATCCCCTTGAGGAAGATCCCACTTCTGAGCTCCCAGAATTTCATAGAATTCTCGATTTTGAAAGACCTTCCCAATCAGTAGGAGGAGATTTCATAGAGGTGAACCTAGGGGATGATTCCGATCCCAAAACCATCAAAATAGGCGCATGCTTGCATGAAACTGAAAAGTTAGCATTCATTGCATTTCTACGGACCTATTTAGATGTGTTTGCATGGACGTATGAAGACATGCCGGGCATAGATCCCAGCATAGTCGAGCATCGTCTTCCCTTAGATATAGGTGTAAAACCAATAAAGCAGAAGCTTAGGAAAATACACCCGAATGTACACACGCAAGTCAAAGAGGGTTTAGAAGATCTGCTAAAAGCCGGATTTATAAAACCCATTGCGTATTCTGATTGGTTGTCAAATATCGTTGTAGTTCGAAAAACCAATGGGAAAATTCGAATATGCATCGATTTCAGAAACCTGAATAAAGCCACTCCAAAGGATAATTATCCTTTACCAAACATAGATTTGATAGTCGATAGTACTGCAAATCATGAAATGTTTTCATTTATGGATGGCTATTCAGGCTATAATCAAATCAAACTAAGTCCACGAGATCAGGGTAAGACCGCCTTCACAACCCCATGGGGCACGTACTGCTATACAGTCATGCCCTTTGGTTTGAAAAATGCCGGCGCAACATACCAACGAGCCATGAACACGATCTTCCATGATCAAATTCACGAGCTTGTAGAAGTGTATGTAGATGATCTCTTGGCAAAATCCAAAACCCGATGCACCCATATCGAATGTTTACAAAAAATCTTCGAAAGGCTTAGGCTTTACAAAGTAAAGCTAAACCCTCAAAAATGTGTGTTCGGGGTAGAATCAGGAAAGCTTCTAGGCTTTATGGTGAGCCAAAGGGGAATAGAAGTCGACCCCTCTAAGTGTCGAGCCATCATAGACATGGCTCCACCCTCCAATCTCACCCAAGTCCGTAGCCTCCAGGGTCGATTACAATCTGTGCGCCGATTCATATCGAATCTGGCAACTAGATGCGAACCCTTCAACAAACTGTTGAGGAAGGGCACGAAATTCTTATGGGATGACGAATGCCAAAAGTCCTTCGAGAGACTAAAGGCATACTTGGTTAATCCCCCCGTTTTGAATCCTCCAAAACAAGGAAAACCGCTTTTATTATACATCTCCGTGCATGTAAACGCTTTAGGAGCCCTGTTGGCTCAATATGAGGATGATACCCATAAGGAATATGCCATCTACTATATTTCGAAAACTCTCTTGGCTTATGAACGAAATTATCAAGCCATGGAGAAGACGTGCTTGGCCCTAGTCTGGGCCTGCCAGAAGTTCAGACACTATTTCCTAGATCATGAGATTTGGATAGTGTCCAAGCTTGATCCAATCAAGCACTTGTTCGAAAAACCCATTCTCACAGGTAGATTGGGCAAATGGCAACTCCTTCTAATGGAGTATGATCTAAAATACCATCACCAGATCTCCGTTAAAGGACAAGCCCTAGCAGATTACGTGGCTGACTTCCCCTTGGAGGACGCATATCCCACTCTTGTCGAAATGCCTGATGAAGGCATATTGCAAAACCATTTTCAAAACCACATTTTGGCAAATTCTTTTGAAAACCAAGTGTGGAAGATGCACTTCGACGGGGCACGAAACCAACAAGGGGCTGGTGCCGGGATCATCCTAATCTCCCCTGAAAAGGGCGAGATTCCCATAGCGGTCCGCTTAGATTTCGAATGTTCCAACAACGTAGCTGAGTATGAAGCACTCATACAAGGCTTAAGGATTTCGAAAACTCTAGGGGCATCATGCATCGAGGTCTTTGGAGATTCGCTCCTTGTCATAAATCAGATTTTAAAAATTTGGCAAGTACGTAATGAGAAACTACTTCCATATCACGAGTTGGCCACTCGATTGGTCCACTCCTTCCAGTCGTGTAAGCTCACACACGTGGGAAGAGAGGACAATGGCATCGCCGATGCCCTCTCCTCCTTGGGTTCAGCCCTGAAGGTCGATCCCATTTCAGGGACCAGATCTTTGGAAATATGGCATGCGCCCCATCCATCCACACACGACTTGGATATTTGCCAAAACAACCCAAAGTCTATTGAAAAACCCTGGTTTTATAACATAAAACAATTTTTAGAAAATGGGGGATTCACCGAGGATGCCACATCCAAAGATAAGGCATTCATTCGTAAGATTTCGACCCGATACACCATTCTGGGTGGGGTCTTATACAAAAAGAGTTTTACCGGCATTCTGCTTAGGTGTATCGACCTAGAGGAGGCTAGGATAGTGATGCACGAGTTCCACGATGGAGAATGTGGAGGTCATGTTAATGCCAACATGATGGCAATGAAAATACTTAGAGGGGGTTATTTTTGGTCCACCCTGAAAAGGGATTGTCACGATCATGTTAGGAAGTGTCATCCATGTCAAGTGCATGGGCACGCCATTCATATCCCTTCGTCGGCATTACATTTCGTGGTCAGTCCCTGGCCATTTACCATGTGGGCGTTTGACATTGTAGGCCCCATATTTCCAAAGGCCTCGAATGGGCATCGTTTTATTTTAGCAGCCACGGAGTATTTCTCCAAGTGGGTGGAAGCCATTTCCCTAACGAATGTAATGGGGCAACATGTGGTGGCTTTCATCCGGAGGAATATCTTGGCTCGATTTGGGGTTCCACGAGACCTTGTGTCTGATAATGGTACCCCATTCAAGAACGAGCGGATGGTTAAGTTGTGCAACACGTATGGCATAACTCACCACTTCTCCTCGCCCTACTACCCTCAAGGCAACGGCCAAGCCGAAGCCACAAACAAGACTCTCATTGGTATCATTGAGAAAACCTTAGAGAAGGGTAGGAGGTGGCATGAGAAGCTGGATGAAGCCTTATGGGCTTATAGGACTTCCATCCGGACTCCCACGAATGCCACACCATTCGAATTGGTCTATGGCACAAACGCCATTCTTCCCATTCATACCCAACTGCATTCATTCCATACATCCATTGCACTCGACCTCCCCCTAGAGACGCTTCAACATGCTAGGATGGCCGAACTAGATTTGCTAGATGAGAGGCGACTCCTTGCTATGGATCATGCTCGTGCATACCGGCAAAGGATAGCCCGACATTATAGCAAACACATGAGACCTCGCCACTTTGAAGTGGGAGATCTGGTCTTGAAAACCATCCACCATCGTGGCCCACACCCCTTAGGCAAGTGGCGCCCCAACTGGGATGGACCCTATGTTGTACGAGCAACCACTACGAACAATTCGTATTGGTTGATCGATGTAGAAGGTAGGAATTTAGCAGATCCTATCAATATTCAATACTTAAAGAAGTATCATGTGTAGGATCTGGATTAAATTCCAGTTTTCAAAATTTTAGAGGGATAGCTGCCCTGAGACATGTGAATAAGGTGCAAAGGCGAACTCGTGTGACCCTAAGTGAGAGAATTCGCACTTGTGAAAGAGTGGAGTTTTCAAAATCATGGTTGCATTTCAAAATCCTTCGTTTTACAAAGAAAGGCCTAGTTCAACATAGCAAGATACTTGCAAGTAGTACGTGCTATTTCTAAATAGGCTGATCTGGAATGGATCGAGTGTAGGCTTGGGATAAGTCCTCCCCTCTTCTTTTCTCCTTCCCAAAAGGAAAACAAAGGCCCAAATCAAAAGGGAATTTCCCATTTAAAGTCTCTTTCCAAAGGAAAGAAACCAGACTTGAAAAAGAAAAATCGATTCTCTTATAAAAAGAGGGATTAAAGAAAAAAATACTCCCAAAGGGAGACCCTCTATGGAAAAAAGGAAAAAGAGGCCAAAAAGCTCAAAAAGAGCAGTTTTCCACCTTCTGTGCCTCAAACCACGGGACGCTTCAGAAGGGACCGTGGTATCTCTTTCCCATCCCTGGCTTATCCCAAGCTAAAGCATGGTTCATTTCAAGGAATCCTAAAGTAAAAATAGGATTTACTTACTTAAATTTCATCTTGTTTGAGAATTCGACCTTTCGAGTAAGGCGTAGGAATTTGAAATGAAGCTTGTTTTCTTATAAAACCTCCGCTAGATAAGCGAGTGTTAAGACTCAAACAAAGGCAAGCACGAAGAGCTCGAGATCCTTAGGATCGAGGCTCAAGACAGTTGTCCCTTTTGTAAATAGCTTTTGTAAATAAGTTTTAAAAACCGAACATCGAACAGCATAGGGTTTTTGCTCACTTGGAGCAGTAGGCCTTGTAAGTCTCTAGAGTTCGACCACACCTGGTCTCTGGGAGGTCGCCACTTTTTGGCACCACACCCATGTCATCTGCATTCCACGCATGGTACTTGCATAAACATGATCCCATTTAGGACCAGATTTCATAAGTGAACCCTTTGGCGTGATATCTCCTCCTACCAGAGTTTGTAAAATTGAGATTTTGCTAAAATGGGACGATCCCATGTTCTTCGTGGCTAGATCTAGGGAGACATTAAAAGGGGTGTTTGTCATCTTTGCCCTTATCCAAATCTATTTGGACAAGGCCAAAGAGGGGCATCTGTAAACACCCCGAAATCCCACGAATTTCTTAAACAAATCTGGTTTTATACAAGCAGCCCCAAAGGGCCATTTTGAGTTTGGAAACCCAGGAGCCTTCCAAACAACCCTGTATATATGTTTTAAACTTTATCTTTCAAAAACATATGATATAGCTTTTGAAAACCCTTTTAAAACATGTTTTGAAACCCCAAAGTGGCTTGGCTCGATCAAGACAGGACCAGGAGAGCCAAGAAGAGCCCGGAACCGGAGCACCTGTCGAGCCCGGCACAGCATCTCTTGCATCTAATTCACATTCCAGGATCTCGAACGTCCAAGACCCTGTTCTTACCAAAATATCATTTGAAGTCATCTCCGGAAGGCAGAAACGGAGGCGGGCGACCATGTTGGCGAAGACCCAACGCAGACGGAGCACTGATGCTGTCAGGCCCCGCACGAATCGTCCGTCTCGAACCCAGCCCGAAGGAGTCAGAGTTCAGTTTGGATTGGATCTGGACCATATATATCCAGATTCCAATCCAAACCCATATGTGGACTTGGATTTGGATTTGGATCCAGAGATCCAATCCCATATCCATATCCATGGCCCACATCACCTTCTCATAAATGGAGGTGGGGCCCACTTGAAATTCACGTGGGATATTGGGCATGAGAGAGAGTGGGGGTGAAAAATATCAAGAGTGTTGTATTAAGCTTGACTTGTGTGTCAAGTTTGGGTTAATCATGTGGGTTAGCCTAATTGAGTGGGTTTAAGCTTGTAATTAGCTAAAACCTAACCTAGGGCTGCACCAACATGGGGTGATCAAGGTCCATGGGTCATGCTAAGGGAGCTCCTTCACCTAAACCTAACCCAAAATGCCTAAACCTAGCCTAAACCCCTAATCCACCCCTAATCTGAACCTAATCACCTAACCCACTTCCCTAATCCTGGCCTAATCCCAACCTAATCACCTAACCCACTCCCCTAATCCTTCCCTAAACCTAGATTAATTTCCCTAATCCTAGCCTAAACCTAGCCTAAACCACCTAGCCTAGCTCACTAAACCTCACCCTAAAACCCAACCACCTAACCTAGCCCTAAACCCCTAAACCACCCTTAGCCCACGATTTTCCCAAACCCCTAGTTTTAAAATATCTGGCCCAACCCCATCCAGCCCACCTTATCTACATACTACCCTACCTAAACCACCTAACCACTACCCACAACCCAGCCCTAACCGACCTACCCATCCCCTATTTAAACCCCCCCTCATTGTGGGCGGGTTTTTAAAAAAGTGGGAACCACTCCACCACCCAGCCGGGCCCTCTCCTTCTCCCATCTCTCATCCGTCCTCCCAGCAGCTCCAGCTCCTCCACCAGCCGCCACCTGCTCCGCCACCTTCCCTCTCCCACGTCACCATCACTGCCCCCCCAGCTGGACGTCACCACCTTTCCCCCAACTCCACCAGCCGACAGCCACCTGCCCGCCACTCTCCCACTCCATCCGCCACTCCTCCCCATTCGGTAAGTCCCCCTAACTCCCTCAAAGCCACTCTCTACCACCCCTCCACTCTTAGCCACCCATCTTCCCCTTAGCTCAACCTCTTTGCCGCCACCATCTAAGCCTAGCCGAACCTAGGATAACCCAAGTGGCTGGCCACCGCTTAGCCACCATCTCCCATTCGGCCGACCCCCCCCCTAGGTGCCCTCTTTGGCCTTCCCACTAGCTCACCTTTTAGGTCCAGTTTCCCTAAGTCCCTAACTTCCCTAGTGACCCTAAGACCCACTTAGTCAGCCACTCTAAACTCCCTACTTGGAGGCGCCGCCCACTTGCCACCGGTCCTCTTCGAGGCGTCCATCCCGCGCCCCATTTGCAGCCGGCCAGCACCTTTGGTCACACACCTTCGCGGAGCTCCCATTTGCAGCCCAAAGCCAAGGCCACGCTCAAGCAAGACCTCTACGGACCAGCTACTTGTAAGTTTCTAAACTCGGTCTTTAATCATACACTTGCTTGAAATTCAATTTGATACGGGGTTGTAATAACGGAGCATAGTCTCCCCCCACTTGTAATAACGTGGCTTGGCACAACCACACACGTGCACTCTCTTAGTCGTGCACAATTTCGAACACACACGGGCCTAATCAGCCCCTAATATATAAGTGTACGTATATATTTCATTTCCGAAGGGTTTTGTTTAAGTTGGGTGCATTGTCTTTCGATTAAACACTCTCACACACATTGAGCTTTCGCTCTTATTTGAAAGACCCAAGTAAGGGCCGACCTATACTATTTGGGTTTCATTTCATGTCGTGTGAGTAAGTCTTTCAATTTAAACACTTTCACACACATTGAGCCTTCGCTCTTACTCCCAAGACCTTAGTAAAGGCCTTATTGCAGTTATATTTGGGTTTCATTTATGTCGTGTGTGTAGTACTTCAATTCAAGCACTCTCACACACATTGAGCCTTCGCTCTTACTCCCAAGACCTTAGTCAAGGCCATACTGCAATTTATATTTGGGTTTAATTTCATGTCGTGTGTGTAAGTCTTTCAATTCAAGCACGCACCCACATTGAGCCTTCGCTCTTATTTGCAAGACCCGAGTAAGGGCTCATATACATAAGATATATACATATTTCCCTTCGGTTATTTCCCTTCGGTTATTTCCCTTCAGTTATTCCCCTTCAGTTATTTCCCTTCTGTTATTTCCCTTCAGCATTGTCTTTACATTTCGGGTTTTCCCTTTGGAGTAGCGTGAGTTTGCATTGCATCTACGCCATACCACGAGGTAGGACGCATATTGCATCGAAGCAACCCCCGCTCGAATTCGCCCATGTAGTGGAGTGTTCATAACACACAAACTAGGCGACCCAAAAAGGGATAAAAGAAAAGACTTAGGCACGTGCAAATCCACGTGATCTAAAACATGCAATCGCATCTTAAAGACCCGAAATAGACACCTCGAACCGTTTCGTAGACTTTCTCCCCACAACTCGATTTTTGCAAAAGCGTACAGACTGACCCTTGCGCATCGGTGCAAGAAGGTCTGCGACGACAAGAGCTCACTTGCTCACAGTCGCCACGTTTAGAAGTCAGTGTTAAAAATATCTTCGCTAGCTTAAGTAAGCTAGCTGGCACGCCCTGTTTGTATACATAGGCCTTAGACGCACGATAAGATCCACTCCAAGCCACGAAAGAGGCGAAGGGGCGGGGATTTTCGCGCGTCTACATTAGTGAGCTAGGTTAGGTGATTAGGCTAGGTTTAGGCTAGGTTTAGGGAAATTAACCTAGGTTTAGGGAAGGATTAGTGAAGTGGGTTAGGTGATTAGGTTGGGATTAGGCCGGGATTAGGGAAGTGGGTTAGGTGATTAGGCTCAGATTAGGGGTGGATTAGGGTGGTATGCTAGGATTAGGTGTTTTGGGTTAGGTTTAGGTGAAGGAGCTCCCTTTGCATGGCCCATAGACCTTAACCACCTCATGTTGGTGCAGCCCTAGGTTGGGTTTTGGCTAATTACAAGCTTAAACCCACTCAATTAGGCTAACCCACATGATTAACCCCAAACTTGACACACAAGTCAAGCTTAATTACAACACTCTTGATATTTTCCATCCCCACTCTCTCTCATGCCCATAATCTCACGTGAATTTCAAGTGGGCCCCACCTCCATTTATGAGAAGGTGATGTGGGCCATGGATATGGATATTAGATTGGATCTCTGGATCCAAATCCAAATCCAAGTCCACACATGGGTTTGGATTGGGATCTGGATATATATGGTCCAGATCCAATCCAAACTGAACTCTGACTCCTTCGAGCTGGGTTCGAAACGGACGATTTGTGCGGGGCCTGACAGCATCAGTACTCCGTCTGCGTTGGGTCTTCGCCAACATGGTCGTCCGCCTCCGTTTCTGCCTTCCGGAGATGACTTCAAATGACATTTTGATAATAACAGGGTCTTAGACGTTCGAGATCCTGTGGGTATGGATGTGATACAAGAGTTGTTGTGCCGGGCTTGACATGTGCTCCGGTTCCGAGCTCTTCTTAGCTCTTCGCTGGTCCTGTCTTGATTAGGCCAAGCTGCTTTGGGGTTTTAAAACATATTTTACAAAGGTTTTAAAAGCCATATTATATGTTTTCGAAATACAGAGTTTAAAACATATGTACAGGGTTGTCTGGAAGGCTCCTGGGTTTCCAGACTCAAAATGGCCCTTTGGGGCTGCTTTTACAAAACCAGATGAATTTGAGAAATTCGTGGGATTTCGGGGTGTTATAGATGCCCCTCTTTGGCCTTGTCCAAATCGATTTGGATAAGGGCAAAGGTGACAAACACCCCTTTCAATGTCTCCCTAAATCTAGCCACGAAGAATATGGGATCGTCCCAATTTTTTTTTTTTGCAAAATCTCAATTTACAAACTCTGGTAGGAGGAGATATCACGCCAAAGGGTTCTTCTATGGAATCTGGTCCTAAATGGGATCATGTTCATGCAAGTACCATGTGTGGAATGCAAATGACATGGGTGTGGTGCCAAGAGTGGCGACTTCCCAGAGACCAGATGTGGTCGAACTCTAAAGACTTACAAGGCCTATTGCTCCAAGTGAGCAAATCCTATGCTGTTCGATGTTCGGTTTTCAAAACTTATTTACAAAAGCTATTTACAAAAGGGACAACTGTCTTGAGCCTCGATCCTAAGGATCTCGAGCTCTTCGTGCTTGCCCTTGTTTGAGTCTTTACACTCGCTTATCTAGCGGAGGTTTTATAAAAAAACAAGCTTCATTTCAAATTCCTACGCCTTACTCGAAACGTCGAATTCTCAAACAAGATGAAATTCAAGTAAATAAATCCTATTTTTACTTTAGGATTCCTCAAAATGAACCATGCTTTAGCTTAGGATAAGCCAGGGATGGGAAAGAGATACCACGGTCCCTTCTGAAGCGTCCCGTGGTTTGAGGCATAGAAGGCGGAAAACTGCTCTTTTTGAGCTTTTTGGCCTCTTTTTCCTTTTTTTCATCGAGGGTCTCCCTTTGGGAGTATTTTTTCTTTAATCCCTCTTTTTTTTATAAGAGAATCGATTTTTCTTTCAAATTCTGGTTTCTTTCTTTAGGAAAGAGACTTTGAATGGGAAATTCCCTTTTGTTTTGGGCCTTTGTTTTCCTTTTGGAAGGAGAAGAGAAGAGGGGAGGACTTATCCCAAGCCTACACTCGATCCATTCCAGATCAGCCTATTTAAAAATAGCACGTACTACTTGCAAGTATCTTGCTATATTGAACTAGGCCTTTCTTTGTAAGAAGAAGGATTTTGAAATATAACCACGATTTTGAAAACTCCACTCTTTCACAAGTGCGAATTCTCTCACTCAGGGTTACACGAGTTCGCCTTTGCACCTTATTCACATGTCTCAGGGCAGCTATCCCTTAAAATTTTCGAAAACTGGAATTTAATCCAGATCCTACACATGGTACTTCTTTAAGTATTGAATATTGATAGGATCTGCTAAATTCCTACCTTCTACATCGATCAACCAATACGAATTGTTCGTAGTGGTTGCTCGTACAACATAGGGTCCATCCCAGTTGGGGCGCCACTTGCCTAGAGGGTGTGGGCCATGATGATGGATGGTTTTTAAGACCAGATCTCCCACTTCAAAGTGGCGAGGTCTCATGTGTTTGCTATAATGTCGGGCTATCCTTTGCCGGTATGCACGAGCATGATCCATGGCAAGGAGTCGCCTTTCATCTAGCAAATCTAGTTCGGCCATCCTAGCATGCTGAAGCGTCTCTAGGGGGAGGTCGAGTTTTATGGATGTATGGAATGAATGCAGTTGGGTATGAATGGGAAGAATGGCGTTTGTGCCATAGACCAATTCGAATGGTGTGGCATTCGTGGGAGTCCGGATGGAAGTCCTATAAGCCCATAAGGCTTCATCCAGCTTCTCGTGCCACGTCCTACCCTTCTCTAAGGTTTTCTTAATAATACTAATGAGAGTCTTGTTTGTGGCTTCGGCTTGGCCGTTGCCTTGAGGGTAGTAGGGCGAGGAGAAGTGGTGAGTTATGCCATACGTGTTGCACAACTTAACCATCCGCTCGTTCTTGAATGGGGTACCATTATCAGACACAAGGTCTCGTGGAACCCCAAATCGAGCCAAGATATTCCTCCGGATGAAAGCCACCACATGTTGCCCCATTACATTGGTTAGGGAAATGGTTTCCACCCACTTGGAGAAATACTCCGTGGCTGCTAAAATAAATCGATGCCCATTCGAGGCCTTTGGAAATATTGGGCCTACAATGTCAAACGCCCACATGGTAAATGGCCAGGGGCTGACCACGGAATGCAATGCAGATGAAGGGATATGAATGGCGTGCCCATGCACTTGACATGGATGACTGTTTCTAACATGATCGTGACAATCCTTTTTCAGGGTGGACCAAAAATAGCCCCCTCTAAGTATTTTCATCGCCATCATGTTGGCATTTACATGACCTCCACATTCTCCATCGTGGAATTCATGCATCACTATCCTAGCCTCCTCTAGGTCGATACATCTAAGCGGTAAAACTCTTTTTGTATAAGACCCCACCCAGAATGGTGTATCGGGTCGAAATCTTACGAATGAATGCCTTATCTTTGGATGTGGCATCCTCGGTGAATCCCCCATTTTCTAAAAATTATTTTATGTCATAAAACCAGGGTTTTTCAATAGACTCTAGGTAGTTTTGGCAAATATCCAAGTCGTGTATGGATGGGTGGGGCACATGCCATATTTCTAAAGATCCAGTCCCTGAAATGGGATCGACCTTCAAGCCTGAACCCAAGGAGGAGAGGGCATCGACGATGCCATTGTCCTCTCTTCCTACGTGTGTGAGCTTACACGACTGGAAGGATTGGACCAATCGAGTGGCCAACTCGTGATATGGAAGTAGTTTCTCATTACGTACTTGCCAAATTTTTAAAACTTGGTTTATGACAAGGAGCGAATCTCCAAAGACCTCGATGCATGATGCGCCTAGAGTTTTCAAAATCCTTAAGCCTTGTATGAGTGCTTCATACTCAGCTACGTTGTTGGAACATTCGAAATCTAAGCGGACTGCTATGGGAATCTCGCCCTTTTTTGGGGAGATTAGGATGACTCCAACACCAGCCCCTCGTTGGTTTCGTGCCCCATCGAAGTGCATCTTCCACACTTGGTTTTCGAAAGAATTTGCCAAAATGTGGTTTTGAAAATGGTTTTGCAAGATGCCTTCATCAGGCATTTCAACAAGAGTGGGATATGCGTCCTCTAAGGGGAACTCAACCACGTAATCTGCCAGGGCTTGCCCCTTAATGGAGATCTGGTGATGGTATTTCAGATCATACTCCATTAGAAGGAGTTGCCATTTGCCCAATCTACCCGTGAGAATGGGTTTTTCGAACAAGTGCTTGATTGGATCAAGCTTAGACACTATCCAGATCTCATGATTTAGGAAATAGTGTCTGAACTTCTGGCAGGCCCAGACTAGGGCCAAGCACGTCTTCTCCATGGCTTGATAATTTCGTTCATAAGCCAAGAGAGTTTTCGAAATATAGTAGATGGCATACTCCTTATGGGTGTCATCCTCGTATTGAGCCAACAGGGCTCCTAAAGCATTTACATGCACGGAGATGTATAATAAAAGCGGTTTTCCTTGCTTTGGAGGATTCAAAACAGGGGGATTAACCAAGTATGCCTTCAGTCTCTCGAAGGACTTTTGGCATTCGTCATCCCATAAGAATTTCGTGCCCTTCCTCAACAGTTTGTTGAAGGGTTCGCATCTAGTTGCCAGATTCGATATAAATCGGCGAACGGATTGTAAACGACCCTAGAGGCTATGGATTTGGGTGAGATTAGAGGGCGGAGCCATGTCTATGATGGCTCGACACTTAGAGGGGTCGACTTCTATTCCCCTTTGGCTCACCATAAAGCCTAGAAGCTTCCCTGATTCTACCCCGAACACACATTTTTTAGGGTTTAGCTTTACTTTGTAAAGCCTAAGCCTTTCGAAAATCTTTTGTAAACATTCGATATGGGTGCATCGGGTTTTGGATTTCGCCAAGAGATCATCTACATACACTTCTACAAGCTCATGAATTTGATCATGGAAGATCGTGTTCATAGCTCGTTGGTATGTTGCGCCGGCATTTTTCAAACCAAAGGGCATGACTGTATAGCAGTACGTGCCCCACGGGGTTGTGAAGGCGGTCTTACCCTGATCTCATGGACTTAGTTTGATTTGATTATAGCCTGAATAGCCATCCATAAATGAAAACATTTCATGATTTGCAGTACTATCGACTATCAAATCTATGTTTGGTAAAGGATAATTATCCTTTGGAGTGGCTTTATTCAGGTTTCTGAAATCGATGCATATTCGAATTTTCCCATTGGTTTTTGACTTATGTGTGTACATTCGGGTGTATTTTCCTAAGCTTCTGCTTTATGGGTTTTACACCTGCATCTAAGGGAAGACGATGCTCGACAATGCTAGGATCTATGCCCGGCATGTCTTCATACGTCCATGCAAACACATCTAAATAGGTTCGTAGAAATGCAATGAATGCTAACCTTTCGGTTTCATGCAAGCATGCGCCTATTTTGATGGTTTTGGGATTGGAATCATCCCCTAGGTTCACCTCTATGAAATCTCCTCCTACTGATTGGGAAGGTCTTTCAAAATCGAGAATTCTATGAAATTCTGGGAGCTCCGAAGTAGGATCTTCCTCAAGGGGATCCACTTCTGGGCTTTGATCATTCTCATGGGCTATAGACCCGAGGGAACTTGATGCGTGGTTTTCAAAATGACCTGGTTTTGTACTGGGATTTTCAAGTGATTTCGAAATTTTTGGTCTCGCTATGCAGACGACGTTTCTTTCAAAATCCTTTTCTTTTGCCAAAGTCCTACCAGGAGCAGCTATGTATAAAATCTTTTTAGTATTTTCCAAATTTTCGATTTTTTTGGGTTTTTGTAAAACAAGAACTTTGGGAACTATACAAAGCACTCTTTTTTCGAGTTTTCGTTTTTCCATTGTTTTTGGTTTTTCTTGTTTTTCGATTTTTTTGATTTTAAGTTTTTCAAATGTTTTTGGTATTTTTAGAAAAGGGATCTTCCGTCATACCTACAAAGGGAAAACGCTATGGGTTAGACTCGGAATAGGAGATCTAAACCATAGGTCTCTTCTAAGACAGGTTCCGGGGCACCCTTGACCCAGGTGGTCAGAGGGGGTGGCTCCGGCGGTATTCAGGGAG
Organism: Brasenia schreberi; assembly: GCA_036023115.1. Lineage (NCBI taxonomy): Eukaryota > Viridiplantae > Streptophyta > Magnoliopsida > Nymphaeales > Cabombaceae > Brasenia > Brasenia schreberi. Next base: position 14,173,045 of record JAYKKT010000078.1, on the reverse strand, counting down.
TATAGCCGATCCCATATCGGCTTGGGTTGGCCCTAGGAAGGATGGGCTCTAGGAGACCCTGGTTCTGCGCCCCTAGACTCTTGTAGGGAGTGTAGCCCATGTTCAACAACATGTTCCACGACTTTTTGTTTTTTAAAAAAGTTGGATACAAGTCGTGGTCCTGGAACATGCTATCATCCATATTAGGCTCGTATGGCCTCTTGTCCAAGGGCTTTGGAAATAGGGAACGCTTGGGTTTTCCTAAGAGGATTAAAGTCGGGAGGGGGCCTGCTTTGGGCGGCCCCTTCACACATACAACCTTCCTAGGGTTGTTCAACACGAGCCGAGGTGGCTCAACCATAATTTGCCCCAGGTTAGCCTCATGGGCCTGGGAGCTTGATAAACAAGGGGAGTTTATGATCCCCTGAAGCTGTGGGTGACTCTCACCTAGGATCACTACGACCTGGTCCCTAAAAGGGATCTTGACACACCTGTGGAAGGTGGATGGCACAGCGCACAAACTGTGTATCCAGGGCCTTCCCAGCAACAGGTTATAATGGGGGTGGATGTCCAAGACATGGAACACCCCCGTGTGTTCGATCCCTCCCGTTTCCATTGGGAGTTCGATGGATCCTAAAGGTCTAGACGCATTCCCATCGTATCTAGTGATAACGATGGGGCTTGGGTTCACTGAAGTCAAGGTGACTCCGATTTTGTACGCCACATGAAGTGGAAGGATGTTGAGCCCTCCTCCACCATCGACTAGGCACCTGTCCAGAGAGTGGTTGTTTAGAACCACCTCGATATGCAGGGCCTGGTTATGGGTTTCGTAGGGTCTATCTACATCATCTTCAGAAAAAGTGATGGGCGATTTTGCTCCTAATAAAGCCACTTGGGCAGACAAGGATTCCGAACTTATGTTCGAATCAACCTTAGCCCTTTCTAGAATTTTCTCTAATATAAGTCTGTGCCTAGGCGAAGTTTTTATAAGCTCTAGGATAGACATGTGAATAGGAATCTTTGAAAGGTGGTTTTCGAAGTCATAAGGGTTTAGGATGACTTTGTCCTTATCTGCTTTTGGCAGACCACTAGGGATACATGCTTTTGAGGGGCCAGGTACACTGACCGCCTTTTTAGCACCTTGAAGGTGCGGGGGTTGATAGATCCTCCCGGATCTAGTGACTTCCCCCACGACCAGCCTAGGGTTCGCGCTAAACTTGGCTCTAAGGATGAGCTGAGGAGAACCTTGGATTTTTAAAACTGGTTTTACCGGAGTTTCCACTTTTGGTGGTCCCCGAATGACGACTTGGGCGGGCCTCTTGTATAGTACAAGGATGGGCGCACAAGTAGGTCGACCAGGTTCTGGCTTTCGCGCTAGTTCCTTGGAAATGGTGAGGGTACATACCTCCTTTCCTTTCCCACTGCCACTGGAGTGTTTGGGAAAGGGTTCCTTGAAGATAGCTTGAGGTAGCTCAGGTTCCACAGTGACCTGGAGCCGGCCTTCTGCTATCAAGTTCTCAATTTTATTTAAGAGAGAGAAGCAACGTTTGGTATCATGGCCTTTGAGCCGATGATACTTACAAAATCGGTTTAAATACCCCCCTTTGGAAGTGACTCCTTCGGAGATTTCAGAGAGTTCTATCATGCCCTGGGCAAGTAGGAGGTCTAGGACCTCCGACACAGGTTGCCCCAGCGGAGTATACTCCCGTTTTTCAACCAGTTTTTGAAAATTGCGTTCCCTCTTATTTTCTAATTTTTCAAAATTTTTGGAAGTGCCTGCCATGCCTGGATCCACCCGAACATTGGCGATTTTATGGGGCTTTGCCCCTTTGTCCGTCGTGGACAGCCCATATGCGATGGGCTTTTCCAAACGGGTTTTTGGAACGGCACTTCCTTTCCATAAGTGATCTCCCTTTTCGCAAGTTGGTTTCGAAAAGGGAGGCCTTTTTGATCAACTTATGGAAAGTTGAAATCTCATGGAGCGAGAGAAGGGTTTTTAACTCGCTTTTAAAATTATCCAGGATGAGCATTACTGCGCATCCTTCGGATATGGGCTCTCGCACTTGGCCCAAACGTTCATGCCTTGCTTTGTATCCCTTAAGGTATTCAGAGTCGGCATGACTTCTACGTTGTGTGCAAATCTTTGCATGAAGCAGTTCGCTAACTCTTCAAAAGTAGCGAACTGGCTTAAGTCATAGGAAGCCAGCCATTTGGCAGTTGTGCCTTTAAGGGATAAAGGGAACCAATACACCCATTTCATCGAGTCCTTTTTCTTCTTATGGGCTCGACGTGAGAAAAGCTGCAAGTGAGACCTAGGGTCTCCCATGCCATCATACCGATGGAAGTTCGGTATTTCATCGTCACTGTCTGTTTCGTAATCCATAGGAAGGAAATCAGACAGGGCGTAGCTCTTTTTCTCTTTATTCTGCCCTTTCAGCAACTGCTGTAGGGCTTTACGGTCCTTTTGTGTGAAGGACTCGTGGTATTGTTGCCTTCCACTACGAAGGCCTCTTTTTGCTTGCGAGGTTTTTCAGATTTCTTTTTAGGCCTTTGTTCACCGTTTGATGAACATGAATCGCCTACTTCAGCCTCTTGGCTGAGAGCATCGATTTTGGCCTCAAACTCCCTTCTCAAGTCCTCGATTTCATCTAGTTTTATTTTGTTTTTGAAAATCCTCCTAGAGTGAGAACTTGATGCGCATGAGCCTTGGCTCGACACTTCACTTGGATTGGATTTTGACATGCTTTTCAAGCTTTTTCAAAATGTCCTAAGTACAAGCAAAGAAAACAAGTTAAAAATGACACCTTTTTACAAAATTTTCGCAAGACTTCTACTTTCAAACTCGATTTTTGAAAGGCTCACGTCCCACCGAGCGTGCCAATCTCTGTTTGGGCGTGTGAAAATCCCCACCTCTCGCCTTTTTCCGGGCATGGAGCGGATCCTCTCGTGTGTCTAAGGCCTATGTATGCAAACAGGGCGTGCCAGCTAGCTTACCTAAGCTAGCGAAGATATTTTTAACACTAACTTCTAAAACGTGGCGACTGTGAGCAAGTAAGCTCTTGTCGTCGCAGACCTTCTTGCACCGATGCGCAAGGGTCAGTCTATACGCTTTGCAAAAATCGAGTTTTGGAGAGAAAGTCTACGAAGCGGTTCGAGGTGTCTATTTCGGGTCTTTAAAATGCGATTGCATGTTTTTAGATCACGTGGATTTGCACGTGCCTAAGTCTTTTCTTTTATCCTTGTTCGGGCCACCTAGTTTGTGTGTTATGAACACTCCACTACATGGGTGAATTCGAGCGGGGCTTGCTTTGATGCAATATGCGTCCTACCTCATGGTATGGCGTAGATGCAATGCAAACTCACGCTACTCCAAAGGGAAAACCCGAAATGTAAAGACAATACTGAAGGGAAATAACCGAAGAGAAATAACCGAAGGGAAATAACCGAAGGGAGATATGTATATAGATTATGTATATGAGCCCTTACTCGGGTCTTGCAAATAAGAGCGAAGGCTCAATGTGGGTGCGTGCTTGAATTGAAAGACTTACACACACGACATGAAATTAAACCCAAATATAAATTGCAGTATGGCCTTGACTAAGGTCTTGGGAGTGAGAGCGAAGGCTCAATGTGTGTGAGAGTGCTTGAATTGAAGTACTACACACACGACATAAATGAAACCCAAATATAACTGCAATAAGGCCTTTACTAAGGTCTTGGGAATAAGAGCGCAGGCTCAATGTGTGTGAGAGTGCTTGAATTGAAAGACTTTCACACACGACATGAAATGAAACCCAAATAGTATAGGTCGGCCCTTACTTGGGTCTTTCAAATAAGAGCGAAAGCTCAATGTGTGTGAAAGTGCTTGAATTGAAAGACTTACTCACACGACATGAAATGAAACCCAAATAGTATAGGTCGGCCCTTACTTGGGTCTTTCAAATAAGAGCGAAAGCTCAATGTGTGTGAAAGTGGTTGAATTGAAAGACTTACTCACACGACATGAAATGAAACCCAAATAGTATAGGTCGGCCCTTACTTGGGTCTTTCAAATAAGAGCGAAAGCTCAATGTGTGTGAGTGCTTGAATTGAAAGACAACGCACCCAACTTAAGCAAAACCCTTCGAAAATGAAAGTATATATATGCACTTATGTATTAGGGGCTGATTAGGCCCGTGTGTGTTCAAAATCGTGCACAACTAAGAGAGTGCACGTGTGTGGGTGTGCCAAGCCACGTTATTACAAGCGGGGGGAGACTATGCTCCGTTATTACAACCCTGTATCAAATTGAATCTCAAGCAAGTATACAACTAAAGACTTACAAGTAGCTGGTCCGTAGAGGCCTTGCTTCAGCGTAGGCTTGGCCTTCGCCTTGGGCTACAAACGGGAGCTCCGCGAGGGGGAATGACAAAGGGTGCTGGCCAGCTGCAAGTGGGGCGCGAGATAGGCGCCTCGAAGGTGGCCGGCTGCAAATGGGTGTCGCCTTGATGTGGGGAATTAAAGGGGCTGGGCCAAGTAAGTGTGTAGGGTCACGAATGGAGAGTATAGAGTGTTAGGGAATATGGACCTAAGGGAGTTTAAGGGAAGGCCGAATGGGAGTCTAAAGGGAAAAGAGATGGTTGGCCGGGTGTAGTTAGGGTAGTTAGGTAGTGGCCGGTGGTTTAGGTTGTGCTAGGTTCGGCTAAGTGAGAATGGTGGCAGCAAAGGGTTGATGTGTAGGTAAGATGGTGGTATGGTGGGTGGCTAGGAGTGGAGAGGGAGTAGAGAAGGAGTTAGGTAGAGTTGGGGGGTACTTACCGAATGGGGAGAAGGTGGTACTCGGCTGGGAGGAAGATGGGCAGGCTGTGAAGCTCGGCCGGGAGGTGGTGGAGATGGCGGTGCAAGCTGTGGTGGAATGGAGGGATGGTGGTGGTGCAGGCGGCGCAGGTGGAGCAGCTGGGGAAGTGGAGGAAAGAGAGGGCCCGGCTGGGATTGGTGAGGGGTTCTAGCTTGGAAAACCAGCCCCAAAGGGGGGGGGTTTATATAGGGATGGGTAGGTCGGTTAGGGCTGGGTTTGGGGTAGTGATTAGGTGGTTTAGGTAGGGTGGTATGAAGATAAGGTGGGCTGGAAAGGGTAGGGCCAGATATTTTGAAAACTAGTGGTTTGGGTAGATTGTGGGCTAGGGGTGGTTTAGGGGTTTAGGGCTAGGTTAGGTGGTTGGGTTTTAGGGTGAGGTTTAGTGAGCTAGGTTAGGTGATTAGGCTAGGTTTAGGCTAGGTTTAGGGAAATTAACCTAGGTTTAGGGAAGGATTAGTGAAGTGGGTTAGGTGATTAGGTTGGGATTAGGCCGGGATTAGGGAAGTGGGTTAGGTGATTAGGCTCAGATTAGGGGTGGATTAGGGTGGTAGGCTAGGATTAGGTGTTTTGGGTTAGGTTTAGGTGAAGGAGCTCCCATTGCATGGCCCATAGACCTTAACCACCTCATGTTGGTGCAGCCCTAGGTTGGGTTTTGGCTAATTACAAGCTTAAACCCACTCAATTAGGCTAACCCACATGATTAACCCCAAACTTGACACACAAGTCAAGCTTAATTACAACACTCTTGATATTTTCCATCCCCACTCTCTCTCATGCCCATAATCCCACGTGAATTTCAAGTGGGCCCCACCTCCATTTATGAGAAGGTGATGTGGGCCATGGATATGGATATTAGATTGGATCTTTGGATCCAAATCCAAATCCAAGTCCACACATGGGTTTGGATTGGGATCTGGATATATATGGTCCAGATCCAATCCAAACTGAACTCTGACTCCTTCGAGCTGGGTTCGAAACGGATGATTTGTGCGGGGCCTGACAGCATCAGTACTCCGTCTGCGTTGGGTCTTCGCCAACATGGTCGTCTGCCTCCGTTTCTGCCTTCCGGAGATGACTTCAAATGACATTTTGATAATAACAGGGTCTTAGACGTTCGAGATCCTGGGGGTATGGATGTGATACAAGAGTTGTTGTGCCGGGCTTGACATGTGCTCCGGTTCCGGGCTCTTCTTAGCTCTTCGCTGGTCCTGTCTTGATTAGGCCAAGCTGCTTTGGGGTTTTAAAACATATTTTACAAAGGTTTTAAAAGCCATATTATATGTTTTCGAAATACAGAGTTTAAAACATATGTACAGGGTTGTCTGGAAGGCTCCTGGGTTTCCAGACTCAAAATGGCCCTTTGGGGCTGCTTTTACAAAACCAGATGAATTTGAGAAATTCGTGGGATTTCGGGGTGTTTACAGATCCAAATTCGATCCAAAATTTTCTCTTCTTCCGTCCTTCTTGGCATTTCGAGCCGGACGCTTTGTGTGGGCCCTACGTTCATCAACGCTCCGTCTTACGTTGGGTTTTTCCCAATTTCGTCATCCAAGCTCCTTTTCACCTTTTCGAACTCTGTTTCAACTGATTTTTCTTGTTTTTTATTTGGATTGGTCGTGATTTCAGGGATACTTTTGACTTGGCCTTCGATGCTTCCGGCTTGAAGTCTATTTGTGGCCTGGGCTCCTCTTTTGTTTTTGAAATTTGCTTTTCATCAGGTTGGGCTTGGTCTTTGAGCTTTTGAATCTCTTTTGCAGCTGCTTTGAGCCAAGCTTCACTTGTTCGTCTGGGCTTTTGCAGAAATGGGACTTTCATCCACTTTTGAGATTTTCATGTTTTAAACTGGGTTGGAAAACAGAGGTTTTAAGTATTTGAGCTCCTGGGTTTTCGAAAATCCCAAACTTTGGCTTTTTGAGCTGATTTTTGAACCAAGCATTTGCAAAATTTTTGGATTTTGGGGTGTTTACAGATGCCTCTCTTTGGCATTATCCAAATTGATTTGGATAATGGCGAAGAAGATAACACCCCTATTTGTTTTCTCCCCGAATTTGATCTTGAGAATATGGGATCGTCCCAAATTTGAAAAAACGTTTTCTTTTAAGCCCGATAGGAGGGGATTTTTCGCCAAAGGGGACTTTCTATGGATCTAGCCCTAAATGGAGATCATGTATGAGGTGTTCATGCGTGGATATGCAAAGTGCATGACATGGATGAGGTGCCAGAAAGGGCGACCTCCTAAAGATCAGATTATACGGTCGAACTTTTGCGATTTGATGAAGACCTACTGCTCCGAGTGAGCGGGCCTTACGTATGCTCGATGTTCGAGTTTTTGAAATTCGTTTTAAGAGGGAAAACCTTTCTGAACCGTCGATCCTAAGGACCTTTAGCTCCTCGTATTTGCCTTTACTTGAGTCTTGACACTCGCTAATCTAGCAGAGGTTTATGAGAAAACAAGCTACATTTCAAAATTCCTATGCCTTACTCAAAACGTCGAATTCTCAAACAAGATGAAATTCAAGTAAGTAAATCCTATTTTTACTTTAGGATTCCCCAAAATGAACCATGTTTTGCTTGGGATAAGTCGCAGGGATGGGAAAGAAGTACCACGGTCCCTTCTGAAGTGTCCCATGGTTTGAGACAAAGAAGGCAGAAAATTGCTCTTTTTTGAGCTTTTTGGCCTTTTTCTTTCTTTTTTCATAGAGGGTCTCCCTTTGGGAGTATTTTTTCTTTAATCCCTCTTTTTCATGGAAGAATCGATTTTTGTTTGCTTTTGACTCAGGTTTCTTTCTTTGGGAAAGAGATTTTGGCAGGGATTTCCCTTTGTTTTGGCCAAGTTTTCCTTTTGGAAGGAGAAGAGAAGAGGGGAGGACTTATCCCAAGGCCATACTCAATCCATTCCAGATCGGCCTATTTAGAAATAGCATGTACTACTTGCAAGTATCTTGCTATATTGAACTAGGCCTTTCTTTGTAAGAACAAGGATTTTGAAATGTAACCACGCATTTGGAAAGCTCCACTTTTTCACAAAATGTCGATTCTCTCATTCAGGGTCACACAACTCACCTTTAATCCTTGGTTTCTGTAGACGCGCGAAAATCCCCGCCTCTTCGCCTCTTTCGTGGCTTGGAGTGGATCTTATCGTGCGTCTAAGGCCTATATATATAAACAGGGCGTGCCAGCTAGCTTACTTAAGCTAGCGAAGATATATTTAACACTGACTTCTAAACGTGGCGACTGTGAGCAAGTGAGCTCTTGTCGTCGCAGACCTTCTTGCACCGATGCGCAAGGGTCAGTCTGTACGCTTTTGCAAAAATCGAGTTTTTGGGAGAAAGTCTACGAAACGGTTCGAGGTGTCTAGTTCGGGTCTTTAAGATGCGATTGCATGTTTTAGATCACGTGGATTTGCACGTGCCTAAGTCTTTTCTTTTATCCCTTTTTGGGTCGCCTAGTTTGTGTGTTATGAACACTCCACTACATGGGCGAATTCGAGCGGGGGTTGCTTCGATGCAATATGCGTCCTACCTCGTGGTATGGCGTAGATGCAATGCAAACTCACGCTACTCCAAAGGGAAAACCCGAAATGTAAAGACAATACGGAAGGGAAATAACAGAAGGGAAATAACCGAAGGGAAATAACCGAAGGGAAATAACCGAAGGGAGATACGTATATATCTTATGTATATGAGCCCTTACTCGGGTCTTGCAAATAAGAGCGAAGGCTCAATGTGGGTGCGTGTTTGAATTGAAAGACTTACTCACACGACATGAAATGAAACCCAAATATAAATTGCAGTATGGCCTTGACTAAGGTCTTGGGAGTAAGAGCGAAGGCTCAATGTGTGTGAGAGTGCTTGAATTGAAGTACTACACACACGACATAAATGAAACCCAAATATAACTGCAATAAGGCCTTTACTAAGGTCTTGGGAGTAAGAGCGAAGGCTCAATGTGTGTGAAAGTGCTTGAATTGAAAGACTACTCACACGACAAGAAATGAAACCCAAATAGTATAGGTCGGCCCTTACTTGGGTCTTTCAAATAAGAGCGAAAGCTCAATGTGTGTGAGAGTGTTTAAATTGAAAGACAACACACCCAACTTAAACAAAACCCTTCGGAAATGAAATATATACGTACACTTATATATTAGGGGCTGATTAGGCCCGTGTGTGTTCAAAGTTGTGCACGACTAAGAGAGTGCACGTGTGTGGTTGTGCCAAGCCACGTTATTACAAGCGGGGGAGACTAGGCTCCGTTATTACAACCCCGTATCAAATTGAATTTCAAGCAAGCGTATGACTAAAGACCGAGTTTAGAAACTTACAAGTAGCTGGTCCGTAGAGGTCTTGCTTGAGCGTGGCCTTGGCTTTGGGCTGCAAATGGGAGCTCCGCGAAGGTGCGTGACCAAGAGTGCTGGCCGGCTGCAAATGGGCGTGGGATGGACGCCTCGAAGGGGACCGGTGGCAAGTGGGCGGCGCCTCCAAGTAGGGAGTTTAGAGTGGCTGACTAAGTGGGTCTTAGGGTCACTAGGTAAGTTAGGGACTTAGGGAAACTGGACCTAAAAGGTGAGCTAGTGGGAAGGCCAAATAGGGCACCTAGGGGAATCGGCTGAATTGGAAATGGTGGCTGAGCAGTGGCCAGCCACTTGGGTTATCCTAGGTTCGGCTAGGCTTAGGTGGTGGCGGCAAAGAGGCTGAGCTAAGGGGAAGATGGGTGGCTAAGAGTGGAGAGGTGGTAGAGAGTGGTTTTGAGGGAGTTAGGGGGACTTACCGAATGGGAAGGAGTGGCGGCAAAAGGTGGCTGTCGGCTGGTGGAAGATGGGAGAAGGAGAGGGCCCGGCTGAGTGAGGTGGTGGCGTCCGGCTGGTGGGGCAGTGATGGTGGATGGAAGAGGGAGAGTGGCGGAGCAGGTGGCGGCTGGTGGGGCTGGAGCTGCTGGGAAGACGGGTGAGAGATGGGAGAGGAAGAGGGCCCGGCTGGGAGGTGGAGTGTGGTTCCCACTTGGAAAACCCGCCCACAATGGGGGGGGTTTAAATAGGGGATGGGTAGGTCGGTTAGGGCTGGGTTGTGGGTAGTGGTTAGGTGGTTTAGGTAGGGTAGTATGTAGATAAGGTGGGCTGGATGGGATTGGGCCAGATATTTTAAAACTAGGTGTTTGGGAAAATCGTGGGCTAAGGGTGGTTTAGGGCTAGGTTAGGTGGTTGGGTTTTAGGGTGAGGTTTAGTGAGCTAGGTTAGGTGGTTTAGGCTAGGTTTAGGCTAGGATTAGGGAAATTAATCTAGGTTTAGGGAAGGATTAGGGGAGTGGGTTAGGTGATTAGGTCGGGATTAGGCCGGGATTAGGGAAGTGGGTTAGGTGATTAGGTTCAGATTAGGGGTGGATTAGGGGTTTAGGCTAGGTTTAGGCATTTTGGGTTAGGTTTAGGTGATGGAGCTCCCTTAGCATGGCCCCTAAACCTTGATCACCCCATGTTGGTGCAGCCCTAGGTTAGGTTTTAGCTAATTACAAGCTTAAACCCACTCAATTAGGCTAAACCACAAGATTAAACCCAAACTTGACACATAAGTCAAGCTTAATACAACACTCTTGATATTTATCACCCCCACTCTCTCTCATGCCCAATATCCCACGTGAATTTCAAGTGGGCCCCACCTCCATTTATGAGAAGGTGATGTGGGCCATGGATATGGATATTGGATTGGATCTCTGGATCCAAATCCAAATCCAAATCCACATATGGGTTTGGATTGGAATCTGGATATATATGGTCCAGATCCAATCCAAACTGAACTCTGACTCCTTCGAGCTGGGTTCGAGACGGACGATTCGTGCGGGGCCTGACAGCATCAGTGCTCCGTCTGTGTTGGGTCTTCGCCAACATGGTCGCCCGCCTCCGTTTCTGCCTTCCGGAGATGACTTCAAATGATATTTTGGTAATAACAGGGTCTTGGACGTTCGAGATCCTGGGATGTGAATGAGATGCAAGAGTTGCTGCGCCGGGCTTGACAGGTGCTCCGGTTCCGGGCTCTTCTGGGCTCTCCTGGTCCTATCTTGATCGGGCCAAGCCACTTCGGGGTTTCAAAACATGTTTTAAAAGGGTTTTTAACAGCTATATTATTTGTTTTTGAAAGATAGAGTTTAAAACATATATACAGGGTTTTGTTTGGAAGGCTCCTGGGTTTCCAAACTCAAAATGGCCCTTTGGGGCTGCTTGTATAAAACCAGATTTGTTTAAGAAATTCGTGGGATTTCGGGGTGTTTACAGATGCCCCTCTTTGGCCTTGTCCAAATGGATTTGGATAAGGGCAAAGACGACAAACACCCCTTTTAATGTCTCCCTAGATCTAGCCACGAAGAATATGGGATCGTCCCATTTTAACAAAATCTCAATTTTACAAACTCTGGTAGGAGGAGATATCACGCTGTAGACGCGCGAAAATCCCCGCCTCTTCGCCTCTTTCGTGGCTTGGAGTGGATCTTATCGTGCGTCTAAGGCCTATATATATAAACAGGGCGTGCCAGCTAGCTTACTTAAGCTAGCGAAGATATATTTAACACTGACTTCTAAACGTGGCGACTGTGAGCAAGTGAGCTCTTGTCGTCGCAGACCTTCTTGCACCGATGCGCAAGGGTCAGTCTGTACGCTTTTGCAAAAATCGAGTTTTTGGGAGAAAGTCTACGAAACGGTTCGAGGTGTCTAGTTCGGGTCTTTAAGATGCGATTGCATGTTTTAGATCACGTGGATTTGCACGTGCCTAAGTCTTTTCTTTTATCCCTTTTTGGGTCGCCTAGTTTGTGTGTTATGAACACTCCACTACATGGGCGAATTCGAGCGGGGGTTGCTTCGATGCAATATGCGTCCTACCTCGTGGTATGGCGTAGATGCAATGCAAACTCACGCTACTCCAAAGGGAAAACCCGAAATGTAAAGACAATACGGAAGGGAAATAACAGAAGGGAAATAACCGAAGGGAAATAACCGAAGGGAAATAACCGAAGGGAGATACGTATATATCTTATGTATATGAGCCCTTACTCGGGTCTTGCAAATAAGAGCGAAGGCTCAATGTGGGTGCGTGTTTGAATTGAAAGACTTACTCACACGACATGAAATGAAACCCAAATATAAATTGCAGTGTGGCCTTGACTAAGGTCTTGGGAGTAAGAGCGAAGGCTCAATGTGTGTGAGAGTGCTTGAATTGAAGTACTACACACACGACATAAATGAAACCCAAATATAACTGCAATAAGGCCTTTACTAAGGTCTTGGGAGTAAGAGCGAAGGCTCAATGTGTGTGAGAGTGCTTGAATTGAAAGACTACTCACACGACAAGAAATGAAACCCAAATAGTATAGGTCGGCCCTTACTTGGGTCTTTCAAATAAGAGCGAAAGCTCAATGTGTGTGAGAGTGTTTAAATTGAAAGACAACACACCCAACTTAAACAAAACCCTTCGGAAATGAAATATATACGTACACTTATATATTAGGGGCTGATTAGGCCCGTGTGTGTTCAAAGTTGTGCACGACTAAGAGAGTGCACGTGTGTGGTTGTGCCAAGCCACGTTATTACAAGCGGGGGGAGACTAGGCTCCGTTATTACAACCCCGTATCAAATTGAATTTCAAGCAAGCGTATGACTAAAGACCGAGTTTAGAAACTTACAAGTAGCTGGTCCGTAGAGGTCTTGCTTGAGCGTGGCCTTGGCTTTGGGCTGCAAATGGGAGCTCCGCGAAGGTGCGTGACCAAGAGTGCTGGCCGGCTGCAAATGGGCGTGGGATGGACGCCTCGAAGGGGACCGGTGGCAAGTGGGCGGCGCCTCCAAGTAGGGAGTTTAGAGTGGCTGACTAAGTGGGTCTTAGGGTCACTAGGTAAGTTAGGGACTTAGGGAAACTGGACCTAAAAGGTGAGCTAGTGGGAAGGCCAAATAGGGCACCTAGGGGAGTCGGCTGAATTGGAAATGGTGGCTGAGCAGTGGCCAGCCACTTGGGTTATCCTAGGTTCGGCTAGGCTTAGGTGGTGGCGGCAAAGAGGTGGAGCTAAGGGGAAGATGGGTGGCTAAGAGTGGAGAGGTGGTAGAGAGTGGTTTTGAGGGAGTTAGGGGGACTTACCGAATGGGAAGGAGTGGCGGATGGAGTGGGAGAGTGGCGGGCAGGTAGCTGTCGGCTGGTGGAGTTGGGGGGAAGGTGGTGACGTCCAGCTGGGGGGGGGCAGTGGTGGTGGACGGAAGAGGGAAGGTGGCGGAGCAGGTGGCGGCTGGTGGAGCTGGAGCTGCTGGGAAGACGGGTGAGAGATGGGAGAAGGAGAGGGCCCGGCTGGGTGGTGGAGTGTGGTTCCCACTTGGAAAACCCGCCCACAATGAGGGGGGTTTAAATAGGGGATGGGTAGGTCGGTTAGGGCTGGGTTGTGGGTAGTGGTTAGGTGGTTTAGGTAGGGTAGTATGTAGATAAGGTGGGCTGGATGGGGTTGGGCCAGATATTTTAAAACTAGGGGTTTGGGAAAATCGTGGGCTAAGGGTGGTTTAGGGGTTTAGGGCTTGGTTAGGTGGTTGGGTTTTAGGGTGAGGTTTAGTGAGCTAGGTTAGGTGGTTTAGGCTAGGTTTAGGCTAGGATTAGGGAAATTAATCTAGGTTTAGGGAAGGATTAGGGGAGTGGGTTAGGTGATTAGGTTGGGATTAGGCCGGGATTAGGGAAGTGGGTTAGGTGATTAGGTTCAGATTAGGGGTGGATTAGGGGTTTAGGCTAGGATTAGGCATTTTGGGTTAGGTTTAGGTGAGGGAGCTCCCTTAGCATGGCCCATAGACCTTGATCACCCCATGTTGGTGCAGCCCTAGGTTAGGTTTTAGCTAATTACAAGCTTAAACCCACTCAATTAGGCTAACCCACATGATTAACCCAAACTTGACACACAAGTCAAGCTTAATACAACACTCTTGATATTTATCACCCCCACTCTCTCTCATGCCCAATATCCCACGTGAATTTCAAGTGGGCCCCACCTCCATTTATGAGAAGGTGATGTGGGCCATGGATATGGATATTGGATTGGATCTCTGGATCCAAATCCAAATCCAAATCCACATATGGGTTTGGATTGGAATCTGGATATATATGGTCCAGATCCAATCCAAACTGAACTCTGACTCCTTCGAGCTGGGTTCGAGACGGACGATTCGTGCGGGGCCTGACAGCATCAGTGCTCCGTCTGCGTTGGGTCTTCGCCAACATGGTCGCCCGCCTCCGTTTCTGCCTTCCGGAGATGACTTCAAATGATATTTTGGTAATAACAGGGTCTTGGACGTTCGAGATCCTGGGATGTGAATGAGATGCAAGAGTTGCTGCGCCGGGCTTGACAGGTGCTCCGGTTCCGGGCTCTTCTGGGCTCTCCTGGTCCTGTCTTGATCGGGCCAAGCCACTTCGGGGTTTCAAAACATGTTTTAAAAGGGTTTTTAACAGCTATATTATTTGTTTTTGAAAGATAGAGTTTAAAACATATATACAGGGTTTTGTTTGGAAGGCTCCTGGGTTTCCAAACTCAAAATGGCCCTTTGGGGCTGCTTGTATAAAACCAGATTTGTTTAAGAAATTCGTGGGATTTCGGGGTGTTTACAGATGCCCCTCTTTGGCCTTGTCCAAATGGATTTGGATAAGGGCAAAGACGACAAACACCCCTTTTAATGTCTCCCTAGATCTAGCCACGAAGAATATGGGATCGTCCCATTTTAACAAAATCTCAATTTTACAAACTCTGGTAGGAGGAGATATCACGCCAAAGGGTTATACTATGGAATCTGGTCCTAAATGGGATCATGTTTATGCAAGTACCATGCGTGGAATGCAGATGACATGGGTGTGGTGCCAAAAGTGGCGACCTCCCAGAGACCAGGTGTGGTCGAACTCTAGAGACTTACAAGGCCTACTGCTCAAAGTGAGCAAAAACCCTATGCTGTTCGATGTTCGGTTTTCAAAACTTATTTACAAAAGCTATTTACAAAAGGGACAACTGTCTTGAGTCTCGATCCTAAGGATCTCGAGCTCTTCGCGCTTGCCCTTGTTTGAGTCTTAACACTCGCTTATCTAGCGGAGGTTTTATAAGAAAACAAGCCTCATTTCAAATTCCTACGCCTTACTCGAAAGGTCGAATTCTCAAACAAGATGAAATTCAAGCAAGTAAATCCTATTTTTACTTTAGGATTCCTCGAAATGAACCATGTTTTAGCTTGGGATAAGCCAGGGATGGGAAAGAGATACCACGGTCCCTTCTGAAGCGTCCCGTGGTTTGAGGCACAGAAGGCGGAAAACTGCTCTTTTTGAGCTTTTTGGCCTCTTTTTCCTTTTTTTCATAGAGGGTCTCCCTTTGGGAGTATTTTTTCTTTAATCCCTCTTTTTATAAGAGAATCGATTTTTCTTTTTCAAGTCTGGTTTCTTTCTTTTGGAAAGAGACTTTAAATGGGACATTCCCTTTTGATTTGGGCCTTTGTTTTCCTTTTGGAAGGAGAAGAGAAAAGGGGAGGACTTATCCCAAGCCTACACTCGATCCATTCCAGATCAGCCTATTTAGAAATAGCACGTACTACTTGCAAGTATCTTGCTATGTTGAACTAGGCCTTTCTTTGTAAAACGAAGGATTTTGAAATGCAACCATGATTTTGAAAACTCCCCTCTTTCACAAGTGCGAATTCTCTCACTCAGGGTCACACGAGTTGCTTTTGCACCTCATTCACATGTCTCAGGGCAGCTATCCCTCTAAAATTTTCAAAACCGGAATTTAACCCAGATCCTACACATGATACTTCTTTAAGTATTGAATATTGATAGGATCTGCTAAATTCCTACCTTCTACATCGATCAACCAATACGAATTGTTCGTAGTGGTTGCTCGTACAACATAGGGTCCATCCCAGTTGGGGCGCCACTTGCCTAGGGGGTGTGGGCCACGATGGTGGATGGTTTTCAAGACCAGATCTCCCACTTCAAAGTGGCGAGGTCTCATGTGTTTGCTATAATGTCGGGCTATCCTTTGCCGGTATGCACGAGCATGATCCATAGCAAGGAGTCGTCTTTCATCTAGCAAATCTAGTTCGGCCATCCTAGCATGCTGAAGCGTCTCTAGGGGGAGGTCGAGTGCAATGGATGTATGGAATGAATGCAGTTGGGTATGAATGGGAAGAATGGCGTCTGTGCCATAGACCAATTCGAATGGTGTGGCATTCGTGGGAGTCCGGATGGAAGTCCGATAAGCCCATAAGGCTTCATCCAGCTTCTCATGCCACCTCCTACCCTTTTCTAAGGTCTTCTCAATGATACCAATGAGAGTCTTGTTTGTGGCTTCGGCTTGGCCGTTGCCTTGAGGGTAGTAGGGCGAGGAGAAGTGGTGAGTTATGCCATACGTGTTGCACAACTTAACCATCCGCTCGTTCTTGAATGGGGTACCATTATCAGACACAAGGTCTCGTGGAACCCCAAATCGAGCCAAGATATTCCTCCGGATGAAAGCCACCACATGTTGCCCCATCACATTCGTTAGGGAAATGGCTTCCACCCACTTGGAGAAATACTCCGTGGCTGCTAGAATAAAACGATGCCCATTCGAGGCCTTTGGAAATATGGGGCCTACAATGTCAAACGCCCACATGGTAAATGGCCAGGGGCTGACCACGGAATGCAATGCAGATGAAGGGATATGAATGGCGTGCCCATGCACTTGACATGGATGACACTTCCTAACATGATCGTGACAATCCTTTTTCAGGGTGGACCAAAAATAACCCCCTCTAAGTATTTTCATCGCCATCATGTTGGCATTAACATGACCTCCACATTCTCCATCGTGGAACTCGTGCATCACTATCCTAGCCTCCTCTAGGTCGATACATCTAAGCAGAATGCCGGTAAAACTCTTTTTGTATAAGACCCCACCCAGAATGGTGTATCGGGTCGAAATCTTACGAATGAATGCCTTATCTTTGGATGTGGCATCTTCGGTGAATCCCCCATTTTCTAAAAATTGTTTTATGTCATAGAACCAGGGTTTTTCAATAGACTCTGGGTTGTTTTGGCAAATATCCAAGTCGTGTGTGGATGGATGGGGCGCATGCCATATTTCCAAAGATCTGGTCCCTGAAATGGGATCGACCTTCAGGGCTGAACCCAAGGAAGAGAGGGCATCGGCGATGCCATTGTCCTCTCTTCCCACGTGTGTGAGCTTACACGATTGGAAGGATTGGACCAATCGAGTGGCCAACTCGTGATATGGAAGTAGTTTTTTATTACGTACTTGCCAAATTTTTAAAACCTGGTTTATGACAAGGAGCGAATCTCCAAAGATCTCGATGCATGATGCCCCTAGAGTTTTCGAAATCCTTAAGCCTTGTATGAGTGCTTCATACTCAGCTATATTGTTGGAACATTCGAAATCTAAGCGGACTGCTATGGGAATCTCGCCCTTTTCTGGGGAGATTAGGATGATCCCGGCACCAGCCCCTCGTTGGTTTCGTGCCCCGTCGAAGTGCATCGTCCACACTTGGTTTTCAAAAGAATTTGCCAAAATGTGGTTTTGAAAATGGTTTTGCAATATGCCTTCATCAGGCATTTCGACAAGAGTGGGATATGCGTCCTCCAAGGGGAAGTCAGCCACGTAATCTGCTAGGGCTTGCCCCTTAACGGAGATCTGGTGGTGGTATTTTAGATCATACTCCATTAGAAGGAGTTGCCATTTGCCCAATCTACCTGTGAGAATGGGTTTTTCGAACAAGTGCTTGATTGGATCAAGCTTGGACACTATCCAGATCTCATGATCTAGGAAGAGTGTCTGAATTTCTGGCAGGCCCAGACTAGGGCCAAGCACGTCTTCTCCATGGCTTGATAATTTCGTTCATAAGCCAAGAGAGTTTTCGAAATATAGTAGATGGCATACTCCTTATGGGTGTCATCCTCGTATTGAGCCAACAGGGCTCCTAAAGCGTTTACATGCACGGAGATGTATAATAAAAGCGGTTTTCCTTGCTTTGGAGGATTCAAAACGGGGGATTAACCAAGTATGCCTTTAGTCTCTCGAAGGACTTTTGGCATTCGTCATCCCATAAGAATTTCGTACCCTTCCTCAACAGTTTGTTGAAGGGTTCGCATCTAGTTGCCAGATTCGATATGAATCGGCGCACAGATTGTAATCGACCCTGGAGGCTACGGACTTGGGTGAGATTGGAGGGTGGAGCCATGTCTATGATGGCTCGACACTTAGAGGGGTCGACTTCTATTCCCCTTTGGCTCACCATAAAGCCTAGAAGCTTCCCTGATTCTACCCCGAACACACATTTTTGAGGGTTTAGTTTTACTTTGTAAAGCCTAAGCCTTTCGAAAATCTTTTGTAAACATTCGATATGGGTGCATCGGGTTTTGGATTTCGCCAAGAGATCATCTACATACACTTCTACAAGCTCGTGAATTTGATCATGGAAGATCGTGTTCATGGCTCGTTGGTATGTTGCGCCGGCATTTTTCAAACCAAAGGGCATGACTGTATAGCAGTACGTGCCCCATGGGGTTGTGAAGGCGGTCTTACCCTGATCTCGTGGGCTTAGTTTGATTTGATTATAGCCTGAATAGCCATCCATAAATGAAAACATTTCATGATTTGCAGTACTATCGACTATCAAATCTATGTTTGGTAAAGGATAATTATCCTTTGGAGTGGCTTTATTCAGGTTTCTGAAATCGATGCATATTCGAATTTTCCCATTGGTTTTTCGAACTACAACGATATTTGACAACCAATCAGAATACGCAATGGGTTTTATAAATCCGGCTTTTAGCAAATCTTCTAAACCCTCTTTGACTTGCGTGTGTACATTCGGGTGTATTTTCCTAAGCTTCTGCTTTATTGGTTTTACACCTACATCTAAGGGAAGACGATGCTCGACTATGCTGGGATCTATGCCCGGCATGTCTTCATACGTCCATGCAAACACATCTAAATAGGTTCGTAGAAATGCAATGAATGCTAACTTTTCAGTTTCATGCAAGCATGCGCCTATTTTGATGGTTTTGGGATTGGAATCATCCCCTAGGTTCACCTCTACGAAATCTCCTCCTACTGATTGGGAAGGTCTTTCAAAATCGAGAATTCTATGAAATTCTGGGAGCTCAGAAGTGGGATCTTCCTCAAGGGGATCCACTTCTGGGCTTCGATCATTCTCGTGGGCTATAGACCCGAGGGAACTTGATGCGTGGTTTTCAAAATAACCTGGTTTTGTACTTGGATTTTCAAGTGATTTCGAAATTTTTGGTCTGGCTATGCAGACGACGTTTCTTTCGAAATTCTTTTCTTTCGCCAAAGTTAAACCAGGAGCCGCTATGTACAAAATCTTTTTGGTATTTTCCAAATTTTCGATTTTTTTGGGTTTTTGTAAAACAAGAACTTTGGGAACTATACAAAGCACACTTTTTTCGAGTTTTTGCTTTTCCATTGTTTTTGGTTTTTCTTGTTTTTTCGATTTTTTTGGATTTTAAGTTTTCAAATGTTTTTGGTATTTTTAGAAAAAGGGATCTTCCGTCATACCTACAAAGGGAAAACACTATGGGTTAGACTCGGAATAGGAGGTCTAAACCATAGGTCTCTTCTAAGACAGGCTCCGGGGCACCCTTGACCCAGGTGGTCACAGGGGGTGGCTCCGGCGGTATTCGGGGAGTATAGCCGATCCCATATCGGCTTGGATTGGCCCTAGGAAGGATGGGCTCTAGGAGACCCTGGTTTTGTGCCCCTAGACTTTTGTAGGGCGTGTAGCCCATGTTCAATAACATGTTCCACGACCTTTTGTTTTTTGAAAAGATGGGATATAAGTCGTGGTCCTGGAACATGCTATCGTCCATATTAGGCTCGTAGGGCCTTTTGTCCAGGGGTTTTGGAAATAGGGAACGCTTGGGTTTTCCTAGGAGGATTAGAGTCGGGAGGGGGCCTGCTTTAGGCGGCCCCTTCACACATACAACCTTCCTAGGGTTGTTCAACACGAGCCGAGGTGGCTCAACCATAATTTGCCCCAGGTTAGCCTCTTGGGCCTGGGAGCTTGATAAACAAGGGGAGTTTATGATCCCCTGAAGTTGTGGGTGACTCTCACCCAGGATCACTACGACTTGGTCCCTAAAAGGGATTTTGACACACTTGTGGAAGGTGGATGGCACAGCGCACAAACTGTGTATCCAGGGTCTTCCCAGCAACAGGTTATAATGGGGGTGGATGTCCAAGACATGGAACACCCCCGTGTGTTCGATCCCTCCCGTTTCCATTGGGAGTTCGATGGATCCTAAAGGCCTAGACGCATTCCCATCGTATCCAGTGATAACGATGGGGCTTGGGTTTACTGAAGTCAAGGTGACTCCGATTTTGTACGCCACATGAAGTGGAAGGATGTTGAGCCCTCCTCCACCATCGACTAGGCACCTGTCCAGAGAGTGGTTGTTTAGAACCACCTCGATATGCAGGTCCTGGTTATGGGTTTCGTAGGGTCTATCTACATCATCTTCCGAAAAGGTGATGGGCGATTTTGCTCCTAACAAAGCCACTTGGGCAGACAAGGATTCCGGACTTATGTTCGAATCAACCTTGGCCCTTTCTAGAATTTTCTCTAAGACAAGTCTATGCCTAGGCGAGGTTTTGATAAGCTCTAGGATAGACATGTGAATAGGAATCTTTGAAAGGTGGTTTTCGAAATCATAAGGATTTAGGATGATTTTGTCCTTATCTGCTTTTGGCAGACCACTAGGGATACCTGCTTTTGAGGGGTCAGGCACACTGACCACCTTTTGAGCACCTTGAAGGTGCGGGGGTTGGTAGATCCTCCCGGATCTAGTGACTTCCCCCACGACCAGCCTAGGGTTTGCGCTAGACTTGGCTCTAAGGATGAGCTGAGGAGAACCTTGGATTTTCAAAACTGGTTTTGGGGTTTCCACTTTTGATGGTCCCCGAATGACGACTTGTGCGGGCCTCTTGTATAATACAAGGATGGGCGCACAAGCAGGTCGACCAGGTTCGGGCTTTTGCGCTAGTTCCTTGGAAATGGTGAGGGTACATACCTCCTTTCCTTTCCCACTGTCACTGGCGTGTTTGGGAAAGGGTTCCTTGAAGATAGCTTGAGGTGGCTCAGATTCCGCAGTGACCTGGAGCCGGCCCTCCGCTATCAAGTTCTCAATTTTATTTAGAAGAGAGAAGCACCGTTTGGTATCATGGCCTTTGAGCCGATGATACTTGCAAAACCGGTTTAAATACCCCCCTTTGGACGTGACTCCTTCGGGGATTTCAGGGAGTTCGATCATGCCCTGGGCAAGTAGGAGGTCTAGGACCTCCGACACAGGTTGCCCTAGCGGAGTGTACTCCCGTTTTTCAATTGGTTTTGAAAAGTTGCGTTCTCTCTTATTTTCTATTTTTTCAAAATTTTTAGAAGTGCCCGCCATGCCTGGATCCACCCGGACATTGGCGATTTTATGGGGCTTTGCCCCTTTGTCCGTTGTGGGCAGCCCATATGCGATGGGCTTTTCCACACGTGTTTTGGGAATGGCACTTCCTTTCCATAAGTGGTCGTATGTCCCTTTTCGCAAGTTGGTTTCGAAAGGGAGGCTTTTTTGATCAACTTATGGAAAGTTGAAATCTCATGGAGCGAGAGAAGGGTTTTTAACTCGCTTTTGAAATTATCCAGGATGAGCATTACTGCGCATCCTTCGGATATAGGCTCTCGCACTTGGCCTAAAAGAGACCTCCATCTTATAATGAAGGCATGCACGTCTTCGTTCATGCCTTGCTTTGTATCCCTTAAGGTATTCAGGGTTGGCGTGACTTCCACGTTGTGTGCAAATCTTTGCATGAAGCAGTTTGCTAACTCTTCAAAAGTAGCGAACTGGCTTAAGTCGTAGGAAGCCAGCCATTTGGCAGCTGTGCCCTTAAGGGATAGAGGGAACCAATACACCCATTTCATCGAGTCCTTTTTCTTCTTATGGGCTCGACGTGAGAAAAGCTGCAAGTGAGACCTAGGGTCTCCCATGCCATCATACCGATGGAAGTTCGGTATTTCATCGTCACTGTCTGTTTCGTAATCCATAGGAAGGAAATCAGACAGGGCGTAGCTTCTTTTCTCTTTATTTTGCCCTTTCAGCAGCTGCTGTAGGGCTTTACGGTCCTTTTGTGTGAAGGACTCGTGGTATTGGTTGCCTTCCATTACGGAGGCTTCTTTTTGCTTGCGAGGTTTTTCAATTTTCTTTTTAGGCCTTTGTTCACCGTTTGATGAACACGAATCGCCTACTTCAGCCTCTTGGCTGAGAGCATCGATTTTGGCCTCAAATTCCCTTCTCAAGTCCTCGATTTCATCTAGTTTTATTTTGTTTTTCAAAATCCTCCTAGAGTGAGAACTTGATGCGCATGAGCCTTGGCTCGACACTTCACTTGGATTGGATTTTGACATGCTTTTCAAGCTTTTTCAAAATTTCCTAAGTGAAAACAAAGAAAACAAGTTAAAACGACACCTTTATAAAATTTTTCGCAAGACTCCTACAAGTAAACTCGATTTTTTTGAAAAGGCTCACGTCCCACCGGGCGTGCCAATCTCTGTAGACACGCGAAAATCCCCGCCTCTTCGCCTCTTTCGTGGCTTGGAGTGGATCTTATCGTGCGTCTAAGGCCTATATATATAAACAGGGCGTGCCAGCTAGCTTACTTAAGCTAGCGAAGATATATTTAACACTGACTTCTAAACGTGGCGACTGTGAGCAAGTGAGCTCTTGTCGTCGCAGACCTTCTTGCACCGATGCGCAAGGGTCAGTCTGTACGCTTTTGCAAAAATCGAGTTTTTGGGAGAAAGTCTACGAAACGGTTCGAGGTGTCTAGTTCGGGTCTTTAAGATGCGATTGCATGTTTTAGATCACGTGGATTTGCACGTGCCTAAGTCTTTTCTTTTATCCCTTTTTGGGTCGCCTAGTTTGTGTGTTATGAACACTCCACTACATGGGCGAATTCGAGCGGGGGTTGCTTCGATGCAATATGCGTCCTACCTCGTGGTATGGCGTAGATGCAATGCAAACTCACGCTACTCCAAAGGGAAAACCCGAAATGTAAAGACAATACGGAAGGGAAATAACAGAAGGGAAATAACCGAAGGGAAATAACCGAAGGGAAATAACCGAAGGGAGATACGTATATATCTTATGTATATGAGCCCTTACTCGGGTCTTGCAAATAAGAGCGAAGGCTCAATGTGGGTGCGTGTTTGAATTGAAAGACTTACTCACACGACATGAAATGAAACCCAAATATAAATTGCAGTATGGCCTTGACTAAGGTCTTGGGAGTAAGAGCGAAGGCTCAATGTGTGTGAGAGTGCTTGAATTGAAGTACTACACACACGACATAAATGAAACCCAAATATAACTGCAATAAGGCCTTTACTAAGGTCTTGGGAGTAAGAGCGAAGGCTCAATGTGTGTGAGAGTGCTTGAATTGAAAGACTACTCACACGACAAGAAATGAAACCCAAATAGTATAGGTCGGCCCTTACTTGGGTCTTTCAAATAAGAGCGAAAGCTCAATGTGTGTGAGAGTGTTTAAATTGAAAGACAACACACCCAACTTAAACAAAACCCTTCGGAAATGAAATATATACGTACACTTATATATTAGGGGCTGATTAGGCCCGTGTGTGTTCAAAGTTGTGCACGACTAAGAGAGTGCACGTGTGTGGTTGTGCCAAGCCACGTTATTACAAGCGGGGGGAGACTAGGCTCCGTTATTACAACCCCGTATCAAATTGAATTTCAAGCAAGCGTATGACTAAAGACCGAGTTTAGAAACTTACAAGTAGCTGGTCCGTAGAGGTCTTGCTTGAGCGTGGCCTTGGCTTTGGGCTGCAAATGGGAGCTCCGCGAAGGTGCGTGACCAAGAGTGCTGGCCGGCTGCAAATGGGCGTGGGATGGACGCCTCGAAGGGGACCGGTGGCAAGTGGGCGGCGCCTCCAAGTAGGGAGTTTAGAGTGGCTGACTAAGTGGGTCTTAGGGTCACTAGGTAAGTTAGGGACTTAGGGAAACTGGACCTAAAAGGTGAGCTAGTGGGAAGGCCAAATAGGGCACCTAGGGGAGTCGGCTGAATTGGAAATGGTGGCTGAGCAGTGGCCAGCCACTTGGGTTATCCTAGGTTCGGCTAGGCTTAGGTGGTGGCGGCAAAGAGGCTGAGCTAAGGGGAAGATGGGTGGCTAAGAGTGGAGAGGTGGTAGAGAGTGGTTTTGAGGGAGTTAGGGGGACTTACCGAATGGGAAGGAGTGGCGGATGGAGTGGGAGAGTGGCGGGCAGGTAGCTGTCGGCTGGTGGAGTTGGGGGGAAGGTGGTGACGTCCAGCTGGGGGGGGGCAGTGGTGGTGGACGGAAGAGGGAAGGTGGCGGAGCAGGTGGCGGCTGGTGGAGCTGGAGCTGCTGGGAAGACGGGTGAGAGATGGGAGAAGGAGAGGGCCCGGCTGGGTGGTGGAGTGTGGTTCCCACTTGGAAAACCCGCCCACAATGAGGGGGGTTTAAATAGGGGATGGGTAGGTCGGTTAGGGCTGGGTTGTGGGTAGTGGTTAGGTGGTTTAGGTAGGGTAGTATGTAGATAAGGTGGGCTGGATGGGGTTGGGCCAGATATTTTAAAACTAGGGGTTTGGGAAAATCGTGGGCTAAGGGTGGTTTAGGGGTTTAGGGCTAGGTTAGGTGGTTGGGTTTTAGGGTGAGGTTTAGTGAGCTAGGTTAGGTGGTTTAGGCTAGGTTTAGGCTAGGATTATGGAAATTAATCTAGGTTTAGGGAAGGATTAGGGGAGTGGGTTAGGTGATTAGGTTGGGATTAGGCCGGGATTAGGGAAGTGGGTTAGGTGATTAGGTTCAGATTAGGGGTGGATTAGGGGTTTAGGCTAGGATTAGGCATTTTGGGTTAGGTTTAGGTGAGGGAGCTCCCTTAGCATGGCCCATAGACCTTGATCACCCCATGTTGGTGCAGCCCTAGGTTAGGTTTTAGCTAATTACAAGCTTAAACCCACTCAATTAGGCTAACCCACATGATTAACCCAAACTTGACACACAAGTCAAGCTTAATACAACACTCTTGATATTTATCACCCCCACTCTCTCTCATGCCCAATATCCCACGTGAATTTCAAGTGGGCCCCACCTCCATTTATGAGAAGGTGATGTGGGCCATGGATATGGATATTGGATTGGATCTCTGGATCCAAATCCAAATCCAAATCCACATATGGGTTTGGATTGGAATCTGGATATATATGGTCCAGATCCAATCCAAACTGAACTCTGACTCCTTCGAGCTGGGTTCGAGACGGACGATTCGTGCGGGGCCTGACAGCATCAGTGCTCCGTCTGCGTTGGGTCTTCGCCAACATGGTCGCCCGCCTCCGTTTCTGCCTTCCGGAGATGACTTCAAATGATATTTTGGTAATAACAGGGTCTTGGACGTTCGAGATCCTGGGATGTGAATGAGATGCAAGAGTTGCTGCGCCGGGCTTGACAGGTGCTCCGGTTCCGGGCTCTTCTGGGCTCTCCTGGTCCTGTCTTGATCGGGCCAAGCCACTTCGGGGTTTCAAAACATGTTTTAAAAGGGTTTTTAACAGCTATATTATTTGTTTTTGAAAGATAGAGTTTAAAACATATATACAGGGTTTTGTTTGGAAGGCTCCTGGGTTTCCAAACTCAAAATGGCCCTTTGGGGCTGCTTGTATAAAACCAGATTTGTTTAAGAAATTCGTGGGATTTCGGGGTGTTTACACACGCCAAAGGGTTCACTTATGGAATCTGGTCCTAAATGGGATCATGTTCATGCAAGTACCATGCGTGGAATGCAGATGACATGGGTGTGGTGCCAAAAGTGGCGACCTCCCAGAGACCAGGTGTGGTCGAACTCTAGAGACTTACAAGGCCTACTGCTCAAAGTGAGCAAAAACCCTATGCTGTTCGATGTTCGGTTTTCAAAACTTATTTACAAAAGCTATTTACAAAAGGGACAACTGTCTTGAGTCTCGATCCTAAGGATCTCGAGCTCTTCGCGCTTGCCCTTGTTTGAGTCTTAACACTCGCTTATCTAGCGGAGGTTTTATAAGAAAACAAGCCTCATTTCAAATTCCTACGCCTTACTCGAAAGGTCGAATTCTCAAACAAGATGAAATTCAAGCAAGTAAATCCTATTTTTACTTTAGGATTCCTCGAAATGAACCATGTTTTAGCTTGGGATAAGCCAGGGATGGGAAAGAGATACCACGGTCCCTTCTGAAGCGTCCCGTGGTTTGAGGCACAGAAGGCGGAAAACTGCTCTTTTTGAGCTTTTTGGCCTCTTTTTCCTTTTTTTCATAGAGGGTCTCCCTTTGGGAGTATTTTTTCTTTAATCCCTCTTTTTATAAGAGAATCGATTTTTCTTTTTCAAGTCTGGTTTCTTTCTTTTGGAAAGAGACTTTAAATGGGACATTCCCTTTTGATTTGGGCCTTTGTTTTCCTTTTGAAAGGAGAAGAGAAAAGGGGAGGACTTATCCCAAGCCTACACTCGATCCATTCCAAATTAGCCTATTTAGAAATAGCACGTACTACTTGCAAGTATCTTGCTATGTTGAACTAGGCCTTTCTTTGTAAAACGAAGGATTTTGAAATGCAACCATGATTTTGAAAACTCCCCTCTTTCACAAGTGCGAATTCTCTCACTCAGGGTCACACGAGTTGCTTTTGCACCTCATTCACATGTCTCAGGGCAGCTATCCCTCTAAAATTTTCGAAAACCGGAATTAACCCAGATCCTACACATGATACTTCTTTAAGTATTGAATATTGATAGGATCTGCTAAATTCCTACCTTCTACATCGATCAACCAATACGAATTGTTCGTAGTGGTTGCTCGTACAACATAGGGTCCATCCCAGTTGGGGCGCCACTTGCCTAGGGGGTGTGGGCCACGATGGTGGATGGTTTTCAAGACCAGATCTCCCACTTCAAAGTGGCGAGGTCTCATGTGTTTGCTATAATGTCGGGCTATCCTTTGCCGGTATGCACGAGCATGATCCATAGCAAGGAGTCGTCTTTCATCTAGCAAATCTAGTTCGGCCATCCTAGCATGCTGAAGCGTCTCTAGGGGGAGGTCGAGTGCAATGGATGTATGGAATGAATGCAGTTGGGTATGAATGGGAAGAATGGCGTCTGTGCCATAGACCAATTCGAATGGTGTGGCATTCGTGGGAGTCCGGATGGAAGTCCGATAAGCCCATAAGGCTTCATCCAGCTTCTCATGCCACCTCCTACCCTTTTCTAAGGTCTTCTCAATGATACCAATGAGAGTCTTGTTTGTGGCTTCGGCTTGGCCGTTGCCTTGAGGGTAGTAGGGCGAGGAGAAGTGGTGAGTTATGCCATACGTGTTGCACAACTTAACCATCCGCTCGTTCTTGAATGGGGTACCATTATCAGACACAAGGTCTCGTGGAACCCCAAATCGAGCCAAGATATTCCTCCGGATGAAAGCCACCACATGTTGCCCCATCACATTCGTTAGGGAAATGGCTTCCACCCACTTGGAGAAATACTCCGTGGCTGCTAGAATAAAACGATGCCCATTCGAGGCCTTTGGAAATATGGGGCCTACAATGTCAAACGCCCACATGGTAAATGGCCAGGGGCTGACCACGGAATGCAATGCAGATGAAGGGATATGAATGGCGTGCCCATGCACTTGACATGGATGACACTTCCTAACATGATCGTGACAATCCTTTTTCAGGGTGGACCAAAAATAACCCCCTCTAAGTATTTTCATCGCCATCATGTTGGCATTAACATGACCTCCACATTCTCCATCGTGGAACTCGTGCATCACTATCCTAGCCTCCTCTAGGTCGATACATCTAAGCAGAATGCCGGTAAAACTCTTTTTGTATAAGACCCCACCCAGAATGGTGTATCGGGTCGAAATCTTACGAATGAATGCCTTATCTTTGGATGTGGCATCTTCGGTGAATCCCCCATTTTCTAAAAATTGTTTTATGTCATAGAACCAGGGTTTTTCAATAGACTCTGGGTTGTTTTGGCAAATATCCAAGTCGTGTGTGGATGGATGGGGCGCATGCCATATTTCCAAAGATCTGGTCCCTGAAATGGGATCGACCTTCAGGGCTGAACCCAAGGAAGAGAGGGCATCGGCGATGCCATTGTCCTCTCTTCCCACGTGTGTGAGCTTACACGATTGGAAGGATTGGACCAATCGAGTGGCCAACTCGTGATATGGAAGTAGTTTTTTATTACGTACTTGCCAAATTTTTAAAACCTGGTTTATGACAAGGAGCGAATCTCCAAAGATCTCGATGCATGATGCCCCTAGAGTTTTCGAAATCCTTAAGCCTTGTATGAGTGCTTCATACTCAGCTATATTGTTGGAACATTCGAAATCTAAGCGGACTGCTATGGGAATCTCGCCCTTTTCTGGGGAGATTAGGATGATCCCGGCACCAGCCCCTCGTTGGTTTCGTGCCCCGTCGAAGTGCATCGTCCACACTTGGTTTTCAAAAGAATTTGCCAAAATGTGGTTTTGAAAATGGTTTTGCAATATGCCTTCATCAGGCATTTCGACAAGAGTGGGATATGCGTCCTCCAAGGGGAAGTCAGCCACGTAATCTGCTAGGGCTTGCCCCTTAACGGAGATCTGGTGGTGGTATTTTAGATCATACTCCATTAGAAGGAGTTGCCATTTGCCCAATCTACCTGTGAGAATGGGTTTTTCGAACAAGTGCTTGATTGGATCAAGCTTGGACACTATCCAGATCTCATGATCTAGGAAGTAGTGTCTGAATTTCTGGCAGGCCCAGACTAGGGCCAAGCACGTCTTCTCCATGGCTTGATAATTTCGTTCATAAGCCAAGAGAGTTTTCGAAATATAGTAGATGGCATACTCCTTATGGGTGTCATCCTCGTATTGAGCCAACAGGGCTCCTAAAGCGTTTACATGCACGGAGATGTATAATAAAAGCGGTTTTCCTTGCTTTGGAGGATTCAAAACGGGGGGATTAACCAAGTATGCCTTTAGTCTCTCGAAGGACTTTTGGCATTCGTCATCCCATAAGAATTTCGTACCCTTCCTCAACAGTTTGTTGAAGGGTTCGCATCTAGTTGCCAGATTCGATATGAATCGGCGCACAGATTGTAATCGACCCTGGAGGCTACGGACTTGGGTGAGATTGGAGGGTGGAGCCATGTCTATGATGGCTCGACACTTAGAGGGGTCGACTTCTATTCCCCTTTGGCTCACCATAAAGCCTAGAAGCTTCCCTGATTCTACCCCGAACACACATTTTTGAGGGTTTAGTTTTACTTTGTAAAGCCTAAGCCTTTCGAAAATCTTTTGTAAACATTCGATATGGGTGCATCGGGTTTTGGATTTCGCCAAGAGATCATCTACATACACTTCTACAAGCTCGTGAATTTGATCATGGAAGATCGTGTTCATGGCTCGTTGGTATGTTGCGCCGGCATTTTTCAAACCAAAGGGCATGACTGTATAGCAGTACGTGCCCCATGGGGTTGTGAAGGCGGTCTTACCCTGATCTCGTGGGCTTAGTTTGATTTGATTATAGCCTGAATAGCCATCCATAAATGAAAACATTTCATGATTTGCAGTACTATCGACTATCAAATCTATGTTTGGTAAAGGATAATTATCCTTTGGAGTGGCTTTATTCAGGTTTCTGAAATCGATGCATATTCGAATTTTCCCATTGGTTTTTCGAACTACAACGATATTTGACAACCAATCAGAATACGCAATGGGTTTTATAAATCCGGCTTTTAGCAAATCTTCTAAACCCTCTTTGACTTGCGTGTGTACATTCGGGTGTATTTTCCTAAGCTTCTGCTTTATTGGTTTTACACCTACATCTAAGGGAAGACGATGCTCGACTATGCTGGGATCTATGCCCGGCATGTCTTCATACGTCCATGCAAACACATCTAAATAGGTTCGTAGAAATGCAATGAATGCTAACTTTTCAGTTTCATGCAAGCATGCGCCTATTTTGATGGTTTTGGGATTGGAATCATCCCCTAGGTTCACCTCTACGAAATCTCCTCCTACTGATTGGGAAGGTCTTTCAAAATCGAGAATTCTATGAAATTCTGGGAGCTCAGAAGTGGGATCTTCCTCAAGGGGATCCACTTCTGGGCTTCGATCATTCTCGTGGGCTATAGACCCGAGGGAACTTGATGCGTGGTTTTCAAAATAACCTGGTTTTGTACTTGGATTTTCAAGTGATTTCGAAATTTTTGGTCTGGCTATGCAGACGACGTTTCTTTCGAAATTCTTTTCTTTCGCCAAAGTTAAACCAGGAGCCGCTATGTACAAAATCTTTTTGGTATTTTCCAAATTTTCGATTTTTTTGGGTTTTTGTAAAACAAGAACTTTGGGAACTATACAAAGCACACTTTTTTCGAGTTTTTGCTTTTCCATTGTTTTTGGTTTTTCTTGTTTTTTCGATTTTTTTGGATTTTAAGTTTTCAAATGTTTTTGGTATTTTTAGAAAAAGGGATCTTCCGTCATACCTACAAAGGGAAAACACTATGGGTTAGACTTGGAATAGGAGGTCTAAACCATAGGTCTCTTCTAAGACAGGCTCCGGGGCACCCTTGACCCAGGTGGTCACAGGGGGTGGCTCCGGCGGTATTCGGGGAGTATAGCCGATCCCATATCGGCTTGGATTGGCCCTAGGAAGGATGGGCTCTAGGAGACCCTGGTTTTGTGCCCCTAGACTTTTGTAGGGCGTGTAGCCCATGTTCAATAACATGTTCCACGACCTTTTGTTTTTTGAAAAGATGGGATATAAGTCGTGGTCCTGGAACATGCTATCGTCCATATTAGGCTCGTAGGGCCTTTTGTCCAGGGGTTTTGGAAATAGGGAACGCTTGGGTTTTCCTAGGAGGATTAGAGTCGGGAGGGGGCCTGCTTTAGGCGGCCCCTTCACACATACAACCTTCCTAGGGTTGTTCAACACGAGCCGAGGTGGCTCAACCATAATTTGCCCCAGGTTAGCCTCTTGGGCCTGGGAGCTTGATAAACAAGGGGAGTTTATGATCCCCTGAAGTTGTGGGTGACTCTCACCCAGGATCACTACGACTTGGTCCCTAAAAGGGATTTTGACACACTTGTGGAAGGTGGATGGCACAGCGCACAAACTGTGTATCCAGGGTCTTCCCAGCAACAGGTTATAATGGGGGTGGATGTCCAAGACATGGAACACCCCCGTGTGTTCGATCCCTCCCGTTTCCATTGGGAGTTCGATGGATCCTAAAGGCCTAGACGCATTCCCATCGTATCCAGTGATAACGATGGGGCTTGGGTTTACTGAAGTCAAGGTGACTCCGATTTTGTACGCCACATGAAGTGGAAGGATGTTGAGCCCTCCTCCACCATCGACTAGGCACCTGTCCAGAGAGTGGTTGTTTAGAACCACCTCGATATGCAGGTCCTGGTTATGGGTTTCGTAGGGTCTATCTACATCATCTTCCGAAAAGGTGATGGGCGATTTTGCTCCTAACAAAGCCACTTGGGCAGACAAGGATTCCGGACTTATGTTCGAATCAACCTTGGCCCTTTCTAGAATTTTCTCTAAGACAAGTCTATGCCTAGGCGAGGTTTTGATAAGCTCTAGGATAGACATGTGAATAGGAATCTTTGAAAGGTGGTTTTCGAAATCATAAGGATTTAGGATGATTTTGTCCTTATCTGCTTTTGGCAGACCACTAGGGATACCTGCTTTTGAGGGGTCAGGCACACTGACCACCTTTGAGCACCTTGAAGGTGCGGGGGTTGGTAGATCCTCCCGGATCTAGTGACTTCCCCCACGACCAGCCTAGGGTTTGCGCTAGACTTGGCTCTAAGGATGAGCTGAGGAGAACCTTGGATTTTCAAAACTGGTTTTGGGGTTTCCACTTTTGATGGTCCCCGAATGACGACTTGTGCGGGCCTCTTGTATAATACAAGGATGGGCGCACAAGCAGGTCGACCAGGTTCGGGCTTTTGCGCTAGTTCCTTGGAAATGGTGAGGGTACATACCTCCTTTCCTTTCCCACTGCCACTGGCGTGTTTGGGAAAGGGTTCCTTGAAGATAGCTTGAGGTGGCTCAGATTCCGCAGTGACCTGGAGCCGGCCCTCCGCTATCAAGTTCTCAATTTTATTTAGAAGAGAGAAGCACCGTTTGGTATCATGGCCTTTGAGCCGATGATACTTGCAAAACCGGTTTAAATACCCCCCTTTGGACGTGACTCCTTCGGGGATTTCAGGGAGTTCGATCATGCCCTGGGCAAGTAGGAGGTCTAGGACCTCCGACACAGGTTGCCCTAGCGGAGTGTACTCCCGTTTTTCAATTGGTTTTGAAAAGTTGCGTTCTCTCTTATTTTCTATTTTTTCAAAATTTTTAGAAGTGCCCGCCATGCCTGGATCCACCCGGACATTGGCGATTTTATGGGGCTTTGCCCCTTTGTCCGTTGTGGGCAGCCCATATGCGATGGGCTTTTCCACACGTGTTTTGGGAATGGCACTTCCTTTCCATAAGTGGTCGTATGTCCCTTTTCGCAAGTTGGTTTCGAAAAGGGAGGCTTTTTTGATCAACTTATGGAAAGTTGAAATCTCATGGAGCGAGAGAAGGGTTTTTAACTCGCTTTTGAAATTATCCAGGATGAGCATTACTGCGCATCCTTCGGATATAGGCTCTCGCACTTGGCCTAAAAGAGACCTCCATCTTATAATGAAGGCATGCACGTCTTCGTTCATGCCTTGCTTTGTATCCCTTAAGGTATTCAGGGTTGGCGTGACTTCCACGTTGTGTGCAAATCTTTGCATGAAGCAGTTTGCTAACTCTTCAAAAGTAGCGAACTGGCTTAAGTCGTAGGAAGCCAGCCATTTGGCAGCTGTGCCCTTAAGGGATAGAGGGAACCAATACACCCATTTCATCGAGTCCTTTTTCTTCTTATGGGCTCGACGTGAGAAAAGCTGCAAGTGAGACCTAGGGTCTCCCATGCCATCATACCGATGGAAGTTCGGTATTTCATCGTCACTGTCTGTTTCGTAATCCATAGGAAGGAAATCAGACAGGGCGTAGCTTCTTTTCTCTTTATTTTGCCCTTTCAGCAGCTGCTGTAGGGCTTTACGGTCCTTTTGTGTGAAGGACTCGTGGTATTGGTTGCCTTCCATTACGGAGGCTTCTTTTTGCTTGCGAGGTTTTTCAATTTTCTTTTTAGGCCTTTGTTCACCGTTTGATGAACACGAATCGCCTACTTCAGCCTCTTGGCTGAGAGCATCGATTTTGGCCTCAAATTCCCTTCTCAAGTCCTCGATTTCATCTAGTTTTATTTTGTTTTTCAAAATCCTCCTAGAGTGAGAACTTGATGCGCATGAGCCTTGGCTCGACACTTCACTTGGATTGGATTTTGACATGCTTTTCAAGCTTTTTCAAAATTTCCTAAGTGAAAACAAAGAAAACAAGTTAAAACGACACCTTTATAAAATTTTTCGCAAGACTCCTACAAGTAAACTCGATTTTTTTGAAAAGGCTCACGTCCCACCGGGCGTGCCAATCTCTGTAGACACGCGAAAATCCCCGCCTCTTCGCCTCTTTCGTGGCTTGGAGTGGATCTTATCGTGCGTCTAAGGCCTATATATATAAACAGGGCGTGCCAGCTAGCTTACTTAAGCTAGCGAAGATATATTTAACACTGACTTCTAAACGTGGCGACTGTGAGCAAGTGAGCTCTTGTCGTCGCAGACCTTCTTGCACCGATGCGCAAGGGTCAGTCTGTACGCTTTTGCAAAAATCGAGTTTTTGGGAGAAAGTCTACGAAACGGTTCGAGGTGTCTAGTTCGGGTCTTTAAGATGCGATTGCATGTTTTAGATCACGTGGATTTGCACGTGCCTAAGTCTTTTCTTTTATCCCTTTTTGGGTCGCCTAGTTTGTGTGTTATGAACACTCCACTACATGGGCGAATTCGAGCGGGGGTTGCTTCGATGCAATATGCGTCCTACCTCGTGGTATGGCGTAGATGCAATGCAAACTCACGCTACTCCAAAGGGAAAACCTGAAATGTAAAGACAATACGGAAGGGAAATAACAGAAGGGAAATAACCGAAGGGAAATAACCGAAGGGAAATAACCGAAGGGAGATACGTATATATCTTATGTATATGAGCCCTTACTCGGGTCTTGCAAATAAGAGCGAAGGCTCAATGTGGGTGCGTGTTTGAATTGAAAGACTTACTCACACGACATGAAATGAAACCCAAATATAAATTGCAGTATGGCCTTGACTAAGGTCTTGGGAGTAAGAGCGAAGGCTCAATGTGTGTGAGAGTGCTTGAATTGAAGTACTACACACACGACATAAATGAAACCCAAATATAACTGCAATAAGGCCTTTACTAAGGTCTTGGGAGTAAGAGCGAAGGCTCAATGTGTGTGAGAGTGCTTGAATTGAAAGACTACTCACACGACAAGAAATGAAACCCAAATAGTATAGGTCGGCCCTTACTTGGGTCTTTCAAATAAGAGCGAAAGCTCAATGTGTGTGAGAGTGTTTAAATTGAAAGACAACACACCCAACTTAAACAAAACCCTTCGGAAATGAAATATATACGTACACTTATATATTAGGGGCTGATTAGGCCCGTGTGTGTTCAAAGTTGTGCACGACTAAGAGAGTGCACGTGTGTGGTTGTGCCAAGCCACGTTATTACAAGCGGGGGGAGACTAGGCTCCGTTATTACAACCCCGTATCAAATTGAATTTCAAGCAAGCGTATGACTAAAGACCGAGTTTAGAAACTTACAAGTAGCTGGTCCGTAGAGGTCTTGCTTGAGCGTGGCCTTGGCTTTGGGCTGCAAATGGGAGCTCCGCGAAGGTGCGTGACCAAGAGTGCTGGCCGGCTGCAAATGGGCGTGGGATGGACGCCTCGAAGGGGACCGGTGGCAAGTGGGCGGCGCCTCCAAGTAGGGAGTTTAGAGTGGCTGACTAAGTGGGTCTTAGGGTCACTAGGTAAGTTAGGGACTTAGGGAAACTGGACCTAAAAGGTGAGCTAGTGGGAAGGCCAAATAGGGCACCTAGGGGAGTCGGCTGAATTGGAAATGGTGGCTGAGCAGTGGCCAGCCACTTGGGTTATCCTAGGTTCGGCTAGGCTTAGGTGGTGGCGGCAAAGAGGCTGAGCTAAGGGGAAGATGGGTGGCTAAGAGTGGAGAGGTGGTAGAGAGTGGTTTTGAGGGAGTTAGGGGGACTTACCGAATGGGAAGGAGTGGCGGATGGAGTGGGAGAGTGGCGGGCAGGTAGCTGTCGGCTGGTGGAGTTGGGGGGAAGGTGGTGACGTCCAGCTGGGGGGGGCAGTGGTGGTGGACGGAAGAGGGAAGGTGGCGGAGCAGGTGGCGGCTGGTGGAGCTGGAGCTGCTGGGAAGACGGGTGAGAGATGGGAGAAGGAGAGGGCCCGGCTGGGTGGTGGAGTGTGGTTCCCACTTGGAAAACCCGCCCACAATGAGGGGGGTTTAAATAGGGGATGGGTAGGTCGGTTAGGGCTGGGTTGTGGGTAGTGGTTAGGTGGTTTAGGTAGGGTAGTATGTAGATAAGGTGGGCTGGATGGGGTTGGGCCAGATATTTTAAAACTAGGGGTTTGGGAAAATCGTGGGCTAAGGGTGGTTTAGGGGTTTAGGGCTAGGTTAGGTGGTTGGGTTTTAGGGTGAGGTTTAGTGAGCTAGGTTAGGTGGTTTAGGCTAGGTTTAGGCTAGGATTATGGAAATTAATCTAGGTTTAGGGAAGGATTAGGGGAGTGGGTTAGGTGATTAGGTTGGGATTAGGCCGGGATTAGGGAAGTGGGTTAGGTGATTAGGTTCAGATTAGGGGTGGATTAGGGGTTTAGGCTAGGATTAGGCATTTTGGGTTAGGTTTAGGTGAGGGAGCTCCCTTAGCATGGCCCATAGACCTTGATCACCCCATGTTGGTGCAGCCCTAGGTTAGGTTTTAGCTAATTACAAGCTTAAACCCACTCAATTAGGCTAACCCACATGATTAACCCAAACTTGACACACAAGTCAAGCTTAATACAACACTCTTGATATTTATCACCCCCACTCTCTCTCATGCCCAATATCCCACGTGAATTTCAAGTGGGCCCCACCTCCATTTATGAGAAGGTGATGTGGGCCATGGATATGGATATTGGATTGGATCTCTGGATCCAAATCCAAATCCAAATCCACATATGGGTTTGGATTGGAATCTGGATATATATGGTCCAGATCCAATCCAAACTGAACTCTGACTCCTTCGAGCTGGGTTCGAGACGGACGATTCGTGCGGGGCCTGACAGCATCAGTGCTCCGTCTGCGTTGGGTCTTCGCCAACATGGTCGCCCGCCTCCGTTTCTGCCTTCCGGAGATGACTTCAAATGATATTTTGGTAATAACAGGGTCTTGGACGTTCGAGATCCTGGGATGTGAATGAGATGCAAGAGTTGCTGCGCCGGGCTTGACAGGTGCTCCGGTTCCGGGCTCTTCTGGGCTCTCCTGGTCCTGTCTTGATCGGGCCAAGCCACTTCGGGGTTTCAAAACATGTTTTAAAAGGGTTTTTAACAGCTATATTATTTGTTTTTGAAAGATAGAGTTTAAAACATATATACAGGGTTTTGTTTGGAAGGCTCCTGGGTTTCCAAACTCAAAATGGCCCTTTGGGGCTGCTTGTATAAAACCAGATTTGTTTAAGAAATTCGTGGGATTTCGGGGTGTTTACACACGCCAAAGGGTTCACTTATGGAATCTGGTCCTAAATGGGATCATGTTCATGCAAGTACCATGCGTGGAATGCAGATGACATGGGTGTGGTGCCAAAAGTGGCGACCTCCCAGAGACCAGGTGTGGTCGAACTCTAGAGACTTACAAGGCCTACTGCTCAAAGTGAGCAAAAACCCTATGCTGTTCGATGTTCGGTTTTCAAAACTTATTTACAAAAGCTATTTACAAAAGGGACAACTGTCTTGAGTCTCGATCCTAAGGATCTCGAGCTCTTCGCGCTTGCCCTTGTTTGAGTCTTAACACTCGCTTATCTAGCGGAGGTTTTATAAGAAAACAAGCCTCATTTCAAATTCCTACGCCTTACTCGAAAGGTCGAATTCTCAAACAAGATGAAATTCAAGCAAGTAAATCCTATTTTTACTTTAGGATTCCTCGAAATGAACCATGTTTTAGCTTGGGATAAGCCAGGGATGGGAAAGAGATACCACGGTCCCTTCTGAAGCGTCCCGTGGTTTGAGGCACAGAAGGCGGAAAACTGCTCTTTTTGAGCTTTTTGGCCTCTTTTTCCTTTTTTTCATAGAGGGTCTCCCTTTGGGAGTATTTTTTCTTTAATCCCTCTTTTTATAAGAGAATCGATTTTTCTTTTTCAAGTCTGGTTTCTTTCTTTTGGAAAGAGACTTTAAATGGGACATTCCCTTTTGATTTGGGCCTTTGTTTTCCTTTTGAAAGGAGAAGAGAAAAGGGGAGGACTTATCCCAAGCCTACACTCGATCCATTCCAAATTAGCCTATTTAGAAATAGCACGTACTACTTGCAAGTATCTTGCTATGTTGAACTAGGCCTTTCTTTGTAAAACGAAGGATTTTGAAATGCAACCATGATTTTGAAAACTCCCCTCTTTCACAAGTGCGAATTCTCTCACTCAGGGTCACACGAGTTGCTTTTGCACCTCATTCACATGTCTCAGGGCAGCTATCCCTCTAAAATTTTCGAAAACCGGAATTTAACCCAGATCCTACACATGATACTTCTTTAAGTATTGAATATTGATAGGATCTGCTAAATTCCTACCTTCTACATCGATCAACCAATACGAATTGTTCGTAGTGGTTGCTCGTACAACATAGGGTCCATCCCAGTTGGGGCGCCACTTGCCTAGGGGGTGTGGGCCACGATGGTGGATGGTTTTCAAGACCAGATCTCCCACTTCAAAGTGGCGAGGTCTCATGTGTTTGCTATAATGTCGGGCTATCCTTTGCCGGTATGCACGAGCATGATCCATAGCAAGGAGTCGTCTTTCATCTAGCAAATCTAGTTTGGCCATCCTAGCATGCTGAAGCGTCTCTAGGGGGAGGTCGAGTGCAATGGATGTATGGAATGAATGCAGTTGGGTATGAATGGGAAGAATGGCGTCTGTGCCATAGACCAATTCGAATGGTGTGGCATTCGTGGGAGTCCGGATGGAAGTCCGATAAGCCCATAAGGCTTCATCCAGCTTCTCATGCCACCTCCTACCCTTTTCTAAGGTCTTCTCAATGATACCAATGAGAGTCTTGTTTGTGGCTTCGGCTTGGCCGTTGCCTTGAGGGTAGTAGGGCGAGGAGAAGTGGTGAGTTATGCCATACGTGTTGCACAACTTAACCATCCGCTCGTTCTTGAATGGGGTACCATTATCAGACACAAGGTCTCGTGGAACCCCAAATCGAGCCAAGATATTCCTCCGGATGAAAGCCACCACATGTTGCCCCATCACATTCGTTAGGGAAATGGCTTCCACCCACTTGGAGAAATACTCCGTGGCTGCTAGAATAAAACGATGCCCATTCGAGGCCTTTGGAAATATGGGGCCTACAATGTCAAACGCCCACATGGTAAATGGCCAGGGGCTGACCACGGAATGCAATGCAGATGAAGGGATATGAATGGCGTGCCCATGCACTTGACATGGATGACACTTCCTAACATGATCGTGACAATCCTTTTTCAGGGTGGACCAAAAATAACCCCCTCTAAGTATTTTCATCGCCATCATGTTGGCATTAACATGACCTCCACATTCTCCATCGTGGAACTCGTGCATCACTATCCTAGCCTCCTCTAGGTCGATACATCTAAGCAGAATGCCGGTAAAACTCTTTTTGTATAAGACCCCACCCAGAATGGTGTATCGGGTCGAAATCTTACGAATGAATGCCTTATCTTTGGATGTGGCATCTTCGGTGAATCCCCCATTTTCTAAAAATTGTTTTATGTCATAGAACCAGGGTTTTTCAATAGACTCTGGGTTGTTTTGGCAAATATCCAAGTCGTGTGTGGATGGATGGGGCGCATGCCATATTTCCAAAGATCTGGTCCCTGAAATGGGATCGACCTTCAGGGCTGAACCCAAGGAAGAGAGGGCATCGGCGATGCCATTGTCCTCTCTTCCCACGTGTGTGAGCTTACACGATTGGAAGGATTGGACCAATCGAGTGGCCAACTCGTGATATGGAAGTAGTTTTTTATTACGTACTTGCCAAATTTTTAAAACCTGGTTTATGACAAGGAGCGAATCTCCAAAGATCTCGATGCATGATGCCCCTAGAGTTTTCGAAATCCTTAAGCCTTGTATGAGTGCTTCATACTCAGCTATATTGTTGGAACATTCGAAATCTAAGCGGACTGCTATGGGAATCTCGCCCTTTTCTGGGGAGATTAGGATGATCCCGGCACCAGCCCCTCGTTGGTTTCGTGCCCCGTCGAAGTGCATCGTCCACACTTGGTTTTCAAAAGAATTTGCCAAAATGTGGTTTTGAAAATGGTTTTGCAATATGCCTTCATCAGGCATTTCGACAAGAGTGGGATATGCGTCCTCCAAGGGGAAGTCAGCCACGTAATCTGCTAGGGCTTGCCCCTTAACGGAGATCTGGTGGTGGTATTTTAGATCATACTCCATTAGAAGGAGTTGCCATTTGCCCAATCTACCTGTGAGAATGGGTTTTTCGAACAAGTGCTTGATTGGATCAAGCTTGGACACTATCCAGATCTCATGATCTAGGAAGTAGTGTCTGAATTTCTGGCAGGCCCAGACTAGGGCCAAGCACGTCTTCTCCATGGCTTGATAATTTCGTTCATAAGCCAAGAGAGTTTTCGAAATATAGTAGATGGCATACTCCTTATGGGTGTCATCCTCGTATTGAGCCAACAGGGCTCCTAAAGCGTTTACATGCACGGAGATGTATAATAAAAGCGGTTTTCCTTGCTTTGGAGGATTCAAAACGGGGGGATTAACCAAGTATGCCTTTAGTCTCTCGAAGGACTTTTGGCATTCGTCATCCCATAAGAATTTCGTACCCTTCCTCAACAGTTTGTTGAAGGGTTCGCATCTAGTTGCCAGATTCGATATGAATCGGCGCACAGATTGTAATCGACCCTGGAGGCTACGGACTTGGGTGAGATTGGAGGGTGGAGCCATGTCTATGATGGCTCGACACTTAGAGGGGTCGACTTCTATTCCCCTTTGGCTCACCATAAAGCCTAGAAGCTTCCCTGATTCTACCCCGAACACACATTTTTGAGGGTTTAGTTTTACTTTGTAAAGCCTAAGCCTTTCGAAAATCTTTTGTAAACATTCGATATGGGTGCATCGGGTTTTGGATTTCGCCAAGAGATCATCTACATACACTTCTACAAGCTCGTGAATTTGATCATGGAAGATCGTGTTCATGGCTCGTTGGTATGTTGCGCCGGCATTTTTCAAACCAAAGGGCATGACTGTATAGCAGTACGTGCCCCATGGGGTTGTGAAGGCGGTCTTACCCTGATCTCGTGGGCTTAGTTTGATTTGATTATAGCCTGAATAGCCATCCATAAATGAAAACATTTCATGATTTGCAGTACTATCGACTATCAAATCTATGTTTGGTAAAGGATAATTATCCTTTGGAGTGGCTTTATTCAGGTTTCTGAAATTGATGCATATTCGAATTTTCCCATTGGTTTTTCGAACTACAACGATATTTGACAACCAATCAGAATACGCAATGGGTTTTATAAATCCGGCTTTTAGCAAATCTTCTAAACCCTCTTTGACTTGCGTGTGTACATTCGGGTGTATTTTCCTAAGCTTCTGCTTTATTGGTTTTACACCTACATCTAAGGGAAGACGATGCTCGACTATGCTGGGATCTATGCCCGGCATGTCTTCATACGTCCATGCAAACACATCTAAATAGGTTCGTAGAAATGCAATGAATGCTAACTTTTCAGTTTCATGCAAGCATGCGCCTATTTTGATGGTTTTGGGATTGGAATCATCCCCTAGGTTCACCTCTACGAAATCTCCTCCTACTGATTGGGAAGGTCTTTCAAAATCGAGAATTCTATGAAATTCTGGGAGCTCAGAAGTGGGATCTTCCTCAAGGGGATCCACTTCTGGGCTTCGATCATTCTCGTGGGCTATAGACCCGAGGGAACTTGATGCGTGGTTTTCAAAATAACCTGGTTTTGTACTTGGATTTTCAAGTGATTTCGAAATTTTTGGTCTGGCTATGCAGACGACGTTTCTTTCGAAATTCTTTTCTTTCGCCAAAGTTAAACCAGGAGCCGCTATGTACAAAATCTTTTTGGTATTTTCCAAATTTTCGATTTTTTTGGGTTTTTGTAAAACAAGAACTTTGGGAACTATACAAAGCACACTTTTTTCGAGTTTTTGCTTTTCCATTGTTTTTGGTTTTTCTTGTTTTTTCGATTTTTTTGGATTTTAAGTTTTCAAATATTTTTGGTATTTTTAGAAAAAGGGATCTTCCGTCATACCTATAAAGGGAAAACACTATGGGTTAGACTCGGAATAGGAGGTCTAAACCATAGGTCTCTTCTAAGACAGGCTCCGGGGCACCCTTGACCCAGGTGGTCACAGGGGGTGGCTCCGGCGGTATTCGGGGAGTATAGCCGATCCCATATCGGCTTGGATTGGCCCTAGGAAGGATGGGCTCTAGGAGACCCTGGTTTTGTGCCCCTAGACTTTTGTAGGGCGTGTAGCCCATGTTCAATAACATGTTCCACGACCTTTTGTTTTTTGAAAAGATGGGATATAAGTCGTGGTCCTGGAACATGCTATCGTCCATATTAGGCTCGTAGGGCCTTTTGTCCAGGGGTTTTGGAAATAGGGAACGCTTGGGTTTTCCTAGGAGGATTAGAGTCGGGAGGGGGCCTGCTTTAGGCGGCCCCTTCACACATACAACCTTCCTAGGGTTGTTCAACACGAGCCGAGGTGGCTCAACCATAATTTGCCCCAGGTTAGCCTCTTGGGCCTGGGAGCTTGATAAACAAGGGGAGTTTATGATCCCCTGAAGTTGTGGGTGACTCTCACCCAGGATCACTACGACTTGGTCCCTAAAAGGGATTTTGACACACTTGTGGAAGGTGGATGGCACAGCGCACAAACTGTGTATCCAGGGTCTTCCCAGCAACAGGTTATAATGGGGGTGGATGTCCAAGACATGGAACACCCCCGTGTGTTCGATCCCTCCCGTTTCCATTGGGAGTTCGATGGATCCTAAAGGCCTAGACGCATTCCCATCGTATCCAGTGATAACGATGGGGCTTGGGTTTACTGAAGTCAAGGTGACTCCGATTTTGTACGCCACATGAAGTGGAAGGATGTTGAGCCCTCCTCCACCATCGACTAGGCACCTGTCCAGAGAGTGGTTGTTTAGAACCACCTCGATATGCAGGTCCTGGTTATGGGTTTCGTAGGGTCTATCTACATCATCTTCCGAAAAGGTGATGGGCGATTTTGCTCCTAACAAAGCCACTTGGGCAGACAAGGATTCCGGACTTATGTTCGAATCAACCTTGGCCCTTTCTAGAATTTTCTCTAAGACAAGTCTATGCCTAGGCGAGGTTTTGATAAGCTCTAGGATAGACATGTGAATAGGAATCTTTGAAAGGTGGTTTTCGAAATCATAAGGATTTAGGATGATTTTGTCCTTATCTGCTTTTGGCAGACCACTAGGGATACCTGCTTTTGAGGGGTCAGGCACACTGACCACCTTTTGAGCACCTTGAAGGTGCGGGGGTTGGTAGATCCTCCCGGATCTAGTGACTTCCCCCACGACCAGCCTAGGGTTTGCGCTAGACTTGGCTCTAAGGATGAGCTGAGGAGAACCTTGGATTTTCAAAACTGGTTTTGGGGTTTCCACTTTTGATGGTCCCCGAATGACGACTTGTGCGGGCCTCTTGTATAATACAAGGATGGGCGCACAAGCAGGTCGACCAGGTTCGGGCTTTTGCGCTAGTTCCTTGGAAATGGTGAGGGTACATACCTCCTTTCCTTTCCCACTGCCACTGGCGTGTTTGGGAAAGGGTTCCTTGAAGATAGCTTGAGGTGGCTCAGATTCCGCAGTGACCTGGAGCCGGCCCTCCGCTATCAAGTTCTCAATTTTATTTAGAAGAGAGAAGCACCGTTTGGTATCATGGCCTTTGAGCCGATGATACTTGCAAAACCGGTTTAAATACCCCCCTTTGGACGTGACTCCTTCGGGGATTTCAGGGAGTTCGATCATGCCCTGGGCAAGTAGGAGGTCTAGGACCTCCGACACAGGTTGCCCTAGCGGAGTGTACTCCCGTTTTTCAATTGGTTTTGAAAAGTTGCGTTCTCTCTTATTTTCTATTTTTTCAAAATTTTTAGAAGTGCCCGCCATGCCTGGATCCACCCGGACATTGGCGATTTTATGGGGCTTTGCCCCTTTGTCCGTTGTGGGCAGCCCATATGCGATGGGCTTTTCCACACGTGTTTTGGGAATGGCACTTCCTTTCCATAAGTGGTCGTATGTCCCTTTTCGCAAGTTGGTTTCGAAAAGGGAGGCTTTTTGATCAACTTATGGAAAGTTGAAATCTCATGGAGCGAGAGAAGGGTTTTTAACTCGCTTTTGAAATTATCCAGGATGAGCATTACTGCGCATCCTTCGGATATAGGCTCTCGCACTTGGCCTAAAAGAGACCTCCATCTTATAATGAAGGCATGCACGTCTTCGTTCATGCCTTGCTTTGTATCCCTTAAGGTATTCAGGGTTGGCGTGACTTCCACGTTGTGTGCAAATCTTTGCATGAAGCAGTTTGCTAACTCTTCAAAAGTAGCGAACTGGCTTAAGTCGTAGGAAGCCAGCCATTTGGCAGCTGTGCCCTTAAGGGATAGAGGGAACCAATACACCCATTTCATCGAGTCCTTTTTCTTCCTATGGGCTCGACGTGAGAAAAGCTGCAAGTGAGACCTAGGGTCTCCCATGCCATCATACCGATGGAAGTTCGGTATTTCATCGTCACTGTCTGTTTCGTAATCCATAGGAAGGAAATCAGACAGGGCGTAGCTTCTTTTCTCTTTATTTTGCCCTTTCAGCAGCTGCTGTAGGGCTTTACGGTCCTTTTGTGTGAAGGACTCGTGGTATTGGTTGCCTTCCATTACGGAGGCTTCTTTTTGCTTGCGAGGTTTTTCAATTTTCTTTTTA
This sequence comes from Brasenia schreberi, assembly GCA_036023115.1. NCBI lineage: Eukaryota > Viridiplantae > Streptophyta > Magnoliopsida > Nymphaeales > Cabombaceae > Brasenia > Brasenia schreberi. The sequence goes on along the minus strand of JAYKKT010000078.1, from coordinate 14,128,954 downwards.
GGCCTTTGTTCACCGTTTGATGAACACGAATCGCCTACTTCAGCCTCTTGGCTGAGAGCATCGATTTTGGCCTCAAATTCCCTTCTCAAGTCCTCGATTTCATCTAGTTTTATTTTGTTTTTCAAAATCCTCCTAGAGTGAGAACTTGATGCGCATGAGCCTTGGCTCGACACTTCACTTGGATTGGATTTTGACATGCTTTTCAAGCTTTTTCAAAATTTCCTAAGTGAAAACAAAGAAAACAAGTTAAAACGACACCTTTATAAAATTTTTCGCAAGACTCCTACAAGTAAACTCGATTTTTTTGAAAAGGCTCACGTCCCACCGGGCGTGCCAATCTCTGTAGACGCGCGAAAATCCCCGCCTCTTCGCCTCTTTCGTGGCTTGGAGTGGATCTTATCGTGCGTCTAAGGCCTATATATATAAACAGGGCGTGCCAGCTAGCTTACTTAAGCTAGCGAAGATATATTTAACACTGACTTCTAAACGTGGCGACTGTGAGCAAGTGAGCTCTTGTCGTCGCAGACCTTCTTGCACCGATGCGCAAGGGTCAGTCTGTACGCTTTTGCAAAAATCGAGTTTTTGGGAGAAAGTCTACGAAACGGTTCGAGGTGTCTAGTTCGGGTCTTTAAGATGCGATTGCATGTTTTAGATCACGTGGATTTGCACGTGCCTAAGTCTTTTCTTTTATCCCTTTTTGGGTCGCCTAGTTTGTGTGTTATGAACACTCCACTACATGGGCGAATTCGAGCGGGGGTTGCTTCGATGCAATATGCGTCCTACCTCGTGGTATGGCGTAGATGCAATGCAAACTCACGCTACTCCAAAGGGAAAACCCGAAATGTAAAGACAATACGGAAGGGAAATAACAGAAGGGAAATAACCGAAGGGAAATAACCGAAGGGAAATAACCGAAGGGAGATACGTATATATCTTATGTATATGAGCCCTTACTCGGGTCTTGCAAATAAGAGCGAAGGCTCAATGTGGGTGCGTGTTTGAATTGAAAGACTTACTCACACGACATGAAATGAAACCCAAATATAAATTGCAGTATGGCCTTGACTAAGGTCTTGGGAGTAAGAGCGAAGGCTCAATGTGTGTGAGAGTGCTTGAATTGAAGTACTACACACACGACATAAATGAAACCCAAATATAACTGCAATAAGGCCTTTACTAAGGTCTTGGGAGTAAGAGCGAAGGCTCAATGTGTGTGAGAGTGCTTGAATTGAAAGACTACTCACACGACAAGAAATGAAACCCAAATAGTATAGGTCGGCCCTTACTTGGGTCTTTCAAATAAGAGCGAAAGCTCAATGTGTGTGAGAGTGTTTAAATTGAAAGACAACACACCCAACTTAAACAAAACCCTTCGGAAATGAAATATATACGTACACTTATATATTAGGGGCTGATTAGGCCCGTGTGTGTTCAAAGTTGTGCACGACTAAGAGAGTGCACGTGTGTGGTTGTGCCAAGCCACGTTATTACAAGCGGGGGGAGACTAGGCTCCGTTATTACAACCCCGTATCAAATTGAATTTCAAGCAAGCGTATGACTAAAGACCGAGTTTAGAAACTTACAAGTAGCTGGTCCGTAGAGGTCTTGCTTGAGCGTGGCCTTGGCTTTGGGCTGCAAATGGGAGCTCCGCGAAGGTGCGTGACCAAGAGTGCTGGCCGGCTGCAAATGGGCGTGGGATGGACGCCTCGAAGGGGACCGGTGGCAAGTGGGCGGCGCCTCCAAGTAGGGAGTTTAGAGTGGCTGACTAAGTGGGTCTTAGGGTCACTAGGTAAGTTAGGGACTTAGGGAAACTGGACCTAAAAGGTGAGCTAGTGGGAAGGCCAAATAGGGCACCTAGGGGAGTCGGCTGAATTGGAAATGGTGGCTGAGCAGTGGCCAGCCACTTGGGTTATCCTAGGTTCGGCTAGGCTTAGGTGGTGGCGGCAAAGAGGCTGAGCTAAGGGGAAGATGGGTGGCTAAGAGTGGAGAGGTGGTAGAGAGTGGTTTTGAGGGAGTTAGGGGGACTAGAGAGTGTTACCGAATGGGAAGGAGTGGCGGCAAAAGGTGGCTGTCGGCTGGTGGAAGATGGGAGAAGGAGAGGGCCCGGCTGAGTGAGGTGGTGGCGTCCGGCTGGTGGGGCAGTGATGGTGGATGGAAGAGGGAGAGTGGCGGAGCAGGTGGCGGCTGGTGGGGCTGGAGCTGCTGGGAAGACGGGTGAGAGATGGGAGAGGAAGAGGGCCCGGTTGGGAGGTGGAGTGTGGTTCCCACTTGGAAAACCCGCCCACAATGGGGGGGGTTTAAATAGGGGATGGGTAGGTCGGTTAGGGCTGGGTTGTGGGTAGTGGTTAGGTGGTTTAGGTAGGGTAGTATGTAGATAAGGTGGGCTGGATGGGATTGGGCCAGATATTTTAAAACTAGGTGTTTGGGAAAATCGTGGGCTAAGGGTGGTTTAGGGCTAGGTTAGGTGGTTGGGTTTTAGGGTGAGGTTTAGTGAGCTAGGTTAGGTGGTTTAGGCTAGGTTTAGGCTAGGATTAGGGAAATTAATCTAGGTTTAGGGAAGGATTAGGGGAGTGGGTTAGGTGATTAGGTCGGGATTAGGCCGGGATTAGGGAAGTGGGTTAGGTGATTAGGTTCAGATTAGGGGTGGATTAGGGGTTTAGGCTAGGTTTAGGCATTTTGGGTTAGGTTTAGGTGATGGAGCTCCCTTAGCATGGCCCCTAAACCTTGATCACCCCATGTTGGTGCAGCCCTAGGTTAGGTTTTAGCTAATTACAAGCTTAAACCCACTCAATTAGGCTAAACCACAAGATTAAACCCAAACTTGACACATAAGTCAAGCTTAATACAACACTCTTGATATTTATCACCCCCACTCTCTCTCATGCCCAATATCCCACGTGAATTTCAAGTGGGCCCCACCTCCATTTATGAGAAGGTGATGTGGGCCATGGATATGGATATTGGATTGGATCTCTGGATCCAAATCCAAATCCAAATCCACATATGGGTTTGGATTGGAATCTGGATATATATGGTCCAGATCCAATCCAAACTGAACTCTGACTCCTTCGAGCTGGGTTCGAGACGGACGATTCGTGCGGGGCCTGACAGCATCAGTGCTCCGTCTGCGTTGGGTCTTCGCCAACATGGTCGCCCGCCTCCGTTTCTGCCTTCCGGAGATGACTTCAAATGATATTTTGGTAATAACAGGGTCTTGGACGTTCGAGATCCTGGGATGTGAATGAGATGCAAGAGTTGCTGCGCCGGGCTTGACAGGTGCTCCGGTTCCGGGCTCTTCTGGGCTCTCCTGGTCCTGTCTTGATCGGGCCAAGCCACTTCGGGGTTTCAAAACATGTTTTAAAAGGGTTTTTAACAGCTATATTATTTGTTTTTGAAAGATAGAGTTTAAAACATATATACAGGGTTTTGTTTGGAAGGCTCCTGGGTTTCCAAACTCAAAATGGCCCTTTGGGGCTGCTTGTATAAAACCAGATTTGTTTAAGAAATTCGTGGGATTTCGGGGTGTTTACAGTTTCGAAGTTTCAAAAGCAGATTTCCCTAAAATATTTTTGCAAAATGGGAATTTAACTCGGACCCTATACGTGATACTTTTTCAAATACTGAATATTGATAGGATCTGCTAAATTCCTACCTTCGACATTGGTTAACCAATAAGAATTGTTCGTGGTGGTTCCACGCACGACGTAAGGGCCATCCCACTTGGGCTGCCACTTTCCAAGTGGATATGGGCCACGATGGTGGATGATTTTCAAAACGAGCTCTCCCACTTCGAAGTAGCGAGGTTTCATATGTTTCTCGTAGTGTCGGGCGATCCTTTGCCAATATGCGTGAGCATGATCCATAGCAAGGAGTCACCTCTCATCTAATAGATCTAGTTCGGCCATCCTAACATGTTGAAGTGTCTCTAGGGGAAGGTCGAGTGCTATGGATGTATGAAATGAGTGCAGACGTGTATGAATAGGGAGAACGGCGTTTGTGCCTATAAACACCCCGAATTTTCCAAAAATCAAAAACTCTCAAAAACACAAAAAGCTCGTTTAAGCCAAAATGACAACCTATTTTAAAATGTAAAAACAGGTACAAAAGGCAAAAGCAGAGCCCCGGTCAGAAGAGCAAATCGAGCCCGGAGTCTCAAAAGCCACCTCCTGTTCAAAAATGGAAGAAAAAAGAGCCCGTTTGGAGAAAAGCCCAATAGAAGGGTAAAAATATAATTTGGGTCAAAGAAAAAGCACAAAGCAGCTCCAAAATGCAGAAAGAAGCCCAATACTTGAGGAAGTCGACAGAAGTCCAAGACACGTCCCGTCAGAATGAAGAACGGAATCCGTGCAGCAATCTGAGTTCGATATCAACAAGAACCGACCAAAAACCAAAACGGCAGACCAAAACGAACGCCGAAAAAGTCCTGAAAAGCAGAACACCAGTTGGAAGAAAGACTTGGGGAAGACCCAGGCCAGAGTTGGGCCTCCGATGAATCGAAGCCCACTCGAAACCGATGGTAAAAAAGCACAAAAGGACCAGAAAACCAAGGAGCAGAAGAAAAGTTTGGATTGGATCTAGACCCCAAAAAATCTAGATCCATATCCAAATAGTGTTTGGATTGGATCCGGATCCAAAATATCTGAGATCCGAGATCTAAAACCAAATAAATATTTGGATTGGATCTAGATCTCAAAAATATCTGAAATCCGAGATCCAGATCCAAATAGTGTTTGGATCGGATCCGGATAACCAGACCCAAATCCAAGATCCAAGATCCAATTAAAACCTCTATAAATAGAGGTGCTGAGCTTGAAAATTTGGGGGACGTGAGGCTCAAAGGGGAGAGGCCTTCATGTGAAAATAAAGGGGGGAGGAGAGAGAAGAGGCCTTATTGGCCAAGGTGAGTTTGGTTTGAGAGTTTGGATTGGCTCATGGAGCCAAGGGCTGCACCAACCAAGGAACGTCCCCAACAAGTTGGCTGGGAGCATGGCGTGGTGGAGCTTGGCGGCTTGAGCGGCGGCTTGGAACAGTGCTGCAACTAGGTAGGCCCCTAAGACCTAAACTAAACATCTTCTTTCCTAACCACTCTAGACCACCCATCCTAGACAAAATAGCCCCCTAAAGTCACCACCAAACCAACTAGGTGCTGGCCGGTTTTCACCAAATTTCCCACCCAAAGACATCAAGGCCTGCCCTAAAGGCAGGCCAGCCAAGCCCAAGACAACGACCTGCTAGAGCAGGTCGTGTCCCACCCAAAAACGTCAAGGCCTGCCCTAAAGGCAGGCCATACCTATCCAAGAAAACCATGGCCTGCAAATGCAGGCCGTGTCCTCTTCAAAAAGCACCAAAGGCCTGCCCTAGTGGCAGGCCATTTACCTACCACAAACCCACGGTCTGCTAGTGCAGGCCGTGTCCTTCATCAACCTAACAGGCCTGCCATTGTGGCAGGCCACCTACTTACCTAAGTCAGCCAAACAGGCCGCCCCTTTTGTTGGCCGCCTGCCACCAAGAACCAGCCCCTAAGCCACCTTGGCCAACCTCATTAAACCACACCTAAACCTAGCCGTGACTAGCCTAGGACAGCCAACACCTAACCTAGGACTCAGCCCCAACTCTACCCTAAACTAAGTTCACTCGAGCCACCTTTGGCTCGAGTCACACAGGCAAAAACTAAGGCCAAGGCTGGCCGGATCCTAAAGCAAAACCCCTATCACTCGAGCCACCTTGGCTCGAGTTTCACAAGACCTAAACCAAACCCTATCACTCGAGCCACCTTGGCTCGAGTCATGCCTAATACCAAGTCTATCCTATACCAAACCCAAGGCCAAAGGTTGGCCGGATTGACTCTACCCTAAACCAAGTTTACTCGAGCCACCTTTGGCTTGAGTCACACAAGCAAAACCTAAGGCCAAGTGTTGGCCGAACCCTAGAGCAAGTCACTCCTACTTGAGCCACCTTGGCTCGAGTTTCACAAGACCTAAACCAAGGCCAAATGCTGGCCTAATCCTAAGTCAAAAACCATACCTAAACCCAAGGCCAAAGGTTGGCCGAATCCCACACAAAAACCCTATCACTCGAGCCAAGGTGGCTCTAGTCTTACTGTAGACACCGAAAATTTTCACTTATGGGTTCTTAGGCCTGAAGTGAACCTTTTCGCAATCTACTTCGCTTTATGGGCGTGCCAGCTAGTTTACTTTAACTAGCAAAGTATGTTTTGAAAATAATCTGACTTTTGAAAGGCGATTGTAGGCAAGCGAGATTTTTACGTCGCAGACCTTCTTGCACCGATGCGCAAGGGTCAGTCTGTACGCTTAGAGACTTCGTTTTGAAAACAAGTTTAACTCAAAATATATTTTGAATGAAGAAGTGTTTTAAAACCTTTTAAAAACCATGCATTTGAGCAATTTTGATTTTATAAGGGTTGGACGACCCTAAGTCTTTCAAATTTTAATCTGCTTAGGCACGATGGGCGTGCATCGAAAATAGCCTAAGTCTTGGCGTGTTTGCACGATTGATTCGGGTTGTCTTTGTATGATTTTCAGGTTTTAGATCACGTGGATTTGCACGTGCCTAAGTCTTTCCTTTTATCCCTTTAAGGGCCACCTAGGTGTGTGTTATGAACACTCCACTACATGGGGCGAATTTGAGCAGGAGTACGGGGCTTGCTTTGATGCAATATGCGTCCTACCTCGTGGTATGGCATAGATGCAATGCAAACTCACGCAACTCCAAAGGGAAAACCCGAATTTAAAAGACAATGCCGAAGGGAAATTGCCGAAGGTAAATGACTTGTAAAGTAAATAGCTGAAGGGAAATGACTTGTAAAGTAAATAGCGGAAGGGGAAATATGGCTATATCTTAAGAGCGGAAAGGCTCAATTGTGTAAGTGTGTGTCATGTATATATTGAAAGACAACGCACACGACTTGAACCTTAAAACCCAAATCTTAAAGACATAGCCGAAAGAAATACTTTATATAGAGTATATGTAGGGGCCCTTACTTGGGTCTTGCAAATAAGAGCGAAGGCTCAATGTGTGTGCGTGCTTGAATTGAAAGACTTACACACACGACATGAAATGAAACCCAAATATAAATTGCAGTATGCCTTGACTAAGGTCTTGGGAGTAAGAGCGAAGGCTCAATGTGTGTGCGTGTGGGAATGTAAAGACAACTCACACGACATAAATGAAACCCAAATATAACTGCAATAAGGCCTTTACTAAGGTCATGGGAGTAAGAGCGAAGGCTCAATGTGTGTGCGTGTGGAAAATGGAAAGAAAACACACATGACTTAATTAAAAACCCCCTTGACTTAAAATATATAAATATAACTATATATTAAGGGCTTGTTAGGCCCGTGTGTGTGCAAGAAGTGTACGACTAAGAGCAGAAAGGCTCAAGTGCGTGTGTGTGTGGGTGTGTCAAACCACGTTATTACAATCGGGGGGAGACGAAGCTCCTTTACTACAACCCCGTATCAAAATTTAATTGAATATAAAGCAAGTTAATGTAATAGACCAAGTTTAGATACTTACAAATAGCTAGTCCATGTTCAACTTGCTTGCACGTGGGCTCACGGTTCACCTTGGGCAGCCAAGAGGGGGTTATCCTAGGTGGCTTTGAGGGAGGTTCTATGGGGCACGGTTAGGGCCTTAGGGAAGCTTAGGTTCAGCCAAGACAGGGGCTGTGTAGGATATGTCCTAGGGTGCAGTTCACGGCCAGGGTGCAGGTCAGGTCGGTAGGGAGGCAGTCGGGTCGGCAGGGAGGCAGTCGGGTCGGCAAGGAGGCGTCCGGCGCCTGGCGCAGCAGACGGGCGCCTGGCACGGCTGTAGTGGCGAGGGGCACGCTGTGGCACAGGGCACAGTGTGTTGCGGGGCGCGCTGCGGCGCGGGGCACGGCAGGCAACAGGGGGGGCACGGCAGCGTCAGGTGAGGCGCGGCAGGACGCAGCACGCGCGGTAGGCACTCGGGGGTTTTGGTTCGTGGTTTGCGGGATATCTTGAGGCGGTTGGGGTTAGGTTAGGTCTAGTTAGGGTTCAGTTAGGGTTAGGTTCAGTTGGGGTTAGGTAGGTTTGTACCTAGGCTAGGTTGGGGGTTAGGTTTAGAGGGGTGTAGAGAGAATGGCTAGGTTAGGTTAGGCTTACCTCTTGGAGCCGGTCCTTCATGGCTTGAGCCCATGTCTCCACGGTTGCAGCCACTTGGTCTAGCCCACCTCTTGGTTGCAGCCCCTTGGTCTAGACCCACATAGCCCACATGGCTTGAACCCACCTCACCCAATGAGCCCACATGGCTAGGTCTATCACTCCCTCTCTCTCCTCCCAAATATTTGCATGAACCCTTTACATGGACCCCCTCACCTCTATTTATAGACATTTGAGGTGGGTCTTGGATTTGGGTTTGGGTTTGGGTTTGGATCCATACCCAAATCCAAACACTATTTGGATATGGATATTGGATCTCGGATATTTTGAGATCCGTATCCGATCCAAACCCAATATTTTTATGGATACGGATCTGGATATTTTGGTCCAGATCTGATCCAATCCAAACACTATTTAGATCCAATCCAAATCTAAACACTATTTGGATCGACCCAAACACTATTTGGATTGGCCCAAATCCAAACACTATTCATTACATGGATTTGGATCTGGATATATATGGTCCAGATCCAAATCAAAATTTCTTCGGACAGTCCTTCTTGGCTTCTCGAGGCGAACGATCTATGCGGGCACTGACTTCATCAGTGCTCCGTTTGGTGCTGGTTTTCCCCAACTTTGTCGTCCGGACTCCGTCTCGCCGTTCTAGACTCCGTTGAGCTTTTCATCAAATGGGCTCTGCTTTCTTTTGTTTTTTTATCAGGGAGTGGCTTCTGAAGCTCTGGGCAATCCTCTTTGGGCCTAAGGTCTTCTTTTGCCTTCTGTACCTATTTTCACATTTCAAAACAGGTTGTCGTTTTGGCTCAAACGAGCTTTTTGGTGTTTTGAGAGTTTTTGAAATATAGAAGATTTGGGGTGTTTACACTTACCTTGCCCAAACCGGCCCCATGTAGCCCCAAACCCATTGTAGCTTGCAGCTCCCGGAACTCCAAGTCTCTCCAAGCTCTCAAGCTCTCCAGCTTCGCTCCCACATGCCCCAGACTCCATAAGAAGAAGATGGATTCGCCCCTTGTACAATCCTAACTCAAAAGGCTGGAACGTTTAAGTTGATTTCGATATATATTAAATCCCTTTCCATTAAATTCAATTCGTGATACGGGGTTGTAATAACGGAGCATCGTTTCCCCCTGGAATGTAATAATGGTGCTGGACACACGAGACACACACGTACACTCGAGCCTTTTCGCTCTTATCTCGTACACAAGCACCACGTACACAATTGAGCCTTTTCGCTCTCATCATATACATAAGTATTTCAATTCAGCTGGGTTGTTACATTAAGTTGTGTGAGTTTGTCTTTCAATTACACACTCGCACCCAAGAAACACCCGAGCGATTGCTCAAACACCTCACGCACATTTTGGCCTCAGAAGCCACTAAGATATAGCCATATCTATATATTTTCTGCTGCGTGAGTTTTCCCGGTTCAACTGTGTACGCATTTCAATTCTGGGTTTTAAATTCAGTCATGTGTGTTGTCTTTCAATTCATACATACACACACACCACAATTGAGCCTTTTTCGCTCTTATATATATATCGATATCTCCCTTCTGCTGCATTTTACAGTTCAGTTGCGTGTGTTGCATTTAAATTTATACACAACACCCACGCACACATTGAGCCTTTCCGCTCTTAAGATATAGATATATTTAAATTTCTGTAATTTATATTCAAGTCGTGTGAGTTGCATTCAATTTGGGTTTTCCCTTCTGCTAAGTCTTTAAATTTCGGGTTTTACATTCAAGTTGTGTGAGTTGCATTGCATACTCACCATACTCGAGCTAGAGTGCATACTTGCATCAAATAAAATCCGAACAAAACGTGCAAACACGCCTAAGTGGATAAAATTGAAAGACTTAGGGTCGCCCAAATCAAAAGCTCGCCAAGTGCACGATTTCAAAAGGATTTTCAAAACGCTTTGAATTTGAGTTTAACTTGTTCAAACGAAGTCTCTAAGCATACAGATTGACCCTTGCGCGTCGGTGCAAGAAGGTTTGCGACGAAAAGATCCCGCTTGCCTACAATCGTCTTTCAAAAGTCAGATATTTCAAAACTTCTTCGCTAGTTTGAGTAAGCTAGCGGCACGCCCTAAAAGCGAACGCAGATTGCGAAAAGATTCACTCCAGGCCTAAGAAACCCGGAGTCAAAGATTTTCTGTGTCTACAGTGTCGTAGACCAACTCAAAGGGCGTGGCATTCATGGGAGTGCGGATGGATGTCCTATAAGCCCATAAGGCTTCATCCAGCTTCTCGTGCCATGTTCTACCCTTCTCTAAGGTTTTCTCAACAATGCTGATGAGAGTTTTGTTTGTAGCTTCGGCTTGGCCGTTGCCTTGAGGGTAGTAAGGCGACGAGAAGTGATGATTTATGCCATACTTGTTGCACAGCTTGACCATCCGCTCGTTTTTGAATGGGGTGCCATTATCGGACACAAGATCTCTTAGAACTCCAAATCGAGCCAAGATGTTTTTCCTAATGAAAGCCACCACATGTTGCCCCTGGACATTGGTCAGGGAGGTGGCTTCGACTCACTTGGAAAAATACTCAGTGGCTGCTAAAATGAACTTGTGTCCATTCGAGGCCTTTGGAAAAATTGGTCCTATGATATCAAACGCCCACATGGTGAATGGCTAGGGCTGACCACGGAATGCAGTGATGATGAGGGGATATGAATGGCGTGACCATGCACTTGACATGGGTGACACTTCCTAACATGATCGTGGCAATCTTTTCGGATGAATGCCTTATCTTTAGATGTGGCATCTTCAGCGAATCCCCCATTTTCTAGAAAATACTTTATATCATAAAACCAAGGTTTTTCATCAAGATTTGTGTTATTTTGGCAAATTTCCAAATCGTGTATGGAAGGAGTGGGTGCGTGCCATATTTCAAGGGGTCTGGTTCCCAAAGTGGGATCGACCCTTAGGGCTAAACCCAAGGATGAGAGGGCATCAGCAACGCCATTATCCTCTCTTCCTACGTGTTGTGAGAGTACACGATTGGAACGACGCTACCAGTCGAGTGGCCAACTCGTGATATGGAAGTAGTTTTTCATTTCAAACTTGCCAAATTTTTAAAACTTGGTTTATAACAAGAAGTGAATCTCCAAAGACCTCGATGCATGATGCCCCTAGAGTTTTCGAAACTTTTAAACCTTGTATGAGTGCTTCATACTCAGCTATATTGTTGAAACATTCGAAATCTAGGCGAATTGCTATGGGGATCTCTCCCTTTTCAGGGGATATGAGGATGATCCCGGCACCAGCCCCTCGTTGGTTTCGTGCCCCGTCGAAGTGCATCATCCACACTTGGTTTTCGAAAGAGTTTGCTAAAATATGGTTTTGAAAATGGTTTTGCAATATACCTTCATCAGGCATTTTGTTGAGTGTGGGATACGCATCTTCTAGGGGGAACTCAACCACATAGTCTGCTAGGGCTTGCCCCTTAATGGAGACCTGGTGATGGTATTTCAAGTCATACTCCATTAGAAGGAGTTGCCATTTGCCCAATCTACCCGTGAGAATGGGTTTTTCAAACAAGTGCTTGATTGGGTCAAGCTTGGACACTATCCATATCTCATGATCAAGGAAATAGTGTCGAAATTTCTGGCAGGCCCAAAATAGGGCCAAGCACGTCTTCTCCATGGCCTGATAATTCCTTTCATAAGCCAGGAGAGTTTTCGAAAGATAGTATATGGCATATAACTTGTGAGTGTCATCCTCATACTAAGCTAACAGGGCTCCCAAGGCATTCCCATGCACGGCAATGTAAAGTAGAAGAGGTTTTCCTTGCTTTGGAGGGTTTAAAACAGGGGGATTAACTAAGTACGCCTTTAGCCTTTCAAACGATTTTTGACACTCGTCATCCCATAAAAATTTCATGCCCTTTCTCAACAACTTGTTGAAGGGTTCACATCTAGTTGCCAGGTTTGAAATAAACCTGCGAATGGACTGTAGGCGACCCTTGAGGCTACGAATCTGCATGAGATTGGAGGGTGGAGCCATGTCTATGATGGCTCGACACTTAGAGGGGTCGACTTCTATGGCCCTTTGGCTTACCATAAATCCTAAAAGCTTACCGGATTCTACACCGAATACGCACTTTTGAGGGTTTAGCTTTACGTTGTAAAGTCTAAGCCTTTCGAAAATCTTTTGTAAGCATTCGAGATGAGCGCATCGAGTTTTTGACTTAGCCAGGAGATCATCTACATATACCTCTACGAGCTCATGAATCTGATCATGAAAGATCGAGGTTATAGCTCTCTGGTATGTGGCACCAGCATTTTTCAAACCAAAGGGCATGACTGTATAGCAGTACGTGCCCCATGGGGTTGTGAAAGCAGTCTTAGCCTGATCTCGTCGATTTAGTTTGATTTGGTTATACCCTGAATAGCCATCCATGAATGAAAACATTTCATGATTTGCAATACTATCGACTATCAAATCAATGTTTGGTAAAGGGAAATTATCTTTGGGCGTGGCTTTATTCAGGTTTTTGAAATCGATGCATATCCGAATTTTCCCACTGGTTTTTCGAACAACAACTATATTGGACAACCAAACAGAATACGCAATGGGTTTTATAAATCCAGCTTTTAACAGATCTTCTAAACCCTCTTTGACTTGTGAATGCACATTCGGATGTATCTTCCTAAGCTTTTGTTTTACGGGTTTTGCATCTGAATCTAAGGCAAGACGATGCTCTACAACATTCGGGTCTATACCCGGCATGTCTTCATACGTCCATGCAAACACATCAACGTAGGTTTTCAAAAATGCTATGAATGATGCTCTTTCATGCTCATGCAAACATGCGCCAACCTTAATGAGTTTGGGCTTTGAATCACTCCCTAAGTTTATCTCTGTGAAATCCCCTCCTACTGATTTCGAAGGTTTTTCAAAATCGAGAATTTTATGAAATTCTGGGAGCTCAGAAGTAGGATCTTCCTCGAGGGAATCCATTTCCAGGCTTTGATCATTCTCAAGAATTCTAAATCCTAGGGAATTTGGACTTGACGTACAGTTTTCGCAAATGCCTGGTTTTTGTTTTGGATTTTTTGCAAGTTTTGAAGATTTTGGTCCTCTTATGAAGAGGACTTTCTTTTCGAAATCCTTGGCTTTTTCAAAACCTTTACCAGAAGCTGCTAAATACAGGATTTTTTTTTGGTATTTTGCAAATTTTTGATTTTTCTTTTTTTTTTTGTAAGGAAAGAACTTTGGGAACTATACAAACAACTCTTTTTTCGAGTTTTTGGTCTTTTTCCAATTTTGTTGGTTTTTGGGGTTTTTCAATTTTTTGAATTTCGAGTTTTTCAAATGTTTTTGGGTTTTTGATTGAGGGATCTTCCATCATACCTACAAAGGAAAATGCCACGGGTTAGATTCCGAACAAGAGGTCTAAATCGTAGGTTTCTACTTGGGTAGGCTCCAGGGCACCCTTGACCCAGGTGGTCACGGGGGGTGGTTCTGGTGGTATTCTAGGAGAATAGCTGATCCTGTGTCGGCTTTGGTTGGCCTTGGGAAAGATGGGTTCTACGAGACCCTGGTTTTGTGCCCCTAGACTCTTGTAAGGCATATACCCCACGTTCAATAACATGTTCCACGATTTTTTGTTTTTGGAAAAGTTTTCATATAATTCGTGGTCCTGGAACTTGCTATCGTCCATGTTATGCACATAAGGCTTTCTGTCCAGGGGTTTTGGAAACAGTTGATGCTTGGATTTTCCTGGGATGGTTAATGTTTTGAGTGGGCCAGCCTTGGGCAGTCCCTGGATATACACGACCTTCTTAGGTATCTGAAGTGTGAGCTTTGGTGGCTCAACCATGGTTTGCCCTGGGTTGGCCTCGTAGGCTTGGGAACTTGAAAAACGTGGGAATTCTGGATTCCCTGAAGCTGTGGGTGACTCTCACCTAGGATCACAACTATTTGATTTTCAAAAGGGATTTTGACACACCTATGGAAGGTGGATGGCACAGCATGCAGGCTGTGTATCCAAGGCCTAGGTTGTAGTGGGGTGGATGTCTAAAATATGGAATACCCCTACATGAGCTATCCCTCCTGTTTCCATGGGTAGTTCAATGGATCCTAAAGGCCTAGACGCATTCCCATCGTATCCAGTGATTACGATGGGGCTTGGATTCATGGAAGTCAAGGTGACTCCAATCTGATATGCTATGTGAAGTGGAAGGATGTTGAGCCCTCCTCCTCCGTCAACTAGGCACCTATCCAGAGAGTGGTGATTCAATACCACCTTGATATGTAGGGCCTGATTGTGGCATTCGTAGGGTTTTTCGAGATCCTCTTCCGAAAACATGATAGGTGTTTTCGCACCTATAGACGCCACTTGGTTAGACAAGGATTCTGGGGTTATGTCCGAACTAACCTTTGCTCTTTCTAGAATTTTCTCTAACACGAGTCTATGCCTAGGCGAGGTTTGTATCATCTCTAGGATGGACATGTTAATGGGAATCTTTGAAAGATGGTTTTCGAAATCATATAAGTTTAAGACGACTTTTTCTTTGTCCGCTTTCGGCAGAACTCTAGGAATACATGCTTTTGAAGGGCCAGGCACACTGACCACTTTTTAGTATTTTGCAAATGTGGGGGTTGATAGATCCTTCCAGATCTTGTCACCTCCCCCACGATCAACCTAGGATTCGCACCTAACATGGCTTTAATTGAATGTTTTGGAGCACTTTGAATTTTCAAAACTGGTTTAATCAAGGACGGAGCTCTTGGTGGTCCCCGAATCACTACTTGGGCAGGTTTCCTATGAAGGACGAGTGTAGATGCACAAGTAGAAAAACCAGACTTATATGTACGCGGTAGACTCTTCGAAATTGTGAGAGCACATACCTCTTTTCCCTTCCCACTGGTACTTGCGTGATTGGGGAAGGGTTCTTTGAAAATAGCTTGGGCAGTCTCTGGTTCCTCAGTGACCTGGAGCTGGCCCTCTGCTATCAAGTTCTCGATTTTGTTTAGGAGGGAAAAACATTGCTTCGTATCATGGCCTTTGAGCCAATGATACTTGCAGAATCGATTCAAAAACCTCCCTTTGGAAGTGATTCCCACGGGGATTTCAAGGAGTTCGATAATGCCTTGGGCGAGTAGGAGGTCTAGGACCTCCGACACAGGTTGTCCCAATGGAGTGTACTCCCGCTTTTCAAAGGGTTTTTGTATTTTTTTGTCTTTTCTGTTTTCGAAACTCTCAAAATTCTTTGAAGTGCTCGCCAGCCTTGGATCTACCCGGACATTGGCGACCTTGTGGGGTTTTGGCCCTTTGTCCATGGTGGGTAGCCCGTAATTGCCGGGCTTCTCCAAGCGAGTCTTTGAAATCACGCTCCCTTTCCACAAATGGTCGTAAATCCCTTTTTCAAATTTGTTTCAAAAAGAGATGCTTTTTTAATCACTTTGTGGAAAGTAGAGACTTCGTGTAGAGAAAGAAGGGTTTTTAACTCAGTTTTAAAATTATCGAGGATGAACATTACTGCGCATCCTTCGGATATGGGTTCTCGCACCTGCCCAAGGAGGGACCTCCATCGAACAATAAATGTATGCACATCTTCGTTCATACCTTGCTTCGTATCCCTCAAAGTGTTTAAAGTAGGTGTGACTTCTACGTTATGCGAAAATCTTTGCATAAAGAAGTTTGCCAACTCTTCAAAAGTTGTGAACTGGCTCAAATCGTAGGAAGCCAGCCATTTGAAAGCTGTGCCTTTGAGGGATAAAGGGAACCAATACACCCATTTCATCGAGTCCTTCTTTTTCTTATGGGCTTGACGAGAGAAAAGTTACAAGTGAGACCTAGGGTCTCCCGTGCCATCATACCGGTGGAAATTCGGTATTTCATCGTCACTGTTTGTTTCATAGTCTAAAGGGAGAAAGTTAGACAGGACGTACGTAGTTTTCTCTTTGTTTTGCCCCTTCAGCAGCTACTGTAGGGCTTTACGATCCTTGTGAGTGAAGGAGTCGTGGTATTGGTTGCCTTCTATCGCGGAGGTCTCCTTGTGTCTGTGAGTTTTTTCAAATTTCTTTTTGGCCTTCATTGGTTCGCCATGTGATGAACATGAATCAGTTGCTTCAGCCTCTTGGCTAAGAGCAGCGATTTTGGCCTCGTACTCCCTTCTTATCTCTTCCTCTCGTTGTTTTCGAGTTTTCGAAGATTTCCTAGAATGAGAACTTGAGGTGCATGAGGCACGGCTAGACACTTCATTGGAGTCTGAACTCGACATGACTCCGATGCTTTAAAATCCAAACTCTGAAATGCAAAAAGACAAAGAGTTAAAACACTTTTCTTTGAAAACAAAATTTTCAAGAGATCTGTTTGTTTGTGTCGTTTTTTCCTTAAGACCCACATCCCACCGGGCGTGCCAAATCTATAGACACGAAAAATCTTTGACTCCGAGTTTCTTAGGCCTGGAGTGAATCTTTTCGCAATCTACGTTCGCTTTTAGGGCATGCCAGCTAGCTTACTCAAACTAACGAAGTAAATTTTGAAAATATCTCACTTTTGGGGCGACTGTGGACAAGTGGGCTCTTTTCGTCGCAGACCTTCTTGCACCGATGCGCAAGGGTTAGTCTGTACGCTTAGAAAAACTTGATTTTGAACAAATAAGACCTTTTTGAAAAATATGAAAGTGTTTGATCAATTGGCTTTTGTCAAATTGCAGATTTTATTCATGGGATCCACACGTTCCTATGTCTTTGGGTTTTAGCAAATTTTGGCATGTAATTGTGTGCATCAAGTGCTCGATTTTGTCAGATTCTACACGAGTTTGCTTGGGATTGTTTGATGCAAGTACGCTCCCTATCTCGAGTGTGGCGTATATATGATGCAACTCACACAACTTGAAGGGAAAACCCAGAATTTAAAGACATAGCAGAACGGAAATTGCAGAAAGGAAAATATGGCTATATCTTAGATGCGGAAAGAAAATATATAGCTATATCATAAGAGCGAGAAGGCTCAATGTGAGTGAGTGCTTTGAGTGTATAAATTGAAAGGCAACTCATGCAACTTGAATTTAAAACCCAGCTGAAAGGGAAATACGTATATATATGTAAGAGCGGAAAGGCTCAATGTGAGTGAGTGCTTTGAGTGTATAAAATGAAAGACAACTCACACGACTTGAACCTTAAAACCCAGCTGAATGTATATAAATAGAGCTATATCCTATGGGTTGTTGAGGCCCTACGTGTGTGATTCGTGTTTCAAACCACAATATTACATCTCGGGGGGAGACTACGCTCCATTATTACAACCCCATGTCGAATTTAATTGAACTTGAAGCAATGTAAAAGACCAGATTCGAGCACTTACACTTCGTCTGCTTGGGCTTTCTTTATCAATGAGATCCGACCTTGGATATAGCCGTTGGATGAACCTCTCGCTATGAACCGATCAAATGCATGGGGTTTTGATCCTAGTTCATGATCTAGGCTATGTCAACATGCGATGATGCTATGGTTTTGGGTAGGACACGAGCAGATCTAAGGCGAGGTGTAAGGGATCTAAGGTGAAGGGCTTAGGTAAGGTTTGAGTCAAGATCCTAAGGGGATACTTGGCCAGCTAATGGCCGAGTTGGGTGATGTTTCATGGGTAGATTTGGGCAGGATCCTAAAGGAATGCTCGGCCAACTAATGGCCAAGCTTGGTTGGTGTGTTGAGAATGATCCTAGGCGAAATCCTAAGGAAAGGGCCTAAGGGAATGCTCGGCCAATTGGTGGCCGAGCTGGGCAGGTTTAGGAGATGGTTTTTGGTAGGATCTAAGGGATGGTTCTTAAAGGGATGCTCGGCCAGCTAATGGCCGAGCTTGGTTGATGTTATGTGGTTGATCTTGGGTGAGATCTTAAGGAAATGGCTCAGCCAAATGGTGGCCGAGCTGGATAGGTTTAGGAGTTCGTCTTAGGTGGGAACTAGGGAGAGATCCTAAGGAAATGGCTCAGCCAATGGTGGCCGAGCTGGGCAGTTCTTAGAGTTGGTTTTGGTTGGGATCTAAGGCGAGATCCTAAAGGAAATGGCTCGGCCAATGGTGGCCGAGCTGGGTAGTTTTTGGGATTAGTTTAGGTTGGGTTTAAACTAAGGTAGAGGTTTAGGACTTAGGAGCTTAATGGGGCAGATCTAGGGTGAGCTCGGCCAACTAATGGCCGAGCTTGGGATGGTCTTAGGTGGGGATAGTCTTGGGTAGAACTAGGCTTTTATTTTCAGCCAGGTTTGATCATTTCTTGGGCTGAACGTTGCTGGATTTTAGAGATGGTATTGGGTGGCTTAGAGGGTCAAAAGAAGAATCGGTTTAGGCCAACTCTAGAGACTCACCTTAGCCTTGGTTCGACCATGGTTCTCTTGGTTTCCATGCAGCCAATCTTCACAACGAGGGAGCCATCCAATGATGCCGAATCTCACTTGTGCAGCACCTTTTATTTGGCGTGAAATGGAGAAGCTATCTTGCCCACAACATCAGCCCACATCTTGCCCACAACATCAGCTCACGTTTTAAAAAAAGGGGAGAGGTCCAGCCCCCTTTGTTGACCTCTCTCCTCTCTCTCTCTCTCTCTCTCTCTCTCTCTCTCTCCAAAATGGAATGCGTGAAAGTGAATATCGTGAACCCCTTGCCAGCCAGCCCCTCACGTCCTTTTATAGAGCTTGAACTTGGATATGGATCCTGGTTTGGTTTTGAAATTCGGATCCAATCCAAGTCTTGTTTGGATCTGGATCTTGGATCTGGATATTTGGATCCAGATTCGATCCAAATTTTTCTCTTCTTCCATCCTTCCTGGCGTTTCGAGCCGGATGCTTTGTGCGGGCCCTGAGTTCATCAATGCTCCGTCTTACATTGGGTTTTTCCCAATTTCGTCGTTCGAGCTCTTTTTCACATTTTCGGACTCTGTTTCAACTGATTCTTCTTGTTTTTTATTTGGATTGGTCGTGATTTCAGGGGTACTTTTGGCTTGGCCTTCGATGCTTTCGACTTGAAGTCCATTTGTGGCCTGGGCTCCTCTTTTGTTTTTGAAATTTGCTTTTCATCAGGCTGGGCTTGATCTTTGAGCTTTTAAATCTCTTTTGCAGTTGCTTTGAGCCAAGCTTCACCTGTTCGTCTGGGCTTTTGCAGAAATGGGACTTTCGTCCACTTTTGAGATTTTCATGTTTTAAACAGGGTTGGAAAATAGAGGTTTGAAGTATTTGAGCTCATAGGTTTTCGAAAATTCCAAACTTTGGCTTTTTGAGCTGATTATTGAACCAGGCATTTGCAAAATTTTTGGATTTTGGGGTGTTTACAACTACGCTCCATTATTACAACCTCGTATCGAATTGAGTTGAATTTCAAATGAGTAAGGTAAAAACCAAATTTAAACCCTTACAAGTGGTCAACTTTTCCTCTCAACTTGCTCGGGTCCGTCCACCTTGGCAGCCAATAGATAGCTCTCCCTAGGTGGGTTTAGACATGAGAGTTTAGGCTCAGGGTGTGCTTGGGGGCAACTAGGTGCTTGAGGCTTAGGAGGGGCTAAGTTCGGTGAAGATGTGGGCTGGCTAAGGGGGTCACAGCAGGTAGGGTGTGGTCCTAGTTAAGTGGGTATGGTCTTAGGTAGTGGGATGGTTTAGGATGGGAGCTAGGTAGGTCACGGCTAAAGTGGGGCTGGGTGCTAGTCGGCATTAAGGAGATGGTTGTGCGGGACAGGCTGGGGGCGGACAGCAAGTGCACGGGACTTAGGGAATGTCCCGGAAGGTGCTAGGGCAATGCGGCAAAGGCCATGGTGGGGGTTGTGGCAGGCGGTAGGGATCGGGTGCAAGCGTTGGGAGAGGTGTGGTGTGGCGCTAGGGAGCTGGACTGGTGCGCGGGTCGGCAGGGAGCATTGCGGTAGGCGGCAGGCATGCCGGGGCGCTACAGGGAGCCAGGTGGTTGGCTGGGGCGCGGGAGTGGCAGGTTGGGTGATTGTGGCAGGCGGGTGGTCACGATGTGGAGGGTGTAGCAGGTGGGTGAGTGGCGTGACAAAGGGGAGATGGCTGGGGTTGAATGGGAGTCGGGCGCTGTTGAGGTGCAAGCCGGGGGGTTTGTGTGTGGCGGGTGAGATGGGGTAAGGGACAGCCTGGTGATATAGGTGGGGCAACAAGGAGATGGGAGCTGGATAGAGTTTGAACTAGCCTCAAACCGAGTGTAGCTGTACTCTGTTAGGTTTAGACTAGGTTGGTGGGGAAGTGGGTTAGGTTAGGTTGGTTAGATGGATCGACTAGGGCTCGGTTATGGCAAGGTGAGTGAGTCGATTTGGGGTATGTGGGCTAGGTCGGTTGGGTCTAGGGTGGTCCAGCCAAGGGACAAAAGAGAGTCGGTTTGGGGCAGGTAGGCTAGGTTGGGGGAGTTGGGGTTAGGTTTAGTGGCTTGGTTAGTTGAGTTGGGCGGCTAGTTTGGGGTTAGGTTGAGAGACCTACCTCTTAGAGCCGGTCCACCTCGTGTAGCCCTTTGTCCACGCTTTGTTGTAGCCATCCTTCATGTTGGTGCAACCCTAGGTTGAGTCTAGGTCCATACAAGGCTTGAGCCCAACCTCTTGATCAAGCCCACAAGGCTAGCCCACCTTGACCAAAGTCAAGCCTACCAACCTTCTCTCTCCTACTTTATGGCCTCTCTCTCTCTCCAAGCCTCCCAAGGGAATTCACGTGAACTTTTTATGCCCACCTCACCTCTATTTATAGGCAAGGGGTTGGGTCTTGGGTTTGGATCTTGGATTTGGATTTTGAGATCCAAATCCGATCCAAACACTATTTGGGTCTGGATCTGGATATTTGGGTCCAGATCCAATCCAATTTTTCATTTCTTCAGGCCTTCTTGGTATTTCGAGACGGACAATTTTCGTGGGCCGTGGCTTCATCAGTGCTCCGTCTTGGGCTGGGTCTTCCCCAACCTTTTCGTCCGATCTCCTTCTCACCTTTTTGGACTCCGTTTCGGTTGACTTTTGATGTTTCAGGCTTGGGCATGGATTTCTGATGATTTGGTTGATACTTTTGACTTTGTATTTCATGTTCTGGTCATGAAGTTTGCTTTTGGCCTAGGCTCTCCTTTTGCCTTTTGATCCTGCTTTTATCAGGCCAGGTTGAATTATGGGCTTTTGAACCTTCTTTTGGAGCTCCTTTTGATCAGGCTCCACCTGTTTCTTTTGGCTAATAAGGACTTGGTCCGAGTTTAAGAAATTCACATTTCGAATGGGTTTTCAACAGAAGTTTAAAGCTTCTTGGAAGTCCTAGGTTTTTGAAAACTCAAAATTTGGTTTTGAAATCGATTTTCAAACGAGGTGTTTATTTTGAAAAATCATTTGATTTTGGGGTGTTTACAATCCCCCTGCTTCATCCTTGTAAACACCCCAAAAATGCCATATTTTGAAATCCCCAAACTTAAAAAGCCATCTTAAGGCCAACACCAGAAAAGAAGGAAAATTGAAGCCCATTCGGAGAAAAGCCCGACAAAGGGTCAAAGCCGTACTTTGGGACCAAAAAGCAAAGCCCATGCCAGAAGCATATTTCAACCCTGGGGTATGAAATGCAAAGTCAAGGCATCAAAAATCCAAGACCAAGCTCGGAATCCCAACATTCAGACAAAATGAAGTCTAGAAGGTGAGAAGGAGTTCGGATGAAAAGGTTGGGGAAGACCCAGCCCAAGATGGAGCACTGATGAAGCCAAGGCCCGTAGAAACTGTCCGTCTTGAAACGCTAAGAAGGATTGAAGAAATGAAAATTTGGATTGGATCTGGACTCAAATATCCAGATCCAGACCCAAATAGTGTTTGGATTGGATTTGGATCTCAAAATCCAAATCCAAGATCCAAACCCAAGACCCACCTCATTTGCCTATAAATAGAGGTGAGGGGGTGCCATAAACTCACGTGAAATCCATTTGGGAAGCTTGGGAGAGTGCATAAAGTAGGAGAGAGAAATGGTGGGCTTGATATTTTTAAGTGGGCTAGTCATGTGGGCTTGATCAAAGGGTGTGGGTTCAAGCCATGTACGGACCTAGACCTAATCAAAGGGATGCACCAACATGCAAATGGCGTGGATTTGAAACTGCAAATGGGTGGACCGACTCCAAGAGGTAGGTGCCTAAACCTAACCCTAACCTAGCCCATCTCCATCTAGCCGACCCACCTAACCTAAACCATCTCCACCTAGCCGACCCACCAAAAACCTAACCCATTCCCACCTAGCCTACATAACCTTCACCACATCACCCTAGGCACCCCACCTAAACCGAACCCTCACCCCTTTTGCACCGCCCAGCCACATCCCAGCCGACTTCATTCAATCCACCCTACATCCCAGCCAACTTCATTCAATCCACCCTACATCCCAAAACACCCCACCTGCCACCCGGCCTGCACCTTGTGCAGCGCCAACCTCCAGCCAGCATCCTTCCCCGGCCAGCACCCTAACACAACCCGTCACCTACTTATCCCACATACGAGCCGACGCCATTCAATCCACCCCATCTCACCCGCCTACCTACCTGCCACTACCATCCCTTAGCCATACGCCCTTGACATACCCCAGCGCCATCAACCACATACCTACCTGCCCTTCACCTTCCCTTACCATCTCCCGGCCACCATATGCCCTACCTGCCACCACCATCCCTTAGCCATACGAGCTAGACACACCGCAACCCCCTGCCATACCCGCAGCATACCTTGCTGCCTCGACATACCCTAGTGCCACACACCCTCCAACCTGCTGACCTACCTCGACTCACACCACCCTAAAGCCCCAAACCACTTGGCTGCCCCCAAACGAACCCAAGCTCCAATCTCACGTCGCCCCACTCCCAACCGACTTGACTTAGCTCTACTTGGCTGAAACCTTTCACCCATCTTGAGCTTGGCCGAACTCCAAGACTTGAGCCGACTGCACCATAAGAACCTACCTTGGCTGCAACAACTTGACCATGGCAAAAGGGGTTGAACTACTTCAAGGTGGACTTGCACAAGTTTAACCCGGGCTCAGGACAAAGAAGGTGGACATGACATAGCCAAAATCCCGACTTCAAAAGTGTAAGTTTTTCAAAATATATATCAAGTTGCTTTTCCTATTCAAAGTAAATTCAATTTGATACGGGGTTGTAATAACGGAGCGTAGTCTCCCCCTGAAATGTAATAATTGTGCTTGCTACACAAAGCACACACGTACACTTGAGCCATATTGCCCTTAGACGTACACAAGACACCCACGTGCACTTGAGCCTTTCTGTTCTTAATTGTACACGATTGCACACACATGGAGCCTTTCCGCTCTTAAGCTAAAGTATATATTTCCCTTTGGGTATTTACTTTAGTGAAAGCTGTGTGAGTTGCAATTCAATTCGGTTTGTTACATTCACGTTGTGTGAGTTTGTCATTTAAATTCCTCACTCACACACAAGAAATACTCGAGCATTTGCTCCACACTCTCACGCACATTTTGAGCCTTTGTTGCTCATAAGATATAGCATACTTCTATATTTTCCAGCTGCGTGAGTTTTACATTAATGTCGTGTAAGCACTTACATTTTTGGGTGGTTCAATTCATGTCATGTAAGTTTGTCATTTAAATTTCACACTACACACACGCGTGCATTGAGCCTTTCCGCTCGTACTATATACTTATATTTCAATTTTGGCAAGTTCAATTCTAGTCGTGTGAGTTGTCTTTCTATTTACACACCAAGAGCACTCACTCACAATTGAGCCTTTCCGCTCTTAAGATATAAGTATATTTCAATTCTGCAATTTACATTCAAGTCGTGTGAGTTGATTTCAAGTTTGGGTATTTCCCTTATGCTGCGTGAGTTGCACTTCCATTCGGGTATTTACATTAAGTTGTGTATGTGAGTTGCTTTCAATTCGAGCCTAGCTCACATCATCATATCAAAACCCAAAAATATTTTTGCATCCTTGTATTCGCGCGTTTTCAAAAAGGAAACCTTGAATCTATGCTCAAACTCGCTGAAATTAGGCCACTTATGCACACACATATCCGACCTAAATAGCTAAAACTCAAAGACTTAGAATCGTACAACCCCCATACAAAAATTTACAACGTAGGCACGAATCGAATCCATATTTCAAACACTTATATTTTCAAAGTTAAAATTGTTTTTATCGAAGTCTATAAGTGCTTAAACTGACCCTTGAGCATCAGTTCAAGAAGGTTTAAAGCGAAAAGATCCCACTTTCTCACAATTGCCCAAAAGTCAGATATTGCAAAAACTTCGCTAGGTTGAGCAAGCTAGATAGCACGCCCCTAAAAAGTGGCATAGATACGAAAAGGTTCATTTCTAGTCTTATAAACTGGGAGTGAGAATTTTCGTTGTTTACAGATTGGCACTCCCGGTGGAACCCAGTTCTTAAAACTTCGATAAAACAAGTAAAACTCTTGAAATTCTTTTTGAAAAGTGTTTCCAAAATTCGTGCATTCAAAAATTTGCAGAAAAATAGAGCAAAAGCCAAAAAAATCCTCGTTGAGTAAGCTAAAGCAGGTTTTCAAAACTGCTAAAGCCCAAGAAGAGATGGCTGATATTTGGGAAATATTTCAAAAGATGGACGCTTTAAGCAAAGAGCTTAAAGCCCATCGATCGCACAACAGCTCATCACGGGCACATGAAGATCATGAAAAGAAAACCGATCTCAAACTCGACGAAGGATTGGAAGTTGAAGACAAAACCTGAAAGAGGGACAAGTCAGCCACTCCCAAGTCTCCAACCTATCAAAAATCCAAAGAAAAATCGAAAAAAGACTTTTCTATTTCAAAAACTCAAAAAAAATCTTAAAAATCTTCAAAAACACAAAAAATTGAAAAACCAAACTTTGAAATTCCAATAACTGAAAATGAAATCCCTAAATCTAGGCACACACACACAGTGGGACACAAAATCCACACCCCACAAAAAGACGAGAGTCACAAATAGGTAGGGTTTGAAAAGGAATGCCTCAGGAAGCCATGGGAGCTCGAAACAGAGTCACCTAGGAAAATGGGTTGTTCTCACCCTGAAAAGGTAGACAAGCCAAAAAGAGGTATGCCTGAAACCTATCCTCCTCAAAACTCTCTCAAAAAAGGATCATCAGATGTGTTGAATCACGTCCATGCACACACAAACCCACAACATGTGCCAGAAATAGTGGATTTTCAAGGTGCACCAAATGTCCCGCACCTCCAAAAGGAATTTCAAAACAAAAAAATTCAAAAAATGATAGACATGGAGACCCCTAAGACATGCATCGACATCCTAGGAGCTCATAACCCTACCATCAAAGAAACCACTTCTTCAAAGCTAGTCTTGTACTCTGAACCCAAGACTATGACTTTGAAAAAAAAAATCCATCTCTAGGGGCACCATGAGTTGAACCTAGAGAGCAAGTCAAAATCTTCAAGGGACCAAGCATGGTTTTCCTTGAAGCAAACCTCTCCCAAACCAGGGTCGTGTGGAAGCTCAAGTCTTCCATCACCCTGAAACATCCAAAATACTTCAAGTTTCCAATCTTGTCTCCCCTTGAAGAAAAACTCTCCCAAAGTCGGCCTGTATGGAAGCCCAAGTCTTCCATCACCCCGAAACATCTAAAATCTCTCAAGGGACCAAGCACGGCTTCCCTTGAAAACCATAGCTCCCAAACCCAGGTTGTGTGGAAGCCCAAGTCTTCCACCACCCCTAAATCCAAACTCCCACAATCCAAAACTAAACAGGTATATACCCATAACATGGATGATTCCATGTTCCAAGACCATGAATTATATCAAAACTTTTCGAAAAATAAAAAGTCTTGGAACATGATTCTAAACATGGGATATAAACCCTATATGGGCCTAGGAGCCAGAAATCAAGGTAGGCTAGAACCTGTCCTACCTAAAGCCAATAGAAATCGATATGGATTGGGCTACAGCCCACCCATACCTCCTAAGCCACCACCTAAGACCACCTAGGTCAAGGGTGCCCTATAGAACCTCTAAAACCGAAACCCATGTCTTAGACCTATTTGATTAGAGTCTGATTCATGAAGTTTTCTTTGTAGGTTCAATGGAAGATCCCTACCTTTTCAAAAATCCAAAAAAATTAGATATTGCCAAAAACCAAAAAAATTGAAAACCCTCAAAATCTCAAAAGAACATTTGAAAAATCTGAAAAATCCAAAAAGAAAATTATTTCAAAAACATTGTCAAAAGAAAGCCTTTATACAAATCCTTGAATTTGTATTTCGAAAAAGACAAAAAAATGAAGAAATTTCAAAATTTTTAAAAACAATGACCATGTACAAAGCCCATTCTCGAAAGTTTCAAAATACTTTCAAAAATCGTATATACTCCCAAAAACCCAAAAATGTCCAAATGCTCGTCATGTATACCTTGTTTTCCTAGAGCTTCCTCAAAACTAAAAAGCTCGAGAATCATCAAAGCAAGGAGGAATAATCACCTCCAAGATTTCTGAAATTCGTAAAATCCTTGACTTATAGAAAATTTGGGGATTTTTAGAAGTGAGTCTAACCCATAGTGTGTGCATAAGCATCATGCATTACATTATGAAATCATACATATGGATAAACAACATCGGGTCTAGACATCATCTTAGAACTCGAATTTAGGGTTTATGTAAAACCAAAGGGGCAATGAGAGTCGACCCCCTCAGTATCGAGTCATCATAGGCATGTCTCCATATGAATCAAATCCGAAACCTTCAAGGTGGATTTCAAAAAATGAGAATCTCGAAAAAGGGTTAGCATTTTACAAAATATTTTGATAAAAGCCTCCAAAACATTACAATTCATGCATCGGGTGCTTGGCTCGATCAAAATGAAGATGGTATTCATACAAAGTGTGCCATACATTTCAAAAACTCTATTGGCATGTGAAAGAAATCACCAAGCCAAAAGAGAAATCATGCTTAGCCTTGGTATAGGCCTCCAAATTTGAGACATCATCTCCCATATCATGAAAAGGGAATGATGTTCATTAAAGCACTCATTTGAAAAACCTATCTTAAATAGGTAGGCAAGATAAATGGCAAACCCTTTCAACGGAATATGAGTTCAAACTCAAGAATCCATTAAGGGACAAGCCCTACATCGTGTGGCTGAAGTGTCTCTTCAAAACACATTCCCCACACTTGATCAAATGCCCCATGAAGGCATGAATCTTGAAAATGAATTTCAAAAACTATGCTTAACCAATTATTTCAAAGAAAATCAAGCATAGGAAACATATTTCGATCAAGGGGCAGGTATAAGAAATCATCTTCATATAGAAAGGGAGGATTTCCCAAAATTGCTTCTTCAAAAGAATCAAGTTTTAAACAAATTTAACCCTACATATGACTTTGAAAAGAAAGATTTTTAGCGTTTGGTTGATATCAAAACCTTGATGGTGTTAGGATAAGCACATGAGTTCCACGATGAAAAATGTGGAGATCATGTCAAATTCAAATATGATGGTCATGACGATCACTTAGGGCTTGTTATATTTTTCATCCTTAAACCAAAAAGTATCATGATCATGTTAAAAATACCGAAAAATCAAACTGCATGGATATCCCATCGTCCACCCTGAATCCCCTTTTTGAAAAACCATGGCCCTTCACCATGTGGTCGTGTGCATCATACATCTCCAACAAGCTAGGGGCATTTAAATGTATCCATTAGACACCTTCTATGGAGAACCAAATTCATAAAAATGTATCTCCATCATGACATGTGAGATACATTTCACATTTTCATCATTACATGAAGCATGTATTTCCATTGAGTCACATGGAGCATATCATACATCACATACATCTCATTCACCCCCAAAGGAGCCCAAAAAGGTGGCAGCCCAAGTAGGAATGTCCCCATGTCTTAAAAAGAGCAACAAAAATCGAAAAATATGTTGATATTGTGGGTAGAAATTTAGTAGACCCCGAAAATGCCCGAATATTCGAAAGGGTCTATGTTAAATTCTTTCGAAAAGATTTTTAAAATCGAACTCCTTTGAAACTTCTTGAAAGAAGGATCAAGGTTGATTGTATAACCCTGAGTAAGGGAATTTATGCTTTACGAAAAGTAGAGTCTTCAAAAACGAAATTGGCGACATTTAAAAAATCCTTGGCTTACAAGATTGAGCCTTGTTCAAAATATCAAAATATTTTCAAATAGCAGATGCTATTAAGAAATAGGATGATCTCGGTTGAATCGAGTAACAAAAGGGATAAGCTTTCCCCCCATTTTACTTTTCTCTCCAAAAAGGAAAATTGGCGACATCCAAAAGAAAAAAGAAAAAGGAGAATGCAAAAACTCCTCCAAGAAGAGGTCTTCCCTACATAAACAGGGAATACAAAAACTCCTCCGAAAGAGGTCTTCTCTTTAAAAGAAAAAGGGAAAAAAAAAAGAGAGTGCAAAAACTCCTCGAAAAAGAAGCCTTCCCAGAAAAGGGAATACAAAACTTCTTCAAAAGAGGTCTTCTCTTGAAAAAGAAAAAGAAAAAGCCAAAGCTCAAAAGAGTGATTTTCCGACTCTTTGCCTAAAACCATGGGACGCTTCAGAAGGGACCGTGGTAGCTCTTTCCCGTATCCCCGCAGCTTATCCCCAAGAAAAAAGGTTCAACTATGAAAATCCTAAAGTAGGAATAGAATCTACTTATTTGGATTTCATTTTTTTTGAGAACTCGACTTGGTTTTGTAGGAAATGAAACTTTAAAATGTTTTCCAAGATTTCCTACCATAAACCTCTACTTAGTAGTAGGTATTGAAACCCAAATAAAGGAAAATATGAAAATTTGGAAGTCCTTTCAATAAAAGATAAAAGGAGTTCCTTTTGAAAAAGAAAATTTTAAAAAAACCCACAAATGTCGAAAAGACATGGGTAAAACCTACTCGAAGCAGTCAGCCTCAAAAGGCTCTCTTTGGGCTCAAAAATCCCAAAAATAAAAAAATTCACTCATGCATGCATACAAAGAGTCATTTATGCATGATCATATATAGGAAAAGCAGCGAGGAAAAGTCCCCTATTAGCTAAAAATCCCCTCCTGGGGTCAAAGAAAATAGGGTTTTTACGAAGCAAAGAATGGTGTATTCTCGAAAAAATTTGGGATCAAAAAATTACAAAATGGGTGTTTTCTTCTTTGCCATTATCCAAATAAATTTGGATAATGCCAAAGAGGGGTATCTGTAAACACCCCAAAAATGTCATATTTTGAAATCCCTAAACTTAAAAAGCCATCTTAAGGCCAAAACTAGAAAAGAAGGAAAATTGAAGCCCATTCGGAGAAAAGCCCGACAAAGGGTCAAAGCCGTAATTTGGGACCAAAAAGCAAAGCCCAGGCCAGAAGTAGATTTCAACCCTAGGGTATGAAATGCAAAGTTAAGGCATCAAAAATCCAAGACCAAGCTGAGAATCCCAACATTCAGACAAAACGAAGTCCAGAAGGTGAGAAGGAGTTCGGATGAAAAGGTTGGGGAAGACCCAGCCCAAGACGAAGCACTGATGAAGCCAAGGCCCGTAGAAACTATCGGTCTCGAAACGCTAAGAAGGACTGAAGAAATGAAAATTTAGATTGGATCTGGACCCAAATATCTAGATCCAGACCCAAATAGTGTTTGGATCGGATTTGGATCTCAAAATCCAAATCCAAGATCCATACCCAAGACCCACCTCATTTGCCTATAAATAGAGGTGAGGGGGTGCCATAAACTCACGTGAAATCCACGTACACTTGAGCCATATTGCTCTTAGACGTACACAAGACACCCACGTGCACTTGAGCCTTTCCGCTCTTAATTGCACACGATTGCACACACATTGAGCCTTTCCGCTCTTAAGCTAAAGTATATATTTCCCTTTGGATATTTACTTCAGTGAAAGCTGTGTGAGTTGCAATTCAATTCAGGTTGTTACATTCACGTTGTGTGAGTTTGTCATTTAAATTCCACACTCGCACACAAGAAGTACTCGAGCATTTGCTCCACACTCTCATGCACATTTTGAGCCTTTGTTGCTCATAAGATATAGCATACTTCTATATTTTCCAGCTGCGTGAGTTTTACATTAATGTCGTGTAAGCACTTACATTTCCGAGTGGTTCAATTCATGTCGTGTGAGTTTGTCATTTAAATTTCACACTACACACACGCGTGCATTGAGCCTTTCCGCTCTTACTATATACTTATATTTCAATTTCGGCAAGTTCAATTCTAGTCGTGTGAGTTGTCTTTCCATTTACACACCAAGAGAACTCACTCACAATTAAGCCTTTCCGCTCTTAAGATATAAGTATATTTCAATTCTGCAATTTACATTCAAGTCGTGTGAGTTGCTTTCAAGTTCGGGTATTTCCCTTAAGCTACGTGAGTTGCACTTCCATTCAGGTATTTACATTAAGTTGTGTGTGTGAGTTGCTTTCAATTCGAGCCTAGCTCACATCATCATATCAAAACCTGAAAATATTTGTGCATCCTTGCATTCATGCGTTTTCAAAAAGGAAACCCTGAATCTACGCTCAAACTCGCTGAAATTAGGCCACTTATGCACACACATATCTAGCCTAAATAACTAAAACTCAAAGACTTAGAATCGTACAACCCTCGTACATAAAATTTGCAACGTAGGCACGAATCGAATCCATATTTCAAACACTTATATTTTCAAAGTTAAAATTATTTTTATCGAAGTCTATAAGCGCTTAAACTGACCCTTGAGCATCGGTTCAAGAAGGTTTAAAGCGAAAAGATCTCGCTTTCTCACAATTGCCCAAAAGTCAGATATTTCAAAACTTCGCTAGCTTGAGCAAGCTAGCTGGCACGCCCCTAAAAAGCAACGTAGATACAAAAAGGTTCATTTATGGTCTTATAAACCGGGAGTGAGAATTTTCGTTGTTTACAATCCTTATCTGGTGGTATCCACTTCTCAAATAGATTTTGGAGAACAATCGGCCTCCATGTAGCTCATCCAACATATCATCCACCCGGGGTGTGGGGTACCTGTATTTAATAGTAATTTTGTTAACAGCTCTAGTATCAATAAACATTCTGAGTTGGTGGAAGCCCAAAAGGTAGTTCTTCAAGAAAGATATACTAGAATTCTTGGAGTAGATTGTATACAAATTTTGAAAAGCCTAATAGTGACAAGGTTGGGGATTCTTTTGGGTATAGAACAAAGAAGAATGACAAGGTTGGGGATTTGTAGGTTTAGGAAGGGGGCTTTAAAGAAGCTGTTTTGGCTTGAGTGTTGCAACAGTGATTTTCTTCCCGTCCTTAGTGAAACTATCGGTGTTCCGGTAACCATCATGAAGTACTCTTGGACAACTACATTCTCGTTCAGCAACAGCTTCTCTCGATTCTGAATGAGCCGAGACACTATTCACGAACAGTTGGTTTATGGGGAATTCTTGTTCACTCGCCACAGATTTAACTGATAAGAGAGAAGTAAGAAAACTATCTCACCATGAATTCTGAATTGAATTATATAAGAGAACACAATTTTGCTAGAAAATGGATGCTATCTCCTTCATTCCACTAAGTGGTCTATTCAATGACCACCGGCTATGGTTTCCTTCATTCCACTAGTACTTTTCTACAAAACGTACTAAATATGGGCCTTATTATATGCAAGAAATAAAGAAAAACAGAACATGGGCTTGACCTCACCTATTGAGAATACTGAGCTTTAAGCTCAGTAACGCGATTTACATAGACTTGACTGATGACAATTTTGGAATGTCTAGGAGTGTATTGAATTGCACCATGTTCGTCACTAGAATAGCAATGGATGGCTTCAACTTCAATTGGATGAAGGCATGTCAGGTTATAGAAGGTGGGGTTCCATCCTGGTGTTATTCGAACACGAGCCAATGGTTTGGCCCAGATATCATTGATCTTGGCTAACACTTGGAATGGCCCATCTCCTCTTGGTTGAAGCTTGGATTTCTTTGTGAAGGAAATATCTCTTTTTCTCATGTGCACCTGACCCAATCTCCGGGTTCAAACACCACCTTCCTCCTCCTTTGTTGCCTTGCCTAACATAGCTTTCAATCTTCTTCTCAATTTGAGCCTTGACTTGTTCGTGTAACTTCCTCACAAATTCAACTTTAGCCCTGCCATCTTTATGCTTTAAAATTGAAGAGTTAGGCAATGGCAATAAATCAAGAGGAGTGAGAGGATTAAATCCATAAACAACCTCAAAAGGAGAATATTGAGTAGTACTATGAACAGCCCTATTATAAGCAAATTCCACATGAGGCAAACACTCCTCCCAAGACTTAATGTTCTTCTTTATTACAGCCCCTAAGAAGGGAAGAAAGTGTCCTATTAACTACCTCGGTTTGCCCATCCATTTGGGGATGGCAAGTAGTGGAGAAAAGAAGCTTTGTACCCACTTACCCCACAAAGTCCTCCAAAAGTGACTTAAGAACTTTGTGTCACGATCTGAAACAATACTTTGTCTCCACATGAAATTTGGCCTTCTTGCATGCTACGTATCGCTCCATGATCTTGTCCACATCTTTCCTAAGACTTGGCCAAACGAAGTGCTCCTTAAGGGTCTCTAGAGTCTTCTTTTCTCTAAAATGACCAGCAACACCTCCGCTATATGCCTCACGAATCAGCAATCGACGAATGCATCCATGAGGTATAAAAAGTCTCTCATAGGGACCTCCGAGAGAGTTCCTTGCAAAACTTGAAATCCAAAAGCTTAGCACTAAGTATAGAAAGCAAAGTATACCATCAAGAAAGGGCATCCGCTATGGTGTTGATGCTTCTCATGTACTTTGAATATACCGAAGTTCTTGATGATCAGTGTGGATGACAAATTCTTCTAGTAGTAGGTAATGTTGCCATGTTTGGAATGCTCTAATCATATGTAGGCATGCTTTCTCGAACTCCAACTCCAGATGCATCACACTCCACTTCAAATGTCTTACTGAAGTCGGGAAGAGCAAGGATAGGTGTTGAATACATGCGCTCCTTTATGTTGTCGAAACTCTTTTGGGCAGCAAGCCCCATTGGAACCCTTAGTCCTTCTTCATGAGATCGATGAGTGCGGGTGTGATAGTACCGAAGTCCTTCATAAAGCGTCGGTAGAAGGAGGCTAGGCCATGAAAACTACATACATCACTTAACTTTGTGGGAATCAAACACTCTTGAATTGCATAAATCTTATCGGGGTCCACCTGCACTCTACAAGAGGACACAATAAAACCCAAAAATACAACATGATCGATACAAAAATGACACTTCTTTAAGTTGGCATAGAGTTGTTGTTCCCGTAGGACTTCAAAAACTCTACAGATGTGTCCTTGGCATCAAAAGTGTCGGTACATCATAGGGTGTCATAGACTCCCGTACTACTCCTTTCCTAAGAGCTCATCAACTTGTCATCGCAGTTCCCTGTCTTCTTCCGGGGTACAACCATAGGCTAGTCGATTAGGTAAGGGAGCTCTGGGAATAAGATCAATTTCATGTTCAATTCGTGGAAACGGGGGAAGGCCAGTAGGAAGTTCTTCTGAAAAAAACATCTACAAATTCATTAAGTAATGCCTAGACCAGTTTAGGCAAGGGGGTAGTGGAGCCGGCTAGGGTTGCTTGGGCAACTAAGTGGAAAAATGGGTAGCAGTGTAACACGTTTTTTAAGGCTTGGGAATGAAAAACAAAAAGGCTTTCACTGGGGAAGTTTTGGTCTTTGGAGAAGGAAATCTTGGGCCTGGCAGGACTAGGTGGAAGATGGAAGTCTTTAGGACTAAGAGGAACAAGAACAATATTCTTTCCATGGTGGTAGAAAGAATAAGTATTTCGAAACCATCATGTCTAGTTTTTCGATCAAATTGCGAAGGACGACCCAAGAGTAAATGACAAGCTTCTATCGTAAATACATCACAAATGATTTCATCCCTCTAGTTCTGACCAAGAGAGAAAGAAATTCTAATTTGGTTGTTCACTTGGACTTCGCTCTTGTTACTCAACCATTGAAGCTTATAAGATGGGGATGAGGAATAAGTGTAAGGTTTGAGTTTTTGTATCATTTCTGATGTGGCCATCAGTCCAAATTCATTAACGGGGCCCACTCGGCAACACACAAGGTCCATGATGAGACAAAATTCTCAATTCATCCAATTAGTTCATAAATATGTTAATGAGAGCATTTCCATTGGAAGTGGTTGGAATCCCGCTCCCGAAAGTCTCAAAAACGACCTCAATCTCCATGAACCACAAGACTTAAATTTTGAAAATTGTCAACTATAGAATTGATTCATGATGGTGTTTTCTAGGGTAATTAAAGCACGAATTCGTCCAACATGTGGGAAAGATGCAAATAGTCTAGGAAATCAGTTTTTGTGTTCTCAATGCCTAGGAAAATAGGATGATGCATTTAACCACACTTGAAACCTATAGCCAGAGCTAATTGTCGGAAGTTGTGTTTTGATTTATTTCTGTATGGCCTGCCTTGGGGCCCTTGTCGAGGCTTAAATACACCTCTTATCTAATTTAGTTCATAATTAGTGGTGAGATAGTTTTCTTAGTTCTCTCTTATCAGTTAAATATGTAGCGAGTGAACCAACTGTTTGTGAATAGTGTCTTGGCTCATTCAGAATCGAGAGAAACTGTTGCTGAATGGGAATGCATCATTGGTGCTTTCATTGAGATGCTCTTCAACCAATTGAGTTAACCCAGAACAAGGCTTTCTAAGGCACAGCCAATACTTCCAAAGAAATCAAGCAAGCCAGACCTGATACACAACAAAACTCGGGCCGAAATGAAAAAAGGTGGCTGAAAACCCTTTCACTACCTATTGTAGCCACGACAGTAAATGTTTTAAATGTCTTGGCCACGAGCATATTGCGTCTCAATGCCCCAACAATTGAGTGATGGTGCTATGCCTGTCTTCTGTAATACTAAATAGCGAGGACGAACAAACCCCTGAAGATGTTGAAGCAATTGAAGTTACGGGTCCTAAGCTCTCAAGCTACTTCTGAACAAGAGCAGCACGTGAATCTATTTCATTCTCGTTGCACAATTCTCGATAAGGTTTGCTCGTTGATTATTGGTGGCAACAGTCGTATCAATGTGGCCTCCACATAATTAATCAAGAAGTTGAGGTGAGCCACATCATCCACATCCTTATAAGTTGCTCTGGCTCAACAATCAAGGGGAAATTTTGGTTTAGCAGCAAGTTACTTTGTCAATATCCATTGGTAAAACTTACCTGGACTAAATTGTATCTAACGTGGTTCCAATGAATGCAGGTCATCTTCTACTGGGCCGACCATGGCACTTTGACCGATGAGCCTTCCATGATGTCTAATGGAACACGTACACATTTACAAAGGATGGAACAAAATCACTTGATCTTATTGGCACCACAACATCTCTCTCTAACATCAACTACCAATGAGGTGCAGCCCAAAAAAACTTTCGTACTCACTAGAAGAGAGGTTGAGCTAGCCACCACACAACCATCATTGTATACTTGGTTGTAGCTAGGGTAGTGCAAACCAACTTGCCAACATAGGAGCATCCCCTACTCGCTAAGCTGTTGAGAGAATTCATCGTTGTGTTCCTTGATGAGCTTCCCAATGGTTTGCATTCAATTTTGTGGTATTGAGCACGACATTGATCTGCCACTTGGTGCCGCTCTTCCAAGCAAGTCGGCCAAACGCTGCAACCCCAACGAGGCTAATGAGCTGTAACACCAAATCAAAGAATTGGTTGCCAAAGGCTTCGTGAGGGAGTCCATGAGTCCGTGTGTAGTACCTGCCCTTCTGGTACCAAAGAAGAATGGATTGTTACCATTGTGTATTGACAGTTGAGCCATCAACAAAATAATTATCCGGTACTGCTATCCCATTCCTCAAGGGATCAAGACTATTGTAAAAGATTGATCTCAAAAGTTGTTACCACCAGATTCAAATCAAGGAAGGAGATGAACGGAAAACGGCCATCCAAATGAAATTAGCGCTATTCGAATGGCTCATGATGCCATTTGGCCTATAGCAAATGCACCCAACACCTTTATGCGACTCATGAACCATGTGTTGCGAGAGTTTATTGGCAAATTCCTCATCGTATATTTTCACGACATCTTGATTTATATCCATGAAATGGATGAACATATTATCCACATTCGGAAGGTTCTAGAGGTCCTATGCCGTCAGTGACTAAATGATAACCTTAAGTGCAAGTTTTGCCAATCACATGTGCAGTTCTTGGGTTTCATCATCTCTAAGCAAGTAGTTGAGGCTGACCCCGAAAAAGTGAAAGCCATCCAAGAGAGGCCAGACCCAACCAACGTAGCTGAGGCACACAGTTTTCACAGGATGACCTCGTTCTATAGAAGATTCAACAATATTGTAGCACCATTAGCTGATTGTATGAAAAAAAACCAAAAATTTCAATGAACTACAGCATGTAAGCGTGGCTTTGATGAAATCAAAGTCCAGCTAAGTTGTGCACTAACATTGGCTCTTCTTGACTTCAACAAAACTTTTGAAGTTGAATGTGACACTTCAGGAGTAGGAATTTTAGCCGTGCTGATGTAGGAGCATCGACCCATTGCATTTTTCAGTAAAGGGATTCTACCTAATCATTAATTTGAACATTATTTTGGGATTTTTTGGTTTTTCATTTTCCGTTTTTCAAATATTAATGACGTCAGCAAACTCAAGGCTATTTGTTTATTCTAGCAGGAGATCACTGAAGAGCGAAGCCATATTTAAGCTAGCTAAGAGATTTTCAGCATCTCTTGAAATCAAAAGCTCTAGTTGTCTCATTTTGGGGATAGACAATTCAAATTTAATGTTCATTTATTGGCCTTAGTAATTTCCAAAACAGCAATTATAGCAAAGCTCATAGATGGCTAAGCCTGTAACAACAATTTACTAGGTGATTATCTATTTCCTAGGAAAATCTTTTATAGCCTGTAACATCAGACCATGTGTGTGTAAGGAAATCAGTAGGCGTGTGTGAATCCTCACAACTCAAGTTTCATATCATCGGATTCAATACAACAATTTTGTCACTTGGAATATGATTCCAGAAAGAGGAAAATGAGATTGTCCTTCTTTTCTTGCTCAATAACAATAGGATTTGGCTTAAATTCTGACTAGTGCTCTTGGGCTCCTTTTTGTTCCTGTCTGAACTGAGTGACATTAGAGTGAGTTTGTTTCCATCTTTCATGAAAGAATAGGTATTGTGAAACCCATCATAAGTAATCCTTCAGTCAAACTGCCATGGCCTCCCGAGCACTTAGTGACTCGCTACCATGGGAACTACATCACATAGTACTTCATCTCGGTAGTTCTTCCCAATGGAGAAATGAATGATAATTAAACCCCGCTGTGTATGATGACATTAAGACCTTGAAAATTACAGGCAAATATCTTGAAACGAACTAGGAAATAGTAAAAGTTCTGCATCAATTGTGCTCCTAATTAAGGCCTTGAACTGCACAGTTTCCTTTGTAATCTTCTGTTGTTGGAGGACGCAAACTGCTTTGCCACCTAGTGGGCCCCATGCATTCAATAATTTCCTTAAAATTTGAAGTTGGTGAAGGTACTTGTAAACACCCCAAATCTTCTATATTTCAAAAAACTCTCGAAAAAACTCGTTTGAGCCAAAACGACAACTTGTTTTGAAATGTGAAAACAGGTACAGAAGGCAAAAGAAGACCTTAGGCCCGAAAAGGATTCAAGCCCAGAGCTTCAGAAGCCACTCCTTGATAAAAAAACAAAAGAAAGCATAGCCCGTTTGAAGAAAAAGCCAAAAACCGTGAAAACCAAGAAAAACAGAGTCCAGAACGGCAAGACGGAGTCCAGACGACAAAATTGCGGAAAACCCAGCACCAGACGGAGCGCTGATGAAGCCAGTGCCCGCACAGATCGTTCGCCTCAAGAAGCCAAGAAGGACTGTCCGAAGAAATTTTGATTTGGATCTGGACCATAAATATCCAGATCCAAATCCATGTAATGAATAGTGTTTGGATTTGAACCAATCCAAATAGTGTTTGGGTCGATCCAAATAGTGTTTGGATTTGGATTGGATCCAAATAGTGTTTGAATTGGATCGGATCTGGACCAAAATATCCAGATCCGTATCCATAAAAATATTGGATTTGGATCGGATATGGATCTCAAAATATTCGAGATCCAATATCCAGATCCAAATAGTTTTTGGATTTGGGTCTAGATCCAAACCCCAAACCCAAACCCAAATCCAAGACCCACCTCAAATCTCTATAAATAGAGGTGAGGGGGTCCATGTAAAGGGTTCATGCAAATATTTGGGAGGAGAGAGAGGGAGTGATAGACCTAGCCATGTGGGCTCATTGGGTGAGGTGGGTTCAAGCCATGTGGGCTAAGTGGGTCTAGACCAAGGGGCTGCAACCAAGGTGGACTGGACCAAGTGGCTGCAACCGTGGAGACGTGGGCTCAAGCCATGAAGGACTGGCTCCAAGAGGTAAGCCTAACCTAACCTAGCCATTCTCTCTACACCCCTCTAAACCTAACCCCAACCTAGCCTAGGTTCGAACCTACCTAACCCCAACTGAACCTAACCCTAACTAGACCTAACCTAACCCCAACCGCCTCAAAACATTTCACAAACCACGAACCCATACCCCCGGGCGCCTACCGCGCGCCTTGCTTCCTACCGCGCGCCCCTCTGTTGCCTGCCCGTCCCGCGCTACTGCGCGCCCAGCGCCAGGCGCCCGTCTGTTGCGCCAGGTGCTAGACGCCTCCCTGCCGACCTGACCACCCCCCTGCCGACCTAACTTGCACCCTGGCCGTGACCTGCACCCTAGGACAGCCCTAGGACAGACCCTACACATCCCCCGTCTTGGCCGAACCTTAGTTCCCCTAAGACCCTAACCGTGCCTCATAGAACCTCTCTCAAAGCCACCTAGGATAACCCCCTCTTGGCTGCCCAAGGTGAACCGTGAGCCCATGTGCAAGCAAGTTGAACATGGACCAGCTATTTGTAAGTGT
Source organism: Brasenia schreberi (assembly GCA_036023115.1). Classification (NCBI taxonomy): domain Eukaryota; kingdom Viridiplantae; phylum Streptophyta; class Magnoliopsida; order Nymphaeales; family Cabombaceae; genus Brasenia; species Brasenia schreberi. Next base: position 14,089,856 of record JAYKKT010000078.1, on the reverse strand, counting down.
CTAAACTTGGTCTATTACATTAACTTGCTTTATATTCAATTAAATTTTGATACGGGGTTGTAGTAAAGGAGCTTCGTCTTCCCCCGATTGTAATAACGTGGTTTGACACACCCACACACACTCGCACTTGAGCCTTTCCGCTCTTAGTCGTACACTTCTTGCACACACACGGGCCTAACAAGCCCTTAATATATAGTTATATTTATATATTTTAAGTCAAGGGAGTTTTTAATTAAGTCGTGTGTGTTGTCTTTCTATTTTCCACACGCACACACATTAAGCCTTCGCTCTTACTCCCAAGACCTTAGTAAAGGCCTTATTGTAGTTATATTTGGGTTTCATTTATGTCGTGTGAGTTGTCTTTACATTCCCACACGCACACACATTGAGCCTTCGCTCTTACTCCCAAGACCTTAGTTAAGGCCATACTGCAATTTATATTTGGGTTTTATTTCATGTCGTGTGTGTAGTCTTTCAATTCAAGCACGCACACACATTGAGCCTTCTCTCTTATTTGCAAGACCCAAGTAAGGGCCCCTACATATACTCTATATAAAGTATTTCTTTCGGCTATGTCTTTAAGATTCGGGTTTTAAGGTTCAAGTCGTGTGCGTTGTCTTTCAATATATACACGACACACACTTACACAATTGAGCCTATCCGCTCTTAAGATATAGCCATATTTCCCCTTTCGCTATTTACTTTACAAGTCATTTCCCTTCGGCTATTTACTTTACAAGTCATTTCCCTTCGGCTATTTACTTTACAAGTCATTTCCCTTCGGTTATTTCCCTTCGGCATTGTCTTTACATTTGGGTTTTCCCTTTGGAGTCGCGTGAGTTTGCATTGCATCTACGCCATACCATGAGGTAGGATGCATATTGCATCAAAGCAAGCCCCGTACTCCCCCTCAGATTCGCCCCATGTAGTGGAGTGTTCATAACACACATCTAGGTAGCCCATAAAGGGATAAAAAGGAAGACTTAGGCACGTGCAAATCCACGTGATCTAAAATCTGAAAATCATACAAAAACAACCCGAATCAATCGTGCAAATATGCCAAGACTTAGGCTATTTTGATGCATGCACATCGTGCCTAAGTAGATTAAAAATTTGAAAGACTTAGGGTCATCCAACCCTTACAAAATCAAAATCACCCAAATGCATGGTTTTTAAAAGGTTTTAAAACACTTCTTCATTCAAAATATATTTTGAGTTAAACTTGTTTCAAAACGAAGTCTCTAAGCGTACAGACTGACCCTTGCGCATCGGTGCAAGAAGGTCTGCGACGTAAAAATCCCGCTTGCCTACAATCGCCTTTCAAAAGTCAGATTATTTTCAAAACATACTTTTCTAGTTAAAGTAAACTAGCTGGCACGCCCATAAAGCAAATGTAGATTGCGAAAAGCTTCACTTCAGGCCTAAGAACCCGTAAGTGAAAATTTTCGGTGTCTACAGAGATTGGCACGCTCGGTGGGACCCGGGACTTAAGCAGACTTCAAACAAATGAGTTATACTCAAATTTTCGAAAAAAAGAGTGTTTTTCCAAAAATCGTGCATACTTAGGAAAATTGCATGAAAATGGATAGAAAGCTACAAAAATCTTCGTTGAGTAAACTAAAAGAGGTTTTCAAAACAGATAAAGCCCAAAAAGAGCTCGATGAGATTGAAAAGATATTTCAAAAGATGGATGCTTTAAGCAAGGAGCTTAAAGCCCATCGATCACATAGCAGCTCTTCGAGGGCACATACAGATCGTGAATTGAAAACCGATCTCAAACTCAACGAGGAATTGGAGATGAAAGACAAATCCTGGCAAAGGGATAAGTCGTCCACTCCTACAACTTCAAGCATTTCAAAATCCATAGAAAAACCAAAAAAAGATTTTTCTATTTCAAAAAACCAAAAAAATCTTGAAAATTTGGAAAAAGACCAAAAAATTGAAAAACAAAATTTTGGAATTTCGAAAACTTCAAGTAAAAGTCCTAAGTCTAGGCACACACATATAGTGGGACATGAAGTCCACACCCTACAAAGGAACGAGAGTGAAAAATAGGAAGGTTTCGAAAGAAAACGCCTCGTTAATCCCCGGGGGCTCAAAACAGAGTTATCTGAAAAATCGGCTTGCTCTCACCCTGAAAAGGTAGACAAGCCACAAAGAGGTATGCCTGAAACCCATCCTTCTCAAGACTCTCTTCTTCATATAGGGTCATCAGATGCATTGGATAACCCCTTTGCACACACAAACCCACAAATTGTCCCAAAACTTGAGGATTTTCAAGGTGCGCCAACTGTCGCGCACCATTCAAAGGAATTTCAAAAACCAAAAGAAGTTCCGAAAATGGTAGACATGGAGACCCCTAATGCATGCATCGACATCTTAGGAGCTCATAACCCTACCATAGAAAAACCCACTTCTTCGAGCCTAGTCTTGTACCTTGGAACCAAGGCTATGGCTTTGAAACAAAATCAATCCCTAGGGGCACCACGAGTTGAACCTAGGGACCAAGTCAAAAACTTCAATGGACCTTGCATGGCTCCCCTTGAAGTAAATTTTTCCCAAAATGGGGTATGGAACCATAAGTTTTCCATAACCCTGCTATGTCCAAAACTCCTCAAGGAACCAAGCTTGGCTTTCCTTGAGGGCAAAGTCTCCCAAACCGGGTTTGTATGGAAGCCCAAGTCTTCCATCACCCCGGAATCCAAACTCCCGATATCCAAAAGGGTATATATCCCCAACATGGACGATTCCATGTTCCAAGATCATGATTTATACCAAAATTTTTCGAAAAGCAAAAAGTCTTGGAACATGATTCTGAATATGGGATATAAACCCTATGCGGGCCTGGGAACCCAAAACCAAGGTAGGCTTGAGCCTGTCCTACCTAGAACCAATAGGGAACGATATGGACTAGGCTATAGCCCACCCATGCCACCAGAGCCGCCACCTAAGACCATCTGGGTCAAGGGTGCCCTATAGAACCTCTAAAACCGAAACCCATGTCTTAGACCTATCTGATTAGAGTCTGATTCATGAATGTTTTCTTTGAAGGTTCAATGGAAGATCCCTACTTTTGAAAAAGACAAAAAAAATTGAAAACTCTCAAAATCTCAAAAACATTTGGAAAAACGAAAATTCCAAAAAGAAATTTTGTTTCAAAAGCCTGTGGCCATGTACAAAGCCCATTTTCGAAAAATTGTAAAAAGGCTTTCGAAAATTGTATATACTCCCTGAAACCAAGTATCCAAAAGCTGGTCCTATCCACCCTCTTGCCTAGAGCTTTTTCAAAAATGAAAAGCTCGAGAATCACCAAAGCAAGGAGGAATAAACACCTCCAAGCTTCCTGAACTTCGCAAAAATCCTTAACTTATGGAAAATTAAGGATTTTTAGAAATAAGTTAACCCATAGTGTGTGCATAAGCATCATGCATTACACTTTGAAATCATTCATATGCATCGAGTCTAGACATCATTCTAGAAATCGAATTCAGGGTGTTTGCAAAACCAAAGGGGCAATAAGAGTCGCCCCCCTAAGTATCGAGCCTTCATAGGCAAGTCTCCATACAGGTCAAAACCAACCCCTTCAAGGCAAATTTTAAAAGGAAATGAGAATCTTGAAAAAGGGTTACACATTTCACAAAAACCTTTCATGGCTTTGAAAAGAAAGATTTTCTTCAACTTCTGGTTTATATGAAAACCTTGATTGTGTTAGGATAAAGAACATGAATCTCACGATGAAATATGGAGACCATGTCAAAACTAAAACTTGATGGCCATGACGATCACTTAGGGCTGGTTATGTTTCCCATCCTTGAGCAAAAAGTATCATGATCATGTTAGAAAAACCATGGAAGTGCATGGACATGAACATACCATTGTCCACCCAAAATCCCTTTGAAAAGCCATGGCCCTTCACCATATGGCCATGCGAAATTCCCATCAAGCTAGGGGCATTTTTTAATACAGCCCCTAGACACTTTCCATGGATAAGTGAATGAATCTCCTTCATGATTTGTGAGATACATTTAATGTGTTCATCATTGCATAAAAACATGTATTTCCATTTTAAATCACATGGACTGCATAGCATGCATCATATCACCCCGAAGAAAGCCCAAAAGGGTGGCAAACTCGAGTAGGAATGTCCCCATGTCTTCAAAAGGGCAACAAAAATTAGAAATTTGTTGATATTGTGGGTAGAAATTAGCAAATCCCCGAAAATGCCCGAATATTCAAAAGGGTTTATGTTGAATTTTTTTTCAAAAAGATTTTGAAAAATTGAACTCCTTTGAAACTTCTTGAAAGAAGGATCGAAGTAGATTGTATAACCCCGAATGGAGGAATCTATACTTTTCGAAAAGTAGAGTCTTCCAAAAATGAATTGGCGATATTTCAAAGAACCCTGGCTTACAAGATTAAGCCTTGTTCAAAATATCAAAATATTTTCGAATAGCAGATGCTATTAAGAAATAGGACGATCTCGTTTGAATTGAGTAACTAAAGGGATAAGCCTTCCCCCATCCTACTTTCTCTTCGAAAAGGAAAATTGGCTGTGTTCAAAAGAAAAACAAAAAAACGAGAATGCAAAAACTCCTCCGAAAGTGGTCTTCCCTTCATAAACAGGGAATACAAAAACTCCCCCGAAAGAGGTCTTCTCGTTTCAAAAGAAAAAGGAGATATAAAAACACTCCTCCCAAAGAGGTCTTCCCTTCATAAACAGGGAATACAAAAACTCCTCCAAAGAGCTGCTCTCCTTTAAAGAAAAGAGGGATTAATGAAAAAATACTCCCAAAGGGAGACCCTCTATGAAAAAAAGAAACAAAAAGCCAAAGCTCCAAAGAGCGATTTTCCGATTCTTTGCCTAAAACCACGGGACGCTTCAGAAGGGACCGTGGTATCTCTTTCCCATATCCCTACGGCTTATCCCCGAGGAAAAAGATTCAAATTTGCGAAAATCCTAAAGTACGAATAAAATCGGCTTATTTGGATTTCATTTTGTTTGAGAACTCGATTCTGTTTTGTAGGAAATGGAACTTTGAAATGTTTTCCAAGTTTTCCTACCCAAAAACCTCTACTGAGTAGCAGGTATTGAAACCCGAATGAAGGGAAGTATGAAAAATGGAAGTCCTTTTCGATACAAGTTAAAAAGAGTTCCTTTTCAAAAAGAAATTTTTGAAAAACCCACGAATGTCAAAAAGACAAGGGTATAACCTGCTTAGAGCAGACAGCCTCAAAAGGCTCTCTCTAAAGCTCGAAAACCCGAAAAATGTCGAGAAGACATGAGTAAAAACCTGCTCGGAGCAGCCAGCCACAAAAGGCTCTCTTCGGGCTCAAAAACCAAAAATAAAATTTTTCTCATGCATGCATTCAGAGAGTCGTTTGTACATGATCATACATATAGGGAAATAGCTAGGAAAAGCCCCCTTTTGCTAAAAATCCCCACCTGTGAAAAAAGAAAATAGGGTTTTTGCGAAATAAATGGTGTATTCTCGAGAAAATTTGAGAGAAAAACCAAAATGGGGTGTTTCTTCTTTGCCATTATCCAAATACATTTGGATAATGCCAAAGAGGGGCATCTGTAAACACCCTAAATCTTCTATATTTCAAAAAACTCTCGAAAAAGCTCGTTTGAGCCAAAACGACAACCTGTTTTGAAATGTGAAAACTGGTACAGAAGGCAAAAGAAGACCCTAAGCCCGAAGAGGATTCAAGCCCAGAGCTTCAGAAGCCACTCCCTAATAAAAAAACAAAAGAAAGCAGAGCCCGTTTGATGAAAAGCTCAACGGAGTCCAAAACGGCGAGACGGAGTCCGGACGACAAAGTTGGGGAAAACCCAACACCAGACGGAGCGCTGATGAAGCCAGTGCCCGCACAGATCGTTCGCCTCGAGAAGCCAAGAAGGACTGTCCGAAGAAATTTTGATTTGGATCTGGACCATATATATCCAGATCCAAATCCATGTAATGAATAGTGTTTGGATTTGGGCCAATCCAAATAGTGTTTGGGTCGATCCAAATAGTGTTTGGATTTGGATTGGATCCAAATAGTGTTTGGATTGGATCATATCTGGATCAAAATATCCATATTCATATCCATAAAAATGTTGGGTTTGGATCGGATACGGATCTCAAAATATCCAAGATCCAATATCCATATCCAAATAGTGTTTGGATTTGGGTCTGGATCCAAACCCCAAACCCAAACTCAAATCCAAGACCCACCTCAAATGTCTATAAATAGAGGTGAGGGGGTCCATGTAAAGGGTTCATGCAAATATTTGGGAGGAGAGAGAGGGAGTGATGAACCTAGCCATGTGGGCTCATGAGAAAAGTGGGCTTGAGCCATGTTGGCCAAGGCTAGATCAAAACATACTTTGCTAGTTAAAGTAAACTAGCTGGCACGCCCATAAAGCGACGTAGATTGCGAAAAGGTTCACTTCAGGCCTAAGAACCCGTAAGTGAAAATTTTTGGTGTCTACAGGTGGCTAGGAGTGGTGTAAGGGAGGGGAACTAGCTAGGAGATGGGGCCAGGTGGTAGTGGGTGTAGTAGGTGTATTGGGGTGATATGGGCAGGTCTTAGGGAGTCGGTTAGGGTGGCCGAATGGAGCTAAGGTGTCTAGGTGGTGGCGGGTAGTTAGGGTGATTATGGGCCTGGCCGAGGGGGAGTGGTGGCAGCAAGTGGAATGGCTGGTGTTAGGGTGATATGGTAGGGGGTTAGGTGGCTGAGAGTGGAGAGGGAGTGAAGAAGGAGTAAGGTGGGGTGTAGGGTACTAACCGGATGGTGGAAGGCGGCGGGTGGAAGGGGAGCAGCCGGATGGTTGGGATGCGTAGGATGGAGTTCGGCCAGGTGATGGTGGTGGTGGTGCTCGGCAGGGAGGTAGTACCGGATGTGGTGGCTGGACGTGGAGCAGGTGGAGCAGGAGGGGATTCGGCTGAGCTGGAAAGTGGAGGACCCGGGATTGGAGGTTGGAGCTTCTAGATGGGAAAACCCGCCCCCAAGGGGGGGGTTTATATAGGGCTGGGCTAGGTCGGTTAGGGCTGGTTTTGGGGTAGTGGTTAGGTGGTTTAGGTAGGGTGGTGTGGTGATAAGGTGGGCTGGAAAGGGTAGGGCCAGATATTTTACATACAAGTGGTTTGGGTAGGTTGTGGGCTAGGGGTGGTTTAGAGGTTTAGGGTTTAGCTAAGTCGGTTGGTTCTAGGGTGAGGTTTAGTGAGGTAGGTTAGGTGATTAGCATTAGGCTAGGTTTAGGGAAATTAACCTAGGTTTAGGGAAGGATTAGGGAAGTGGGTTAGGTGATTAGGTTGGGATTAGGCCGGGATTAGGGAAGTGGGTCAGGTGATTAGGCTTAGATTAGGATGGGATTATGGAGGAAGGCTAGGATTAGGTATTTTTGGTTAGGTTTAGGTGAAGGAGCTCCCTTTGCATGGCCCATAGACCTTAACCACATCATGTTGGTGCAGCCCTAGGTTAGGTTTTTGGCTAATTACAAGCTTAAACCCACTTAATTAAGCTAACCCACATGACTAACCCCAAACTTGACACACAAGTCAAGCTTAATTACAACACACACTTGATCTTATCCACCCCCACTCTCTCTCATGCCCATAATCCCACGTGAAATTCAAGTGGGCCCCACCTCCATTTATGAGAAGGTGATGTGGGCCATGGATATGGATATTGGATTGGATTTTTTAATCCAAATCCAAATCCAAGTCCATACATGGGTTTGGATTGGGATCTGGATATATATGGTCCAGATCCGATCCAAACTAAACTCTGACTCCTTCGAGCTGTGTTCGAAATGGACAGTTTGTGCGGGGCCTCACAGCATCAGTGCTCCGTCTGCGTTGGGTCTTCACCAACATGATCGTTCGCCTCTGTTTTCGCCTTCCGGAGATGACTTCAAACAATGTTTCGATGATAACAGGGTCTTGGACATTCGAGATCCTGGGGGTGTGGATTTGATACGAGAGTTGTTGTGCCGGGCTTGACATGTGCTCCGGTTCTGGGCTCTCCTTAGCTCTCCTGGTCTTGTCTGGATTAGGCCGAAGCTGCTTCGGGGTTTCAAAAACATGTTTAAAAAGGTTTTTAAAAGCCATATTGTATATTTTTGAAAGATAAAGTTTAAAACATATATACGGGGTTGTCTGGAAGGCTCTTGGGTTTCCAGACTCAAAATGGCCCTTTGGGGCTGCTTTTACAAAACCAGATGGATTTGAGAAATTCGTGGGATTTCGGGGTGTTTACAGTGGCATCCTCGGCGAATCCCCCATTTTCTAGAAATTATTTTATGTCATAAAACCAGGGTTTTTCAATAGACTCTGGGTTATTTTGGCAAATGTCCAAGTCGTGTGTGGATGGGTTGGGCTCATGCCACATTTCTAAAGCTCTGGTCCCTGAAATAGGATCGACCTTTAGGCTGAACCCAAGGAGGAGAGGGCATCGGCGATGCCATTGTCCTCTCTTCCTACGTGTGTGAGTTTACACGATTGGAAGGACTGGACCAATCGAGTGGCCAACTCATAATATGGAAGTAGTTTTTCATTACGTACTTGCCAAAATTTCAAAACCTAGTTTATGACGAGGAGCGAATCTCCAAAGACCTCGATGTATGATGCCCCTAGAGTTTTTGAAATTCTTAAGCCTTGTATGAGTGCTTCATACTCAGCTATGTTGTTGGAACATTCGAAATCTAAGTGGACTGCTATAGGAATCTCGCCCTTTTTAGGGGAGATGAGGATGACCCCAACACCAACCCCTCGTTGGTTTTGTGCCCCATCGAAGTGCATCTTCCACACTTGGTTTTCGAAATTGTTTGCCAAAATGTGGTTTTGAAGGTGGTTTTGTGATATGCCTTCATCAGGCATTTCAGCCAGTGTGGGATATGCGTCCTCTAAGGGAAACTCAGCCACGTAATCTGCTAGGGCTTGCCCCTTAATGGAGATCTGGTGATGGTATTTCAGATCATACTCCATTAGAAGGAGTTGCCATTTTCCCAATCTACTGGTGAGAATGGGTTTTTCGAACAAGTGCTTGATTGGATCAAGCTTGGACACTATCCAGATCTCATGATCCAGGAAATAGTGTCTGAATTTCTAACAGGCCCAGACTAGGGCCAAGCACGTCTTCTCCATGGCTTGATAATTTTGTTCATAAGCCAAGAGAGTTTTCGAAATGTAGTAGATGGCATACTCCTTATGGGTGTCATCCTCGTATTGAGCCAACAGGGATCCTAAAGCGTTCGCGTGCACGGAGATGTAAAGTAAAAGCGGTTTTCCTTGCTTTGGAGGGTTCAAAACGGGGTGATTAACCAAGTATGCCTTCAATCTTTCGAAGGACTTCTAGCATTCGTCATCCCATAAGAATTTCGTGCCCTTCCTCAACAGCTTGTTGAAGGGTTCGCATCTAGTCGCCAGATTCGATATGAATCAGCGAACGGATTGTAATCGACCCTAGAGGCTACGGATTTGGGTGAGATTGGAGGGTGGAGCCATGTCTATGATGGCTCGACACTTAGAGGGGTCGACTTCTCTACCCCTTTGGCTCACCATAAAGCCCAGAAGCTTCCCTGATTCTACCCCGAATACACATTTTTGAGGGTTTAGCTTTACTTTGTGAAGCCTAAGCCTTTCGAAAATCTTTTACAAACATTCGATATGAGTGCATCGGGTTTTGGATTTCGCCAAGAGATCATCTACATACACTTCTACGAGCTCATGAATCTGATCATGGAAGATCGTGGTCATGGCTCGTTGGTATGTTGCGCCGGCATTTTTCAAACCAAAGGGCATGACTGTATCGTAGTACGTGCCCCATGGGATTGTGAAGGCGGTCTTACCCTGATCTCGTGGGCTTAGTTTGATTTGATTATAGCCTGAATAGCCATCCATAAACGAAAACATTTCATGATTTGCAGTACTATCGACTATCAAATCTATGTTTGGTAAAGGATAATTATCCTTTGGAGTGGCTTTATTCAGGTTTCTGAAATCGATGCATATTCGAATTTTCCCATTGGTTTTTCGAACTACAACGATATTTGACAACCAATCAGAATACGCAATGGGTTTTATAAATCCGGCTTTTAGCAAATCTTCTAAACCCTCTTTGACTTGCGTGTGTACATTCGGGTGTATTTTCCTAAGCTTCTGCTTTATTGGTTTTACACCTACATCTAAGGGAAGACGATGCTCGACTATGCTGGGATCTATGCCCGGCATGTCTTCATACGTCCATGCAAACACATCTAAATAGGTTCGTAGAAATGCAATGAATGCTAACTTTTCAGTTTCATGCAAGCATGCGCCTATTTTGATGGTTTTGGGATTGGAATCATCCCCTAGGTTCACCTCTACGAAATCTCCTCCTACTGATTGGGAAGGTCTTTCAAAATCGAGAATTCTATGAAATTCTGGGAGCTCAGAAGTGGGATCTTCCTCAAGGGGATCCACTTCTGGGCTTCGATCATTCTCGTGGGCTATAGACCCGAGGGAACTTGATGCGTGGTTTTCAAAATAACCTGGTTTTGTACTTGGATTTTCAAGTGATTTCGAAATTTTTGGTCTGGCTATGCAGACGACGTTTCTTTCGAAATTCTTTTCTTTCGCCAAAGTTAAACCAGGAGCCGCTATGTACAAAATCTTTTTGGTATTTTCCAAATTTTCGATTTTTTTGGGTTTTTGTAAAACAAGAACCTTGGGAACTATACAAAGCACTCTTTTTTCGAGTTTTTGTTTTTCCATTATTTTTGGTTTTTCTTGTTTTTCGATTTTTTTGATTTTAAGCTTTTCAAATGTTTTTGTATTTTTATAAAAGGGATCTTCTGTCATACCTACAAAGGGAAAACACTACGGGTTAGACTCGGAATAAGAGATCTAAATCGTAGGTCTCTTCTAAGGCAAGTTCCAGGGCACCCTTGACCCAGGTGGTCACAGGGGGTGGTTTTGGAGGTATTCGGGGAGTATAGCCGATCCCATATCGGCTTGGGTTGGCCCTAGAAAGGATGGGCTCTAGGAGACCCTGGTTCTGCGCCCCTAGACTCTTGTAGGGCGTGTAGCCCATGTTCAACAACATGTTCCACAATTTTCTATTTTTTGAAAAGGTTGAGTATAAATCGTGGTCCTCGAACATGTTGTCGTCCATATTGTGCTCATATGGCCTCTTGTCCATGGGCTTTGGAAATAGGGAACGCTTGGGTTTTCCTAGAAGGTTTAAGATTGGGAGGGGGCCTGCTTTGGGCGGCCCCTTCACATATACAACCTTTCTAGGGTTGTTCAACACGAGCCGAGGTGGCTCAACCATAATTTGCCCCAGGTTAGCCTCATGGGCCTGGGAGCTCGATAAACTAGGGGAGTTTATGATCCCTTGAAGCTGTGGGTGACTCTCACCTAGGATCACTATGACCTGGTCCCTAAAAGGGATCTTGACACACCTGTGGAAGGTGGATGGCACAGCGCACAAGCTATGTATCCAGGGTCTTCCCAGCAATAGGTTATAATGGGGGTGGATGTCCAAGACATGGAACACCCCCGTGTGTTTGATCTCTCCCGTTTCCATTGGGAGTTTGATGGATCCTAACGGCCTAGACGCATTCCCATCGTATCCAGTGATAACGATGGGGCTTGGGTTCACTGAAGTCAAGGTGACTCTGATTTTATACGCCACATGAAGTGGAAGGATGTTGAGCCCTCCTCCACTATCGACTAGGCACCTGTCCAGAGAGTGGTCATTCAGAACCACCTCGATATGCAGGGCCTGGTTGTGAGATTCGTAGGGTCTATCTACATCATCTTCCGAGAAAGTGATGGGCGATTTTGCTCCTAATAAAGCCACTTGGGCAAACAAGGATTCCGTACTTATGTTCGAATCAACCTTGGCCCTTTCTAGAATTTTCTCTAATACAAGTCTATGCCTAGGCGAGGTTTGTATAAGCTCTAAGATAGACATGTGAATAGGAATCTTTGAAAGGTGGTTTTCGAAGTCATAAGGATTTAGGATGACTTTGTCTGCTTTTGGCAGAACACCAGGGATACATGCTTTTGAGGGGCCAGGCACACTAACCACCTTTTTAGCACCTTGAAGGTGTGGGGGTTGATAGATCCTCCCGGATCTAGTCACTTCCCCCACGACCAGCCTAGGGTTCGCGCTATTTTTGGCTCTAAGGATGAATTGAGGAGAACCTTGAATTTTTAAAACTGGTTTTGCCGGGGATTCCACTTTTGGTGGTCCCCGAATGACGACTTGGGTGGGCTTCTTGTGCAGTACAAGAATGGGCGCACAAGTAGGTCGACCAGACTCTGTTTTTTGTGCTAGTTCCTTAGAAAAGGTGAGGGTACATACCTCCTTTCCTTTCCCACTGCCACTGGCGTGTTTGGGAAAGGGTTCTTTGAAGATAGCTTGAGGTGGCTCAAGTTTCGCAGTGACTTGGAGCCGGCCCTCCGCTATCAAGTTCTCAATTTTATTTAAAAGGGAGAAACAGCGTTTGGTATCATGGCCTTTGAGCCGATGATACTTACAAAATCGGTTTAAATACCCCCCTTTGGAAGTGACTCCTTCGGGGATTTCGGGAAGTTCTATCATGCCTTGGGCAAGTAGGAGGTCTAGGACCTCTGACACAGGTTGCCCCAGCGGCGTCTACTCCCGTTTTTCAACCGGTTTTTGAAAGGTTCGCTCCCTTTTGTTTTCTAGTTTTTCAAAATTTTTGGAGGTGCCTGCCACGCCTGGATCCACCCGGACATTGGCGATTTTATGGGGCTTTGCCCCTTTGTCCATCGTGGGTAGCCCGTATGTGATGGGCTTTTCCAAACGGGTTTTGGAAACGGCACTTCCTTTCCATAAGTGATCGTATGTCCCTTTTCTCAAGTTGGTTTCGAAAAGGGATGCCTTTTTGATCAACTTATGGAAAGTTGAGATCTCATGGAGCAAGAGAAGGGTTTTTAACTCGCTTTTAAAGTTATCCAGGATGAGCATGACTGCGCATCCTTCGGATATGGGCTCTCGCACTTGGCCCAAAAGTGACCTCCATCTTATAATGAAGGCATGTACGTCTTTGTTCATGCCTTGCTTTGTATCCCTTAAGGTATTCAGGGTTGGCGTGACTTCTACGTTGTGTGCAAATCTTTGCATGAAGCAGTTCGCTAACTCTTCAAAAGTAGCGAACTGGCTTAAGTCGTAGGAAGCCAGCCATTTGGCAACTGTGCCTTTAAGGGATAAAGGGAACCAATACACCCATTTCATCGAGTCCTTTTTCTTCTTATGGGCTCGATGCGAGAAAAGCTGCAAGTGAGACCTAGGGTCTCCCATGCCATCATACTGATGGAAGTTCGGTATTTCATCGTCACTGTCTGTTTCGTAATCCATAGGAAGGAAATCAGACAGGGCGTAGCTTCTTTTCTCTTTGTTTTGCCCTTTCAGCAATTGCTGTAGGTCTTTACGGTCCTTTTGTGTGAAGGACTCGTGGTATTGGTTGCCTTCCATTACGGAGGCCTCTTTGTGCTTGCGAGGTTTTTCAGATTTTTTCTTAGGCCTTTGTTCACCGTTCGATGAACACGAATCGCCTACTTCAGCCTCTTGGCTGAGAGCATCGATTTTGGCCTCAAACTCCCTTCTCAGGTCCTCGATCTCATCTAGTTTTATTTTGTTTTTGAAAATCCTCCTAGTGTGAGAACTTGATGCGCATGAGCCTTGGCTCGATACTTCACTTGGATTGGATTTTGACATGCTTTTCAAGCTTTTTCAAAATTTCCTAAGTACAAGCAAAGAAAACAAATTAAAGATGATACCTTTTTTAACAAAATTTTTGCAAACTGCTAACTTAAAACTCGATTTTTGAAAGGCTCACGTCCCACCGGGCATGCCAATCTCTGTAGACGTAGAAAAATCCCCGCCTCTGGCTTTCTCAGGGCCTGGAGCGGATCCTCTCGTGTGTCTAAGGCCTATTTATATAAACAGGGCGTGCCAGCTAGCTTACCTAAGCTAGCGAAGATATATTTTAATTCTGACTTCTAACGTGGCGACTGTGAGCAAGTGAGCTCTTGTCGTCGCAGACCTTCTTGCACCGATGCTCAAGGGTCAGTCTATACGCTTTAAAAATCGAGTTTTTGGGTAAGAAAAGATTACGAAAGTGGTTCGAGGTGTTTTAATTCGGGTCTTTTAGATACGATTGCAGATTTTAGATCACGTGGATTTGCACGTGCCTAAGTCTTTCTTTTTTATCCCTTTATGGGCCATCTAGGTGTGTGTTATGAACACTCCACTACATGGGGCGAATTTTGAGCGGGAGTACGGGGCTTGCTTCGATGCAATATGCGTCCTACCTCATGGTATGGTGTAGATGCAATGCAAACTCACGCTACTCCAAAGGGAAAACCCGAATGTAAAGACAATGCCGAAGGGAAATAACCGAAGGGAAATGACTTGTAATGTAAATGCCGAAGGGAGATATGTATATAAGGTATATATATGGGCCCTTACTCAGGTCTTGCAAATAAGAGTGAAGGCTCAATGTGGGTGCGTGCTTGAATTGAAAGACTTACACACACGACATGAAATAAAACCCAAATATAACTTGCAATATGGCCTTGATTAAGGTCTTGGGAATAAGAGCGAAAGCTCAATGTGTGTGAGTGCTTGAAATTGAAGTACTACGCACACAACATGAAGTTAAACCCAAATAGTATAACACGGCCCTTACTTGGGTCTTTCAAATAAGAGCGAAGGCTCAATGTGTGTGAGTGCTTGAATTGAAAGACAACACACCCAACTTAAGCAAAACCCTACGTAAGTTAATATATATATATATATATATATATATTTATATTTATATATTAGGGGCTGATTAGGCCCATGTGTGTTCAAAATTGTGCACAACTAAGAGAGTGCACGTGTGTGTGGGTGTGCGAAGCCACGTTATTACAAGCGGGGGGAGACTATGCTCCGTTATTACAACCCCGTATCGAATTGAATTTTAAGCAAGTATACAACTAAAGACCGAGTTAGGCACTTACTAATAGCTGGTCCGAAGATGCCTTGCTTGAGCGTGGGCTTGGCCTTCGCCTTGGGCTGCAAGAGGGAGGAGCTCCGCGAAGTTGAACGGCAATGGGGGCTGCTGGCCGGCTGCAAATGGGGCGTGGGAGAGGCGCCTTGAAGATGGCCGGCTGCTAGGAATGGGCTAGTTTTGTGTGTTGGGCTAAAATGCCTAAGTAGGGTCACTAGGGAAGTTGTAAGGTTAGGGAGTATGGCACTAAGGGGGAGCCTAAGGGAGTGTCTAAGGGAGTGCCTAGGGGGAAGTATGTGGCTGGCGGGTGGCTTGGCCGAATGGGTATATGGCAGTCGGTTGGAGTGGCCGACTGCTAGGGCGACTTGGTGGTGGCGGGCTGCTAGGGTGGTGATGGGTGGAGGATGGGAAGGGAGCTAGCTAGGGTATGGGGTAAGGTGGTGGTGGATGTGGTGAGGTAATATGGGCAGGTCTTAGGGAGTTGGGTGGAGTGGCCGGATATAGCTAGGGTGTCTAGGTAGTGGCGGGTGATTGGAGTGGCTGAGTTTGGCCGAATGGGTAGGATAGAGTGTGGCTGGTGTTAGGGTGATATGGTGGTGGGTTAGGTGGCTGGGAGTGTAGGGGGAGTGGAGAAGAGGTGAGGTGGAGTATGGGGTACTAACCGTGTGATGGGAGGCGGCGGGTGGTGGAGGAGCAGTCGGGTGTGGTGGAGTGGCTGGTTCGTCCGGATGAAGAGGATGGCGACGGGTGGTTGGGGAGTGGTGGAGCAGGTGGAGCACGGTGGTGGCTGGTGGTGGTGCAGGTGGAAGAGCCGGCTGGGAGTGGGGCAGGTGGAAGAGGATGGAAGATGGGCTGGAAATGGAGGACCCAAAAGCTGAAAAACCCGCCTACTAGGGGGGTTTTATAGCTTTTGTGAAGGGTGGTGGGGCTGGTTTTAGGATAGTGGTTAGGTGGTCTAGGGGTGGTGGTAAGGTAGTAAGGTGGGCTGGTATTAGGGTAGGGCCAGATATTTTAAATACAAGGGGTTTTGGGTAGATTGTGTGCTAGGTTTAGGTAGGGTGGTTTAGAGGTTTAGGGTTTAGCTAGGTGGGTTGGTTTTGGGGTGAGGTTTAGTGAGGTGGGTTAGGTGATTAGGCTAGGATTAGGTTAGGTTTAGGGAAATTAACCTATGTTTAGGGAAGGATTAGGGAAGTGGGTTAGGTGATTAGGCTAGGATTAGGCCGGGATTAGGGAAGTGGGTTAGGTGATTAGGCTAGGTTTAGGACCGGATTAGGGTAGAAGGTTAGGATTAGGTGTTTTTGGTTAGGTTTAGATGAAGGAGCTCCCTTTGTATGACCCATAGACCTTAATCACATCATGTTGGTGCAGCCCTAGGTTAGGTTTTAGCTAATTACAAGCTTAAACCCACTTAATTAGGCTAACCCACATGATTAACCCCAAACTTGACACACAAGTCAAGCTTAATTACAACACACACTTGATCTTATCCTCCCCCACTCTCTCTCATGCCCATAATCCCACGTGAAATTCAAGTGGGCCCCACCTCCATTTATGAGAAGGTGATGTGGGCCATGGGTATGGATATTGGATTGGATCTCTGGATCCAAATCCAAATCCAAGTCCACACATGGGTTTGGATTGGGATCTGGATATATATGGTCCACATCTAATCCAAACTGAATTCTGACTCCTTCGAGCTGTGTTCGAAACGAACAGTTTGTGCGGGGTCTGACAACATCAGTACTCCGTCTGCGTTGGGTCTTCGCCAACATGATCGTCCGCTTCTGTTTTCGCCTTCCGAAGATGACTTCAAATGATGTTTTGATGATAACAGGGTCTTGGACGTTCGAGGTCCTGGGGGTGGATTTGATACGAGGGTTGCTGTGCCAAGCTCGACATGTGTTTCGGTTCCGGGCTCTCTTTGGCTTTTCTGGTCCTATCTTGATCAGGCCAAGCTGCTTCGAGGTTTCAAAACATATTTTAGAAGGTTTTTAAAGCCATATCATATATATTTAAAACATATAAAGTTTAAAACATGTGTACAGGGTTGCCTGGAAGGCTCTTGGGTTTCCATACTCAAAATAGCCCTTTGGGGCTGCTTTTACAAAACCAGGTTTGTTTTAAAGAATTCGTGGGATTTCGGGGTGTTTACAACATCAAACGTTTTGTAGAAAATGGGGGATTCACCGAGGATGCCACGTCCAAAGATAAGGCATTCATCCGTAAGATTTCAACCCAATACACCATTCTAGGTGGGGTTCTATATAAGAAAAGCTTTACCGGCATCCTACTTAGATGTGTCGATCTAGAGGAGGCTAGGATTGTTATGCATGAGTTCCACGATGGAGAATGTGGAGGTCATGTTAATGCCAACATGATGGCAATGAAAATACTTAGAGCGGGCTATTTTTGGTCCACCCTGAAAAAGGATTGTCACGATCATGTTAGGAA
This sequence comes from Brasenia schreberi, assembly GCA_036023115.1. Taxonomy (NCBI): domain Eukaryota; kingdom Viridiplantae; phylum Streptophyta; class Magnoliopsida; order Nymphaeales; family Cabombaceae; genus Brasenia; species Brasenia schreberi. The sequence goes on along the minus strand of JAYKKT010000078.1, from coordinate 14,072,410 downwards.
GTGTCATCCATGTCAAGTGCATGGGCACGCCATTCACATCCCCTCATCTGCATTACATTCCGTGGTCAGCCCCTGGCCATTTACCATGTGGGCGTTTGATATCGTAGGCCCGATCTTTCCAAAAGCCTCGAATGGGCATCGATTCATTTTAGCAGCCACTAAGTATTTCTCCAAGTGGGTGGAAGCCATCTCCCTAACCAACGTACAGGGGCAACATGTGGTGGCTTTCATTAGGAGGAATATCTTGGCTCGATTTGGGGTTCCACGAGACCTTGTTCCGATAATGGCACCCCATTCAAGAATGAGCGGATGGTCAAGTTGTGCAACACGTATGGCATAACTCACCACTTCTCCTCGCCCTACTACCCTCAAGGCAACGGCCAAGCCAAAGCCACGAACAAGAATATCATTAGTATAATTGAGAAGACTTTAGAGAAGAGTAGGACGTGGCACGAGAAGCTGGATGAAGCCTTATGGGCTTATAGGACTTCCATCCGGACTCCCACGAATGCCACACCATTCGAATTGGTCTATGGCACAAACGCCATTCTTCCCATTCATACTCAATTACATTCATTCCATACATCCATTGCACTCGACCTCCCCCTAGAGACACTTTAGCATGCTAGGATGGCCGAACTAGATTTGCTAGATGAGAGGCGACTCCTTGCTATGGATCATGCTCATGCATACGGGCAAAGGATAGCCCGACATTATGGCAAACACATGAGACCTCGCCATTTTGAAGTGGGGGATCTGGTTTTGAAAATTATCTACTATCGTGGCCTACATCCCCTTGGAAAGTGGCGCCCCAAGTGGGATGGACCCTATGTTGTACGTGCAACCACCACGAACAACTCGTATTGGTTGATCGATGTAGAAGGTAGGAATTTAGCAGATCCTATAAATATTCAATACTTAAAGAAGTATTATGTGTAGGATTTGGGTTAAATTCCCCCATTTTCGAAAACCCTTAGGGATAGCTGCTTTGAGACTTAGAAAGTAAGGTTCAAAAGCGAATTGTGTGACCCTGAGTGAGAGAATTCGTACTTGTGAATGAGTGGAGTCTTCTAAATCATGGTTACATTTCAAAATCCTTTTTCTTACAAAGAAAGGCCTAGTTCAATATAGCAAGATACTTGCAAGTAGTACGTGCTATTTCTAAATAGGCTGATTTGGAATGGATCGAGTGTGACCTTGGGATAAGTCCTCCCCTCTTCTCTTCTCCTTCCAAAAGGAAAACATGGCCCAAATAAAGGGAATTTTCCCATCCAAAGTCTCTTTCCAAAAGAAAGAAACCAAAATCCAAAAGAAAAAATTGATTCTCTTGTGAAAAAGAGGGATTAAAGAAAAAATACTCCCAAAGGGAGACCCTCTATGAAAAAAAGGAAAAAGAGGCCAAAAGCTCAAAAAGAACAGTTTTTTGCCTTCTATGCCTTAAACCACGGGACGCTTCAGAAGGGACCGTGGTATCTCTTTCCCATCCCTGACTTATCCCAAGTATGAACATGGTTCATTTCGAGGAATCCTAAAGTAAAAATAGGATTTACTTACTTGAATTTCATTTTATTTGAGAATTCGACGTTTCGAGTAAGACGTAGGAATTTGAAATGTTGCTTGTTTTCTTATAAAACCTCCGCTAGATTAGCGAGTGTCAAGACTCAAGCAAAGGCAAACACGAAGAGCTCGAGATCTTTACGATTGAGACTCAAGACAGTTTTCCCTTTTGTAAATAGATTTTGAAAAATCGAACATCAAACAGCATAGGGTCTGCTCACTTGGAGCAACAAGCCTTCGTAAGTCTGAAGAGTTCGACCATATCTGGTCTCCGGGAGGTCGCCATTCTTGGCATCCCACCCATGTCATGCATCTGCATAGCCACGCATGGACACTTACATAAACATGATCCCATACAGGACCAGATTCCATATAATATCCCTTTGGTGTGATATCTCCTCCTATCAGGGTTTTTAAAAGTGAGATTTTGCTAAAGATTGGGGACGATCCCATATTTTCGTGGATAGATCTAGGGAGACATTGAAAGGGGTGTTTGTTGTCTTTGCCATTATCCAAATCAATTTGGATAATGCCAAAGAGGGTCATTTGTAAACACCCCAAAATCCCACGAACTTCTCAAATAACCTGGTTTTATAAAAGCTATCCCAAAGGGCTATTTTGAGTCTGGAAACCCAGGAGCCTTCCAAACAAACCCTGTACATATGCTTTAAACTATATATGTTTTAAAATATGTATTATATAGTTTTAAAACCTTTTAAAAGATGTTTTGAAACCCCACAAAGCGATTTGGCCTAATGAAAGCAGGACCAGAAGAGCAAAAGAGAACCCGGAACCGGAGCACATGTCGAGCTCGGCACATCAACTCTCGTATTAGATTCATCCCCAGAATCTCGAACATCCAAGCCCCTGTTATCAACAAAACTGTTTGAAATCATCTCCAGAAGGTGAAAACAGAAGCGGACGATAATGTTGGCGAAGACCCAACGCAAGACGGAGTACTGATGCTGTCAAGTCCCGCACAAACCGTTTGTTTCGAACATACCCTGAAGGAGTCAGAATTCAGCTTTGGTTTGGATCAGGACCATATATATCCAGATCTCAATCCAAACATATATGTGGATTTGGATTTGGATTTGGATCCAAAGATCCAATCCAATACCCACATCTAGGGCCCACATCACCTTCTCATAAATGGAGGTGGGGCCCACTTGAAATTCACATGGAATCTTGGGCATGAGAGAGAATGGGGAGGGTTAGATATGAGTGAAATGTATTAAGCTTGACTTGTATGTCAAGTTTTGGGTTAATCATGTAGGTTAGCCTCATTAGTGTGGGTTTAAACTTGTATAAACCTACACCTAAACTAGGGCTACACCAACATGATACAATTAAGTCCATGGGCCATGCAAAGGGATGCTCCTAACCTAATCCTAAGCTAAACCCCCTAATCCTAGCCATTTGCCCTAAACCCGACCTAATCCTAACCTAATCACCTAACCTACTTCCCTAATCCTTCCCTAATCCCAACCTAATCACCTAACCCATCTCCCTAATCCTTCCCTAAACCTAGCCAAAACACCTAACCCACCTCACTAAACCTCACCCTAAACCCAACCCACCTAGCTAAGCCCTAAACCACTAAACCAGCCCACCTAAACTAAATATCTGGCCCACCTTATCCCCAAACCACCACCACCTAACCACTAAACCAGCCCCCCAATACCAGCCCAAACCGACCCACCCAAGCCCTATAAAAAAAAACCCCTAGTGGGCGGGTTTTTCAGGCCATCTTGGGCAGCCGAGCCCCCTCTCCTCTCTCACCCCTTTCACTCTTCTCTCACCTGCCCCATCTTGGAACCCACCACCTCCAACTTCCAGCAGCTCCACTCCATGCCACCATCACCTCCCTGCCAGCTCCACTCCACGCCACCCGACTGCACCAACCTTCCATTCGGCTGCCTCTCTTGGACACCCGCCACTTCATCCTTCACCCCAGCCATCCTTCGGTTAGTACCCTATCATAACACCACCCTCTCTTCACTCCCCCTCCACTCTCAGCCACCACATGCCACCCTTCCTTAGCCTAGTCTCCACTTCATCCAGCCGGCCACCACCTAACTACCTACCACCATTCGGCCACCCCCTTGACACCCACAGCCTTGCCTCTCCCTTAGATACCCCCTAACTTCCATACCCAGCCCTACCTTCCCTTAAGACCTGCCCTACACCTTAGTGACACACCCTAGCTCCCTTTCCTTTCCTAAGCACCCCCCCCCTAATTACCCCAGCCAAGGCAGCAGCACCCCCTCCGTTCGGCTAGCGCCAAGGTGCCATCACCTGCGCCCTTGCCATTCGGTCAACACCCACTTGTCGCGCCCTTCCGAGCAGCTCCCTCTTGCACCCCAAGGCGACACTCAAGCCCTAGCTCAAGCAAGTCACCCCCAGACCAGCTATCCATAAGTGCCTAACTTGGTCCTTGTTTATAGACTTGCTTAAGCTTAATTAAATTTGATACGGGGTTGTAATAACGGAGCATTGTCTCCCCCCGCTTGTAATAACGTGGTTTGACACACCCACACACACATGCACTTGAGCCTATCTCGCTCTTAGCTGCATATGATTTTGACACACACATGGGCCTAATCAGCCCTTAAGATATAGACTTACTTATATAATTTAAGTTGCGTGGGGTTTTGCTTAAGTTGTGTGCATTGTCTTTCAATTATCACACTCACACACATTGAGCTTTCGCTCTTATTTTCAAGACCCAAGTAAGGGCCTATTACAATTTCATTTTGGGGTGTTTTACTTCATGTCGTGTGCGTAGTATTTCAATTATACACTCACACACATTGAGCTTTCGCTCTTACTCCCAAGACCTTAGTTAAGGCCATATTGCAATTTCTATTTGGGTTTCATTTAAGTCATGTGAGTTGTCTTTCAATATACACACAACACCCACGCAACACGTTGGCGACCTTCGGGCCTATATATATTATAAGTATTTTCCTTTCGGCTATGTCTTTAAGATTTGGGTTTTAAGGTTCAGCAGTGTGCGTAGTCTTTACATATATACACGGCACACACTTGCACAATTGAGCCTTTCCGCTCTTAAGATATAGCCATATTTCTCTTTTGCAATTTCCCTTTTGCAATTTACATTCAAGTCATTTCCCTTCTGCATTGTCTTTCAATTTGGGTTTTCCCTTTAGAGTTGCGTGAGTTTGCATTGCATATATGTCATACCACGAGTTAGGACGCATATTGCACCAAAGCAAACCCCATACTCCCACTCAAAGTCGCCCCACTTAGGTCATGTATTCATAACACACACCTAGTTGGCCCGAAAAGGGATAAAAAGAAAGACATAGGCACGTGCAAATCCACGTAAAATAAAATTTTGAAACCATACAAAAACAGCCCGAATCGAACACCTCAAACATTTTTCATAGGTTCTCATGTTTAAAACTCGATTTTCTAAGCGTACAGACTAACCCTTGCGCATCGGTGTAAGAAGGTCTGCGACGAAAAGAGCTTGCTTGCTCATAGTCGCCACGTTAGGAGTCAGATTTCAAAGTATTTCTTCGCTAGCTTAAGCAAGCTAGCTGGCACGCCCTTTTGCTTAAATAGTACTTAGACACACGAAAAGATTGGCTTCAGGCCTAAGAACCAGAAGCGGGAACTTTCTACATCTACAGGGTGGAAAGTTTGTCTCTTGTATATTGTTCTTTTAGGACCTCCAATCCCAGCATACGGACTTCGAGAACAATGATCAATGAGTATCGGCGTGATAGAGCATCAACCAGTATTTAGATTTTCCTTTCCTATACTGAATGGTGTAGAAAAAGGAATCGAGGAAGTCGACCCATTTGGCGTATCTTCTGTTCAGTTTGTCTTGGTTCTTAAGATGCTTAGAGATTCATGGTATGGATCACAAATTCTTTAGGCCACCGGTAAATGCAATGCTTGGATTTTCCCTTAAAACCGTGGTAGCTAATTTTTCCACCAGAAGCAAAATCCCAAAAGAAGGTTCAAAATGAGGAACAAGCCTGTGAGGGGGCTGTAAAACCATGGTAGCTATCCTTTTTAACGGAAAAGAAAATCTAAATATATAGTTATACATGTCTAGGAAAACCATGGAGCATCAACCATCGTAGCTAGCCTTTCCAACTGGGAATTATAGGTCCATTCGGATTCATGATGAGGTCCAAACGGATATTGACGTCTGAAAAATGTTAAACCAAAAATTGCCTCGGAATCAAACTTTAATCTGCTTACATCTCAAGAACAAGATAAATATATAGATATACATATCTAGGAATTATTGTAATGTTGAGGACATAATCAATCGAGGAATTTAGATATACATATCTAGGAATTTGGGCTCACCAATTTATCACAGGGTCACACATGAAAGTAGGTGTAAAGACATTTTTGAGTGGGCTCAGGCCCTCACACAAACACTTGCTGGTTGTGACTCACCAACACACACACACACCACAGATTAAAGATAAGAAAGAGTTTTGAAATACAGAAAATCTGTAGGAAATCACCACTTGCGTTTTCATTCATATGGATGAGTTTTTATAGCTTAGAATAGCCCTCTAAGCTGAGCACTAAAACTAAATGCTAAATTTTCAAATTATTAAAATTGCTAACTAACCTTTAAGACCATCGAAGCTAACCTTTCCAACACGAAGTAAAATCGGAATGTACCAATAGTGAAATTCTTGGTGAGGTTCAAACGGATATGGGGCCTTTAAAATCATCGTAGCTAACCTTTCCAACAAGAAATTATAGGTTGAGATGGATCTGTGGAGTTTAAAACAGTTGTAGCTAATTTTTTCCAACAAGAAGTAAAATCCGATTGGACCTATAATTAAATTCATGATCGGGTTCAAACGGATCTGGGTTCTTTAAAACCATTTTAGCTAGCCTTTCCAACACGTAATAAAATTCGAATGGACTTATAATCAAATTAATGATCAGCTTCAAACTGATCTGGGGCCTTTAAACCCAGGCTAGCTAACCTTTCGAACATCATGAGGTTCAAACGAATCTAGGGCCTTTAAAACCAAGGTAGGTAACCTTTACAACAAGAAAGAAAATGTAAATGAACCTATATTCAAATTCATGTTGAGGTTCAAACGGATCTGAGGAATTTGAAACCAGGGTAGATAACTTTTAGAACACGAAGAAAAACCGATTGTACTTATAATTATATTCATGATGAGGTTCAAATCGATGTAGGGCCTCCAAGACCATGGTTGCTAACCTCTTCAACACTCTGTAAAATCCGAATGAACCTATATTCAAATTCATGATTAGGTTCAAACAGATCCAGGGCTTTTAAAACCGTGGTAGCTAACTTTTTTCAACAGGAAATAAAATCTGAATAAACCTATTATCAAATTAATGTTGAGTTTAGATGGATCTGACCTTTTAAAACCATTGTAGCTAGCTTTTCCATCGACCATGGATCTGAACCTATAATCATATTCATGATGGGGTACAAATGGATTTCATGATGAGTTTTAAACGGACTTGGGCCTTGAAAACAATGCTAGCCTTAAAACTATGATACCTAACCTTTACAAAAATGTTGGACGTAATTTTTCTAACACGAAGCAAAATGTGAATGGACTATGATTACATCCTCATGAGGTTCAAACGGATCTAGGTCATTAGCACTATGGTAGCTAACCTTTACAACAGGAAATAAAATCTAATAAACCTATATTCATATTTATGATGAGGTTCAAACGCGTATGGGTCCTTTAAAAACACGGTACCTTACCTTGAAATGAAATCCGAATGAATCGATTATCAAGTTAATGATGAGGTTCAGCCGGATCTGGCTCCTTCAAAACCATGGTAGCTTATTTTTCTAACACGAAGCAAAATCCGAATGGACCTATAACTAAATTAGTGATGAGGTTCACACCATTGCAGCTAACCTTTTCAACAGGAAATAAAATCCGAATGAACGTATAATCAAATTAATGACGAGGTTTAGACATATATGGGCATTTAAAAACGTGGTAAATAATTTTACCGTCATGAAACAAAATCTCACCTATACAGAAGTTGATTATGAAGTTCAAATGTATGCGTGGGTCTTTTAAAATGGTGGTAGCTAACCATTCTAGCATGAAATAAAATCTGAATAAACTTATAATCATTTTCATGAAAAGGTTCAAACAGATGTGGTGCTTTAAACAAATGGTGGATAACCTTTACAACACAAAGTAAAATCCGATGGCCCTATAATCATATTCATGATGAGGTACAAATGGATCTTGGGCTTTTAAAACCATGATGAGGTTCAAACGGATCTGGGTTCAACATGAAGCAAAATCTGAGTAGACCTATAATCAAATTCATGTTGAGGTTCAAACGGACGTAAGCTCTCCAAAACCATGGTACCTAACCTCTTCAACACTAAATAAAATCCTAATGAACCTATAATAAAATTAATGATGAGGTTCAAACAGGTCTGGGGCTTTTAAAACCACTGCTAACTTTTTCAAAAGAAAATAAAATCTGAATGAACCTATAAGCAAATAAATGATGAGATTTAGATTGATCTGGGCCCTTTAAAACCACGGTAGCTATTTTTTCCAACACGAAGCATAATCCGAATGGACTTATAGTCATATTCATGATGGGGTTCTAACGTATTTGGGGCCTTTGAAACCATTGTAGCTAACCTTTTCAACAATAAATAAAATCTGAATGAATAAATATTCAAATTACTCTTGAGGTTGAAACGGATGTGGAACCATAGTAGCTGATTATTCCAACATGAACTAAAATCTAAAAGGACCTATAATCATCAGGTTCCTGCTGAGGTTCAAAGGGATATGGGGCCCTTAAAACCCTGGTAACTATCCTTTTTAAGGCAAAATAAAATTTAAATAAACCTATAATCAAGTTCATGATAAGCTTAAACTGATTTGATAACTTTTAAACAATGGTAGCTAACATTTCCAAAACGAAAAAAAATCCGAATGAACCTATAATCATGTTCATCATGAGGTTCCAACAGATCTGAGGCCCTTCAAACCGTGGTAGCTAACCTTTTCAACACAAAGATAATCCCAATGGACCTAAAATCATATTCATAATGACGTTAAAACCGATGTGGGGCCTTTAAAACAGTGGTAGCAATCCTTTTTAACGGAAAGCAAATCTAAATAAAATTATATTCAAATTCATGATGAGGTTCAAACAGTTCAGGGGCCTTTAAAACCATGGTAGCTATTTTTTTCAACACGAACGGAAATCATAATGGACCTATAATCATATTCATGATGAAGTTCATTTGGATTTTGCTAGTATTTACAACAGGAAGTAAAATTTGATTGAACCTATATTCAAATTCAACATGAGGTTGAAATGGATAAGGCCCTTTCGAATCATGGTAGCTGACCTTTTCAACATGTAATGTAATCTGAATGAATGTATAATCAAGTTAATGATGAGGTTTAGACAGATCTGCGCCCTTTAAAAACATGGTATCAAATTTTTATAACACGAAGCAAAATCCGAATGAATCTATAATTAAATTCATGATGACGTTGAACCAGATCTAGGGCTTTGAAATCATTGAAGCTAACCTTCCCGGCAAGAAATAAAATCCGAATGGACCAATGTAATTAAATTCATAATGAGGTTCAGATGGATCTGGGGCCTTTAAAATCATGATAGATAATTTTTCCAACACGAAGCAAAATCTGAATGGACCTACAATCTTGTTCATGATGAGGTTCAAACGGATGCGCGGCCTTTAAAACCATGGTCTCTAACCTTTCCAACAGGAAATAAAATCAAAATGAAACTACAATGATATTCATCATGAGGTTTAAATGGATGTGGGTCCTTTAAAACCATGGTAACTTCATGATGACCAAACAGATCTAGGACCTTTAAAACCGTTTCGGCTAACCTTTCCAACATGGATTCTTGCAAGAGTTGGCTGAAGCAACCATGACCCGATCTAGGGATGGGGCTCAGTAATTCTAGATTGAGTGGATCTTTTCTGATGCTTAAGTAGATTTATTAAAGTTCGTATTGAGGTCCAGGTGCCTGTTTTGAACTTTAAAATGCACTAATTTTACCTTTTTCTTCAACTGGTGAAGTGGGAGGTGGACATGTTTTCTCATGATTTACAGAAAGCAGTATTTACTTGATTGGTTGCACGGGGGGGCCTGTTTCAAGCATAAATACCCATTTTCTGAATGAAAATCACTTGTTACGAATTTCTTCTTCTCTTATTTGGGTGCTCAAGGTTCAATGGTGAGTTCCTAACTTCCACAGATTCATTTTGAGTGAATTCATTTGGCCGGCAACAATGAGTGCAGAGACATGAAATCATAGGATTGAGTATATCGTATCCAGCAAAACAATGATGATATCTTTTGTGGCCGACTCTATAATGATTTTTCCTTCATGGTAAAGGTCACGAGTAAATAAGCTCATCTTGACTTGCACACAAAAAGTTGCTCCAAGTACTTCAAATATATCATTTACGACATGCCACAAGCAAAATTTCATAACAACACTTACTCTTGTCGCACAATCGATTGGTGCGATGGAGTATTCTTGATTATTGAGCCTTAAACTGGGAAAACCTACTTGGATTGCTTGCTTGACAATAGGTCTTTGCTTAGATGAACCTAATTATTGAACTCAAACTCAAACGACTTGATTGGAAACAAGAGGCCGAATTCTGCATTCCTTTGGTCACCTTGATTTTTGTTGGTCAGGTTGGAATACAACTCCATAAAGGGAGCATCGCAGGTTTCAATATCAACGACAATCTCTAGGTTCTCATTTGCTCGATTCAATGCAGCAATTTTATCACTTAGATTAATGCAAGAAGATCGAGTGATAGGTACTGTACTCCATAAAGCGTGCAACTCTCTTTATCTTCTGGTGTGCAGCTCTCATTCTGCTCTGTACTTAGTGATATGAGAGTGATTTTCTTTCCATCTTTCATGAAAGAATAGGTATTGTGAAACCTATCATAAGTGGCCCTTCGGTCGAACTGCCATGGCCACCTGAGTAGTAAGTGACCCGCTTCCATGAGAACTGGATCTCATACTATATCATATCGGTAGTTGTTTCGAATGGAAAAATGAATGTTAACCTACTTGGTGATGTCAAACCCCTCTTCGTTGTTGAACCAATGAATGTTGTGGGGGTGAGGATGATCCCACACAATCAATACAAGTGTCCGCATGAGATCATATGAAGCCACATTTGTGCAGCTTCCGCTTTCTGTGGTGACATTACAGACCTTGTTCTTGATAGTGCAGCAGGTGCATAACAGTTCACATCCTCTCAACTCAATCTGTATCAGTGGTAGGGCTTATTTTTCTTCCCTTTCATCATCTAAATTTCTAATGGAAAACTTGGAACTAAATGTATGCTGGAACTGTTCACCCAATTAAACATGTGCATTGGTACTCAATTGTATCATCATTTGCAATAGCTGTCATATTTGAGCAGCATTTTCTTCCAGCATTCTTTCTACAGCCAGCAATCCGGCCTCATCGAAAGATACTCCTCGGGGGCAAGAAGAGGAGGCATCAGAGTCGATATTGCCACCGTTGTTGTTGTTTGAGGAACTCATGGTATCAAAATATGTATCAACAAGGGCAGTTGATATGGAGAAGGGGTCAGAACTCACCACTGAACCATAAAGGCCCAGATAAGAGAAGAAGAAATTCAAAATTTCTTTGATGTAATCCAGCCAAAGTGACTTTCATTCAGAAACATGGGTAATTATGCTAGAAACAGCCCCCCCAGGTTTGCTAATCAAAGAGACAACAATAAATGCTGCTCTTTGCAGTATAATCATGATTGAACAGTTCATCTCCTACTTAACCAATAGAATAAAAGGTGAAATAAGTGCATTTTAAAGTTCAAAACAGGAACCCTCGACTCCAATTTGAATTTTAGTTGGTCTACTTAAGCATCAAAACAGATCCTAAATTTGGAATTGCTTAGCCCTATCCCTAGATCGGTTCATGGGAGGTGGATAGCTTAATCATGGTTATACTTCAAAGAGCTGCATTTATTGTTGTCTATTTGATTGGCCAACTAGGAGGCCTGTTTCCAGGAAAGAAATTTTGAAATTCTTCTTCTCTTATCTGGGCCTTTAAGGTTCAGTGGTGAGTTTCTGGCTTCCTCTCCTCATCAACAGTCCTTGTTGTGGCAAATTTGAAGTTGATTAGTATTTTCCCTCCTTTTCTTAGTCCTCATCAAACCCGTTTTCCTGAAGGAATCTTGTTTTATGGTGAAGCAACAAAAACCATGGTAGCTGACCTTTCCAATAGGAACTAAAATCGAAATAAATCTATAATCAAATTAGTGATGAGTTTCAAATGGATCTGTGGTCGATCAGGTTCAGATGGTATCTAGGTCCTTTAAGACCATGTAAGCTAATTTTTCCAACACCAAGCAAAATATGAATGGATCTATAATCATATTCGTGATGTCATTCAAATGGATTTGGGGCCTTTAAAACCATTGTAGATAACCTTTCCAGCAGGAAATAAAATCTGAATGAACCTACAATCAAATGCATGATGAGGTTCAAACAGGTATGGAAACATCGAACAACCATAGTATGTCTTTATCACATGCGAAGAAATTTAAGTAGAATCATTGTATAATTAAGCAAATAAGAAAATTTATAGAATCAATGTCTAATTAAGCAAGTAGGTAATCAATATATATAGTCGAAATGTAGAAAGAACATGTAACATAATACAAAAGTTGCTAATAATAATCATCTATATTGTATATATTATCATCGCTCGACCCTTTTAGTTCAAGATAATATGCAATACATGCACGAAACGGTAAATCTCAATCAACTATACTATAATGTCTATAACGTTGTCAGGATGGAAATATAGGCAGCATCAAGAATACAGCTATCATATGTATCTCGAGAAAATACAAACAAAAAAATAATCAAATTGATGCAATATATCTCAATACAAACAAGAAAATACAACCAACTTACCACAAGAAAATAATGTACTGATGCATCATAGTGCATCTATCACGCATATCCTCCATAGGCCATCATCTACAAATAGTAGAAGGAACATCGTCAACACAATCTTGGAGAGTTGTACTAATGTAACATTTTATACTATGGCTATGACCCAACCCATGTCTGGCATCGACATATACTGTTGGGAAAGTGATGTGAACCAAACGTTGGTTAGGCGTTCTGGTTGCAATGGTTTCTAACCTTCGAGGAATTCTCCGCCACATTCAAAATTGATAAGAACAATGAACCTGGCAATTGCCACTAAACCCAAGGTAGATGAGTTTAGATGAGACAAGGGGAAAAGACATACTTCCACACAGCAAAATGCCTCCAAACATAACTTTAATTCGTTTCGTTTTAATGGGTTCAAAAGAGATTACTTTACTGTAATGACAGGCATTAAAACAAGTTGGAAATAGCACCTAAGAACTAACACTACATTGTTATCCTTCAACCTGGGGGAAATGAGCCTGATTTAATGGTCAACCGACTCATTAATGAGCATAGTAATGAGCTGGTACTAGTTTAGATGACCATTTATGAAATCTTCTTGGGTTGGATCAGCCACTCCTTGACTTGTCCAGGACTTATATTGTTTTACTGGTCTAGGAGTTCAACTTGGATGGATTATGTTCTCAACATTACAATAATTCCTAGATATGTATAATGTTGTTGAGATGTGAACTGGTTAAAGCTTGATTTCGGGGCATTTTGTCACTTTTCTGTTTTTTAGCCTTGATAACCTCCAAGTGGAAGGAAAGAATCATCCTCAAATCTAATGGTCTTCAGTAGCTGCATACAAGGGTTGCTACATTTAAGCATCTGGTGATGATGCTGGGATCTAGTTTTTAAACTAGTCCAACAACACCTAATCGTCCTCAAATATTTGCTTGATATTGCTATGTTGTTCACCAGCTGGATGTTCCTCGATTGTTTTCCAAAGAGGTAAAGGGAAAAGTGAAGGTTGTAACTGTTTTTCAGATATCCTCATTACCATAATAAGTTCGCTAAACAGAGGACCATCAATGGTATAATTTCAGGTAGCTGAAATCAAGTCAGGTGTGTGTGAGTCCTCTTCGTTGGAAACATATTGTGTTGTTTCCGTAGCCAGCTTGATGTCCACCAATGCAGAATCTTTGGTAACCAGTTTCGTTATCCGATTGACATCAGCCTCAGCATTAATTGTGTCTAGAACTTGTTATGGTTTTGCATCAAAGTTTTCAACAGAATCTTTGGTATCCTTGAGCACGTTTATAGGTTCCTCAGTATTTTTTTTGTAGACATATGGACAATCAATGAGTTTGCATCCATATCCAAAACAAATGTGACATTTGGTGGATTGACACTAGGTGTACATCTGCATGGATTCTGCAACAGACTTTTTTTCGATTGGACGATGACTAGCTGCTACACGATGCTTGCCTTGTTAAACTTCTAACAATCCTATAAAGAACTTGAGATATCTCTTGTAATTGTTTCTTCATGTGTTCTTGTCGTTGGTTAATTCTATTATAGATGGTGCCTTCAAGGAACAATCCTTCACCTTTCAATGGATTAGGAGCAGCCAGAAGTCGATGGAAATCCAATGCATTAGAGGTAGACATATTGTTTTGGCTTTCAATAGATCACTTTTGCAAAGGATATCAATGAAAGTACCAAATGAAGCGAGTCAAATGGAGGTTAGGCGTTCCGGTTGCAATGGTTTCTAGCATTCCAGGAATTCTTTGCCACTGCTAGAACTGATAAGGACAATGAACCTAGTAGTCCCCACTAAACCCAAGCAAAAGGCCTCTCAACAGCACTGCAATTTGTTTCATTCTAATGCCTTAAATAGAGATTACAGAACAGTAATGACAAGCATTAAAACAAGTTAGAAATAGAACCTATGAACTAATACTACATGGTTATCCTCCAAGTTAAGAGAAATGAGCCTGATTTAATGGTCTTTAGGCTCATTAATGAGCATAGTAATTAAATGGTACTGGTTTGGATGACCATTTATGAAATCTTAATGGGTTAGATCTACTACTGCTTCACTTGTCCTAGACTTAGATTGTTTTACTAGTCCCTGGGGTTCAACTTGGATGGAGTATATATATATACATATCTTGTTCTTGAGATGTGAGCTGATTAAAGCTTGATTTCAGGGTTTTTCTAAGTTTTCTGTTTTTTCAGCCTTGATGTTTGCATCAGAAAGACATTGACTATACTCCCAATATGCAATGCATCAGAGAACAACGACACTACCTCCCTCCTCTATAATGATTGTACAATATATATCTCGTTGGCGTGTGACTTCCCTAAAGCACACTCTACGAGCTTCACACACAATAACACAGTATTTGTAGTTACCGTCTAGAAGAACATTCACTCATCTACCAACAAACAACTCAAAACCAAGGTATTTGTGTTTTATTGTATTTTACAAAATCTAACCGTCAACTAGTCTTTCTGCCACAAGATGTATCAATACGTAGAGTTGCAGAATCTTATTGAACAGATATGGGATCAAAATATCAATAGAAAATGTATCACATCTAGTAGATCTATTATTAGCACATCCTGAGCCATACCCACATCCTCAACCCCTACTGACATTTCCTCAAGTAACACTTCTCTACATGCTACCATGAAGACAACTCCCTCTTAGTAGATCTATTAGAAGGTTTGCGTGTAGGATTTAAAGAGGTGACTCCTCTAGTGTAGTGTGATAAGGATTGAGATGCTTGTCTAAACATGTCAACCTAACTTGCTTTATTTCAAGTTTCCTCCAAAATGCATCAATTGAATAAAGTCACATAGCCTCACCACTCTTGAAAAAATATTGATTTTGTGAGTAAAACAGTTTGACCACCCATATCCTCTTTCCTAATTTTCATCTTTCCATTATAAACGTTACTTATTGTACTAACATTTGTATCATCAAGACGCTTCTATTATGACAAAATATGTTTTAGCTTACAATAACTTTTGTTCATCTCTTTTGTCATACTATACTCCCCATAATTCAATCTACCTACAAATGCATGTTCTTCCAAATAAGGCTAGAGGGTGATTTTGCATCCCATCAATTACATTTAATCTCTATAAACCATCAGTTTCACTTTCTCTATTGGCCGCTTCTTTAATATCCAAGTCATACTTTGTTTATTGTACCTTTGCTTTTTGATCGGAGAATGATGGTAACCTTGAGGATCTCCAATGTTTTCTGCTCTCCAAAGTGGCCGGTAAGTCCTCCATCATGAGCTTCTTTAATCAAAAGTTCTTGTATGGATCCTTTTGGGATACATATTCTTCCAAAATGAAAAAGGTATCCATCGTGAATGTAGAAACCTTGTTCGGACTTCTGGGGGTGCAATGCAAATTTCGCCAATTGTGGGTCATGGGTGTACATTTCCTTGATAAATCCAAGCCCCATAAGTTTCGTGCTAGCTAATGAAACCAGAGTATACCTCCTGCAAAGAGCATCAGCTACAATGTTGGTGGTGCCCTTCTTGTGTTTAATAGTATAGTGAAACATCTCTAAGAATTCCACCCATTTTGCATGTTTGCGACTCAACTTTCCTTGGGCCTGCCAATGTCTAAGAGATGCATGATCGGTATGTATTACAAACTCTTTTGGAAGGAGATAGTGTTGTCAATGCTGGAGGGCACAAATCAATGCATACAACTCTTTGTCATATGTTGAATAGTTCAAAGTGACTCCTTTCAGTTTTTCACTAAAAAATGCAATAGGTTTTCCCTCTTGAGTTAAGACAACACCAATACCCACACCAGATGCGTCACACTCAACCTCAAAGGCTTTGTAATCTGGGAGCGCTAGAACTGGTGAGGAGCTCAGTTTCTTCTTAATATATTTGGATTGTACTTGGGCTAAAGGCGTCCAGCAAAATTGTTTCTTTTTCATTCAATCCGTGATAGGAGCCATGATAGTTTTAAAATCTTTGATAAAACGCCGATGAAAGGATGCGAGCCCATGGAAACTTCTGATCACACTAAGCTTTGTGGGAACCGGCCAATTCATAATAACCATTACCTTCTCTTCATCCACTTTGATGCCATGCTAAGACACTTCATACCCAAGGAAGATGACTTGTTCTTGGCAGAAATCACATTTCTTAAGGTTGCCAAACAGTTGTTGTTCCCTTATTTTGGAGAAGACTGAACGCAAATGTTGTTCATGGTCTTGCATAGTCCTGCTATAGACTAGAATATCGTCAAAATAGACAATAACAAATGGCATAACTAGCCATTCATATAGCCCAGCCTTGGTTTTGAAAGACGTCTTCCATTCGTACCTCTCCATCCTTATCTAGTAGTATCTGCTTGTCAAATCAATTGTGGAGAACAATCAGGCTCCATGTAGCTCATCCAACTGGATTTTTTGTGGGGTACCTGTATTTAATAGTAATTTTGTTAACAGCTCTGGTATCAATGCACATTCTGAGAGTTCTGTCTTTTTTTAGCAACAGTAATGCAGGGACCGCAAATGGACTTAAGGATTCTATGATGTATCCCTTTTCCATCAATTCATAAATTTGTCTTTGAAGCTCCTTACTTTGCTCTAGATTGCTCTTGTACATGTCCAATTGGGAAGTGGTGCTTCGGGCATGAAATCAACTTGATGTTCAATGCCTCAAATGGGTGGTAGCCCAGAAGGTAGTTCTTCAATTAAGATATCTTGGAATTTTTGGAGTAGATTGTATATGAATTCTGAAAAGCATAATAGTGACAGGGTTGGGGATTCTTTTGGGTATAGAACAAAGAAAGGATAATGCTTGGTTATGGAATGCAAGGCTGAATGCTTTGAGATTAAATGGTTTTCTTTTGGATTTGTAGGTTTAGGAAGAGGGTTTTGAAGACATTTTTTGGGTTGAGTGGTGCAAGGGTGATTTTCTTCCCATCCTTAGTGGAACTATAGGTATTCAGGTAACCATCACAAAGGACTCGTCTATCGAACTGCCAGGGACATCCTACTAACAGGTGGCTGGCTTCCATGATCATTATCATAGACAACAGTATCCTAGTTATTTTTCCCTATAGAGAATGGGATTTTCACTTGTTGGGTTACTTGGAGGTCTCCGGTATTTTTCAACCACCGAAGTTGGTAGGTCGGGGATGTGCTATAGTGTTCAATTACAACTTTTTTATCAATTCTATATACGCAGCGTTAGTACAATTTCCACCATCTATAATGAGAGAGCATACCTTCCCTTTGATTGTACACCGAGTATGAAAGATCATGTCCCTCTAATTAAGCTTTGAAGGTGGTGTAGCACTGGTTATTCTACGAATTACGAATAGTTCTCCTGAATCTGCATATTTAGTATAAGATTCTTCAGACTTTTCTGGCTCAGGTTATGTCTCATCTTCACTCTCAATGTTATCAAATGCACCCTTTAGGATAATGATCTTTTTGTTAGGGCATTAAGAGGCAATATGGCCCCTACCCAAACACTTAAAGCATTTGATGTCTCTGGAGTGAGCAGTTGAAGAGCCATCAACAACAGATTTTCCCTTTTCATCAGGTCGTCAGTTTCCTTAATAGGTCCAAATTTCCTAAGCATAGAGTTGTTCTTGGGACTAGACAATTTTTGTTGTCTTTCCACTTTTAATTGATCATTTGATGACATCTTCCAAGAAAACGAACGGTTATAATTCAACCGCATTTGCAATAGTCCTGTTAAGTCCTATAAGAAAATGAGCTATAGTCTGTTTTTATGGCTCGTGCACATTCATCAAATCATTAACGTCTCAAATTCTTTTACATAATCCTTGAAATTCATTCCTCCCTGCTATTGACTTTGGAGTTTACGATATAATTCTTGTTTGTAATATTGTAGAACAAATCGTTTTGCCATTAGGCATTTCAGCAACCTCCAGCTTCGAATTTCTTCCTCCCCATCCCTCATTCGTTGGTCCTTTAGATTTTCCCACAAAATGTTAGCATAATCTATAAATTCTAGGGCTACAAGATGACATTTTGTTTCCTCGAAGTAGTTAAAATATTCAAATATTTTATCCACCCATTGAACCCATTCTAAGAATTCTTTTGGGAGCTCGTTCCCTTAAATTGAGGGATTTGAATTTTGGGGTAGTATTCATTTTGATTCCTACAGTTCATGGTGTGAGATCTGGGGGAAGGTGCCATGGATTCTTCCTCAGGTTCCTGGTCATATGAAAATGAATGAGAGACAATTTTTCATAGTCATGTTATGCATATAATTAATCTAGGTTGGTTAAAATGGAGAGGAGCATCAGATATTCTTTGTGACAAGAAGATACTATTAAAGTTAAAAGGTAAATATTATAGAGCAACAATTAGACCGGACATGTTTTATAGTTCTAAGTGTCGGGCAGTTAATCATCAACATGTGATGCTTGTGACATAAATGAAGATGTGGAGATGGATGAGTGGTCATATAAGGAAAGACCGTATACATAATGAGGTTATTAGAAACAAATTGAGAGTGACACAAATAGAGAATAAAATGAGAGAATATCGTTTAAGATGATTTGGACATATAGAAAGAAGATCAAAAGAAGCGTATGTAAGAAGGTATAAAAAACTAGAATTGAAAGTATTAAAAAAGGTAGAAGACGATCACAAAAGTGTTGAAAGAAACAATAAAGAATGATCTAGCTTATGTTGAGTTAACTGCTAACATGACACATGATAGGGCTCCGTGGAAACAAAAAATCCTTGTAGCCGACGGAAAAGGCTTAGTTGTTGTTGTTGTAGTGTTTTGGTGGTTTGTCATGGTTTGAGAGATAAGAGTTAGGAAGGCTTGAGAGAAGTTACACGTTTTGAAGCAGAATGATGTGTGGTTTGGACTGAACCACATCTTCAGCTAGTAGCAGGCATCATTAACTCAATTGGTTGAAGAGCATCTCAATTAAAGCACCAATGATGCATTCCCGTTCAGTAACAACTTCTCTCAATTCTGAATAAGCCGAGACACTATTCATGAATAGTTGGTTTATGGGGACTTCTTGTTCACTCGCCATAGATTTAACTGATAAGAGAAAACTAAGAAAACTCTCTCACTACTAATTCTGAAATGAATTAGATAAGATAACATAATTTGGTATGGAAATGGATGTTGTCTCTTCATTCCACTAAGAGGTCTATTTAATCTTGCACAAGGGCCCCAAAGCTGGCCATATAGAAATAAATAAAAATGCAAGTTTCCACGCAACAATTAACTCTGGATGCAGATTTCAAGGGTGGTTAAATGCATCATTTTTCTCTGGCATTCAGAACACAAAAATTGATTTTCAAAACTATATTTCCATGTTTCCCATGTGTTGGACTAATTCATGCTTTTTATCCTAGAAAATACCATTATGAATTAATTACATAGTTGATACTTTTTAGTATTTAAGTCTTGTGGTTCCTGGAGAGGGAGGACGTTTTTGAGACTTTCGACAATGAGATTCCAACCACTTCTAACGGAAATGCTCTCATTAACATATTTCTAAATTAATTGGACGAATTGAGAATTTTGTCTTTTGATGGATCTTGTGTGTGGCTGAGTGGGCCACCTTGACGAATTTGGACTGATGTGTCCGCATCAAAGAAAAACACTATCAAGGATGGAGTAGATGTGGTGTAGAACGATCGTGAAGCTGATGGAGTGATACTGAATCGAACGTATTTTCGGATTATTTTTAAAATAGGATATATGTTCATAAAGGGTGTACGAATAGCAATATGCCTTCCTCGTTTTCCTCTACATACGTACGTGCATTCTCTCTCCAGCTCTCTGTTCACGTTCCCCCTCTCGTTCCTCTCGTCTTCATCTACGCTGAATGAACGTCGTAGGATCTCCGTCAGTGCTGAGCCAACAATCTCGTCACTCTCGGGTGTCCTATCTCTCTCATCAAAGGTAGTCATCTCTCTTTCATCGATGGGGGCTCTATGTTGCAGCTTCTAGGAGCAGAAATATTTTGGAAGATTTCTTACATACCCAGCAAGCGACCAATCTGTGTGTGTGTGACATGAATGGGATCGTTGCTTTCGGTGCATAGTCGGACCAGTCTTTTTATTTGAAATGAGGGGATCGTAACATGTCTCCGAAAATTTTCTTTTGCTGTGGTTTTGGTTTGCTTTCGCCTTTTTGCATCATCTAATCATTGTTTTGGGTTTTAGACTTTGGTTTTCATCGTCTGACCACTCTTTACAATGTGGTGATTTTGGTTGAGCAATCAACGATCAATTTTGTTTTGGTTTGCATCACTATTTCCCTTATTTTATTTGGTATTTCAGCCTTGAACTTTGCTTAAGCTTGCGAATTGGGTGGATTGCATTGTTTATGGTTTTCCTTACACGATAACTTACCTTGTGCAATCTAAAAGTTTTCATAATTATGATGCCTTGGTCCCACTCTTTACAATTCTATTTATTATTTCAGATGATAACAAATTTTTCAAAGATCGGTCTACAAAGTTGAAACGAGGCTGTGATCTATATTGAGTAATGCTAGGGTTTAAGCTCTTCCCTTTTCCACTTGGATGCCTAGCATTCTCCTCCCCCAAATCAGCAGCAGAAGGGGGACAGGGGGGTTGATCAGAAGCCTCCCAACAAAAGTGAGCTCTCCTTGTTGGAGGAATTTCACGGCCACATAGACATGAAAGAATAACCATCTGATGCTCAAGACACTATAAGCCCCTTCCTTACTGTACAACTTATAGTACTTTACACTCGATTGTAAAATTTGGGTATAGTTTTACAAACCTTCGACCGAAAAGATTGTTTCTTTTCCCTTGAACTTCATGGCCTTTGATTCGTTTGTTCTCATATACATCTTTTTTTTTCATAGAACGGAAAAAATAGAACGGTGGATATGAAGTTCCTTATTTCAGCTAAGACTTGTTTCCTGACATCTCTTGCAATCACAACGAACAAGAAATAATGGTGTTCTGGTTCGTCAGTTCATTCAATCTTTTGCAAGGGACAAACTTAGAACTTTCTCATTCACTGTTTACCTCAAACTGCTATTACCGTTTGTTAACCCCCTTTTCCATTTGTAAGGTTCATAGTAATTCTGATGTTTGGTGATCTGCGTGTGCTTGATTTTGGCTATATTTGCTGTTTGAGGAATGATTTAATTAGAACAAGGAAAAGAGAATCTCTAAATGTCAGTTGACTTCATGATCCTTATAAGAAATTCTTTCTTTACTGATTGATTAACTTTCTGACCACTTCCACACGATAATTTTAACTCTAAAATATTTACATGCATTATATGTTAATATGAAAAACAAACATCTTGTTTTTCTTAGCTATATCTCCGTCTTGTTTGGTGTGCCCCCTGTGCTTGAAAACTTGAGTTGTTGTTACCATCAAATTTTCCTGGAAAAAAACATCTGCTTCTTACCTGTTCTTATCCCTTTTGCGAGGATTTCTTTTAAGTATATAATGTCATTGCTAGTTGCCTTGAGCTTTATGCATCACATACAATTAAGATTGAACCTTCAAACGAAGTTGGTTTTATTGTTTATAAGTGAAACTTTTGAGGTGGAAAAGATGTGAGAAAGGGGACTTCTTTATTTCTGTTTATTCTTCCCTTTAATCAGTTCGCTCACTCTTCAAACAGTTGCATGGTGATGAACCACTAATACTAGGGCTGATTTGTGGCATTAAACTTTTCATTTTGTATGGCATCTTGTCCATAATGATCTTCTGCCCCACACAAAAAAATTCTAGATCCGCCATTTTCAGTGATGCATACAAACTATGAGAACTAAGACCTGGAAAAATTAAGAGATGCATGTGAACAACATAGAAACAGAACAATTAAGAAAAGGGAGGGACCTATATTGACACAACCCAACCAGCTACCAGGACGGATATTGTCATATAATGCCACCTATTTAAAGGTTAATAAGGCAAAAACATCGCCAAAACGTTCTATGGGCATTTCGCGACGTTTCAAAACCATGGTAGCTAACTTTTCCAACAGAAAATAAAATTTGAATGAACCTCTAATCAAATTAACGTTGACATTTAGACGGATATGGGGCCTTTAAATATGTGGTCGCAAATTTATCCAACATAAGGAAAATCCAATTGGACCCTATAATTAAATTCATGATGAGGTTCAAATGGATCTGGGGCCTTTAAAACCATGGTACTACCCTTTACAACAAGAAATAAAATCCGAATGAACCTATAATCAAATTCAGGATGAGGTTCAAACGGTTTTGTGGCCTTTAAAACTATGGTAGCAAACCTTTTCAACACTAAGCAAAATTCGAATGGACCTATAATCATATTACTGATGAGGTTCAAACGAATTTGGGGCCTTTAAAACTGCGGTAGCAAACTTTTTAACATGAAGTGAAATCTGAATCGACCTATAACCATATTCATGATGAGGTTTAAACGGATGTGGGTCCATTAAAACCATGGTAGCTAACCTTTCCAACATGAATCAAAGTCTGAATGGACCTATAAGTGTATTCATGATGAGTTTCAAACATATGTGGGAACCATGGTAGCTAACTTTTCAAACACGAAATCAAATGTGAATAAACCTATGATCAAATTCATGATGAGGTTCAAACAGATTTGGGGCCTTTAAAACCATGGTAGTTAGCCTTTTCAACAGGAAATAAAATAAAAATGGACTTATAATCATATTCATGATGAGGTTTAAATGGATGGTAGCTAACCTTTCCAACACAAAGCAAAATCTGAATGGATCTATAATCAAGTTCATAATGAGGTTCAAACGGATGTAGGGCCTTTAAAACCATGGTAGATAACCTTTCCAACACGAAATAAAATGTAAATAAACTATAATCAAATTCATCATGCAGTTCAAATAGATTTGGGGCCTTTGAAACCATGGTATCTAACCTTTCCAACATGAAATAAAATCTGAGTGAACCTATAATGAAATTAATGATGGGGTTTAGACGGATTTGGGGCCTTTAAAACCATGGTAGCTAATTTTTCCAACACGAAGCAAAATCCAAATGAATCTATAATCAAATTCATAATGAGGTTCAAACATTTCTAGGCCTTTAAAACCACGGTAACTAACAGTCCCAACATGAAGCAAAATCTGAATTGACTTATAATTAACTTCGTGATGAGGTTCAAATGGATCTACAACCTTTAAAATCATGATAGCTAACTGTCCCAACATGAAGCCTATAATCAACTTCATGATGAGGTTCTCATGGATCTGGGCCTTTAAAACCATGGTAGCTAACCTTGCCAATACAAAGCAAAATCCAAACAAACTTATAATCAACTTCATGATGAGTTTCAAATGGATCTTTGGCCTCTAAAATCATGACGGCTAACATTTCCAACTTATAATCAACTTCATGATGAGTTTCAAATGGATCTTTGGCCTCCAAAATCATGACAACTAACATTTCCAACAAGAAATAAAATTTGAATGAACCTATAATCAAATTCATGATGAGGTTCAAACAGATTTGAGGCCTTTAAAACCATGGTAGCTAACTTTTAGAACACGAAGCAAAATCCGAATGGACTTATAATCATATTCATGATTTGGTTCAAACGGATGTGGGGCCTCTGAAACCATGGTAGTTAACCTTTACAACACGAAATAAATATGAATGAACTTATAATCAAATTCATGATTTGGTTCAAACAGATTTGCGGCCCTTAAAACCATGGTAGCTACCCTTTCCAACAGGAAATAAATCTGAATGAGCCTATAATCAAATTAATGATGAGGTTTACATCGATATGGGGCCTTTAAAACAATGGTAGCTAATTTTTCCTTTCCAACACGAAGCAAAATCCGAATGGACCTATAATCAAGTTCATGATGAGGTTCAAACGGATGTGAGTCCCTTAAAACTGTGATAGCTAACCTTTCCAACACGAAGCAAAATCTGTACGAGCAAAATCTATAATCATATTCTTGATGAGGTTTAAACAGATGTGGGGCCTTTAAAACCATGATAGCTAACCACTCTAACACGAGGAAAATCCGAATGGACCTAGAATCAAGTTCATGATGAGGTTCAAACGGATGTGAGTCCCTTAAAACTATGACAGCTAACCTTTCCAACACGAAGCAAAATCTATACGAGCAAAATCTATAATCATATTCTTGATGAGGTTTAAACAGATGTGGGGCCTTTAAAACCATGATAGCTAACCACTCTAACACGAGGAAAATCCGAATGGACCTATAATCAACTTTGTGATAAAACCGTGGTAGCTTATCTTTCCAAAATTTCCTTAAAATTCGAATTAACATATAATCAAGTTAATGATGAGGTTCAAACGAATTTGAGGCCTTTACATGGCAGCTAATTTTTCCAACATGAAGCAAAGTCCGAATGGACCTATAATCATATTCATAATGAAGTTCAAACGGATTTGTGGCATTTAAAACCATGGTAGCTAACCTTTGCAACAGGAATAAAATATGAATGAACCTATACTCAAATTCATGAAGAGGTTCAAATGGGTATGGAGCCTTTAAAACCCTGGTAGTTAACCTTTCGAACACAAAGCAAAATCCAAACGAACCTATAATCAGTTTCTTGATGAGTTTCAAACCGATCTTTGGCCTTTAAACCCATGGTAGCTAATTTTTCCAACAGAAGCAAAATCCTATTGGAACTATAATCAAATTCATGATGAGGTTGAAATGGATATGGGGCCTTTAAAAGCATGGTAGATAATCTTTCCAATACAAAGCGAAATCTGAATGGACCTATAAGTGATGTGAAAATGAGTAAGTTGAGAGGATGTGAGCTGAGCTGATTTGATTAGATAGAGGTGAGAAGAACTATGTGCGAGCAACTATAATGCTCTCGCGTTCGCTTGTGGAACTAAGTCCCACACACAAACACACATATACACTAGAACCGCCACACTAGGGAAAGGCCTGATTCACTCGCCACCTATGCAGGATAAGAGTGAGGGAGATATAGTGAAAGTATGGAGCCAATACAATCTGATTTTTTATTTTGTAATCTGTCTATTTATGCTCAAAACAGACTCTCTGAGCTGAGTTCAAAAAACATTAACACCGGACAAGTTACTAGGTAGATTATTCTCATTCTCTGTGATTCTATGTTCTTTCTCAAGCTTTACAATTGAATGCATTAAATTAAGGGACCTTGGGAAATACTAGCTACGAATTCTCAGGAAATAGTTGCCACCATAAAACACTAACTACTAATTAAACTATTTAGAAAATTACAAACAAAACAGCTTAAAATGTCCTAGGAATTAGGTAAAGTTATGCATTAGTTGTGCTTCTAATTAAGGCCCTGAACTGCATTAACTCTAGTTTCCTCTATAATCTTCTGTTGTTGGACTCAAACTGCTTTGATACCAAGTAGGCTCCAACACTTGGTCTAGTACTGTCTTCGATTCCACGTGCATTCAATAAATTCCTTAAAATTCAAATTAATATATAATTGAATTAAAGATGAGGTTGAGATGACTTTGAGGCCTTTACATGGTATCTAATTTTTCCAACACGAAGCAAAGTCCGAATGGACCTATAATCATATTCATAATGAAGTTCAAATTGATTTGGGGCATTTAAAACCATGGTAGCTAACCTTTGCAACAGGAATAAAATATGAATGAACCTATAATCAAATTCATGATGAGGTTCAAATGGGTATGGAGCCCTTAAAACCCTGGTAGCTAACCTTTCCAACACAAAGCAAAATCCAAATGAACTTAGCTTCATGATGAGTTTCAAATGGATCTTTGGCCAATAGAAGCAAAATCCTATTGGAACAATAATCAAATTCATGATGAGGTTGAAACAGATATGGGGCCTTTAAAAGCATGGTAGGTAACTTTTTCAAAATAGACCTATAATCAAATTCATGATGAGGTTCAAACGGATGTGGGGCCTTTAAAACCATGGTAGCTAAAATTTACAACACAAAATAAAATCTGAATAAGCCTATAATCAAATTCATGATGAGGTTCAAATGTATCTAGGGCCTTTAAAACCATGGCATATAACCTTTTCAACACGAAACAAAATCTGAATGGACCTATAATCATATTCATGATGAGGTTTAAATGGATGTGGGGCCTTTAAAACCATGGTAGATAATCTTTCCAATACGAAGCAAAATCTGAATGGACCTATAAGTGATGTGAAAACGAGTGAGTTGAGAGGATGTGAGCTGAACTGATTTGAGAGAGTTGAGATGAACTATGTGCGAGCAACTATAACGCTCTCACATTCGCTTGTGGAACTGATTCCTACAAGCAAACACACATATACACTAAAACTGCTACACTAGGGAATGGTGATAAGGCCATAAAGAGAGTATGTTACAAATTACATTACGCTAAGAAAACTAATGAAACTTAGAGACTTATAAGAAAGCAAAGTAGGAAGTGAAAAATACCGTCAGTGAATCAAAAGATAAAATTTAAGAGGATTTATATAAAAAAAATAAACTCAAAAGAGGGTGAAAGAGATATTTTTAGGATAACTGGGGCTAAAGATAATAAAACTAAAGATCTTAATTATGTTAGATGCATTAAAGATGAGGATGAAAAAATTCTAGTGGCAAATGATGATATAAGAAATAGATGGAAAATTTATTTTTATAAGCTTTTTAATGAAAATAAAGATGTTAACATTAGCTTAGGAGAGTTAGCAAAATCAGAAAAGTATATAAACCAAAATTTCTACAGATGTATTCAAAAGAATGAAGTTAAAGAGACTCTTAAATATATGAAGGGTGGTAAATCGGTAGGACCTGTCAATATTCCTATAAAAGTTTGGAAAATACTAGGAAAAATAAGAATCACTTGGCTCACAAGACTATTTAATGAAATATGGAGAAACTAAAAGATGCCCGAGGAATAGAGAGCGAGTACATTTATACCCATAAAGAAGAACAAGGGAGACATTCAAAATTGTATGAATTATCGAGGTATTAAGTTAATGAGCCATACAATGAAATTGTGGGAAAGAATTATCGAACATAGGTTAAGACAAATATCAAGTACAATAGAGAACCAATTTGGATTAGTGCCAGGTAGATTTACTGTTGAAGCGATTCACCTTTTGAGACGTCTTATGGAACATTTTAGAGCAAAAGAGAAAGACCTTCACATGATATTTATTGATCTAGAAAAAGCTTACGATAGGGTACCGAGAGAGGTTCTTTGGAGAACTTTGGAAAAAAGAGGTATCCCATTGACATACATTAACCTTATAAGAGACATGTACGAAGGAATGACAGACTTCTTTCAAGTTAATACTAGGTTACATCAAGGATCAACTTTAAGTCCATACTTATTTATAATAGTGATTAATGAGTTAATAAAACATATTCAAGATGAAGTACCTTGGTGTATATTATTTGTACATGACATTGTGTTAGTGGTGGAGTCTAAGGAAAAAGTTAATAGAAAATTGGAACTGTGGAGAGAAACATTAGAAAGTAAAGGCCTCCGACTTAGTAGAATAAAGATCAAATATATGGAATGTAAGTTTGATCATTTGGTTACTTAAAAGGACATAAAAATTAAAATTGGTTGGCACACATTGCATCCCCCAAAAGGAAAGTTTTAAACACCTAGGGTCAATTTTTCAGAGTGATGGAAGAATTGATGGAGATGTTACACATAGAATTAATGTTGGTTGATTAAAATGGAAAGGAGCATTAGGTGTTCTTTGTGATAAGAAGATACCATTAAACTTAAAAGGTAAATATTATAGAGCACCAATTAGACCTGCCATGTTTTATGGTTTTGAGTGTTGGGCAGTTAATTATCAACATATACAAAAGATATCTGTGACATAAATGAAGATGTTGAGATGGATGAGTGGTCATACAAGAAAAAGCCCTATACATAATGAGGTTATTAGAAACAAATTAGGAGTGGCACCAATAGAGGATAAAATGAAAGAATATTGTTTAAGATGATTTTGACATATAGAAAGAAGATCAAAAGAAAGAACCTCTAAGAAGGTATGAAAAACTAAATTTGGAAAGTATTAAATGAGGTAGAGGACAACCACAAAAGTGTTGGAAAGAAACAATAAAGAATGATCTAGCTTATTGTAAATTAACTGCTAAAATGACACATGATAGGGCTTTGTGGAAATAAAGAATCCATATAGTCGACCCTGTCTAGTATGGGAAAAAGCTTAGTTGTTGTTGTTGTTGTGGTTTGGATCATTACTTCTGATAGTTACGTCAAATCAAACCCTGCAGCGTTTGGTCCATTTTGCATCTTTTACTTGAATCATTTAGTTGATTCAGTGCCATCCTTTCATTGTGGACATGGAAATGTGTACCTAGTACATTTATATGAGAGAGAGAGAGCCTACCTACCCACAATCATTGTTGGGTTAAAGTTATCTTTTTCTCAAAAGGAATGTGTTAAAGAGAAGCAGCCAAGCCTGCCAAGAGAATTCTCTCTTTTTGACTCACTTCAAACCTTGGACTGCACGGCATCATTAGGGTAACTTTCTATGATCAAACTCAAGAAGTTTATTTAGTTGAGCAGCAATGTTATTTACATATCAACAAGGAAGAAAACCATGATAATCCAACAAGTTGGGTGACATATATAGAGAGAGAGGTAGTGGTAAATACTCAAACCTTATTCATATATGCTCTAACATCTCAATTGTTTGATCTTTGAGATGATAAAGTGAAGATTATTTAATGCACATGATGCATTTAATATAAAATACAACTATACTTTTAATTCAAATCTTTATTGTTGATCATGCTAATTAAACATTGGAGATGTTTGAGTTATATATATATATATATATATATATATATATATATATATATATATATATATATATATATATATATATATGTTGTACCCAGTCAATGAATGAGTTTTGATTAAAAAATGTACAGAAGTTTTGGTTTTTGATAGGAATGAGGGAGAATTTCATTTTCTAACAAAAATAATGTATTGAAATTGGGTTTTTCTTTTAACAAGCATGCTATTGTTCAGCAACTGCTAGATCATTCAACTCATGGCTCATATCAGCTTTGCTCAACTTGTCTCAAATACTATTTCAAGTTGGTAAACAAGGTACAAGCAGCGCTTTTTTTTTGTTCAACTGGATTCGATCTCACGGGCCTCAATTCATTGAACTTCATGTGTGATCTTAGGCAGGATACACGGTCCATACAAGCAAGAATTTCGAATAATATATATAATCAAGAGTATCATTGGCTCAACTGGATTCTAGCAAACATAAAAACTTTTAATCTCATAAAAGAACTATAATAAAAGGTGTGCCTTTACTAGTGCCTACAGAAATCCAGTTACCCACAAAATAGAAGCTTTCTTCTAGCTCTTTGATTATTTTGCCATCAATCAGTTCTATTCCTTGAACAAGGGCAACATCCAAGAACCATCTTTTCCTTTTGTAGCATTTTTGAGTTGCTTGGCAGCTTCCTTTACGTAAGATGATAGGCTGATAGCTTCTCTGACTGAACCAAGAATAAAAAGCAAAATCTCAATCGCATGGCCTGTTTATAAAACAGACACAAACATATATAGACTGGATCCCGTACACTCTGACAATGTGCATTGCTACCTCCTCGTTGTTTTTCGGGGCAGGAGTGGAATATGGTTGAGTTTTTCATTTTCTCAAAGAGTCTTTTAAATTTTATATTACAAAAAGCAATAGGAGTATGCACGCTTAGAGGTGTGCAGGATTCAATCACTCACTCTCTCTCCTCATATATATATATAATATGTGTGTATACGTGTGTGTGTGTGTGTATATGGGAGAAGAGAGAGAGAGAATTGAAGATGGTGGGAAAGGCAGTTCAAGTATGACTTACTGGTGTTGAAGTATATGAAGGTGGGAAAGGCAGTTCAATGGCGAAATGCAGCCAAAGACTGGCAGTGCATTCAGGCTACACATGAAACTCGGTGCGCATACCCCGTTGCTAGGTGGGGCTCCTTAAATGGTGAAACTTGAATTAACTCTTAGGTGGTGTCGTTTACGAACGACTCGGTTCAAATGACAGAACAGCCCCGTCACCTATTCTAGTACTGTTTTCATCTAAGCATGCTTTGAAACCTTCAAGGGATCAGGTGCATCAGTGCGAGAAAGATTGTGCCCTGCAATTAAAGATTTAAAAATGTTTATTTCGAACTATTAAATACTTAACATAATTCTTTCTTTGTCGATTCTTGACATATACTAATCTTACAAGGGAAAACCTGGCATTGGTAGAATTTAAATTAATACTGAAAAATATTGTATAATAACTTAGCGCGATCGTGTTAAACGTGGTTAACATCTTCCCTTTGCACTTGCACGATTAACTAAGCTACCAACCGAGAGTTGTTTAGACATCAAATTAACCCCCAAAATAGAAAAGAAATCCTTTTTTAGAAGTAATGCCGTACAACCTATTGCCACAAAGTCATTTTTGAATTTAATAAAATCTTGAACAGTCATATCTCATGGATGAAGAAAGATGATAGCCCCGCCAAGAGGAAAAGCTGAACTTGGGGGTGGCTCCCACCTGGGATCCAGATTCCTCACAAGCTTTTAATGCTAACAGGACCACGTAAAATATAAAAATGTCCACATGTGATGTATGAAATAATTTAACAAAGTAATTAGCAAGCCGTAGCTTTTGCAATGTTTAATACAGTTCTTGGTACTTCTACTTTCATAATGGGAGATTCAATGTATATATATATATATATATATTATCCGGCTAGAAAGATGACTCATATCTACCTGTTGCTTTTTTATGGCACGAGTATAGTTTCAAAACTTTTAAAGAATTTAAAAAATAAAGAACATGTTATTATACTCATGTTCTCGAAAAGAAATGGTTGAATATGAGTGTAAGAATTCTTATAATGGTAGATTCAAAAAATATATAGAGAGAGAAATCAAATCCTTTCCATCTCTTATATGCCAACTCGTATCACTCATTGCTTTTCGGTAGCATGAGTATGATTTCAAACAATTTAAGGGTTTTCAAGAAAAGATAAAGGTAATGTTATTACACTCATATCTTCGAAAAAAAATGATTAGCGTATGAGTGGGTAGGGTCAGTGGTGAATAGGATCCTATATATATATATAGAGAGAGAGAGAGAGAGAGATGCACACTTATTAATAAGTGAAAGAGAGAGAAAAGGAAGTGTGATTCCCCAGGTTCTATAGCTGATAGGACCACCAAAAATGTTCAAAATTATACATGCATTCAACAATTTCATACAATCAAATTCAAAGCCTCCATGGCTTTTCTCATTTCTACAGCTTGACATCAAACATTATTTATACTTGTCAAAGAAATTTATATAAGTATAATGAATAAAATATATTGCTTGACTAATGCCCTATTAGAAACAGCATAAAGAAACACCCTTCAGAGTCAACTTTGGCGTTTGCACGCATGCACGGTATCCACTAACTAACAAAAACCTCAGTCTTCATTTCTACAACAGTAATTTATTAATCCTGTAATTTTCAGCCAAGTTGTACTCAATCTAGTTGAGATCCCCTCCCATTTTTATATTCAAGTCTTTCTCTGAATATTCAAGTTAACTATTTATCTTTTATATTTTTAGGCTCACATGGAGATGTGTGGAAGACATGAATGAATATATTCAGGTTATATCACTAAGATGAGAGACATGACTCCATGTTCGTTGTCCTAGAAATTCAACACCTAAATTTATTTGTTTTCCCTTCAATCATTGACGGGAACCCTTTTTCGGGTTAAAAAATAATTAGTTGAATATATCATGCTTTCCCTGCGAACCTCATAAAGTTATGGATGTTTGCGCAAGAAAGGAAAAGACACTTTTTTTTTGTTACAAGAGGAGGCCACGTGCACCCTTTGTGACACAACAACAACGGTGCTAGAGCATCCAAGTGTTGAGCTCACGTTGTGGGTGCGAAACACGAATTTTTTTTAACAAACGAGTTCAAAACCTAACACACACAACCCAAATCACCACCTGAGTAATGAGAGTTAGAGAGCCCGCTCTCGGTGCAAAGAAACATGCATTCTATCTTCAAGCCCAATGGTCATAGAGCCTCACCTGGTTGCAGGTGTCGACTCACAAGTCAAAAGACTATTAGTTTGATACTTGCAGGAGTCCATTTGACTTTGGTCTTTCCGTTATACCAAACGATTTCTTTTTTGTTATACGAGAGACCGAAGTTGTGCACCTTTCAGGAGTTTGACTCTCTAACGCGGCAAAGGCATCGAAGCATCGTGCCGTTGAGTCACCTTTCAGATACACAATTGTGAAAGAAGGGAGTGGTAGAAAAAATGCTACAAGTTGTCATTGAAGAACACTAGATGAGCTTAATTAGTTAAAATAAGAGTGAGCAAACGTGTTGTTTCGACAAAGCGTATGTAAAACATTTGTTTTGTTTATTATTGTAGCCGCGCTTGAGGGTCACAATCAATTAGTCATTCCACTCAAAGGTAGGGCATTTCCTATTTTTGTAGGAACTTCTATACTTGAAACAATGGTATCTCCAATTATAACCCCTCTAGGGTGTAAAAGATTCTCTATAGTGTATAAGACAAATGTATGCATTTCGATTAAGGTCGTATTCTATGGTTACGATTTTTACCATATATGTCTTTTTCATTCACTTGACAACATACACGTTCAAAATGACAAGGACCGTATTCAACAAATAATATTGCTGAGAAACATGCCTCGATATTGTTGCAATACTGAAAAATTGGGAAACGTACCTACCAATGCACCGTAACCGAATGCAGGCGTTTGTCTTGAAACAATCATGATGCCACACTATATTATGTATAAAAAGCAAACGCGAAATTGGATAAGGTAGCCATTTCCAATGAGGATTCTAATAGCTTCATCATATCCAATGACATTATCTTACGGCAAACCAAATTGTAAATACCCGAATGCTGCAATTTGATGGGATGAAAATAGAATTCAAGAGATTTCCTATGTTTTTTCTTTTCTTTTCAGTGAGTTGATCAAGAAAAGAATGTAGCGGCTGTTTCTGTCGAGAATGATGGATGGGACAAATAGCGCACCACTCACTGAAACATTAAAGTAGCTTAGTGGTTTCAATCGAAAGCAATCAAACCTGACTTGGAACCAGATCTAAGATCAAGGACTTCATGGTTCAATTCCAATTGCATCTTCCATGAAGCCAGAACCGGTGGAACCACCGGTTTGTATTTTGCTTATTTCTTATCTTTTGATGATTTTTCTCGGTTTCAAGCAATTTAAGACCAAAACTCGAATTGGAACCAAAACCGATGGTTTCAAATCAGAACCAAAACCAAACTGGTCATGATTCAGTTTTGTTTCCTTTGAGGAAAACTGGAACTGGTCATGTCTAGTTGAAATATTCACATGGAATCATTTTGGGTAAAATTATGTGGGCATTTTTAAATAATGATATTCGAACAGCCGGTTTTGCTAACTTCAAAACTCGAAAGGTTGATCACGTATATTTGCGTAATCGGTGCCTATTTCACGAAAATTTCACATAAAATATGACAAATCATAAATTACACTAAAAGAAATAAAGGACGTGGGTTTTTTATTCTTTTTCAAGTGATAAGAAAGCAATATAATCCATGATTCTATCGTAGTCGTGGAGTTGAATGCCACGGTAGGGTACTTTAGTCAATAAAATTTTAGGGCGAAAGGGACCGGTTTTGTTCCCTTCATAAATAAACTCTGTCGGTTGAGCTCAACGATCACGCATCTGGTGGTAGTTGACATACAACAGACAAAATTGCCTTCCCAGTTTGGAGTTTGTTCAGGTAGAGAAAATCGAACTCCCTGCTTCTTTAAGAGAGAATGTGAGGGTACTTTTGTCTTAAAATGTACCTTTTCTTCAGTTGATTTTTTGGGTAACGGTGGCTTCCACGTAAACTGAATCAATTCAAGATTATTAAATTGTCCTTCTTATCGTAGTCAAAAGACAAGGATGATTCTCTCGTGGTGTTTTAAAAGCCTAGTTGAGTTTCAAGTGGGCCTTTAAGATTGCATCACTATTGGAATATAAAAGAGCGATTTTCCGATTCTTCCTTTCATTTTCCTACAAAAGAAAAAATGAACACCTCCATTAAAGGTTTAAAACAACCAAGGATAAAAATCAGAGGCTATGGGTTCGTACCCTCGGGGCCAAATGTTGAGTTATGGCTTGTGTTTGTCGTAGGCACTAATGTGGGTGTCAATGAGGATAAAGAAAGCAGCAATTTAGACCTTAATACAAGCAAGTCCAACTCTGGTCATGAACAACAACAACATTGAATCAACCGCCTGTTACCCGTTATTGAGCCCAATACCAAGAGGAAGCACACATCCTAGTCATCACTCATGCCACCTAACACTTACATGGAGATCTTGGACAAGTAGCATCTCACTCCAATAACTACCTAACATCTAGTTTTTGTCTATTAGCTAATTAGGCAGTAGATTAACTGTTAGTTTGGGCAATTAATACAATGTTTTGTTCACTGGTTGATTGGGCAACAATATTAACTCTTGCCTTCTCTTTCATTGGTCAACTAAGGAGGCTTATTCCCAGCTATAAAATCACTATCACCATATCTATAAGATACCTTTTGTTGCTCTATCAAGTGAAATACGAGTTTTCATTTGTTTATCTTGGAGTACAAGTTGGTGCTTGTTCACTCTCACTTTCATCTCTCCTCTTACATGTTGTTCCTCTTTCATCCTTCCCCGGTTTACCAAGTTCATTATCCTTATCAGCCCTAACTGTGTTAGAGAATTCCTTGAAGGCTAGAAACCATTGTAACCAAAACGCCTAACAACTGTTTGGTTAACATTATTTGATGCTTTCATTGAGATCTTGCACATTACAAAAGCAATCTCTTCACAAGGTCAGTTCAATACTTTTTATTCTGTTATGTTATTCCCAATCTCATCTTAAAACCTAGTTTCTTCTCAAAAAGTCAAACCCTTACTTTCATTACTAGTTTCTTGTAAGTCAGTTCGTTACTTTCATAAACCTGTTTCCCCCTCCAATGTTATCATTTCGCTCTACTCAAAACTCATGCCTTACTATTCTTACCCATCATCACAGCCTAAACATGTGGTACCATTCCAATCCTAGTCCTACAATCATGTCTATCTCTAATGCATTGAGTTTCCATAGACTTTTGGTTGCTCATAATCCATTGAAATGTAAAGGGACGTCCCTTGAAGACACCATCTGGAATAAAATTAACCAACGACAAGAATAGATGTAGAAGCAATTACCAGAGATATCTCAAATTCTGGCAAGCATTGTGAAACACCTAGTCATCGTCCCATCGAAAGAAAGCATGTTGAAAAATTCATGCAGATGTACACCTGCAGTCAATCCACCAAATGTTACATTTGTTTCGACTATGGACAACAACTCATTGATTGTTCATATGTCTACAAAGAAAGCATTAAATAACTTATAAATGTGCTCAAGGATACCAGTAAACACTTTGTTAAATCTAGGAAGGTTTGAAGCTCTTTTGAAAACCTTGATTCAAACTCGAACAAGTTCTAGACACACTTAGTAGTGAGGTTGATATCAATAAGGCAACCAATCTGGTTACCAAAGATTCTGTAGTGGTGGACATCAAGCCGACCATAGAAACAACACAATATGTTTCCAACAAAGGGAACTCACACATACCCGACTTGATTTCAGCTACCCATAATTGTACCATAGATGATCCTCAGTTTAACAAACTTACTATGGTAACAAGGATGTCCGAAGAATAATTACAACCTTCACTTATCCCTTTACCTCTTTGAAAAACAAGCAAGAAAAATAGTGGGTGGATAAGATCTTCGAGTATTATCAAAACTCCAAAGAAAGGAAATGTCGCTTGCTTATTTTGGAGTTCACCGATTATGGTAATCTCTGTTAGAACAAACTCTAAGACTAACAACACAGGGAAGAAGATGAGGACATAACAAGTTGGAGCTTGATGAAACGAATCATGCATAAGAAATTTGTTCCTGACTACTACTGGCAAGAGCTCTACCTTCAGTTACAAAGCTTGCGACAAGGTGGGCTCAGCATGGAGGACTATGTCAAAGAGTTTGATACCTTGATATTGGGTTGCGAAGTATATGAACCACACTAGCAGACCATTGCCCGATTTCTTCGCAGGCTAAACAAAGAACTAGCATGAAATTAAAACTTTTTTCATTCGTTGAGGACGGTTTTCAACTTGTTATTAAGGTCGAAAGATAACGGAGAAATGCCCCTCACCTTAGATATTTGGTTCCTAAGCCAACCAAAAATAAGGCTTTCTTAGGTACGTACTTCCAAAGAAATCAAGAAAGTTGGACCTATTACCGCAACGAAGCCTGATCGAAAGCAAAAAGATGTGGCTTAAAACTCTTGTGCTATCTATCATAGTTGTGACATTTAATGTTTTAAATATCTCAGCCATAGGCATATC
Source organism: Brasenia schreberi (assembly GCA_036023115.1). Lineage (NCBI taxonomy): Eukaryota > Viridiplantae > Streptophyta > Magnoliopsida > Nymphaeales > Cabombaceae > Brasenia > Brasenia schreberi. Next base: position 14,035,390 of record JAYKKT010000078.1, on the reverse strand, counting down.
GCTTCTCAATGCCCCAACAAGCGAATGATGGTGATACGTGAGTCTTTCTAGTCACTAGATAGTGAGGACGAACATACCCCTGAAGATGTTGATGCTGAAACTATTGAAGTTGCAGATGAAGGAGAACTTCTCGTCATACATAGGGTCTTGAGCTCTCAAACTACTCCTGAATAGGAGCAGTGTGATAACCTATTTCATTTTCGCTACATAATTCCCAATAAAGTTAGTTTGCTCATCATTGATGGCAGCAACTATACCCATGTGGCAACTACAAAATTAATCAAGAAGCTGAGTTTACCCATCATAGCTCACCCACATCCTTACAAGTTGCATTGGCTCAACAATCAAGGAAAAATCTTGGTTCAACAACAAGGTAATGTGTCAATATACATTGGTAAGACTTACCAGGACTCCATTGTATGTGACATGGTTCCAATAAATGAGGTCATCTCTTATTGGCTCGATCATGGCAGTTCGATTGGCGAGCATTGCATGATGGCTAAAGTGTAGATGTGAAATTTTATTTCAAAGTCTATGTAGAGACTTGAAATAATTTTTCACAAAACTACGTTGTGCTGAGAGTGCCAGTTAGTTTACTCAAACTAATAAAGATGATTTTCTGACTTTAATGGTGATTGCGAGGAAGTGAGATCTTTTCGACCTAGGCCTTTTTGAACCAGTGCTCAAAGGTCAACCTAGACGCTTTGAGAATTTGTTTCAAATCTGGTGTGTTTTCAAAATTAACTTTCAATTGTCATTAACTTAGCCAAATTCGTGCACTTAGCTTATGGAAGAAGAAATTTCAAAGTTCTGAAAAACATAAATTGGTTTTGTTTTTAGAGACTTGTTTTTGGATTTTTCTTACCAGAGTCTAAATCTCCAAAATTCATGAAAATTTTACAACGAATAGAGAGTAATATGGAAATTCAGGAACTATTTTTATTTTGATTTTATGTGTTGTGAATGTGCACAATTAAATCAGATATTGACCCTTGCTCAGACATTCGGGACAGTTCTGTGACAGAAATACAAAGGTCTAGTAAAACATCTATATCTCGGTGCATAGACCTCTGATCTTTATTAACTTAGTTTTGTTGGAAAGCTATAAATATCAACTTTCCAATTAGACCAGTTTCAATGAGATTGGTTCACTGCAGACAAAGTTTTGGGATGATAACCCAAACTTTGTTGTAGAAAATAGGGGTTTGATAGGTTCTGTTCCGATTTTAATGATCTGTTCCGATTTTAATTATGTAGTTGCACGGTCCTAAAATTCTTAAAAATTTTAACAAAGGTAGGTCTGTGTGTAGGTTGGGTGTGCAAAGTTTCAGAACATTTGAGCAGATAGTAAGGAATTAAAAATAAAACACCGGGCATATGCAGGATGCAAAAAACAAGTTTTCAGGTTTTAAAATGTGTATGAATGCATTACATCCGAATGTAAAAGTTAATTCACAGCAATCAAAAGGTAAATGACTAAAAAAAATAAAGTAAAATATGTTTATAGCGGATTAGGAGACATAAGAGATTATATCATATAAAGGGATAGAAAAAACTTCAAATCAAACACAGAATAAGCATGAATCAAATGAAATTTGGGCAGCTGATATCTATCTATTACATCAATTGAATGGAGTTAGCCGCTGCTTAATTATAACCCCTTTAATTGAATGGAAATAAGGAAGAGATCAAAGCAAAGAAGAGGGAAGAAACCAACCTTGATTTGGGGAAATCCTTGGCTATGGATGAATACAGTTTGGGGTGGGCAGCACCTCCAAACTTCTTCTTCCTCTCTCTCTTTCTCTTCCTCTCTCTCTCTCTCTCTCTCTCTCTCTACCTTCTTAAATTCTCCTTTAATGCTGAAAAACTAGCCCCAAGGCCTCTATTTATAGGCCTAAGGGAAGGAGCCTAGAGCCTTCCATGGTTTGAACATAGATGCAATTTCTTTGACCCAAGTTTGATCCGATTCCCAAAGTTGACCCATTCATGCATATGGGGTGGGAGGGTGGTCCCCTCTTAGCCCATGTGGGCTTGGTGCAGCCCACATGAGCTGCATTCTTCATTGGGCTTAGCTAGGTGAGCTGGACTCACCCTAACTCGCACCTTGTTTGACCATGGTAGCTTGCCTCGAGTCTTGACTTGGGTTCTTTGATGCCCAACTTGATTCGACCTTGGTTATGTCTTTAGTCAAGCCTTTGATTTGATATAAATGCAGCTTGATCTTAGTCTCGTCACTCCTAAGTCAATCCACCAACCAGTCACCGAGCAGTTCATATGGAGACATTCTAATATCGCGCAGATTATGTCATGCTTCTCCGATTTACCGTGTTGTGAGTTATTTCCTCTACTCTTCTTGTTAAGACAATCCCTTTTGTAGTGTCCCATCTTATCACAGTTGAAACACTTGATTCGAGAAGCGGCTTACTATATTTTCTTAAAAGATTGACCGTCCTTTTTATTATTTTTGTCAAATTTCTTATTTGGTTTATTTCTTCTTTCGTTGGGTTTGGAGCTAGACCCTATCTCATCTTATACTACTAGCAATTTCTTTCTTTTGTTTTTGTTCGTATGTTCTTGCTCAATTACTAGTTTTAGGGGTAATTTAGAAAGATTTATTTCAGGTCCTAGTTTGAGGATAGTAGTGACCATGTTCCATGACGGGAGAAAACTATTCAGTATGGTGGATATCTACATCGGTTTCGGGGTGATTGATTTGGTTATAACTAAATCTCTTGCCATTTACCAGCATATGGTTCACATGTTCTACTATATTATCTCCTTCTTTCATTTTGTAGGAGTTATATTTTTATAGCAACAATTGAACATATAGATTGAAAGTTGTATCATATTTAGTTGTTATAGAGTCAAACAACTCTTTTGCGATCTCGAATTCTTCGAAGACCATAATCAAGTCATCCTCCATGTATGTCAACATGACCGTTCTCGCTATCGTGTCATCTTTAAGAAATATGTTATATATTTCTCTTTGTTGCTTTGTGGCATCTGGTGGTGGCAGACGCAGTGTTTCTTTTAAAACGTACACTATACCTTTAAGTTTTAGAGTCAGCGATATTTTTCTCTTACATGTTTAGAAGTTTAGAACGTCTAGTTTTTCTATCTTCACTAGTTCCAATACACATATTCTTGAGTTTATTTTTATGAGTTTGACAAATTTAACAAATAAACAACCTAAAAGGAAAACATTTACCAAGCAACAAATCACAGATAACACAATTCTAATTAACATAGTGCACAATATCCAAATACTAAATTGAAAATATCTCATCTTATATTATAAAATCAAGCTTGGATAATTCTATAATTTTTCCAAAAAATTTCTACTTCTGATAATTTCCCAAAACACTAGGGGTAAAAAAGTAATTTTTTTGTTCGTCCAGCTCTATAATTTTTTATAAAGACCAAGAACAAAATAATAAAATCAGTGTTTGATTTTTCTAAAAAAATCATCACTGAGGGGGTAAATTTGTATTTTTGCCCCTTAGCCGAATATGTAATTTTTACAAAAGATAAGGGCAACTTTGTCTTTTGTAATAGCAGTATATTAAAATTTTTATCGGGTAAGGGTTGAAAAGTAATTCAGTCTCCTAGTTTTTCATAATTTTCATAAACTGCTAGAGGGCAAAACAAACTTTTTGCTCGATTGAGGGTAAAATAAAATATTTGAATATTTTGGTAATTTTATCCAGTGACAGTTTGTAATTTTAAAAAATCAGCTAGAGCAGAATGGACTTTTCAGTCTACTGCCCAAGGCAAGTTTCCAAAACTAGGGGTGGTTTTGAAAAATCATTGGTTTTTGCCCACAGTTTTTCAATTGATATAAAATGGGAGGAAAGAGATCGAATCTTCGAGAGGAAGAGATATAGAGAGAGAGAAGAGTAGAGCTCGGCTTGTAGCTGCCCACTGGCCTTTTGGTCGGGCTCCGTCGATGGCTTTCTGACCCGCTTGTAGCCCTCTAGTCGAGGCTTCTCCTATGGCCTTGTAGCCAAGGGCTTCACCTTTTTCTTTTTCTTCTAACCGAGGCTCCGCCTATGGCCTTTTGGCCAAGGGTCCTCTTCTCTGTGTTTTTTCACCTGGGTCGGCTTTTGCCTTGGCCCTACCCTGTCTTGACCTGGGTCAGGTTTTGCATGCCTATACCCTATCTCGACTCGGGCCAGATCTCGCCTTTGCCCTAGGCTGGCTTTTGCTTGCCTTTGCCCTTTCTCGACCTAGGCTAGATCTCACTTTTGTCCTGTCTCGACTTGAGCCAGTTTTTTCCTCCTTCTGTCCTATCTCGAACTGGGCTGACTCTTTGTAATAGGGAGTCTTCTTCCTCCTCTCTTTTTTTTTTTACAAAAACTAATAGTACCTAACAGAGGGAGACCGGAAGTTGCAGAGGGCATAAAGATAGCCCACCTAGGGACCAACATTGGTATCAAGGCCTCGTTCATCCTTCAAAAAAAGGTACGTAACAGCTTGGCCTGTGAAGAAGAAATGAGAAAAACTGGTATGAAATAATTTGCTTTTGAGGTTTCCTGACAATAAGATTTTTCTAAGAGGGTTTCACTTCGATTTTCACGTGTGTTTGATCTCTTCACTACTCTCTATTTATAGAGCAACACCTGTTCCTGAACCCTCTCGGATTCTCTACTAGGCTTTCCTCAACTGAAGCTCTTATCTGGTCAGTTACAGGTAACTCCTAACTGACTGACTGTTACGGCTTGTTATGGCCGTTAAAGACCATTCCCACAACCTTTCTACCAATAGTGATTGGATGGTCAGTCCAACCATTTTTGTGGTGGGGTTGCCGAGAATGGTCACCTTATCTTCACACAAGTAAGAAACATGTACACCTGAATGTGACTCGATTTTTATTGTTGGGTACAATCATAGAAATTTTAGGTCATGTTCTTGTGGAGCTTCCATGGAGCACTGAGTGGACTGGACTTGACAACTGCACTCAAAATTGATCGGATATGTAAGGGTCATGAACCCGGGAAACATGTCCAATTAACAATGAGAGAAAAACAAGGTTTTTGGAAGTTTAGTGAGGATATTCTTGACATTTACATGCGTAAAATTTTGACATTTAAATTGTACTTAACGATAAAGTGAGTATAAAAAGGGGAGTTGCGGCTCCGACTTTCTTAATTTCGCATTTGGTTCATGTTCGTTCCCCCCGGATTTGGATACGAGAGAGAGAGTGTGTTGGAATCTTCTTGCCTGATTCGGGCTTTCTCCGAGCTTCAAGTTCGTTGCTGTCAAGCTCTTCCAAGTACGCCTACAGTAGAAGGTGAATTGATCTTGGTTTCTGTTTGAGGTCTCCTCACATCAGATTTCTTCCAAAAAAAAGTATGTATCTGTGTTTTTCAGTCTCTATATATTTCAGGATATTTGTAAACTTACGCACTGCTCTGTATTTATAGAGCAATGTGAGCTCCTCCTTTCTCTAGGTTTTTCCTACTGAGTTTTCCTCTTCATGAGCCTTTCTATCTGGATTGTTACCATGATTTTCGGTAACGGTCTTACTGTTAAGATTTTTCTACTTATGGCAATCTCTCTTGTAACCAAAAACATGGGTAAGGGTTGGACAACAGTTACCTATGTTGGGTTGTCGAGAATGGCTACAACCTAACATCTCCCACTTGGCCATTCGAGCGAAGTGTACTGAAATGCTGGTTTTCCCCCTACTTTTGTAAGATTTACCCAGTAATGTCCTTTCATGATTGTTGTTGTAATCACTACCTGTTGTGTGGTTATTTCCCTACACAACAATCAAGCATACCTCAAACCCATGTTCGTAACATGTTTTGAGAAAAGTTCCTCTGTTATGCCTTTAGTTAAGGGGTCTGCCAACATATCATTTGTTGGCATGTATGAGATGGATATTTCTTTTCTCATAACCATATCATGAACATAGTGGTATTTAACCATTATATGCTTGCTTTTTGAGCAATCAACTCTACTCTTGATAAGAGTAATTGTTGTATTGTTATCACAGTAGATGACAACTGGCTCGTCGGTTATTTCTAACTTTAAATCATGTATGAAATGGCTTATCTAGACAACACTTATTGTAGCCATACACCAAGCCACATACTTAGCTTGTTGTGTATGGAACGCTACACAACCCTATTTCTTACATGCCCAAGAAACAACAACACCTCCAAATAAGAATATTTGACCTAAGGTAGATTTGTTGTCATCTTTGCTTCCAGCAAAGTCAGCAACTGAGTATCCTACCACTTTCAGAACATCTGCTTGAAAACACAATTTCAAGTCTTTTGTTCCTTTGAGATATCTTAAAATCTTTTTTACAACTATCTCGAGAAATCTTTATACCTAGGATATAGGATGCTTCTCCCATATCCTTCATTTCGAACTTTGAGTTTAACCATGACTTGGTTTTGACAATCATCTCATTGTCATTCCCAGTCAACAATATATCATCTACATATAATCATAGGATGACAAAGTGGCTCCCACTGTTACAAGTATATATAAAGTGATCAAGCTCATTAGCCACAAACCCAAGTTCAATAATGGCATTTTGAAAAGTCAAATATCATTGATGATGTGACTATTTCAGGCCATATAAGGATTTTCTCAACCTATATATTTTATCTTCTTGGCCTTCAACTATATATCTTTTGGGTTGTTACATATATATGATTTCATATAAATCTCCATTTAGAAAGGTTGTCTTTACATCTAACTGATATAAGTCCAAATTATAATATGTAGATATTGCCAAGATTATTCTTATGGATGCAAATTTTGTAATTGGAGAATATGTCTCAACATAATTTATTCTCTTTTTTTGCGAAAAACTCTTTCAACCAACCTCGCTTTAAACTTATCGATTGAACTATCGACCTTGTATTTCCTTTTTAGAACTCATTTACAGCCTATAGCTTTCCTTCCTTTTGGCAAAACAGTTAATTCCCATACTTGGTTTTTCTCAATGGATTCAATTTCCTCATTCATGACTTTCCCCCAGTTTGTTGCTTCTGATGAGTTTATAGCTTGCTAATAAGTCAAGTTATTAGTCAACTCATTCAAATCCACCGAATTACACACTTTTTCTGCAAGATAAGTGTGATAATCCTTTAAGTAGGACGGAGTGGCTATAAGCCTTTTATGTCCACTTGAGGTTTCGGTTGTTTAAGGAAGATCTTCTATGGGTTCTAATGATGATTGATCTACGTCTACTAGATCATTAGTATACTCATCATTATTTTTGAGGATCTCATTCTTAGTGTCTTATAAGAATTCAACATCTCTGCTTTCAATTAATCCGTGGTCCTTATGATAAAACTGATATCCCTTTGAACATTTAGGATATCTAATTAATATACATCTCAATGACCTAGTGTCTAGTTTGTCTCTAGACTGATCAAGGATCTTTACTTATACAATAGATCCCCACCTCCTGAGATGACCTAGGTTGGGTTTTCTTCAAAATCACATCTCATATGGTATAGTGAATACAACTTTACATGGTACTCTATTGAGTATGTATACCATTGTACTTACTGCTTCTCCCCAAAATATCTTTGGTAGAGAGACATCAATCAACATTGACCTATCATATTTAGCAAGGTTCTATTGTATCTTTAAGGTACACCATTCTGTTGAGGTGTCCTAGGCATTGTATTTTGCTTTCCAATACCAAAATCTTTACAGAATTCAAGAAATTCTACAGAGGTATATTCTCCATCTGTATGTGATCTTAAGACTTTGATTGAATGCCCCAATTGGTTTTTCACTTCCTACTTATATTCTTTAAAAGCTTTTAGTGCCTCAAATTTATGTGTCAAAAGATATAAATACATATATATTGAGTAATCATCGTTAAAGGTTATAAAATAAACTTTTCTACGATGTGACCTTACTCTAAATGGTTCACATATATCCGTGTGAATGACTTCCAACAGGATTGTTGCCCTTGTTGACTCTTTAGGAAAAACTTTTCTTGTATAAAAGTTTCGCACTTGTTGAAAGTATTTTCCTAAAATCTAGGTAGTAAGTCAAAGTTGGATAATTTTCTCAATATTTTCAGACTTATATGCCAAAGGCGTTTATATTAATATTAAAGAAAATATACTTGTAAAGTTTTGAGGAAAATATTATATACAAGCTTCGCACTTGTTGAAAGTATTTTCTCAAATTTAGATAATAGAAAATTATTAATTATCTCAAATCACACATTCACATCAATATTAAAGGCACAATCAATATAAGCAGAAGGATTTCCATTTTCATTATCATTTAATTTAAATTATCCATGTTCTACATCAAACTCCCCGAAGAATAATATTCTCCCATGTTTCCCCACAGTCACTTTGTTTGGAATAAATCCAACCTCAAAACCTTTCTTTACTAATGCAGGGACCGAAACCAGATTGCGCCTTATTGATGGCACAATTAATATACCAGTTAGTACAATCGGTTTGCCTTATATAAAGATTCCAAAGGACCTAGTACCCAAAACATCTGAGAATGTGTTATTTCACATGTTCTCCTCGTTTGTATTCCTTTAGATCCATTGCTCCTTCCTTTGTTTTTGAGATGTGTCTGGTAGCTCCAGAGTCGATCTACCAACTTGTCATTGAGTGGTTTATATACAAACATTCAAATATCACGTAGATTATATCCTGCTTCTCTGACTGTTCACGCTGTGGGTTGTTTGCTCCACTTTTCCGGTTGCGGCAATCGCTCTTGTAGTGTCTCATCTTTCCACAGCTAAAACACTTGACTCTAGAAGCGATTTCCTACATTTTCTTAAAATATTAACCGCCCTTTTTGTTATTCTTGCCAAACCTTTTGTTTGATTTATTTTTCTTTTGGTTGGTTTTGGAGCTAGACCTGATCTCATCTTGTACCACTAATAATTTTTTTTCTTATTTTTATTAATGTGTTCTTGCTCTATTGCTAGTTTCAGAGGTAACTCAGAAAGGTTAACTCAGAAAGGTTAATTTCAGGCTCTAACCTGAGGGCAGTGGTGACCATGTTCCATGATAGAGGTAAACTGTTCAGGATTGTCGATATTTCCATCGGTTCTACGATGACTGACTTTGTCACAATTAGGTCTCTAGCCATTACTAACATGTGATTTATATGTTCTACTACGTTGTCTCCTTCTTTCATTTTAAAGGAATTGTACTTCTGTAGTAGTAATTATATATGCAGTTTAGCAGTCGTGTCATATTTAGCTATTATTGAGTCAAACAGCTCTTTTGCGGTCTCATATTATTTGAAGACCCTAATCAAGTCATCCTTCATGTATGTCAACATGACATTCCTTACTATTGTGTCATCTTTTAGAAATGTTACATTTTTATCTATTGCTCAGTTGTGTCTGGTGGTGGCAGACATACAGTTTTTTTTAGTATGTACTCAACAACTTAAAGTGTTAGAGGAAGTGAGATTCTTCTCTTACATGTTTGGAAGTTCAAAACGTTTAATTTTTGAGTTTTTGCCAATTCTGACACACATATTATTCAATTCATTTTTATGTGTTTGGTAATTATAACAATTAGACGGTCTAAAAAAGAAACAATAAATGAGCAACAAAACACACATAATAGAAATCTGATTAGAACGATACATAATATCATAAAAATGAGTTGAAAATAACTCATTTCTTAATAATAAATAACATGGGATAATTTTTAATTTTTCCAAAAAATTCCGCCTTTAATAATTTCCAAAAATATCAGGGTAAAACTATATTTTTAACTATCTATCCACTTTTGGTATTTCTGTAAAATTCATAATTGATCGAGGATAAATGTATAATTTTATCCCTCAATTCGAATCTAGAATTTTCAACCCACAGTTTTCATTGGGTATAAAACCCTGAGGAGAGAGAAATCAAACAGAGAGGGAGAGAGAGAAACGGCCGAGCTTTATTCTCCTTGCCTACGTTTCTCTCTGGCGGAAGGCAGCCTTCTGTGGCAGTTTTTGACCTTCTAGCGTGCGGCCTTTCTATGGCGATTTTCGGCCTTTCGGCTTGCTGCCTTTTGGTAGCGGTTTTCGACCTTCTGGCTTGCGGCCTTTGTATGACAGTTTCTGGTCTGTGGCCTTTCTATGACGGTTTCCAGCCTTCTAGCCTACAGCCTTTTTGTGGTTGTTCTCAGCCTTTTGGCCTTTTTCGTTGTCCACCATGGCCTTCCCTTTTCTTTTTTTTGTTGTTCTGGCCGATCTTTGCACTGTCTTGACTTATGCAGGGTTTACCCTCTACCGTGTCATGGCTTAGGCAGAGCTCATAGAAAAACAAGAAGCTCTCTCCTCTTTTGTGTTTTCTTTTTCATTTTTTTTTTGTTTTTCACATACTAATCATGTACCTGATTTTGCAGGGTCAAGAACGTGGCCCTGATACCAGATGTTGGAATTTTCTTGCCTGATTCATGCTTTCTCTGAGCTTCAGGTTTGTTGATCTGTGTTTTTCAATCTCTGTATATTTCAGAATATTTGTAAACTTATGCACTACTCTATATTTATAGAGCAGTGCGAGCTCCTCTTCTTTCCAGATTTTTCCTGCTAAGTTTTCCTCTTCAGGAGCCTTTGTATCCGGCTTGTTACCATGATTTTCGGTAACGGTCCGACTGTTAAGATTTTTCTACTTATGGCAATCTCTCCTTTAACCGAAAACACAGGCCAGTCCATCCGTTACCTATGCTGGGTTGCCGAGAATGGCCACACCCTAACATTATCTGTCTCCCAGTTCATATGGTACGCATATGCTCTCTCTCTTATATGTGTGTGTGTTTGTGTACATGATTGTAGACACCCAAAATTTTCTTTTAAAATTCGTACCTTTTTAGGAAAGTAGCTATTTTTGGTAATTTTGGGTTTTCGAAGGAAAAAGGCACTAAACGAGTTGTTTCGGTACCAAAATTTTATAGAAGCTTTAAAATGATGAAAGAATACTTTCCTTTCTGAAAATTTCGAATTTTGACAAGATTGGATGAAAATGACAATTTTGCCCCGGTATGGAAAAAGCAGGATTTCGTTTCTTTAAAAGTTTTTTGTTGATAAATTTGTTTTAAATTTTGCCGTTTGAAAAGAAACAGGCATGTATAAGACAATTTGACACATGAAAAGGCAGGTGGGTGCCCAAAAAGGAGAGCGGGCAAAAAGGGAAAGTGAGCTTCCCAAAAAGAAAAGTTCATATTCGGAAAGAAATCAGTTGCCCAAGGGAAAAGTTGATGTTATCAAAGGAAAGGAAAGATGGAAGCAAGAACGATAGCTTCCGAAAAGCAAGGTTTGGTATCGAACACCTTTCGTAACATGTCCATGTTATGCTTGGGTGTCAAGGTAATTAGTGTATTGATATGCATCAGTTTTGCATTGTCATATGTTACTGTTATGTTACTTTTATGTTAAGAACAATGTTAAAGTTTTTAACACTCATGAGGGAAATCTAGTGAGCATGATGGTTGGTTTTCAAAAACGTAACATGGGCTTACTTGAAGGCTTTTGTAGTAAAGCATGTAATATGGATTTGCATAACTACTTTCACAGCAAATGTGCAGTTATGGTTTTCAAAAACGTAACATGGGCTTACTTGAAGGCTTTTGTAGTAAAGCATGTAATATGGATTTGCATAACTACTTTCACAGCAAATGTGCAGTTATGTTCTCAAAGTGCAAGTAGACTGAACGAGTGACTCTTGGATGGAGCCACCTCTGAAATGCTGCAAGGCCAGATAGCTCCTTCTTCAGGATCTTTTACCAATTACCAATGTTATGGATGATGCAATGGATGATATTGTTCGACAGACAAAGGAGTTGGACCCGATCTAGTAACTTATAACATCATGTCGTCTAGTCTAAAGAATGGTGCTCAGTACCCAAAGGCAATTTCATACTTTGAACTCATGAAGGGTACACATATTCGGCTGAATACAGTTACATATAATATAAACACCCATTTAAAATTGGGAAGCGTGCTAAAACAGTGGATATATTCAATTCAATGAGATCGAGAAAGGAAGGTTACAGTCCCGATATTGTGACATTCACCAGCAGTAAGATGATGGAGCAACCAGACCTCTTTGACCAAGATGTTACATTTGTCACCAAGTTCATTGATTTCCTGATAATAAAGATGGTACCAGACTGGAAACCATCTTCCATCGTTCAGTCACTAAATGCAACAGATTGTATCTAAGCGGAAATATGCTCATATGAACTCCATCGATTTTCTCTTTGAGGCTAGAGATGAAGATCAGGCACTTCATCTTTTTGACAAGGGAAAGAAGAAACAATTGGAAGGAGCTCATGTGGAATTTAAAGACGCTTGGTGTGTCGTGCTTTATGGACCTTCATTGGTCTAGAAAACATACTTGGAGGCTTGCTTTTTCATGGGAAATTTGATGTTCGAACGCATGGTTCCACAATACAAACCTATACTATGAATTTTCAACTGAGAAACTGAATAGGTTCATCCTTTAGAACAAACTGTGCATGCTTGGGTTCCTCCTGCCAAATGGAGGTTGTTTCTTCCTTTGGGGCAATACAGCAACACGATGCACCATGCTTGAACTCACCTTTCCACCGAATTCTGCAAGGAACGCCCTGTGGCTCCCTGGCAGCACGATTTTCTGAGTTCTGGCCTAACTCGATAACAAGAGAGAAGAGAAAAGTATACGCACCATACCAAGTTCAGCGTGAATTCCAATCTTCCAAGTATAGCCAAATTCAACGATAACAGCAACAAAGGAGACGCTCCAGCAGAATTGGAAGCAAGGCAACTCCACCTACCTCTTTCAGAAGACACCAACTTGCCGATTCCAGCTCCATAACAGCAACCAGCTCTACTTGCCACTGTTACACCCAAGAGGCATCTTTTGGCCTATAAAAGGAGCCTCAAGGAGGCTGCAAAGGGCATCAACCAACGAGCATCAAGAGGGAACCAGAAAACAGGAACATTCTGTCCGAAAATTCAGAGAAATAGAGAGAGAGAGAGAAAGGAAGAGAAGAAGGAGAAAAAGGAAGTTCGGCCTGGTTCCAACATCCGACGATCGCCCGACGAAGTGCTCCTACGTTCCCTCTCACTCACACAGGTTGGAATTCTTGCACAAATTGGTTTTAATTCATGAGAATCTGAAAAAGCACAGATTCTGGAAATTTGTACATGAATCAAGGCCTTGAGCCCATGTTCTTCATTTATATCAATACAAACATGCATGATTCCTTCATGAACGGAATTAAAATCCATGTTTAGATGATTTCCATGCATCATTAGGACTGATACAAGTTGAATTTCATTCTAGAATCACGTTAGGAACTTTCTGAAATTTTCTGTAAAACTGGTTTCTGAAACTGTCTGTGCACATGCGTCTGATCACAGAATTTTTATAGACAAACGGATAATCCAATTGCTTCGAAATTTTGCATGAATAATCTAGACATATCAGACGTTCTTAGATAAAATTTTGAGGAATTTTTATAAACTATTGTCTAGTCAATTAGCTCTGTGAAATTTATACAAAATCCAGATTGCGTTTTACAGAAACAGAACATTCAGTAACAGACCTCTGTTCTTTTGCCCATATCTCTGCAACCACTGAGTGAAATTGGATAAAATTTGATTCTTTGAAAACCTAACATCCGTATCTTTCTAACACAATAAATTTTATCGAAATTGGATGACTGAGTGCTGAGTTATTGCTGTTTTTCTGAGCTTCTGATTCACAAAAACAGGGTTGTTCTGAATGTTATAACAGTTTCTGATTCTGTATTTAATTCTCAGAAAAATAAAGAACTAAATTATAAAACAAAAATATATTCGGATTCTACACATACGTGTCTCTATTCTATAAAAGTTTTAGAATTTTTGGAGAATCAGAAATATTTTTAAAAATTCAGAGAACAGACCTCTGAAACTGAACAGGTTCTGCAAATATAAGAATCTGAAAATTTTCAGAAATCAAGAACCTAAACACAAATCTGAAACTTTGGAAAATCTGGTTTTTTTTTCTTTCTCGAATTAACGGATTCAAACAAATTTCAAGCGTCTAGGCTAACCCTTGAGCGTCGGTTCAAGAAGGCCTAAGTCGAAAAGATCTCACTTGTCCACAATCGTTCTAAGAAGTCAGAAAAACATAATTTGTTAGTTTTAGCAAACTAACTGGCACGCTTGCGCAACCCGACGTAGTTCGAGGGTTTGATTTTGAATCCCACGATTTGAAATAAAATCACATCTACAATGATGAAACCGAAGTCTATTCATTCATCTTCTTCTCTAACGGATATGGAAAATGATTAAATTCTTCAAAGCTTGTACTGATCTTAGTTACTTCAGATCTGATGTTACTCGATGGGGATTATTCGGTGGAAAGCTCTTTATAGCTTTGCAACGACTTTGACCTGGAGAAGTACGGACTTCTTCTTACTTTATATATATACACAAACTGATCCATTGAAAACTTTCATGAGCAAGGGGTGATTTTAGTAAAGTTCGGTCTAAAATTTTGTTTCCGATTTGAAGTTTTTGTAAAACTTGTCTTATTTACATTTTAGAAATTGAAGTGAGATAATTGGACCGAAGATGTATGCTCTTCAAAGTTATCTAATCCCTAATTAAATTTGAAGCCAGGTTAGTCAGTAATTGAAGATAATGAACCTCAAATTTGAACTTTTCTTTCTTGTCTGGTCATTCTACTTTAAAAAATTTATGCCATTACCTTCAAATATTCTAGAAACTTTACCCATGTAAGGGATTATCCTTGCATAGCGGGACCCAAGTTGTATTAGGCTTTCAATAACTTGCATAAAACTTTGTCGGACTTATCTACCATGAATTCTACAAATTATTATAGGGCTACTTGAAACAAAGAATTCATGTATCTCATCTCATCTACTATGAGAAAAGGCAGATCTTCTAGATCAAAAAGTTTCTTCTTTGTTTTATATTGCCGTAGCATATGGTTAGGTAGTCAAATCATGTCTTTGTTGTGAACCTTGTTCTTCGGTGAAATCTCATATAGAAGCTTCTTTTAAAGTAGATCGTCCTGCTAAATCTTGATGGAGAAGCTTCTGCTCGTGCCTGTCTATGTTCTATGATGTTAGGTACACGTGATTCATTAATGCAAGAAAAATTTAGATCGGGTTGAACGTCAATTCACTGTTTATCTATGTTGCATGGATACGGGTACGAGTATGGAGTACATAATTTTTTTAAAAACTAAGGTACGGGTACGCCGCTATTAAAGGACATAATAAAAAAATAAATTTACATAAATATATATACAATTATATAGAGCATTCTATATTTTAAAGAGTATTCTAGTGTGTGAGAATAATTCTATTCTAAGTATGAGAATGTTATTTATATTCTTCTTCAAAGTCAAAACAACTAAATATTACTCAAACATCCAAGCCATCTACGTCTTAGAAGAGTATCTCATAGACATTTTAGTAGCTTCACCATTTGTTTAATATTGAAACATGGGATGCTCTTTGGACATGGATGGCTATATATGTTTACGTGGTCTTTCTTGGAGCTTCTTAGGTCATCTTTGACACAGTGTGGTTTCTGGAAGAAAATATCTTGGTCATGGTGAAAAGGACTAATCAAGATTTGGCTTATGCATTTATGTATGTCAACATTATGAGACAAGAAAGAACATCCTGAACATTCAATGGAGCAAATGCACTATATCGTCCAACAAGGTGATGGAACCTCGAGCAACAGGGAAATGAATAATTAAGCATCTCTTTATGAACCACGTTACTCTCAAAGTACAAAGTAGATCAAACAAGAAACAGTGAAAAAAATGAAGACACAATGTACACAATAAAGTCACAAGCATGATAGGTAAATATTAACACGATAAATCTCACTTTAAGGTACAATAAAGCCTATACGACCTACATGCAAGATCCCTGTCTTTGTCTGCTTGAGATGAATACACAAAGACAATAACCTCAATTACAAAGGCCAAGGAAGAACAACTATAATTCTCGTATCAAATTATAAGCATAAAGAAAAGTTTTACTTGAATAGAAAATTCCAAGATATTAGGACCACAAAAATTTCCTGATTTGACATCAAAAAATAATTACCTGGACATCCGAGCGGATAACATGCCTAATAGCTACATCATGAAAGATATCCTTTAGTTGTGATGGGGCTTTGGAGAAATTGAGCGCCTTGACCTGTTTAGGGGTGAGAGGAGGGTTTTGAATTCTTTGAGTTCAAAATGGCAGAAGAATTTGTGCAGGATATACGTTCTCTCGAATTTCGGTTTTGCAAAGCCTTGCCTCTTTCTTTGTTTGGTGCTTTTGCTTCATGGATCTCTTAAGAAGAGCGATTTGGGGACGCTAAGCAGGTAGTGGAATGCAAAGACCATTGCCCAAGTTCTCCTATTTTGCCTGCCCATTTTTATACTGCAGCTGGTTATTGTGTTCGTTGGACCCCTCTTTCTGAAAAAGAAGGTAGCAAAAATAGATTGACCAAACTTCCCATCTACCTCATGGAGGGTTATTCCTCGGAGAATGATGACAAAGGGCCTACCTTCTACATGTATCTGTTGCTGAGTACAGTGGTTCATGGACTCTTTGCATCATTCTTGGTTGGTTATCTCTTCCATCTTGGAGCAAAGATGGTATGTGTCGTTATCAATGGCATCCTCGAGAAAAGGATTTGCTATTTGTTGTTCTCGGTTGTCACCTTCCTTCCTACCAAGATTCTCTTTTTGGGTTTCACTGTTTTGTTGAGGCCAGGCGACTTGCCTCAAGAAGTTCTTGAGTTCTTAAGCTTTCTCTCAATGTTGGCATTTATTACGGTTGCAACTGTGATACTCGTCTAGAGGACCAGGTGACCTGCTCTGCAAGCAAAAAGAGGAGAATGGGGTAGAGGAGAGAGAGAGATCGGGATAGAACAGAGAGAGAAACTAGGGTTATAATTGAATTTATATTAATTTTTTTATCAGGTATGGGTCGACCCAGATTCAATACGTACCCAATACGAGTACTTGACGCACCCAAATTGGGTATGGGTACCAATACACGCCTACACGTACCGGTACATTGTATATGGTATCGATACATACCCCACGTACCAATACGTGTACCCGTATCAAGTACATACCAGATACGGGTACGTCGTCCAATTTATCGTACCTGTGCAACATAGCTGTTTTAGCTTCAACTCTGTTTATATATATAGCTTCAACTGCGCGAGGATCCGCTTGGCCTAATATTAAAATTTGAAGCTTAAGGGGGGAATATTTTTCAGGTTTTATCTATCTTTAGCATCTTGGCCGAAAGCAAGTAATTTGAAATGGAGATTTCCTAAATTCACTGATCCATTCAGCAGTTCAATCTGACCATTGGATAACGAGAATCTTGAGATTCCTTCTTCGCATCCCAACAGTTTGTGTGAAAGATACGACCTTAAAAGTACGGAATTCAGTTCGCTGTGCATTTTTTTCGATCTGTTGCAAACCAGTTTCACTCATTCCTCAATACTTGACTTCATGTCAGTGCGCACTCAAAAATAATACGAAAAGAAGTTGGGTTCGGTCGTGTCTCCATGCGTGCTGATTTGACTAAGAAACTGTACAAAGGGTCTATTTCGTGTTATTTTAATCTGTTGCAGAGACAAAGATGATCGGGATTGCAACCTTGGAACCTTCACTCTCCATTCCACACTTTTTCGCATGATAAGATATATCCTATTAGACAATTAAACCATGGCCCGGAGGGGTTCGGGTGCTGCCCGCAGGGTTGTAGGGTTTGTGGCCTTCCTCCTGATCGATGGGGGCTCTTACGTGAGGTATGAGTTCACCCACGCCATCTAAGCACTCATCTAGCCTCCTCTACTCCACCAACCAACCTCACCCGCTACTCCCATGGGGCAGTAGGATAGCTTCGGCTAGAGCTTCACAATTGACTTCCACAGTTGTGAATCAACAGTTCTACTCGATTCACGAATCTCCAACTTCCTTGCATCAACTCTTGGAAAAGAGAAGTCCGTTGGAATGCTATACCCTGGCTCTCTTCCTTGAGAATGAGTCGGTGCGGATCACGGCATGTCTTGCTTGGCATGCTTGCTTGGGATGGTAAGACGCGAACTCTACTCTTGACTGCAATCAGACTAAGATTACCATTCCATAAGAAAAATGGGGTAAGGATAACTATCCAGTTTGTTTTGTAACGTTTCTAATCAGTTCTAAGCAAGCTGCTAAGCGTTGATCCAGAAATGAAGAAAAGGTCTAAAAACTGCTGAAAAGATATCGTTTCTCTAAACCACATTTCTCGCTTTCGTTTCTGACACTTGAATCTTATATCACGAAAGATTAATATTTACAAACACTCGGAGATTTTTTCTCAGTGAAAGTGGGCTTTCATTCAGAAAAGATATCGTTTTTCCAAAAGTGAGATGATGGGGTGATCGTTTTCAAGATATTTCATGCCTTGATTTTGAATTTTTAATTGGAAACGTTAAAAGCCTTACTGAAAACCATTTTTTGTACTTGAACACTCATTTTCTATTGCTATAGTTCTTCTTCTCGTTATTATTACTTAAAAGGCTTAGAAAGTTAAATGTTTACATCTTTAAACTGCTAGCTTCTGCTTGATTTGTGTAAATCATTTTGAAGGTACGACGAGGATATATGGACGGAGATCGCGAAGTACCTGACGGCAAATCGCTGGTGATGCTTGGGATGGCGGATAGTTGGTTCCACAAATTGATGACTGAAGAGATCGTGTGGAAACATGCGGCCTGCGGGATCTTCGCGTTCCACCTCCCAAAGAAGTCGCCTTCAAATGGAGCGACCTCTAGGCTGCCTCATTCGGTATGCATCAACCTAAATGCTTAATCCCATTACTTATATGCTTACTTAACGAACACGTTTAGGCTGGATTATTGCACGGAGTAACAGTTTGCCGTTTGCTTGTACTATGAACGTTTGCTAGATCGCAATTTCCTTTCCTTTTTTTTTTCTTTTTCCCGGTGATGCAGTTACCATTACCTATTTTATTATGTAAATTAGGCTCCACTATTGCCACCTGCATAGGCGTAGTTATAAACAATGTTTTTTGCCAATGGCTGTCTTAGGGCATAAATTTTTCTTTTTGCAAAATGTTTCTCAAATAAATATGTAGATATTGGATATAGTATCGGAGCTTCCTATTGCACATACGCGCACTCACGCACATACAAAATGCAAATCTCAAGCAACAATAATTCCGTTCTAAACTGAAAGTGAGCTCCACATCCGTGATTAAACCACACCCTAAATGTTAAGAAAGTAGTCTAAATATGGTAAACGAATATGACTTCCGGATTGTGACTTCCTCAGAAAACAAATAACTTAATAGAAGGGTAGAAACTGCATGTTGCGCTGAAGGCCAAACAGTATATAGATAAGGCTATGGCCGTATCTCATTATTAACAGATGTAAAGTTAGCTCTTTAAGTAACTAAGAGTAAAGTCAGGAATCTGATCCTTGAGTAACAATACTTACTTAAGTCCGGTCTGTTTATGCAGATGGCAGGCATTCATATACGTTGAGGCGGCAAGAGAAGCACATCGGTATGTTTGCTACTTCTATCTACTAGCTTAGCAAGCATTTACCAATATTATTGAAGATGTGACTGTATATTACCCTTATCTGAAATGACGAGAAAACTAGTACGTAAGATGTGGATGAACAATAAACTGGGTCATCTACACGATCTAAGACAAGTTCATAGGAGAGATCATACCGCATCGTATATAGCCTGTTCTTAATTAGTTTTCGTTCAATCCCATCGGGTTTGGTGTAAAGTTGGCATTCTTAGTGAATCCCACTCTCATCAATAAGCTTTTTAACCTCATGGATCATGATTCTGTGGTTTGTCACATGTACATGACCAAAAGGATACGATAATGCAGCTTTATGAAAGAGCCAGAGGAATATTTTCCAGGAGTGTAGCAGACATGATAATTATTATTTTATATAACCAGTCATTAGTTTTAACAAAATACCAAAAGAAAGTCGGTCGCAATCCTGAAAAGAAGTTGGCAAAAATATACAGCTTTACTAGTGAATGCAAGTTAAATTTCTTGACATTTTCATGGATGCTAGATGTGTCAACTGTTGTTTCCCCATTACTTTTTCATTCTACTTGATGCTTTTGTACTCTGCTGGGAGATTATCTTGAAGCTATAACTGACATGGATCAATTGATGCTTCGTCTTTCAGATTGGATGAGAATTGGGGCATTCTTCTTTGATTCATCAGTAGCATTAGCAACAGAGAAGCTATGCATTCCTCAGGCTTCCATGCTCAAGTTGTCAGTTGAAAAGATGGTGCAGTCGATGGGTGGTTGCATCTTAACAGGCATTAAACCAGGAATCTGGATTGCTGATATTATTTTTAACTTGAACGTTTTCT
Organism: Brasenia schreberi; assembly: GCA_036023115.1. NCBI lineage: Eukaryota > Viridiplantae > Streptophyta > Magnoliopsida > Nymphaeales > Cabombaceae > Brasenia > Brasenia schreberi. The sequence continues at coordinate 14,014,995 of JAYKKT010000078.1, read as the reverse complement.
TCTACGCAGGTTCTCCAGGTTGGTCTCAATCATTGGGGCTCTGAACCTCCGATCCAGACATGTCAAGTTCCTTTCGCTGGATTGACGCCATTATAACCATATGTTGCTGAGCCTAACATGCATGGTTCCACACTTCGCTCAAAGATGAAAAATGCTCGAAAGAATGCCTCCCAGTCCTAACACACTTTCCCTTTCACTCTTTTATAAGCTCCTATATTCACTCCACACCCCATATGGAACTTCATGCTAGTTCTTAGCTCTCATTGTCCCACTTCATGTATCTTCTTTTTCTTTGGTCACAATGGCAAGGCCGGAGGCAGATATGCAGCCTCGGGGCAGAATCCAGAATCGTAACTGAACCGCTCCATCAGTGGTTCCGGTTTCGGTTTTGGAACCACTGGTTTTGGGTTGGTTCCGGTTTCAGAACCGAAACTGCCCTGAAACAGTGAAAGTTTTTTAAAAAAAGGGTGCCTGGCTCCCGCACGAGTTGAACTCCCCTTGACATAACAGTAGAAAGTGTTTTATGGTTGAGCTAGGTCTCAATATATGTCAAAAATCATGTAAAAAATATATATACATTTTATTAACGAGCAGTTTAAAACTGTCAGTTTCGATTCTCGACAGGTTTCTGAAAAGCATGAACCATAACTGGACCCGGAGGTACCCAGGTTCGATTATTGTTCCGGAACCGATTCATCCGGTTACAGTTACCGGCGGTTTTGAAGACGGTTCAAAGCGCCGGGGTGGTTCCGAACTGGCCATGTACTTGTGACAAGAGTCCCCTAACCAGGTGATTACCGCTCCGAGTGCAAAAGGAATGACGTGAAATGCCTCAGTGCGTTTGCGTGGTAATCGCTGATTGGAGATATGATGCAACCAACCCATCCACTTCAGCATAATGCACCTCATTCAGAAATGGCACGTCATCCTTTTACCTTTTCACTAGCATCGTTAGTTTAGTGGACAAATCAAGTTTATGAAACTATCTGTCCCTGAAGCTATGAAGATGTGATCAATGCAGATTTGTAGCTGGTAAGGTGCCCGGTTGTGTAACCTACAAACATGTGAAGGTATGGTATCATGATCCTTTTTCCTACATAAATCCCAGGAGATAAGTCGGCTGATGTTTAAGATTTGTCAGTCATATACTACGGTAGTACCTCATTATTAGAATGCAGTACATCTTTTTTTTCTGTCATTAGCCAGGGAGATAATGAGATGCTCAATATCAATATGACAATATAGAGAGACCAAAATGATGAATAAGAATCCTTTTAGTGAATCCACTTGGTGTGGGATAAGCCGCTTGGATAGTGTAGAATGGAAGAGGAGGGATGGTTCCAGGAAGGGAATTACAAAAAATAAACAGGACTTTCGGGGAGATGCTGGCTGACCTGATATAAAAGATGTAAATCCGTTGTCCCTCACCTGGAATGGTGAAAGGAAATAAAGAGATAAATCTTGACTTGGTATTTTCTTCTTTTTTTGGTTACAAGAGGAGGCAGAAGCCTCTCACACACACCCATACATGCGCCCTAAACTCCCCCCACAAGCAGCAACGGTGCTAGAGCGTCCTGCTGTTTTGCTAATGCTCCTGATACGGCTTGGTATTGTTTTTGGTACCCCAATACCTAGTGGCACCCAGGGGCCTTCTCTATGCCACGTCCTGGAGCTTGTTATTCACACTGATTGTCAATTGCTATCATAGGCACCATGCAAACTCTCGATGCGAGACATTTTGAACTATTTCTTCACGAGGAATACAAGAATGGGGCATGGGAATACGACGAAGTTGGATCTCACCGAGTAGAGAAACACTACACTGGAGCTACCGGCGGCATATTTGATGCCAACACCTTAGGAGTGCTTCTACTTCAGGTATGCTCTTGGGATCGCCCACTTCTAGATGATGCATGGCTCAATGACTTGACCAGAGTCTCCAGTAACTTCCAAGGCCATTAGCCATTCAAAACTTACCATGAAATTGCTTGATTCACATAACTGCCCATCAAGCTTTTTATTGGCTGGGAATCTTTACCGATTTCCAGGGTTATGCAAGGCATTGTACAATTCCCGATAAAATGTTGGGACTTACGAAGAGTGGTTCCAATTGGGTCTCAGTGCCACCGATGGTTGCCTTGTATTGAACTGCAAGACCTACTCTATAGCAGAAACATATTCCTTACATTCTTTTCCAATGGTTGCCTTGTTGCTTGAACAGAGGTACTGAACAAACTTACAGGACAATGAAGGTACGAAACTGCTTATATATATATATATATATATATATATATATATATATATATATATATATATATATATATATATATATATATATATATATATATATATATATATATATATATATATGTGTGTGTGTGTGTGTATGTGTGTGTAAATAATCCCAAGATACGGTTTCGCTCCCCAAACTTGGGGAACATGGACTCCGTGCATCGACTACGAATGGCTTAGTACCAAAAATCTTAATTTCACGTGTCCACTGTTTGGAATGCTGATAGGAATCAAAGAGCATGTAGAGACAAGCTGGGCATGAAAAGGACATCGAAGATAAATCCCATTCGAACGGTTGTCGTGTCCTAAGTCAAGAGTCGACTGAGGGACCCATGACCCGATCTAGAGGTAAAGCTCAGTAATTCCATATTTAGTGGATTTGTTTTGATGCTTAAGTAGATCCATTAAAATTTGTATTCAGGTCAAGAGTTCCTGTTTTGAACTTTAAAATGTTCACTCATTTCACATTTTTGTTCTATTCGTTAAGTGTGAGGTGGACTGTTTAGTCATAATTATATTGCAGAAAGCATTATTTATTTGATTGGCTAAGTTGAGGCCTCTTTCCAGTATAAGTACCCATTTTCTCAATAAAAAGACACTTGTTTCGATTGCATCAAAGGAAGTTACGAATTTCTTTTTCTCTCATGTGAGCCTTCAAGAAAGGTGAGTTCATGGCTTCCTCTCCTTATCAATAGTTCTTGTTGTGGCAGATTTGAACTGATTGGTATTTTTTTCTCTATTTCTTACTCCTCATCAAACTCATTTAGTGAGAAATCTCGTTTCAAGGGGAAAGAAGTACAACAAATACAATGTGTATGTAAACTCTCGTGTAATCGTTTCTCATTTTTTCCATTAAAAAAACAGGTTTGCAAGTGAAGTACCACATAATGAAGGCTGGAGCGAATGGGCTGATTGTTTCCATAAGAATTTCACAGCAACTCCTTTGATTTCCTTGCCCTTTATCTGCTTTTAACATGGAATTTCTACTCTTAGAATTGCAATAAATGTGATATATACGAAATAAGGAGAGGATGCTAACATCCAATACCAAAGAAGGTTGCCATCATTATCACTTGTCTACATATGAATATTATCCCAATATAGAAATTGGATCATGTGAAAGTAAGATGATGTTTATCCAAAACGCTCTCTGCCAACACAACTTATGAAGTATTTCTTCGTTGAAATCTCTCGGGCCGCTGAGCATTTACACCAGCGATATATCAAAATACGAAAACTTCATGATCTATGCCGAAGATGGAGGAGATTTCGAGTGGTCGTCCATCTATATCCTTCTCTTTGTTTGTTTACCATGAGTAATAATTAGGAAACCACCTAAGGTGTCAAAACCATGATCCTTTTGACCATGGAAATGTACCACTATTCAGGAAGCCCAAGGAAAAGGATAACAAAAAAGAACCAGAATATTACAACAGATCAAAGACAATATGCTGGTTGTTGAATGATTTTATTTGAGCTGTTTCTGCTTTCAACAGATGAGAAAACACATAAGCTCCATTCAGTCATGTTCCCATCCGGTTAGTGTCGCTGTTACATGACATGGCTACCATATGCCCTCCACAACTAGCAAGGGTGTAAAACCTACTCCCACTGGTAGTTTCAAGTATTGAACAAACAAATGCAAAACATCTCTGACATGTAACCATTTATCTTCGGTCATCACAAGTCGCGTACAAAAGGATATCTTTCAGAAGGCACCACCTAGCGACAACGCTCATATTGTTTAGTACTAGAATCAGGAACTGGAATCTTTAAGAAAAAAAAGAGAAGACGAGTTCATCAAGTCTTGTGAAGACGCCCAAGTAAATATATGTAGCAACTAAAAGTTAAGGACAGTACCATTCCAATAAGAAAGGAAAATTTCTAGAACCCTAACTGTAATCAAATTCTTTCCTGCATTAGGTGGGTCTGCCAGAGTGCAACATGAGACTTCTTCAAAGGTTGACAGTCAGTACAATTTCCACCCATGCGCATTGAATTTCAGAGGTTGGATAGGGTATGGTGCGACATGCATAAGAAGTTGCAACCCCAAGAAAGATCAGGCAAAGTTTTTGTTGACCATCGACTACCTAGCCCAGTACTCCTTTGTGCAGGCCACAGACCATCTTACGTAAGGACAAAAGCTCCCAGTTGTTCCCAATTAAAAAGGCACCACCTTCCCTAGATCACCGAACCCTATTATTTTTCAAAAATCATGACTTCACAAAGCCAGGTGATATACTAGAGAACCCATGCATGCCCAGCAAGTGTGATTTCCTATGCTCAAACAATCAGTTAGCTCTTAGTTCCATAATTATACAAACAACAACTAAGCCTTTTCCCATACTAGACGGGGTCGGCTAAGAGTTCCATAATTATACATCTTAAAAATGGAAGAAAAGAATGTACAGATGGAACTCAAACATCGAACTTTGTTGGCTCAGGAAGCTTACTGAGAAGCTCATGAGATTGACTTAGATGGGTTCACAAGAAGTTGACCAGAATGTGACAAATTCATCCAGGGAAACTAGAAGGAAATGATGTTGATTGACATGGGAACAAAGGTCTGCTACTCATATAAAGATTGTAGTAGACAAGCATGGACATAGTACACAAAATTTGATGAAAAACTAGGACAAAGTCGCATAACATATTTCCGGCTATATTAGGGACAACTAAAATCACGTTTCTTTTTGCCCATATGAAAAAAGCATAACATATTTCCGGCTATATCAGGGACAGAAACAGGAAGTGAACTTACCAAAATAGCTTCCATCTCTTTTTCTGATACAGGCCTGCGTTCCAGTTGAAGTGAAGCTTTTCCACCCATAGCGGTGTTCACTGGTGGCGATGGAACTTTAGTCCGTGACAAAATCTTCGCATTCAAAATATTTTAAGAAGATGGTGGTTGTTCTTATGGTTCAGAAGAACCAGAAGGTGCATAACCTGGGGAAAACATTCAATGATAATTTTAACATGTACTAACAAATGTTAGTGCAATCTGTGTCAATCGCTCAGAGCCATTGTGTTGAATAGAGATGTCATTTTTCAGCCAATCCAAAATGCTTGCGCAATCTCATCAGTGGCTACGTCATGGAAGCCTATTATCCATTTTGAGGAGTTGTACGGATATTTTGCTTCAGTGTCAACTAAGCAAGAAACAAGTTCCGTGGACACAAAATGACCATTCATCCAGAATGATTGTCGTATAAAGTAAAGCAAATCGTAAACAAATTGAACACTTCCATATATTTTGCAATTTTAATAACTTATAACAGTATACCATCAACCAAAAGATAGTCAACAAACTCAACACCATGGTTGGAACCCAATGAAAAATGTTAGTGAAACCCCAAAAACCACTAAACGATATTCACTTGCTAGTTTGTACACGCGCCGGTTCATTCAAACTCTAACCTAGTCACTGTGATCTCATCATAAGCCTACTCAACCTGGCATTCTTGTGTATCAGACAATACAAAACCATACGTATAGTATCAATAAACATGATAGTAAACTTATTTATATTGTAAAGAAGGAGCATAGTGCTTCTTTCCGTGAAGAAGTGAATGATGTTCCGGTGTATCGCACATGTATGGATCTTATGCCCTCTTCTGGACATGAATTAACCTCTTCTGGACATGAATTAACTTTGTGACAGTTTTCTTCATGGAGTACATTTAAAGGCCAAAACTTTTCTTCTTCTCTGTACTTGGCGGTGTCTAGGGAGAGCATTGAGGCTTACTACATGCTAATTAATCAAGAAAATAGGCTGGTTCATGCATGCCATTTTTCGGACATGTTCTCCATGGTGTAGGTTTAGCCTGAGGCCATGTCCAACAGTACTGCCACAAATAGAGTTGGATATGGTTTGGAAGCTAGGAGAGCAAGACAAAACTGAAGCTTTTCCAATGATATGTATTAGAATTTAATAATTCTAAAACTTAATATGATGCTTGCAATTGTGTAATTTGTTTGCTTATGTTATTTTAAATTTTTACACAATGGTTGTAGCAAAGAAGGCATATTACAAATTGCATTATGGCAACAAAACTAATGAAACTTTGGAAGCTTATAAGAAGGCAAAGAATGATAAAAGAAATGCAGTTAGTGAAACAAAATCTAAAATTTGAGAGGATTTATATAAAAGTTCAACTCAAAAGAAGGTAAAAGAGTTTTTTAGGATAACTAAGCCTAGAGATAAGAAAACTAAGGATCTACTTTTGTTAGATGCCTAAAAAATGAGATGAGAAGATTCTAGTTGTAAATGATGATATAAAAAATAGATGTAAAAATTATTCTCATAAATTTTTAATGAAAGTATAAGTACAAGTATTAGCTTAGGAGAGCTTAGCAACTCAGAAGAGTATATAAATATAATTTCTACTAACATATTCAAAAGAATAAAGTCAAAGAGACTCTTAAACTTATAAAAATTGGTAAATCGGTAGGACCAAACAATATTCTTATAGAAGCACGAAAAATCCTAGAAGATATGGGTATCACTTGACTTATAAGATAATTTAATAAAATATGAAGAAACTAAAAGATGCAATAGGAATGAAGGAAAGAATATAAGTATACTCATATACAAAACAAGGGAGACATTCAAAATTGTGCAAATTATAGTAAAAAAAGTGCGAAGGACTCTCCAAGCCAGAAGGACTTATGGGAAAAGCTTGAAGCGAGGTACATGGTTGAAGATGCTATAAGTAAGAAATTCTTAGTTACTCTCTTCATCAATTTCAAAATGATTGATGCAAAATAAGTCATAGAGCAATTTCATGACCTCAGACGGATTTTGAATAATTTTAAACAAAACAAAATGCACATGGATGATACAATTATTGTTTTCTCAATTATTGACAAACTTTCTCTAAAAGATTTCAAAAACACTCTTAAACACAAGAAGGAAGACATTTCTCTTGAGCAACTTGAGAACCATCTTAGGCTCGAAGAGAAATACCGAATGCAAGAAGGTTCTAAAGAAATAGTTACCCAAGGGAAAGTCCATGTGACCGAGAAAGTTGAATCTAAACCTAAGCAAAATAAGAATAGAGAGTTTAACAAATCTCAAAGCAAAAATGGTAAGAAGACCAAAACCAAGAAAAAGAAAGGTCACTTCTACTAGTTGGAAAAGTAAAAGGTTTTCTTTCAAAGAATTTTGACATGAAAGATTTGGGAATTGGTGAGGTAATTTTGGAAATCAAAATCCTTAAAAAAAGAGATGAAATCGGGATGTCTCAATCTCATTATATCGAAAAGGTATTAAAAAAGTTTAATGCTTTTGATCGTGCACTCGTTTCAACTACATTTGATCTAAATTCAAAATTGATACAAAATAATGGTTGTCCAGTTTCACAATTGGAATATGCTAGGCTAATTGATATATGTGATGACTAGTACTAGGCCAAATATTTCATATACGGTTGGTCGTCTAAGTCAATATACTAGTAAACCAAGTAGGGACCATTGATTTGCAATCCAAAGAGTCTTGAAGCATCTAAAAGGAACTCTCCATTATAGTTTGTTTTATAATGGAAGTCCTTCGGTTTTAGAAGGTTATGCAGATGCCAGTTGGGTTACTTATGTAGATGACCATGCTTCTACAAGTGGATGGGTTTTTACAATTGGTGGGGTACGGTTTCTTGGGCCTCAAAGAAACAAAGTTGTATAGTTGATTCCACTATGATGGTTGAATTTATAGCCCTTGTAGCAACAAGTAAGTAAGTTGAATGGCTTAAAAACTTATTTTATGACATTCTAATATTGTCGAAGCCATTGACCCAATATCGATGAATTGTGATCATCAAAGTACGTTATTGTAAACACCCCGAAATCCCACGAATTTCTTAAACAAATCTGGTTTTATACAAGCAGCCCCAAAGGGCCATTTTGAGTTTGGAAACCTAGGAGCCTTCCAAACAAAACCCTGTATATATGTTTTAAACTCTATCTTTCAAAAACAAATAATATAGCTTTTGAAAACCCTTTTAAAACATGTTTTGAAACCCCGAAGTGGCTTGGCCCGATCAAGATAGGACCAGGAGAGCCAAGAAGAGCCCGGAACCGGAGCACCTGTCAAGCCCGGCACAGCAACTCTTGCATCTCATTCACATCCCAGGATCTCGAACGTCCAAGACCCTGTTATTACCAAAATATCATTTGAAGTCATCTCCGGAAGGCAGAAACGGAGGCGGGCGACCATGTTGGCGAAGACCCAACGCAGACGGAGCACTGATGCTGTCAGGCCCCGCACGAATCGTCCGTCTCGAACCCAGCTCGAAGGAGTCAGAGTTCAGTTTGGATTGGATTTGGACCATATATATCCAGATTCCAATCCAAACCCATATGTGGACTTGGATTTGGATTTGGATCCAGAGATCCAATCCAATATCCATATCCATGGCCCACATCACCTTCTCATAAATGGAGGTGGGGCCCACTTGAAATTCACGTGGGATATTGGGCATGAGAGAGAGTGGGGGTGATAAATATCAAGAGTGTTGTATTAAGCTTGACTTGTGTGTCAAGTTTGGGTTAATCATGTGGGTTAGCCTAATTGAGTGGGTTTAAGCTTGTAATTAGCTAAAACCTAACCTAGGGCTGCACCAACATGGGGTGATCAAGGTCTATGGGCCATGCTAAGGGAGCTCCTTCACCTAAACCTAACCCAAAATGCCTAAACCTAGCCTAAACCCCTAATCCACCCCTAATCCCAACCTAATCACCTAACCCACTTCCCTAATCCCGGCCTAATCCCAACCTAATCACCTAACCCACTCCCCTAATCCTTCCCTAAACCTAGATTAATTTCCCTAATCCTAGCCTAAACCTAGCCTAAACCACCTAACCTAGCTCACTAAACCTCACCCTAAAACCCAACCACCTAACCTAGCCCTAAACCCCTAAACCACCCTTAGCCCACGATTTTCCCAAACCCCTAGTTTTAAAATATCTGGCCCAACCCCATCCAACCCACCTTATCTACATACTACCCTACCTAAACCACCTAACCACTACCCACAACCCAGCCCTAACCGACCTACCCATCCCCTATTTAAACCCCCCTCATTGTGGGCGGGTTTTCAAGTGGGAACCACACTCCACCACCCAGCCGGGCCCTCTCCTTCTCCCATCTCTCACCCGTCTTCCCAGCAGCTCCAGCTCCACCAGCCGCCACCTGCTCCGCCACCTTCCCTCTTCCGTCCACCACCACTGCCCCCCCCCCAGCTGGACGTCACCACCTTCCCCCAACTCCACCAGCCGACAGCTACCTGCCCGCCACTCTCCCACTCCATCCGCCACTCCTTCCCATTCGGTAAGTCCCCCTAACTCCCTCAAAACCACTCTCTACCACCTCTCCACTCTTAGCCACCCATCTTCCCCTTAGCTCCACCTCTTTGCCGCCACCACCTAAGCCTAGCCGAACCTAGGATAACCCAAGTGGCTGGCCACTGCTCAGCCACCATTTCCAATTCAGCCGACTCCCCTAGGTGCCCTATTTGGCCTTCCCACTAGCTCACCTTTTAGGTCCAGTTTCCCTAAGTCCCTAACTTACCTAGTGACCCTAAGACCCACTTAGTCAGCCACTCTAAACTCCCCTACTTGGAGGCGCCGCCCACTTGCCACCAGTCCCCTTCGAGGCGTCCATCCCACGCCCATTTGCAGCCGGCCAGCACTCTTGGTCACGCACCTTCGCGGAGCTCCCATTTGCAGCCCAAAGCCAAGGCCACGCTCAAGCAAGACCTCTACGGACCAGCTACTTGTAAGTTTCTAAACTCGGTCTTTAGTCATACGCTTGCTTGAAATTCAATTTGATACGGGGTTGTAATAACGGAGCCTAGTCTCCCCCCGCTTGTAATAACGTGGCTTGGCACAACCACACACGTGCACTCTCTTAGTCGTGCACAACTTTGAACACACACGGGCCTAATCAGCCCCTAATATATAAGTGTACGTATATATTTCATTTCCGAAGGGTTTTGTTTAAGTTGGGTGTGTTGTCTTTCAATTTAAACACTCTCACACACATTGAGCTTTCGCTCTTATTTGAAAGACCCAAGTAAGGGCCGACCTATACTATTTGGGTTTCATTTCTTGTCGTGTGAGTAGTCTTTCAATTCAAGCACTCTCACACACATTGAGCCTTCGCTCTTACTCCCAAGACCTTAGTAAAGGCCTTATTGCAGTTATATTTGGGTTTCATTTATGTTGTGTGTGTAGTACTTCAATTCAAGCACTCTCACACACATTGAGCCTTCGCTCTTACTCCCAAGACCTTAGTCAAGGCCATACTGCAATTTATATTTGGGTTTCATTTCATGTCGTGTGAGTAAGTCTTTCAATTCAAACACGCACCCACATTGAGCCTTCGCTCTTATTTGCAAGACCCGAGTAAGGGCTCATATACATAAGATATATACGTATCTCCCTTCGGTTATTTCCCTTCGGTTATTTCCCTTCGGTTATTTCCCTTCTGTTATTTCCCTTCCGTATTGTCTTTACATTTCGGGTTTTCCCTTTGGAGTAGCGTGAGTTTGCATTGCATCTACGCCATACCACGAGGTAGGACGCATATTGCATCGAAGCAACCCCCGCTCGAATTCGCCCATGTAGTGGAGTGTTCATAACACACAAACTAGGCGACCCAAAAAGGGATAAAAGAAAAGACTTAGGCACGTGCAAATCCACGTGATCTAAAACATGCAATCGCATCTTAAAGACCCGAACTAGACACCTCGAACCGTTTCGTAGACTTTCTCCCAAAAACTCGATTTTTGCAAAAGCGTACAGACTGACCCTTGCGCATCGGTGCAAGAACCTGCGACGACAAGAGCTCACTTGCTCACAGTCGCCACGTTTAGAAGTCAGTGTTAAATATATCTTCGCTAGCTTAAGTAAGCTAGCTGGCACGCCCTGTTTATATATATAGGCCTTAGACGCACGATAAGATCCACTCCAAGCCACGAAAGAGGCGAAGAGGCGGGGATTTTCGCGCGTCTACAGTTATCCAAGGCTTATAGCCATGTGCATAATGGAAAATCTAGACATATTGGTTTGAGACACAGTTATGTAAAATATCTTATTAAGAATGAAATTATATTTATTTCTTATATAAGGTAAGTATTCAATCTTGCAGATTTCTTGACAAAGAGTCTGACAAGGGACTTGGTGCTAAAAGCATCAAGTGGATGGGTATCAAGCCTGCTAAATAAATCTTCGATAATGAAAACCTGACTCAGGCTTAAGTAATATTAAGTTGTGAGTTCACTAAGTTAAAGTATATTATTAGTGTAATTGCAAGTACCTACCTCTTTAATCATCCTAGTTCTTAATAAACCCATAGCAAATTTTTGCTAAGATTCTTTTATGGGAGGCATTCTTGATAGAGTTTACCTATATGAGTAAGAAGTGTGACCGCTTCTAAGAGTCTTGGGCTTAGACTCCCATAGCACTCATGGAAGAGGATACATGGACACAAGGCCTTTATAATTGTGTCAATGTATATAGTGACTCCATTGGAACGTAAACCCTACATGTAAGTTGTGTACACTTGTTCAAATTGATTGGATGGTTCAAAGTTTGTCTACCATTTCAATACGGATGAGTAGGAACCCATCTCTTACTAGGTACAGGTTCAATCGCCAGACACCTATACTGAAACTATAAAGTTTTCAAGATAGTGTTTTTGAAAAGTGTATTTGTAAATTAGTGGAGAAATGTTGCAAAAATTTACAAATGATAGTGGTGAAAGTGGGTGTAAATGCAATTAAAATTACATGAAACTGCATTGCAATTACAATTAGAGAGTTGAGTAGCTCAAAAGTTACCTTCTTACCTGTAAATATGAAAAATAATACCCACTACCTATCTCTTGTATTAAATAGAGAAAGGTTACAATATTACATGGGTCGAATGAGCATGCTGGCTCATAAAGCCAACAATTAGAGGTATAATAGCAGGTATTTGAAAATCCAATTGGATGCCTATAAAAGGACACTTGGTCTATGTTCTTTGAGTGAAGAGAGTCTCTTTAAACAAGTGAGTTTTCTTGGGCCCTAGAAAACCTCATGACATTATCTTGAAGTACCGATGTTGTCAAAGACTCGATTCAGCTTGTGCAAAGCAAGTCGAGGGTTATTCGATGTATCCTCAAGGTGTTTGTCAGTATCCTTTGTATTTATAAAAGTGAAATCTGAGAGTAACAAAATAGCGTAAAGAAAAATATGGACCTTCTGTTGGTATCTGCCAGCATATCACCTCAGAATGCAAAATTCCAAAATGTGTTCCTCAGTGAGGTCTCATCCATCTTTGTTCCCACTCAGTGCACCAAGATCTTTATCGAGGTAATTTGTTCATTCAGCACTGGTAAGAAGCTGTGACGTATATGGATGTTATTGTCTTGTAAAGCATGCCCACAAAATTATGGACCTTCTGTTGGTATCTGCCACAAAATTCCGTGGAGAGTACTCTGGTTCTGTCAGTTCAATTCATCACCATCCAGTCGATTGTTTGATTTCATTTTTGATATAGTTCAATCAACTTCAAGGTGGTATCTTCAGTTTTATTTGTATTTCGTATGTACATGAGGATGGTCGTCAGTTTTGAACTTGCATGGTGCCCATGAAGGATACAAAGTTCCTTTATGAGTTCATAATTCAGTTAGAGCTTTTACCCTTCACAACTAATGTTTACCACCATGTGATTGATTTAATAGATTTCCTTCTGTATCTACGCTTGATATTCTGGTACAGTTTCTCTCTCAAGGACGGCATTTTAAATGTATGGCATGAATATGATAGAGAGTCGACATTTATAATTGTTTATTTATTTTTATTGTTGTTTGAGTGAAAAATATTGTGGACAGATAATTCGTTAATAACAGTACAGCTGTCTTTTTGGTGACCAAGAGGGTCGACATCTTTAAGCCTTTGTGTATCATTTGGAAACATGAGACAGATCTGAACTGTCTCCCTCTTCCTTAGCATCTCCATCCCTTGTGAGAGGTTTACATATGAAGTTGTCTCATATCCCTCTGGCTAGTTTATCCTTACATGATTTACATAGTTAACTATTCTTTTTATGCTTCACAGAATTTCTAATACAGTTTGGAAAGTCATTGAGCTATCTTACCAGCTACAGCAACTCAGAGGATTTCTACAAGTTTCTTCTATCTGATTCACCTGATTATTTCTGTTCACAATCAACCTATCCATCCAAGATGCCTTCCTTGAACATATATGTTACTGTTTTCATTATTATGTGTCTTCATTTAGTACCTTTTTTATGATACTACGGTTGCTTTATTGACATTCTAAGGGACAAAAGCAAGATTATGTGGACTGTTGCCAACTTGGTTCTCCTGGACTCCCCATAAGTGAGGATCTGCACATTTTGGCGAATTTGACCGTCCGATCAGATGCTAGATATATTGTTATAATTGAAAAGGTGATGTCAAGTTTTGCTTTAGATATGAAATGCCCATTTCTCTCTTTCCTATAGTAGATTAATGCATTAATTTTATGTTCGACTCTCTTCCCTTTGGGATTTGACAGGATTCAACTTTTCAGAGGTTACTAAAGATTGCTTAGTCAATTAGATTAGATCCCATGTATTCTCATTTCTCCTAAAGGATATCCAGACAATCAAAACTAGGTAAAGTTGTTTTGGGGAGGTAGAAATAGGCTTTTATGGTAACATAATTCACCATTTTCCTTGTATTGAACCTATTCTGTTTGTTGAAGAAATGCAAAGGATTCTAGTCTACAGAATCCTCTTAATTATGAAGAGAAAAAGTTATTGGTGGCTCCACCCACACTGATCTGCAATCTCAGCTTTCTTGCCTCAAAATCAACCAGCAAAGTTTCCCAGATACTCATGATTCCAAGCATGCACTTACCGCGAATATGCACACGTAGGCTTTTTCACGGAAAAGGCTCTCATTACTCTTGTTCTCTTTTCTAATAAAAAAAGAATATGAACTTCACGTAGACTTTTTCACGTTAATGCTGAAAAAGAGCAAATTTTATTACCCCTTACCACTCTTTAATTTGCCCCCAGTGGCGATGTATGATATCAGCGACGAATCCCCCTTATCGACTATGGGGAACTAATTGGGAGAAATATATTACAACTGCTCTATGTGGCACGTAGTTTCCAAACGAGAGGCTAAATACGATTTAGTGTGTTTGACATAATGTTTCACACTTTTTATTTTTGGTGCTCGCAATTTCATGTAGATGACATGAGTTTTGTTCATCAAAAGCAGAATCCGTTGTTCGGGTGAAACTGTGGTTTTTTATATCTAATTTGAGTCACCCAAGTACCTCATTTTCTTCGCACGTAAACCCAAGTATGAATACCACTTATTAATCAATGAAACCATGATCACAAATCCACGTAAGTTTAGGTCTACAGTTCCAGTACCAATGACTTGGCACTATCAATCAAACACACCGGTAGAGATTCATCATGGAACGAATCAATCCTTCCATCAAGGACCCATATGGCACACCCCCAATTATGGGTAAACAACATCAGAATAAAACGCAGAGAGAGGGGGGGGGTTGTAAATTAATTTTCTTGACCTGTAGGAGGGAAGAACATACAATGTTTAAGAATTATAAAAGCAAAGATGATGGCATATCCCCACTTATGAATTGCTGCTTCCCAACAACAAGAGCGGCTCTTTTGCACACATAAGTACCTGCTGGAAACACCGTTAACCGTCTTCATGTTTTTTAGTTCCCAAAACAAATCTCAAGTAGAATTTGCAGGGTCACATCGTCAAAAGTCAACTACTTCCACAACGTCCCACATGTCACACCCCTAACCGTGATTACGGGATGAGAGAGAGAGAGACTACATAAATTCTTAGGAAGACTGCTGTACTCTACAAGCTGGAGGCCGGACTCGCATAAAATTCAGATGTAATACTACCTTATATGTACACTCAGATCTCACCATAGACAGGTATGTACAAATAGAACAAACTACGAGAGAGAGATGTTATAATTCCATAAAGTTTGCCTCATCTCTAAGTTGAGTATTTTGCCACTGATGTTCATTTTTCACAATCTTATCTTGTAGGCAGGCATTCTAGGGAATGCGGCTGATTTCTATGATGGAAATCTAGGTGAATACACTTGGAAATATTGACAGGCGGAAGATGATTGCATTTGATATGAGGTGGGAAAAGTTTGATGATCTAGTGTCAATGTTGTATTACTTCTATGATCTGTTACATTTTAGCACAATTATCTTCTTCACTTGGTCTCTACTACCCACTTTGTGTGGGAAAATGCCTGACTTTGGGGTTTTAGTTGGGTGCCTGTAATTTGTTTCCATGAAACAGATGTGTGGGATTCATGATGGCAAAAATGGTCTTACTTGAGCTCATGGTCCTTTCGAATTTCATGGAAGTTAAGACTTTTCTGACAAAAGTAAATGCTGCTTCTCTCTCTCTGTATATACTACATGTATAAAACGTGTGTGCATGTATTCATGTAGACATACATACATGCACTAAATCATCATATATTATTATGATATTTATATTTGTCTTGCATGGTTCATGTAAGACAAATATCATCATATTTATCTTGAATGGTTCATGCATATACATGCATAAATAAACATTCTACCTATTAATGCAGGGAAATGATCCTTCATGTTTGCGTGAGTTTCTTTTGCCAATCTTAAGCAGAAATTCTCCTTCAGCAAATCTGGGGCTTCAAGTTGGTATCTCATACTTTAGCATTGACTTCCTTTTATAAGATGGTTGCATGATTGTCAATTTAATTTTCCAATAACTCTTTTGAAGTTCTTTGCATATTAACTCTAAGCTTGGCATGTTAGGTACTTGACAGGAACTGAGGTGCTGGATGGAACCTCGTCTCAGTTATGCTTGCTACAAAACCTTCTGACAGAATAAGGTAAATTATTTTGGCTGTGGCGTGTCACAAATTTCAAGTAGACCTTTTGCTGCACTCTTGGTGGTTCCTAGTTACTAAAATGCCAGCGGGTTCATTTTCTTTTCTCAAAACATTTACAGATTCCTGTAATTTATGAAGCATTGTTGCAATGCTAATCATATAGGTGTTGGATTTAATGTTAATTAAGTTGAGTTAATTAAACCCATATTTATTAATAACATTTAATTCATGTTGATATCTCAAATATTCAATTGATTCATTATTCATATATCGTAAAATTTCTAAAGTGTAAAGAGTCATCATATGAGAGGGACGGGTACATGTGATGACAACAAAGTTTAGTTCCATATTGAAGAATGAAATAAACCTACATGTCCTTTTATATAGTTGTTAGCTTATAAACCTTAGTTGAAAGAGCTTGGGGAGGACATGCTACATCACACATGTGCATGTCGAGCCTGAGTTTTGGTTTGGGAATTGTTTTAGTCTTTTGTTCAAACAATCAAGAGTGCTTACTCGAGAATGGTTATGGAGACGAAGAGGTGCATCATTTGGATCAGATCCATGATCCAACACACAATCTATAAATACATTATTAGGGCTCCCTAATCAATACGTTTTGCAGTAACATTCTCTCTCCTCCCTCCTATTAGTATTCCCAGCAGTGTGACCCCAGTTGTCCTTCTCTCTAGCCATAGGTGATTAAAGCGTGGTCGAGGTCGACTCGAAGTCAAGTACGTCTTTCGAGTTGTGTGTGCGTTTTATCCTGCGAGTAAGGCGTATCTACCCATACATACTCATAGCGGGGCATTGATTTCTTTAAAGCAAATCCACAAGAGCAACTCACAATCATAAGGTTTTTTTTTATTATTTCTTCTGCTTTTTTTTATGTACGATTTATTTATGACTTACTTTGGAACTGCGATGGTTGTTGTTGATTGAAAATGCTCACATTTGTTGCATAGTGGTTTATTATGCGTGCATTTTTACATATTTTGCCAAGAGTAAGTTGAAGGATATGATAGTTATAATAAGTAGTGGAAATGTATCATAATATTTTTGTGAAAAAGAAAAATCCTGAAGATCTGCTAACATTCCGTGTTATACACCTTTCTCTTATGATGCATATGGGACAGAAAAGATTTGCAATTTATGATATGATACTTGAATCATATCTCAAATTGTCATACATATGGCACGGTATCATTCCAACACTGTTGTGCAGCTCCATTTTTCCTAACAAACTAAAAGGAAATCCTCTGAAACATTTATTATTTTTGTCACATCCATATTGTCTCTGCAACATCCCTTCTTTTCCAGTTACAGATCAAGTTCGTTAAACAGTAGAGGGAGGGAAAAATCTCAGAAAAATGCTCAATAAATGGTTTATAGCTTTTATCTGCGTAAACTGGAACATTGATGAAAACAATGTGGCTTCGTTGTTTTTACCCATTCTGCTATTGTGAGCAATTTGTCCTTTTCTCTTCTTTTTTTGCTTCGTTTTACTTCAGAAAGGGTTTTTTCTTTCCCTTTTTCAAACACGAGCATGATTGCATTCAGCATCTTTTATGGAGAATCTGCTTTTAGCTCATGTATTAACTTCCCTAAAGGTGCACATGCCTAGCGGTATATTCAATTGTATAGGCCATGCATGCTAATTTGGCTATGCTGCTGTATTGAAATCACAGCTCATTGATACTTAATAGCAAGATATTGGCTTGTCTGTGACCATAACTCCGATGAAGTCTAGAAATTTCATATGATTATTGTGGTTTTAGTTAACATGAGACTTTATCTGCTGTAGTTGTTTAGATGCACTTAGGCATCCCTTTCTGTGTGGCCCGAAGTGGCGTGTGGGTCCATCAGTTGACATCATTAAATGGGGTTTGGGTTCAACTGCTATTCGAATAACGGAGGAGTACATATATGGCCATCAACAGGTAAGGATTAAAAGAGTATACCATCTCCATTTTTCATGTGTTAATGTTTTGGAGTATGGTCCTTGCACTGCTTTAGATATGATTAAGCGTTAATGCTGCTCATCATGGGTTGCATGTCCTATTTTGTTCCTCGTAGTCGCTCGTGCTTAAATTCTTACAGGTGGTAAAGAACCCGTGTCAAATGAGCTAAGTCTTTGGTTCCATCTTATTAATCTCTAATACTATTTGTTCTCATTTTGTTTGCTCATTTAGGACGAGCAGAGGTCACACCTAGATGAGCTGAACGCTAGTTCACTCGTTAAACTGAAAAACTTGAGACTTTGAATGGTTTCACTGGAAAAGTTATTAAACTCTTTCACTTTAAGTGGAAGATTATTCCTTTAATGTAGCCTGTATTGAAAATTATCCCATTGAGGACACGGTGACCCATCCAACTAATCGGGTTAGCATATTTTTGCTGAGTATATGTACGCATGATATATGTTCAACTACTCAAGCCAATACAAGTGAAGTTGATCTGAGCTTGATCTCTTACAAGCTTGACTTGACAAACTATAGTAGCCAGGCTGTAGCGCATCCTGCGTGACACAATGGCCAACGAAAGCTTGTGATGAGATCAACTGAGCTGCGCGCCTTCAGCTCATCTCGTATCACAGCTGTACTTTTTATTAGCTATTCCTCAGTTTCAATTACTGTTTCGCTTTTTCCATTGATAGTTACATGTCGGGGCAGCTGACCAAAAGGGTACGTTGATATGCATGCATGTATGTATTCACATGAATATTCTCACACGCTTGCCAATGAGCCATGGTAACAAAATTTCTTGCTGAAACAGGGAAGCAGGCTCTCTCATTTGATTGAGCTGATGGAGATGCTAAATCCTTATCGATATCTAAAGGTAAAACGGTGTTATTTTATTTAATTCAGTTCTCATGAGAATCTCAAGTCTCAACCATGAAATTCTTGAAGTAGAACTGGAGCGAATTCCTTCCAGGAAAATGGCGTTTTCTGTATTCCACTGGTAGGCACATTGGCCTCACTCTTCGCCAACCTTCACCGAGCATCCTTATCCGTAAGGCACACCTCTCCTCCCATTTCTCAGATAATACCTTCTCAATCACTTCCAACATAGACTTTACTGTCACCTCTGGTCCTCGTGGCCTCACGACAGGTGGTGCTGCTGGGAAGTTGCACACGACTTGTCAAGCTAAGATTGTGGAGGGGAATCAGATCTACTTGAGTGAGGAAACAGAGAATTTCTATATGCATTCTAATTCTCAAGAAGTCAGAGCTAGAAAGCTTACCAACAGAAGAGTATGGAGGCGAGCCGGTTCTGTCCAGGATCTCCCACAGACGCTTCCTGTTGCCAACCTGATATCAGGTGGAATAGAGATCGCCATGCATTTAGATGTGTTGGAGAGGAGTACCTCCTTCTTTGTGTTCGCCGGATTCCAGTGATGGCCTCTTAGTCGATGAGCAGCCCTGTTATGATGCAGCGGATGATGGACATGAGGTTCCCACACATTCTCGCACAGACGAAGATACACTCTTTTCCTTTCCTTGTTTAAGTATTTTTCACTGTACTTAGAGTGTCCGTAATGCCTGGCAGGTGCTCCCCCTTCATTGTGCTTATCCACCTTTGGCCTCCCTCGTTTGGGAGTTGTAACGGGTGACCGTTACTGGAAATCTCAGTAACAGTCATCCGTTACCGATCTGACTCTATCCTCAGGTAACAGACTGGATAGTCAGTCTAGTCGTTACCTAAGCCGAGAATGACTACTTTCTGTAACATCTCCTACTTGGCCATTCAAGCCAAGTGTATCAACATACTGGTTTTCCTCCCACTTTTCAGGGGTTTTCCCTAGTTATGTCGATTCTTAATTACTTTTGCAATTAGAACTTGTTGTATAGTTATTTTCCTACACAACAAATCATTCGTTGTATGGTAATTTACCTATACAACAATATGTCCGTTGTATGATTATTTACCTATACAACAATCAAACATATCCCAAACCCATGTTTGTAACATGTTTTGAGAAGAGTTCCTCTGTTATGCCTTTTGTTAAGGGGTCTGCCAACATGTCTTCCATTGGCATGTATGAGATGGATATTTCCTTTCTCATAACCATATCATAAACATAGTGGTATTTTACCATTATATGCTTGCTTTTCGAGCAATCTGCTCCACTCATAATAAGAGTAATTGCTGCGTTATTATCACAATAGATAACCACTAGCTCGTTTGTTATCTCCACCTTCAAGTCTCATATGAAGCGGCTTATCCAGACAACACTTGTTGCAGCCATACAATAAGCAATATACTCAGCTTCCTGTATATGCGATACTACACGGCTTATCCAGACAACACTTGTTGTAACCATATAGCAAACAACATACTCAGCTTCCTGTGTATGTAACGCTACACAACCCTGTTTCTTACATGCCCAAGAAACACCACCACCTCCAAATAAAAATATTTGTCCCGAGGTTGATTTGTCATCTTTACTCCCAACAAAGTCAGCATCTGAGTATCCTATCACTTTCAGTTCATCTGCTTGAAAACACAGTTTCAAGTCCTTTGTTTCTTTCAGATATCTTAGAATCCTTTTCACAGTTACCTAGTGCTGCCAACCAGGATTACTTTGATATCTACTGACAAGACCAACAACAAAGCTGATATCAGGTCTTATACACAATATAACATACATCAAGCAGCCAACAACTTGTGCATAAGGAACAATAGGCTTATCGTCTCCTTCACCGGGACAATCAGTCTTACTTAATTTAATCCCTTTTGCAACAGGTGTATCTGCAGACTTGCATTCACCCATTTTAAACTTCTTGAGGATATAGTCAATATATCTCTCCTGACTGAGGCATAAGAGTCTAGATCCTCTATCTCGAGAGATCTTTATACCTAGGATATAGGATGCTTCCCCATATCCTTCATTTCGAACTTGGAGTTCAACCATGACTTGGTTTTGACAATTATCTCGTTATCGTTTCCAGTCAATAATATGTCATCTACATATAATGACAAGATGACAAAGTGACTCTCACTGTTCCAAACATATACATAGTGACCAAGTTTATTAGCAACAAACCCAAGTTCTATAATGGCATTTTGAAAAGTCAAATACCATTGGCGAGGTAACTATTTCAGGCCATATAGGGATTTTTTCAACCTATATACTTTATATTCTTGGCCTTCAACCACAAATCCTTCGGGCTGCTGCATGTATATGATTTCTTCTAAATCTCTGTTTAGAAAAGTTGTCTTTACATCTAACTTATGTAAATCCAAATCATAGTATGTAGATATTGCCAGGATTATCCGTATGGATGCAAATTTCGCAACTGAGGAATATGTCTTAACATAATCTATCATCCCTTTCTGCGAAAAACCCTTTGCAACCAACCTCGCTTTAAACTTATCGATTGTACCATCGATCTTATATTTCTTTCTCAGAACCTATTTGCAGCCTATAACTTTCCTTCTTTTTGGTAAATTAGCCAATTCCCAGACTTGGTTTTTCTCAATGGATTCAATTTCCTTGTCCATGACTTTCTCCCAGTTTGTTGCTTCTGATGAGTTAATTGCTTGTTGATAAGTCAAGTTATTAGTCAACTCATCCAAATCTATCAAATTACATACTTTCTGCACAAGATAAATGTGATAATCCTTTAAATAGGACGGAGTGGCTCTTGGCCTCTTATATCCACTTAAGGTATAGATAGTTTTAGGAAGATCTTCTATGGGCTCAAAAGATTATTGATCTAAATCTACCAAATCATCAACACATTCCTCATCGTTTTCTAGGATGTCATTCTTAGTATCCTCTAAGAATTCAACATCTTTGCTTTCAATGAGTCTGTGGTCCTTATGATAAAACCGATATCCTTTTGAACATTTTGGATATCCAATAAATACACATCTCAAGGACCTGTTGTCTAGCTTATCTTTAGACTGATCAAGGATCTTCACGTGTGCAATAGATCCCCACCTCCTCCGATGACCTAGGTTGAGTTTTCTTCCAAACCACATCTCATACAGTGTAGTGAATATAATTTTACACGGTATTTTGTTGAGTATGTAAACAACTGTACTTACTGCTTCTCCCCAAAATACCTTTGGAAGAGAGACATCAATCAATATTGACCTTGTCATATTCAGCAAGGTTCTATTGTATTTCTTAGCTACACCATTTTGCTGAAGTGTTTGGGCATTGTATTTTGTTTAGCAATACCAAAGTCATTGCAAAATTTCAAGAATTCTACTAAGGTATATTCACCTTTTCTGTCTGATCTTAAGACTTTGATCAAATGCCCTAATTGATTTTCCACTTCTTACTTATATTCTTTAAAAGCATCAAGTGCCTTCGATTTATGTGCCAAAAGATATACATACATATATCTAAAGTAATCATCGATAAAGGTTATAAAATAACTCTTTCCCCGATATGTCTTTACTCTAAAAGGTCTACATATATCTGTGTGAATAATTTCCAACAGGGTTGTTGCCCTTGTTGTTTCCATGGAAAAAACTTTTCTTGTCATTTTTCCTTGTATACAAGCTTCACACTTGTTGAAAATCTTTTCCTGAAATCCAAGCAATATGTCAAAGTTGGATAATTTCCTCAACTTTTCCAGACTTATATGTCTTAGGCGTTTATGCCACATATTCACATCAACAGTAAAGACACTCTTAATATAAGCTAAAGATGGATGACTTTTATTATCAAACAATTTGAACAGTCCTTGTTCTACATCAAATTCTCCTGAGAACAAGATTCTCTCATGTTTGTCCACAGTCACCTTGTTAGGAATAAACCTAACTTCAAAACCCTTCTTAACTAAGGTAGGGACCGAGACTAGATTATACCTTATAGATGACACAATTAATACATCGGTCAATACAATTGGTTTGCCTTGTATAAATATCTTGAAGGATCCAATACTCATAACATTTAAGAAAGTACTGTTTCTCATATACACACGATATTCTCCAAGTTGATATTCCTTAAGGTCTATTACCCTTTCCTTAGTCTTCAAGATGTGTCTTGTAGCTCCTGAGTCTATCTACCAACCTGTCACTAGGCGGTCCAAATATAAGCATTTTGAAATCACGTAGATTATATCCTGCTTCTCCGACTATCCGCGCTGTGGGTTGTTTCCTCCACCTTTCTTGTTGCAGTAGTCCCTTTTGTAATATCCTATTTTTTCACAGTTGAAACACTTGATTCGAGAAGCGACTTCCTGCGATTTCTTAAAACTTTGACCGACTTTCTTGTTATTCTTGCCAAACTTTTTATTTGGTTTCTTTTTTTGGTTGGAATTGGAGCTAGATGCTAACTCATCTTGTATCACTAGCAATTTTTCTTTTTTGTTTTTGAGTATATGTTCTTGCTCTATTGCTAGTTTGAGGGGCAACGCAGAAAAGTTGATTTTTGGCTCTAGTCTTAGGGCAATGGTGATCATGTTCCATGATGGAGGTAGACTGTTCAATATAGTTGATATCTACATCGGTTCGGGGATGACTGATTTTGCTACGGCTAAATCTCTAACCATTACCAACATCTGATTTACATGCTCTACTACATTTTCTCCTTCTTTCATCTTGAAAAAATTGTATTTTTGTAGTAGTAACTCCACATGTAATTTTACAGTTGTATCATATTTAGCTATTAATGAGTCAAACAGCTCTTTCGCGGTCTCAAATTCTTCAAAGACCCTAATCAGATCATCCTCCATGTAAGTTAACATGATTATCCTTGCTATGGTATCATCCTTTAGAAATATTTTATACATTTCTAACTGTTGCTCACTTGCGTCTGGGGGTGGATGATGCACGGTTTCCTTTAAAACATACTCTACACCTTTTAGTGTTAGAGCTAAAGGAATTCTTCTCTTTCATGTATTAAAGTTTAGACCGTTTAACTTTTCTGTTTTTGTTAATTCCGACACACATATCCTAGAACTCATTTTTATGTGTTTGGCAAAAATAACAATTAAGCGGTTTAAAATGGAAACCAACACAAAAACATAGGCACACATAGCAAGAAACATGTTAAAGTGATGCATGATATGTAATAAATAATCTTTTTGAAAAATTTTCTAAGGGATTTTCTACCTTTGTGCCCCTGAAAGGATACCAAGGGACAAAACTGTAATTTTATATATTTGTCCTCTTTTGTAATTTTGTAAAAACCCTGAGAACAAACTTGTAAAATTACTATTTTGTATTCCTGTAAAATTCACAACTGATCGGGGTTAAAATCATAATTTTAACCCTCAAGGCGAATCTATAATTCTTTAAAAGAACAGGGGTAAACCCATCTTTTGACTGAATGGCAGAATTGAAAATTATCCAAACTGGGAAGGTTAAAAACGTAAAATGATAGCCCTAGTATTTGGTAATTTTCATAAACAACTAGAGGGCAAATCCGACTTTTCCCTCACTAAGGGCAAAACAGTCTTTTTACCCAAAAATATTTGGATAAAAGTGTAATTTTGACCAGTGGCAACTGCGTAATATTCAAAAATGGATAGGGGCAGTTCTAACTTCTTGCCATGTTCCCCAAGGCGGTTTTCCAAAACTGCGAAAATTATTATTATTTTTTTCCTTTGAGTACATTTAACACGCTGTTACAACATTATAGAGAGAGATTGTATAGAGAGAGAAAATAGAGAGAGGGAGAAGAGAGAGAGTAGGAGGGTTTTTTTCCCAATGAGTTTCTCCGGCTGTTCCTTGGCTGTCGGCGTCCCTAGCGTCTTCTTTCTCAGCCAGTTTGGCCTGCCGCTCTTCTTTGTGGGCCTGCCGTCCTAGGCGTTGCTTTTGTGGCTTTGCCGGCCTGCCGCCTTGGCGTTGCCTGTGTGGCTTTGCTAGAGGGCCGCCCTGGGTTTTTCCTCTGTGTCCTTGTCGGCCTGCCGCCTTAGCGTTGCTTGTGTGGCTTTGCCGGCGGGCCACCCTGGGTTTTTCCTCTATGGCTTTGCCGGCCTGCCGTCCTGGCTTTGCCTCTGGCTTTGCTGGCTTGTTTCACCTGTTTGCTGTGTCTCTGCCGACTGTCGTTGCTTCTCCCTTCGATTTTTTTTCTTCTTCTCTGTGTCTGTTTTTTTTCTTCACTGATCCTCTCCTTTTTTTTTGTAGGGATGTAGGTCCTGATACCAATGTTGAAGAGGAGTACCTCCTTCTTTGTGTTCATCGAATTCCGGTGATAGCCTCTTAGTCGATGAGCAGCCCTATTATGATGCAACGGATGATGGACACGAGGTTCCCACACAGGGTTCTCGCATAGACAAAGATACACTGTTTCCCTTTCCTCGTTTCAGTATTTTTCACTGTACTTAGAGTGTCTGTAATGCCTGCCTTTTATACGCATGTGCTCCCCCTTCGTTGTGCTTATCCACTTGTGGCTTCTCTCGTTTGGGAGTTGTAACGGATGACCGTTATCAGAAATCCCAGTAACAGTGTCCGTTACCGATCTGGCCGTATCCTCAGGTAATGGAGTGGATGGCCAGTCCAACCGTTACTTGAGCCAAGAATGACCACTTTCAAATAATATTGCTGAGAAACATGCCTCGATATTGTTGCAATACTGAAAAATTGGGAAACGTACCTACCAATGCACCGTAACCGAATGCAGGCGTTTGTCTTGAAACAATCATGATGCCACACTATATTATGTATAAAAAGCAAACGCGAAATTGGATAAGGTAGCCATTTCCAATGAGGATTCTAATAGCTTCATCATATCCAATGACATTATCTTACGGCAAACCAAATTGTAAATACCCGAATGCTGCAATTTGATGGGATGAAAATAGAATTCAAGAGATTTCCTATGTTTTTTCTTTTCTTTTCAGTGAGTTGATCAAGAAAAGAATGTAGCGGCTGTTTCTGTCGAGAATGATGGATGGGACAAATAGCGCACCACTCACTGAAACATTAAAGTAGCTTAGTGGTTTCAATCGAAAGCAATCAAACCTGACTTGGAACCAGATCTAAGATCAAGGACTTCATGGTTCAATTCCAATTGCATCTTCCATGAAGCCAGAACCGGTGGAACCACCGGTTTGTATTTTGCTTATTTCTTATCTTTTGATGATTTTTCTCGGTTTCAAGCAATTTAAGACCAAAACTCGAATTGGAACCAAAACCGATGGTTTCAAATCAGAACCAAAACCAAACTGGTCATGATTCAGTTTTGTTTCCTTTGAGGAAAACTGGAACTGGTCATGTCTAGTTGAAATATTCACATGGAATCATTTTGGGTAAAATTATGTGGGCATTTTTAAATAATGATATTCGAACAGCCGGTTTTGCTAACTTCAAAACTCGAAAGGTTGATCACGTATATTTGCGTAATCGGTGCCTATTTCACGAAAATTTCACATAAAATATGACAAATCATAAATTACACTAAAAGAAATAAAGGACGTGGGTTTTTTATTCTTTTTCAAGTGATAAGAAAGCAATATAATCCATGATTCTATCGTAGTCGTGGAGTTGAATGCCACGGTAGGGTACTTTAGTCAATAAAATTTTAGGGCGAAAGGGACCGGTTTTGTTCCCTTCATAAATAAACTCTGTCGGTTGAGCTCAACGATCACGCATCTGGTGGTAGTTGACATACAACAGACAAAATTGCCTTCCCAGTTTGGAGTTTGTTCAGGTAGAGAAAATCGAACTCCCTGCTTCTTTAAGAGAGAATGTGAGGGTACTTTTGTCTTAAAATGTACCTTTTCTTCAGTTGATTTTTTGGGTAACGGTGGCTTCCACGTAAACTGAATCAATTCAAGATTATTAAATTGTCCTTCTTATCGTAGTCAAAAGACAAGGATGATTCTCTCGTGGTGTTTTAAAAGCCTAGTTGAGTTTCAAGTGGGCCTTTAAGATTGCATCACTATTGGAATATAAAAGAGCGATTTTCCGATTCTTCCTTTCATTTTCCTACAAAAGAAAAAATGAACACCTCCATTAAAGGTTTAAAACAACCAAGGATAAAAATCAGAGGCTATGGGTTCGTACCCTCGGGGCCAAATGTTGAGTTATGGCTTGTGTTTGTCGTAGGCACTAATGTGGGTGTCAATGAGGATAAAGAAAGCAGCAATTTAGACCTTAATACAAGCAAGTCCAACTCTGGTCATGAACAACAACAACATTGAATCAACCGCCTGTTACCCGTTATTGAGCCCAATACCAAGAGGAAGCACACATCCTAGTCATCACTCATGCCACCTAACACTTACATGGAGATCTTGGACAAGTAGCATCTCACTCCAATAACTACCTAACATCTAGTTTTTGTCTATTAGCTAATTAGGCAGTAGATTAACTGTTAGTTTGGGCAATTAATACAATGTTTTGTTCACTGGTTGATTGGGCAACAATATTAACTCTTGCCTTCTCTTTCATTGGTCAACTAAGGAGGCTTATTCCCAGCTATAAAATCACTATCACCATATCTATAAGATACCTTTTGTTGCTCTATCAAGTGAAATACGAGTTTTCATTTGTTTATCTTGGAGTACAAGTTGGTGCTTGTTCACTCTCACTTTCATCTCTCCTCTTACATGTTGTTCCTCTTTCATCCTTCCCCGGTTTACCAAGTTCATTATCCTTATCAGCCCTAACTGTGTTAGAGAATTCCTTGAAGGCTAGAAACCATTGTAACCAAAACGCCTAACAACTGTTTGGTTAACATTATTTGATGCTTTCATTGAGATCTTGCACATTACAAAAGCAATCTCTTCACAAGGTCAGTTCAATACTTTTTATTCTGTTATGTTATTCCCAATCTCATCTTAAAACCTAGTTTCTTCTCAAAAAGTCAAACCCTTACTTTCATTACTAGTTTCTTGTAAGTCAGTTCGTTACTTTCATAAACCTGTTTCCCCCTCCAATGTTATCATTTCGCTCTACTCAAAACTCATGCCTTACTATTCTTACCCATCATCACAGCCTAAACATGTGGTACCATTCCAATCCTAGTCCTACAATCATGTCTATCTCTAATGCATTGAGTTTCCATAGACTTTTGGTTGCTCATAATCCATTGAAATGTAAAGGGACGTCCCTTGAAGACACCATCTGGAATAAAATTAACCAACGACAAGAATAGATGTAGAAGCAATTACCAGAGATATCTCAAATTCTGGCAAGCATTGTGAAACACCTAGTCATCGTCCCATCGAAAGAAAGCATGTTGAAAAATTCATGCAGATGTACACCTGCAGTCAATCCACCAAATGTTACATTTGTTTCGACTATGGACAACAACTCATTGATTGTTCATATGTCTACAAAGAAAGCATTAAATAACTTATAAATGTGCTCAAGGATACCAGTAAACACTTTGTTAAATCTAGGAAGGTTTGAAGCTCTTTTGAAAACCTTGATTCAAACTCGAACAAGTTCTAGACACACTTAGTAGTGAGGTTGATATCAATAAGGCAACCAATCTGGTTACCAAAGATTCTGTAGTGGTGGACATCAAGCCGACCATAGAAACAACACAATATGTTTCCAACAAAGGGAACTCACACATACCCGACTTGATTTCAGCTACCCATAATTGTACCATAGATGATCCTCAGTTTAACAAACTTACTATGGTAACAAGGATGTCCGAAGAATAATTACAACCTTCACTTATCCCTTTACCTCTTTGAAAAACAAGCAAGAAAAATAGTGGGTGGATAAGATCTTCGAGTATTATCAAAACTCCAAAGAAAGGAAATGTCGCTTGCTTATTTTGGAGTTCACCGATTATGGTAATCTCTGTTAGAACAAACTCTAAGACTAACAACACAGGGAAGAAGATGAGGACATAACAAGTTGGAGCTTGATGAAACGAATCATGCATAAGAAATTTGTTCCTGACTACTACTGGCAAGAGCTCTACCTTCAGTTACAAAGCTTGCGACAAGGTGGGCTCAGCATGGAAGACTATGTCAAAGAGTTTGATACCTTGATATTGGGTTGCGAAGTATATGAACCACACTAGCAGACCATTGCCCGATTTCTTCGCAGGCTAAACAAAGAACTAGCATGAAATTAAAACTTTTTTCATTCGTTGAGGACGGTTTTCAACTTGTTATTAAGGTCGAAAGATAACGGAGAAATGCCCCTCACCTTAGATATTTGGTTCCTAAGCCAACCAAAAATAAGGCTTTCTTAGGTACGTACTTCCAAAGAAATCAAGAAAGTTGGACCTATTACCGCAACGAAGCCTGATCGAAAGCAAAAAGATGTGGCTTAAAACTCTTGTGCTATCTATCATAGTTGTGACATTTAATGTTTTAAATATCTCAGCCATAGGCATATCGCTTCTCAATGCCCCAACAAGCGAATGATGGTGATACGTGAGTCTTTCTAGTCACTAGATAGTGAGGACGAACATACCCCTGAAGATGTTGATGCTGAAACTATTGAAGTTGCAGATGAAGGAGAACTTCTCGTCATACATAGGGTCTTGAGCTCTCAAACTACTCCTGAATAGGAGCAGTGTGATAACCTATTTCATTTTCGCTACATAATTCCCAATAAAGTTAGTTTGCTCATCTTTGATGGCAGCAACTATACCCATGTGGCAACTACAAAATTAATCAAGAAGCTGAGTTTACCCATCATAGCTCACCCACATCCTTACAAGTTGCATTGGCTCAACAATCAAGGAAAAATCTTGGTTCAACAACAAGGTAATGTGTCAATATACATTGGTAAGACTTACCAGGACTCCATTGTATGTGACATGGTTCCAATAAATGAGGTCATCTCTTATTGGCTCGATCATGGCAGTTCGATTGGCGAGCATTGCATGATGGCTAAAGTGTAGATGTGAAATTTTATTTCAAAGTCTATGTAGAGACTTGAAATAATTTTTCACAAAACTACGTTGTGCTGAGAGTGCCAGTTAGTTTACTCAAACTAATAAAGATGATTTTCTGACTTTAATGGTGATTGCGAGGAAGTGAGATCTTTTCGACCTAGGCCTTTTTGAACCAGTGCTCAAAGGTCAACCTAGACGCTTTGAGAATTTGTTTCAAATCTGGTGTGTTTTCAAAATTAACTTTCAATTGTCATTAACTTAGCCAAATTCGTGCACTTAGCTTATGGAAGAAGAAATTTCAAAGTTCTGAAAAACATAAATTGGTTTTGTTTTTAGAGACTTGTTTTTGGATTTTTCTTACCAGAGTCTAAATCTCCAAAATTCATGAAAATTTTACAACGAATAGAGACTAATATGGAAATTCAGGAACTATTTTTATTTTGATTTTATGTGTTGTGAATGTGCACAATTAAATCAGATATTGACCCTTGCTCAGACATTCGGGACAGTTCTGTGACAGAAATACAAAGGTCTAGTAAAACATCTATATCTCGGTGCATAGACCTCTGATCTTTATTAACTTAGTTTTGTTGGAAAGCTATAAATATCAACTTTCCAATTAGACCAGTTTCAATGAGATTGGTTCACTGCAGACAAAGTTTTGGGATGATAACCCAAACTTTGTTGTAGAAAATAGGGGTTTGATAGGTTCTGTTCCGATTTTAATGATCTGTTCCGATTTTAATTATGTAGTTGCACGGTCCTAAAATTCTTAAAAATTTTAACAAAGGTAGGTCTGTGTGTAGGTTGGGTGTGCAAAGTTTCAGAACATTTGAGCAGATAGTAAGGAATTAAAAATAAAACACCGGGCATATGCAGGATGCAAAAAACAAGTTTTCAGGTTTTAAAATGTGTATGAATGCATTACATCCGAATGTAAAAGTTAATTCACAGCAATCAAAAGGTAAATGACTAAAAAAAATAAAGTAAAATATGTTTATAGCGGATTAGGAGACATAAGAGATTATATCATATAAAGGGATAGAAAAAACTTCAAATCAAACACAGAATAAGCATGAATCAAATGAAATTTGGGCAGCTGATATCTATCTATTACATCAATTGAATGGAGTTAGCCGCTGCTTAATTATAACCCCTTTAATTGAATGGAAATAAGGAAGAGATCAAAGCAAAGAAGAGGGAAGAAACCAACCTTGATTTGGGGAAATCCTTGGCTATGGATGAATACAGTTTGGGGTGGGCAGCACCTCCAAACTTCTTCTTCCTCTCTCTCTTTCTCTTCCTCTCTCTCTCTCTCTCTCTCTCTCTCTACCTTCTTAAATTCTCCTTTAATGCTGAAAAACTAGCCCCAAGGCCTCTATTTATAGGCCTAAGGGAAGGAGCCTAGAGCCTTCCATGGTTTGAACATAGATGCAATTTCTTTGACCCAAGTTTGATCCGATTCCCAAAGTTGACCCATTCATGCATATGGGGTGGGAGGGTGGTCCCCTCTTAGCCCATGTGGGCTTGGTGCAGCCCACATGAGCTGCATTCTTCATTGGGCTTAGCTAGGTGAGCTGGACTCACCCTAACTCGCACCTTGTTTGACCATGGTAGCTTGCCTCGAGTCTTGACTTGGGTTCTTTGATGCCCAACTTGATTCGACCTTGGTTATGTCTTTAGTCAAGCCTTTGATTTGATATAAATGCAGCTTGATCTTAGTCTCGTCACTCCTAAGTCAATCCACCAACCAGTCACCGAGCAGTTCATATGGAGACATTCTAATATCGCGCAGATTATGTCATGCTTCTCCGATTTACCGTGTTGTGAGTTATTTCCTCTACTCTTCTTGTTAAGACAATCCCTTTTGTAGTGTCCCATCTTATCACAGTTGAAACACTTGATTCGAGAAGCGGCTTACTATATTTTCTTAAAAGATTGACCGTCCTTTTTATTATTTTTGTCAAATTTCTTATTTGGTTTATTTCTTCTTTCGTTGGGTTTGGAGCTAGACCCTATCTCATCTTATACTACTAGCAATTTCTTTCTTTTGTTTTTGTTCGTATGTTCTTGCTCAATTACTAGTTTTAGGGGTAATTTAGAAAGATTTATTTCAGGTCCTAGTTTGAGGATAGTAGTGACCATGTTCCATGACGGGAGAAAACTATTCAGTATGGTGGATATCTACATCGGTTTCGGGGTGATTGATTTGGTTATAACTAAATCTCTTGCCATTTACCAGCATATGGTTCACATGTTCTACTATATTATCTCCTTCTTTCATTTTGTAGGAGTTATATTTTTATAGCAACAATTGAACATATAGATTGAAAGTTGTATCATATTTAGTTGTTATAGAGTCAAACAACTCTTTTGCGATCTCGAATTCTTCGAAGACCATAATCAAGTCATCCTCCATGTATGTCAACATGACCGTTCTCGCTATCGTGTCATCTTTAAGAAATATGTTATATATTTCTCTTTGTTGCTTTGTGGCATCTGGTGGTGGCAGACGCAGTGTTTCTTTTAAAACGTACACTATACCTTTAAGTTTTAGAGTCAGCGATATTTTTCTCTTACATGTTTAGAAGTTTAGAACGTCTAGTTTTTCTATCTTCACTAGTTCCAATACACATATTCTTGAGTTTATTTTTATGAGTTTGACAAATTTAACAAATAAACAACCTAAAAGGAAAACATTTACCAAGCAACAAATCACAGATAACACAATTCTAATTAACATAGTGCACAATATCCAAATACTAAATTGAAAATATCTCATCTTATATTATAAAATCAAGCTTGGATAATTCTATAATTTTTCCAAAAAATTTCTACTTCTGATAATTTCCCAAAACACTAGGGGTAAAAAAGTAATTTTTTTGTTCGTCCAGCTCTATAATTTTTTATAAAGACCAAGAACAAAATAATAAAATCAGTGTTTGATTTTTCTAAAAAAATCATCACTGAGGGGGTAAATTTGTATTTTTGCCCCTTAGCCGAATATGTAATTTTTACAAAAGATAAGGGCAACTTTGTCTTTTGTAATAGCAGTATATTAAAATTTTTATCGGGTAAGGGTTGAAAAGTAATTCAGTCTCCTAGTTTTTCATAATTTTCATAAACTGCTAGAGGGCAAAACAAACTTTTTGCTCGATTGAGGGTAAAATAAAATATTTGAATATTTTGGTAATTTTATCCAGTGACAGTTTGTAATTTTAAAAAATCAGCTAGAGCAGAATGGACTTTTCAGTCTACTGCCCAAGGCAAGTTTCCAAAACTAGGGGTGGTTTTGAAAAATCATTGGTTTTTGCCCACAGTTTTTCAATTGATATAAAATGGGAGGAAAGAGATCGAATCTTCGAGAGGAAGAGATATAGAGAGAGAGAAGAGTAGAGCTCGGCTTGTAGCTGCCCACTGGCCTTTTGGTCGGGCTCCGTCGATGGCTTTCTGACCCGCTTGTAGCCCTCTAGTCGAGGCTTCTCCTATGGCCTTGTAGCCAAGGGCTTCACCTTTTTCTTTTTCTTCTAACCGAGGCTCCGCCTATGGCCTTTTGGCCAAGGGTCCTCTTCTCTGTGTTTTTTCACCTGGGTCGGCTTTTGCCTTGGCCCTACCCTGTCTTGACCTGGGTCAGGTTTTGCATGCCTATACCCTATCTCGACTCGGGCCAGATCTCGCCTTTGCCCTAGGCTGGCTTTTGCTTGCCTTTGCCCTTTCTCGACCTAGGCTAGATCTCACTTTTGTCCTGTCTCGACTTGAGCCAGTTTTTTCCTCCTTCTGTCCTATCTCGAACTGGGCTGACTCTTTGTAATAGGGAGTCTTCTTCCTCCTCTCTTTTTTTTTTTACAAAAACTAATAGTACCTAACAGAGGGAGACCGGAAGTTGCAGAGGGCATAAAGATAGCCCACCTAGGGACCAACATTGGTATCAAGGCCTCGTTCATCCTTCAAAAAAAGGTACGTAACAGCTTGGCCTGTGAAGAAGAAATGAGAAAAACTGGTATGAAATAATTTGCTTTTGAGGTTTCCTGACAATAAGATTTTTCTAAGAGGGTTTCACTTCGATTTTCACGTGTGTTTGATCTCTTCACTACTCTCTATTTATAGAGCAACACCTGTTCCTGAACCCTCTCGGATTCTCTACTAGGCTTTCCTCAACTGAAGCTCTTATCTGGTCAGTTACAGGTAACTCCTAACTGACTGACTGTTACGGCTTGTTATGGCCGTTAAAGACCATTCCCACAACCTTTCTACCAATAGTGATTGGATGGTCAGTCCAACCATTTTTGTGGTGGGGTTGCCGAGAATGGTCACCTTATCTTCACACAAGTAAGAAACATGTACACCTGAATGTGACTCGATTTTTATTGTTGGGTACAATCATAGAAATTTTAGGTCATGTTCTTGTGGAGCTTCCATGGAGCACTGAGTGGACTGGACTTGACAACTGCACTCAAAATTGATCGGATATGTAAGGGTCATGAACCCGGGAAACATGTCCAATTAACAATGAGAGAAAAACAAGGTTTTTGGAAGTTTAGTGAGGATATTCTTGACATTTACATGCGTAAAATTTTGACATTTAAATTGTACTTAACGATAAAGTGAGTATAAAAAGGGGAGTTGCGGCTCCGACTTTCTTAATTTCGCATTTGGTTCATGTTCGTTCCCCCCGGATTTGGATACGAGAGAGAGAGTGTGTTGGAATCTTCTTGCCTGATTCGGGCTTTCTCCGAGCTTCAAGTTCGTTGCTGTCAAGCTCTTCCAAGTACGCCTACAGTAGAAGGTGAATTGATCTTGGTTTCTGTTTGAGGTCTCCTCACATCAGATTTCTTCCAAAAAAAAGTATGTATCTGTGTTTTTCAGTCTCTATATATTTCAGGATATTTGTAAACTTACGCACTGCTCTGTATTTATAGAGCAATGTGAGCTCCTCCTTTCTCTAGGTTTTTCCTACTGAGTTTTCCTCTTCATGAGCCTTTCTATCTGGATTGTTACCATGATTTTCGGTAACGGTCTTACTGTTAAGATTTTTCTACTTATGGCAATCTCTCTTGTAACCAAAAACATGGGTAAGGGTTGGACAACAGTTACCTATGTTGGGTTGTCGAGAATGGCTACAACCTAACATCTCCCACTTGGCCATTCGAGCGAAGTGTACTGAAATGCTGGTTTTCCCCCTACTTTTGTAAGATTTACCCAGTAATGTCCTTTCATGATTGTTGTTGTAATCACTACCTGTTGTGTGGTTATTTCCCTACACAACAATCAAGCATACCTCAAACCCATGTTCGTAACATGTTTTGAGAAAAGTTCCTCTGTTATGCCTTTAGTTAAGGGGTCTGCCAACATATCATTTGTTGGCATGTATGAGATGGATATTTCTTTTCTCATAACCATATCATGAACATAGTGGTATTTAACCATTATATGCTTGCTTTTTGAGCAATCAACTCTACTCTTGATAAGAGTAATTGTTGTATTGTTATCACAGTAGATGACAACTGGCTCGTCGGTTATTTCTAACTTTAAATCATGTATGAAATGGCTTATCTAGACAACACTTATTGTAGCCATACACCAAGCCACATACTTAGCTTGTTGTGTATGGAACGCTACACAACCCTATTTCTTACATGCCCAAGAAACAACAACACCTCCAAATAAGAATATTTGACCTAAGGTAGATTTGTTGTCATCTTTGCTTCCAGCAAAGTCAGCAACTGAGTATCCTACCACTTTCAGAATATCTGCTTGAAAACACAATTTCAAGTCTTTTGTTCCTTTGAGATATCTTAAAATCTTTTTTACAACTATCTCGAGAAATCTTTATACCTAGGATATAGGATGCTTCTCCCATATCCTTCATTTCGAACTTTGAGTTTAACCATGACTTGGTTTTGACAATCATCTCATTGTCATTCCCAGTCAACAATATATCATCTACATATAATCATAGGATGACAAAGTGGCTCCCACTGTTACAAGTATATATAAAGTGATCAAGCTCATTAGCCACAAACCCAAGTTCAATAATGGCATTTTGAAAAGTCAAATACCATTGATGATGTGACTATTTCAGGCCATATAAGGATTTTCTCAACCTATATATTTTATCTTCTTGGCCTTCAACTATATATCTTTTGGGTTGTTACATATATATGATTTCATATAAATCTCCATTTAGAAAGGTTGTCTTTACATCTAACTGATATAAGTCCAAATTATAATATGTAGATATTGCCAAGATTATTCTTATGGATGCAAATTTTGTAATTGGAGAATATGTCTCAACATAATTTATTCTCTTTTTTTGCGAAAAACTCTTTCAACCAACCTCGCTTTAAACTTATCGATTGAACTATCGACCTTGTATTTCCTTTTTAGAACTCATTTACAGCCTATAGCTTTCCTTCCTTTTGGCAAAACAGTTAATTCCCATACTTGGTTTTTCTCAATGGATTCAATTTCCTCATTCATGACTTTCCCCCAGTTTGTTGCTTCTGATGAGTTTATAGCTTGCTAATAAGTCAAGTTATTAGTCAACTCATTCAAATCCACCGAATTACACACTTTTTCTGCAAGATAAGTGTGATAATCCTTTAAGTAGGACGGAGTGGCTATAGGCCTTTTATGTCCACTTGAGGTTTCGGTTGTTTAAGGAAGATCTTCTATGGGTTCTAATGATGATTGATCTACGTCTACTAGATCATTAGTATACTCATCATTATTTTTGAGGATCTCATTCTTAGTGTCTTATAAGAATTCAACATCTCTGCTTTCAATTAATCCGTGGTCCTTATGATAAAACTGATATCCCTTTGAACATTTAGGATATCTAATTAATATACATCTCAATGACCTAGTGTCTAGTTTGTCTCTAGACTGATCAAGGATCTTTACTTATACAATAGATCCCCACCTCCTGAGATGACCTAGGTTGGGTTTTCTTCAAAATCACATCTCATATGGTATAGTGAATACAACTTTACATGGTACTCTATTGAGTATGTATACCATTGTACTTACTGCTTCTCCCCAAAATATCTTTGGTAGAGAGACATCAATCAACATTGACCTATCATATTTAGCAAGGTTCTATTGTATCTTTAAGGTACACCATTCTGTTGAGGTGTCCTAGGCATTGTATTTTGCTTTCCAATACCAAAATCTTTACAGAATTCAAGAAATTCTACAGAGGTATATTCTCCATCTGTATGTGATCTTAAGACTTTGATTGAATGCCCCAATTGGTTTTTCACTTCCTACTTATATTCTTTAAAAGCTTTTAGTGCCTCAAATTTATGTGTCAAAAGATATAAATACATATATATTGAGTAATCATCGTTAAAGGTTATAAAATAAACTTTTCTACGATGTGACCTTACTCTAAATGGTTCACATATATCCGTGTGAATGACTTCCAACAGGGTTGTTGCCCTTGTTGACTCTTTAGGAAAAACTTTTCTTGTATAAAAGTTTCGCACTTGTTGAAAGTATTTTCCTAAAATCTAGGTAGTAAGTCAAAGTTGGATAATTTTCTCAATATTTTCAGACTTATATGCCAAAGGCGTTTATATTAATATTAAAGAAAATATACTTGTAAAGTTTTGAGGAAAATATTATATACAAGCTTCGCACTTGTTGAAAGTATTTTCTCAAATTTAGATAATAGAAAATTATTAATTATCTCAAATCACACATTCACATCAATATTAAAGGCACAATCAATATAAGCAGAAGGATTTCCATTTTCATTATCATTTAATTTAAATTATCCATGTTCTACATCAAACTCCCCGAAGAATAATATTCTCCCATGTTTCCCCACAGTCACTTTGTTTGGAATAAATCCAACCTCAAAACCTTTCTTTACTAATGCAGGGACCGAAACCAGATTGCGCCTTATTGATGGCACAATTAATATACCAGTTAGTACAATCGGTTTGCCTTATATAAAGATTCCAAAGGACCTAGTACCCAAAACATCTGAGAATGTGTTATTTCACATGTTCTCCTCGTTTGTATTCCTTTAGATCCATTGCTCCTTCCTTTGTTTTTGAGATGTGTCTGGTAGCTCCAGAGTCGATCTACCAACTTGTCATTGAGTGGTTTATATACAAACATTCAAATATCACGTAGATTATATCCTGCTTCTCTGACTGTTCACGCTGTGGGTTGTTTGCTCCACTTTTCCGGTTGCGGCAATCGCTCTTGTAGTGTCTCATCTTTCCACAGCTAAAACACTTGACTCTAGAAGCGATTTCCTACATTTTCTTAAAATATTAACCGCCCTTTTTGTTATTCTTGCCAAACCTTTTGTTTGATTTATTTTTCTTTTGGTTGGTTTTGGAGCTAGACCTGATCTCATCTTGTACCACTAATAATTTTTTTTCTTATTTTTATTAATGTGTTCTTGCTCTATTGCTAGTTTCAGAGGTAACTCAGAAAGGTTAACTCAGAAAGGTTAATTTCAGGCTCTAACCTGAGGGCAGTGGTGACCATGTTCCATGATAGAGGTAAACTGTTCAGGATTGTCGATATTTCCATCGGTTCTACGATGACTGACTTTGTCACAATTAGGTCTCTAGCCATTACTAACATGTGATTTATATGTTCTACTACGTTGTCTCCTTCTTTCATTTTAAAGGAATTGTACTTCTGTAGTAGTAATTATATATGCAGTTTAGCAGTCGTGTCATATTTAGCTATTATTGAGTCAAACAGCTCTTTTGCGGTCTCATATTATTTGAAGACCCTAATCAAGTCATCCTTCATGTATGTCAACATGACATTCCTTACTATTGTGTCATCTTTTAGAAATGTTACATTTTTATCTATTGCTCAGTTGTGTCTGGTGGTGGCAGACATACAGTTTTTTTTAGTATGTACTCAACAACTTAAAGTGTTAGAGGAAGTGAGATTCTTCTCTTACATGTTTGGAAGTTCAAAACGTTTAATTTTTGAGTTTTTGCCAATTCTGACACACATATTATTCAATTCATTTTTATGTGTTTGGTAATTATAACAATTAGACGGTCTAAAAAAGAAACAATAAATGAGCAACAAAACACACATAATAGAAATCTGATTAGAACGATACATAATATCATAAAAATGAGTTGAAAATAACTCATTTCTTAATAATAAATAACATGGGATAATTTTTAATTTTTCCAAAAAATTCCGCCTTTAATAATTTCCAAAAATATCAGGGTAAAACTATATTTTTAACTATCTATCCACTTTTGGTATTTCTGTAAAATTCATAATTGATCGAGGATAAATGTATAATTTTATCCCTCAATTCGAATCTAGAATTTTCAACCCACGGTTTTCATTGGGTATAAAACCCTGAGGAGAGAGAAATCAAACAGAGAGGGAGAGAGAGAAACGGCCGAGCTTTATTCTCCTTGCCTACGTTTCTCTCTGGCGGAAGGCAGCCTTCTGTGGCAGTTTTTGACCTTCTAGCGTGCGGCCTTTCTATGGCGATTTTCGGCCTTTCGGCTTGCTGCCTTTTGGTAGCGGTTTTCGACCTTCTGGCTTGCGGCCTTTGTATGACAGTTTCTGGTCTGTGGCCTTTCTATGACGGTTTCCAGCCTTCTAGCCTACAGCCTTTTTGTGGTTGTTCTCAGCCTTTTGGCCTTTTTCGTTGTCCACCATGGCCTTCCCTTTTCTTTTTTTTGTTGTTCTGGCCGATCTTTGCACTGTCTTGACTTATGCAGGGTTTACCCTCTACCGTGTCATGGCTTAGGCAGAGCTCATAGAAAAACAAGAAGCTCTCTCCTCTTTTGTGTTTTCTTTTTCATTTTTTTTTTGTTTTTCACATACTAATCATGTACCTGATTTTGCAGGGTCAAGAACGTGGCCCTGATACCAGATGTTGGAATTTTCTTGCCTGATTCATGCTTTCTCTGAGCTTCAGGTTTGTTGATCTGTGTTTTTCAATCTCTGTATATTTCAGAATATTTGTAAACTTATGCACTACTCTATATTTATAGAGCAGTGCGAGCTCCTCTTCTTTCCAGATTTTTCCTGCTAAGTTTTCCTCTTCAGGAGCCTTTGTATCCGGCTTGTTACCATGATTTTCGGTAACGGTCCGACTGTTAAGATTTTTCTACTTATGGCAATCTCTCCTTTAACCGAA
Source organism: Brasenia schreberi (assembly GCA_036023115.1). Lineage (NCBI taxonomy): Eukaryota > Viridiplantae > Streptophyta > Magnoliopsida > Nymphaeales > Cabombaceae > Brasenia > Brasenia schreberi. The sequence continues at coordinate 13,974,845 of JAYKKT010000078.1, read as the reverse complement.
AACACAGGCCAGTCCATCCGTTACCTATGCTGGGTTGCCGAGAATGGCCACACCCTAACATTATCTGTCTCCCAGTTCATATGGTACGCATATGCTCTCTCTCTTATATGTGTGTGTGTTTGTGTACATGATTGTAGACACCCAAAATTTTCTTTTAAAATTCGTACCTTTTTAGGAAAGTAGCTATTTTTGGTAATTTTGGGTTTTCGAAGGAAAAAGGCACTAAACGAGTTGTTTCGGTACCAAAATTTTATAGAAGCTTTAAAATGATGAAAGAATACTTTCCTTTCTGAAAATTTCGAATTTTGACAAGATTGGATGAAAATGACAATTTTGCCCCCGGTATGGAAAAAGCAGGATTTCGTTTCTTTAAAAGTTTTTTGTTGATAAATTTGTTTTAAATTTTGCCGTTTGAAAAGAAACAGGCATGTATAAGACAATTTGACACATGAAAAGGCAGGTGGGTGCCCAAAAAGGAGAGCGGGCAAAAAGGGAAAGTGAGCTTCCCAAAAAGAAAAGTTCATATTCGGAAAGAAATCAGTTGCCCAAGGGAAAAGTTGATGTTATCAAAGGAAAGGAAAGATGGAAGCAAGAACGATAGCTTCCGAAAAGCAAGGTTTGGTATCGAACACCTTTCGTAACATGTCCATGTTATGCTTGGGTGTCAAGGTAATTAGTGTATTGATATGCATCAGTTTTGCATTGTCATATGTTACTGTTATGTTACTTTTATGTTAAGAACAATGTTAAAGTTTTTAACACTCATGAGGGAAATCTAGTGAGCATGATGGTTGGTTTTCAAAAACGTAACATGGGCTTACTTGAAGGCTTTTGTAGTAAAGCATGTAATATGGATTTGCATAACTACTTTCACAGCAAATGTGCAGTTATGGTTTTCAAAAACGTAACATGGGCTTACTTGAAGGCTTTTGTAGTAAAGCATGTAATATGGATTTGCATAACTACTTTCACAGCAAATGTGCAGTTATGTTCTCAAAGTGCAAGTAGACTGAACGAGTGACTCTTGGATGGAGCCACCTCTGAAATGCTGCAAGGCCAGATAGCTCCTTCTTCAGGATCTTTTACCAATTACCAATGTTATGGATGATGCAATGGATGATATTGTTCGACAGACAAAGGAGTTGGACCCGATCTAGTAACTTATAACATCATGTCGTCTAGTCTAAAGAATGGTGCTCAGTACCCAAAGGCAATTTCATACTTTGAACTCATGAAGGGTACACATATTCGGCTGAATACAGTTACATATAATATAAACACCCATTTAAAATTGGGAAGCGTGCTAAAACAGTGGATATATTCAATTCAATGAGATCGAGAAAGGAAGGTTACAGTCCCGATATTGTGACATTCACCAGCAGTAAGATGATGGAGCAACCAGACCTCTTTGACCAAGATGTTACATTTGTCACCAAGTTCATTGATTTCCTGATAATAAAGATGGTACCAGACTGGAAACCATCTTCCATCGTTCAGTCACTAAATGCAACAGATTGTATCTAAGCGGAAATATGCTCATATGAACTCCATCGATTTTCTCTTTGAGGCTAGAGATGAAGATCAGGCACTTCATCTTTTTGACAAGGGAAAGAAGAAACAATTGGAAGGAGCTCATGTGGAATTTAAAGACGCTTGGTGTGTCGTGCTTTATGGACCTTCATTGGTCTAGAAAACATACTTGGAGGCTTGCTTTTTCATGGGAAATTTGATGTTCGAACGCATGGTTCCACAATACAAACCTATACTATGAATTTTCAACTGAGAAACTGAATAGGTTCATCCTTTAGAACAAACTGTGCATGCTTGGGTTCCTCCTGCCAAATGGAGGTTGTTTCTTCCTTTGGGGCAATACAGCAACACGATGCACCATGCTTGAACTCACCTTTCCACCGAATTCTGCAAGGAACGCCCTGTGGCTCCCTGGCAGCACGATTTTCTGAGTTCTGGCCTAACTCGATAACAAGAGAGAAGAGAAAAGTATACGCACCATACCAAGTTCAGCGTGAATTCCAATCTTCCAAGTATAGCCAAATTCAACGATAACAGCAACAAAGGAGACGCTCCAGCAGAATTGGAAGCAAGGCAACTCCACCTACCTCTTTCAGAAGACACCAACTTGCCGATTCCAGCTCCATAACAGCAACCAGCTCTACTTGCCACTGTTACACCCAAGAGGCATCTTTTGGCCTATAAAAGGAGCCTCAAGGAGGCTGCAAAGGGCATCAACCAACGAGCATCAAGAGGGAACCAGAAAACAGGAACATTCTGTCCGAAAATTCAGAGAAATAGAGAGAGAGAGAGAAAGGAAGAGAAGAAGGAGAAAAAGGAAGTTCGGCCTGGTTCCAACATCCGACGATCGCCCGACGAAGTGCTCCTACGTTCCCTCTCACTCACACAGGTTGGAATTCTTGCACAAATTGGTTTTAATTCATGAGAATCTGAAAAAGCACAGATTCTGGAAATTTGTACATGAATCAAGGCCTTGAGCCCATGTTCTTCATTTATATCAATACAAACATGCATGATTCCTTCATGAACGGAATTAAAATCCATGTTTAGATGATTTCCATGCATCATTAGGACTGATACAAGTTGAATTTCATTCTAGAATCACGTTAGGAACTTTCTGAAATTTTCTGTAAAACTGGTTTCTGAAACTGTCTGTGCACATGCGTCTGATCACAGAATTTTTATAGACAAACGGATAATCCAATTGCTTCGAAATTTTGCATGAATAATCTAGACATATCAGACGTTCTTAGATAAAATTTTGAGGAATTTTTATAAACTATTGTCTAGTCAATTAGCTCTGTGAAATTTATACAAAATCCAGATTGCGTTTTACAGAAACAGAACATTCAGTAACAGACCTCTGTTCTTTTGCCCATATCTCTGCAACCACTGAGTGAAATTGGATAAAATTTGATTCTTTGAAAACCTAACATCCGTATCTTTCTAACACAATAAATTTTATCGAAATTGGATGACTGAGTGCTGAGTTATTGCTGTTTTTCTGAGCTTCTGATTCACAAAAACAGGGTTGTTCTGAATGTTATAACAGTTTCTGATTCTGTATTTAATTCTCAGAAAAATAAAGAACTAAATTATAAAACAAAAATATATTCGGATTCTACACATACGTGTCTCTATTCTATAAAAGTTTTAGAATTTTTGGAGAATCAGAAATATTTTTAAAAATTCAGAGAACAGACCTCTGAAACTGAACAGGTTCTGCAAATATAAGAATCTGAAAATTTTCAGAAATCAAGAACCTAAACACAAATCTGAAACTTTGGAAAATCTGGTTTTTTTTTCTTTCTCGAATTAACGGATTCAAACAAATTTCAAGCGTCTAGGCTAACCCTTGAGCGTCGGTTCAAGAAGGCCTAAGTCGAAAAGATCTCACTTGTCCACAATCGTTCTAAGAAGTCAGAAAAACATAATTTGTTAGTTTTAGCAAACTAACTGGCACGCTTGCGCAACCCGACGTAGTTCGAGGGTTTGATTTTGAATCCCACGATTTGAAATAAAATCACATCTACAATGATGAAACCGAAGTCTATTCATTCATCTTCTTCTCTAACGGATATGGAAAATGATTAAATTCTTCAAAGCTTGTACTGATCTTAGTTACTTCAGATCTGATGTTACTCGATGGGGATTATTCGGTGGAAAGCTCTTTATAGCTTTGCAACGACTTTGACCTGGAGAAGTACGGACTTCTTCTTACTTTATATATATACACAAACTGATCCATTGAAAACTTTCATGAGCAAGGGGTGATTTTAGTAAAGTTCGGTCTAAAATTTTGTTTCCGATTTGAAGTTTTTGTAAAACTTGTCTTATTTACATTTTAGAAATTGAAGTGAGATAATTGGACCGAAGATGTATGCTCTTCAAAGTTATCTAATCCCTAATTAAATTTGAAGCCAGGTTAGTCAGTAATTGAAGATAATGAACCTCAAATTTGAACTTTTCTTTCTTGTCTGGTCATTCTACTTTAAAAAATTTATGCCATTACCTTCAAATATTCTAGAAACTTTACCCATGTAAGGGATTATCCTTGCATAGCGGGACCCAAGTTGTATTAGGCTTTCAATAACTTGCATAAAACTTTGTCGGACTTATCTACCATGAATTCTACAAATTATTATAGGGCTACTTGAAACAAAGAATTCATGTATCTCATCTCATCTACTATGAGAAAAGGCAGATCTTCTAGATCAAAAAGTTTCTTCTTTGTTTTATATTGCCGTAGCATATGGTTAGGTAGTCAAATCATGTCTTTGTTGTGAACCTTGTTCTTCGGTGAAATCTCATATAGAAGCTTCTTTTAAAGTAGATCGTCCTGCTAAATCTTGATGGAGAAGCTTCTGCTCGTGCCTGTCTATGTTCTATGATGTTAGGTACACGTGATTCATTAATGCAAGAAAAATTTAGATCGGGTTGAACGTCAATTCACTGTTTATCTATGTTGCATGGATACGGGTACGAGTATGGAGTACATAATTTTTTTAAAAACTAAGGTACGGGTACGCCGCTATTAAAGGACATAATAAAAAAATAAATTTACATAAATATATATACAATTATATAGAGCATTCTATATTTTAAAGAGTATTCTAGTGTGTGAGAATAATTCTATTCTAAGTATGAGAATGTTATTTATATTCTTCTTCAAAGTCAAAACAACTAAATATTACTCAAACATCCAAGCCATCTACGTCTTAGAAGAGTATCTCATAGACATTTTAGTAGCTTCACCATTTGTTTAATATTGAAACATGGGATGCTCTTTGGACATGGATGGCTATATATGTTTACGTGGTCTTTCTTGGAGCTTCTTAGGTCATCTTTGACACAGTGTGGTTTCTGGAAGAAAATATCTTGGTCATGGTGAAAAGGACTAATCAAGATTTGGCTTATGCATTTATGTATGTCAACATTATGAGACAAGAAAGAACATCCTGAACATTCAATGGAGCAAATGCACTATATCGTCCAACAAGGTGATGGAACCTCGAGCAACAGGGAAATGAATAATTAAGCATCTCTTTATGAACCACGTTACTCTCAAAGTACAAAGTAGATCAAACAAGAAACAGTGAAAAAAATGAAGACACAATGTACACAATAAAGTCACAAGCATGATAGGTAAATATTAACACGATAAATCTCACTTTAAGGTACAATAAAGCCTATACGACCTACATGCAAGATCCCTGTCTTTGTCTGCTTGAGATGAATACACAAAGACAATAACCTCAATTACAAAGGCCAAGGAAGAACAACTATAATTCTCGTATCAAATTATAAGCATAAAGAAAAGTTTTACTTGAATAGAAAATTCCAAGATATTAGGACCACAAAAATTTCCTGATTTGACATCAAAAAATAATTACCTGGACATCCGAGCGGATAACATGCCTAATAGCTACATCATGAAAGATATCCTTTAGTTGTGATGGGGCTTTGGAGAAATTGAGCGCCTTGACCTGTTTAGGGGTGAGAGGAGGGTTTTGAATTCTTTGAGTTCAAAATGGCAGAAGAATTTGTGCAGGATATACGTTCTCTCGAATTTCGGTTTTGCAAAGCCTTGCCTCTTTCTTTGTTTGGTGCTTTTGCTTCATGGATCTCTTAAGAAGAGCGATTTGGGGACGCTAAGCAGGTAGTGGAATGCAAAGACCATTGCCCAAGTTCTCCTATTTTGCCTGCCCATTTTTATACTGCAGCTGGTTATTGTGTTCGTTGGACCCCTCTTTTCTGAAAAAGAAGGTAGCAAAAATAGATTGACCAAACTTCCCATCTACCTCATGGAGGGTTATTCCTCGGAGAATGATGACAAAGGGCCTACCTTCTACATGTATCTGTTGCTGAGTACAGTGGTTCATGGACTCTTTGCATCATTCTTGGTTGGTTATCTCTTCCATCTTGGAGCAAAGATGGTATGTGTCGTTATCAATGGCATCCTCGAGAAAAGGATTTGCTATTTGTTGTTCTCGGTTGTCACCTTCCTTCCTACCAAGATTCTCTTTTTGGGTTTCACTGTTTTGTTGAGGCCAGGCGACTTGCCTCAAGAAGTTCTTGAGTTCTTAAGCTTTCTCTCAATGTTGGCATTTATTACGGTTGCAACTGTGATACTCGTCTAGAGGACCAGGTGACCTGCTCTGCAAGCAAAAAGAGGAGAATGGGGTAGAGGAGAGAGAGAGATCGGGATAGAACAGAGAGAGAAACTAGGGTTATAATTGAATTTATATTAATTTTTTTATCAGGTATGGGTCGACCCAGATTCAATACGTACCCAATACGAGTACTTGACGCACCCAAATTGGGTATGGGTACCAATACACGCCTACACGTACCGGTACATTGTATATGGTATCGATACATACCCCACGTACCAATACGTGTACCCGTATCAAGTACATACCAGATACGGGTACGTCGTCCAATTTATCGTACCTGTGCAACATAGCTGTTTTAGCTTCAACTCTGTTTATATATATAGCTTCAACTGCGCGAGGATCCGCTTGGCCTAATATTAAAATTTGAAGCTTAAGGGGGGAATATTTTTCAGGTTTTATCTATCTTTAGCATCTTGGCCGAAAGCAAGTAATTTGAAATGGAGATTTCCTAAATTCACTGATCCATTCAGCAGTTCAATCTGACCATTGGATAACGAGAATCTTGAGATTCCTTCTTCGCATCCCAACAGTTTGTGTGAAAGATACGACCTTAAAAGTACGGAATTCAGTTCGCTGTGCATTTTTTTCGATCTGTTGCAAACCAGTTTCACTCATTCCTCAATACTTGACTTCATGTCAGTGCGCACTCAAAAATAATACGAAAAGAAGTTGGGTTCGGTCGTGTCTCCATGCGTGCTGATTTGACTAAGAAACTGTACAAAGGGTCTATTTCGTGTTATTTTAATCTGTTGCAGAGACAAAGATGATCGGGATTGCAACCTTGGAACCTTCACTCTCCATTCCACACTTTTTCGCATGATAAGATATATCCTATTAGACAATTAAACCATGGCCCGGAGGGGTTCGGGTGCTGCCCGCAGGGTTGTAGGGTTTGTGGCCTTCCTCCTGATCGATGGGGGCTCTTACGTGAGGTATGAGTTCACCCACGCCATCTAAGCACTCATCTAGCCTCCTCTACTCCACCAACCAACCTCACCCGCTACTCCCATGGGGCAGTAGGATAGCTTCGGCTAGAGCTTCACAATTGACTTCCACAGTTGTGAATCAACAGTTCTACTCGATTCACGAATCTCCAACTTCCTTGCATCAACTCTTGGAAAAGAGAAGTCCGTTGGAATGCTATACCCTGGCTCTCTTCCTTGAGAATGAGTCGGTGCGGATCACGGCATGTCTTGCTTGGCATGCTTGCTTGGGATGGTAAGACGCGAACTCTACTCTTGACTGCAATCAGACTAAGATTACCATTCCATAAGAAAAATGGGGTAAGGATAACTATCCAGTTTGTTTTGTAACGTTTCTAATCAGTTCTAAGCAAGCTGCTAAGCGTTGATCCAGAAATGAAGAAAAGGTCTAAAAACTGCTGAAAAGATATCGTTTCTCTAAACCACATTTCTCGCTTTCGTTTCTGACACTTGAATCTTATATCACGAAAGATTAATATTTACAAACACTCGGAGATTTTTTCTCAGTGAAAGTGGGCTTTCATTCAGAAAAGATATCGTTTTTCCAAAAGTGAGATGATGGGGTGATCGTTTTCAAGATATTTCATGCCTTGATTTTGAATTTTTAATTGGAAACGTTAAAAGCCTTACTGAAAACCATTTTTTGTACTTGAACACTCATTTTCTATTGCTATAGTTCTTCTTCTCGTTATTATTACTTAAAAGGCTTAGAAAGTTAAATGTTTACATCTTTAAACTGCTAGCTTCTGCTTGATTTGTGTAAATCATTTTGAAGGTACGACGAGGATATATGGACGGAGATCGCGAAGTACCTGACGGCAAATCGCTGGTGATGCTTGGGATGGCGGATAGTTGGTTCCACAAATTGATGACTGAAGAGATCGTGTGGAAACATGCGGCCTGCGGGATCTTCGCGTTCCACCTCCCAAAGAAGTCGCCTTCAAATGGAGCGACCTCTAGGCTGCCTCATTCGGTATGCATCAACCTAAATGCTTAATCCCATTACTTATATGCTTACTTAACGAACACGTTTAGGCTGGATTATTGCACGGAGTAACAGTTTGCCGTTTGCTTGTACTATGAACGTTTGCTAGATCGCAATTTCCTTTCCTTTTTTTTTTCTTTTTCCCGGTGATGCAGTTACCATTACCTATTTTATTATGTAAATTAGGCTCCACTATTGCCACCTGCATAGGCGTAGTTATAAACAATGTTTTTTGCCAATGGCTGTCTTAGGGCATAAATTTTTCTTTTTGCAAAATGTTTCTCAAATAAATATGTAGATATTGGATATAGTATCGGAGCTTCCTATTGCACATACGCGCACTCACGCACATACAAAATGCAAATCTCAAGCAACAATAATTCCGTTCTAAACTGAAAGTGAGCTCCACATCCGTGATTAAACCACACCCTAAATGTTAAGAAAGTAGTCTAAATATGGTAAACGAATATGACTTCCGGATTGTGACTTCCTCAGAAAACAAATAACTTAATAGAAGGGTAGAAACTGCATGTTGCGCTGAAGGCCAAACAGTATATAGATAAGGCTATGGCCGTATCTCATTATTAACAGATGTAAAGTTAGCTCTTTAAGTAACTAAGAGTAAAGTCAGGAATCTGATCCTTGAGTAACAATACTTACTTAAGTCCGGTCTGTTTATGCAGATGGCAGGCATTCATATACGTTGAGGCGGCAAGAGAAGCACATCGGTATGTTTGCTACTTCTATCTACTAGCTTAGCAAGCATTTACCAATATTATTGAAGATGTGACTGTATATTACCCTTATCTGAAATGACGAGAAAACTAGTACGTAAGATGTGGATGAACAATAAACTGGGTCATCTACACGATCTAAGACAAGTTCATAGGAGAGATCATACCGCATCGTATATAGCCTGTTCTTAATTAGTTTTCGTTCAATCCCATCGGGTTTGGTGTAAAGTTGGCATTCTTAGTGAATCCCACTCTCATCAATAAGCTTTTTAACCTCATGGATCATGATTCTGTGGTTTGTCACATGTACATGACCAAAAGGATACGATAATGCAGCTTTATGAAAGAGCCAGAGGAATATTTTCCAGGAGTGTAGCAGACATGATAATTATTATTTTATATAACCAGTCATTAGTTTTAACAAAATACCAAAAGAAAGTCGGTCGCAATCCTGAAAAGAAGTTGGCAAAAATATACAGCTTTACTAGTGAATGCAAGTTAAATTTCTTGACATTTTCATGGATGCTAGATGTGTCAACTGTTGTTTCCCCATTACTTTTTCATTCTACTTGATGCTTTTGTACTCTGCTGGGAGATTATCTTGAAGCTATAACTGACATGGATCAATTGATGCTTCGTCTTTCAGATTGGATGAGAATTGGGGCATTCTTCTTTGATTCATCAGTAGCATTAGCAACAGAGAAGCTATGCATTCCTCAGGCTTCCATGCTCAAGTTGTCAGTTGAAAAGATGGTGCAGTCGATGGGTGGTTGCATCTTAACAGGCATTAAACCAGGAATCTGGATTGCTGATATTATTTTTAACTTGAACGTTTTCTTCTACGCAGGTTCTCCAGGTTGGTCTCAATCATTGGGGCTCTGAACCTCCGATCCAGACATGTCAAGTTCCTTTCGCTGGATTGACGCCATTATAACCATATGTTGCTGAGCCTAACATGCATGGTTCCACACTTCGCTCAAAGATGAAAAATGCTCGAAAGAATGCCTCCCAGTCCTAACACACTTTCCCTTTCACTCTTTTATAAGCTCCTATATTCACTCCACACCCCATATGGAACTTCATGCTAGTTCTTAGCTCTCATTGTCCCACTTCATGTATCTTCTTTTTCTTTGGTCACAATGGCAAGGCCGGAGGCAGATATGCAGCCTCGGGGCAGAATCCAGAATCGTAACTGAACCGCTCCATCAGTGGTTCCGGTTTCGGTTTTGGAACCACTGGTTTTGGGTTGGTTCCGGTTTCAGAACCGAAACTGCCCTGAAACAGTGAAAGTTTTTTAAAAAAAGGGTGCCTGGCTCCCGCACGAGTTGAACTCCCCTTGACATAACAGTAGAAAGTGTTTTATGGTTGAGCTAGGTCTCAATATATGTCAAAAATCATGTAAAAAATATATATACATTTTATTAACGAGCAGTTTAAAACTGTCAGTTTCGATTCTCGACAGGTTTCTGAAAAGCATGAACCATAACTGGACCCGGAGGTACCCAGGTTCGATTATTGTTCCGGAACCGATTCATCCGGTTACAGTTACCGGCGGTTTTGAAGACGGTTCAAAGCGCCGGGGTGGTTCCGAACTGGCCATGTACTTGTGACAAGAGTCCCCTAACCAGGTGATTACCGCTCCGAGTGCAAAAGGAATGACGTGAAATGCCTCAGTGCGTTTTGCGTGGTAATCGCTGATTGGAGATATGATGCAACCAACCCATCCACTTCAGCATAATGCACCTCATTCAGAAATGGCACGTCATCCTTTTACCTTTTCACTAGCATCGTTAGTTTAGTGGACAAATCAAGTTTATGAAACTATCTGTCCCTGAAGCTATGAAGATGTGATCAATGCAGATTTGTAGCTGGTAAGGTGCCCGGTTGTGTAACCTACAAACATGTGAAGGTATGGTATCATGATCCTTTTTCCTACATAAATCCCAGGAGATAAGTCGGCTGATGTTTAAGATTTGTCAGTCATATACTACGGTAGTACCTCATTATTAGAATGCAGTACATCTTTTTTTTCTGTCATTAGCCAGGGAGATAATGAGATGCTCAATATCAATATGACAATATAGAGAGACCAAAATGATGAATAAGAATCCTTTTAGTGAATCCACTTGGTGTGGGATAAGCCGCTTGGATAGTGTAGAATGGAAGAGGAGGGATGGTTCCAGGAAGGGAATTACAAAAAATAAACAGGACTTTCGGGGAGATGCTGGCTGACCTGATATAAAAGATGTAAATCCGTTGTCCCTCACCTGGAATGGTGAAAGGAAATAAAGAGATAAATCTTGACTTGGTATTTTCTTCTTTTTTTGGTTACAAGAGGAGGCAGAAGCCTCTCACACACACCCATACATGCGCCCTAAACTCCCCCCACAAGCAGCAACGGTGCTAGAGCGTCCTGCTGTTTTGCTAATGCTCCTGATACGGCTTGGTATTGTTTTTGGTACCCCAATACCTAGTGGCACCCAGGGGCCTTCTCTATGCCACGTCCTGGAGCTTGTTATTCACACTGATTGTCAATTGCTATCATAGGCACCATGCAAACTCTCGATGCGAGACATTTTGAACTATTTCTTCACGAGGAATACAAGAATGGGGCATGGGAATACGACGAAGTTGGATCTCACCGAGTAGAGAAACACTACACTGGAGCTACCGGCGGCATATTTGATGCCAACACCTTAGGAGTGCTTCTACTTCAGGTATGCTCTTGGGATCGCCCACTTCTAGATGATGCATGGCTCAATGACTTGACCAGAGTCTCCAGTAACTTCCAAGGCCATTAGCCATTCAAAACTTACCATGAAATTGCTTGATTCACATAACTGCCCATCAAGCTTTTTATTGGCTGGGAATCTTTACCGATTTCCAGGGTTATGCAAGGCATTGTACAATTCCCAATAAAATGTTGGGACTTACGAAGAGTGGTTCCAATTGGGTCTCAGTGCCACCGATGGTTGCCTTGTATTGAACTGCAAGACCTACTCTATAGCAGAAACATATTCCTTACATTCTTTTCCAATGGTTGCCTTGTTGCTTGAACAGAGGTACTGAACAAACTTACAGGACAATGAAGGTACGAAACTGCTTATATATATATATATATATATATATATATATATATATATATATATATATATATATATATATATATATATATATATATATGTGTGTGTGTGTGTATGTGTGTGTAAATAATCCCAAGATACGGTTTCGCTCCCCAAACTTGGGGAACATGGACTCCGTGCATCGACTACGAATGGCTTAGTACCAAAAATCTTAATTTCACGTGTCCACTGTTTGGAATGCTGATAGGAATCAAAGAGCATGTAGAGACAAGCTGGGCATGAAAAGGACATCGAAGATAAATCCCATTCGAACGGTTGTCGTGTCCTAAGTCAAGAGTCGACTGAGGGACCCATGACCCGATCTAGAGGTAAAGCTCAGTAATTCCATATTTAGTGGATTTGTTTTGATGCTTAAGTAGATCCATTAAAATTTGTATTCAGGTCAAGAGTTCCTGTTTTGAACTTTAAAATGTTCACTCATTTCACATTTTTGTTCTATTCGTTAAGTGTGAGGTGGACTGTTTAGTCATAATTATATTGCAGAAAGCATTATTTATTTGATTGGCTAAGTTGAGGCCTCTTTCCAGTATAAGTACCCATTTTCTCAATAAAAAGACACTTGTTTCGATTGCATCAAAGGAAGTTACGAATTTCTTTTTCTCTCATGTGAGCCTTCAAGAAAGGTGAGTTCATGGCTTCCTCTCCTTATCAATAGTTCTTGTTGTGGCAGATTTGAACTGATTGGTATTTTTTTCTCTATTTCTTACTCCTCATCAAACTCATTTAGTGAGAAATCTCGTTTCAAGGGGAAAGAAGTACAACAAATACAATGTGTATGTAAACTCTCGTGTAATCGTTTCTCATTTTTTCCATTAAAAAAACAGGTTTGCAAGTGAAGTACCACATAATGAAGGCTGGAGCGAATGGGCTGATTGTTTCCATAAGAATTTCACAGCAACTCCTTTGATTTCCTTGCCCTTTATCTGCTTTTAACATGGAATTTCTACTCTTAGAATTGCAATAAATGTGATATATACGAAATAAGGAGAGGATGCTAACATCCAATACCAAAGAAGGTTGCCATCATTATCACTTGTCTACATATGAATATTATCCCAATATAGAAATTGGATCATGTGAAAGTAAGATGATGTTTATCCAAAACGCTCTCTGCCAACACAACTTATGAAGTATTTCTTCGTTGAAATCTCTCGGGCCGCTGAGCATTTACACCAGCGATATATCAAAATACGAAAACTTCATGATCTATGCCGAAGATGGAGGAGATTTCGAGTGGTCGTCCATCTATATCCTTCTCTTTGTTTGTTTACCATGAGTAATAATTAGGAAACCACCTAAGGTGTCAAAACCATGATCCTTTTGACCATGGAAATGTACCACTATTCAGGAAGCCCAAGGAAAAGGATAACAAAAAAGAACCAGAATATTACAACAGATCAAAGACAATATGCTGGTTGTTGAATGATTTTATTTGAGCTGTTTCTGCTTTCAACAGATGAGAAAACACATAAGCTCCATTCAGTCATGTTCCCATCCGGTTAGTGTCGCTGTTACATGACATGGCTACCATATGCCCTCCACAACTAGCAAGGGTGTAAAACCTACTCCCACTGGTAGTTTCAAGTATTGAACAAACAAATGCAAAACATCTCTGACATGTAACCATTTATCTTCGGTCATCACAAGTCGCGTACAAAAGGATATCTTTCAGAAGGCACCACCTAGCGACAACGCTCATATTGTTTAGTACTAGAATCAGGAACTGGAATCTTTAAGAAAAAAAAGAGAAGACGAGTTCATCAAGTCTTGTGAAGACGCCCAAGTAAATATATGTAGCAACTAAAAGTTAAGGACAGTACCATTCCAATAAGAAAGGAAAATTTCTAGAACCCTAACTGTAATCAAATTCTTTCCTGCATTAGGTGGGTCTGCCAGAGTGCAACATGAGACTTCTTCAAAGGTTGACAGTCAGTACAATTTCCACCCATGCGCATTGAATTTCAGAGGTTGGATAGGGTATGGTGCGACATGCATAAGAAGTTGCAACCCCAAGAAAGATCAGGCAAAGTTTTTGTTGACCATCGACTACCTAGCCCAGTACTCCTTTGTGCAGGCCACAGACCATCTTACGTAAGGACAAAAGCTCCCAGTTGTTCCCAATTAAAAAGGCACCACCTTCCCTAGATCACCGAACCCTATTATTTTTCAAAAATCATGACTTCACAAAGCCAGGTGATATACTAGAGAACCCATGCATGCCCAGCAAGTGTGATTTCCTATGCTCAAACAATCAGTTAGCTCTTAGTTCCATAATTATACAAACAACAACTAAGCCTTTTCCCATACTAGACGGGGTCGGCTAAGAGTTCCATAATTATACATCTTAAAAATGGAAGAAAAGAATGTACAGATGGAACTCAAACATCGAACTTTGTTGGCTCAGGAAGCTTACTGAGAAGCTCATGAGATTGACTTAGATGGGTTCACAAGAAGTTGACCAGAATGTGACAAATTCATCCAGGGAAACTAGAAGGAAATGATGTTGATTGACATGGGAACAAAGGTCTGCTACTCATATAAAGATTGTAGTAGACAAGCATGGACATAGTACACAAAATTTGATGAAAAACTAGGACAAAGTCGCATAACATATTTCCGGCTATATTAGGGACAACTAAAATCACGTTTCTTTTTGCCCATATGAAAAAAGCATAACATATTTCCGGCTATATCAGGGACAGAAACAGGAAGTGAACTTACCAAAATAGCTTCCATCTCTTTTTCTGATACAGGCCTGCGTTCCAGTTGAAGTGAAGCTTTTCCACCCATAGCGGTGTTCACTGGTGGCGATGGAACTTTAGTCCGTGACAAAATCTTCGCATTCAAAATATTTTAAGAAGATGGTGGTTGTTCTTATGGTTCAGAAGAACCAGAAGGTGCATAACCTGGGGAAAACATTCAATGATAATTTTAACATGTACTAACAAATGTTAGTGCAATCTGTGTCAATCGCTCAGAGCCATTGTGTTGAATAGAGATGTCATTTTTCAGCCAATCCAAAATGCTTGCGCAATCTCATCAGTGGCTACGTCATGGAAGCCTATTATCCATTTTGAGGAGTTGTACGGATATTTTGCTTCAGTGTCAACTAAGCAAGAAACAAGTTCCGTGGACACAAAATGACCATTCATCCAGAATGATTGTCGTATAAAGTAAAGCAAATCGTAAACAAATTGAACACTTCCATATATTTTGCAATTTTAATAACTTATAACAGTATACCATCAACCAAAAGATAGTCAACAAACTCAACACCATGGTTGGAACCCAATGAAAAATGTTAGTGAAACCCCAAAAACCACTAAACGATATTCACTTGCTAGTTTGTACACGCGCCGGTTCATTCAAACTCTAACCTAGTCACTGTGATCTCATCATAAGCCTACTCAACCTGGCATTCTTGTGTATCAGACAATACAAAACCATACGTATAGTATCAATAAACATGATAGTAAACTTATTTATATTGTAAAGAAGGAGCATAGTGCTTCTTTCCGTGAAGAAGTGAATGATGTTCCGGTGTATCGCACATGTATGGATCTTATGCCCTCTTCTGGACATGAATTAACCTCTTCTGGACATGAATTAACTTTGTGACAGTTTTCTTCATGGAGTACATTTAAAGGCCAAAACTTTTCTTCTTCTCTGTACTTGGCGGTGTCTAGGGAGAGCATTGAGGCTTACTACATGCTAATTAATCAAGAAAATAGGCTGGTTCATGCATGCCATTTTTCGGACATGTTCTCCATGGTGTAGGTTTAGCCTGAGGCCATGTCCAACAGTACTGCCACAAATAGAGTTGGATATGGTTTGGAAGCTAGGAGAGCAAGACAAAACTGAAGCTTTTCCAATGATATGTATTAGAATTTAATAATTCTAAAACTTAATATGATGCTTGCAATTGTGTAATTTGTTTGCTTATGTTATTTTAAATTTTTACACAATGGTTGTAGCAAAGAAGGCATATTACAAATTGCATTATGGCAACAAAACTAATGAAACTTTGGAAGCTTATAAGAAGGCAAAGAATGATAAAAGAAATGCAGTTAGTGAAACAAAATCTAAAATTTGAGAGGATTTATATAAAAGTTCAACTCAAAAGAAGGTAAAAGAGTTTTTTAGGATAACTAAGCCTAGAGATAAGAAAACTAAGGATCTACTTTTGTTAGATGCCTAAAAAATGAGATGAGAAGATTCTAGTTGTAAATGATGATATAAAAAATAGATGTAAAAATTATTCTCATAAATTTTTAATGAAAGTATAAGTACAAGTATTAGCTTAGGAGAGCTTAGCAACTCAGAAGAGTATATAAATATAATTTCTACTAACATATTCAAAAGAATAAAGTCAAAGAGACTCTTAAACTTATAAAAATTGGTAAATCGGTAGGACCAAACAATATTCTTATAGAAGCACGAAAAATCCTAGAAGATATGGGTATCACTTGACTTATAAGATAATTTAATAAAATATGAAGAAACTAAAAGATGCAATAGGAATGAAGGAAAGAATATAAGTATACTCATATACAAAACAAGGGAGACATTCAAAATTGTGCAAATTATAGTAAAAAAAGTGCGAAGGACTCTCCAAGCCAGAAGGACTTATGGGAAAAGCTTGAAGCGAGGTACATGGTTGAAGATGCTATAAGTAAGAAATTCTTAGTTACTCTCTTCATCAATTTCAAAATGATTGATGCAAAATAAGTCATAGAGCAATTTCATGACCTCAGACGGATTTTGAATAATTTTAAACAAAACAAAATGCACATGGATGATACAATTATTGTTTTCTCAATTATTGACAAACTTTCTCTAAAAGATTTCAAAAACACTCTTAAACACAAGAAGGAAGACATTTCTCTTGAGCAACTTGAGAACCATCTTAGGCTCGAAGAGAAATACCGAATGCAAGAAGGTTCTAAAGAAATAGTTACCCAAGGGAAAGTCCATGTGACCGAGAAAGTTGAATCTAAACCTAAGCAAAATAAGAATAGAGAGTTTAACAAATCTCAAAGCAAAAATGGTAAGAAGACCAAAACCAAGAAAAAGAAAGGTCACTTCTACTAGTTGGAAAAGTAAAAGGTTTTCTTTCAAAGAATTTTGACATGAAAGATTTGGGAATTGGTGAGGTAATTTTGGAAATCAAAATCCTTAAAAAAAGAGATGAAATCGGGATGTCTCAATCTCATTATATCGAAAAGGTATTAAAAAAGTTTAATGCTTTTGATCGTGCACTCGTTTCAACTACATTTGATCTAAATTCAAAATTGATACAAAATAATGGTTGTCCAGTTTCACAATTGGAATATGCTAGGCTAATTGATATATGTGATGACTAGTACTAGGCCAAATATTTCATATACGGTTGGTCGTCTAAGTCAATATACTAGTAAACCAAGTAGGGACCATTGATTTGCAATCCAAAGAGTCTTGAAGCATCTAAAAGGAACTCTCCATTATAGTTTGTTTTATAATGGAAGTCCTTCGGTTTTAGAAGGTTATGCAGATGCCAGTTGGGTTACTTATGTAGATGACCATGCTTCTACAAGTGGATGGGTTTTTACAATTGGTGGGGTACGGTTTCTTGGGCCTCAAAGAAACAAAGTTGTATAGTTGATTCCACTATGATGGTTGAATTTATAGCCCTTGTAGCAACAAGTAAGTAAGTTGAATGGCTTAAAAACTTATTTTATGACATTCTAATATTGTCGAAGCCATTGACCCAATATCGATGAATTGTGATCATCAAAGTACGTTATTGTAAACACCCCGAAATCCCACGAATTTCTTAAACAAATCTGGTTTTATACAAGCAGCCCCAAAGGGCCATTTTGAGTTTGGAAACCCAGGAGCCTTCCAAACAAAACCCTGTATATATGTTTTAAACTCTATCTTTCAAAAACAAATAATATAGCTTTTGAAAACCCTTTTAAAACATGTTTTGAAACCCCGAAGTGGCTTGGCCCGATCAAGATAGGACCAGGAGAGCCAAGAAGAGCCCGGAACCGGAGCACCTGTCAAGCCCGGCACAGCAACTCTTGCATCTCATTCACATCCCAGGATCTCGAACGTCCAAGACCCTGTTATTACCAAAATATCATTTGAAGTCATCTCCGGAAGGCAGAAACGGAGGCGGGCGACCATGTTGGCGAAGACCCAACGCAGACGGAGCACTGATGCTGTCAGGCCCCGCACGAATCGTCCGTCTCGAACCCAGCTCGAAGGAGTCAGAGTTCAGTTTGGATTGGATTTGGACCATATATATCCAGATTCCAATCCAAACCCATATGTGGACTTGGATTTGGATTTGGATCCAGAGATCCAATCCAATATCCATATCCATGGCCCACATCACCTTCTCATAAATGGAGGTGGGGCCCACTTGAAATTCACGTGGGATATTGGGCATGAGAGAGAGTGGGGGTGATAAATATCAAGAGTGTTGTATTAAGCTTGACTTGTGTGTCAAGTTTGGGTTAATCATGTGGGTTAGCCTAATTGAGTGGGTTTAAGCTTGTAATTAGCTAAAACCTAACCTAGGGCTGCACCAACATGGGGTGATCAAGGTCTATGGGCCATGCTAAGGGAGCTCCTTCACCTAAACCTAACCCAAAATGCCTAAACCTAGCCTAAACCCCTAATCCACCCCTAATCCCAACCTAATCACCTAACCCACTTCCCTAATCCCGGCCTAATCCCAACCTAATCACCTAACCCACTCCCCTAATCCTTCCCTAAACCTAGATTAATTTCCCTAATCCTAGCCTAAACCTAGCCTAAACCACCTAACCTAGCTCACTAAACCTCACCCTAAAACCCAACCACCTAACCTAGCCCTAAACCCCTAAACCACCCTTAGCCCACGATTTTCCCAAACCCCTAGTTTTAAAATATCTGGCCCAACCCCATCCAACCCACCTTATCTACATACTACCCTACCTAAACCACCTAACCACTACCCACAACCCAGCCCTAACCGACCTACCCATCCCCTATTTAAACCCCCCTCATTGTGGGCGGGTTTTCCAAGTGGGAACCACACTCCACCACCCAGCCGGGCCCTCTCCTTCTCCCATCTCTCACCCGTCTTCCCAGCAGCTCCAGCTCCACCAGCCGCCACCTGCTCCGCCACCTTCCCTCTTCCGTCCACCACCACTGCCCCCCCCCCCAGCTGGACGTCACCACCTTCCCCCCAACTCCACCAGCCGACAGCTACCTGCCCGCCACTCTCCCACTCCATCCGCCACTCCTTCCCATTCGGTAAGTCCCCCTAACTCCCTCAAAACCACTCTCTACCACCTCTCCACTCTTAGCCACCCATCTTCCCCTTAGCTCCACCTCTTTGCCGCCACCACCTAAGCCTAGCCGAACCTAGGATAACCCAAGTGGCTGGCCACTGCTCAGCCACCATTTCCAATTCAGCCGACTCCCCTAGGTGCCCTATTTGGCCTTCCCACTAGCTCACCTTTTAGGTCCAGTTTCCCTAAGTCCCTAACTTACCTAGTGACCCTAAGACCCACTTAGTCAGCCACTCTAAACTCCCTACTTGGAGGCGCCGCCCACTTGCCACCAGTCCCCTTCGAGGCGTCCATCCCACGCCCATTTGCAGCCGGCCAGCACTCTTGGTCACGCACCTTCGCGGAGCTCCCATTTGCAGCCCAAAGCCAAGGCCACGCTCAAGCAAGACCTCTACGGACCAGCTACTTGTAAGTTTCTAAACTCGGTCTTTAGTCATACGCTTGCTTGAAATTCAATTTGATACGGGGTTGTAATAACGGAGCCTAGTCTCCCCCCGCTTGTAATAACGTGGCTTGGCACAACCACACACGTGCACTCTCTTAGTCGTGCACAACTTTGAACACACACGGGCCTAATCAGCCCCTAATATATAAGTGTACGTATATATTTCATTTCCGAAGGGTTTTGTTTAAGTTGGGTGTGTTGTCTTTCAATTTAAACACTCTCACACACATTGAGCTTTCGCTCTTATTTGAAAGACCCAAGTAAGGGCCGACCTATACTATTTGGGTTTCATTTCTTGTCGTGTGAGTAGTCTTTCAATTCAAGCACTCTCACACACATTGAGCCTTCGCTCTTACTCCCAAGACCTTAGTAAAGGCCTTATTGCAGTTATATTTGGGTTTCATTTATGTTGTGTGTGTAGTACTTCAATTCAAGCACTCTCACACACATTGAGCCTTCGCTCTTACTCCCAAGACCTTAGTCAAGGCCATACTGCAATTTATATTTGGGTTTCATTTCATGTCGTGTGAGTAAGTCTTTCAATTCAAACACGCACCCACATTGAGCCTTCGCTCTTATTTGCAAGACCCGAGTAAGGGCTCATATACATAAGATATATACGTATCTCCCTTCGGTTATTTCCCTTCGGTTATTTCCCTTCGGTTATTTCCCTTCTGTTATTTCCCTTCCGTATTGTCTTTACATTTCGGGTTTTCCCTTTGGAGTAGCGTGAGTTTGCATTGCATCTACGCCATACCACGAGGTAGGACGCATATTGCATCGAAGCAACCCCCGCTCGAATTCGCCCATGTAGTGGAGTGTTCATAACACACAAACTAGGCGACCCAAAAAGGGATAAAAGAAAAGACTTAGGCACGTGCAAATCCACGTGATCTAAAACATGCAATCGCATCTTAAAGACCCGAACTAGACACCTCGAACCGTTTCGTAGACTTTCTCCCAAAAACTCGATTTTTGCAAAAGCGTACAGACTGACCCTTGCGCATCGGTGCAAGAAGGTCTGCGACGACAAGAGCTCACTTGCTCACAGTCGCCACGTTTAGAAGTCAGTGTTAAATATATCTTCGCTAGCTTAAGTAAGCTAGCTGGCACGCCCTGTTTATATATATAGGCCTTAGACGCACGATAAGATCCACTCCAAGCCACGAAAGAGGCGAAGAGGCGGGGATTTTCGCGCGTCTACAGTTATCCAAGGCTTATAGCCATGTGCATAATGGAAAATCTAGACATATTGGTTTGAGACACAGTTATGTAAAATATCTTATTAAGAATGAAATTATATTTATTTCTTATATAAGGTAAGTATTCAATCTTGCAGATTTCTTGACAAAGAGTCTGACAAGGGACTTGGTGCTAAAAGCATCAAGTGGATGGGTATCAAGCCTGCTAAATAAATCTTCGATAATGAAAACCTGACTCAGGCTTAAGTAATATTAAGTTGTGAGTTCACTAAGTTAAAGTATATTATTAGTGTAATTGCAAGTACCTACCTCTTTAATCATCCTAGTTCTTAATAAACCCATAGCAAATTTTTGCTAAGATTCTTTTATGGGAGGCATTCTTGATAGAGTTTACCTATATGAGTAAGAAGTGTGACCGCTTCTAAGAGTCTTGGGCTTAGACTCCCATAGCACTCATGGAAGAGGATACATGGACACAAGGCCTTTATAATTGTGTCAATGTATATAGTGACTCCATTGGAACGTAAACCCTACATGTAAGTTGTGTACACTTGTTCAAATTGATTGGATGGTTCAAAGTTTGTCTACCATTTCAATACGGATGAGTAGGAACCCATCTCTTACTAGGTACAGGTTCAATCGCCAGACACCTATACTGAAACTATAAAGTTTTCAAGATAGTGTTTTTGAAAAGTGTATTTGTAAATTAGTGGAGAAATGTTGCAAAAATTTACAAAAAATGATAGTGGTGAAAGTGGGTGTAAATGCAATTAAAATTACATGAAACTGCATTGCAATTACAATTAGAGAGTTGAGTAGCTCAAAAGTTACCTTCTTACCTGTAAATATGAAAAATAATACCCACTACCTATCTCTTGTATTAAATAGAGAAAGGTTACAATATTACATGGGTCGAATGAGCATGCTGGCTCATAAAGCCAACAATTAGAGGTATAATAGCAGGTATTTGAAAATCCAATTGGATGCCTATAAAAGGACACTTGGTCTATGTTCTTTGAGTGAAGAGAGTCTCTTTAAACAAGTGAGTTTTCTTGGGCCCTAGAAAACCTCATGACATTATCTTGAAGTACCGATGTTGTCAAAGACTCGATTCAGCTTGTGCAAAGCAAGTCGAGGGTTATTCGATGTATCCTCAAGGTGTTTGTCAGTATCCTTTGTATTTATAAAAGTGAAATCTGAGAGTAACAAAATAGCGTAAAGAAAAATATGGACCTTCTGTTGGTATCTGCCAGCATATCACCTCAGAATGCAAAATTCCAAAATGTGTTCCTCAGTGAGGTCTCATCCATCTTTGTTCCCACTCAGTGCACCAAGATCTTTATCGAGGTAATTTGTTCATTCAGCACTGGTAAGAAGCTGTGACGTATATGGATGTTATTGTCTTGTAAAGCATGCCCACAAAATTATGGACCTTCTGTTGGTATCTGCCACAAAATTCCGTGGAGAGTACTCTGGTTCTGTCAGTTCAATTCATCACCATCCAGTCGATTGTTTGATTTCATTTTTGATATAGTTCAATCAACTTCAAGGTGGTATCTTCAGTTTTATTTGTATTTCGTATGTACATGAGGATGGTCGTCAGTTTTGAACTTGCATGGTGCCCATGAAGGATACAAAGTTCCTTTATGAGTTCATAATTCAGTTAGAGCTTTTACCCTTCACAACTAATGTTTACCACCATGTGATTGATTTAATAGATTTCCTTCTGTATCTACGCTTGATATTCTGGTACAGTTTCTCTCTCAAGGACGGCATTTTAAATGTATGGCATGAATATGATAGAGAGTCGACATTTATAATTGTTTATTTATTTTTATTGTTGTTTGAGTGAAAAATATTGTGGACAGATAATTCGTTAATAACAGTACAGCTGTCTTTTTGGTGACCAAGAGGGTCGACATCTTTAAGCCTTTGTGTATCATTTGGAAACATGAGACAGATCTGAACTGTCTCCCTCTTCCTTAGCATCTCCATCCCTTGTGAGAGGTTTACATATGAAGTTGTCTCATATCCCTCTGGCTAGTTTATCCTTACATGATTTACATAGTTAACTATTCTTTTTATGCTTCACAGAATTTCTAATACAGTTTGGAAAGTCATTGAGCTATCTTACCAGCTACAGCAACTCAGAGGATTTCTACAAGTTTCTTCTATCTGATTCACCTGATTATTTCTGTTCACAATCAACCTATCCATCCAAGATGCCTTCCTTGAACATATATGTTACTGTTTTCATTATTATGTGTCTTCATTTAGTACCTTTTTTATGATACTACGGTTGCTTTATTGACATTCTAAGGGACAAAAGCAAGATTATGTGGACTGTTGCCAACTTGGTTCTCCTGGACTCCCCATAAGTGAGGATCTGCACATTTTGGCGAATTTGACCGTCCGATCAGATGCTAGATATATTGTTATAATTGAAAAGGTGATGTCAAGTTTTGCTTTAGATATGAAATGCCCATTTCTCTCTTTCCTATAGTAGATTAATGCATTAATTTTATGTTCGACTCTCTTCCCTTTGGGATTTGACAGGATTCAACTTTTCAGAGGTTACTAAAGATTGCTTAGTCAATTAGATTAGATCCCATGTATTCTCATTTCTCCTAAAGGATATCCAGACAATCAAAACTAGGTAAAGTTGTTTTGGGGAGGTAGAAATAGGCTTTTATGGTAACATAATTCACCATTTTCCTTGTATTGAACCTATTCTGTTTGTTGAAGAAATGCAAAGGATTCTAGTCTACAGAATCCTCTTAATTATGAAGAGAAAAAGTTATTGGTGGCTCCACCCACACTGATCTGCAATCTCAGCTTTCTTGCCTCAAAATCAACCAGCAAAGTTTCCCAGATACTCATGATTCCAAGCATGCACTTACCGCGAATATGCACACGTAGGCTTTTTCACGGAAAAGGCTCTCATTACTCTTGTTCTCTTTTCTAATAAAAAAAGAATATGAACTTCACGTAGACTTTTTCACGTTAATGCTGAAAAAGAGCAAATTTTATTACCCCTTACCACTCTTTAATTTGCCCCCAGTGGCGATGTATGATATCAGCGACGAATCCCCCTTATCGACTATGGGGAACTAATTGGGAGAAATATATTACAACTGCTCTATGTGGCACGTAGTTTCCAAACGAGAGGCTAAATACGATTTAGTGTGTTTGACATAATGTTTCACACTTTTTATTTTTGGTGCTCGCAATTTCATGTAGATGACATGAGTTTTGTTCATCAAAAGCAGAATCCGTTGTTCGGGTGAAACTGTGGTTTTTTATATCTAATTTGAGTCACCCAAGTACCTCATTTTCTTCGCACGTAAACCCAAGTATGAATACCACTTATTAATCAATGAAACCATGATCACAAATCCACGTAAGTTTAGGTCTACAGTTCCAGTACCAATGACTTGGCACTATCAATCAAACACACCGGTAGAGATTCATCATGGAACGAATCAATCCTTCCATCAAGGACCCATATGGCACACCCCCAATTATGGGTAAACAACATCAGAATAAAACGCAGAGAGAGGGGGGGGGTTGTAAATTAATTTTCTTGACCTGTAGGAGGGAAGAACATACAATGTTTAAGAATTATAAAAGCAAAGATGATGGCATATCCCCACTTATGAATTGCTGCTTCCCAACAACAAGAGCGGCTCTTTTGCACACATAAGTACCTGCTGGAAACACCGTTAACCGTCTTCATGTTTTTTAGTTCCCAAAACAAATCTCAAGTAGAATTTGCAGGGTCACATCGTCAAAAGTCAACTACTTCCACAACGTCCCACATGTCACACCCCTAACCGTGATTACGGGATGAGAGAGAGAGAGACTACATAAATTCTTAGGAAGACTGCTGTACTCTACAAGCTGGAGGCCGGACTCGCATAAAATTCAGATGTAATACTACCTTATATGTACACTCAGATCTCACCATAGACAGGTATGTACAAATAGAACAAACTACGAGAGAGAGATGTTATAATTCCATAAAGTTTGCCTCATCTCTAAGTTGAGTATTTTGCCACTGATGTTCATTTTTCACAATCTTATCTTGTAGGCAGGCATTCTAGGGAATGCGGCTGATTTCTATGATGGAAATCTAGGTGAATACACTTGGAAATATTGACAGGCGGAAGATGATTGCATTTGATATGAGGTGGGAAAAGTTTGATGATCTAGTGTCAATGTTGTATTACTTCTATGATCTGTTACATTTTAGCACAATTATCTTCTTCACTTGGTCTCTACTACCCACTTTGTGTGGGAAAATGCCTGACTTTGGGGTTTTAGTTGGGTGCCTGTAATTTGTTTCCATGAAACAGATGTGTGGGATTCATGATGGCAAAAATGGTCTTACTTGAGCTCATGGTCCTTTCGAATTTCATGGAAGTTAAGACTTTTCTGACAAAAGTAAATGCTGCTTCTCTCTCTCTGTATATACTACATGTATAAAACGTGTGTGCATGTATTCATGTAGACATACATACATGCACTAAATCATCATATATTATTATGATATTTATATTTGTCTTGCATGGTTCATGTAAGACAAATATCATCATATTTATCTTGAATGGTTCATGCATATACATGCATAAATAAACATTCTACCTATTAATGCAGGGAAATGATCCTTCATGTTTGCGTGAGTTTCTTTTGCCAATCTTAAGCAGAAATTCTCCTTCAGCAAATCTGGGGCTTCAAGTTGGTATCTCATACTTTAGCATTGACTTCCTTTTATAAGATGGTTGCATGATTGTCAATTTAATTTTCCAATAACTCTTTTGAAGTTCTTTGCATATTAACTCTAAGCTTGGCATGTTAGGTACTTGACAGGAACTGAGGTGCTGGATGGAACCTCGTCTCAGTTATGCTTGCTACAAAACCTTCTGACAGAATAAGGTAAATTATTTTGGCTGTGGCGTGTCACAAATTTCAAGTAGACCTTTTGCTGCACTCTTGGTGGTTCCTAGTTACTAAAATGCCAGCGGGTTCATTTTCTTTTCTCAAAACATTTACAGATTCCTGTAATTTATGAAGCATTGTTGCAATGCTAATCATATAGGTGTTGGATTTAATGTTAATTAAGTTGAGTTAATTAAACCCATATTTATTAATAACATTTAATTCATGTTGATATCTCAAATATTCAATTGATTCATTATTCATATATCGTAAAATTTCTAAAGTGTAAAGAGTCATCATATGAGAGGGACGGGTACATGTGATGACAACAAAGTTTAGTTCCATATTGAAGAATGAAATAAACCTACATGTCCTTTTATATAGTTGTTAGCTTATAAACCTTAGTTGAAAGAGCTTGGGGAGGACATGCTACATCACACATGTGCATGTCGAGCCTGAGTTTTGGTTTGGGAATTGTTTTAGTCTTTTGTTCAAACAATCAAGAGTGCTTACTCGAGAATGGTTATGGAGACGAAGAGGTGCATCATTTGGATCAGATCCATGATCCAACACACAATCTATAAATACATTATTAGGGCTCCCTAATCAATACGTTTTGCAGTAACATTCTCTCTCCTCCCTCCTATTAGTATTCCCAGCAGTGTGACCCCAGCTGTCCTTCTCTCTAGCCATAGGTGATTAAAGCGTGGTCGAGGTCGACTCGAAGTCAAGTACGTCTTTCGAGTTGTGTGTGCGTTTTATCCTGCGAGTAAGGCGTATCTACCCATACATACTCATAGCGGGGCATTGATTTCTTTAAAGCAAATCCACAAGAGCAACTCACAATCATAAGGTTTTTTTTTATTATTTCTTCTGCTTTTTTTTATGTACGATTTATTTATGACTTACTTTGGAACTGCGATGGTTGTTGTTGATTGAAAATGCTCACATTTGTTGCATAGTGGTTTATTATGCGTGCATTTTTACATATTTTGCCAAGAGTAAGTTGAAGGATATGATAGTTATAATAAGTAGTGGAAATGTATCATAATATTTTTGTGAAAAAGAAAAATCCTGAAGATCTGCTAACATTCCGTGTTATACACCTTTCTCTTATGATGCATATGGGACAGAAAAGATTTGCAATTTATGATATGATACTTGAATCATATCTCAAATTGTCATACATATGGCACGGTATCATTCCAACACTGTTGTGCAGCTCCATTTTTCCTAACAAACTAAAAGGAAATCCTCTGAAACATTTATTATTTTTGTCACATCCATATTGTCTCTGCAACATCCCTTCTTTTCCAGTTACAGATCAAGTTCGTTAAACAGTAGAGGGAGGGAAAAATCTCAGAAAAATGCTCAATAAATGGTTTATAGCTTTTATCTGCGTAAACTGGAACATTGATGAAAACAATGTGGCTTCGTTGTTTTTACCCATTCTGCTATTGTGAGCAATTTGTCCTTTTCTCTTCTTTTTTTGCTTCGTTTTACTTCAGAAAGGGTTTTTTCTTTCCCTTTTTCAAACACGAGCATGATTGCATTCAGCATCTTTTATGGAGAATCTGCTTTTAGCTCATGTATTAACTTCCCTAAAGGTGCACATGCCTAGCGGTATATTCAATTGTATAGGCCATGCATGCTAATTTGGCTATGCTGCTGTATTGAAATCACAGCTCATTGATACTTAATAGCAAGATATTGGCTTGTCTGTGACCATAACTCCGATGAAGTCTAGAAATTTCATATGATTATTGTGGTTTTAGTTAACATGAGACTTTATCTGCTGTAGTTGTTTAGATGCACTTAGGCATCCCTTTCTGTGTGGCCCGAAGTGGCGTGTGGGTCCATCAGTTGACATCATTAAATGGGGTTTGGGTTCAACTGCTATTCGAATAACGGAGGAGTACATATATGGCCATCAACAGGTAAGGATTAAAAGAGTATACCATCTCCATTTTTCATGTGTTAATGTTTTGGAGTATGGTCCTTGCACTGCTTTAGATATGATTAAGCGTTAATGCTGCTCATCATGGGTTGCATGTCCTATTTTGTTCCTCGTAGTCGCTCGTGCTTAAATTCTTACAGGTGGTAAAGAACCCGTGTCAAATGAGCTAAGTCTTTGGTTCCATCTTATTAATCTCTAATACTATTTGTTCTCATTTTGTTTGCTCATTTAGGACGAGCAGAGGTCACACCTAGATGAGCTGAACGCTAGTTCACTCGTTAAACTGAAAAACTTGAGACTTTGAATGGTTTCACTGGAAAAGTTATTAAACTCTTTCACTTTAAGTGGAAGATTATTCCTTTAATGTAGCCTGTATTGAAAATTATCCCATTGAGGACACGGTGACCCATCCAACTAATCGGGTTAGCATATTTTTGCTGAGTATATGTACGCATGATATATGTTCAACTACTCAAGCCAATACAAGTGAAGTTGATCTGAGCTTGATCTCTTACAAGCTTGACTTGACAAACTATAGTAGCCAGGCTGTAGCGCATCCTGCGTGACACAATGGCCAACGAAAGCTTGTGATGAGATCAACTGAGCTGCGCGCCTTCAGCTCATCTCGTATCACAGCTGTACTTTTTATTAGCTATTCCTCAGTTTCAATTACTGTTTCGCTTTTTCCATTGATAGTTACATGTCGGGGCAGCTGACCAAAAGGGTACGTTGATATGCATGCATGTATGTATTCACATGAATATTCTCACACGCTTGCCAATGAGCCATGGTAACAAAATTTCTTGCTGAAACAGGGAAGCAGGCTCTCTCATTTGATTGAGCTGATGGAGATGCTAAATCCTTATCGATATCTAAAGGTAAAACGGTGTTATTTTATTTAATTCAGTTCTCATGAGAATCTCAAGTCTCAACCATGAAATTCTTGAAGTAGAACTGGAGCGAATTCCTTCCAGGAAAATGGCGTTTTCTGTATTCCACTGGTAGGCACATTGGCCTCACTCTTCGCCAACCTTCACCGAGCATCCTTATCCGTAAGGCACACCTCTCCTCCCATTTCTCAGATAATACCTTCTCAATCACTTCCAACATAGACTTTACTGTCACCTCTGGTCCTCGTGGCCTCACGACAGGTGGTGCTGCTGGGAAGTTGCACACGACTTGTCAAGCTAAGATTGTGGAGGGGAATCAGATCTACTTGAGTGAGGAAACAGAGAATTTCTATATGCATTCTAATTCTCAAGAAGTCAGAGCTAGAAAGCTTACCAACAGAAGAGTATGGAGGCGAGCCGGTTCTGTCCAGGATCTCCCACAGACGCTTCCTGTTGCCAACCTGATATCAGGTGGAATAGAGATCGCCATGCATTTAGATGTGTTGGAGAGGAGTACCTCCTTCTTTGTGTTCGCCGGATTCCAGTGATGGCCTCTTAGTCGATGAGCAGCCCTGTTATGATGCAGCGGATGATGGACATGAGGTTCCCACACATTCTCGCACAGACGAAGATACACTCTTTTCCTTTCCTTGTTTAAGTATTTTTCACTGTACTTAGAGTGTCCGTAATGCCTGGCAGGTGCTCCCCCTTCATTGTGCTTATCCACCTTTGGCCTCCCTCGTTTGGGAGTTGTAACGGGTGACCGTTACCGGAAATCTCAGTAACAGTCATCCGTTACCGATCTGACTCTATCCTCAGGTAACAGACTGGATAGTCAGTCTAGTCGTTACCTAAGCCGAGAATGACTACTTTCTGTAACATCTCCTACTTGGCCATTCAAGCCAAGTGTATCAACATACTGGTTTTCCTCCCACTTTTCAGGGGTTTTCCCTAGTTATGTCGATTCTTAATTACTTTTGCAATTAGAACTTGTTGTATAGTTATTTTCCTACACAACAAATCATTCGTTGTATGGTAATTTACCTATACAACAATATGTCCGTTGTATGATTATTTACCTATACAACAATCAAACATATCCCAAACCCATGTTTGTAACATGTTTTGAGAAGAGTTCCTCTGTTATGCCTTTTGTTAAGGGGTCTGCCAACATGTCTTCCATTGGCATGTATGAGATGGATATTTTCTTTCTCATAACCATATCATAAACATAGTGGTATTTTACCATTATATGCTTGCTTTTCGAGCAATCTGCTCCACTCATAATAAGAGTAATTGCTGCGTTATTATCACAATAGATAACCACTAGCTCGTTTGTTATCTCCACCTTCAAGTCTCATATGAAGCGGCTTATCCAGACAACACTTGTTGCAGCCATACAATAAGCAATATACTCAGCTTCCTGTATATGCGATACTACACGGCTTATCCAGACAACACTTGTTGTAACCATATAGCAAACAACATACTCAGCTTCCTGTGTATGTAACGCTACACAACCCTGTTTCTTACATGCCCAAGAAACACCACCACCTCCAAATAAAAATATTTGTCCCGAGGTTGATTTGTCATCTTTACTCCCAACAAAGTCAGCATCTGAGTATCCTATCACTTTCAGTTCATCTGCTTGAAAACACAGTTTCAAGTCCTTTGTTTCTTTCAGATATCTTAGAATCCTTTTCACAGTTACCTAGTGCTGCCAACCAGGATTACTTTGATATCTACTGACAAGACCAACAACAAAGCTGATATCAGGTCTTATACACAATATAACATACATCAAGCAGCCAACAACTTGTGCATAAGGAACAATAGGCTTATCGTCTCCTTCACCGGGACAATCAGTCTTACTTAATTTAATCCCTTTTGCAACAGGTGTATCTGCAGACTTGCATTCACCCATTTTAAACTTCTTGAGGATATAGTCAATATATCTCTCCTGACTGAGGCATAAGAGTCTAGATCCTCTATCTCGAGAGATCTTTATACCTAGGATATAGGATGCTTCCCCCATATCCTTCATTTCGAACTTGGAGTTCAACCATGACTTGGTTTTGACAATTATCTCGTTATCGTTTCCAGTCAATAATATGTCATCTACATATAATGACAAGATGACAAAGTGACTCT
Source organism: Brasenia schreberi (assembly GCA_036023115.1). Taxonomy (NCBI): domain Eukaryota; kingdom Viridiplantae; phylum Streptophyta; class Magnoliopsida; order Nymphaeales; family Cabombaceae; genus Brasenia; species Brasenia schreberi. The sequence continues at coordinate 13,943,889 of JAYKKT010000078.1, read as the reverse complement.
CACTGTTCCAAACATATACATAGTGACCAAGTTTATTAGCAACAAACCCAAGTTCTATAATGGCATTTTGAAAAGTCAAATACCATTGGCGAGGTAACTATTTCAGGCCATATAGGGATTTTTTCAACCTATATACTTTATATTCTTGGCCTTCAACCACAAATCCTTCGGGCTGCTGCATGTATATGATTTCTTCTAAATCTCTGTTTAGAAAAGTTGTCTTTACATCTAACTTATGTAAATCCAAATCATAGTATGTAGATATTGCCAGGATTATCCGTATGGATGCAAATTTCGCAACTGAGGAATATGTCTTAACATAATCTATCATCCCTTTCTGCGAAAAACCCTTTGCAACCAACCTCGCTTTAAACTTATCGATTGTACCATCGATCTTATATTTCTTTCTCAGAACCTATTTGCAGCCTATAACTTTCCTTCTTTTTGGTAAATTAGCCAATTCCCAGACTTGGTTTTTCTCAATGGATTCAATTTCCTTGTCCATGACTTTCTCCCAGTTTGTTGCTTCTGATGAGTTAATTGCTTGTTGATAAGTCAAGTTATTAGTCAACTCATCCAAATCTATCAAATTACATACTTTCTGCACAAGATAAATGTGATAATCCTTTAAATAGGACGGAGTGGCTCTTGGCCTCTTATATCCACTTAAGGTATAGATAGTTTTAGGAAGATCTTCTATGGGCTCAAAAGATTATTGATCTAAATCTACCAAATCATCAACACATTCCTCATCGTTTTCTAGGATGTCATTCTTAGTATCCTCTAAGAATTCAACATCTTTGCTTTCAATGAGTCTGTGGTCCTTATGATAAAACCGATATCCTTTTGAACATTTTGGATATCCAATAAATACACATCTCAAGGACCTGTTGTCTAGCTTATCTTTAGACTGATCAAGGATCTTCACGTGTGCAATAGATCCCCACCTCCTCCGATGACCTAGGTTGAGTTTTCTTCCAAACCACATCTCATACAGTGTAGTGAATATAATTTTACATGGTATTTTGTTGAGTATGTAAACAACTGTACTTACTGCTTCTCCCCAAAATACCTTTGGAAGAGAGACATCAATCAATATTGACCTTGTCATATTCAGCAAGGTTCTATTGTATTTCTTAGCTACACCATTTTGCTGAAGTGTTTGGGCATTGTATTTTGTTTAGCAATACCAAAGTCATTGCAAAATTTCAAGAATTCTACTAAGGTATATTCACCTTTTCTGTCTGATCTTAAGACTTTGATCAAATGCCCTAATTGATTTTCCACTTCTTACTTATATTCTTTAAAAGCATCAAGTGCCTTCGATTTATGTGCCAAAAGATATACATACATATATCTAAAGTAATCATCGATAAAGGTTATAAAATAACTCTTTCCCCGATATGTCTTTACTCTAAAAGGTCTACATATATCTGTGTGAATAATTTCCAACAGGGTTGTTGCCCTTGTTGTTTCCATGGAAAAAACTTTTCTTGTCATTTTTCCTTGTATACAAGCTTCACACTTGTTGAAAATCTTTTCCTGAAATCCAAGCAATATGTCAAAGTTGGATAATTTCCTCAACTTTTCCAGACTTATATGTCTTAGGCGTTTATGCCACATATTCACATCAACAGTAAAGACACTCTTAATATAAGCTAAAGATGGATGACTTTTATTATCAAACAATTTGAACAGTCCTTGTTCTACATCAAATTCTCCTGAGAACAAGATTCTCTCATGTTTGTCCACAGTCACCTTGTTAGGAATAAACCTAACTTCAAAACCCTTCTTAACTAAGGTAGGGACCGAGACTAGATTATACCTTATAGATGACACAATTAACACATCGGTCAATACAATTGGTTTGCCTTGTATAAATATCTTGAAGGATCCAATACTCATAACATTTAAGAAAGTATTGTTTCTCATATACACACGATATTCTCCAAGTTGATATTCCTTAAGGTCTATTACCCTTTCCTTAGTCTTCAAGATGTGTCTTGTAGCTCCTGAGTCTATCTACCAACCTGTCACTAGGCGGTCCAAATATAAGCATTTTGAAATCACGTAGATTATATCCTGCTTCTCCGACTATCCGCGCTGTGGGTTGTTTCCTCCACCTTTCTTGTTGCAGTAGTCCCTTTTGTAATATCCTATTTTTTCACAGTTGAAACACTTGATTCGAGAAGCGACTTCCTGCGATTTCTTAAAACTTTGATCGACTTTCTTGTTATTCTTGCCAAACTTTTTATTTGGTTTCTTTTTTTGGTTGGAATTGGAGCTAGATGCTAACTCATCTTGTATCACTAGCAATTTTTCTTTTTTGTTTTTGAGTATATGTTCTTGCTCTATTGCTAGTTTGAGGGGCAACGCAGAAAAGTTGATTTTTGGCTCTAGTCTTAGGGCAATGGTGATCATGTTCCATGATGGAGGTAGACTGTTCAATATAGTTGATATCTACATCGGTTCGGGGATGACTGATTTTGCTACGGCTAAATCTCTAACCATTACCAACATCTGATTTACATGCTCTACTACATTTTCTCCTTCTTTCATCTTGAAAAAATTGTATTTTTGTAGTAGTAACTCCACATGTAATTTTACAGTTGTATCATATTTAGCTATTAATGAGTCAAACAGCTCTTTCGCGGTCTCAAATTCTTCAAAGACCCTAATCAGATCATCCTCCATGTAAGTTAACATGATTATCCTTGCTATGGTATCATCCTTTAGAAATATTTTATACATTTCTAACTGTTGCTCACTTGCGTCTGGGGGTGGATGATGCACGGTTTCCTTTAAAACATACTCTACACCTTTTAGTGTTAGAGCTAAAGGAATTCTTCTCTTTCATGTATTAAAGTTTAGACCGTTTAACTTTTCTGTTTTTGTTAATTCCGACACACATATCCTAGAACTCATTTTTATGTGTTTGGCAAAAATAACAATTAAGCGGTTTAAAATGGAAACCAACACAAAAACATAGGCACACATAGCAAGAAACATGTTAAAGTGATGCATGATATGTAATAAATAATCTTTTTGAAAAATTTTCTAAGGGATTTTCTACCTTTGTGCCCCTGAAAGGATACCAAGGGACAAAACTGTAATTTTATATATTTGTCCTCTTTTGTAATTTTGTAAAAACCCTGAGAACAAACTTGTAAAATTACTATTTTGTATTCCTGTAAAATTCACAACTGATCGGGGTTAAAATCATAATTTTAACCCTCAAGGCGAATCTATAATTCTTTAAAAGAACAGGGGTAAACCCATCTTTTGACTGAATGGCAGAATTGAAAATTATCCAAACTGGGAAGGTTAAAAACGTAAAATGATAGCCCTAGTATTTGGTAATTTTCATAAACAACTAGAGGGCAAATCCGACTTTTCCCTCACTAAGGGCAAAACAGTCTTTTTACCCAAAAATATTTGGATAAAAGTGTAATTTTGACCAGTGGCAACTGCGTAATATTCAAAAATGGATAGGGGCAGTTCTAACTTCTTGCCATGTTCCCCAAGGCGGTTTTCCAAAACTGCGAAAATTATTATTATTTTTTTCCTTTGAGTACATTTAACACGCTGTTACAACATTATAGAGAGAGATTGTATAGAGAGAGAAAATAGAGAGAGGGAGAAGAGAGAGAGTAGGAGGGTTTTTTTCCCAATGAGTTTCTCCGGCTGTTCCTTGGCTGTCGGCGTCCCTAGCGTCTTCTTTCTCAGCCAGTTTGGCCTGCCGCTCTTCTTTGTGGGCCTGCCGTCCTAGGCGTTGCTTTTGTGGCTTTGCCGGCCTGCCGCCTTGGCGTTGCCTGTGTGGCTTTGCTAGAGGGCCGCCCTGGGTTTTTCCTCTGTGTCCTTGTCGGCCTGCCGCCTTAGCGTTGCTTGTGTGGCTTTGCCGGCGGGCCACCCTGGGTTTTTCCTCTATGGCTTTGCCGGCCTGCCGTCCTGGCTTTGCCTCTGGCTTTGCTGGCTTGTTTCACCTGTTTGCTGTGTCTCTGCCGACTGTCGTTGCTTCTCCCTTCGATTTTTTTTCTTCTTCTCTGTGTCTGTTTTTTTTCTTCACTGATCCTCTCCTTTTTTTTTGTAGGGATGTAGGTCCTGATACCAATGTTGAAGAGGAGTACCTCCTTCTTTGTGTTCATCGAATTCCGGTGATAGCCTCTTAGTCGATGAGCAGCCCTATTATGATGCAACGGATGATGGACACGAGGTTCCCACACAGGGTTCTCGCATAGACAAAGATACACTGTTTCCCTTTCCTCGTTTCAGTATTTTTCACTGTACTTAGAGTGTCTGTAATGCCTGCCTTTTATACGCATGTGCTCCCCCTTCGTTGTGCTTATCCACTTGTGGCTTCTCTCGTTTGGGAGTTGTAACGGATGACCGTTATCAGAAATCCCAGTAACAGTGTCCGTTACCGATCTGGCCGTATCCTCAGGTAATGGAGTGGATGGCCAGTCCAACCGTTACTTGAGCCAAGAATGACCACTTTCTGTAACAAGATGAACTGCAGGGCGATGTAGAGGTCCCAAAGAAGGTCTTCCTTGAGGTCCGAATGCAAATCCCATCAGAGATGTTTGATATCTCGAAGTTGGTTTGAGCGACATATGCAGACTCCAGATTGTTGATTTTGAAAAGTGTTTCAAGATCTGCGCTCCTATTCACGCGCACCCCTGCTTAATCTTTCTTTTGCCCTTGCTCATACTTGGGAAATTGTAAATCCTCAGTCTTACCAGAGAGTAAAGTGGTAGACTGCTCAATTTTTTTCATGGTCTTGGAGAGAAAAAAAGACCATTAAGAAATGTAACATGATTTGAGTTGTGTAAAGGGTAAAATGGAAGGCCTTTTCACTTGAGAGTGCTTTGAGATGGTGACATATGCAATTCACTTTTTAGTGTTTATCTTGAATAGAACTAGTGTCAGCTAAAGCAATACGAGCAATATGAATGCAAGCTATTGGCACACAAGAAAAAAGGTTGTCGGCTGAAATTGCATAGTTTTGGTGTCGATACAAGTATTAGGATGAAGTAGAACATAAAATAGCAATCTCCATTGGTATAGATTCTATGGAACGGGTAGTGCTCAAATGTCCACAATCATTGTTTTCAAACATCATAGGGGACTTGTTCGTAGCCACATGCTTGGCCAACGAGTAGGAAGGAAAACAAAAACTTCTACAAGGTCAACAAAACGAAGGTTTATCCAATACATATATCAAATGAGAGAGAGAGCATATAATGGCCATATACTTCCTTTTGATAAGCACCTCACTAGGGAATGACAGCCACGTGCTTGGTCAACAATGAGAAAGGAAAGAACTACCTTGAGACCAAGAGATCTTTGATTTCTCCAACATAATTGCTATTCATACACCTCATTTAACTAAACTTGCACATTTTCTTCAAAAATCTTGAAATTGCTTCCCATACACTTTTTCTCTCTTCCCACGCTCCCTTCTCTCTTCTCACAACTTTACATTAACGGCACCACCATAAGTGTTTCCCTCCTACCTTCATGCTTGTGCTTTTGTATCCAATCTTCTATCCTTCTTTCCATGGATTTTCTAGTATTACATCACCGTTTTCCCTATTTTCATCACTTTTTATCTATTTTTAACAGTATTTAATCTCTACACAACCACTTCATGAATATTATTCTAAGCATTCTATCGATCTAGCAAAGAACCACACAAACGGTTGATTGAAAAATCAAGTTTTGTACACATCTTCTACGGACGATTTAGATGAGGTAACCATTACTCATCAGGAAAGAGATGTGCACATGAGTGTTTCATATAAGATATTGGTGCGACTCAAGCGCATTGAGCTTATAAACAACATCACATCTATGGTGCGTCACTCGGTTAAGAGAAGCACACCTTATGCAGGACTCTCTCTAAGAGATATGTCACCATCAATATGCCTAACACATGTGAGGTATGTTACTTTATATTTTATTATGTTAACATTGTTATTCTTTAATCTACATTATGTGAAAGAAATCAAGTGAAAGTGTTTATTGTGATGTACATGATTTTGAATATACTACACATAAAGACACTGAGATTGATGATAGTGGACCGAATGACCTATTTGTTGGTTGGTTGATTGATGATGCATGTAACAAGATACATGTTGACTGCAAGGATGATGGACTTTATAATTTGTTTTCCTTTACCACAGATGTAATATTTTATAATTGAAATAGCCTAGTTTAATTAGTAAGAGATGTTAAGAGGAAACACAACATTATTATCACCATTCTCCTATCAAAAAATAAAGGTGTAAGAAGTAAAGTATGACTTGGGTGTGAAAGAAGCGATAAATGTAAAATAATAAAAGTTTATGTTAAAAGTTGTTGTTGGACCGATAAGAATAAGGTGAAATGCCCATTTTTACTTATAAGAAAGAGTGAAATTGATGGTTTATGAAGATTATATGTGGTTAATAGCATACATAATTATGCTCTAACCTTGTATTTGGAAGGACAAGCATTTGCAGGTATACTGACTGATGTTGAGTATAGTTGCAAGCTGAAATATATTTTATCACAATTGAAGCGTCTTGTTAATCTAAGTATTAGCACAGCAAAACACATTTATAATATGAGGATAAAAATTAGAAAAGAGGAAATGGGTGGTCAAATTGTTCTGCAACAACTATTATATAAATTAGATAGTCGCTAGTACCACACTTGGATTGGAGGATACCAAATATAAACATTATTAGTAATATTGTGTTTACATATCCTCCGCCAGTTTAATTACTACATACATTCTCACTGGAGTTTGATTGTGCATAAAACAAATATGTATAAGTTACTTTTTGTTATAGATTTTGAATATAACTAACAAGAATTTTTCTATGGCATTTGCAAATATAAGATGTCTTCCTCAAGCTTGTAGGATTTACGTCAATTAATAAGATTTTTTTTATCATATTTACTTTCATTGGTGCGGAGGAAGCAAATAATTATGTGTAGGCATTTTCAAGGATTTGTATATATTTAATAAATTTCCATATACAATTTGCAGTGATCGTGATCTTGTCCTTATGAATGCATTAGGATCATATTGCTAAAAGCAATACATTCTTTTGCAGATATCACATTGCCAAGAACATTGAGAGATTTATTATTCAATTAATGAAGAATAAATAAATAGATAACACATTTGGTGAGGGTTGGAGAAAGGTTGTTTACTATGTAGATGAGAAGTATATAGAGGCATTGACTATGATGATGGTAAAGTAGAAAAATTTATCTGTCATGCTTTCTTATGTTAAGAAACATTGATTAAGATCATATAAAAAAAGGACAATCTCAACAATATATATAAAGAGGGATTGAGAGAGAAACAAGAGAGGAAGAAAAACAAATTCAATTAGTCACATAGTTACACATAAGTTCACTTTAAAAATACATATGCAACCACATACAATGAGAAGCACCCTAAATAAGCACATCTATTCTTCATCATCGTCGGACATATAATCAATCATCAATATGTATACCCCTCTCACAACAATTGTCAAGGAGGCCCATCACATTATGTCGTAACTGCAACGAACGTGAGTATTGTCTCACTGTCTAAATCATATGTCTCATCATTCATAAGGCATCTGCAACATACTAAAAGAAATATGATAGATTGGTGAATACTTCCATAGGATATACTATAAAATGAAAGACAAATAAAAAATACTACTGTATTGATCTGCCATCCTTGACGTTGAAGGATGACTGCCTGACATAGGATGAAAGATGTCCATAGTGATACAGAGAATCTCTCAATAAAAATGGATGTCTATACAATATACCAACTTATATATGAATTATTGCACTCATACGGGTATGATGCTTGTACACCTAGGTGCTCTAGTCGAAGACAATGTGAGATGTGTGACTGCCACTATACATCTTACAAATGTTACTTTACCTTATAAGCATGTGATTTTACTTGTATATGTGCTACAATGGGCTTTAATGAATCAAATATGATCTACTGATGATGACCAAATTGATGAGCAATTCGATTTGGTAAATACAACTCCACAATGTTTGAATATATCCATATGAGACAAGTGTTAGGTATCATCCATGTATTTATTCCAATAATAAAGCAACTATGTGATATATGTAAAAAGATGGAGGAAATGATATCAACGTTATTTTAGTAACACTCATTGTTTATAATAAGCAACAACCAAATACATATCAATAATCACATATTTCATAAGCCTGCATTGACTCCAATTGTTCATGATAAACATCAAGATGATTAGTATGGCAATCTTTATGAGCAATACTACCCATCTACTAAGTCGCTCAAGGTTGTCCATTAGCCCTACCCAAGGTGTTAACCTATTGTAAAGGCCGAATAGTACACTTAAATTTATGACTATGATGCATAAAATAATTTTTGGTCACTTAATCATGAAATTATTATTATTACACCGAAACAAATAAAATGACCAATTGTTACCTCTAGCAAAATACTATGACCACTAAGTTGGTGTGCCCCTGTGAAGGAAGCCATTATAGACTAATGTCACTATACTCTAAGCATACTCACCAACTCTTAGTAAGACAAAAGCCAATAGTTATACAATAGAAACCAGTATGCTTGACTTATCCTAGTACATGATACACCATATATGATACAACAAAAATAATAAGGCTTTTGCTCAGGCATAAGCTCCCTTCTACACCAAAGCATCTCAAACTTTATACTTCTTGACTTCATCTGCAACTTCACTTCATCATAGTTTGTGCCCATCTATTCAGCCATAATATCTATGCTATCCATTGTCTTCAAGACCAAGGCTACAAAGTAACCGCTGGCCAAAAGCTTAAAATCTCATAAACATCATAGAGAGTAATACTCATCTCATCCCAATACATATGAAAGTTATTAGCATTAGGTTGCTATCTTTTGATAAAAGTAGTGAACAATGATTTATCCAAAGTTTGAAACAACAAACCTCTTGACTCAAATAATTCAAACCACTACATAATATCTTGCCAACTATCTTTTACTCTACTTCTCCTCATGGAAATAGTCACTCAACTACAACATTATATCTTGTGTACTGTCACTAGTTTTAACAATCCCTATATATTTACACAACATGTTTGTTATTTACATTTTCTAAGAACCTTTCACACAATAGGTTTGTTATTTACATTCATATCTAAGAATCTTTTACTTATAATGGACAAAATGTTATATCATATAAGGGTTTAGAATTACCCCTTCATCCCAAATCGTAATATGACTTACAAAGCTAGGGAGCAACTTCGATATAGAGAAAGCCACATCATCATCACCCTCTACAAGATACTCATTAGAATGAAACTCTCAAGGACCAACTTCATTATGGTACCCTCAAGAAGCTACTGTATAATCCATCCCGAGGTGTGGTTGCATCCTAAGATGATGCGCCCATGATGACTCTACATGCCCCTCCTCTTACTATCGCCGTGGTCATCTACTATATTTTAATTCAAAGGCATTTCACTGTCTCGACAATATCGTAACAATACAACCTTCTACTTGTCTACCTCCATATGACACATCATCACCTCTTCGAGTCATTTCTACTACAAAATCCAAAACAAATGTTTCATTCAAATAGGTGAATATACAATAAAGTGTGCAATATAAGCAACTTGTAGTATTATATGTATAACTTATATTATCACATATATGTCACAGACGGGCATTGGACATGTCATATAAGGAAGGACATGTTACAGACATACCATGCATATTAAAGGGTCAAGCAACAAACCACATTCAGGGCGCGCCATTGAAAACAAAGCAATGTTTGACAGGCACGTCACCAATGAAAAGCAGACACAACTAGGATACAATACCTAAAATGCGATGCCACATCTCTTTCCAACCAACGCGACCTCGCAGTTGCTGGAAGAAGATGAAAATATGGAAATAAAAAAAAAACTAGGCATACCTAACTCGATTTCAGTTGATTCGACCACCATCCTTCAATCGACGCGAACACAATCCTTCAATCGATGTGAGCACATGAAGAATGAACGACAACCGAAAATTCCCAATGTTATGAATACCACTCGAGCACGATCCTTTAATCTATGCGAGAACAGACAATTCAAGTTGTCTTCGTAGCTTGCTCATTGCAAGAAAAGATCATGATAGATTGACGTAGTGGAAAACAACCATGGATAAGACAGGAAATTTTCATCTTGTTGGGTAGGCATTTTTTTAGGTTATAAGATACATAAATAACTCTAATATTAGATAAGGAACACAATCAAAAGGTTTGGTTCCTTTTCTACCAACTTTTCATGTTGTTGGGTAGGCATTTTTTTTACAATGACTATAACTTATCCAAAAAAACCATATATAAGGAAACCAAATTGAACCGTATGAACAAGAGAATTTGGGAGGAGAAAAATTCCCTTTGTCCTTCTTGATACCATTATTCTCAAGATCCCGAGTGTAAGATAGTAGGATAAAATCACTGGATCAAAGTGAAGGATCACATTATGCATAAACATGGTCCATTAGGCAACCTAGTTTTATCCCATAGTTGTTGATTCTCCTAACTATGGGACAACGCTTGGTTTTGGTTTAGAATGGGAAGAAGTTTTATTTATGCAAGAAAAATTTGTAAAGCAATTCTTATATTCATCAAGCATAACAGGATCCATTAGGCATCTTAGAGCTAGGATTATATCCGGAAGATGGTTGAACTACGTAAAAATATAGTTTATCAACCTAGCAAAATAAAAATGTTTATAATCGATAATCTAATCATCAAGGTAAGACACCAAGAGAACATCATTATTAGGAAGAAAATTATGAAAGATGTTGATTAGGTACAACATCATTAAGGTAATCTTATCATCAAGCATAATGATGCCTTACCTTAGTTCCCCAGGTATGGGTGACTAGAGTTTTTCCAACCATGAAGATATTTAAGATAGATGGCACCTTTGCATCAAACCAATCCTTTTTAGAGAAGGGATCAACTCTCAAAAAAAAGCAAAGAAGAACACATGAGCAACTTTTCCACTTCGTTTAAGCAGATCATGAACATAGTGGGCAATTTGAAATCCTCTTGTTCTCTTCCTTCTTTCCTTTCGAGATCCTCTTGTTCGTGTTGTAAATGTAGAATAAAAACCATGAGACAGAGGGGAATGGCGATGACAAAGTGTAGCCTAGAAAGGAGATCTATGCTTCTTTCATGCTTGTAGAAGCTTTTCGGCAGCTATGGAGGAGAACAAAGGGATGGTAATCGGTGGCAAGGTACAACAAGGGAGCGAAGAAAGTGGGTGCCTTTGGATTTAGGGTATCTGCAACGAGGTTTTTATTTCTCCAATTCCATTATCGGTTTTAGTTGCAACAGATTTAGCAGAAATTGTTCCTTGCTAAGGGATAAAATAGTGAAGGTCTTATTATCCATTGCAATTTCATGGCCCTTTAGCAAGAGAACAACAAGGGCCTGGCTAAGTGACGGTAGTTTTGCGAGGGAATAGTTTCTTGGCTATATTCTCTTGCAAAACACCAGATTTCTTGGGTGTACAAATAACCATCTTAAATCATCCTCAATGGTGGCAACCATTCAACTCAAAGAGAGGAATTGTTGAGACATGAAAATAAAAGCTAAAAATATTGATTTTTAATCAAGTACGATGAATATCTTTTTTGTCTTTTGCTTTTTATCTTAAAAAATGAAAGATTGGGATCATTGAGGATGGTTTAACATGATTACTTCTGTGCATATTCCACAATATATATGTATATTACATTGACCGTAATTCTAGAAATTTGCAGTAGCTGCGGAACGGAACTTTCTCTCTTTATACCAAGTAAAATTGTTGTTTGGCGTGTAATGGAATTTATTTCCTTATAATTTCTCAATCTTGATTGTTTACATTTGATTGTTCCGTTGTTTAGTTTTCATCACCAACATGAATATCTTCCGTTTAAAAGAAATAGATTGATCCACTCAAAGATAATGAATCATCCATATCTCTTAGTCCATCACCTAAAGCACATATAAGATTAAGAAAATACAATTTGAATAGAAATGAAGGAAGAGGCCCTGACTTTGTTGCATAATTATCTTCGTAATAAGAAGATAGGACTTTTGAGCGGACCAACAAAGGACTTCTGCCCTCCACCTGCTCGACGTTTTGAGCGGACAACAGGATGGCCGCTTCAGGAAAACAAGCAAGGCAACAACGTTCCACCAGCGGTCCCCCCAAGTAGTCGACAAGGTGGGGCAACCCGCTGAAGAGAATGACACGGGTATATCCATTGCAGCGGTTGGAGAAGGTTGGAAAATCGTAATCCAGCATAAACCTACTCCAATTGGATAAAACCGTGGTCATGGACAATGATAGCGGGATTTAGCAGCAAAGATCGGTACAAAAGAATGGACTTTCAATTTATATCTACAAATCTTCGTAGGCTTTGGGAACACATGGAGAACATCCATTTTTTTCCAGGTAAGAAAGGGTTATTCCTTATTCAAGCAGATGACGAAGAAGACATGAATTATGTCATGAAGAGGAATATTTGTAAGCTTGCAGGTAGAACCCTCTTGATTAATAGATGGTCCCCTGGTATAGAGTGGCGACTCGAAGTTACTTCCACTTCTCCAATATGGATTCGCTTACTAAATCTCAACATCAAGTTATGGCATGAAACCTTTTTTAAGAGCACTACTCGACTCTTAGGTGGGTCTTTCCTAGCTATGGACGATACGATCATGAGGAAGATTGACTTTCGGCCGAATCTGCGTCGAGCTGCCGAGAGATCAACCAGTACAAAAATCCATCACAATCTCTATCGGAGCGGGAGAAAATTTTGACATTAACCTTGAATATGAAGTGAAAGTCGTATTGTGTGAAGTATAATGGTCGACTTACCACCATAATAGAGCTTGTGAACATGACACAATGGCTGCTCTGCAAACACCACATAATGCCAATGGCTGGACTCGCCCAAAAGCTAGGAAAACCTAGCAGGTGAAGCAACAAAAGGCTACAACAACCAACAACTCATTCTCTGCGCTACAAGAAATGGACGAGGACAAGGTACTATCAGCAATACCTCTTCCTCAGAATCCCAAGTCGGTCAATACGAACCCAATCGTGATCATCACCTATCAAAATATGGAAATTTCTATTCCTGGGTCAGGCTCTATGCCTAATTTACAAGAGGAAATGTACGATTCCTGCAATGATAAACTAGCCTTGATTGTTCCGTATACCCTCCAGACTTTTCCCCTTCCACGACCACCATCACTGGTGCTGTAGAATTACATTCTCCAGATGACAAGAAAGCACGAATAAGTCAAGGTATCAACAAGGTTCGGATCCCATTTAAACAAGCTGGTACAAAAAAGAGGGTGGCTAAAGAACATCTATGCTCAAAAAATCCCAAAGTCCGAAACTGTTAGCTCTATGCAGATCACCTTTCTTGGATAATCTTCTTCTTCTTCTGTTGGACAAGGCATACAGGGAGAACTCTCACTAGCTGAGGTCAATGTAAGATCTAATCTAATTGTGGAGCAAGGCCTTCTCAAAAGTAAAGGCCTCAGTGACAATGAAAATACTAGCGTTGAACACTAGAGGCCTCAGGAGAGTGTGGGTCCGTGAGGAGCTGAAGGCGTTACTCTCAAAACACAAGGTAGACGTAGCTTTTCTTTTCAAAAATAAAATCACTAAGGAGGTTGCAGATAGACTGTTTGCTCGGTTTGGTAGATATGAGCTATATGGAAATTTTGAACACAACACCTTCAACCGCATCATTTGTCTTTCAAAAAACTCATGGCCTTATGGTACAACAAGTTGATGCTTCCGAACAGCATATTACCATAAAGGGGATTCCTCATGGATGTCTATTTTTCATCTCTGGCATCTCTAGGCATAATTATTATATGAACTGACGATCATTGTGGAGCTCACTAAAGCAATTCGACACTTCGCCCCCCTGGCTGCTTATAGGCAATTGGAATGTTGGTAGGACAGGAGGGGAATGGATGAGAGGTACCAACAACTCCCATGCTGAAAAAGACTTCAACGACTTCATGTCAGATTTCTAACTAGAAGAAGGGCAACGGCTTCATTGCAAGCAGAATCGATAGAGGCTTAATTAACTCTTCATGGATACAGTCTTACCCAAAATTCTTGGATCAAAGTACTCTCCCATACCATATCAAATCATAATGGCTTGATGATACTTGTCAATAATGAGACACTGACTACCAAAACTCCATTCAAGTTCTTCAAGGACATAAATTCCTTCTTACCAACAGAATGTGCAGCAAGCTGGGATGACTATGGTGCGTGGCACACTGTAAACACCCAAAATAAAAATATTTTCAAAACTCCCAAAATCGAAAATAAATTCAAAACCTTTATGATTTTCCAAATCGAAAATCCCAACTTTTAAAGTTTTAGAAACTTTCAAAATAAAGGTTTTAAATTCAAGTTAAACAACCCATGGATTGCAAAATAAATCAGACGAACAGGTGAGACCCAGTCCAAATCCAGATCGAGACCAATTCCAAAAAGCGAAGGATGGACCGAGTCAAAAGCCTATCCGGATAAAGCAAGTAAGATACGAAAATTGGAGCTTATCAGAAACGGATAAAAGACTACAGGTGGATAGGATGAATCGGACTGGAATTATGAATTGAATTAATTTCACCAGATGAATCACTTCAAGACAATTCAAGTTAAAATGCATGGCTAAGATAGATCGTTTATCATAGAAAGAATTGAGTTTGTAAGATTGAATTTGAAAGGCTACGACCAACTCATATGATCAAGCCAAAATGAATCAAGTCTACATCCTTCTTGGCCGGCCAAGAGAGTGCACTCGATTGGGCCTAGACAAGGTCGAACCAAGCCTAGGAACCAGCCCATATGGGGCTGGTCCATATCATCATAAGGGGACCACTTCAATATGGATCACAAGCTGGATTTAGAGCCTATCCAACCCGCCCCAATGAAGGGCCTAGAACCATCCCCTTGGCCTATAAATAGGGCCAAGGGGGGGGGGGGGGGTTCACCATCTTGAGTTGTGTGAGAAACTTTGCCACTTTAGTGAGAGAGTTTGGGGTTGAGTTTAACAAGGAGTTGCTGCTCCAATTGTAGGTCGTGGACTGCAAGGAGTGAAGGCAAGGTGGGTAAGAGAGTGGGGTAGAACTAGGTTATGAGTGCAAGAGAGTTTGAGAAGCAATTAAAGAAGAAGAAAATCGGATTCCACTCTTGGAATTCTCGACCATTGGGTGAAAAATCTGTAAGTTCTCTCATACTTTTATTTTAATCCTTCTTCATTGATTCAATTTAAAAGGGATTGTATTAATGGAGCCTTGTCTCTCCTCATGTTGTAATAATGATTAGAGTTGCTGAATTTTCATTCTCACACACACGCACTCTATATGTTTGTTTATATGCTCCTACTCCAATATATTCTATAGAACACTGTATACTCTCTACCCCCTTTATGCTTAAGCTTATATGAATATTTCTCTTCATTTCCTTTCAGCACTTTAAATTTGTGATGTTGTGTTGTTACAATTTCAATTCGTGTGAGTTTGCATCACGCATGTGCCTAAAAATCTGAAACTGGATTTTCTCATCTCTGCATATGTTGATTGTTGTATTTTTAATTCCCCAATCTCTGCCCCAATTGACCTGAAATTTTGCACATATGTTCTACACACATAAGCCTACTCATAATAAAATTTTCAAGAATTTTAGGGCCGTGCAACCACATAATTAAAATTGTGCCAAACAGGATTAATTTCTATCAATTGTCTGTCAAACCTCTTTTCTTGCAATAGAGCTTGGGTTTTCATCTCATACCTCTGTCTATGGAACTCCAAAATTGATGAATTTTAATTTATTGGAAAGATGACATCCATAGCTTTCCATCAAGATCAAATTCACTAAATTTGGAACTTGGAGCACTGAGATACTGACTCATCTTTGAGCTTCTGTATTTCTATGACAAAACAGTTTTGGGTGCCTGAGTAGAGGCATTTCCCTGATTTAATTTTGTATCAATACAACTCCGAATCATGACTTGTAAAGTGCTACAGATCCTCCACATCTCAGGCCCAGTCTTATTAAATTTTAATAATTTTAGGAGGTCTGTAAGACACTGAAAATGATTTGGGAAACAAGGCCTGAAAATAGAACATTGTGTTTTCCAGCACTTGTTCATTTTTGAGCTTGAACCAAGTGCATTTCATATTTTCTTTGAAAAACACCCTATCATCACGTGAATTGGAGTTCATCATTTTTAAGATTGAAGTTTCTAAGCGCTTAGGCTGACTCTTGAGCATCGGTTTAAGAAGGCCTAAAGCGAAAAGAGCTCGCTTACCCCAATCTTCAATCAACTCTTCTCTCGTAGGGCCTATAAAAAGAAGAAAGATTCAACCAAATGGATATACTGGTTTTCCCTTTCCCTTAAGGGCAACGCTTCAAAGTAGTTGGCTTTATATGATTTAATCCAATTCGCTACCTTCGAAGAGCTAGTGAATTGCTTTATGCAAAGATTTTCCCACAACGTGAAAGTCACCACTACTTTGAACACCCTAAGGGACACTAAACAAGCACCTAACGAGGATGCTCACACATTCATCATTAGGTGGAGGTCACTCTTGAGGCAAGTACAAGAGCCCATTTCAGAAGGATGTGCAGTAATGCTAATCCTTGAAAATTTCAAAACAGATTTGAAAGCACTCTCTCCCTTCATGAAATATCAACGTTTCACAAATTAATCAAGAAGGCTTTCCTCTTCGAGGCTAATTTCAAATGGAGTCTACGAAGATTTGTGGAAAGGAATAACTTTCCAAAAGACCCATTTTGAAAAGCCCGGGACATATGGGAAACCCACTGTGGACAATGGGACAAAACCCCAAAAAGTTGCAAATGTTCGAGTGGAATCAAGCCTGACCGACTCTTCTAAACAGATCAAACAAAAACATGTTAAAAAGCTTCAAAAGAATTTCGAAA
This sequence comes from Brasenia schreberi, assembly GCA_036023115.1. Taxonomy (NCBI): domain Eukaryota; kingdom Viridiplantae; phylum Streptophyta; class Magnoliopsida; order Nymphaeales; family Cabombaceae; genus Brasenia; species Brasenia schreberi. The sequence continues at coordinate 13,926,864 of JAYKKT010000078.1, read as the reverse complement.
GGAGGGAGTTTACTCCATTAGGATAACCAATCACGGAAGTTCTAAACCTCCTACTGGCCTAGGGCATGGTCACCCTCCTTCATCTTCCTGAGGGAACACCCTCAAAAGGGAAATTTTTGAACGAATTTTGCAAGTATCATAGGCTCAAAGGCCATGATACTAATAAATGTTACGCTCTTTTGAATAAAATCGAGGACTTGACAGAGCAAGAAATGCTCTACGTCACGAAGGAACCGGAGCCCTCCCAAGCTATTTTGAAAGAACCCTTCCCCAACCACACAAGCAATAACGGGAAGGGCAAAGAGGTACGCTCTATTTCACCCAAAACTCATGGAATGGAGCATGCATTGCATACGGTACATGCTACTTGCCACACACCACTTGCTCTCGTAATAAAAAAATCCAAGCAAGTAGTGGTTCAGGGAGCGCTTAGAGTTCCACCCCCGACTAGAGCCTTTTTAGAGATACGCGGTGCTCTGAAGTATCAAGATAGAGCCAAGTTAGAAACGAGTCATAGGGAAGGTGTAGGCGAGGTGACTAGGTCCGGGAGGATCTATCAACTCCTACACTTAGCCAAGAATTCTATCAAGGAAGTGGTCGTTATACCCGACCCTTCAAAAGCATGCATTCCTCATGGCATGGACAAGGGAAAAATGTATTAACCCCTTATAATTTTGAACTATACATTTCTAAAATTCTCATTAACATGTCTATCCTAGAATTGATCCAAACCTCACCTAGGCATAAACGAGTCTTAGAAGGGATACTAGAAAGGCCAAGGTTAACCCATCCATAACCCCCAAATCCTTATCCTTCTTGGTCTCCCCTATATGTGCTAAGACCCCTATCGTGTTTACAGAGGATGAGTTGGAAAGACCCTACCCAACCCATAAACAAGCCTTGCATATAGAGGTGGTTTTGAATCACCACACTCTAGACAAGTGCTTGGTTGATGGGGGAAGAGGTTTAAACATCCTTCCGTTGCACGTGGCCTTCCAAGTCGGAGTCACCTTATCTTGTTTAGAACCGAGCTCCATCGTTATCACCGGATACGATGGCAATGCATCCCATCCCCAAGGAGTTATAGAATTACCCATAGAAGTTGGGAACATAGTACATAAGGGGCTGTTTCATGTCGTAGACATAAACCCCCATTACAACCTCTTGTTAGGAAGGCCATGGATCCATAGCCTACGGGCTGTGCCTTCCACATTCCATAGATGTGTCAAAATCTCATATGAAAACCAAATAGTGGTAATTTTAGGAGAGGATCACCCACAACTCAAGGGAATCCAGAATTTCCCTTGCATATCGAGTCATCCCTTTTATGAACCAAGCATGGAAAAGCTTCCTCCACCATCAACCAAGTCTTCCACGGTCAGCCCCCACCTAGTAGTCGTACAGGTAAACCTAAGTCTATCGTGTGCATCTAAGGGCAACCCAAGTCAAGCCCGAGTGAAGCCCATCCTTATAAAGTCATCTCCATTCTAGGAAAACCCAAATCTCCCTTTGTTCCTAAACCCCAAGGCCAAACTAGACGTGTGTATGTGCATGATATGGATGACACCAAGTTCCAAGGCCATCCACTTTACAAAACCTTTTCAAAACTCAAGAAGCCTTGGAACATGATGTTAAACATGGGATACACACCCTATCAAAGCCTAGGAACCCATAGCCAAGGTCGTCTAGAGCCAATTTTGCCGAGCCCTAACCCAAGTCGATATGGAGTGGGCTATACCCCATCCATACCCCCTGAACCACCACCTAAGACCACTTGGGTCATGGGTGCCCTAGAACCTCCTAAAACCGAAATCTATGACTTAGACCTCATGTTTAGAGCCTAATTAATAGTGTTTTCTTTGTAGGTTTGATGGAAGACCCCTCCATATCCAAAAGCTCAAAAAAATTATATATTTGTACAAGCCAAAAAATTTTGGAAAATCCTCAAAACCCAAAAACATTTGAAAAATCTGAAAATTCCAAAAAGAATGTGGTTTATGTTCCATCTCCTTCCCTTTGTTTACAAAAAGCCAAAAAAATCGAAAACTTTAGAAATTCCAAAAAGAATGTAGTTTATGTTCCTTTGCTTTGTTTGCAAAAAGCCAAAAAAATTAAAAAATTTGAAAATCTCAAAAACAAAGTCTTGTATATTCAGCCTTCTAGGTCTCATTTTGAAAAGACAAAAAAATTGAAAAATTCGAAAATTTCAAAAATATTGGCCATGTACAAAGCCCATTTTCAAATTATTGAAAATGTGTACATATCCCCAAACCAAAATCGTGCATCCATGAACCCCTTACCTTACCTCACACTTTCCTAGAAATTAAAGTGCTTGAGAATGATCAAAGCAAGGAGGAAGATCCCCTCATTCATGAGGAAGATCAAGCCTCCGAACTTCATGAATTTCATAGAATCCTTGACTTGGAAAAACCTTAAGTTCCGTAGGAGGGGATTTTATAGAAATCAATTTAGGTAATGATGTAATTAAAAGACTTACTTTTATTAGTAGCTTATTGAATAAAAAACTTCCAAATTGGAGTTCATTGAAAGTACAACTCGAAGAATTCAAAACTAACTTGCTTGCATGGTAATATGAAGAAATGCATGGACTCAATCGAAGCCTGGTAAGAACCACAGTTACCAATTCGGCGGGACAAAAGGCGATTAAAAGCATGCCACTAAGAAGGTTGCACTTTAATGTAGTTCTCGAAGATAAGAAGAAATTGAAAAGGTTATTACAAGCTAAATTCATTCAAGTATGCCAATTATGTGAACTAGATTTCTAATATTGTTTTACATTATAAAAGAAAAAATGGTAAGTTAAGAGTATGCATTGATTTTTGAGATTTAAATTTTTACTACTCCTAAAGATGAATATCTATGCCAAATTACTAATATGTTAGTTGACTCGGCGCTCGGGACATAAAATCCTAAGTTTTATGGATGACTATTCTAGGTACAACCAAATTTATATTCTGTAGAGAGACATGCTCGAAGAATGCTTTTACCGATGTCCCTAGGGAGCAATTGGCTCCTATGAATGAGGTGGTCCATGCCATTTGGTTTTAAAAATGCCGGGGCCACATACTAAAGAGCTATGACTACCATTTTTCATGATCAAATCCATGAGCTCTTGGAAGTATATGTGGATAATCTTTTGGTTAAATAAAAAACCCGATGCACACACATTGAATCTTTGCAAAAGGTTTTCGAAAGACTTAGGCTTTATAAAGTGAAGCTAAACCCTAAAAAATGTGTCTTTATAGTGGAATTGAGCAAGCTTTTAGGATTTATGGTAAGCCAAAGGGGCATTGAAGTCGACCCCTCTAAGTGTCGAGCCATCATAGACATGCCTCCACCCTCCATTTTGGCCCAAATCCGAAGCCTCCAAGGTCGACTCTAGTCCATTAGGAGATTTATCTCCAATCTAGCAAAAAGATGCGAACCTTTCAATAGGCTTTTGAGAAAAGGGGTGAAATTTGAATGGAATGATGATTGCCAAAAATCTTTCGAAAGATTGAAAACTTATTTGGTAAATCCTTCGATTTTAAAACCTCCAAAGCAAGGAAAACCATTGTTGCTTTACATTTCTATACATGCGAATGCATTGGGTGCTTTACTTGCTCAATATGAGGATGATAACTATAGGGAGTATGCTATTTACTACATTTTGAAAACTCTATTGGCATATGAAAGAAATTATTAAGCCATGGAGAAAACGTGCTTGGCATTGGTATGGGCTTGCCAAAAGTTAGACATTATTTCTTAGATCATGAAATTTGGATAGTGTCTAAGCTTGATCATGTAGTCGAATTGCCTCTTGAGGATATATATCCTATACTTTGAAATGCCTGACGAAGGTATATTTACAAACGAATTTCAAAATCATGTCTTAGCAAATTGTTTTAATGAAAATCAAGTATGGAAGATGTACTTCGATGGGGCAAGGAACCAACAAGGGGCATGTGTGGGAGTCATCCTCATATCTCCTGAAAAAGGAGAGATCCCCATTGCCATTCGATTAGACTTTGAGTGTTCAAACAATATGGCCGAGTATGAAGCACTCATAAAGGTCTAAACATTTTGAAAAATCTAGGGGCATCGTATATTGAAGTCTTTAGAGATTCTTTACTTATTGTAAACCAAGTTTTGAAAATTTGGCAAGTCAAGAATGAAAAACTTGTTCCATACTACGAATTGGCCACTAAACTGGTCGATTCTTTCAAATCATGCACACTTACTCAAATAGGTAGAGAGGACAACACCATAGCAGATGCCCTCTCATCCTTAGGATCAGTCCTAAGGGTCGATCCCACCTTGGGAACCCGATCCTTAGAAATATAGCACTCACCCACTCCATCCACTCACGATTTGGAGATTTACCAAAATGACCAAAATCCAATTGAAAAACCTTGGTTTTATGACATTAAAAACTTTTTAGAAAATGCAGGATTTTCCCGAATTTGCTTCTTCTAAAGATCAAGCTTTTATTCAAAAAATTTCAACCCGATATGTGATTTTGGGAGGGGTTCTTTACAAAAAGAGTTTCACCAGCATCTTGTTGAGATGTGTAGACTTTGATGAGGCTAGGACTATAATGCATGAATTCCATGATGGAGAATGTGGAGGCCATGTCAATGCCAATATGATGGCCATGAAGATACTTAGGGACCTAGTGTCCGATAATGGCACCCCATTCAAGAATGAGAAGATAGAAAAATTATGTAACACCTATGGTATAACTCAACACTTCTTATCGCCCTACTACCCTCAAGGCAACGATCAAGCTGAAGCCACGAACAAGACTCTCATAAGCATCATTGAGAAAACCGTAGAAAAGGGTAGGACATGGCATAAGAAGCTTGATGAAGCCTTATAGGCTTATAGAACTTTCATCCGAACACCCACCAATGCTACACCATTCGAGTTGGTCTATGGTATGAATGTCATACTCCCCATTCATACAAAATTGCATTCATTCCATACATCACTTGCACTTGATCTCCCATTAGAGACTCTACAACATGCTAGAATGGCTAAACTTGATTTATTAGATGAGAAAAGGCTCCTTGCTATGGATCATGCACATGCATATAGACAAAGGATAGCCTGACATTATGAAAAGTACACGAAGGCTCGCTACTTCAAAGTGGGAGACCTCATATTGAAAATCATCTATCACCGAGGCCCACATCCTCTTGGAAAGTGGCGGCCCAAGTGAGATGGTCCCTATGTTGTAAGAGGAACAACTACTAACAATAAATATTGGTTGATTGATGTTGAGGGCAGGAATTTAGTAGACCCTATAAATGCTCAACATTTAAAAAAATATTATGTATAGGGTCTATGTTAAATTCTTTCGAAAAGATTTTTAAAATGGGTCTCCTTTGAACTTCTTGAAAGAAGGATAAAAGTTGATCGTATGACCCTAAATAAGGGAATTGATTCTTGATGAAAAGTGGAGTTTTCAAAATCAGTTGGTTACATTTCAAAAATCTTTGGCTTACAAAATAGGGCCTTGTTCAATATAGCAAAATATTTTCAAGTGGTAGGTGCTATTATGAAATAGGATGATCTTGGCTAAATCGAGTAACCAAAGGGATAAGTTCCTCCCTACTTTAATTCTCTTCCCAAAAGGAAAATTGGCAAAATCCGAAAAGAGAATATAAAAATTCTTCCAAAAAGAGGTCTTCCTTTGAATAGAAAGAGGGAATACAAAGATTCCTCCGAAAGAGGTCTTCTCCTTGATTGAAAAGAAAAGAAAAGAAAAGAAAGAGAGAAAATGAAAAGAAAAAAATCCTTTAAAAGGAAAAAAGGAGGCCCTCCATGTTGAAAGAAAAGAAAAATGCCAAAAGCTCAAAAGAGTAATTTTCCATCTCTTTGCCTTAAACCACGATACGCTTCAGAAGGGACAGTGGTAACTCTTTTTCATATCCCTACAACTTATCCCAATGGAAAAAGATTTATCTATGAAAATCCTAGAGTAAGAATAGGATCTACTCATTTGGATTTCATTTTGTTTGAAAATTAGACTTTGTTGTATAGAAAATAGAATTTTGAAATGTTTTCCAAAATTTTCTACAAAACCTCTGCTAAGTAGTGGCTATTTAAACCCAAATGAGGGGAAATATGAAAAGCTGGGAATCCTTCTGATTGAAGCTAAAAGGAGTTCCCTTTTTGAAAATAAAATTTTGAAAACCCAAGATGTCAAAACAATAGGGGACTATCACACTTGGGGTAGTTGGTCTTCATAGGCCCCTCCTCAAGTTCATTCATCTAGTAGCTAAGTCTCTAAAGTTTTACACTCCATATGCATCACTCATATCACCCATGTATGCATCCAAAGTCACTCAATGCATGATCATGTTTAGGAGTAGCACCCAACATAGGTCAAGTCTCCTTTGGCTTGAATCCCCTCCTACATAACACAAGAAAAAAGATTTTATGAAAGAAAGGATGATTTATATTCTTAAGAGTAATTCGGGAAGTAAAGAACAAAACGGTGTTTTCTTCTTTGCCATTATCCAAATAACTCTAGATTAATGCCAAAGAGGGGCATCTGTAAATACCCAAAATAAAAATATTTTCAAAACTCCCAAAATCGAAAATAAATTCAAAACCTTTATGATTTTCTAAATTGAAAATGCCAATTTTTAAAGTTTTAAAAACTTTCAAAATAAATGTTTTAAATTCAAGTTAAACAACCCATGGATTGCAAAACAAATCAGACGAACAGGTGAGACCCAATCTAAATCCAGATTGAGATCAATTCCAAAAAGCGAAGGATGGACCGAGTCAAAAGCCTATCCGAATAAAGCAAGTAAGATACGAAGATTGAAGCTTATCAGAAACGGATAAAAGACTACAGGTGGATAGGATGAATCAGACCGGAATTATGAATTGGATCAATTTCACCAGATGAATCACTTCAAGACAATTCAAGTTCAAATACATGGCTAAGATGGATCGTTTATCATAGAAGGAATTGAGTTTGTAAGGTTGAATTTGAAAGGCTATGACCAACTCATATGATCAAGCCAAAATAAGTCCACATCCTTCTTGGTCAGCCAAGAGAGTGCACCCGATTGGGCCTAGACAAGGCCGAACCAAGCCTAGGAGACAGCCCACATGGGGCTGGTCCATATCATCCTAAGGGGACCACTTTAATATGGATCACAAGTTGGATTTGGAGCCTATCCAACACGCCCCAATGAAGGGCCTAAAACCATCCCCTTGGCCTATAAATAGGGTTAGGGGGAGTCGGGTTCACCATCTTGAGTTGTATGAGAAACTTTGCCACTTTGGTGAGAGAGTTTGGGGTTGAGTTTAACAAGGAGTTGCTGCTCCAATTGTAGGTCGTGGACTGCAAGGAGTGAAGGTAAGGTGGGTAAGAGAGTGGGGTAGAACTAGGTTATCAGTGCAAGAGAGTTTGAGAAGCAATTAAAGAAGAAGAAAACTGGATTCCACTCTTGGAATTCTCGGCCATTGGGTGAAAAATCTGTAAGTTCTCTCATACTTTGATTTTAATCCTTCTTCTCCATTGATTCAATTTAAAAGGGATTGTATTAATGGAGCCTTGTCTCTCCTCATGTTGTAATAATGATTAGAGTTACTGAATTTTCATTCTCACACACACGCACTCTATGTGTTTGTTTATGTGCTCCTACTCCAATATATTCTATAGAACACTGTATACTCTCTACCCCCTCTATGCTTAAGCTTATATGAATATTTCTCTTCATTTCCTTTCAGCACTTTAAATTTGTGATGTTGTGTTGTTACAATTTAAATTCGTGTGAGTTTGCATCACGTATGTTCCTAAAAATCTGAAACTGGATTTTATCATCTCTGCATATGTTGATTCTTGTATTTTTAATTCACCAATTTCTGCTCCAATTGACCTGAAATTTTGCTCATATGTTCTACACACATAAGCCTACTCATAATAAAATTTTCAAGAATTTTAGGGCTGTGCGACTATGTAATTAAAACTGTGCCAAACCGGATTACTTTTTGTCAACTGTCTGTCAAACCTGTTTTCCTTCAACAGAGTCTGGGTTTTCATCTCATAACTCTGTCTGTAGGCCTCTAAAATTGATGAATTTTGATTCATTGGAAAGCTGACATCAATAGCTTTCCATAAAGATCAAATTCACTAAATTTGAAACTCAGAGCACTGAGATACAGACTCATCTTTGAGCCTTTGTATTTATGTGACAGAACATTTTCGGTTGCCTGAGGAGACACATTTCTCCGGTTTAATTTTGCATTAATATAACTCTGAATCACGATCTATAAAGTGTTACAGACCCTTCACATCTCAAGCTTAGTCCTGTTAAATTTTGATGATTTTAGGAGGTTTGTAAGGTACTGAAAATGATTCGAGAAACAAGGTCGTACTGAAAATGATTAGGGAAACAAGGCCTGAAAAGGGAACATTATGTTTTCCTACACTTATTCATTTTTGAGCTTGAACCAAGTGCATTTCATATTTTCTTTGAAAAACACTCCATCATCACGTGAATTGGAGTTCATTATTTTTAAGATTGAAGTTTCTAAGCGCTTAGGCTGATCCTTGAGTATCGGTTCAAGAAGGTCTAAAGCGAAAAGAGTTCGCTTACCTCAATCGCCAATTAAAGTCAGATTTGTTTATACTTTTGCTAGTTTTTGAAAAACTAGTTGGCATGCTCGTGCATCAAGTAGATTAAAAATTATCATTTCAAGTCTCTACATAGGCTTTGAGTAAAATTTTCATGTCCACACACACCCATGTATAAATAAAAAAGTTAAGACTCGTCAAGAAAAGCCTTATAAAATGGAATGTCGAGACGGTGGATGACGTTACCATAGCCACAAATGATTGTCATGACCAACTTGGACAATTAGAAAACCTAGTAGCAATGGGGGATAAGGTAACTATGCAAATGGAAACTTTCCTTCGAGGTCGACTAAAAGAGCTGAGAGTGCTTGAGGACTCTTTTTGGCATAAAAAAAGCCGTAGCCATTGGCAGTTAGAATGTGATCGCAACACAACTTACTATCATGCCAAGTTTAAAAGGAACATCGGACAGAACAATATCCGCCTTCTTATTCGCGAAAATGGATCAGAATGTAATACGAAGGATATCATCTAAGACGAAGCAACCAACTATTATCAAAGTCTTTTCACTAGCGAACCACTAGACAAAGATCCTTGGGGAGGAGAATCAGAGCCTAGAGTCACTGAGGATGACAATCAATCTCTGCTCCAATCAATTACGGATGGGGAGATTCGAAAAGCAATATTCGTTCTTTAAGGCAGATAGAGCTCCAAGCCCAGACGGATTTTCAGGGACATTCTTTCAAGTTTAGTGACACCACCGGGCGAGATGTCTACAAGTCCATCAAAAATATTTTCAACACAGGCCACCTACTCAAGTAAGCTAACACAACCAACCTAGTGCTCATCCCTAAACGATTGGGTGCAAACAAGATCACCGAGTTTCGACCGATTAGCCTTTGCAAAATCATTGCCAAGATTATAGTCGCTAGAATGCGGCCAATCCTTTCCTGAATAATCTCTGCCAACCAACGAGCCTTCTTTACAGGTCAGAGTATCCAAGAAAGTATCTTCATAGCATATGAAATGGTTGATTCGATGACCTTTAGCAAGAAACCCTCTTGTGTTTAAAGCAGATTTAATGAAAGCCTACGATCGGGTTGACTGATTGTTCTGACAAGAATCATTAACCTTCCTTCGCTTCACAGACATGGCTTGCGTTACCACAACGAGCTACGTGCTACTCATCGACGGCGAGGCTGGTGTATTGTTCACCGCATCTCGAGGCATAAGGCAAGGCGATCCCATCTCTTCTCATTTATTCTTGATCGTGATGGATAGGCCTTCAAGGAAGTTAGCATTAGTCATTGAGAAGAAGAATATCAGTCCCATCAACGTAAAAGGCCTCCAAAGGAGCCACTCCTCTGTGGATGACGCCATCTTTTTTCTACTGAACAGGAAGAAGTCAATGTATAATTTTTTGTACGTCTTTGAAGAGTCTGAACAACACTCTGGCAGGCAGGTCAATTCAGATAAAACTTCTTGGGTTTCCTTCGCTATGAATCCTTCTCGGATCAAAGAGGTAGAATGGATCAGCCGATGGAAAGCAATTAAACTCCCCATGAAATATCTTGGTCTTTCCCTATTCATCGGTAAGCTGGCATTATCCTTATGTCAACCCATTGTAGATAGGATGCATAATTATCTAGAAGTTTGGGCATCCTCTCTACTCTCTTTAGCTAGACGCATTGTCATGATCAAGGCTGTCCTGGGAGCTATCCCTTTGTATTGTATGCTATCTCCTTCAAGCTACCCCACAGTTGTATTAAGCGAGCGGAGTCTCTCTTGAAGACATTTCTATGAGACAGAAGTGAACACAAACGCATACTTCACTTGTTGAGCTGGAAGCAGGTGTGCAAACCCAAGAAAGAGGGAGGCTTCAGCATTCGAAGTATGGAGGAAGCCAATTTGGCATTATTGGCTAAAAGCAGTTGGAAGGTGACGGCCAAGCAATGTGATCCATGGGCTAGTTACCACCAAATATCTTCACAAAAACAGTTTATAGTTTTCTTGAAAAGTTGACTACAACTCTTGGTGCTGGAAATCTATACTTTTGCGTTGTAATGCTATCCAAAACCAAGCATCGTGGCACATTGGCGATGGTCAAAAAGTTGAATTTTGGTTTGGTCCTTGATTCAACAGGGAACCACTAGCATGTCTAATCAATCGCTCCATATCTCTCTCAATACAAGGTGCTAAGGAATGTTACAGCCAGTGATGTGGTAAGCAGTGAGATGGATCCTATAGCTTACCTCGCGCAATACATGGGAATAATTCCAAATGATCTCTTAAGACAATGAAACAATACGAGAGGTAGGGGCCACGACCAACTAAGATGGAGTGACATCCATACCTTCTCATCCCATTTCCCCAGGAATCATATCCGAAGCAGAGGCTGTTATAGGATGGCCATTCTCGGCAACCTTATCTGGTACAACCTTATCTGGTAACGGCTGGACTGGCCATACAGTCCGTTACCAGAGATAGGGTTACTGGATAGGGTCGAGTGTAACCGTCGGATGGTTACCGAATTTCACGCTAACCGTCCAGATTTGGACTGCTCAAAAGAGGGAAACCCAGCGTGCAAGCCAGGAAACCGTGAGCAGCCACTCCTCTATAAGTAGAGCAGTGCATGACATAGAATAATATAGAAAAAAAGGAAAAGTTATAGGTCTTCTTGGAGTAAACCGCTGTGAGGAAACCTCGAAAAGGAGCAACCTCCATTTCCGCTTCCGCTGCTGCAATGAATTGAGTGCCATCGACTCTTCATCAACAACAACCATGCCCTTCTCGACGGAGTACAGAAGTGTCATTGGTATTAGAGCCTAACAAACCTTGCAAAAAAAAAGAGAGGCAGAGAAAAATCAGAAAAACAGGAGAAAAAGGTAAGAAAAAAAAATATATATATATATATACATATAAGGAGAACGAGACAAGAGAGTGACACAAAAGAGAAAGAGAGAAGCCGGCAGCAAGGCGACGACGGTGGCCAGAAGTGACGGCGGTGGCCAGATCTAAGGCCAGAAGCGACGACGACGACAAGATCTAAGGCCAAAGCAAGACGGTGGCTAGATTTGAGGCAAGACGACAACAACAACCAAATCTAAGGCTAGAGCAAGGTAAAGGCCAGGCCACAAGCTGAAGCAAGGTGACGGCCTACCTGAATCAAGAACAAAAGCCGAAACAGGCCGAAAAAGGGCCAACCACAACACAAGCCGAAGCAAGGTGACGGCCTGCTTGAACCAAGAACAAAAGCCGAAAAAGGGCCAGCAATCGCACAAGCCGAAGCAAGGTGACGACCTGCCTGAACCAAGAACAAAAGCTGAAACAGGCCGAAAAAGCCAGCCAACGGAGAAGAAGTCCGGCCAGAGCACCAGCTGTCGGCAGCCAGAGCTCCCTCTCTCTTTGATCTCCCTTCCTCTCTCTCTCTCTCTCTCCCTCTCTCTCTCTCTTGTGTACACTTTCTCTCCTCATCAAAGAGTAAATAAAAAAACCCAGCGATTTCAGAAAACCATGGGCAGAAACCGTCCACGATTTTGAAAACTACGGACTAAAAAGTTTGTTTTGCCCCTATCGATTTTACTTATTTACAATTCTACCACTACACAAAATTACAGAATTTTCCAAATATTTTTGGGTAAAAAGATTATTTTGCTCTTATTGTGCAAAAAGTCTATTTTACCCTCTGGTGGTTTATGAAAATTATGAAATATCGGGCTGTCACTTTACGTTTATGCCCTTCCCGGTTTAGATAATTTCAGTTCTGCCATTAGTCAAAAGATAGATTTACCCCTGTACTTTTGAAAAATTACAGATTCGACCTGATGATTAAAATTATAATTTTAACCTCGATCAATTATGAATTTTACAAAAATACCAAAAGTAATTTTACTAGTTTGTCCTCAAGCTTTTATAAAATTACAAAAAGGGAGACAAATAGATAAAATTACAAATTTACCCTTGGTATTATTTAAGGGGTTCAAAGGCAGAAACTCTTTGAGAAAATTTCAAATTTGTCTCAAAGAGCTTATGAAATTATCGTTGATTTACTTGTTTGATATTATGCATCATTCTGACATGATTCCTGCTATGTGTGCGATTTGTTTTGTATTTGTTTTCTTTTTAGACAGTTTAATTGTTACAATTGCCAATCATATAAAAAATGAGCTCTAGGATATGTGTCTGAGTTGGCAAAAACTGAGAAGTTGAACGGTCTTAACTTCCAAACTTGGAAGAGAAGAATCCCTCTTGCTCTAACACTTGAAGGTGTTGAATATGTCTTAAAGGAAACCATACGTCTGCCACCCCCAGACGCAAATGAGCAACAAGTAGAAATGTATAAAATATTTCTAAATAATGATACTATAGCAAGGACAATCATATTAACCTACATGGAGGATGACTTGATTAGGGTCTTTGAAGAATACGATACCACTAAAGAGTTGTTTGACTCAATAACAACTAAGTATGATACAACTGTAAAATTACATGTGCAGTTGTTACTACAACAGTATAACTCCTTCAGAATAAAAGGAGACAATGTAGTAGAACATGTAAACCACATGCTGGTAATGGCTAGAGACTTAGCCATAGAAAAATTAGTCATCCCTGAACCCGTGTAAATATCAACCATACTAAACAGTCTACCCCCGTCATGGAACATGGTCACCACTGCTCTATGATTAGGGCATGAGATTAACCTTTCAGAGTTGCCTCTAAAACTAGCAATAGAGCAATAACACATGCTCAAAAAAAAGAAAGAAAAGTTGTTAGTGGTATAGGATGAGATAGCATTTAGCTCCAAAATCAACCAGAAGAAAAAACTAAATAAGAAGTTTGGCAATAATAACAAGAAAGGAGGTCAAAATTTTAAAAAATCACAGGAAATCGCTTCTCGAGTTAAGTGTTTCAACTGCGGAAAGATGAGACTCTACAAAAGGGACTGTCGCAACAAGAAAGGTGGAGGAAACAACCCACAACGCAAACAATCGGAGAAGCAAGACATAATCTGCGTAATTTTAGAATGCTTGTACTTGGACAGCCCGGTGACAGCATGGTGGATAGACTTAGGAGCTATACGACACATCTCGAAGAGCAAGGAAGGGGCAATGGATCTGAAGGAATACAAACTCGGGGAATATCGAGTCTATATGGGAAATAATACTTTCTTGGATGTTCTAGGTATTGGGTCCTTAAGGATATTTGTACAAGGCAAACCAATTGTATTAACTGATGTGTTAATTGTGCCATCTATAAGGCGCAATCTGGTTTCGGTCCCTGTCTTGGTAAAGAAAGGTTTTGAGGTTAGGTTTATTCCTAATAAGGTGACTGTAGGAAAGCATGGGAGAATATTATTCTCTAGGGAATTCGATGTAGAACAAGCACTGTTCAAACTTTGTGATAATGAAATTAATATATCTTCTGCTTATATTGAGAGTGCCTTTACTATTGATGTGAATACGTGGCATAAACGCCTAGGGCATATAAGTATGGAAAAGTTGAGGAAATTATCCAACTGACTTTTTGCTTGGATTTGAGGAAAATACTTTCAACAAGTGTGAAGCTTGTATACAAAGAAAAATGACGAGAAAAGTTTTTCTCAAGAAAACAACAAGGTCAACAACCTTGTTGGAGGTTATTTATACAGATATATGTGAACCTTTTAGAGTAAAGTCACGTCAAGGAAAGGGTTATTTTATAGCCTTTATCGATGATTACTCTAGATATATGTATCTATATCTTTTGGCACATAAATCTGAGGTACTTGATGCTTTTAAAGAATATAAGGAAGAAGTGGAAAACCAATTAGAGCATTCGATCAAAGTTCTAAGATCAGACAGAGGTGGTGAGTATACCTCGACAGAATTTTTGGAATTCTGCAAAGACTTTAGTATTGCAAAACATAATACAATGCCCAAGACACCTCAATAAAATGGTGTAGTTGAAAGATACAATAGAACCTTGCTGAATATGACAAGGTCAATGTTAATCAATGCCTCTCTTTTAAGGGTATTTTGGGGAGAAACAGTAAGTAGAGCGGTTTGCATACTCAATAGAGTACCGTGTAAAGCTGTATTCACTACACCATATGAGATGTGGTTTGAAAGAAAACCCAACCTAGGTCATCTCAGGAGGTGGAGATCTGTTGCACTTGTAAAGATCCTTGATCAGTATAGAGATAAGCTAGACAATAGGTCCTTGAGATGTATATTCATTGGATATCCAAAAGGTTTAAAGGATATCGATTTTATCATAAGGACCACAGACTCATTGAAAGCAGAGATGTTGAATTCTTAGAAGATACTAAGAATGACATCTTAGAAAACAATAAGGAATGTGGTGATGATCTGGTTGACTTAGACCAATCATCTTTTGAGCCCATTGAAGATCTTCCTGAAACTATCGGTACCTTAAATGGACATAAGAGATCAAGAGCTACTCCGTCATACTTAAAGGATTATCACACTTATCTTGCAGAAGAAGTGTGTAATTCGGTAGATCTGGATGAGTTGACTGATAACTTGACTTATCAACAAGCAATAAACTTATAAAAAGCGACAGACTGGGAGAAAGCCATGGATGATGAAATTGAATCCATTGAGAAAAACCAAGTTTGGGAATTAACTGATTTGCCAAAAGGAAGGAAAGCCATAAGTTGTAAATGGGTTCTGAAAAAGAAATACAAGGTCGATGGTACAATCAATAAGTTTAAAGTGAGGTTAGTTGCAAATATTTTTTCGTAAAAAGAGGGTATAAATTATGTTGAGACATATTTCCCAGTTGCGAAATTTACATCCATACATATAATCCTAGCAATATCTGCATACTATGATTTGGATTTACATAAGTTAGATGTAAAGACAACTTTTCTAAACAGAGATTTAGAAGAAATCATATACATGCAGCAACCCGAAGAATTTGTGGTTGAAGGCTAAGAAGATAAAGTATATAGGTTGAAAAAATCCCTATATGGCCTGAAACAGTCACCTCGCCAATGGTATTTGACTTTTCAAAATGCCATTGTAGAACTTGGGTTTGTGGCTAATAAACTTAATCATTGTGTATATGTTTGGAATAGTGGAGGCCACTTTGTCATCTTGTCATTATATGTAGATGACATATTGTTGACTGGAAATGATAACGAGATGATTGTTAAAACCAAGTCATGGTTAAACTCCAAGTTCGAAATGAAGGATATAGGGGAAGCATCCTATATCCTGAGAATAAAGATCTCTCGAGATAGACTCTTATGCTTGAGTCAGGAGAGATATATTGATTATATTTTCAAGAAGTTTAAAATGAGTGAATGTAAGTCTGCAAATACACCTGTTGCAAAATGAGTCAAATTGAGTAAGACTGATTGTCCCGGTGAAGGAGACGATAAGCCTAATATTCCTTATGCACAAGCTGTTGGTAGCTTGATGTATGCTATGTTGTATACAAGACTTGATATCAGCTTTGCTATTGGTCTTGTAAGTAGATATCAAAGTAATCCTGGTTAACAGCATTGGGTAGGTGTAAAAAGGATTTTAAGATATTTGAAAGGAACAAAAGACTTGAAACTATGTTTTCAAGCAGATGAATTGAAAGCGGTAAGATACTCAAACGCTGACTTTGCTAGGAGCAAAGATGACAACAAGTAAACCTCGGGACAAATATTCTTATTTGGAGGTGGTGCTGTTTCTTGGGCATGTGAGAAACATGGCTGTGTAGCATTGCATACATAGGAAGCTGAGTATGTAGCTTGCTGTATGGCTGCAACAAGTGTTGTCTGGATAAGCCGCTTCATATGGGATTTGAAGTTAGAAATAACCGATGAGCCAATTATCATTTACTGTGATAACAATGCAACAATTACTCTTATCAAGAGTGGAGATGATTGCTTGAAAAGCAAGCATATAATGGTAAAATACCTCTATGTTCATGATATGGTGATGAGAAAGGAAATATCCATCTCATACATGCCAACAGAAGATATGTTGGCAGACCCCTTAACAAAAGGTATAACGGAGGAACTTTTCTCAAAGCATGTTACCAACATGGGTTTGAGGTATGTTTGATTGTTGTGTAGGGAAATAACCACACAACAGATTAATAGAGTTGTATAGGTAAACAACCATACAACAAATAAATTGTTGTTGAGGGAAATAACCACACAACAGGTACTGATTGCAATAGTAATCAGGAAATGACATAACTAGGTAAAACTCTGGAAAAGTGAGAGGAAAACCAGTATGTTGATACACTTTACTCGAATGGCCAAGTGGGAGATGTTGCAGATAGGATGGCCATTCTCGACAATCTTATCTAGTAATGGTTGGACTGGCCATCCAGTCTGTTACGAGAGATAGGGTTACCGGATAGGGTTGAGTGTAACCGCCGGACGGTTATCGGATTTCACGGTAACAGTTCAGATTTGGACTGCTCAAAAAAGGAAAACCTAGCGTGCAAGCCAGGAGACCGTGAGCTGACACTACATGACACTGAATAATATAAAAAAAAGAAAAGTTCCAAGTCTCCTTGGAGTAAACTGCTGTGAGGAAACCTCGAAAAGGAGCAACCTCCATTTCCGCTTCCGCTGCTGCAACGAACCGATTGCCACCGGCTCTTTATCAATGGCAACCGTGCCCTCCTCGACGGAGTACAGGTGTGTCATAGGCACCCACTTCCCACTAGCCAACCACATTTGGTGCTTTCACCACTTTCCTATAGCAGCAATTACACTTCGACTTGCAGTTGAAGACAAACTTGTCACTCTTGACCGTTTTCTTTGCATAGGTACTGGAGAGAGGGGGGGCAACTGTGTCCTATGTCGGTAACATCCTGAGTCAATCCAACGCTTGTTTTTTAGATGTCATATAATCCCAAGCCATTTGGAATGAGGTCTCCTATCTTTTCTGCACTAAGTGAAAGCAACATAGAAATATGCTCTCGGCCTTAATCGCGTGGAACAAATACATGTTCCATTCTAAGCAGATTAAGAGGCTCTAGAAGGTGCATTCCAGTTAGTCATCGGATTCTGCTGTGGAAAAAGGAATTATATCCTACACAATGATCCTAATCGACTCTCACATGGTGCTACAAGAGATATCTTTCACAAAAACAAGGAATATATACTGCCTAGAATGCAAGATTCGCCTCACCCAGCTTCTTTTGGTTGGTTATTCATTAATGGATTCCCCCACCTATCGGTTGGCTAAAATTATCAGTGTTCAGCAAAAAAGCCATGTTCTAGAAAGTGGGCTACACACTGCGCTCGAAAAATGGAGCTTTCCTTAGAGCTGGATAGATCACCAAGAATATAGACGAGTATATCAAGGAATGGTATTGGTGGAAGCACATACTAAATTTGTTTGACGAAAGCAGAATCATCATCGAGTTTTCCATAATTGATATTGTCAACATATTCACTAAAACAATTATTGCATACTTCAAGTCTAATGAAGTGGAACAAGATGTCAGTAAATTTTTTAGACTTTTCCTGAAGTTCGATGCCATTGGATCCCACGAGAACACAACAAGCTTCCATTCCTACTAGCAAAGATGAGTGCTACTGGTAATTCCTTCCATTGGAACAACCGGCCTCCACAGTGGTGGCCTTCATTCTAATGAGAGTCGTCTTGGCTCAACTCACACGAAGAAAGGAGCATTGTAGTCCCTTACCTCGAACAAAAGAGGGGCATGATATAGGGCTCTTGGTTAGATCAACCATGATCCCAGGTAGTCGTCTTACAACAGGAAATCCCAATGACAGTAAAGACCTACTGCACTGCCACAATACTGCCCCATTATATAGAGTACCACAATGTTGATTGGTTTTAGCCATCATAAAACATCCTGGAGCTGCTAACATTTTGGTTTGCATGTTCCAATATTGAAGATTTACCTAAGCACAACAGATAGTTAGCTGTAACGCCAACCTCACTAGTTTATCATACTACAATGAATCTTGTTGGAGCTCACCATATCACTCATCATGGAACCTTTGCCAACTCTCACATGATTCCCTTCTTCCTTAATTAGAATTGCTCTTGCTATCTGTAATTACAACACTGAGCATTTGGTTTTCTTCCAGTTTTATGAAGGGTATTCTTTAACTGTTGTGCATATTATATATCCCATTTTTATCCGATAAGGGTCTGCCTAACCTCATCTTGATAATAATAAAAAAAATATACGTGATGACTTAGTCTCAACCGGACTTGGATTGAGGAGAACTATGGATCATGGTGCGACAGTTTGGAATCAGGTGATCTAGCAGATCATTTAGCACCAAAGCCATGCATTCGTGTTTTTTATGTAAGTCGTACATGCACGGATGTGAGATGTAGATAACATGATGACATCCGTTTTGCATGTTGGTTGTAGATGATGGCATGACTGGCATAAATGACATGGACGATATGCGTGTTTCATGTTGGTGCTGACTACATGATGATCTAACGGTGGACATGGTCAGTTTGGGGAAGGCTCAGCAGTTTGAACCGGCCTTGAGCCGGACTAGAAACCAGCCAAAACCTGTGGTTCTGGATTGATAGAACAGAACCAGAATAGGAACTGAGACCAGGACAAGCGGTTCAAACCGCTGGGTCAGTTTCATTTCACAAGTATTCTCAAAATCTTTTAGTTTTTAAGATTGATGTGTGCACACCCTTTTTACTTACACAACTTATTTTTACAGCTTTTCTCAAAAATATTCTTAATTATTTTCAAAAACTATAAAATTACTGGGACGAGCCAAAAACCTCCTCTGTTACAGTTCATTCAAACAAACTCGAACCGAACATGTCTATTTTATATATCACTAGTGTGGCGATTATGAAGTATACGGATATGTGAGTGAGAGAGAGTCTTAGTCTTATCCATAACTCTGAGGTAGAGGATGACCATGTTACTTATTTTAATTTTGCTAGGTCGGGTTAGGTAGGATACCTCTTTTATTTTATATCGAAATTATCAAGATTAAAAAAGGTTGGAATTTTTTTATAATAATGGCGGTACCACTTTTTGCTTTTGATAGTGCCACGTCTGTATCAAAGCTCTATTTGTATTTATCAGAATCTAGTGTTTTACATACAGTGTCGAATTTTCTTTTTTAGTGGCCAAGTCTGACAAAAAGGGTAGGGATGAGGTCGAACTGAAAATACGCTGAAGTTGCAAATGCTAAGCAGGGAGATGCATGGTCGAACTACCCCCATCATGTTCATATGGCCAGTTGTTTCCGTACCGAATATTCGAGTTAACTACTAGTCAAACAATCTTTGTTTGAACATAGCCTTCAGTGGCTGGTCATCTCTTTTTTTTTCTATCACAATGGAACTCGGAAGCCTCACACATAAAAGCATGGTCGATCCTGGGTGGGTAAACTGGAACAGGTACTTCCAAACCACTGGTTCCAGCTTTTCTAGAATAAAAAACTGAAAGAGGACCAGGAATGAGTTAATTTCTGTTCCAGTTTAGGTTTTAAACCATCCATAACTAAGAAAAACAGGTTATAGTTCTATGAAATGTAAGTGGAACCAGATGATCCCTTGTTCTGGGTCAGGTGAGTTAACCGGTGTCAGTCTTAGACTGGTTCGTGGTGAGTTAACCGGTCATGTCACTCGAACAATCAAACTCACCACCATTGTGATGAAAGTCAGTCTTTTCGGATGAGATAACACGCTGTATGTCACGAAAGTCGGAGTCTTTTCAGATGAAATAACACGCTGCGTGCAGCTGGCTATTCTTTTATATGTAAGACACACACAGAGAGAGAGAGAGATTTCCTTAAATACAAGAAACCCTTCATTTAAATTCTTCCTTTGTTGAAAAGTTAAAAGAAGATGGCCCTTCGTTTTCCTTAAAGAACCTAATACAGTTAGAATAAGAGTATTATTGTTTAGCAAAACTTTTAAAAAAATTGGAAATGACACATAACGAGATTTCATGAGATAAACCAAGCTGAACATATGTCGATTATCAACTCATATCGTTCAACTAATGGAACACAAAGAAGACAAGGATGAGCTAAACTACGAGGAATCTGAAGTTTTTTTTATCTGTGGCAACAAGTTATGCAGAAGGCAATTGAAATCGAAACCCTGACCTATCATCGAAACCTAACCTGGCGGAAGAACAGGTTAGCCAAACAGCAAAGGTTATCAGTGTTCATTTGACCATACCCATGTCACGTTAATTTCATAATTAATGTGGTTCATATGTCAACATGCTTTTAAGTTAATTCTTTCTTTTTGAGTAAACCCACAAAGCAGGCATATTGTTGTTTTAATGAAGGTGATGTGCCCAAAGAGACGATCATATTTAGGCTAAAGCATTAAAACTAGACGAGCTGGGCTGTTAAATTCGTGGCTTGTCTAATTAAGCCAAAGGCCCATCTCAGTAGACAATGCAAGACAAGATGTATCTCATCTAATATATGGTTAACCCTAAACAACACTAAGATCCTTCCTCGAACCTGCACCAATCTGGATCTCGAATCAAGAGATAGACAGATATATAAATAGATACGGCTCAGATAACCTTATCGAAAGCCGATCAAGCCAAAGAAAGAGGTGCCCAAAATACTCTTCTTGATTGTAAAATGTTTGGGTTCTGTCAATGTGGTCGACTTGGAAATATTGCATCGGATGTCTTCTGAATCCAAATCCATATGCAAACTTTAACATGATATAGATTTAAACCTAAATTAGCTTCAATTCCAATGTTTGTATTCTAGGCTTGGATTACTTCGAGCTTGATCCGCCCAACGTATCCAAAGCTCATATGCTCTACGAGGGATAGGAGAAATTTAAATTTTTTATAAGGGAGATCTTAGACAAGCAATATAGCCTATAGGTGTTCTGCTGGCCCCTTTGACTAAAGCCCTAAGAAGGGCCATATAGAAAAAGAAGATCAGGTCGCTTTTCAACAAGTAGAGGTCTCATGTTTGTGAGATGAAATGTATCAAATATCGGCGAAGCTCATTTATCGTGAGTAATAATATCTCTTTTGGCCAAGATCAATGTGCAATTTGCAACAAATATGTGTCTTCTGTCGCTGAAAATCATGATCTGTTAATATCACATCAGTAGAGATGGCAATAGGGTGAGTCAGCGACAGGTATTTTGTCTTCCTGACCCAAATCCAGACCTTAACGGGGCGAGTACAGGTTCGGGTTCTCTTTTCCCCAATGAGTAATGGAGCGGATACGGGGCAAAAAGAAGGGACACATGTTTATATATGTTAGTATGTATGTATAGGTCAGGTTAGGGCATCTTATTCCCCGTACCCAACCCAGCCCTGATTGGTCAGGTATTCTGGGTCACAATATACACATCAAGTAACATTGACTACGGCATCTCAAGGGCTGGGTCAAGAGCCCGGGGTTACAATTGGGCTATGCTTTTCCACAGGATACACGTAGTAGACCTTGTGTCATAATAGTTCAGAGATTCAACCTGGGCTGTTTAAGCTATTTATTTTCTTAGCGTTTCTAATTGGGGTGGCTGAGAAAGTCAAGCTCAACTCTAGGGAGTGAGTTTTTTTAGTATGATAGTTTAATAGATTAAGGTGACAAAAAAATTTCACTAAATTCTCAAAAATATTTCCATTGTTAAGGACTAATCTTTTTGGATCGAACTAGTTAGGTATATTTTCTTACATATAAAAATGGAACCCGGTTTGTTAGGTGAATCGTTTTGCAAGTTGCAGTGAACGAAAACCATGTACGTGAATAGGAATGCAAAAATTTCTTCTGTCGAAACTCAAAACCATGTACGTGAATAGGATGAATACGATTACTCGTGCGCTCATTAAATAGGAGGTTCAACCACCTCAAATCCCAACTTTAAGCCAGACAAGTGATCTCTCTCTCTCTCTCATTGGTAGATTATTTTTTGGTAGTGACTTGAAAAATTTCTCTAACAATAGCAGCCCATTGGTGATCGACGCTAAACGATGCTAAACCGTAAACACATACTGTATCCTTTATGTTCTTTGTCTTCTATAGATCGACAAAGTTGAGCAACATCAGAAGCCTATTAAGATCACTGCAAAGAATACCGTAAGAGTCTACCCATAACCGATATTGGTATCAGAGCCTCGTTTATCCTATAAAAAAGGTACACAATTATTTTGTATGGAAAAGGAAAATAAAAGGAAAAAACAGAGGAGAAGAATCTGAAAAAGAAAACACCCTCTTTTTGTTAGAAAAGGCTATTGAAAACCATAGGTTATGGCCTGATACAGCCGAAAAAAATAAAATCGGCCAGACGACCGAAGCAAAACAAAGAACACACTAAACCGACAAAAGAGAAACAAAGGTCCGACCAAGACCAAGTTGACGGACTGAAAAAACAAACAAACACAAAGTCCAAGCCATCGATCCGAAGAAGGTAAAGACCCAGGCCAGTCGAAAGGAAAGACCCAAGGCAACCAGAGGGAAAACCTCATGCTAGCCGGAGGGAAAAACCTAGGCCAACCGGGAGCGAGAACTCAAGATAGACAGAGGAGAGGCGGAGCCTCTCATAGAGCTCTCTCTCTCTCCTCCCTTTTATATCTCCTAGAAAATTGTCACCGATTTCGAAAAATCGTGGATGGAAACCAATGATTTTCAGAAAACCGCCTTGACCAACGTACTAAAAAGTTCATTTTGCCACTGTCCTGTTTTTGAAACTATAAATTACTATTAGGTCAAATTATGAAAATATTCAGATATTTTCGAATAAAAAGATAGTTTTATTTTTAAATGAGTGAAAAAATAGTGTTGCCCTTTAGCTATTTATAAAAATTATAGAATAATTAGACAGTGAATTACTTTCCTACCCTTACCCAATAAAAAGTTCACAGTTCTACCATTATATTAAAAGATAAGGTTGCCCCTATCTTTTTGAAACTTTACAAATTCGGACCGAGGGACAAAATTATGGATTTACTCCTGATCAATAATGAATTTTACAGAAAAACCAGATATCAATTTTACTAGTTTGTACCTAGTCTTTTTTAAAAAATTACAAAACCAAATAGATAAATAAAATTATTAGTTTACCCCTATTGTTTGAGAAAATTATCGAAGACAAGAATCTTTATGAAAAATTTCAGATTTATTCCCAATTTGTTTCCACGATAGAATTAAGTTATTAAAACTCAATAAATGATGCTTAAAACTAGTTTTAAGTACCATGAGTTATTTACAGTTCAATATTTGGATATTATGCATTTTGTTAGTTAAATTTTTGCTATTTGTTGCTTTTTGCTTGGTAAATGTTTTCTTACAAGACCATCTAATTGTTCATTTTATCAAACACATAAAAATGAATTCAAGAATATGAGTATTTGAATTGCAAAGATAGAAAAATTAAACGGTTTAAATTTTCAAACATGAAAAAGAAGAATCTCGTTGGCTCTTATACTTGAAGGTGTAGAGTATGTATTGAAGGAAACAGTGCGTCTGCTACCACCTAACGCCATAGAGCAACAAAAAAAAATGTATAAAATATTTTTAAGAGATGACACTATATCTAGAACAATTATGCTAACATACATGGAGGATGATTTGATTAGGGTCTTTGAAGAATATGAAACCCCAAAAGATCTATTTAATTCAATAACAACTAAATATGACACTACAACTAAATTACATGTTCAGTTACTACTACAAATATATAACTCCTATAAAATGAAAGAAGGAGATAATATAGTAGAACATATGAACCACATGCTGGTAATGACAAGAGATTTAGCTATAGCCAAATCAGTCATCCGAGAACCAATGTCCAATATCCACAATACTGAATAGTCTTCTCCATCCTAAAATATGATCACTATTGTCCTTAGACTAGGGCTTGAAATAAACCTTTTGGAATTGCCCTCAAACTAGCAATTGAACATGAACACATGAAGAAAAATAGAAAAGAGAAATTACTAATATTAAAAGATGAGATAGAGTCCAACTCCAAAGCCAACTAAAGAAGAAATAAACCAAACAAAAGTTTGACAAAAATAACAAAAAGAGCGGTGAATCTTTTTAGAAAATATAAGAAATAAATTCTCGGGTCAAGTGTTTTAGTTATGAAAAAATGAGATACTACAAGAATAATTGTCGCAACAAGAAAAATAGTGAAAACAATAAACAACGCGGACAATAAAAAAAGTAGGACATAATCTGCATGATATTAGAATGCTTATACATGCACCGCCCAATGACTAATTGGTGCATTTACTCAAAGGTGACGAGACACATCTTAAAGAGCAAGAAAGGGGCAATGGATCTAAAAGAGTACAACCCAAGAGAACATCGGGTGTACATGAGAAATAATATTTTTTTGGATGTTCTGAAAAGTAGGTCATTTAGAATTTTTGTATAAGGCACACCAGTTGTATTAACTGATGTATGGATTATGCCATCTATAAGGCACAATCTGATTTCGGTTCCTGCCTTAGTGAAGAAAGGTTTTGAGGTCAGGTTTGTTCTTCGCAAAGTGATTATGAGGAAACATGGGAGAGTATTTTTCTTTGGAGAATTTGATGTTGAACATGGATTGTTAAAGTTAAAAGTTAATGAAAATGAAAATTCTACTTATATTGATTGTGCCTTTAATGTTGATGTGAATATATGTCATAAATGCATTGGGTATATAAGTATAGAAAAGTTGAAAAAATTATCTAACTTTAACTTACTGTCAAAATTTGAGGAAAACGCTTTCAGCAAGTATGAAGCCTTTATATAAGGAAAAATGAGAAGAAAATTTTTTCTCGAAGAGACAACAAGGGTAACAACCCTATTAGAAGTTATTCACACTGATTTATATAACTCTTTAGAGTAAGGTCATATCGAGAAAAGATTTATTTTATAACATTTATCGATGATTACCCGAGATATACCTATATGTATCTCTTAGCACAAAAATTTGAGGCACTTGAACTGTTTAAAGAATATAAGCAGAAAGTTGAGAATCAATTGTGGTATATAATCAAAGTCTTGAGATCGGATAGAGGTAGAGAATACACCTCTACAAAATTTTTAGAATTCTATAAAGATTTTGGTATTGCAAAACAAAATACAATACTTAGGACACCTCAATAAAATAGTATAATAGAGAGATATAATAAGACCCTATTGAATATGCCAAGGTCTATGTTAATAGATGCTTTTCTACTAAGGGTATTTTGGGGATAAGTGTAGACATGAAAATTTTCACTCCGAAGTTTATGAGAAACTCGAAGCAAAGCTTTTCTATCTACTTGCTTCACGAGCGTGCCAGCTAGTTTGCAAAACTAGCAAAGATTTTGAAAATTTTGACTTCTTCTTGATGATCACAACCTCAAGTCCAACTTTAGTTTCGATACTTTGCTTGAATTGATGAGTTTGGTTTGGTCGTGGGCAAACTCGATTTTTCCCTTGACTTCCTATGGAATTGGACTTAGTCTTGATGAAACTCGAATTTGATTGGGCTTGAGCTTGATCCCGTATCTTGATTAATGCTTCAAACTTCATCTTCTTTCTAGGGATCGAGGCTCGGATTGGGTCCTCACCTGTTTCGAAACTCATGGGTTGTTTTGAATTTAAAACCTTTATTTTAAAATATTTTTCAAAAGGTTTAAATTTTGAAATTTGGGGTTTTTGAATTTAAAGGTTCATAAAGGCTTTAAACTTATTTTTGAAATTTAGGAGTTTTGAAAATATTTAAAAATTTTGGGTGTTTATAGATGCTCCTCTTTGTCATTAATCCAAATTTATTTGGATAATGGCAAAGAAAAAAACACACTTTATGAACTTACTTCCTAAATTTCCTTGAGAATATACATTATCCTTCATTTCGTAAACTCCTTTTCTTGGATCATAGGAGAGGGATTTCCAGCAAAAAAGGACTTGACTTACAAGGGGTATTTTCCTAGGCATAATCATGCATGAATGACTTTTGAATGCATGCATGGTATGAGTGATGTGAGGTGAGTTTTAGAGACTCAATTAAGGGGTTTATGAGCTTGGGGAGAGCCTTTAAAGGCCGGCTGCCCCAAGCAGAATGATCCCACGTCATTTTTTTTTTTACATTTTGGGTTTTCAAAATCTTTTTTCAAAAGGAACTCCTTTTACCTTCTATAAAAAGGACTTCCAATTTTTCATACTTCCCTTTATTCGTGTTTCAATACCTACTACTTGGTAGAGGTTTTTGTAGGAAATTTTGGAAAACATTTCAAAGTTTCATTTCCCACACAACAAAGTCTAATTCTCAAATGAAATCCAAATAAGTAGATTATATTCCTACTTTAGGATTTTTATGGACAAACTTTTTTCCATTGGGATAAGCTGCAGGGATATGGGAAAGAGTTACCACAATCATTTCTGAAGCGTCCCGTGGTTTAAGGCAAAGAGACAAAAAATTGCTCTTTTTGAGCTTTGGCTTTTTCTTTTTCTTTCTTTTTTTCTTTTTCTCATTTTTCAAGAGAAGACCTCTTTTGAAGAAGTTTTTGTATTCCCTCTGTCTATTCGGGGAAGACTTCTTCTCGGAAGAATTTTTGTATTCTTTTTTCTTTTCTTTTTCTTTTAAAGAGAAGACCTCTTTCGAAGAAGTTTTTGTATTCCCCCTGTCTATTCGGGAAAGACCTTTTTTTTGAAAGAGTTTTTGTATTCTCTTTTTCTTTTGAATATTGCCAATTTTCTTTTTTGGAGAGAGAAGTAAAATGGGGAAAAACTTATCCCTTTGGTTACTTGATTCAACCAAGATCATCCCATTTCTCAATAACATCTACCATTTGAAAATATTTTGCTATTTTGAATAAGGCTTCATTTTGTAAGCAAAGGATTTTTGAAATGTCACCAATTGATTTTCAAAATTGATCCTTCTTTTAAGAAGTTTCAAAGGAGATCCATTTTAAAAATCTTTTCGAAATAATTTAACATAGACCCCATACATAATTTTTTTTCAAGTATTGGGGATTTTCGGGGTCTGCTAAATTTCTACTCACAACATCAACCAATCAACATGTATTATCGATTTTTGTTACCCTTTATAACATGGGGACATTCCTACCTGGGCTACCACCTTTTTGGGCCTTTTTGGGTGAATGATGTGTATAATATGTAAAAATGTACTCCATATGATATGATGGAAATACATGCTTTATGAAACGATGACAATGTGAAATGTATTCCATATGATATGATGGAGATATAAGCTTTATGAAATTGAGTCTTCATGAAAGGTATCTAGGGGATGCATTTTCAATGCCCCTAGTTTGGTGGAGATGAATGATATCATACTACCACATGATGAAGTTTCATGGGCTTTCTATGGCATACAAGATGGACAATGGTACATGAATGACATATTCATGCACTTGACATTTATGATACTTCTAACATGATCGTGATAATTTTTACTTGAGGGTGGACTAACAATAACCAACCCTAAGTATTTCATGACCATCATATTGCATTTGACATGATCTCCATATTCTCCATCGTGGAACTCGTGTATTTATCCTGACCTTATCAAGGTCTTATATCATCAAGATGCTGAAAATCTTTTATAAAGCATCCCTCCCAAAATCAACATATAGGGTTGAAATTTTTCGAATCTTTGAAAGAAGCAAATTTGGGAAATCCTCCATTTTCTAAAAGTTTTCATTGAAACCAAGGTATTTCAATACAATTTTGGTCATTTTGGCAAGCCATCCAAATCGTGAGTGCCAATTGTGCATGTTTTGAAAGAAATTCGATGAGCTTAATGGCCAATTCATGGCATGCTATTTTCATTCTTGATTTGCCAAATTTTCAAAAACTCGGTTTATAACAAGCACATAATCTCCAAAGACTACAATGCATGATGTCCCTAGATTTTTGAATTTTTTTTTAGGCCTTGTATGAGTATTTCATACTTGGCAACATCATTTGAACATGCAAAATCTAGTTGAATGGCACTTGGGATTTTTTTTCTTTCTTGGAAGATATGAGGATGATTCCTATTCATGCTCCTTGTTGATTCTTTGTCCCATCAAAATTCATTTTCCATACTTGATTTTCTTTAAAACAATTTGTTAAAGCATAGTTTTGAAATTCATTTGCAAATATGCCTTCATCGGGTATTTTATCAAGTATGGGATATTTATCTTGAAGATACAATTCATTTACATGATCGGTTAGGGCTTGTCCCTTAATGGAGGTTTGGCAATAAAATTTAAATCACACTCCATTAAGAGGAGCTGCCATTTATCTAGCCTACCCATTAGGTAGGTTTTTCAAACAAGTGCTTGTTTTGATCAATCTTAGACATTATCCCTATTTCATGGTATGGGAAATAATGTCTCAACTTTGGAAGCCTATACCAAGGCTAAGCACGATTTCTCCATGGCTTGAATTTATTTTTTATATGCCAATGAAGTTTTCAAAATATAATAAATGACACACTTTCTATGGATATCATCTTCATATTGATCGAGTAAAACACCCAATGCATTCACATGAATTGTAAAGCTTGTTTTGGATGTTTAAAAATTGGAGGATTTACCATAAATTTTTCGAAAGCTCTTTGAAAATCATTATTCAAATTTTAACCCTTTTCTCAAAATTCTCATTGAGAGGTTTGCATCTTTTTGGAATCAACCTTGGAGGTCTCGGATTTGACTTATATGGAGGGTGGAGGCATGTCTACAACGGCTCAATACTTAGGGGTCGACTTCAATGCCCCTTTGGCTTGACATAAATCCTTTCCTAAACTTGAGTTCTAGGGATAGACGATTTCATGATGTCTAGACCCGACATGGTTCATGCAAATATAGGATTTCAAAATGCAATGAATGATGCTCATGCAAACATGCACATACTATGAGTTAGACTCATTTTAAAAATCCCTAATTTTTCCAAGTCAAGGATTCTACGAAATTCGGGAAGCTTGGAGGTATGATCTTCCTCATGGGTGAGGGGATCTTCCTCCTTGCTTTGATGATTATCAAGTATTTAAATTCTAAGGAAGTGTTAGACATGAGAGGGGTTGACACATTTGGACGACTTTTTGTTTGTGACTATATACAATCTTTGAAAAGATTTGGAAATTGGCTTTGTACATGGCCATTGTTTTTGGAATTTTCGAGTTTTTTTATTTTTTTTTTCAAAACTCAATTTCAAAGATCAATATAAGAGACTTTCTTTTTGAGGCTTTTTTCAAATAGAAGAATGAATGAAACAATTTTCTTTTTGAGATTTTCAGATATTTCAAATGTTTTGGGATTTTGAAGGTTTTCTAATTTTTTTTTTTGGGTTTTGAGAATATCTAAATTTTTTTCGGATTTTTGGATAAAAGAGGGATCTTCCATAAAACCTACAAAAAAAACTCCATGAATTAGACTCTAAACAACAGGTCTAAGCCATGGGTCTCGGTATTAGGAGGTTCTAAGGGACACCCTTGACCCAAGTGGTCTTAGGTGGTGGCTCAGGGGGTATGGATGGGATATAGCCCAATCCATATCTACTTGGGTTTGAACTAGGTACGATGGGTTCTAAACTACCTTGGTTTTTAGCTTCTAGACCTTGATATGGTGTATACCTCATGTTTAAGATCATATTCCAAGGCTTTTTTATTTTTAAAAAAGTTTTATAAAGTGCATGTCCTTGGAATCAAGTGTCATCAACATCATGGATATATACTTGCTTGATTTTGGGCAGGAGCTAGGATGGATGGGTTGTGGAAGACTTGGGCTTCGTTGGGAGGTATGGATTCCAAGGGAAGCCATGATCGGTCCCTTAATGAGTTTAGGAGGGTTTGGCTTAGGCTTAGACAAGACTCGACTTAAGGAGATTGATTCATGCATGGTAGGGTTATGTGTTCCTAGGATGTCGATGCATGCCTTAGGAGTATCAATTTCTACCATATCTTGAACTTTATTTTGTTTTTGAAATTCCATTTCTTGGGTATGTGGGTGCATGAGTGTGATTTAATGCATCCGATGACCCTTCACTAAGAAGAGGAGGATCGAGAGGGGAGTTCAAAGGGGGATGAGTTTTGGACATACCTCTTTCCGGCTCGTCTACCTTTTCATGGTGAGAACAAGCCTTGTCCTCGGGTGACTCTGCTTTGAACTCCCTTTGCCTTTCAAGGTGTTCCTTTTCCAATCCTATCTGTATGTGACTCTCGCCCTCTCGTGAGACTCGTGGGGTGTGTGGAGGGTTGTGGATCTCGTGCCCCATTCTGTGTATGTGCCCAAAAATGTAGACTTCATTTTCAATACTTGGAATTTCAACCTTTTGTTTTTCAAGTTTTTTTGGTTTTTGAAATTTTTTCAGATTTTTTTGGCTTTTTAAACTATAAAAGTCTTTTTTTGGTTTTGGATTGGAACTTGGAGTGCTTGGATACTTGGAAAGGTTGGATGACTTGATCCGCACTCTGGCTTCATCTCCAGCCTCATATCCTTCATTGAATTTTGGATTTAATTTGGTTTTTCTTTCATGATTTTTCTCTCTATGTGCCCGAGATGAGCTTTCATGTGATCGATGCGCCTTGGCCTCATGGCGTAGAGCATCGATCTTCCTAAAGATTTTCTTTATATTAGCCATCTCTTCTCGGGCTTTAGAGGATTTGGAAAACCACTTTGAAACATTCAATGAGGATTTCCTTGGCTTGCTTTCATCCATTGTTTTCAAAATTTATGTACAATTTTGAAAAATACCATGAGTTTGTAAAATTTTTGGAGTTTCACTTTTTGAAAAGAAGTTCCTTAAGACCCGAGTCCCACCAAACGTGTCAATTCTGTAGACATGAAAATTTTCACTCTGAAGTTTATGAGAAACTCGAAGCAAAGCTTTTCTATCTACTTGCTTGCACGAGTGTGCTAGCTAGTTTACAAAAGTAGTAAAGGTTTTGAAAATTTTGACTTCTTCTTGATGATCACAACTTCAAGTCCAACTTTAGTTTCAATCCTTTGCTTGAATTGATTAGCTTGGTTTGATCGTGGGCAAGCTCGATTTTTCCCTTGACTTCCTATGGAATTGGACTTGGTCTTGATGGAACTCGAATTTGATTGGGCTTGAGGTTGATCCCATATCTTGATTGATGCTTCAAACTTTATCTTCTTTCTGGGGATCGAGGCTCAGATTGAGTCCTTATCTGTTTCGAAACTCATGGGCTATTTTGAATTTAAAACCTTTATTTTGAAATATTTTCCAAAAGGTTTAAACTTTGAAATTTGGGGTTTTTGAATTTAAAGGTTCATAAAGGCTTTAAACTTGTTTTTGAAATTTAGGAGTTTTAAAAATATTTGAAAATTTTGGGGGTTTACAATAAGCGGTAAGTACAATTATGTATATACTTAATGGAATACCTTGTAAAGCTGTATTTACTATACTATATGAGATGTGATTTGAAAAAAAACCAAAACTAAGTAATTTCAAGAGGTGGGGATCTATTGCTCATGTAAAGATCATTTATCAGTTTAGAGACAAGCTAAACAATTAGTCCTTGATATGTATATTCATCGGATATCCTAAAGGCGATTTTATCATAAGGATCATGGATGGATAGAGAACAGAGACATTAAATTCTTAGAAGATATTAAGAATGACATCCTTGTGAATGATGATGAGTATGTTGACGATCCAATAGATAGAAGATCTTCATAAATCATTCGAAACTTTAAGTGGACATAAAAGGCTTAGGATTACACCATCCTACTTAAAGGATTATCAAACTTATCTTTTACAAGAAGTGCGTAATTCGGTATATTTAGATGAGTTGACTGATAACTTGACTTATCAGTATGTTATTAATTCATCTAAAGTAACATACTGAGAGAAAGTCATGGATGAGGAAATAAAATCCATTACGAAAATTCAAGTATAGGAATTAACTGATTTACCAAAAAGAAGAAAAGCCATATACTGCAAATGGGTTCTGAAAAAAAAATATAAGGTCAATAGATCAATCGAGAAGTTTAATGCGAGGTTGGTTGTAAAGGGATTCTCACAGAGATAAATTATGTTGAGACATATTCTCTTATTACGAAATTTGCATCTATTAGAATAATCTTGGTGATATCTTCATATTATGATTTCGATTTACATCACTTATATATAAAAATTGTTTTTCTAAACGAAGATTTAGATGAAATCATATATATGCAGCAACCCAAAGGATACATATTTAAAGACCAAGAAGATAAAATATATAGGTTGAGAAAATCCCTATATGACCTTAAACAGTCACCTGATCAATAATATTTGACTTTTCAAAATGTCATTATTGAACTTAGATTTGTGACAAATGAGCTTGATCACTATGTATATATGTAAAACAATGGGAGCCACTTTGTCATCTTATCTTTATACGTAGATGACATATTGTTCACTGGGAATGACAATGAGATGATTGTCGAAACCAAGTCATGGTTAAACTAATGCTTGAAATGAAAGATATGGGAGAAGCATCCTATATCTTAAGTATAAAGATGTCTCGAGATAGAAAATCTAAACTTTTATGCGTACGTCAAGAGAGATATATTGATTATATCATCAAGAAATTTAAAATGGGTGAATGCAAGTATGCTTTTACACCTGTTGCAAAAGGAATAAAACTTAGCAAGACCGATTGTCTCGGTGAAGGAGACGATAAGCCTAACATTCCTTATACACAAGCTGTGGGCAACTTGATGTATGTCATGCTATGTACAATATTTGATATCAACTTTGTTGTTGGTCTTGTGAGTAGATAACAAATAAATCCTGAATGACAACATTGGATAGCTTTGAAAAGTATTCTAAGATATCTTAAAGGAACAAAAGACTTGAAATTGTGATTTCAAGTAGATAAACTAAAAGTGGTAAGATACTAAGATGCTGACTTTGTTGGGAGTAAAGATGATAACAAATCAACCTTGGGTCAAATATTTTTATTTGGAGGTGAAGTTGTTTCTTGCGCATGTAAGAAACAGGGTTGTATAATATTGCATACATAAGAAGTTGAGTATGTGGCTTGTTGTATGGCTGCAACAAGTGTCATCTACATAAATCGCTTCATACGAGATTTAAAGTTAGACATAGTCGACGAGCTAATTGTCATTTATTGTGACAATAATGAAATAATTACTCTAATCAAAAGTGGAGCTGACAACTCTAAATACAAGCATATAATGTTGAAATACCACTATGTTCATGATATGGTTATTAGAAAGAAAATATCATCTCATACATGCAAACTCAAGATATATTGGCAGACCCCTTGACTAAAGGCATAACAAAGGATCTTTTCTCAAAACATGTTAGAAACATTGGTTTGAGATATGTTTTATTGTTGTGTAGATAAAAAACCACACAACGAGTAATGATTGAAATAACAATCATAAAATGATATTACTAAAAAAACCTGCAAAATTGGGAGGGATCATTTGGATCTTTTCTCAAAACATGTTAGAAACATTGGTTTGAGATATGTTTGATTGTTGTGTCGATAAAAAACCACATAACGAGTAATGATTGAAATAACAATTATAAAATGATATTATTAAAAAAACTCGCAAAAGTGGGAGGGATCATTTGGCTCGAATGGCAAGTGAGAGATGTAAAACCGAGATGGCCGTTCTTAGCGATTTTCATAAGAAGGACTTTATTGGTCATCCAGCCATTTCTGTGGTGGTAGTTACAAAGTTAAGTTCTGTAATCGACCGGATAAGGGCTCCGAAAACAAAAAGCCCAACCTCAAAATCCAAGAGGGTAGAGCAGGCGCTGCAGTGCATAATGAAGAAAATTAAGAAAAACAGTTAAAATCATAAACCCTCTTTGTAAACCGTAAACACATACCATACCTGTCCCTTCTGTTCTTCATCTTCTCCAGATCGACAGAGCTACGCAACATCAAAAGGCTACTGCAATGGCTGCAGAAAACACTGTACAAGCCCGCTTGTAGCCGACAGTTAATGAAAATTCGTATCAACGCGACAAACTTCTTCCGTCATGAACGGTCTGGCAGCTGGAAGCCTTGTCTCAATGAGCAAGAGATGTTAAAACGTATGAATCATTTCCATTCATAAGCTGAGCTGTAGATCTAATGAGGGACGAAATCTCCACAACTAGTGCTGCTTCATGACCCGATAAATCAATATGGTGAGGTAGGCCTTTCAAAAGGCTCTCATCATCATCGTTACAAATGACCATCTTTAAAGAGAATAAAAGGACTTTCTGGGACACAGGATAGTTCTAAGAGTAGTTTATAGTTCT